>CP144695.1:28837173-30161548 GCA_036885675.1 Vigna mungo | reverse complement strand
GTAAGAGAAGTTTACTTCAATATTTTCTCCTATATTTGTTTATTGAAAACCCTGTCCAATCAGGCTTACATGCTTTTTCTTATCTGCTGCCTGTTTTCATTCGTGATTTACTTCTTTATGTCAACATGTTCAAATGACAAATTTGGAAAGATCAATTAACCTATATTCTTTAAATCAAGACATTGAATTTTTCTTGAATCTAACTTTGTTTCTAATATTATCAAACAGGAAAAAACGGATTATCCCAAGAAAGAAAAGAAAGCACGATTTGATCCGCCCCTAGATAATAATGACAACTTACAGTCATTTGAGCACAAAAATGATGATGAGATGGGATCAGTGGAGGAATTTGAAGATGATATGGGGGAGATGTATCAAAGTCGGTTGTCTACTGATAATATTGCAGATACATATTTCCCTGAGGATGATGAATACGGCTATAACGATAATGATTATTAATGAAAGATGCCAGATGATCTTTCTGCTTTGATTATCTGATTTTTTAGCCATTGGTATTCAACGTGGCTGGCAGCAGTGGAACCATAGTTGTAAGACAAAGTTCCTTGAAACCTAAGTTGCCATCTGATTAGCAAGTATCTCTAATGAGCTTTACCTCTTTTTAATCAATCCAATATGCTTTTAAAGAAAGTTTGTGAATTATAGGACCAAGAAATTGTTAGGTAGGTTTTACCAGCATCTCTATATTCAACACAAAATAGGGGTTAGATTGTGTTTAAACTTAAAATCTACTTATTTCCAACCATTTCTTTTTAACATGACAAAAGTTAAATTGGTTATATATCCTTTGAATGTAAAATTCTGCCGAGTCTTCCTAGTGTTGCTTTCTGTTGTTTCTCCCGGACGAATCACAGGCGGTCCAAAATCCTTCACAATTCAGATTAAACACGTTTTAATGACAGGTGAATGTGAAAGTAATGACTTGTTACCCGAATTTTTTTTTTCTTTTAATTTTCATTATTATTATAGAAATGTAAAAGGCAATAACTTGTTAGCTTAGGAGAGAATGTGGATAAAGCAGAAGAGACTAGTTCCTCATTACGAGGATAATATAGTTTAAACTTTTACACAAAAATGAAAGTGTATAAAATTATTATTAAAAAATATATGCAATATATATTTAAAACAGTCTTTTATATGGCGTTGGTTAAAAATTAGTGTAATCGCATCTATTAGGTAGATTTGCACATTGCTGCTGGTATGGTTACTTGTTACATCTCCATTTGAACCTCTATCAGTGACATACGCATAAAAAGATGCTCAAAGTATTGTTTTTTTTTTAATTGAGTCGCCTTCTTTTCTTCGCTAGTAATAGCAATTGGTTTCTCTACAAATACAGTAAGTTGAAGATTAATAGCAAATGTTTACTGTTATATTTTGTTCCACATTTATAGAAGTAGTTCTTATTCTTATGTTTTATTAAAATTTGGTTTCCATCTTTAAAATAAATGATAATTTAGTTCTATATTTTTTAAAATATTAAAAATGGTCTATATTTTCAAAATTTGAAAAAAATTGTATTTTCTTTAAATTTAGATATATTCGATTATAACATAACTATGTCGATCATGTCATCAATATTGATAAAATGTGATAAACTTAAAACAAATATTAGAATATATTAAATAAGATTAATCGAGATAATTAATTACATAAATCAAAATCATCTAAGTAAAAATATATCATGAACATACTATAAATATTACTGTATTTAATAGTGTTTAGATTGTCTTGAAGGTGAGAAGGTATTATATAAACCTTCTATTCGAACAAGAAGAGAAGTAGCCATATAGAAAGAGTAAAGTGAAAGCTAAAAAATGTTTGGAGTGAAGTTAGAATCTTTATACAATATGTTCGACTGATTAACAACACCATGTACCTCAATTAAAAAATAATCATTTAATTTCAATTCTTTTCTTCATTACTATATATTTTTTATTTTCTAAAATTACATTATTTTAATTGAAATACTTAACTTACATTATTTAGTGTATATAAATGTTGAAACATATATTGGAAAATCTTTCTAAAACTGTAAAAAGATAATGAATAATAAGAGTGAATTGATGGAAAAATGGGCACCCAACATGAATTATATAATTTATAACCCATTTAATAAATTAATCTAAAAGAGCGTGTGAGAAAATGTTAAATATAAATGGACAGAGCATTTAAAAGAGAGCTGTATTCATACTCTCTTTCTTTTCACCAGAACTCATTCTCCATATTCTCTGCTTCTCTGTTCTGTTCTAATCATTGGCATTTGCTCTTCCTCTGTTCTATCATTTACAAAATATGTTCTTTCTCTTCATTTTTTTTAATGAAAATCTCTAGGCATTGATCTTTTAAAATAATTGACCCATACTTTTACACTTGTTATTGAATCAATAAATTTGTCAGTTCAGTGATTCTTACAATTTTTCTTTTTTTGTTGTTATATTTTTAAAGCTTTCAATTTACTTTTTGTATGTGTACATGCTGTTTATTTTATAAGAGAATAAACAAACTTATTTCTTATTTTCTTCTGTTCAGAAGTTTATACAATTAGGGTTATTAAAATTTGATTTCGGAGTTTAATGTTGAATTCCGTTTGCCTTTACGCTTTTTTTTTTTTCTTTTGAACAGATAAATGGTCTTATTATGGAGGAATGTATGGCATTGATGTTCTGCGTAGACTAGTTGTTGATTGATTTATTTGGTTCTTCACTTAGAAAGACCTAAATTCGAATTGGTGTTTTAGTTGAGCCTTAACTTTTTTTTTTCTTATATTAGGCGCCGCTTCGTTGACCGTTTTCTGATTTGCATTGCAGCTTTTGAGTAAAATATGCTTTCAGGGGCTAATGTTGAGAATGAGGCCGCCGAAGATAGTGAATTTGATGATTCGCTTAGAGAAGATGAATCAGAAACTTTGTCTGATATTGATGATTGTGATGTTGATGTGTATCTTCACAGTGAGGAGGGGAAGAATATCAAGAAGATGCTGTGGGAAAGAGTTAACCGAGTGTATGTTATGGTACATAAATTTATCTGCCGTTTTCCAGTTTTTGTAGTGCTAGAAAGTTTTTTGTATCTGTAAGTTTTTTCACTTTTTATCATGATCTGAAAGTCAAATTCAGAAGAGGCTGCGTGTGTCTTGTATTTTAACTTGATCTTTTATTTCAGGAACAGGCAGCCAAGAAAGCAGTTGCAACAGCTAATAAGAAAGCTTTTGAGGGAGATTTTGGAAACTGCTCGGAGGATTTCCTAGCAGCAAGAGGGCTAGCTGCAGCTGCGGCAAAATCCAGAAAGGTACTACTTTTTGACATTTTTGAGGTTCTTATTTTGAATGTATACCACAAGTAACTTTAAGAGTTGAGAAAAAATTTCATGAAATCCACTGCTAAGAATTTTAGCCCTCATTACATAAGTCATATGAAAAAGTGTCACATAATTTTTATTTTAATATAGGCTTTATCATACAGCATTTCTCATTTAAAATATGATTTCAGTGATATATAAAAAAAACTATTGGATACTAGATTTTAGCTTATTTGAAATTTGATTAGCATGAACTATTATTTTTTTTCTCGATTCAATGGTTGGATCGATGAAGATCACATAATAAGTTACTCAACTCAATGGTTGAAGTGCTTCAATTTCTTGTACTGGTACTGATGTACCCTTGCCGTTCTTGGTTATTCTATCAGCTCCCCATGAAGAATTTCTGGTCTGTCATTCTATAGTATGTACTATTTAGTATTATCTAAACAAGAGGACAATGAAATGGAAGCTTGAGATGCAAGGGAAATTTTGTAGGAGCAATTCTAGGAAGTTGGTGAGTCTAGCAAATGCACCGAAGTCAATTGTTCATTTTCTTTAGATGTTTGTTCTACAGCTGAGGGAGATAACAGGGGAAATGATTTTCAGTGTGAGTACCTGGTGGCTGAGATGACATATGTAGTGTAATGGTAGGGTGAAACGGAGATACTAAATGAAAGTTGAAAATCATAGTGCATTATGTAATTAATTATATATGTCCAGAATATATTCTAACCATGAAAACCACCTTCAATCACACAATAATTTATTATAGGATAAGATGTTATGTTGTATATAAATTTGGTGAATAATTTATTTCTTTAAACATAATTAGGCAATATATAATTAAAATCAAATAATACCATGTTGATTAACCATGTGAGATGAAGTATAAATGATCTCACCACCTTTTAATAGTGTCTCATAGTATTTTTCTTAATATTTATACAGAATCAAAATCACCCCCAAAAACATTTGAATATTGTAAGATATATGACATTTCTGTTTTAAAACAAACTATTGTTTACATCTAAATGTAATTTCTTAGTTCTTTTTGTCTTCTAGAGTTTCCTAAAGACAATATTGTTTTAAATTACTTGAAATATCATTAAAAATTTAAGAACTTTATGTAAATATATGCTATTAAATATAACACATCAAATACTTGTATATTGTTTGGAGAAAGAATAAAAAAAAGTAGTAATTAGTAAATAATGTTTGTTACCTATGTAAGTTAGTGGAAGTCTTATTGGAATAATCATCCACAAGATCGGTATAAAAAATAGGAAAATATTTTTTATCATGGAAAAAAAATGTTTTCTCAAATCTCATTTGTTTAGTTATTAGATTAGTAAATAACCTTGTTTTTAGTATTTTCAAACTGATAGATATTTGACATAAAAGTGGTATATTCGGAAATTATAAACAATAAAAGTTAAAAAAATGTACGTCAAATAAGATTTTTTTTGGTTATTTCTTAATGCACCCCACAATGTTTAACTACACCTTGCACTTTTCAAGACAATGTTCTATCATTCCTAATTCTAGAAGTTTTCCGATAAACTTTCTGAAATTTGCAAAACAGGATTTTTCAGATAATATTTCTAAAATAAAAATTCTAGAACAACCTTTTCGAAACACCTTATTTTGAAACAAGTTTCCTAGAAAAAAAAAATCAGAACTAACTAATGATACCTTTCAAAACAAAATTTATGAAATAAGCTTTCCGAAATATAAATGTTACCTTCTAGAATAAACTTTAGTTTTTAGTTTTTTTTTGTTTAAAAAGGAGTTTTATATTATCTTGTTTTCAAAGAGTGATCGTGAAAAACGAAGGTACGATGATATTTTTCTCTTAGTATAGAATTGCAGTGTGTTAATAAAAGTGCACGAAGAAAATGTCTATCTTTTTTAATATCCCAAATTTAATAAATACTATTGTCAATACCTAATTTTTTCTGATGAATAAAATTATTTTTAAAAAAATCGTAAAAAATGTGTTTGATTAATTCTAAAAATGGTAAATAAAGAAGGATGAGATAAATATTTTTTTTTAAAAGAAATTAAAAAATTAATTAACTATTTTTATTCATAACTAAAAATTAATTAACAAGTTGATTAAAAAAAATAAAATAGGAAACCTCTCTTGAACGTATATATGATGATGAAAAGAATAAAAGACAAAATAAAATAAAATGAAAGAGGAAAAAACATAAGGAGAAAGAGAAAAAAAAAAAGGTTAAAATCACTTAGGCGTCCCTGTTTTCGTAAGGTCTTCCCATTTTGGTCTCGTTCTTATAAAACTTCCCAATTGGGTCCTTAAAAGTGTCAATTTCGTTGAAATTAACCCCTGCCGTTAAAATTGAGTAACAGTGGCAGAGTTGGATGGAGGACGTGTCAACCATTAAAAACGTGGCAGAAAACTGAGTGATACGTGGCGTGATTAATTGATAAATTGAAATTAAAAGGGGATTAAGGTTACTTAATTAAAAAAGGGAATTAGGGTTGAGTGAAATAAAAAAGGGGAATTAGGGTTCTGGTAAATCGAAAAGCAAGTGGGATTAAATTTCATTAAAACTGTGAGAGGAATCTGAGAGGTATCATCGAAAGTTCATTACCAATCGTCAGTGGAGACGATCCAGACTTGATTCGGTCTTTGGAGCTTGGTCATTCCCTATTTCGACTTCAATCTCGACTTGGTTCTACGTGTCCGTCAAGTGGTTTGTCTCGAATTTGCTGGAAGGTTTGTCTTGAATCTAATGAAACAATACCTTATTTAGCTATGAATTTTATATTGGATTGTGATTGTTTACGTTGTTATATGGGGATGCCTTTTTTAATGTGGGGTGTGGGTTGTCTGAAAATGTGTTGTATTTTTTTTGCGGTTGTGGTCTCCCATGTCCCCCCATAGTTAGACTTAAGTTTCTTTTGTCAGTATCACTTTAATAAGCGGTGTGTTTTGTCCTTTTATTTTCTTTTGGTAGGTGTAGAATTTTGTTTATGGTGTTGTGAGTGATGGAGCACATACAAGTAGTTATTCACCATGGAGGAAAGTTCGTGAATGAGGGCTGCTTAAAGTATGAAGGGGAAATTGAGACACTTTGTTTTGATCTTGACTTATGGAGTTATTTTGTGGTAGTGAGTGTAGTCAAAAGTCTAGGGTACGATGGTTTTAAAAAGTTATGGTATTCTGTTGGTTGTGGTCCTGTCTTAGATGATAGGCTACAAGCATTGACTGATGACGTTGGTGTCATGCAAATGGTCACCTTAGCTCACTTAAATGGACGAGTTCATTTGTATGTAGTGCACAATGTGTCTGAGGCTGGAGTCATTCACATGATTGAGTATAACGTTTATGTAGGAGGTGAGGAAGTTGCACCATTTGCTGAGGGTATAGAAGAGGGTGGTGAGGGTGAAGAGTTGGATGAGGGGGTACCTGCTGATGGTGAGAGGATAGAAGTTGTTGTCGGCCAGGCTGAGGAAGTTGTTGGTGAGGATGTTGTAGTTGTTGGTGAGGGTATAGATGTTTTGGTGCAAGAGAGGATAGAGGCTGAGGAAATTGTTGGTGAGGCTGAGGAAGTTCATGGTGAGGAAAATGAAAATGATGTTCAGAGGACAGAGGCAGCTGAAGTTGAACTTCAGACTCCTAGTATTGAAGTTGATAGGGCAGAAGCAGATGGTATTGAAGTTGATATGGCAGAACTATATGGTATTGAAGTTCAGGCTAATACTTATGAGGTTGATAGGGCAGAAGCAGGTGTGAAGTTGAAGTTGAGGCTGAAAAGGATGGTGAGATGGATGATGTAGAAGTTGGTGATTGGAGTTCAACACAAGAAAGTAATGGTGAGATGGATAATGAGGATGGATTAGTAGACATAGATGTAATAGGCCAGTATGATGTAAGTCAAAGTTGTAGTGATTTGGAGGTTGAGGTTGAACCTTTTCTACCTGGTTCTGATTCTGATATGGATGAACACGATATTGATGATTCCAGTTGGTTCAATGATGATTGGCAATCTGAGGAATTAATTTCTCCTCACAATAGTGATGAAGACAGTGAACACGAAGGGTATGGGAATTTTGCCACATTTACTCAACAAAAAAATATGGTTGATTTTAACTGGGAAGTGGGAACTTACTTTATGAATAAAGAAGACATTCTTGATGCCATCAAAAGTTATGCAATAGAGAATGGGACAAATTTGAAACTTGTCAAGAATGATAAAAAACGAATAAGGGTTAGATGCTTGGGTTCAAAAGGAGAATGCCCATGGGTGGCATATTTTGGTTTCATGGGTGCAGTTAATTCATGGCAACTGAGGAATGTGGTTGACCGTCATACATGTAGTAGGGAACACAAGGTTCGACTTTTCAATGCCAAATGACTGAGTAGAAAACTGGAAAAAACAGTGAGAGAGAATCCTAATGTCAAGGGAGTTGACATTAGAGACAAAATTTCTAGGAAATGGAATATAGCCATATCTAAGAATATGGCTTATAGGGCCAAAACATATGCATCAGACGAAGTGGCAGGTTCCTTCACTGAGCAATATACAAGAATATTTGATTATGCAAATGAGTTATTAGCAAGAAACCCTGGGTCTACAATCAAAGTAAAAGTTGAGCCTTATGATGGGAATGATGGGAAAGTAATATTCCAGAGGTTTTACGCATGCCTTAAAGCATGCAAAAATAGCTTTCTTTCATGCAGGCCAATCATTGGTCTTTATGGAGCCTTCTTGAAAGGCAGACATCATGGTGAGCTATTAACTACTGTGGCACGAGATGCAAATGACCAAATGTTGCCCTTGGCGTATGCAATTGTTGAAGTTGAAAACAAGGACACGTGGACATGGTTTCTGGAGCTATTGATTGCAGACTTAGGTGGTCTAGATGTGTGTTCTGGACTAACTATCATGTCAGATCAACAAAAGGTTGTTTCCTTTTTAGTTCTTGTCTTTTCTCTTACACAAATAACTTCTTCATCTAATGAAGCATATGAATGATAGGGTTTAAGATATGCTGTAGAAGATGTTATTCCTGGAGTTGCACAAAGATTTTGTGTAAGGCATTTATATGCCAACTTCAGGAAAAAATTCCCTGGAAAAAACTTGAAAAGACTCATGTGGAGGACAGCTACAACAACCCATCCACAACAGTGGGAGACTGAGATGAGACATATGAAAGAGGTTAATGAAGATGCTTTTAAACATCTGATGTCCATTCCTCCAAGGTTTGTCATTCTTACTTAATACTACTTATCAAATTACCCAACACAACACTTGTTTTCATATTATATAAGTTAAATATTGTTTTCCTTGAAGGTTTTGGTCAAGATCAAGGTTCACAACCACAACTCAAAGTGATACCTTGGTAAATAACATGTCAGAAGCTTTTAATAGCGTTCTAGTAAATACAAGGACCAAACCAATTATTATTACACTGTTGGAGGACATCAGATTGTACATGATGAAGAAATGGGCAGCTAATAGGTCAAGGGTGACCTCTTTTAAATCAGCAAATTGTCCAAAAATTCTGAGTAGATTACAGAAGGAGGTACTACAAACAAAGAACTGGGTTCCCAGGTATCCAAAACTATTACAAACTATTACAAATGAAGAAAAGGATAAAAAGAAAACAAAAGACATTTCTACACACATAAGTGAAATCAAATGTTCTAAGTTTCAAAGTAGAAAACACAAGTCAAATGATTATCCTAACAAGATAGTTATCATGCAAAAAGCTTGTGTAAAGAGCCAAAATAGGTCCTTTTCTATTCATCCTCTAAGGAAGAATAAAGGCAAGACCAGAATAAACCTTGCATTGCAAAAGGAAGTCACTCAAAGATTACACGAATTCAAAGGAATTAAGAGAAAATGCTCCTAAAAACAAGTACCATTATTATTAACTTGATAAAAGGTGTATGTCATTAGGAGCTGCATGCTTTGGATAATTATTCATCCAACAATTACTTTGTCTTGTGTTTATTGTAGGAAGGTCTTTGATATGGGAGGAAGAAGACCAAACATAACCAATAGAAAAAGGGATGTTGTCAAACATGAAGATTTGAAGACAAATCATTTTCAAGAAGGGGGAGATGATAGCAAACCCCCTTAGCCAAGGGACCAACCATTAGAGCCATGACCAAGCACACACAAGAAGAGGGAGCTTCATTTGAGATAAGTGGACCCACACTCTTATTCTTTCGGACCAATGATTTATTGTAATTAATAAAGTATATTTCTTTTGGATCTTGTATTATGGGCCAATGGTATAGGGTTTTCTTTGGACCTTGTATTTGGGTCTTGGGATAGTAATGTAATGTTTTGGGTCTAGGTTGTGAACTAAAGGAGTCAACCCCACATATGTGCCTAACTTGCTCTCTAAGTGTGAAGGCGTGATTGTGTTTTTCACCTTTAGTGCATGATGCTTTTGCCATTTGGATGGTCACCTTTAACACATAACTCTCTCTTGGCCCCTAAGCTAGAGTAAATTGGGGTTTTACTTTTCTTTTCGTAAGACATATCTAGGATTTCTCGATATATTAGTAGAGTCTCTCTCATATTGTAAAATGAATGCTACCGAATTTATGTCATTCTACTTGTCTCCAAATGTCCCTTAGGCTAGAGGTCACCTTTAGGTTTCCTTTAGTCACTCTTCCTTGAAAGTTAGCCCAACCTCTCTTGAGAGCATTCAAACACCACCATCACTGAACCATAGCACACCTTTTTTTTTTTTTATCACTGCTTTTGCACCCACCTTGTACCTTCCTACTTGCATGACGTTTATAGCTTGAAGGAGGAGCCATCGGGTGTTAAGAGCTTTCATCATCTTGGTCTTCGAAAGTTTAGTATTTTGTTTCCCTTATATTTCCATGTTGTGTAATGTTGTTTTTTCTTAAAATGGGTTGCAAATTGGCTTTGGCCTACATTATCGTCCAACGAGTTAGCAAGTCAGGCGAGTCGACTACTCCAAGCTTATGGGTTCAAATATGTAACCCAACCTACCTTTTTCTTGTCGAGTTGGTGGACCGGTTCATTGAGCCAAACTCGTTTTGACAATCCTAATAAAGATCTAGAAAAAATACTTAGTATTTTTTTTTTAATTATTTAATTGTTGAACTTCTTACTCAAAACTTTTGGAAATATATATTTAGCATTTTACGTCTAAAATCACAACTTTTTTAATTAATAAAAACTTGTTTAATAATAATTTATTTGAATAAAATCTAATAATATAATTTGAATGACTTTAAAAATAATTTTAGAAATATTTAATGAAAATGTCAATTTTAATAAAAATATGAATAAAACATTTATATAAAAAATAAATTTAGTCTAATTTTAGGAAGAGACAACACTGTTCAATATTTTAAAAAAGGTTGAGATTGAATTGAATATAAAAAATATAGAGAATAAATTGAATATAGGAAAAGGACATTAAATATTAACATTGATACACATCACATTAATACTGACACATGACATTATTACTGTCAAATGACACTGATACTATTACATGACATAGTATTGACATAATATATTAAAAAAAAAAAAGAAAAAACTACAAATTAACATTTGGTATATATTTAACGTTGATAATACATATATAATGAAAATATAATAATTGGATTATATTTTTGAAAAATAAGAATTAATTGAGAAAAAAAATAATAATTGAGAAAATCTACTAAAATTAGCTTAATAAAAATTGGAACCAAACAACTAATTTAACCTTATTTAAAATTTTCCATAAATTTATTGTATATTACATTATTTACGATTAAGAATAACATAACTTGTTTATCCTAAAATTAAAATATAATTTATACGAATTGTGATTTTTAGTCATATGTGTAGATACTTATTTTATACATATAATATGTTTAAATACCAGTAATAATTATTAATTCTAATTATTTTACCGTTGAGCCACACTCGTTTTAACATCCGTACTAAAAATATGGAAAAAAAAAATACTTTTAGCTTTTTTTTTTAATTATTTAATTGTTGAACTTAAGTTATTGAACTTATCACTCAAAATTTTGAAAATATATATTTCACTATTTTATGTCTAAAATCACAACTTTTTTAATCAATAAAATCTTGTTTAAAAATATTTTATTTAACTAAAATCTAATAATATAATTAGAGTAAGTTTAAAAATATATCTAAAAGTCTTTAATAAAAATTTCAATTTTATTAAAAATATAACTATGACATTTATATAAAAAATTAATTATGTCTAAATTTAGAAAGAAATAATATTGTTCAATTTTTTAAAAAGATTGAGATTGAATTGAATATAAAAAATATAGAGAATAAATTGAATATCAGACAACGATAGTTAATACTAATTTGATATATGACGTAAATATTAACACATGAAATTATTGGTGTCATATGAAACTGATAGTACTACGTGACATAATATTGATTTAACACATTAAAAAAAATTATTGAATGACACTTGGTATGTATTTGAAGTTGATAGTACATATATAATAATTAAAATAACATAATTGAATTAATTTTTCAAAAAATAAGAGCTAATTAAGAAAAAGAAAATAATTCAAAAGATCTACTTAAATTATCTCAACAAAAATTGGAATCAAACAACTAATTTAACCTTATTTTAAATATTTTGTATTCTAAATTTATTGTATATTACATTATTTACGATTAAGAGTAACATAACTTGTTTATCCTATAATTAAAATATAATTGATAAAAATTATGATTTTTAGTATACGTAGATATTTATTCTGTACCTATAACATGTTTAAATATCAGTAATAATTATGTTGAAAATTAATTCTAATTAGAAGATATATTAGTGTGGATAAACATATTGGACCGGATTATCAGGTAAACTTGTGATACATATCTTCATAATTTAGTAAATTTACGATATCGGAATATTTTTTCGAATGACGGTTATCAAAGATAAAATATGTTTCAAATAATAGTTTAATTTGATATAACTTGGTATTATCTGTATCTTTATATAAAAGAAGCCGTATCTGATGTATTCTTTAGCAAAATTATTTTATCTTTTATCTTACTTTTGTACAAAAAGATATAAAAGATATATAATAAATACATAATTATATCATTTTCATTTAAAAATATTACGTAATTTCTGAACTAAAATAATTATTTAATTTTCATACTTTTTTTTAATAATGTATTTACTTTTTTTTTTGGTTTTTTTTACGCTTGTATTTAGAATGCTAAGAGAAGATACGGAGCGTTTATGTTACAAGATCTTCTAAAACTCAGATTATTTAAATTTGGTTCAATTTGTGATACGAAATTTTAAGTGAATTAAAACATGAACGTAAATGTTAATTTTACGTCTGACTTAATTATGTATATCAAATGTAATTTTTAAAAAAAGACATAATTTATATTTTACGTTAAAGAATATATTAGAATTTTTACGAAATTCACTAAACCCTAAAATTCATTTTATAACATAAATAAAAATATTTTCAGTATAGAACAGCAATTCCTAATTCACTCTGTAACACAGAACCACAAGCAAAACAACAACAGGAAAGCTGCCAGGAAAACAAAAAGTAGCAGATAAGAAAACAGTGTAACTGCCGGCGACTGCCAGGGTAGTGAGCACAAGGGATTGCGAGGGTCCGCGAGTGCCAGTGTCTGCGAGAGCGGTGAGCGCCGGTGACAGCGAGGGCGGTAGTCGCTGGTGAGTGCGACGTGCGATCTTACTATGATATATATTGATGAATGTACTATGATACCAATGAATATGGTTTTATTAAGGGGTGAATGTGTGTGCATGGAAGTGTTTGGATGACCTTATGCAACTGTGCTCTATATACATATATTGTTGCAGAACGTGTATATTTTTTTGAGAGGGGAGAGAATCTGTGGAGTTGAATATATTCTAAGTGTTTTAGGAGAGAGAAAGTTCGGTTATTATTTAAGGCAGATAAATTTGTTTGCTTTGCATGGTTTAGGGGTATACTACAAACTTTAGTGTTTTTTTAGAAAAAGACATAAACCTAGAAGGAGTTATTCATGGGCTATTTTTAAAAGTGCACGGGCTTTAGGAAGTATATCTAGGGTTAGAAGTGAGAGTATAAAACCTGGTTTGGGAGAGATTAACCCACATGACCGCAAGAGAAAAACAAACCCTAGTTTGGGAAGAATTGAGTGGGAGATCGAGAGAGGGGGACGTTGCCTTTTGAATTACCACGAGCGTGAAAGTGAGGAGCACAGAGTTGAAGACAACCAGGTAAGGGCAGTAACTAGTATATCTTATTTGTGTTGGGTGTGTGTGATACTATGAATCCCTATTATGTTGTGGTGTTTTCAGTTTTGCTCGTGGGTGTGTTAAAAATATGTACGTTTCATTTGGGTTAGAGTAGTAGGTTTTGGGTTATATGGACGTATATTTACGTAAAGGGAGAATGACCAAGCATTGCTCTGGCATAATTTAAAAGCATAAAAGTGTAGGGAGCCTATAAGCTAGGAGGCATAATATTACAACAATGCATAGGTGTTGAATTTTTCTATAACGTCATACATAAGTGTGAGGATGGGATTGTATGAGCTGTGGTGTATTGATAATGTACATGGAGAAAGAGAGTCGAAGAGAAGGTGAGTATGGAGAATAGTTTTCGAGATTATACTGATGGAGAGTATGAAAATATGATGGAGAATGTGTTTTTAGTCTAATGGAAACAGCCTTAGCATCAGATGATGTATCATCTGTATGTTTGATGCTTTTGTTGCACTGAAATTATGGTACTTGGTTGTTCATTGGCGCTGTGTTATATTTTTTTTAAAAGAAAAAAATAGAGGTTTGATACTTAATTTAGTACTGTCAAATTATAGGACTTAAGTATATGGGTTCATCAGTATAGTAGTTGTTTGTTCTGAGTGTGATGCAATGATATGCTGCTGTGTGTACTGTGTTGAGTCTCTTCGGGTGATATAGCTGCTTAAGATAATCATATGCTTTGAGTCTGATTGGATCTTTGTATGTGCATAAATTGAAAAAGAATAAAAAAAATAAGAGAGATAAAATGAGAGTTTACGTTTCTGCATAGATTAGGTGAGCATGGAATGAGTATGTATGCGAGTTTGAGAATAAAAACTGTGGTTTCATCGAGTTCTGTAATTGGTGTGAGAAGAATAGTATATTAAATGCATGAAACTATCATTATTTTGTTATTAACCTTCTTCTCGTGAGTCTATTTCAATCAATAAATGATTAAGTTTGTAACTTTTCTTTCTTTTATATATATATATATATATATATATATATTTTATGTATAATATTATTGTTTCGGTATAAAGTGGTGCCGAGAGTCGAAAGCGGGACGGATGAAGCTGGAGCGTTCATGACGGTGTGGAGAGCCGGACGGACGGTGAAGGTTGGGCAGTTTGTGGAGCCGGACGGGTGGTGAAGGCCGGGCGCTTCTCCTGTTGGAATCAGATGTTCTCCCTCCTAGTTCTCCAAGCCGGGTGGGGGGTACCTGTTAAAGGCACTCCGACGCTCAAGTCAGTTAAGTGACCGAACGGTATAAAAAAGGAATGCATAATAAGCAGAGAATCAAATCTCTCCTGAAGTTATATCTGAGACCTTTATTTATACTACCTGTAATGGGCTTTTACCTCTCGTGGATCTGATGGCGGCCCAATCACATCTTAACCTTCATTGGGTATCTTAATGAGTCATTATTAATGTTTCATCCACTTGGTTGGCCGGGGTCGTCTTGGTGGTCCTCTGATCCTGGACCGAACGGGTGGACGGATGAGGCCGGACGGTCTGCCCCTGCGTAAGAGACCGTACGGTACATCAGCCCCCCAAGCCCGAGCATGATGTTAATGATGTGAAGGGTTTGCAAATGACCTTCCCGGAAAGGACGGGTTCTGCTGGTTTTTTGTTTTCGTCTCTAAGTCATCTTTGCATGGAATCCGAGAAGCCTGAAGCTACGACCGAGCGCCTGTGGCCGGACGTCCTTGGCTTAAAGGTGATGCCGAACCTTGTTGATTTTAAGTTCGGACGACTGAGGGCTCACGGCCAGAACATGGCTAATGCTTGAGGCCGAGATATAGCCTAACGGTTTAAGGCCATTTAGATGGCCGAGTAGTCGATGGCCGAATGGTTGAGGCTTTAGGCCGAGAAGCTCGATACCAGATGATGGCCGAACATTGTGGCCAAATGACCGAGCGGTTGAGGCCATTTGGAGGCCGAGATTTTGATGCCAACGGAATGTCGGACGGTCTGAGCCTTTGAAGGCCGGATCGAAGAGCTCTTAAGCAGCGGATTGAGGCCAGACTGTGGCCAAGAGTTTGAGGCCTTAAGAGGCCGATGAGCTTAAGACCAATTGATGGTCGAACGTTTGAGGCCTACGGAGGAAGCCGAACGATCGGATTGCCTGAGGCAATGGATGGCCGAGAGCTCGAGGGCTGGACGGCCAAGAAGTTGAGGCCTTGTGATGGCCAAGAGCTTGGGGCCGAACGGCCGAGGTTGGATGCTGATGCCGAATTTGGCTGAGTATGAGGCCGGGCGACCGAGAGTTCAAGGCCTTTAGAGGCCGAGCGTTCAGACGAGGCGATTGTCGAGAGCTTATGGCCGAATGGCTGAGCGATGAAGGCCTTTAGAAGCCGAGATGTGGGGGCCTTTAGGCGGCCGAGAGGTAGAAAGGTTCTGACCGAGATCGAGTGGCGTGCCGCCGAGATGAGTGCGATGCTAATTTCACAATCGAAGTATGGCCGAACGGTAAGGGCCTTTGGATGCTGGCGTGTTGAGGCCAATGGATGGCCGGACGGTTGGAGGCCTAGTGGCCGAAAGCTTGGAGATTGCCAATTTTGGTTGAATTCGTCAGGTTGAACGGTTAAGGCCTTGGGTGGTCGAGAACACGAGGCCGAACGGCTAAGATGACTGAATCCAATTATTCATCAACTTAGGTTTCTTCAAGATGTTGAAGGGCGGCAGGCATGGCCGTTCACCGCCCGTCCAAGTTGACAGGAGTGATACTCCGTTCATCAACTTGGGTTTCTTCAAGATGTTGGGGTCGGCAGGCATAGCCGTTCACCGCCCGACCAAGTTGACAGGAGTGATACTCCGTTCATCAACTTGGGTTTCTTCAAGATGTTGAGGGCAGCAGGCATGGCCGTTCACCGCCCGACCAAGTTGACAGGAGTGATACTCCGTTCATCAACTTGGGTTTCTTCAAGATGTTGGGGTCGGCAGGCATAGCCGTTCACCGCCCGACCAAGTTGACAGGAGTGATACTCCGTTCATCAACTTGGGTTTCTTCAAGATGTTGAGGGCATGGATCCCATGAAGGGTAAGCGGGCGTTTGACGTTCGAACGGTCGGATCATTTGTGCCGACTTTGGCTAAGTACCTGCGTGGACAGGTTTGGGAGATTACCTGAAATGTCAGGCTATGACTGAATTGTAGTTTTAAGGCAGTATGGCAGAGAGCTTGATGAGGCCGAATACTCGGAGCCGTGAGGCCGGACGTTTGAGGCCTGATGGCCGAAACCGAGTAACTGGAGGGGTGGCCGAACAATTGAGGTTTGATGGCCGAAACCGGGCAGCTGTAGAAGTGGCCAATGCTGGCCGAACGATGGAGACTTGAGGCCGACTGGCCGAGAGGTTGGTGACCGAGAGGTTGATGGCCAAGAGGGCCGAGAGATTGAGGCCGGACAGCCAGGAAGCTTTGAGGCTGAGGCCTGGGTGTTGGAGATCAATGGTCGGCCGAGAGCTCGAGGGCCGAATGGCCAATGTTGAGTGATGATACCAAAATTTGGCTAAGAATGAGGCCGAAAGGCCGAGAGCTTGAGGCCGAAGGCCTAGGAGTTGAGGCCTAATAGACGGCCGACGAGGTGGAGCCAATGGATGGCCAAAGGGTATGGGCCTTAGGAGACCGACGTGGAGGCCAACGAATGGCCGGATGGTTGGAGGCCGAATGGTGACCGGTTGAGCCGAAGGGCCATGAGGCCGAACGACCGAGGTTGAGACCTGTTGAGACCTTGGAGGCCAAAATACATGAGGTCAGGCTCATGATCGAACAGTTGTGGCCGACCGGCAAGGCCGAGTGCCTTGAGAGGTGGCCATTTTGGCAGAGCGGTTGAGGCCTGCTGGCCGAGACCTGTTTGTATAGGTTGCCATTTTGGCCGGACGGTTGAAGCCTGATGACCGGGACCGAGTGGCTGGAGAAGCTTTCCCAAGGTTCCGAAGAGCACTGCTCACCCTTACCTTGTGGTTACAAATGGGGATGCACACTCGGCCCCACGGTGGGCGCCATTAATGTTTCGGTATAAAGTGGTGCCGAGAGTCGAAAGCGGGGCGGATGAAGCTGGAGCGTTCATGACGGTGTGGAGAGCCGGTCGGACGGTGAAGGTTGGGCAGTTTGTGGAGCCGGACGGGTGGTGAAGGCCGGGCGCTTCTCCTGTTAGAATCAGATGTTCTCCCTCCTAGTTCTCCAAGCCGGGTGGGCGGGTACCTGTTAAAGACACTCCGACGCTCAAGTCAGTTAAGTGACCGAACGGTATAAAAAAGGAATGCATAATAAGCAGAGAATCAAATCTCTCCTGAAGTCATATCTGAGACCTTTATTTATACTACCTGTAATGGGCTTTTACCTCTCGTGGGCCTGATGGCGGCCCAATCACATCTTAACCTTCATTGGGTATCTTAATGAGTCATTATTAATGTTTCATCCACTTGGTTGGTCGGGGTCGTCTTGGTGGTCCTCTGATCCTGGACCGAACGGGTGGACGGATGAGGCTGGACGGTCTGCCCCTGCGTAAGAGACCATACGGTCCCAGGGTACCGTACGGTACAATTATATTAGGTGTTACGCAAAGTAAAAGAACGGAGAGATATATGTCCAGGAGCTTTCATAAGATAGTAAAGCAAATGTTTAGTATTTTAGTTGAATGAAGCGTGTGGGTTCTTGTTGGGGTTTAATATTTCGTAAACCTTGTTTATAGTGTGTTTATAGTATGATGAAATAAAAGTGTTATTGACCTTGTATTTATGAAATTGGTGATATAGGTGATAGAGATGAGAAACGCATGTCATTGAGACTGTGTATGGAATATATTTGTATTATGAAATTTATGATTGGTGATAAATAGATATTATTGAGTATGCATGAAAGGTAATGAGTATAGTGTTACTAACTTTGTGAATGGTTGTATAATACCTGTTATTGAGAATGTGTATTGATTGGTGATGCGAATATGAAATCATCTTATTCCTTGTACGGTTGTCGAACATGTGTGAACTTTTTGTATTGCGTCACAATAAAGATGTTGAGTCTCGTATAGAGACAAATATTTGAGTGTCACTTCCTTTTGCACAAGGAAGTGGATGTTTTGCCATGTTTTGCGTAACAGGTTGAGACAACAAAGTACAAAGAAACGACATTGGTTTATGAATGGATTGGTTGTGATATTAATTATGAGTGGAGATATGATACCATGACTAGTTATGGTTTGTGTTTCATGTTGTATTACTATGTTATATACTTTGATGTTATTTCTGGTTGCTCACCATTGCAAATTTGTGGTTGTAGTTTCCACCTACGATGATCGTACTTGTACGGGAATAGATGGCGATACAGATAGGACCGGATCGAAGTAGCTGTTGAGATTTAAGTTTGGAAATTTATTATTGTTTTCTATTATTGAAATGTTTTGGGACTTGGTATTGTTACGTAAAAGAGATATTTCGATATTTTCAAACAACAATTATGTTTATGTTTTGCTTCCGCAATTTTAATTCAATAAAATTTATTATCTCTCATAAATGTTTATAGAAATACTGTGTTTCAAAAAAAATAAAATTACACCACATCTCAAGAATTGGTATGTTACAATCGCCATAACATTGCAATTTGTCATATAAATAAAATTTGGCCCTGAAACACAATCATTGCATGCTCAGGTAATATTTGGTAGGAATGAAGTTGCGCTGGTGAAAACTGACTTTGTATTAGAGCATAAGAAAGCCTAAAACTCTTTACTTCTTCCTTTTGTTGCATTAATGAAATAATGATACATCATGCTATACTCTCCAGGATTAGGACGTAATTAAATTGAAACAGTTTCCACTCGTTGATTAAAATCTCTGATTTAGATAGAATAGTTTCTATCAACTGATTAACGAGTGAGATAATTTTTGATTATTTTAATTCTTTAACTTTTAATTACTAATTTTTTTATTTGGCAGATTTTGCTACCTTTCCCCCTAAATGATAAAGCCTTATTGAATTCAACTTTTATTCCAATCCTCTAAAACATTTAAACCCCCTCTTATTTTTCTCTTCAGTTTTACTATCATTTTCCATGCCTTCATCTCACTGACTTTGCAGATCTATATCAAGCACAATGGTGTACTGCAGTCACTGTGCCAAAAATCTAGCTGTGGAGAGAATGGATGACAGTGAATTGTGAGTATCTTTGGTGCATTATGCTATGCATATTGAATTTGGAACTGTATATTTTATTTAATTTAATTATTGATCTAGGAATGTGTTATTAAATGTTTATTTTCTTTTATTAATTTTGCTTCACAGATATTGTGTAATCTGTGGGAAGGTGTTGGAAGATTACTTTTTTACTGAGGAGCCTACATTTGTCAAAAATGCGGCAGGGCAGGTAATTGAAGCTTGACATGCTACTGCGGTTTTTTGGGCAGACATTTTTACGATTGACCCACTTAAATTACAACATCATGTTACAGAGAAAGAGGCTTGAGCTATTTTTATTAAGAACTGATAGGGATTTAGATCGCTTGATTTTTAAGTTTGACTGCAAGTATGGTTTTACCTGTAATTCTACACTTGTTTTTGTTTCTCATGGATTCCTGATTTGTGTCTGTAGAGTAAATTATCAGGTAATTTGGTAAGAACAGTTCAGAGCGAGCTCTCCGAGTCACGTCAAAGGACTTTAGATAGAGGTATGCCTTTCTTAAATCTCCAGTTCTGCTATTTTCTTCTGGTTGCTCCTCAATCCTTTCAAAGTTGCAGTCCAATAATAAATTTTAATTTAATGTTTAATATTTATTCAATGATAAGAAAATCTAGTATTTTTTATGTTCACACAGCCAATGCAATCGATTGATTGTGGACCCTTATGGGAAAACCGTGTCTAGAAGATAAATTTGGATAGTTTTTCTTAGTGCTTATGTGTTATATGATTATGAGTTTGATTACTGTTAATAATTTCATGCTTGTAATTATTTGTATTCATATGTGCCAATTATTTTTGGATTTCACAGCTCATGAAGAGATTAAATATCTAAGTTCTGGCCTTGGAGTTCAGGATGAACATATGGCTGACCGAGCACTTGACTTTTATAAAGTATGTCACATTTTCGACCAAACTCATTTTAAACTTGCTTTTATTTTTTGATACACTTTTGAAAAATAATTATTTTCATTTAACTAATCCTTGACTTTTTCTATTGAAGGTGGCGCTTGAGCGAGACTTCACTCGTGGACGTAAATCAGAGCAAGTACAGGCTGCTTGTCTCTATATTGCATTTCGGTATGAGTTCTATTTCGGCATGAGTTCTATACTGTGTTAATGATGTTTGTTTATGAGCATTTAATGTTTTTCCTTTTCTTGCAGGCTCAACAACAAGCCGTACCTTCTTATTGATTTTTCAAATTATTTAAGAATAGATGTGTGAGTATGGTTTTCTTTGTTATTGGAGTATACTGGTTAAATTTCTCCCATATTTTGGTTAATGTTTTGTCAATGTATCCCTCTGTTTTTTGTGTTTCTGATTGTTGCTTTGCTTCTTCTATTCACGTATTCGATGTGCAGTTATGCTCTAGGATCAGTTTTCTTGCAGCTTTGTGAAGTGCTGAGGATTGGAAAGCTCCCAATAGTTCAAAAGCCTATTGATCCTAGTCTTTTCATTCATAGATATACTAAAAGTGAGTGTTTTCTTTTGAGCTCAGTTTGTTGTATAAGCGGATAACTAAAAGGAGAAATAATAGATTAATGTGATGTGATGTAGATTTGATTAAGCGAGGGAGTAAGGCGGTCTCTGATACTGCTCTGAGCCTTGTTGCAAGTATGAAACGAGACTGGATGCAGGTATCTTACTTAACCTTGTTCTTAGTTATGTTTTTAGTTTGGACAAAGGAAGCCTTAATTTCCTAATGCTACAAAACAGACAGGGAGGAAACCCAGTGGTCTATGTGGTGCGGCATTATACATTTCTGCTTTTGCTCATGGAATTAAATGCTCTAAACCCGATATTGTAGGTAATCATAAATTTTCCTACCTTTTAACTTTTTTTTTTATTATTATTGTCATATGTTGCTTGCTGGGTATTTTTTTTACAAGATATACAGTTCCTCACAAGTGTTGAAGATACTCTCCTTTTTCACTAGAGTGTACCTTGAAGACACTCTCCTTTTTCCCTTGCCTATATCATCCATGAAAGTGACAATTAAAATCAAATGTATTGAACAATTATACTTTAATGTGATCATAAAAGTATTACTGCTTTATAGATTAGATACTTCATTGATAAGTGTCGATTAAGTATCCTAAAGTATTGGATATATGTTAGACACATACGTATTTGATAGATAAACTTATTCTAAAAATAATAGGATACGATACATGATATATGCATATTTAAAAATGAAAATTCTTAAAAGCATAATAAATATATGATTGCTATTGTGTGAATTCAGATTAAAATCAAATGTATTGAGCATTGTCAAAATAAAAAATTATAACTTATTGTCATCATAAAAGTATTATTACTTTATAGATTAGATACTTCATTGACAAGTATCAGTAAAGTATCGGATACGTGTCAGGCACATATACATGATACAATTTAAAGTATCGGTGCTTCATTTTATGCACTACACCATTACGTGAAACAATCTTGGGCTAGAACAAAGTTATGAACAAAAAGAATAGAATAATCAAGAGTGCATGTTGGCTTGCTAATGGATGCTAAATTAATTGACAGCCAATAACATTAAGTGTTAAATCCAAGTAAAGGTTAGGAAAGGGAGGAGTTTTCTAATGCCTTAAAATTTCAGTTGAGAGTCATCTACCAAGCTTATAACAATTCTTATTATTTGTGCTACGGTTGATTGAATGGAGCATATTGTTTAAGTAAACTTATAAATACATGTTATGTATTCTTTCGTAATGCAATTCCAATAAGTAGAGGAGACATAGGCAAGAACAAGCAAAGAGAGAAATTTGTTTCTAAATTTTTTCTTTATCAATAATATATTTGCAGTATAATTTCACAAGTTCAATTTGAGTGTCATTATTCTGCGTTTGTATATTTCTCTCACAAATCTGATTAAGAGGAATTGTGCAAAATTTCCTAACAACTGGTATCAGAACCGGTTGCTATTATTATAATCAACGGTTCAAAGGGGGTTAGATTTAAGTGAGAGAAATGACAACAGATGAAGGAAAGATAAAAATTGAGAAGTTCAATGGTACGGACTTTGGCTTTTGGAAGATGCAGATTGAAGATTATTTGTATCAGAAAAAGCTATATCAACCTCTCTCGGGGCAGCAACCAAAAAACATGAAGGATGAAGATTGGATTCTTCTCGACCGACAAGCTCTCGGAGTTATTCGATTAACATTATCCCGCAATGTTGCATTTAATATTGCAAAAGAAAAGACCACAGTGGGTCTTATGATAGCTCTTTCAAGTATGTATGAAAAGCCGTCAGCCTCAAACAAAGTTCATTTGATGAGGCGGTTATTTAATTTGTGGATGTCAGATGGCGCAATGTTAGCGCAACATCTTAATGAATTCAATATAGTCATAACATAATTGAGTTCAGTTGGAATCGAATTTGATGACGAAGTACGAGCCTTGATACTTTTGTCTTCTCTACCAAAAAGTTGGAATGCTATAGTCACAGCTGTGAGTAGCTCATAAGCAGTAATAAATTGAAGTTTGATGATGTTTGTGATCTGATTCTTAGTGAAGAGATTTGACGGAAAGAGTCAGGAGAATCTTCAACCTCTTCAGTTTTGCATACAGAGTCAAGAGGAAGAAGTTCGAACAGAGGATATGGATGTGGAAGATCCAAGGAAAGAAGGTCCAATTCTAAGAATCACCGTAGTTTCCAAAACTCAAAGACAATTGAGTATTGGAATTGTGGAAAGGTAGGACACTACAAAAACCAGTGCAAGAGTGCACGGAAGAATCATGAGGATAAAGCAGAAGCAAATGTTGCTTCAACCTCAGGAAGGGAAGATGCATTGATATGTTCTTTAGAGAACAAGGAAGAGTCTTGGGTATTAGACTCTGGAGCATCCTTTCATGCCACCTCACAGAAAGAATTCTTTGAGAATTATGTTCCTTGAAACCTTGGAAAAGTTTACCTTGGTAATGAGCAGTCTTGTGAGATTGTTGGTAAAGGTGTGGTGAAGATTAAGTTAAATGGGTCTGTATGGGAATTGAAAAATGTTACACATATTCCTGACCTAACAAAGAACTTAATCTCAGTAGGCCAATTGGCCAATGATGGCTACACAACAGTCTTCCATGGTGATAATTGGAAGATTTCAAAGGGTGCAATGACAATTGCTTGTGGTAGGAAGAGTGGTACTCTCTACAAGACAAAAGGAGCTTGTCATTTGATTGCAGTTGCAATGAATGAAAATCCTAACCTATGGCATCAAAGGTTAGGTCATATGAGTGAGAAAGGTATGAAGATCATGCACTCAAAGGGAAAACTACCAAGTCTTCGGTCAATAGAATTTGACATGTGTGAAGACTGTATACTTGGAAAGCAGAAACGAGTAAGCTTTCAGAGAAGTGGAAAAATCCCAAAGAAAGAGAGACTTGAGCTTGTTCACTCTAATGTTTGGGGTCCAACAACCGTCTCATCCATTGGTGGTAAACGATACTTTGTGACTTTTATTGATGACCACTCTAGGAAGGTATGGACATACTTTCTTAAAAATAAGTCTAAAGTATTTGAAGCTTTCAAAATTTGGAAAGCCATGGTAGAAAATGAGACAGGATTAAAGATAAAAAAGCTTAGATCGGATAATGGTGGTGAATATGAAGACACTAGATTTAAGAAGTTTTGCTATGAGCATGGGATCAGAATGGAGAGGACCGTGTCAGGGACGCCTCAACACAATGGTGTGGCAGAACGTATGAATAGAACATTGACAGAGAGAGCCAGAAGCTTGCGTTTGCAATCAGGCTTACCAAAGCAGTTTTGGGCAGAAGCAGTCAACACAACAACTTAATCAACCAAGGTCTGCCGGTTCCATTGGAGCACAAAATACCAGAAGAGGTATGGAGTGGTAAAGAGATAAAACTATCACATCTCAAAATTTTCGGTTGTGTAGCATATGTGCACATTAGTGATCAAGGAAGAAATAAGCTTGATCCTAATTCGAAGAAGTGCACTTTCATCGGTTATGGTGAAGATGAGTTTGGCTACAGGTTATGGGATAATGAAAATCAAAAGATTATTCGTAGTAGAGACGTGATATTCAATGAAAAGGTGATGTATAAGGACAGGAACAACACATGCAATAACAACTCAGAACATAGTAGACCAGTGTATGTGGAGATGGATGATGTCTCAGAAACTCCTATAATTGAGACTCCTCAGTCAGAGGAATCATGTGAAAATAATGATAATGAAGAACTTGACACACCAGAACTTTCTATTCCAGCTCCTGTTTTGCGAAGGTCTTCTCGACCTCACGTATTAATAGAAAATATCTGAATTATATATTGTTAACTGATGAAGGAGAGCCTGAAAATTATGAGGAAGCATGTCAGATGACAGATGCTAGTAAGTGGGAGTTTGCCATGAAAGATGAGATGAAGTCTTTAATGTCCAACCAGACATGGGAACTAGTAAAGTTACCTGTTGGGAAAAAGGCACTTCACAACAAATGGGTGTATCGTGTAAAGGAGGATCATGATGGGTCAAAGAGATACAAAGTCCGACTAGTTGTCAAAGGATTTCAACAAAAGGAAGGAGTTGACTACACTAAAATCTTTGCTCCAGTTGTAAAACTCAATACCATCAGATCTGTTTTAAGTATTGTTGCTAGTAAAGGATTATACCTTGAGCAATTAGATGTGAAGACTGCATTTCTTCATGGAGACTTAGATGAAGAGATTTACATGCATCAACTTGAAGGCTTCTTAGAAGAAAGAAAAAAGAACATGGTGTGTAGATTAAAGAAAAGCTTGTATGGTTTGAAACAAGCTCTAAGACAGTGGTATAAGAAGTTTGAAAGCTTCATGCACAAGGAAGGTTGTAATGCCGACCACTCTTGTTTCTTCAAGAGATATAAGTCAAGTTATATCATTTTGCTACTTTATGTTGATGATATGTTAGTAGCTGGTTTAGATATAAGATTAGGAAATTATGCACAATTCCTCTTAATCAGATTTGTGAGAGAAATATACAAACACAAAATAATGACACTCAAATTGAACTTTTAAAATTATACTGCAAATATATATTATTGATAAAGAAAAATTTAGAAACAAATCTCTCTCTTTGCTTGTTCTTGCCTATGTCTCCTCTACTTATTGGAATTGCATTACGAAAGAATACATAACATGTATTTATAAGTTTACTTAAACAATATGCTCCATTCACTTAATTTTCCTAATTTTAAGTTTTCTAAATTATTATTGATTTTCTTTTGTGAAACCCAAGAATTAAGCATTCTTAAATTTCTCTACGGAGGATGCAATTCTTGGTTTAGTTGACCAATTCCAACAGATTTATCCTTTTGTATCATATGTGTCTGGTATAATTGTAAAAGTCATTCAAATTGTTAGAGTAAATAGTCTTAAGCAGAATTTATTGTAAAGGTATTGTTTGCTTTGTGTTGTACTTAGTTCCAAGATATATCTTTTCATATTCTCTTCTGTTTCTTCTCATACATTGTATGTGATGTATACAAATTTATTATAAATGTGATCCTAAGAGAGGTAAATCAACTCTCAAATTTATTCTAATTCCTTTGTGTTTTTCTCAAGTCAAGTTTTCCTTTGATTTTATTATTACATTTTATATCCTATTTCTGATTAAGAATATCTATTGTTGAAGAGAATTGCCATAATAGCAGTGACATATTTCACAATCTTCTGCATATTCTAGTTACACATTTGCTGATGTAATTGTTTCTTCACTTGACTATTCATCTAACTTTCAAGGATATTAGTTGAGCCTTAATATTTTTTTCTTATTGTTAGAGATATTATATTTAGTTTATATTTATCTCTTATCTTTAGTTAGTTTGTTTATATCTCTTATTTAGTTTGTTTATATTTTGGGCTTAGCCCATATTTCTTCTATTATAAATAAAGGACCCTATGTGTATATTCAACACAAGGGAGATTTTCCCTCATCTCTTTCACTATTTCATATGGTATCAGAGCTTAGGTTCCGATCCAGCCTCTTCCACGGTCGCAGCCTCTGCAGCCTCCGCATCTCTCGCCGGAGTCCCGCCAGAGTCTCGCCGGAGCCGTCGCCGGAGTCTCGCCGGAGCCGTCGCTGGAGTCTCGCCGGAACCGTCGCCGGAGCCGTCGCCGGAATCGTCGCCGGAGTTCCAGAATTGACCGGCGACCACTCCATCCGAATTGCCTCCTCGCCCTCTTTCTGGATCTGTGGTAGTTACGTCAATCGGAGCACGTTGAATTTTCTAGGGTTTCTCCCTTTCCATGGCTTCTTCCTCTTCTACAACCACCTCTGCTAGTGCCTCATCTTCTTCTGCTGGTGTCTCATCAATATACACCAATTATGTGAATGTACACTTGTCCATTGACAAGTTAGATGGCACGAATTATGCAACATGGGCATCCGATATCAAACTTTGGCTGAAGAGTCAAGGGTATGTAGATCACCTTACTAAAAATGTGACTAGTGCTACTATAGAGGACACTTCCCGCTGGATGAAAATTGATGCCCAGCTATGCATCGTCATAAAGTCCACCATTCACTCTTCTTTGAAACAAATGTTTCGATCATATGAAACATGTTCAGAAGTATGGGCACAAGCAAAGTTATTATACACGAATGACACCCAACGTCATTATGGTGTTTGTCAGGATCTATTTACAGTTATTGGTCCGCGCAATCCTGGTCCCATGACAGAATATTTGGGTAAAGTTCATGCCCTCCTTCATGATTTTAATGAGCTATTACCTCCTGCTTCCACTCCTGCTGAAGAACTGGAACAACGATCAAAGTTCTTCATGTTGTTGGCATTATACGGACTCTCTGATGATTCCTCCCATGTCCGTGATCAGATTTTGGGTTCTCCAGTCATACCCAACTTTACTTATACTTGTTCTGCTCTTTTGCGTATTCCGAGCAAACCAGTCATTGAGACATCTCCTCATAGTGATGATTCCTCTGTTATGGCTACCCAACGTGATGATAAAAGTCGGTCTCGCAAGCCAGGTAAAGGACGACCAAAATGTGACCATTGTGGCAAGCCAGGCCACAGAATTGATAGATGTTATGCGCTTCATGGACGTCCTCCTCGATCTGTAGCAATGGCTAATTCTGATCCACCTCCTCGGCCTGCAGACCATCCTACTTCATCTAATACTGTAGATAACCCTGCAGTCTTCAACGAATTTCTCAGATGGTATGAGGATCGTCAGCAATCTAGTTCCACTACATCTGCATCTGTTGCCCGCACAGGTACACCTTTTGTTGGTCTGACTCACTCCCTTGGATCTTGGGTCCTTGACTCAGGCGCCACCGATCATATAACTGGTAACAAGTCCTTGTTTTCTTCCTTGTCATGTCCGGATAATTTACCGTCGGTAACAATGGCTGATGGGTCTAGAGTCTCGTCTCATGGTATTGGTACTGTTCATATTTTTCCGTCCATATCCATTGATCATGTACTCTATGTCCCTGGGTCTCCTTTCAATTTATTGTCTATCAGCCGTCTAACTCATTCCCTTAATTGTGTTATTTCATTTACTAAAGATTTTGTTTGTTTGCAGGACCGGAGTTCGTAACACATGATTGGCACAGGATGTGAATCTCATGGCCTATATCTTCTCCGCCCTTCTGCACATGTTGGCGTCATCATGGAGTCACCATCCCTTCTTCATGCTCAATTAGGTCATCCCAGCCTTGCCAAACTGCAGCAGCTTGTTCCGAGTTTGTCAAAGTTATCCAACTTGTCGTGTGAGTCTTGTCAGTTAGGAAAGCATACTCGTAGTTCCTTTCCTCGTAGTGTTTCACAACGAGCGACGTCCCCTTTTGCATTAGTTCATTCTGATATTTGGGGACCAAGTCGTGTTAAGTCCACTTTAGGATTTCAGTATTTTGTTACTTTTATTGATGATTACTCCAGATGTACTTGGTTCTTTTTAATGAAGAATCGTTCTGAGTTGTTCTCTATTTTCCAATCATTTTTTAATGAAATAAAAACATAGTTTGGGGTTTCTATTCGAACTTTACGAAGTGATAATGACCGTGAATACCTTTCTCAACAGTTTCAACATTTTATGGCTTCTCATGGCATTCTTCACCAGACCTCCTGTGCTTATACTCCTCAACAAAATGGGGTGGCTGAGCGCAAGAATAGACACCTCATTGAAACAACTCGTACACTTCTAATTCATGGCCAAGTACCCTCGCGTTTTTGGGGTGATGCAGTTCTCACTGCATGTTATCTCATTAACCGCATGCCTTCTTCTGTCCTAGATAACAAAATCCCTCACTCTGTCTTATTTCCTCAAGACCCTTTACATCCATTACCTCTTAAAGTTTTCGGGTCTACATGTTTTGTTCATGATTTTAGTCCTGGTCTTGATAAGTTATCTCCTAGATCTCACAAATGTGTCTTCTTAGGATTTCCACGGTCACAAAAGGGCTATAAGTGTTTTTCTCCTTCTCTCAATCGTCATTTTATCTCTACTGATGTCACTTTTGATGAATCTTCGTTTTATTTTTCACAACTATCTTCTAGTTATGTACCTCCACCTACCACTGTTGATATTCCTATTGTCTGTGATCCTTTAGACTCTCATTCCCTACAGGATCGTCCTTCCACTCCACCCCTCCAGGTTTATAGTCGCCGCAATCGTCTCCCTCATGACTCACCTCCTGTGCCTCCTCTTGTGTCTCCTCCGGCTCCAGCAAATGAGTCTGACCTGCCTATTGCCCTCCGTAAAGGTATACGCTCTACTCGTAACCCTTCCCCTCATTATACTGTTCTTAGTTACCACAGGTTATCTCCATCTTTTTACACATGTCTCTCATCCATTTCTTCTGTGTCAATTCCCAAGTCTGTGGGTGATGCCTTAAGTCATCCTGGTTGGCGTCAAGCCATGCTGGATGAATTAAGTGCTTTACAGAAAAGTGGAACTTGGGAGCTTGTCCAATTACCATCTGGAAAGTCTGTTGTTGGTTGCAGGTGGGTGTATGCTATCAAAGTTGGCCCTGATGGTACAATTGATCGTTTGAAGGCTCGACTGGTTGCCAAAGGCTACACACAGATTTTTGGTTTGGATTATGGTGATACTTTTTCTCCAGTGGCGAAAATGACTTCGGTTCGCCTATTCATTGCCATGGCTGCCCTTCGACAATGGCCTCTTTATCAACTTGATGTCAAAAATGCTTTCCTTAATGGTGATTTGCATGAAGAAATTTATATGGAGCAACCGCCCGGCTTTGTTGCTCAGGGGGAGTCATCTGGATTGGTATGTCGTCTTCGCAAATCCCTATATGGCCTAAAACAGTCTCCTCGGGCCTGGTTTGGTAAATTCAGTGGTGTTGTTCAACAATTTGGTATGACTCGCAGTGAAGCGGATCATTCAGTGTTCTATCGCCACTCAAGTGCTGGATGTATCTACTTAATAGTGTATGTTGATGACATTGTTCTCACAGGAAGCGACTACCTTGGCATCTCTCAGATGAAACAACACATTTGTCACCATTTTCAAACCAAAGATCTTGGCAAACTCCGATACTTTTTGGGTATTGAAGTAGCACAATCCAATGATGGTATTGTCATATCTCAGAGGAAGTATGCGTTAGACATCTTGGAGGAAACAGGGTTAATGAACTGTAAGTCTGTTGAGACACCTATGGATCCTAACATCAAGCTCCTACCAAATCAGGGGGAGCCTTTCTCAGATCCTGAACGTTACAGAAGATTAGTTGGTAAATTAAACTATCTTACTGTTACGCGTCCTGACATTTCCTTTGCAGTTAGTGTGGTGAGTCAATTTCTTAACTCCCCATGTGAAGACCATTGGGATGCAGTTGTTCGCATACTGAAGTATATTAAAAGATCACCTGCAAAAGGTTTGCTATATGGTCCTAACAACGATACAAAAATCGTTTGTTATTCAGATGCTGATTGGGCTGGTTCCCCTTCTGATAGGAGGTCTACTTCTGGATATTGTGTCTCTATTGGTGGCAACCTGATATCTTGGAAAAGTAAGAAGCAAAGTGTTGTGGCTAGGTCCAGCGCAGAAGCAGAATATAGAGCTATGGCATCAGCTATTTGTGAGCTTGTATGGCTTAAACAATTACTTAGTGAATTGAAATTTGGAGATATCACTCACATGACACTTATATGTGATAATCAAGCTGCTCTTCATATTAGCGCTAACCTTGTCTTCCATGAGAGAACCAAGCACATTGAAGTTGATTGCCATTTTATTAGAGAAAAAATCATATCTGGAGATATCAAGACTGAGTTCGTTAACTCAAGCAACCAGTTGGCAGACATATTCACTAAGTCCTTGCGAGGACCTAGAATTGACTATCTTTGTAACAAGCTTCGAACATATGATTTGTATGCTCCAGCTTGAAGGGGAGTGTTAGAGATATTATATTTAGTTTATATTTATCTCTTATCTTTAGTTAGTTTGTTTATATCTCTTATTTAGTTTGTTTATATTTTGGGCTTAGCCCATATTTCTTCTATTATAAATAAAGGACCCTATGTGTATATTCAACACAAGGGAGATTTCCCCTCATCTCTTTCACTATTTCATACTTATATTGTATGTCCGTTGATTTTCTAATTTTCAATGCAGCTTAGAATCGTCCATGTAAACGATTGGATGAATTTGAGAATACGAAATGTTCTAGCTTAACAGTATGTTTCTACTTCCTTTTAATGCCATGGTCTATTACGATACTGATGTGTTTTAAGACCAGTGGTTGAATTCACTATCTTAGATTTGACAGTGAGTAAACATTTTTCATGAACCTTTTATGGTTATAGGTTGAGGAGTTGGATACATTGGCAAAGGAGCAAGAAAACAATCCAACAGTAATGCCAGAAGGTGAATTGAAAGGGGTTACTTCGAAAGATCTACTATGTGAGCACAAGGACAGTGGGGCTTCCCATTTTGCACTTGGATTGTGTGAAGAATGCTATAAGGACGTGAGTACTTTCTTCATCATCAAGATGGTTTCCTTTCTAAGCTACATTGCCTTTTGTCATTGACTATTGAATTGATTGATATGCTCACAGTTAGATAAGCTCTCTGGTGGACTTGGTGGTGGTTCGGATCCTCCTGCATTCCAGCGTGCTGAGAGGGAAAGAGAGAAAAGGGCACTTCTCAAAGAGAGTGTTGATGAAGCATGTGATGTAAGTTTTCCTTGACTTGGTATTGTGTGTGGTAGTTTGCTTTTTATTTTTTCCTTTCCTCCGTTTTAACTTTTTGCACTATTCACTAGGGCTTGCTTGTACAGAAAGAAGCAAAATTATTTGATATAATTGGAAAAGTTTAACGATTCATGAACTAAATAAGGTCTATACATTGATAATATTTTCTTAAAATTTGAGTTTCATCTTTGAAGAGAAAAGAGAATCTATGTCCACAAAATCACTCCAGAGACAAACATACTGGTGCCACCAAACCCATGCTTTAAGTTCCATAAATAGTACTGATCAAATCAAATTACTATTCTACTTGTACTTGAATGCATCCAGCAGAAGAGTACAAGATGCGATAGATATCCAGCAAAATAGTAATTTTTATTTGCGCATGTTCACACACTGTCTAGTTGATATCATGATATTGTAACCCCTCATTAGCAAGAATACTCCTGAGAAGAGCAGCATTAACAAAAATGTGGCCATTTGGAAACTTTAACTTTCATTTAGTTCTTTATCTTATATGAAACCATTCTTCAAGCAGTGATCCAGACATATGGTCATCTGAAATTAATTCCAATATCCAGATAACTGTATGTTTTTCCGAATAACTTGGCTCATAAATTTTAGATCTGATCCATATGCATGTACGACTTCTAAATCTTTATTATTTTCTGGTACTTTTGGTCAGTTGGCGAATGCATCAAATGATCAGTTTAAGAGCCATAGAGAAGATTTGCCTGTGCCAGAAGGTATTGGTGGGTGCCCTTATTTCATTCACTGTGCTAGCATGTTAATTTCCTCTGTATTCATTCCTATTTGCACAAAAATGCTTTTAGGGGCTAATGTTGCGCATGAGTCCAATAAAGATGGTGAATATGATGATTCATTTAGAGAAGATGAATCAGAAACTTTATCTGATATTCGTGATGAAGACGTTGATTTATACATTCATGATGAGGAGGGGAGGCAGATTAAGAAGATGCTGTGGGAAGCAGCAAATAGCGAGTATCTTGAGGTAAAGAAATGCTATCTACTATTTTTTGGTTCTAGTTGTGCTACATAAATTTGTTTTAGTTTCTTTTCACTCTGTATCATGATTTGAAGTCATTCAGGAGTGGGTGCTGTTACTTGTACTTCTTGTCCTTGGTTTTCTGTTTAACTTTATTTGGAAGCTTAATCTGCACTGGATCTCACTCAAGTTTTATGTTACTTTCAGGAGGAGGCAGCCAAGAAAGCAATTGCAGAAGCTGACAAGAAAGCTTTTGAGGCAAATTTTGAAAACTGTTCAGAGGATTTACTTGCAGCAAGAGAGCTCGCTGCATCTGCTTCTGAAGCTGTGGCAAAATCCAGAAAGGTTCTTTCTGAATATTGTTTTGATACGTTCTTACTATTAAATTATACCACAATTAAGTTGAGATAAAAAAATCCATGAAATATAGTTAGATTAGATTTTTATCTCATTACATAAGCCATGTCAAGAAGTGTCATATCAGTTTGATTTTAATCTATGCTTTGTTACTTCATTCGATGTTTAATGAACATAAAAACTATTGCTTATAGATTTTGACTTATCAGTAGTGAGTTTATTTGATATTTGATGTTCATGAACAATGTATTTGTCAAAATTCATCAGTTGGATTGATCACCTATAATAAGTTACATAATTGTCCTAGTGTTAGAATCATTTATTTGCGTTGGCTGATAGTATTAGTATGAGTAAGCGATCATATAAAATTTTGGGAAAGTGACCACTGAAAAATTAGTTTGTCTAAATTTGAATCGGGGAAGTATGGACACTGCTAAGAATAATAGGAAAGACACTGTATATTGATTTTACATGTAAAACTTTCTCCAGTGTAGAGTGGATCCAATAGTTATGCATTGTTTTTTGTTTACACTGTACGATTCATGCTGCAAGGCTTCAAGCTTATAATTTTTTGGGTTTGTTAAATACACTATTTCAGGAAATGAAACAGAGACGAGCCAATGAGGCAAAAAATATGGGGCCAGCTCAATCTGCTGCAGAGGCCTTCGGCCGAATGTCTAATAAAAAAAGGGTATTTATCTATTCAACAATAAACATGCATTTTCTCTATATATATTGTTACAGTCCCATTTCCATTGTATATTTGTAAAAAAATAATAGGTAAACTATATGCATATATATGACTCAGTTTTGTTTTATTATGTGCATGCAGCTTTATTTATCAAATCCTTGAGCAATATATATGATTCAGTTTTTTAATTATCAACTTCATATCTTCTGAAATTGTTTATATATAACTAAAACTACTTGTTTGCTTGTGTAGCAATTGCAGAGTCTGAAATCCAAAGTCAATTTTGATCGCCTGAGTGAACTATTTAATGAACTGGTACTTCTCTCTAGAACTTGTTTGCTTCATATCACATGTAATATTGACACTAGCACCCGAAAATATTCCGTATTAAAACATGATTTTGATAAATTTCTCAGTAGACATTGACAAAAGAAGAAATACAAAAGTGAAATGAATTATGTCTAAAATTAGCTTATGCATACTGTAAAATCATCTTTTTAGGTAAGCTAATGATTTTGGCTTCTATAAAACCTAATTTTAACTTGTTAAAAAGTCAGTTTTTGTTTGTAAGAGAAGTTTACTTCAATATTTTTCTCCTATATTTGTTTATTGAAAACCCTGTCCAATCAGGCTTACATGCTTTTTCTTATCTGCCTGTTTTCATTCTTGATTTACTTCTTTATGTCAACATGTTCAAATGACAAATTTGGAAAGATCAATTAACCTATACTATTCTTCAAATCAAGACATTGAATTTTTCTTGAATCTAACTTTGTTTCTAATATTATCAAACAGGAAAAAACGGATTATCCCGAGAAAGAAAAGAAAGCACGATTTGATCCACCCCTCGATAATGTTTGACAATGTCAAATAATTTTGAAAGGATATTTCTGAAAAAAATTGGATATAGTTTTTTAGTCTATTTGTAGTTTCTTAACTGATGTTATTCGTTTGGTATAAATCCGTATGTGCTGATTCACATTCACTACCACTCACATTCAAGAAGAGGAAATTGGAAACAATTTATCAAATGTGCAAAGGTGGATTCTAAAACTTCATTCCTCTCACTATGATGACTATTTTGATTCTTTTATTGTAAATATTTTCGAGTAAAGGACATCTAAAATTGTTAATTAGAAAATTATAGACTAAATCAGGTGATAACATCATATACATGTACAACAAAAATCCACACTTGATTTGTAACATCCCAATATATATAGATTTGAACTATAGATATGTAAAGGAGTTATCAATAATAATATGATAGAACAGTGGAATGTTCTCCTTTACAAATTTTCAAAGAAATTGAAACGTACATGATTAAGATAACTTATATAAAGTTTTACCATTTAAGCTGAACGGTTCTATGTATCAACACAGACCGGACGGTTTTACAGAGGAGGGATGATGTTCCGAACGGTTATAAAAAAAGACTAAACAATCAGAACGGTTTTCTAACCAACTAGTTACAAGAGAGTTAATGACCAAAAGGTCCTAATTCTATACTATCTTCTGGCTGATCACTCTGCAGTGCTTCCTCCACAGAGTCTTCAATGCCTTCTGCTCACATTCATAGAATGATCATTGCAGTAAAGAGAACCGGACGGACAAAGAGAACATGACAAGAAAAATAAGGGTAAGCTAGTGTAATTTTAATTAACGATACAGTTCAATTAAACATGAATAAAGCCATACATATACAATATTCACATAATAATATTATGACCTACCACTTTACACTGACTGTCCGGACTGTATGAACTATGTAGCTCGTCGTCTCTAGCACTCGGCGTGGTGTAGTAACTGGGATATACTCAATAGCTGCCACCCGAGGTTAGTCCTAAAACGACCATCTGGTCTTATGGACGCGGACCACCTGCCATTCCCACACGAGTTACCCTCTTCTATATGATGAGGAGCAATCATGGAATATCATGATCAAAGACGAAGCCAGAGTCTGACCATGTTCATACTTTACCAAGCATAACCAAACATGAGACATTCCTCCTTGGAATTCTCTTACATCACCATCATTTTTATTAAATTCATAATTTTTCCATAATATTCATAACTCAACCATTCATCAAAACATATAATGACAAATTCAATCAAAGATAACAACTTAGAGAAAAAAAACGTTGCAACTATGATTAAGACCGAACGGTCAATAACCGAGTAACTCCATTTGGAGCAGGACATCATCTAAGATTACAAACAACCAACCTTGTATCAAATTATAGCTTTTGTGGAGCTGTTAGAACTTAGGCTGACAACTTATGACCTTGGCCGAGCACTTGGAACTTGGCCGAACGTTTCATCAAAAGATGAAGTTCTCTTCAAAAGACCGAGCGTTAGCAAAGACCGAAGGCTCTTCAAGAGATTGAGTGTCAGTACAAGACTGGACACCTCATCAAGAAACCAAGTGTCAGTATAAAACCGAACACTCTTTTAGAGACTGAGTGTCAGTACAAAGCTGAACACTCTTTAAGAGACCGAGTGTCAGTACAAGACCAAACACTCTTTCAGAGTATCAGTACAAGACCAAACACTCTTTAATAGACCAAGTGGTAATAAACAGACAATACACATAACGAACCGAATGCTATACTGAAATGAATAATGACATTAGACCGATCGGTCATTAACTGAAACTCCACATAAGTGGAATCCTGTTAAGACCGAACTTAAGTGAAAAGCCGAACTGTCCATGAAGGACCCTCGGCGAACCACATAATTCTGCAGAGCAACTGCAGAATTATGATCAACACCAAATCTTACCAATTTTCCTACAGACCCAAAAACTCAAACAACCACCATTTTTCCCATTTCTACCATTTCATTCCCTCACCATTCTCTCAGCCATGAACTAGAATTATACAGAAAACATTCAACATGAATACAATACACACCATCAATACTAAACACCCAATTCATTGTGTTTCACATACATGCAACATCATCAACAATATATTCATACATAAGGATCAATTAATTAAAACTTATCTAGCTTCTTTTACCTCTTTGGTCGAACCAAAGGAAGACTTCTCATGAATTTGGCTACCCACTCACACAGACACCGCCTACAAACCAATTCAAAATAACAACTTGATCGGTGCGAAAAGAAGCTTTTGGTATCAGGAAGACTTAAATGTTGTCTGATTAATGAATGGGAGAAAAAGAAGAAAGAAAGTCTAGAGAGGTCATGAAGAAATTTAGAGAAAAAAATAGAGAGAAGGAGGAGAAAAAAAACTTTAAAAAGATGGGAGAGAATGAACGCATGCAGAGAATGATTGAAATGTTGAAAACTTTAAGTTATATACATCCACCGGGAGCCACGTGCTTCTTTGAGAGCCTTACACTTGACTTCTCCCTTCCACTTGGCATTTCCGGAATGTGACATAATTAGTGTAATAATTTATGCTATTAAGTTGATAATAGTTAGTGTAAGAGATTATGATGAATTACATTTTGACTACAAATTTCCATTAATAGTTCAGAAAACACATTGTTAAAATCCAGTAATACCAATTGGTTTCTCTACAAATACAGTAAGTTGAAGATTAATAACAATGAGGTGAATTCATTCTAATAAAAGAAATTAAACCTTTTAATTGTTGAGACAAACAATATTGGAAACCAATGTAACATAATGATATTTCTCATAAATATTAAGTAATAAAACATATGATATATTCATGATATTCAAACAATTGGAATATATTAATGTTTTCCATTGAGCGATTCTTCCAACCGATACTTTATTTTGTAATACATACACTTTGTCAATTTTTCTATCGATTCAAATGAATTGGAAATAATAAAAAAAAGGTTACTGTTATATTTTGTTCCACATTTATAGAAGTAGTTCTTATTCTTATGTTTTATTATAATTTGGTTTCCATCTTTAAAATAAATGATAATTTAGTTCTATATTTTTTAAAATATTAAAAATGGTCTATATTTTCAAAATTTGAAAAAAATTGTATTTTCTTTAAATTTAGATATATTCGATTATAACATAACTATGTCGATCATGTCATTAATATTGATAAAATGTGATAAAGTTAAAACAAATACTAGATTATATTAAATAAGATTAGTCGAGATAATTAATTACATAAATCAAATTCATCTAAGTAAAAATATATCATAAACATGATATAAATATTACTGCATTTAATAGTGTTTAGATTGTTTTGAAGGTGAGAATGTATTATATAGATCTTCTATTCGAACAAGAAGAGAAGTAACCATATAGAAAGAGTAAAGTGAAAGCTAAAAACATGTTTGGAGTGAAGTTAGAATCTTTATACAATACCTCAATTAAAAAATAATCATTTAATTTCAATTCTTTTCTTCATCATTACTAAAATTACATTATTTTAATAGAAATACTTAACATACATTATTTAGTGTATATAAATGTTAACATATATTCGAAAATCTTTCTAAAACTGAAAAAAGATAATGAATAATAAGAGTAAATTGATGGAAAAATGGGCAGCCAACATGAATTATATAATTTATAGCCCATTTAATAAATTAATCTAAAAGAGCGTGTGAGAAAATGTTAAATATAAACAGAGCATTTGAGAGAGAGCTGTATTCACGTATTCCTCTGTCTTGCAAACATTTAGGGTCTGTATTCATACTCTGTTTCTTTTCACCAAAACACATTCTCCATTCTCTGCTTCTGTGTTCTGTTCTAATCATTCGCATTCGCTCTTCCTCTGTTCTATCATTTACAAAATATGTTCTTTCTCTTCATTTTTTTTTTAATGAAAAACTCTCTGCACTGATCTTTTAAAATGGTCTTATTATGGAGGAATGTATGGCATTGATGTTCTGCGTAGACTAGTTGTTGATTGATTTATTTGGTTCTTCACTTAGAAAGACCTAAATTCTAATTGTTGTTTTAGTTGAGCCTTAATTTTTTTTTTCTTATATTAGGCGCCGCTTCGTTGACCGTTTTCTGATTTGCATTGCAGCTTTTGAGTAAAATATGCTTTCAGGGGCTAATGTTGAGAATGAGGCCGCCGAAGATAGTGAATTTGATGATTCACTTAGAGAAGATGAATCAGAAACTTTGTCTGATATTGATGATTGTGATGTTGATGTGTATCTTCACAGTGAGGAGGGGAAGAATATCAAGAAGATGCTGTGGGAAAGAGTTAACCGAGTGTATGTTATGGTACATAAATTTATCTGCCGTTTTCCAGTTTTTGTAGTGCTAGAAAGTTTTTTGTATCTGTAAGTTTTTTCACTTTTTATCATGATCTGAAAGTCAAATTCAGAAGAGGCTGCGTGTATCTTGTATTTTAACTTGATCTTTTATTTCAGGAACAGGCAGCCAAGAAAGCAGTTGCAACAGCTAATAAGAAAGCTTTTGAGGGAAATTTTGCAAACTGCTCGGAGGATTTCCTAGCAGCAAGAGGGCTAGCTGCAGCTGCGGCAAAATCCAGAAAGGTACTTTTTGACATTTTTGAGGTTCTTATTTTGAATGTATACCACAAGTAACTTTAAGAGTTGAGAAAAAATTTCATGAAATCCACTGCTAAGAATTTTAGCCCTCATTACATAAGTCATATGAAAAAGTGTCACATAATTTTTATTTTAATCTAGGCTTTATCATACAGCATTTCTCATTTAAAATATGATTTCAGTGATATATAAAAAAAACTATTGGATACTAGATTTTAGCTTATTTGAAATTTGATTAGCATGAACTATTATTTTTTTTCTCGATTCAATGGTTGGATCGATGAAGATCACATAATAAGTTACTCAATTCAATGGTTGAAGTGCTTCAATTTCTTGTACTGGTACTGATGCACCCTTGCCGTTCTTGGGTATTCTATCAGCTCCCCATGAAGAATTTCTGGTCTGTCATTCTATAGTATGTACTATTTAGTAGTATCTAAACAAGAGGACAATGAAATGGAAGCTTGAGATGCAAGGGAAGTTTTGTAGGAGCAATTCTAGGAAGTTGGTGAATCTAGCAAATGCACCGAAGTCAATTTTTTATAACATAATGTATTTTTGATTGTTTAATTTCAAATTGATTATACTCCTCCGTATACATTACAACAGAGTGCTAGTAGGTGGTCCAATAATTCTGGATTTTTTTTTTGTCACCATAGTATAATTAGTACTGCATAAACTAATGCAAAACTTCAAGCCTTACATTGTCTTAGTTTCTTAAATTTACTATTCTAGGGAATGAAGCAGAGACGAGCCCATGAAGCAAAAAACATTGCGCCAACTCAATCTGCTGCAGAGGCCTTCGGCCAAATATCTAATGAAAAAAAGGTAATTTATTCAACAACAAAAGTTCATTTTGTTTAGATGTTTGTTCTACAGCAGAGGGAGATAAAAGGGGAAATGATTTTCAGTGTGAGTAGAGTAAGTGGTGGAGGTGCTTTTGGAAAGAAATTTTGACACCTGAGCAAGCTTTTTCCATGAGAGGGTTTTAGTAGTGTCACCAAGCATCAGTGCAGTGAATTTTTATTTTTCTGCACATTTCTTCATTTTCTTTTCTAAAATATATTATGTGATGAAATAACCTTAGAGGTAAAAACTGAAGAGGAGAGATATGCTTGTCAAAAGCATTGGAAACGAAAGACAATGTCTATCTAAGCAATGAGTTGTGTGGGGAGTGCATATACTTGTTTTGAGATTGGAATCCCTTGTTCATTGAGCACTCGAATTTAAATTTAAGACTTCTTTGTTGGCATCTTTTTGAGATAGAGATGGGGTAACACCTTTCTTGATCAAATCCGTGATCAATATATGATTAATTTTGGTTATTTTAGTAGTCAACAAAAGATCTTCAGAAATTGTTTATGTATTCTAACAATACTTGTTTCATTGTTTTATTTGCAGAGTCTCAATTCTAAAGTCAATATAGATCGCCTGGAGGAATTATTCAATGATATGGTAATTCTCTTTAGAACTGTTTTACTTTTTGACACATGTAATATTGACACACTTTTAGTTCCACCAATAAGAAAAAAATATTTGATATTAATGTCTTAATAAACTTTTTTTTTAAGAGGCAAAAGATAAAAAAAAAAATAGATCAAATTTCTCAAATTAAAGTAGTTTATACATATGTTAATTTATCTTAGTTCTTCCATTTGGCTTGTTTAACTCCAAAATTTGATTGACTTGTGTGTATGTCAATTTTAGTTCATGAGGGAACTTTAACCTTTTTTCTTTCTTGTAAGTGTTTCTTAATATTCAGCATGTCTGTATCTTTTGTTTCATACTGTAATGATTCAAATTACGAGTCTCATTTCTTACAGATACTTAAAGCATAGATCACTCAATAATCTGTTACTGTTCTATTTCTCATGTATTGGAAGTTTCATTGACATTATAACAGTAAATGGAAGCTGCTTGCAAAGTTGGCACTTGATTAATCTTAAATACCTCCATAGCTTATATGTTTGATAAAGTAATTTCTTTCTTCTCTTTTATTAAGTTTTGAAAGTTGTGAGTGGAAACTTGTTTTGATTATATACGTTTGAATAGTCTAGTTTGGTAGATAGGTTATATGTGATTTGTAATTTTCTTTACATTCATCAGATGATTTTGCTTTATATGCGTGACATTTTATTCTTGATTTACTAGATAGATATCTTCTGACAATTAACCTATGTTATTCTTAAAATCAAGGCATTGGACTTTTCTCCAATTTAAATGTTTTTTCAATATTATTATAACACAGGAGGAGGATGAGATGGGATCAGCGGATGATTACTGAAACGTTACAAAGTGCCCTTTCTACTTTTATTATATGTTGTTTTCAGTTGCTATTCAGCATGGCTTGCTGCTGAACAGAAGATTGCCAGAGACTGAAATCTTTTTGTATGCTGAGTTTTTCCTCCTATTTCCTATTCACTCATCGCATGCATTTGCCAAAATTTTGGAAGTCTTTTTACAAGGAAATTGTTAGGTAGGTTTATCAGCATCACTCTGTTTTGACACAAAGCAATGATTTGGTTGTATTTCATATCAAAAGTCTACGTAACAAACATGTGTAGAATGTGTTTTGTTAATTAAGAAATTGATTTTCATTGTTAATTGTTATAGATAAATTTTAAATAATGATTGTACTATAATCTTTAAAATTTGAAAAACTTTCATAAATTAAGATCTATAAACTTTTTAAAAAGGATGTAAGCGATAAGAAAAGAGTTAAGAGATAAGAAAAGAGCTAATCATTGTAAGTCTGTCAGGGAACACAACTATATTCAAATTTTGGTATTCTACTAAGATTTTAACTAATTAAGAAATGAACATAAATATTTTGTTTTCAAAACTTCTTTAGGGTCAAACATAAATATTTTTTTTTTACTTGTGTTCTTAAAAAATTGTAAGAATCTAGAAAATAGAGTATTAGAGTAGATAAATGTATTAAAATAATAAGGTCGAATATTTTATTTTAAAATAATCTTATAATATAAATAGACTTTTATAAAGTTCATTTCATTATCTAAACCATTGTCTATCTCTCTAAACTCTTTCCTCTTTGTTCTTTCTCACTTTTCTCTACTCTTTCTCACTGTTGGACTATCTATTCGACAATCAGGAAGTGTCTAGGCGATGCTAGTGTCGAGGGTTACAATTCCTACCAAACAATTTCTTGATTTTAGTCTATAAGTTCGTTTTCCTTTTTCTTCGTTTTTCCCTAATCTGTGATCGTGCAAAGAGGTTGTCCTTGCATGTATTAAGTTGTGTTCTTCTTCACTTGTTAGCTCAATTTAGGTTATAAAATTTCTCTTCTATCACAAATCGGTGATTTGTAAGTTTTTCTAGAGTTTCCTTGCGGTGCAAGCATCGATTGGGTTTTTTTTTAGAACTGTGCAGATTTCTTTGAGGTAAGGTTATTGCCTTAATTATGATTTAGCGAACATGTGGGATGATACCTATACATTTTGTGTAAATTGAACTAATATGTTGAAATTTAGAGTGTATATGTTATGTGTGGTTCAATGTTTTGAGTATGAATTGAAAATCTGTGGTAATTGAATGAATTGATTGATGTTTGGACTGTGATTGAATGTGTTTTAAGTTAGAATCTGTGATAAGAAGCTTTTGTAATGAGTAAAGTAATGTATCTTTGATTTTGGGCTAGTTTTAAGGAAGTGAGGTAGTGAAAATGAGAATTTGAGGTTTGATGCTCAATTGGTTTGTTGGGACAGTTTGGGTAAGTCAAATGTGACTTGGTTGAGTCCTTAAATTGCTTAAAAATGTGTCAAAAGTGGTAGAACATGAATTGGGTCCATAGGTTGATGATTTGTGAGTTTTGAAGAGTTAATTGCTTAGGAAACACTTTAGAATGATGGTAGCAAGGATTAGAAACACTTGTTCAAGTTTAATTAGGTATATAACATAATTTAGGAGGATTAGAAGTTAGGCAAAATCTTTGGAATTCGTAAATTCGGTGTGAGCTGTATAATTCTGCAGAATTTGGTACGGTAGATTATGCAGACTCGCTGAGCGACTCTACTCGCTCAGCGAGTGGTTGTAGGGGCTGATCCTCTGTTTGAGGATTCACACAACGAGAAGAGGCGTTAAGCGAGTGGTTGGTGTATGGGAGCATTGTCAATTTAATTCGAATAGCAAATGAGGGAGCTCAGCAAGTGAGTTGGGGGTCTTGACCATTGTCTGGACTTTCGCATAGCGAATTGGGGCATTAAGCAAGAGGTTGGGGTCTGGTACCACTGGTATTTTAATTCGCTCAGCGAGTTGGGTCGCTCAACGACTAGTTTGGAGGTTGGGGGCACTATTAGTGGATTCACATATCGAGCTGTGTCACTATGTGAAAATAGTTTGTGGTCGCTCAGTGAGGGTGTGCGCTGAGTGACTGGTCCAGGTTTTTGTTTACTATTTTCTAAATTATTCTTATTTGATTTGAATGATGTAGTGACTTATTTTGGATTATGTATGAATGTGTACTGAGTTATATAAGTATCAAAGATTTGAGTTGTGATTCAAATAGGAATAAAGTATGATCTCAAAGTGGTGTGGTAAGTTTCAATATGGAATCTCTTGGTGAGATTCAAGTTTGCTTAGAATGAATGCAGGAGCTCAGTATTGGGGATTATCATGAAACTCCAATGGTCTTTCATTCTCACGTAGAGAGGATTGATCCATATCGTGAGGAGTAGCAGAAGGTCTTAGTCTTGGGAAGCTTCCAATATGCTTCAAGGTGAACAGACTAACCTTGTGATTGTGGTAGGATGAAGCCCGTTGGGAATGGACTTGCAAAGCAGTGGAGGCCACCACAATTGCACAACCCGCCATAGCTTGACAATCATTATAAGTCCGGATGGTCAAGTCTAGGTCATAACATGTTAGGATGTCTGAACCAGTTTATCTTACATGAATACTTATGTGTATGTTGTAAGTTATATTAATGTATGAATTCTTTTATATCTAGCTTACCCTTTTATTTGTGATTGTGTTTTGTATGTGTGGTGTTTTTCCTTTGCAATAATCATCTCGTGGGTGTGAGCAGAGGGAGAGAAGGTTTCTCTAGAGTAGACTTTGGACGGAGGTGATGCAACATCGTAAATTAGTTAAATATGTACTCTATATGGTTTTGATAGTAGACTAGTTATATGTATAAAGTTTAAATTTATGGTTATTTTGAATGACTATAAGTTTATACTTTATATTTTGGATCCTTAACTATTCTATCTTATCATATATCTGATAACTTAGAGTTTTATATTATATTTTTGGGATGTTACAAAATTCATTAAGTATTATATTTTGTAATATTTTCTCATTTATTACTTACAAAAGAATTAGTACATTAGCCAATAATTATAGAATGTCTAAGACAAACAACAAAGTCATGATCCATGACATACGTAACAAGTGAGCAAATCCTAGTTGAAGTCATCCCAAAATCTTAAGGACTAGGAATATGTTCTATCTCTCATGCTATTGAAGCCACAACTAGAAGCATATACCTATGAGAAGATATGAAATATATAATTAATGTCACCGAATACATCATATTTTGCATGCGACGTTCAAACTCAAATCATTATTATACATCTTCATTCATAATATGATAAAGAATTTCATCTAAAAGAGAACAGGAAATTAGAGAATCCCTCTTTCACCTTTTGAATTCTTAGAATTGACTCTACTGGATGTGTTGTCCAACTAAAGAAAGCTGTATAAAAGTTTTATTCTTTCAACAAAGCATTCATCTTAATAAAGCACCATTGAAGTCATTTTTTATCATGAACTTTACAATCTTTATTATAACCATAAAAAAAATGTCATTACCTACAACAAAAATTCATAAATAAACCAAAAAAATTATAAATAACACAGAATTATCTTCTGACAAAAATTTATAGATAAAATGATTTTAGTTAATGTTACCCACAAATTTCTCTGTGTGTAATTATCTATTTTTTTAAAAAATTATTAAATATTAATTACTTATATAATATCATAAAATTTACATATTAAAAACTATTTAAATAACTAATTTAATATAATTTTTTTCTATAATTCAAATTATTCCACTAATTTTTTCAGAATCAAGAAAGTATATAAATCACATTTAACAAGTTTAAATATATAATTAAAATGAATAAATCAACGAAAGTTAATATATATATATATATATATATATATATATATATATATATATATATATATATATATATATATATATATATTAATAAATACACAGAGTTAAAAGTGCAATATATATTTACTAAAGTAAACTTAAGGGTGAAAGATGGAATATTGAAATAGATGAGTCAAAATGTATACAACATTTGGTGCAGTTTTCATGGCAAGGGAGAAAAGAGCAGCTTCTCTAGTGGCATCTTGAACTTCTTGCTTCTTTGTTTCTTTTTCTGAATAATAACTTCCTTTATTACACCAAAAATGAACCTAGAGTAAGCTTTTCTATACACCTTTTTTTCAGATCTTTTTTGACAATATCCTACACATCACAATTACACAATATTCATAACTTATTATTAAAGACAAAAACATAATTAATATTGTATTAAGAAAAATGTAAAACGTCAATAATATTAGTGCTTCATGGAGAACTCACCCAGAAAAGTTACAACTAAGCCTCATTTATTGGGATAACTCCTTCAGAATTAGTGGATAATTGATCTTCAACATTGTACTATACCGTAAAACATATCATCCATTGAAGACTATTAGTCTCAAAGCTTTCAAAAGATAGCTAAAAAGAATTCAAAAAATTCTATAGACGGATTATATAGCATTGTTTATATATCATCAGATATTTTTTCATACAGCACAAGTCCAATTCCCAACTTTGCATATGCAAACACTTGGCTGGAAAAACAAAATCTAATTTAGTAAAATTATTAGAATATAATATATTAAGATGCTAAATTCTTGGAAGGGGTGAACCCAAATTTTTTGGTTTTCAAGGAATTAAATATATAACCCCATTGGATCAGAAGCAAGTCTATTAGTTTCTCCATCATTGTATCTAAATGGTTTAAAAACTTGTAATGATTCGTAGGAAAAAGGAAGTGGCTTACAAAGTCCCTATTCAGGCCCAAGATGTGCCAAGGTTGCATACCAATGCTTTATGATGTAAATTGAAAACACCACACAATAAACATAGAAGTAGTGTTATTCAAGCTAAAATTTAAATCATTTGCAAGTGGGAGTTTAGCTTGATTATAAATTAACAGAGGAACAAATAGAAGGAGATTGACTTTTATTAGGAATCATCCATTTAAGAATGAAAAAACATATAAAAACCTAAATTATGATAGTAGTTGGTTAGGTGTTAGAGATCAATAGGTTAAAAAAAATAAAAACACATTAAACTATTAATAGTGTATTGAATGTTTTTTATGTCGGTTGAAAAATACTCCTATGTTCGGTTTGAAAATCGGTATGGAAAACTTTCATTTTTTTATGTCAATTATAGAAAATCACACTTTTTACATTTGTTATGGTCATACCTAACATAGAAAATGATTTTTTATTATTGGCTTATTATTCTCTAATACATTTTGTGCCAATTATAATGACAAACAATACAGAAAGTGTGGCTTTCTATGCCAGTTATGGCCACAATTGCAATATAAAGTCACACTTTTATATCAATGTCGGTTATGACTGTAAATGACATATAAAGTACTATTATTTTTTTTAATGACAATAATATACTATTAATTTACTAGACCAGACGAGAATATTACATAAAAATTTAGATCCTTTCCTTATACTATACAATTCTAATAATGTACAATACCAATAATCTTAAGATTGGAAATGCCTAAATGGATGAATAGTGTGCAACCAAAATGAAGGTATTGGAAAATCCTAAACACAGCCTCTACGAGAGTTAAAGAGTTGTGTAAGTGACCATAGTGTCTGCAAGAGCGAAAACGGCCACGAGTAGAGTGAGGAGAGTGGCCACCGAAGCAAAGTGCATTCTCAATGAGACGAGAACGAGAGCTCGAGGAGATAAGAGTGAAAGCCATTGATGAAAGACAAAGCATTGAAAAGTAACAAAAGCAAGAAATCTATGTGTAGAAAGGGTTCATCAAGGGTGCAAAATGGTGAATGCACTCAAGGGCAGAATAGGGAAAAAAAAGAAAAGTAGAGATTCTACCCTGGTTATACTGAATAACCAACATAATATTTGTTTCTTAAATTAAAAATATTATACGTACCCACTTTCTATGTCAATTCTAAGTACAATTTGTTGGAAAACATTGATTGCAAAAGACGTTATACTGCAACGTCTATATATGGCAAAATTAATATTTTGATTGCCAACGTTAAAAAGCAACGATCAAAAACAATTTTAATGTGCAAACGTTTTCGTTCAAATTTTAATGGCTGCAACATTAAAATTTTTAATGGCTTTTTAATTTATTTTATTCAAATTGATTCTTTTCTGGTTTTATAAATAGGGAGCTCTTCCTCCATTCCAAAACACACCAACACCAATCTTTTCTCATTCTCTTCTTCTCTAAGTTTCATTCTTTAGCTCTCTTCTTCTTCTAAAAATTATTCTGGGTTATTCTTATACTCTCTAGATCCTCAAAAAGTCTGGGAAGTTACTGTTATATCCTGAGGGACTTGCGCAACACAAACCTTAGGAAAATTTGTTCGTGATTCTGTCAGCCTTTTTTACAACAATCTTAAGGACTTATGGCTGATGTCAACAACGCGTGTCCACCTTTTTAGACGTGTATTTGCTGCTGCTCCTAAAAGGTACGCACAAAAACCTGATCACAAAAATAGTTTTGTTAAATCTCATCCCAATGAATCTAATCCCACCTGGCATAGAGTAAGAAACGAGAATCCTCTTAGGGCAAATATAGTCGAAGGAGATGACATTATTGTTGCGGTCGTTTCTCAAGCAAATATGATGACCAATGTGAGCAAGTGGGTGGTAGATGGTGCTACCAGGCATATCTGTGCAAACATAAGTGTCTTTATCTCTTACACTAATTTGAAGCATTCATGCATTTCGGTTAAAAGACCCGAAGTAGCAAAGCCTTGGGTAAAAAGAATACTTGGTGTTATTATGGTATTGAAATAGTAATTTTTTTGTTTTTTTAAGCAAAGAACCATATAAAAGATAGAAAAAGTCCATGAAAGAAATATTAATGATTCATATAAATTACTAAAAGGTAAATGGCCTGAAAAAATCCAACGAGTAACTAACAATCCTGTGATACAAAAAAAGGTTATTATCATGCCTTTTTTCAACAAATTGTATAATCCTATGATTTCATTGCCTAATAATAAGGTTATCAAATGAATTGAAATTAAAATAGATACGACTGAAAAGGATATATGAGTTAATATATGCTCTAAAGTGGAAAATACCATATAGAATGAAAAAATAGAAATACTTGGAATAGAAATAAGAATTCTTTATAGGACCTTTTTTTTAGAAGATAAGAAAGATGCCGCTACTCGGATTCGAACCGAGATGCTCTAGCACTGCTTCCTAAGAGCAGCGTGTCTACCAATTTCACCATAGTGGCTTACTCGAAACCATAATAACCAAATTTTAGTCAATTGTCGAGATTCAAAGAATCAATTAAAACACAATATTTGTTTACTAAACATTCAATAAAATAATTTTAAATAATTCTCTTAGAATCTATTAAATATATAATGTAAAGATCCTAAATTAATAACTGAATCTTATATTCTATCTAATTTTTATATGAATATTTTTGTATTTAAAAAAGAGTCGTTAAATCAAGTTAATTGAAATTATTCTAACGTTGATATTTTTTACAGAAAAAGCTTTTTGAATTTCCCGTAAAAATATATTGTCCTAATGAAAAAGCTTTTAATGCTTTCAAATATTCCTTCTTTTTCCATAAAGTGTTTCGAATAATTTTTTTTGATCTAGACGTGCGCTTTTTTGGAACTGTCATAGAATTAGTATAGTTTTTTTATTGTTATAGAATTTTATGTGAAAGACATTTTTTGGTAAATTCCAATTCAGTTTCTCTCTAATTAGACATATATTTGATATATTTCAATTTCCATTTTTTTTTATTGAATATTATAATAATAATATAATACTTTTTATAAAGTTTTGCAAATATCGCTATATCTTATTGTAAGAAAAACTTAATTAGTTAAGTTAAATTTAATGAACTAAACTAATGTTAAAAAAAAATATTGTCCAAAGAGTAAGAATAATTAATAATCGATTATTCTATTTTATAAAATTCTATGTTTCTCTGTTATTAACCGAATCCATTCCTTTACTTTACAAAAAAGATAAAAGAAAAACCTAAGAAACAAAATTCATTAGAATCCTAATTTTTTTTTATTGTATGGAATATACACATCAATATTCATGGATCATACCTTTTATTCCATTCCCAGTTCCGATGTTAATAGGAGTGAGACTTCTACTTTTTCCGACGGCAACGAAAAAGATTCGCCGTATTTGGGCTTTTCCTAGTATTATTGGCATAGAGTAAGAAACGACAATCCTCCTAGGGCAAATATAGCCGAAGGAGATGACATTATTGTTGCGGTCGTTTCTCAAGCAAATATGATGACCAATGTGAGCAAGTGGGTGGTAGACTCTGGTGCTACCAGGCATATCTGTGCAAACAGAAGTGCCTTTACCTCTTACACTACTGTAGGGGATGGAGAAGAACATGTTTACCTCAGTGATTCCAGGACCACTCCTGTTCTGGGAAAAGGGAAAGTTCTTCTCAAATCACATCTGGAAAGACTCTGGCCTTGAGTGATGTGCTACATGTGCCATCAATCAGAGTTAATTTAATCTCTGTGCCACTACTGGGAAAAGTGGGGGTTAAAGTGTCATTTGAGTCTGACAAGATCATTATGACAAAAAATAATGTTTTTTATGGGGAAGGGATATTGTGATCAAGGTCTCTTTGTACTTAACATTTTTGAAATTATGAATGAATCTAGTTCTTCTGCTTATATTGTTGACTCGTATGATATGTGGCATGCTAGATTAAGTCATGTGAATTCCTCGTATGCTTTGAAATTACAACAACTAGGATTGATTAATATGCATGATAAGCAGAGTAGTAAATGTGATATATGTATAGAATCTAAATTAACAAAGAAATCATGTTTTTCTGTACTGTTAGGGTTAATTCATACTGATCTAGCTGATATGAAACAAACAATGTCTAGAGGAGGTAAAAATTATTTTGTGACCTTTATAGATGATTATTCTAGATACACCAAAGTTTACTTAATCAAAAATAAAGACGAAGCCTTTGATGTGTTTTTAACCTATAAAGCAGAAGTAGAAAATCAATTGAATAAGAAAATTAAGAGGATTAGATCAGATAGAGGTGGTGAGTATGTTTTGTTTAATGACTATTGTGTTAAAGAAGGGATTATCCATGAAGTAACCCCACCATATTCACCCGAGTCTAATGGAGTAGCTGAGAGAAAAAATAGAACCCTTAAGGAAATGATGAATGCTATGCTTATTAGTTCTAGTGCACCTGATAATCTTTGGGGAGAAGCCTTGCTTACTGCATGTTTTTTACAAAATAGGATACCCCATAAGAAAACTGGTAAAACTCCTTATGAGTTGTGGAAAGGTTACCAACCTAACCTTAAATATCTAAGAGTGTGGGGGTGCCTAGCTAAGGTAATGTTACCTGATCCTAAGAAAAGGAAAATAGGCTCTAAAACCGATGATTACATGTTTTTAGGTTATGCTGAACATAGTGCTGCCTATATGTTTCTAGTTGTTAAAAGTAACATACTTGAGAGAAATTCTATAATGGCGACAAAAAATGCTGAGTTTTTTGAACACGTGTTTCCCTTAAAGGTTAGTGAGATGTCTCAACCTGTTGATAATAATGATGATAATAATAATGATACCATGAATGAGGATTTTAGAAGAAGTAAAAGACAAAGAAAGGAAACTTCATTTGGAGATGACTTTTATACTTATCTTGTTGATAGTGATCCAACAAGCTTTGTAGAAGCTAGTAGTGCTCCTGATGCAAAACAGTGGGATAAGGCCATTAGGACTGAAATTGAATCAATTCAGAAAAACAATACTTGGACTTTAGTATATTTGCCTAAAGGAGTAAAACCCATTGGTTGTAAGTGGATCTTTAAGAAAAAGTATCACCATGATGGATCCATAGAGAAATATAAGGCAAGACTAGTAGCAAAAGGATTTACTCAAAAACCCAACATAGATTACTTTGATACTTTTGCTCCTGTGACTAGGATTTCCTCTATCCGAGTGTTATTAGCTTTAGCAGCTATCCATAAACTAGTGATATATCAGATGGATGTTAAAACAGCCTTTTTGAATGGTGATTTAAAGGAGGAAATTTATATGACTCAACCTGAAGGGTGTGTTGTACCTGGTCAAGAGGATAAAGTTTGTAAACTCTTAAAATCTTTGTATGGGTTGAAACAAGCACCAAAATAATGGCATGAAAAACTTGATAATGTGTTGCTTTGTGATGGTTTTTCACCTAATGATGCTGATAAATGTGTGTACTTTAAATCTGAAAATGGTGATAATGTCATTATATGTTTGTATGTGGATGACATGTTAATATTTGGTACATGCAATGAGATTGTCGCTAGAACTAAATTGTTTCTAGGATCAAAATTTGAAATGAAAGACATGGGTGAAGCCAATGTGATTTTAGGTATTAGAATCATAAGGAAGGGAGATAGTATTTTACTTTCTCAAGAACAATACGTTCAGAAACTTCTTAAGAAGTTTGGGTTTTATGACTTAAAACCAGTGAGTACCTCTTATGATGCTAATTCTAATTTAATGAAAAATAGAGGAGAATCATTATCTCAGCCTCAGTATGCCCAGATAATTGGGAGCTTACTGCATTTAATGAGCTTTTCTAGACCTGATATTGCTTATGCAGTAGGTAGACTGAGTAGGTACACTCAATGTCCAAATCAAGAACATTGGGATGCACTTGCTAGGCTTATGAGATACTTAAGAGGTTCAATGGATTATGCCATTGAATATAGTGGATTTCTCGCTATACTAGAAGGGTACAGTGATGCTAACTGGATCTCTGATTCAGACGAGACAAAATCCACTAGTGGTTATGTATTCACACTTGGGGGTGGTGCAATTATATAGAGGTCAGCCAGGCAAACTATTATTGCAAGATCAACAATGGAATCTGAGTTTGTTGCTCTTGAGATGGCTGGTAGTGAGGCTGAGTGGTTGAAAAACTTCTTAGCGAACATTCCACTAGGAATGAAACCAACCCCATCGGTATCAATACACTGTGATTGCCAGTCGACAATAGCTATAGCTAAAAACAAGAATTACAATGGAAAGAATAGACATATACAATTGAGAGACAATTTGGTGAAGCAGCTGCTAAAGAGTGGAACTATTTCCATTGATTATGTGAAGTCAGAACGGAATCTAGCGGATCCTCTGACAAAACCCCTGGGAAGACAAATGATATTAGAAACATCGAGGGGAATGGGACTTAAGCCACTTGCAAACAAACAAGTGATGGTAACCCAACCTTTGTGATTGGAGATCCCATGAATAAGGTTCATATGGGTAAAAACAAGTCACTTGTTAGTTCTGATAGCACTAAATTGATTTTAATCAATTATGTCCCTTCCTATAGTGTGTGTGAAAGTGCTAAAGACTGCATTATTGAGAGGTTAAACTTTGTCATTAAAATTCTATGTGGTGAAAGAATTTTAGTTTAAACAAAGTTTTTAATGATTTCCATATCCCTTATGGGTGGTGTATGATTTGCAGCATACACTTGATGAAATCACCTATATGAGTGTCAAGTGGGGCCGCTTGCATGAGATCTTGGCATGATCTCTAGAGCACTCATGAAAACGGGCACGCGCATGGCCTAGTAAGTGCAACACAGCGATAACAGCAAGGATTGTGGGGGTGTATTGTGATTGATAAACCTCTAATACGCGTCAAGTGTCTTTGGTTCATAAAGCTTGCTATACCAACTACACTGTGTGTTAAGTTTCTCAATCTAAGACTGGTTCATATAGCTTGCTATACCAGATCTGATGCATTACATCCTATGAGACCCAGAATAAAAGTTTCTTATCTTTCTTTTAGTGTTTGGACTATTTGAGTCAAAGACTTTTTCTTAACTTTCTTTTGCAATAAGTGAGGGATTGTTGGAAAACATTGATTGCAAAAGACGTTATACTGCAACGTCTATATCTGGCAAAATTAATATTTTGATTGCCAACGTTAAAAGCAACGATCAAAAACAATTTTAATGTGCAAACGTTTTCGTTCAAATTTTAATGGCTGCAACATTAAAATTTTTAATGGCTTTTTAATTTATTTTATTCAAATTGATTCTTTCCTGGCTCTATAAATAGGGAGCTCTTCCTCCATTCCAAAACACACCAACACCAATCTTTTCTCATTCTCTTCTTCTCTAAGTTTCATTCTTTAGCTCTCTTCTTCTTCTAAAAATTATTCTAGGTTATTCTTATACTCTCTTAAGAGTTCTTGCTAGTTCTGAGATCCTCAGAAAGTCTGAGAAGTTCCTGTTGTATCCTGGGGGACTTGCGCAACACACCGCGGATAAGTCCTTAAGGACAGTGACTCTACACGCCTCAGGAAAATTTGTTCGTGATTCTGTCAGCCTTTTTTACAACATAACTGACATAGAAAATCTTATACTTTATTACAAATTGTCCACATGCTCTACTTTCTATGTCGGTTCTAAATATAGTCGACATATAAAATATTTCACTTTATTACAAATTTGTCACTACACCCATTTTCTATACCTATTATACTGATAACCAACATAGAAAGTATTCTCATATTTACAATACTTCTATCGTGACGCTTATTATATCGAATGAATTATCACTTACATAATAAGTTGTCATAAAAAACTATTTTTGCACAAATGACTAGATGAGTGATGAAAGTGATTGTCTATAAACTTTCTTGATAAGAACATGTAAGATTTGACATAATAATTACAAAATCAAAATACGCACTCAAATACTAAATAGAAAATTACAGGATGATCAACAATGAATTACACACATATGTGTTAATCCAGACCTCTGAGCTAGTGAGACTTATATATATACAAAAGTAGCCATAACCATAATTAATTACATAATAGAGTATTAAAAAGACTCAATTAATTAATAAAACAACATATAATAACAACCGTGAACAAACATTGACACTTTAGACTATAGAAGACATCCACTACACCAAACAATTTTTATTAGACGATCTTTAAAAAAATTTGTTATTAGACAATTTACTAGAAGAATACTACAAGAATGTTAAAGCCTAGCATCATTGTAGCGTCAAAATAGTAGCTGACGAGAGAAACATGGAAGCTACTCATAATAGTGTCAACTAGTGCATCTAATTTGAGTCGAAGTAAACATAACTTAGGTTGATGTTAATATATGAAAAAAAGTATATATTTGAATGTGAAATGAGTTTGGAAGAAAAAAGAGAAGGGAAAATTGAAATTGTTTTCGTGAAAGAGGAAAAATTGAAAACGGTAAAGAGGAAAATATAAATTTCAAATTAATTGAAAGTACATTAGCATTAGCTAAACTAATACTACTTAGGATAAGATATTATTTTTGAAGTTAAAATTATTTAATACTATCTAGAAGAAGATAAACTAGTACAATTATCCAAACTTAAAAATTCATCACTCATTTGGGTTAGAAAGAGTATATCTATTCATATTTTAAGATTAGGATATAAACAAATTCCAATTTTACATATTTTAAAGATTAAAAAGTATATTTAACTCTTATTTTTTATTATTATTATTATTATTATTATTTTTTATTATATTATATATCTTATTATACATTATTAACTTGAACATGACATAGGTGGACTTTTATACTAGGCCTTATCCACGAGGACTTCTCACTTAAAATGAATTCATCCTTCCCAATTTTTTTTTTTCATGTAACTCCATTTCCTATAAAATATTAATTAGTTTAAAAGGCCTTACACAATTTTTATAATTATTGACCTAATAGTGGATGCTTTTTAAAACTTTAATGGCATATTGTTATCGAAAGTTCGTAAAAATAAAAGATTGATAATTATGTTGCCAATATGAGTATATTGTATCACTAGTGCAGAAAGGGCTTTAGACGTATGTTATTTTGGGTTTTTAACGTCAGATACAGAACTAATGCCTATGTGGGTGACGCTAATCAGACGTCGGACTGGACATACCCGACGTCTAGATCAACATCGGACTCCTGTACAACGGACGTCTATACAGACGTTGGATGTGGGTACACCAAACGTCTATATAGACGTCGGATGTTGGATATATCTGACGTCTTGTTGGACGTTCTGTCCATTGCAACTCATTGGGCGTCTGTTTGTGCACTGACTGACGTTTATAGACGTCGGGTATTGCACTAACAGACGTCTGCTGGGTATTTTTTTTTAAAAAATTATTTTTACAATAAAACCACACCTAAAAAACAGGAAATTGTCCCATAACAGTATACTATAATATATATATATATATATATATATATATATATATATATATATATATATATATATATATGCATTTCCACTAAAGAAAGTTCTACTTAATCCAAAAAACAATCCAATACCAAAGCTATCAAAATATAAACTTAAAGTAAACCTAAGTAATGTTCAACAACAATATAACTAGTGTTCCTAGTTCCATCTTTGCAGAAGATAAGCTGTCCACTCCTGTCTTATTTGCCTAATTGTGTCCTCTGGTATAGGAGATGCACTCTTGAAGTGCTGCAAAATGAAGAAAGATTATGGTTTCATATATGTTCTAAGATGAATTTGATTTGTAATGTATGGAAGGTAAGAATCATTACCTCATTCCAGTCATCTGTAATGACAGCTTGAACGATGGTCTTAATCTAAGACATGACATAGTAGCCACATTTCCAAGAATCTAACTGCTTGTTACACTAAAATGACAAACTAAATAGTCAAGAATTTAGATCATTCAATAACATAGAAAATGAATTAGAGTAATAAATGACTTACAACCTTTGAATACAAAACTTAAACTAGTTAACCTTGGGATTTACCCATAACTCTATTTAGATTGAAAACACAAAGTAATGTTAATATAATTATATTTAATTAATATTCGCGCGGGAGCTTATAGACGTCGGATACTAAGGCCACTGACGTTTATAATCGTATATAGACGTCGGGATGGTGGGATCCAACGTCGGAAAAAAGTGACTATTCACCTACCTGGCAGACATAGACGTTAGTTAGGAGGGGCTCCGACATCTCACCAGTGCAGAAAGGGCTTTAGACGTCAGTTATTTTGGGCTTTTAATGTCACCTTCTGAACCGACATCTTTACGGGTGACGTTAATGGGACGTCAGATTTCTGCAAGTGCAACGTCGATCTAGACGTCGGTTAAGTGCAAAGAACGACGTCTATAAAGACATCAGACATTGCACTAACCGACGTCGGTCAGTCACACGTTCGACATCTATAAAGCCGTCAAACATTGCATTAGCCGACGTCTATGGGCACTATAGACATCAGTTAGTACATTAACCAACGCCTATGAAGTGTTCATTGTGTTTTTGTGCAGTTTTTGTCGTGTTTTGGGGTAGCCTAGTAGCACCTCCTTCCTTCGCTAGTTTCTTCGTAAGAAAAAATTGTGTTTTTTTGATTTTTTATGACATTTCAACCCAAAGACGAACCTCGGTCGTTGCCTAGGTCCATTCCAACCGCCAACGAATAAGAATACGGTGAGAATACATTAACAAAACTTAAATTCAATTCATATAAAAAACTAATATGACTTATAATCCAAAACCTAAATATATTTATAAGTTTTTTTTTTTTTTTTTTTTATCTTATACACTATTTAATTTTCTTTTATTTAATCTAAAACTTAATAGATGAACGACATTTAGATATAAAAAGAAGTATTAGAGACAGATATATAATATGATAAGAAAACAAGTGAAGGTAATAGAACTCTACGATGATATCCTTTATAAAATAAAAGACGCAAATCCGAGGTTAGAACTTTTAAGGAATTAAACCTAAATAGTTATATACGAAACCTACAAGAGTGTGACAGCCACTATAATTTTAAGAGAGTTGGTTGGTACAATCCCATTGAAAAGTGGGAAAAGATATGTTCATCCAAACAATACCTAAAGTGGGAAAATAATTTTACGAGGCATGCGTATAAATATGTCCTAAAGTTTCATCATGCTTGCAAATTCATCATAACTATAATTATCCTAACACACTTTATGTAAATTCATTTTATTAAACACAACTCACCTTCAATAATAATGCATTAATCCTCATTATTAAATACGTTAAAGAGATTATTACAAAATCAAATTGCTAATAAAGTATATTAAATCTAAATACTAATTGATAATAAATAAAAATGAAATAAAATAAATAAATTAAGACTTAATAGTAAAATGAAATTGAAAAAGTTAAATAAATAAACAATGGAAAGGGAATTACCAATAATAAAACATAAATTTAAATGAGAAATCTATAATAGAGTTGGCGAAGAAGAATACTAATATATATATTAACTTTGTATTTGTTTCTCAAGTTCAATGTTGGGAGAGTTTTGGTACAAAGTCACTTGATGTTGACATTGAGACAATCTATTAGACTCACGTTACTCACAACTTCTACTTCGACCAAAATTTCGTATAACATCCTTTCCAATTTATCGATTTCTATTTTTTTTTCCATAAAATTTCCTTTTCAATTTTACTTAGGAAATTAACTTAATATTTTCTATAGAAGATATTTTGAATCAAAAGATCATAATCATAACTCAATTTTTTTATTGATTTTTTTACTATCTAATCGAAATCTTGCTCTCACCAATACTACATAACTCAAATTTCTTTGCTATACTTGTACTTTTATATATCAAGAAAGGTTTCATGATTTTGAGTTCATGAAAGTCCCATCTTATTTATATGATTTTACATTGGACAATGAAATATTTTCATTCTTGTGGTCGAAATGAGTCTTATTTCAGTTAAAATAGGATTCGTCATCAACATAGTAGTTGATGTTATAACTTGATTTGATGATGTTGTTATGTTCGTGACTAATTAGTCATATTTCATTTAGTATTTCTTGTGAATTTGTATTTTACCCTACACTCAATTATAATTGCACTTTTAATAGTCACATTATTATTCTATTGGGTAGACATTATAATCTCCTCTCTTCATAAAATCTTATAGAGCAATTACAAAATTTGCAATAAAACCTAGCACATAAAATTCAACACATTTAGAGCTAAACAGATTACATATTTTATATAAATTTATCGTAAACAAAATATTAATCCCATTGATCGTGCCAATTTACCTTCAAAGAAACTTTGACAATTAAAAATAAATTAATTCAACTAAAAATAAATAAGTTTTTATAGAGTTATTTTGTTTAGGCTATAGTAATCTACCAAAATTTTCAATTGAAAGGAATTTAACTAAGTTAAAACATAAAAAAAAATAAAAAATAAAAATCAAACTTATAACGGAACTTAGGTGAAAACATTGTTATTAATTTGAATTTTTTTAATAATAATTTTTAAATAAATTGGTTTCATAAATAATTATAATTAAAGATACATATATATAAGAATCATGACTATTCTAAAAATAATTTAAGGTAAAAATTAGAAGAGAAAGTAAGAAAAGTAGTGACTTCAACTTTTTTTAATTAATTAATAATCATAAAATCAATGTTAATATGTTGTATGGACACTACTTTTTTTAACTTAAATTTAATTGGAATAGGTTGTTGGCATTGAATGTATTAGTGACACAGGTTGGATTCCATTACGAAAATGATGGGTCCATAAATGAGTGATGGAAAATTTTGAGCAGTGTTGGAAATTCTATCCTTGAAATGACTTTAGAGAGAACAATCCAAACAACCCACATGCGGCACCAAATTTCCCTTATGGAATTCTGATGGCTATGCCAAAATATGTTATATGTATACGGGATAATGATACTGATAACATTTTTTTATATAATATTTTAATATCATTTATATGTGATTCTGTTATTAGTTTATGTTGGTGTTTATGATTATTATTATTGATTGTAGAGTAATTTTGAACTAATAACAGAATGACACATAAATAATATTAAAATATTGTCAGAAAAATATTGTCAAAAGTATAATTATTCATGTATACTTTATATTCAGATGGTCCAGATTACACATATGTAAAAGATTTAGTTATTTTAATTATGTTTTTTAAAGTTACCCATGCTCATCTTTTTGTATTATACATAATGGAAATAAAAAAGGAATAGGATTGTAGTTTGAGAAAACATAAAGGTGTATAGTATTAATCTAATTTACTCTAAAGTATAATAATCATAATTAGTTACTATATGTGATTTAAAATTGTGAAAAAAAAATTCAAATATACCACTTTAAACAAGTCAACCAAAAATATATAAAATAAAACATTAAAAAAAAACAGAGGTTAACATAACAAGCTTCTTAGGTCGAATATTAGCAAAATACGGAGAGAGAAAAAACAATTAAATAGAAGGCAGTAATAGTATTTGACTTTTAATACAAACTAAATTCTTATAAAACAAGACCTATTATTAAAATAAGAAATCAAGTTGGAAGAATTTGACAAATAAGTTATGCCAATTGTCTTCTAATTCCCACGTTGACCAACACGTGAAATAGAATGCAATGAAGTTAGATGTGCAATTAATTAATACTTTATAAAATAAGGATCACTTTGAAGATGTTGAGTATAACGTGAACCATCGAATCCCTAAAGAATAAATAATTTAACCAACACATAATGGGACAAAAAAATTTCTCCGTCCTTGTCGTTGTTTATAATTTTTCTTTTCAAAATATTAATATTAATTCTTTTTAACATATAATAAGTGCCATTATGAAAATTGGCATTTTAACTAGGCTAAAATTCTAAAATTCACCAGTACTGTTACATGAATCATAACATTAAAGAAAAAGAAAAGAGAAAAGAGAATTATGAAGAAGACACCAAACTCATATAAGGAAAGACTAAAAATATAGAAAAAAGAATCCATATTATAACTAAGAAGCATAAAAATATCATTTTGTTGGATATTGGGAATTTAGCTTCCTTTCTATGTGAAAAAAGAGTTTCAAAGGTTGAGAATTTCATGTCTTACTTAACTTAGTGGAGAGGGATTGGTGAACAAGCGAGAAACAAAAAAAAAGTACAAATAGAATCTATTTAGAACTCTAACATATTGAGAGAAAGGAAGAGAAAAATATTTATTATGTTTTCACTAAGTTGTTATTGTAAAATTGATTGCAAATTTATTCATTGTTGGATTGTGTTGAAAATTTGACAGTAGGTTCAAAATATCTCATTCTTCTTTCTGACTGTAAGGGACATCAGTATGAGATCTGAGTTGGAAGAAATTTAGTTCGCACTACAATTGTGTATTTAGGTTTACTTTATCTTCTTTGTTATCTATATGAAAGCTTGTTGCTTTTATATTTGGTTGGGTATAAGCACTACTTTGTGCAGTTGAATGAGAATCATTTGTACTCTTTGTTGATTATAGTGGAACTATTTCATTGGTCTCAACAACTTGTAGTGTTTACCCCTGCTTTGAGGAGGTTTTTTAAGGTTGTTTGTGAAATAACTGGCATATCTTCACGTTGTTATGATGAAGAGATTTGTTAGGTATTGGACTCCTTTCCTTTGTGGAGGAAAGGCCTAAAGGTTGAGAAACTCATGCCTACCTTAATCCAATGGAGATGGGACTCGAAAGTAAATGAGAGACAAAAAATGTAGATGCAAAATCCACTTAGAACACATTGAGAGAGAAAGAGGAAGAGGGAAAAACATGTTCACGTTTTTCGCTAGCTACCACTATAAAATTGACACTACATATTCGTTTACTATTGGGTCGTACTAAAAATTTGACAGTAGGTTCGAAACCATTCTGACTGTTGGAATAATTGGTAGGAGGTCCGAGTTGGAAGAAATTCAATTCACATATTTAGGTTTTCTTTATCTTCCTTATTCTTTATTTGAAAATTTGTTGTTTTGCTATTTGGCTAAATATTAACACTATTTTGTGTAATTAATTAAAACTCATTTATACTTTTTATTGATCAAACTATTTCTTTAATATGAACGACTTGATATTTTTATCATTGTTTTAAGTTTCCACGTTAAAAATATTGATATTTTTTTTTTGGTTTTGGTTATTTATTGTTGTTGATTTTTTTATAATTGTTCTTCGTAGATTCTTAGAAGTATGATAAAATTATATCTACTGTATTATCTATAAACTTAGTTGTATTGTTGTTTTCCTATCACATTTAAAATCTAACTTCATTATCAATTTCTTATCTAACACAGTTATTTCTTATAAAAAAAAATCATTGTGATAACTTGAACACCATACTTTGACATATCTTTATATATTAATAATTCAAGAAATTAACACGAGAAGAAAAACATGACAAAGTGAGACCGGATCACATTCAAGCCAAAGGCATCTACAACTATAATATTTTCAGTGCTTTTACTATATTTTTTTTCAATAACCTTGTAATTTATTTGAAACAATACTTCAAATTAACAGTCATCTTATAGTTGGAGGAAGAGATAAGAAACAAGAGAAAAAAATGTATTAAACTATTGTAATGAGTATTTGATCAATTACGACAATGAAGGAGGAGATTAAAATATACTTGTTTTGCATATATATATATATATATATATATATATATATATATATATATATATATATATATATATATATATGTTATGGCTGTAACCATAATCATGTTATAACTTTTGAATAATACACCACCAGACACTTTGAACAAGCAAACATAAATTTATGAACAAACAAAGCAAAATAATTCGTATTTGATTATACAATAGAAAGGCATAATATATGTAAGTTAATTAATTATCTTATACATTTATGGATGCAACTAACTTCATGAAAATATATAGTAGTTTTTGGGATTAAACCCCTCCTGGAGATTTTGGATCATGATCTCTGTTTGCTCCAGTTCCTTCATAATCTTGAGTTTCCAAATAAACCCTTCTCTCTGTAACTTCTCCTTCTTTCATATCAACCACCACTTCATCACCATTTCCAAGGACATGGTCCAGCTTCAAAACACATCAAAAGAAAGAAAAACTATGTAATATTTTATAATATTCACTCTCTTTTATCCTTTCACTTAAACTACTACTCTCTTTTAAATTCCCTAATTAAGTTAATTAGCTGCATAAACTCCGATAATAATCCAGAACAGTTATGAGAGGAAGATAATAAAGTAAGAAACACTAACCCTAGTTAAAGAAGGAACGGCTGAAAATTCTTCTTCTTCATGACCTTTCAAATTTTGGGTTCCTGTAACCAAACAAATTAATGAAATGAAAATTTACACAGAAACCTAAAAGAAAAGAGAAGAATATTGAGTTAAAAATCCAATGAAAATCTTACTTGTTACAGGAAAAGCACATGAGAAGTAGAAAAAGATTAGGAGCAGCAGTAGCAACTTCATGAGGTTTCTCTGCATCTTAGAGGATGAACAGCAATAGCATAGAGCAGACCAAGTTGTTGGATGACAAGGAGAGCACTTGAATAAGATGAGAGAGAGAGAGCACAAAGGTTTGTGCTTAAATAGGTGGCACAGTAAAGAGACATCAATGCACTAATTAATGTACCACATAAGCCAAAAAAGTCAACTTGTTCATTTTATTTTCTATTCTATGCCCCCACTGACCTAACTTCATTTATATACTGATCCTAATCTATTTTATTTAAGAGTCTTTATAGCACACCTTGTTTTCAGATTTTGTTTATTGCAGATGCTGTTGTTGTAAGTGTGTGCATTTTACCAACTTCACGTTAAATTTATTTACCTTGCTTTTAAATTCCTACACTTTAATTGAGTACTGTTGTTGTTGCGGTTTGGTTAAGCCAAATCGGTTTAATTTCTAGGCCTAGACACGAGAATAGGAAAAATAGCATACACTCATCAACCATCATACCTTCACATAAATATTCATTATAGCATCTTAATTATGACATAGAATGATCTACATCATGTCAAATAATCCATGATCTATGTAGATAGGTTTTGATATTACTATTAAGTTTTTTTTTTTTTTTTTTAAAAAAAAGAAAACATAGAGAAATTTAGTACCAATAAGATGTAGTAGAGATGACAACGGGTCGGATCGGGCACAAATAGTGTCTACCAGCAATCCGATCCGACAAAAAAAAAAAAACCACCCGCTACCTACACGAATATCCGCTTAAAAAATACCTGTGAATATTTTAAAACTCGTGGATATCTGCGCATACTCGTAAATATCTAAAGATATATATTTTTATAAATTATTAAAATAAAATTTAAATAAAATTACAAAAAATATATAAAATATAATACAAATTAAATTAAATATAAATTAAAATTTAATTTTAATTAAATTTAACTTTATAAAATATAAATTAATGTTAATTTTAATTAAGTTTAACTTAATAAAATATAAATTAAATTTTTATTTTTATTTTTGGAGTAGCGGATATCCGTAGGTATGAATAATATATTATCTATACCCTACCCATTTATAAGCAGGTATTAAAATATTTGCTATCTGCAACTCGCGAATAGTAAATGTGACGCCCAGGCACTGACCAGGGCGGGGAGTGTGGCTCCTGGCAGGCTTCAAGTGGAAGGGGCACATGAATGAATCGAACATACACCGGAATGAGAGGGATTTGGAGACTGTATAGGTATGAGACTATACAGTTGAAGGATAGCTTAAAGGAATTGATTTGGCTACTCATATCATCAAAATGCATTTGCTTTTCGGTAGCCTAACCCATAAGAACTCCATGGTTAAGCGCGCTTAGCCTGGAGTAATTCTGGGATGGGTGACATTCCGAAAATTTTTCCCGGAAAGTGTGTGAGTGAGGACAAAGCACACTGGAAAGTCTCGTGGTGATGTGTGGGGCAGTCAACAGTCCCCATAAGTTATCAGGGCGTTACAGATGGTATCAGAGCCTACCCTCTCCCAGTACGGTGTGGTTCGTGCTGATGGACATGTGACGCCCAAACACTGACGATGGCGAGGAGTGTGGCTCCTGGTAGGCTTCGAGGGACACATGAACTTATATCAAATACTAGAATATTACTTATAATTTAAAATCTTAAAACAATAATTTATGAATTCGAGAGTAAATATATTGAATATTACAACAATTAAAAAGCAATTGATATCTAATTTTCTTTAAGTTTCTCCAAAAATGTTTTCTAAAAGATAGTAAAGTTTTAAATATTTCCACATAATATTTTCCGAAATGTGATAATTTCATCACATTTGCTTTTTTTTTTTTTTTTTTTCTCGAAATGCGTTAGAAATTTCTACACGTTCTAAAAGGTACCGACATACATTAGTGAAGAACAATTGTAAAACGTTTACTCCAATTAAAACAAAAAGAAAAAGTGATATAATTGGGATAAGCCTAACAAATACAAAGGGGAAAAGATATTTAAAAAATGAATTGGGCCAAGTCTTTGGGTTAGGGAAATTGGCGATTTCTTTCTGCACTCCCACGATTTTTCTCTTGCATTTCCATAAAATGTGTAAAAGATGAAATGTCCTTAGTATTGCAGCTGAATCACCATTGTGCTAGACGCAACGTTAAAATGAATTCTAGGCCTTTGGATTAATCTCATTGGGGTGACTTGAAGAACAAACTTATGTATGAATATTTACTATAAAAACATATCTTACATACTTTTAGTAAATTACTCTTTCTGCATTTTTATTGATACCTGAACTAATTTATATGTTTTAATTTTAGGTTTAATTAAATTCTTGTAAATCTTCATCAATTTACACATTTTTAATTAAATTTTAAGTATAAATGTGACATCTCAAAATATCATATACACATATAATATAATAGGATCCAACTATTATAATATGTGAAAGCAGTTGAGAGATAGAGATAACAGTATTTAAATATTTATACAGTCATCCAAAATATGGAGAAAATTAAAGCAAAATCAAACTTGAGTACAAGATTCTAAAGTTCTCCAAAATGCAAAGCTAACTAAACTTTAAAGAGACCTAAAGAGTGTTTTCCAAAATAACGAACTATTTAAACTAAGAACTAGTAAAAGTTCTAAGTACTACGGGTTGGGTCTTCCTCAATCTCAAACGCTTGCTCCAAAGGTACATTATCACCTACTGCTCACATCAAAGGATTGGATGATCATCGCAAGGAGGAAGACAAACACATGCAACACATACAATGCAAGGGTGAGCTAAGTCTCAAACAAACATACAATTCATTTCAAATCAATCTAGCAATTCCGAGAATATCCATACACACATAAACATACAAATCATCCTAAACATGAACAATTATTTCATAAAACTCATCAAACAAGCATCCTATCATGTTAAGACCTCTAGACTCGTCCAGACTTAGAATGTATGTAGAGCTGGGGCGGGTTGTGCACTTGTGGTGGCCTCTACTGCTTTGCAAAGCCATTGCCGAGGGGTTTCACCCGACCACACACAAGGCTAGTCCGTTACCGCGGAATAGACCTCCAGTGATAGCGCCTACCTTAGGACCTCCCACTACTCCCACCACACGCTTCAATCATCTCTAAGTGAGAATGAAAGACCGTTGGAGTGTTAGGGATAACCCCCATATGGAAGCCTCTCACATTCATTTAATACACTAACTGATCTCACCGAGAGATCTTAATTTCATATTCAATCTGACCACTTTAAATCACATGATATTCCTCTTGAATCAATAATGTACCTCATAAACCACTTTGATTCATCAAACATAAAATTTCATAGTCATTCAAGTGCATTCTTACTATATTGTCTCATACCAAACCCATACACCATCATACAACATCAACCATGTCATAAAACCATCACTTATAAACACAAATTTCTTATGACTTTTAATTATCAATACTTAAGTAATTCAAATAGCTTGGAGACCCTCACCAATGGCTCCGAAAGGGTCAAAACCCCCCCAAAACGACCTAAAGAACGTCCAAAACAGACATCAAAAACCCCACAAACTATCAAAAACAAACACAACAGCAGAAAAGGGCACTCAGCCCCCTTTAGGGGTGCCCAGGCACCACATTCTGGCAAAAACACCGAATCAAAGGGCGCCCAACCCCCTTTTGGGGCGCCTAGACGTGGCATCTGCAGATTTTTCTGCATAATTGAGCAACTCTAGCCCCCTTTTACCAATTCTAATCATTTTGGTGAACTTCTAAAACCCATAACTCAACTTTTATGCTAAATTAAACTTACCTAAACGATTCTAACCCTTTCTAACATTATTATAAAGTGTTCATGCATTGATTTAGGTTGTACAACTTCAATTTTATCAACCTAGAGGCCTAAATTCAATTCTACAACTGGGAGTTTGTTTTTAACCATTTCTAACGACTTTTACCAGCTTCTAACACCTTTAATTCTTGGTTTGGATACAATTAAACTTATCTCAATCATTCTAAACATCTCCATTACCTTTCTAAAGCGATTTACACACCATTCTAACTCTAAAACACCAATTTTTTCAACTTAGAGACCCAAAAACCCAATCTTATCTCTTTGCACCTATTTTGACTAATTTAGTGACTCAAACAAGTCATAATATAGTAGATAAAACTGCCCCAACAGTCCAAAAACGCTGCAGACCTCAATTGCTCAAAATCACTATCCTACTTCCTCCAAATGACCTAAAATTGACCCTAAAGACACTTGATTTCCTTCCTAACAGTACCACAACAGAATTTTCATACAAAACACTTCCAACATACACCATTTCAGCATTCTAAAACATTCCAAAAGCATACGGTCATCACACACCAAATTCACATATTAAACCCTTCCATACATGCATTTCAAGTTAACTAGAATCAAATTCATGCTTCCACAATATACCACTACAAAGTTTGTCATTCATTCACATCACACAATAAAATAAGAAATAAAACTAGCTCCCCTTACCTCTAGACGGAACGCCAAACTCACGAAAAACCCCAAATGCCCGCTTACACCTCAAAGAAGACTAGGATCGCCTACAGATAACAAATTTGGAATGAAAACAGGTTTTAGAGTTTAAGTGGGGTTAGAATTTGAAGAAAAACAAAGTGGGTTACATGCAACAAGATTTGTTGCATGAGTACAGCCCTAAAATTGAATGGGTTAGGGAGAAATGACTTACCGGAGGCGGAACGAGAAATCAACCAGTGAAAATGGAAGCCCACTACGCTGTAAGTGTTTGAACACCACCTAACCAGAGATCAAACAGTTCACTGTGTAGGAATTTAAGAGAGAAGGTAGAGGAATGGTGAGTGTGAGTTCTAAAGAGAAGTACTCTTAAGAGAATGACCCTCTTTGCTTTAGAAAGTCCAACAACAACACTAAATTGGTTTTCTTTTTAATTAAAAGCCCATCCCCTTTTGCTTAATATTGTTTTCACCCCAATTCTTTTTATAAATATTTACAAATTTAATCACGTCCTTACATAACTTCTTGTGTTTAAAATATTTTTTATTTTTGTTTAAATATTACATTTGATACTTTTTCTTCTTAAAGGAATGACAATAATCAATACTTTTATCTTATCATTTTCAATTCACTTATTCATTTCTTTTTTCTTTTAAATTGTGATTGGACTTATAGTGGAAAGAATATTGGAGAGATATGAGGTAAGTTGATTGATGTATATTTAGATTATCCTCATACATGTTGAGTTTAGTTCAATTGGATACATAATTATATTATTTGATTTAATTTATAATAATTGTTTTTATTTTATATTAAAGTTTTTGGTTTTGCGTTGTTTGTTGTAAAGAAATGGTTTAGGAGAAAAATGGTTTGGAAGGAAGGTAAACATTAGACAAGTGATAATAATTCACAAGGTGGTTTTAGGTAGTGAAAATGCTAATGAAAATGTTTCCTAAAATATATTTATGGGTAGACAAAATCATAAATAATAATAAATGAATAACATTAAATTTAATATGAGTAGATATGTCAATTTGGTCTAATTTACAAGACTTGATTTTTGTCCATATAGGTTAAAGAATTTTTTTTATGAAAATAAAAATGTTCACATGATCAAAATATAATAAAAGTTTTATGGATTAAGGTCAATTTATGGATTACTATATTTGAATTAATATTAGGTTAAAATAGATAAGGGTAGGTAGAGCCAGATGTGATTGGACTATACACTTCAACTTGATCTGACTCGACTTGACTCTTCAATCTAAGTCGACTCGACTTAATTCTTTAATCCTAGTTGACTCTACTTGATCCTTCGGTTCAGATCGAATCAAATCAACCTTCGACCCAAATTAATTTGGGTCAACCTTCGACATGAATAAACTTGGATCAACCTTTGGTTTAGACTAACTCTTATCAACCCTCAACCTAAGTTGGTTAGGCTCAACTTTTATTTAGGACCAACTCGTCTTAACTCTAGGCTCGAGTTGAGTTGTCTTGAATTTACGTCGGGGTCAACTTGCCTTGACCTTCTGACTTGGCTTGACTATCAACCGACCAACTTGTCTTGACCTTATACCTGAATTGAGTTGTCTCGATTCGTGGCTTGAGCTGATTGACCTCGACCTTCATAATGGGCTTACTTGTCTCAACCTTTGTGTTAGCAAAATGATGAAGATGAGGTTTTGATGATGTCCAAATCAAGTCAAGAGAAATCAAGATTCAAGAAGATCTTTTAAAGAGTTGTATTGTCATAAAAAGCTTTTGTAATAATTGAAATTTAATGTCTAGAACTTAGGTTCGTTAATGGCTTTGATTCCATGTACTTTCAAATTTCAAAATTGATGCTCAGGGTAAACAAGCACTGTATTAATCGATTAAACCTAATATTATCGATTAATCATGGTATAAGAGCTAAAAACTCAAACTGTCTCTGGAATAATTGATTAAAATACCTTTTAATCGATTAACTAATCGATTAACAAGTAGACTAATTGATTAAAGTTGACCGTTGGAGTTTTCTAGTTGTTGAACTAGTCATTGTACTCATTTTAATCGATTAACAAGTATATTAATCAATTAAAAACATTAAATGGCTGGAAACGATGAACAAAAGAATCTTTGCTTGAATATATAAATAGACTCTCATTTTCCTTCAACAAACAACTCTTCCTTTGTGCTTTAGAACTCAGAAACTCTTGAGAATTGTGTGCTCTTGTTCGGCTAAAGAAACTCTTGTCTATGGAGCTGTTGAAGTGCTGCTACGATGGCAAAGAAATAGTCGGTTCATCCTTAGTGCGTCTGAGGAAGTGTTTGGAAGAGAAAGTCATCCATTGTGAAGTATTCAAAGGAAGTGTTTCATCCTTTGTGAAGACTCAAAGGAGGTGCAGGTTCATCTCTTGTGGTCTCAAGAGAGGTGTTTTCTAAACTTTTATAAATTATTTATGTGTGATTGTAATTTGTAATTGTTTTTGTGAGTAGTGAACTGTTTATCTTGTTTTGAGATAAGCGACTGGACGTAGGATTAGTAAGATCCGAACCAAGATAACATCAATCTGCGCAAATTTCTCTCAACCTTACTCTTGTTGTTTATTATTATTATTTGCTTAGTAAGTTTAAATTGAGCAAAAATTTTAATAGGCACGCGTTCTTATTGAAAACCAATTCATCCCACCTCTTGGTTTGTTATCTCACGCTAACCATTCCGTTATAGCCTCTCTGACAATAGGCCTGGGATGAGTCGTATTGTCATTTAGCCCGAGTTGAAGCGTGGCAACCTTTGGCTTGGATCTACTCATCTCAACATTAGGCCCAACCTAACTCATGTTGACCTTTAACCTAGGTTGATTTATCTGGACTTGCACTTTGTGTTGACTCGGCTCAACCTTCAATCCAAACCAACTCAACATCGACTAAGGATAACTCATGTTGACCTTTAGTTAGGGCCAACTTGATTTGACTTTGGGTTTGCACCGGCAATTCTCGACTTTCAACTTAACTTAACAAGTCTCAACCTACGGACCGAGCTAACTTAGCTCGACCATTAGTCCATCGTTACTTAGCTAGACTTAATTCGTCTTGACCTTTGGCTTAGACTAACTCGACTCGACCTTTAACCATGATCAACTTGTATCAACCTTTTGTCTAAGATGATTTAGCTCGAATATGGGTCGAGTTGATTCGTCTTGATTACGAGACTAAGCCAAATTGTCTCAACCTTCAGCCTTTTAGACCAAACTAGACCTTCATCTTGTACCAACTTGGCTCCACCCTTCTCAAGTCGACCTTCGATCTGAGACGACGTAGTTTGACCTTTGACTCATGTTAACTTGACTCAAAGTTCAAAAGGGTTGACTCATTGATCTTCAGTCTGGACCAACTTATTTCAACCTTTTGTCCAAGATGACTTGTTTGTAAGACCAATTCATCTTTACCTTTGATCATGACCAACTTTGCTCAACTTTTGTCTTGGATGAACTTATCTCGATTTTCAATATAAAACGACTTACCTTGATCTTTGGCCTAAACTAACTTTCATTGACCTTTGATCAAGAGTGACTCTCCTTAACTACAATCCAAACCTACTCATCTCAACCATATGCTCAAATTGACTCAATTTAACTATTTACTTCAACTCATTGAATTTTAATTTGATCTTGACCATTAAGTTATTCTAATTATTCTTATGTGATATCTATATTATACTTATCTACAAAACAATTTTACACTTTAAAATTAAAAATTGTTTGCTATTAAAGATAAAAAAGAATAAGTTGTCACGATTAGAAAATTAGATATGCCTAGTTAATTTAAATTTAAATTGTTATTGATTTTAATAGCTAAGGAAATAAGAGTAAACTACTTTTAACACACTGGGTAATTGAAATAAAATATATAAAATCAATTCTCTAATGTTTTTTTTATAGTAATTCAATTTGCTGTTCAGAGTGTTAGTTATTTTTTTAATTCTGCTAATTTTACAACTAAATTGTTATCTTGAATTTTAAACATCTCTAGCTGAATATTCAACAACTAGTATTTAATAATTCAATTTCTATGAACAATATTTTTGTTATTACAAATAATAATTAATATACTTGTTAATCGTACATTTAGTATAACATTAATCAATGAATTAGATAAGGAAAGGCAGAAACAATGACTATGTAAATATTGATTGATGATTAGAGACGCGAATGAGAAACAATGTCCACATGAACATTTTGACGATAAAATCCAACAACGAAATATTTTGACAAAAAATAAAAAGAAAAAGTATTTTAAAACAGAATTTTTAATACAAAATTAATTAAAAAAAATTCCCAAATTAAAAAAGGTACTTAAAATTTAGTTAAACCTCATTTTTTTCTTAACTAGTTTCCACGATATAGGATAAGAAAAACGAAATAATTATATCCCTCAACCTGTCAAAGCTATTAAAGAAAGGTGAAACTAGTAGCATTGCTCATAAAATTGAAACTAGTTTTTGTAACTAATGATATATGATTAAACAATTCGTACAAAGCAAATTAAAAGGGACCCTCGTCCCTTCCTAATTAAAGAGTTGTACTAGAAAGTGATGATGAGTAAGGGGAATTCTATTTTTGTTACTTTAAAATGGGAGATGTTTTTTAGGGTAAATAATTAAACATGATATGATTATGTCTAACAACTGACAAGAAATATCATAAGATTAATACATCGTACAAAGAAACTAAACTGGCTAACATCTTTTGCTTCAAAAACAACAACTCATTTGGATTGAAACCCAGAAAAAGTGATAATTAAATAAGAAGATTTTTGGTATGGAAAGGCAACTTGAAACCCACCCACCAACCCACTTGCTGTTGGGGAGCATTAGGCATTAGGAAAATACTTACTGGTTTTAAGCCTTTAACATGCAAAAGCCTCATATATTGCATTGCCATCAATATGACAGGTAGTGCGACATCATTCATATCTATTTATTTAAAGAAATTTACCATTATTATGGCTGCCTTACATCATTCATATCTATTTATTTAAAGAAATTTACCATAGTACAAGGACTGATTTCATGGTTTAACAGAATGATACAAGTTTCCTTCTTCTAGTTTGGTGTTTGTGTTTTTAGATTGTACAAATTTGGGTGATTAGGCTTTGGGATTAGTGCGGTTATCAAGTTTTCATGTCCTTCATACATAAAAAGAATACAAGTTTGGTAGAAGCTTGAGCTTAGTGCATCGGAGCCAAAAGGTTAATGGAGTTAATTTAGGTGGAAAGTTAGATTGAGTCGACTAGACCAAATGTTAAGACCAGTTAACCTGAGTCGAAGGTTGAGACAAGTTGGTCTTGATCGAAAGTCAAGCTAAGTGGAGATGAATCAACCCTGGTTGTAGTTTAAGATGATTTGGCACTAGTCGTAAGTCGAGTCGATTAGGTCCAAGCCAAAGGTCAAGTTAGTACATTCAAGCCAAAAGTAGATCCAAGTCATTTAAGACGAAGATTCAACACAATTAACTCGAATCGAAGAGTCGAAATAAGTCAACTTAAACGAAAGGTCAAACTGAATCAACTAGACAAAAGGTCGAAACAAGTCTTTTTTAGCCATAGATAGAGACGATTCGACTTTGGTCGAATGTCGAGTCAAGACTTCCTTAGCTTATAATTAAGCGGAGTTGACTCAAGATAGATGTCGAGATAACTCAAGTTCGAACTAAGGTTAATATGAGTCAACTTTTTGGATCCGTGGACTTTTTTCATTCTTACCAATTAGAAATTGTACAACTCTGAAATTTCAATTTCCTTCTTTTTTTTTTGAATTTCAAATTTTTTATTTTAGTTATTTAAAATACCTTCTTAAAATTATTTCTTAATTTTAATGAAGTTATTTTACCTCAAAATTTCCAAATAAATGAACTAGTCTATTGTCCCATCCAAACACAACATTAATATCATAAATCACACATAATATTCTCAAATTCATCTGTGACACTGAAATCAAATTTACACATAACATTTGATTTGGATGTGCAAACGTAATTAAGTTCCTATTTGGTTTCATGTTGAAGAGAGCCATAATCAATTTTGATGCATATGAGATCATCAAAATCATGTTAATAGAGTGTTTCAATATCAATTTAAAGATGACAGATTCATGTTCAGATTTTACGTTATAGGTGAGAGATGAAAACATATTTAACTCAAAAACTAAATTAAATCAAACACAGACTTTATGGCACAACTAGTAGAGAAAAGAAATCGGGCAGTGGAAGGTCGGAGGGTAGGCCCAATAACATAAAAGATATTTTGAGTGGAGAATGGTAAATACATAACTTAATGAGATTCTTGAAAGGAGAAGGGAATGACTCACATTCATATATATATATATATATATATATATATATATATATATATATATATATATATATATATATATATATATATATATATATATATTCATGGTAGATACTGATGTATGATACCTTCATGATCAACAATCCATGTCTGTGCTGTTTTCCCTAGATGATGATACCCACAAGGGTGCTTAACACCTACCTACCAACGCACTCATCCATCTTTTCAAAAAGGAACACTTCACACCTGGGATAATAGATTGCACTTCTTGCATTCTACACACCACTATTGTTTTTTTTTTTGTGAACCTGCACTTCTTAAAGATACTTCGTTTATTGCAATATATATATTTACATGTAACCCCTTCGTGTCACTCTGACAATTGCCAATTATTGAACCTTATAATAACCCCATCGCACCCTCCTAAAACCCTTCATTTATTATTGTTATTATGTAAGGACAGAATCTGATGTAGACGTGGAACATTTATGAGCACCAGCAAATTTCGATTGTCTTCTTTCTTTCTTCTCTCCATGCGCTATATGTGCAAAACCTTTCCATCATAAGCATGTTAAAGTTAGCTAAAGTGGGAATGAAACGAGTACAAGATGATTTGGTGTCTGGGCCAAATTGTTTATGCAGTGTGGGGAAGTCAATTATGCAGGGTTTTATTCTCTTTGAGGGATTCTACCTAATTAATCTTTCCTATGTTTCACGGGTTTTTTTTTTCTGAGTTAGGTGTTGTTCAAAATAATGAACTTGGATATAGTTAATTTATTAGGATCATATATAACGTACGAAAATATAGATATTTTGTGCTCAAAATGGTATGTGCACGTTCTCTGATTCTGCCAACAACAGTTGTAGGTGGTAAATATGGCAGAAACACTAGGGTGTCATTCACAAACATGCGTGGTGGTGAAAAGCATTCGTGTGTATCATGCGCATAGCTGACTTTTGCTAACTCAATGTTGTGCCACTGAATATGACTCTTGACAAAGTCTGATATGAAATGATCTTTTGGCTGATAATTGTTCAAAGCAAAATAACTTGTATTCTGTAGTAGCTTTTGCCAACGTGTTAGTAAAACAGTTGTAACCTTCTTAGGTGGAGTGCATTAATCATTATGTTATTAAAATCTCAATGTCAGTTATTACTGATGTCTTTGATTAATTACATATATATTAATCAAAGCATCCTTGCATTTATGGAATGCATTCTTAATGATGAGTACGTGTTTAGTTTATCTTGATAAAAAAATTAGAAATTAAAGCTATTCTTTGGAGTGGCCAAAAGCCAGGGAATAGAGAAAAGTATTTAAGTATTCGTACACATATCTTTGTTGAAATGCAAATGGAAGGGTTATTTATATTCTTTGGTTGATATTTTATTCAAGAGTGCTAGCCATGGTCCTCCATATAAGGACCTTTCTTGGCCCTTCTCCTAGGTCATCTCACAAAGCCTTGTTCTTCTCTTTCTCTCAATTACTCATCATATTCCCCTCTTTCTATAGATATCTATACTGATACCATGGAGAACAAAGCCCTCTCTAGGCTTCTTGTTATTCTTCTGATTCTTTCATGTGTTGTATTTGCTGCTGCAGTTCCTGCAACAAGTAAGTTTCAAGGGTTTGAATTCGTTGTCTTAATGCATTAATTTGGACTATTAATCTGATTCATCATGTTAAATTGTGAATTATACAGGAAGCACTATGATTGAGAAAAGGAATCCTTTAGTGCAAGATCATCTGGCTAAGGTCCTCTCTCTCTCTCTCTCTCTTTTTCTTTTTCTCTTTCTCTCCCTCTTGACAGATATTTCTGACACATATATATTCCAAAAATATCAAGATATATAAGACAATTAACCTCTAAGGGGACATGTCTCTTGTGCCCTAACAGCATGACAAAAACCGTTTTTGTCTGAATTAGTTGAAATTTATCTTAAGAAAAAATAAAAAGGAAAAGTTCATAGCAGAAGCAAGTTCCAAGTTCTTGTTTCACTGAGAAAATCCAACTAAACAGATTATAACCCAAATCATATAACTGTTTTTTCCTTCTGTCATACATATGGGGTTATTAAATCAGTAACTGATAACTCTTAATTATCAATTTTTGTTTTGTGAAGGTGATATAGTGTTATAGTAGTGATACTTTTGAACCTGCAGGTGGATCCAGTTATGGGGTTAAGTTATAGCGAGGATGACATGAAGGAAGAGATTGCTGAGAGCAGAATGCTGAGGGATATAGTGGATTACCCTGGAACAAGACCAAATCCAGCTCATGATCCAAAATCTCCTGGAAAACCTTAACTTAATCCTGGAAATCAGGGTTCTTATTAGATATTTAGTTAGATAGAATATGGTTTGGGTTTGTCCTGGCTTGCAATCTTCAAAATGTGTTTGTCTGTATGAAAAGTCTCTGATGTAAGATCCATCCTAGTTAAGCTGTTGTTTTAGCTCATAAGAGCTTTGGTATTCCACATATATAAGTCAAAAGGTTTGTTGTAAGATATATGAAAAGGTCTAAGAGTTAAATCTGAGGCTTTTGTAACCTTGATTTCCACTGAAATGTGAAGAAACTGATTATGTTTAGAGTGACAAATTACATGTGAAGCTATTGATCTATCTTACAAACGGTTACTGCACAACATGTAGATAATTAGGGCAAAAAGAAATTTAAGAAGCCAACTTGAAGAATAAGCTGCACAAGCTGAGACTATGCATGTGACACTGTAACCAAGAAACATGTTAATCATAACAAACATAAAACCCTTAGATTTTTTTCAGAGCGTCTGTCACATAACCAAGTTTCTCAGTAATATGGCATATTTGAAACATGTCAGAGTTTTTTTGATAAACGTTTCGAAAGTATAAGAACAGTTTACAAAATTAATGTTCTCTCTTATGAACCTTTTTTCCATTAGGATATTTTTTCCCAACCCTCTAGAGAAATCCTAATTATTTTCCATAGTAGAAAGAGAGCCTCATTCTTGCACATTTTATCATAGATTCTCTGAAGTCATTAAAGTTTACAAATTACTGTTAGTACCATACTAACAGCTACTACCACATTCTGATGCTCATGGCTAGAAAACTGAATGTCCAAGCTTTGCTATTTTCATCATATACCATTATAATATGTTTAGAAATAATAATATATGTTTGTTTATTTTATTTCTACAATCATGCAAGAAATAAAACAAACAAACACATAATTATTGTGTAAATGAGTTAGGAAATAACTTTAGATAACAATTGGGCTATATTCAGATAGAGCGTTTGGTGGTTAGATATAATAATAGGATATACAAATAAGATATAAGCAAAACAAACTTTAGTTGAAGCAAATGTTTGATGTAAACTAAGTAATAGGCATGTTATCTTACCTTATTCACTATTTGACACACACAGGAATATATATATATATATATATTAAAATGACAATATCATTCTTTTAAATAACCATAAAAACAATAATTTTTGTATTCCTTTTATTGACAAAAAATATATTAATAATAGAATACTCTGACCCTTTAGCAGAAAATATATACAAAGTTCTTAAAAAAAAAAAACAAAATCTAGCATTACATATAATCTTGGTGCTCTCCCTGTAAAGTTATTCAAAGAGTATATTATGTGCTTTGTAATTTTAACTAGAATGAATATCCATTGATGGATTTATTTCTTCATTCTTAACTATTCTATAAAGATAGCTAGCATAATGGATGACCCTTCACATTCTACCCTTCACATTCTACATACCTTACTCAAGGTATTCCATATTGTCTTGGGATGACAACGGGTCGGGTCGGACACGGATAGTGTGATACCCGAACTCGATCCGCATGTAAAAAATTATACCCGTACCCGCCCTGCTATACCCGTCGGATACCCGCATAAAAAAATTCGCGGGTTTTTTTCAACCCGTGGATACCCGTTTTAACCCAATAATATTTTTAAAAAAATAATATTTTATTAATTTTTTCTTCAAAATGAACAGATTCAAACTTGTTTTTTTAGGTTTTCTTACATAACAGATTGGGCCAAGCCCAAACACTTCTTTAGGGTTTAGGGTTGCCGAGTAGTCATTATTTTTCTCCCCCTTCCGGTGAGTTCGAATAATAGCCGTCACACCGCACATCCTTCTCCAAGCTGAAGAAGCCCTTGATGTTCTTTGTTTTTCGACCCACCGTCACATTGTGCACACCGTTTCATGTGCTTGGCTTGTCACCTGAAGTCGATTCGGTGTGGCTCGATGCTGGCTTCTCATGGTCCAGTGACTGAGGCATTTTGACTGGCTTGGGCGGCGTATTTGTATCCGACTCGGAGGATCCGCTGGTTTTGAAGATGGAGGTTCTGAGGCTTTCTGGGCGTTCGATTCCAGAGTCGAGGTTTTGGTCTCGGCGGAAGGAGGCAGAAGGTGGGACTCTCAAATCCTTTTCCCTATGAAAGATGAAACAGAAATGGAAAGGGGAAGGAAACTTCGCAGATCTAGCACCTCACCGCTTCCAAGCTGCCACCGCCTCCAAGCTTCTGACTTTAGTGTGATGAGGGAGAAAGAGAGAGCACAGATCCATCCAGCCATTAAGTTTAGGAGAAAAAAAGAAACCCTGAGATTTTCTGATCTGTGACAGCAATGAGATTTAGGGTTACAACAACTTAAAAATAATTTAAAGAAGTAAGGGTAAAATTGAAATTTCATTCTCTAGCAGGTTGCGGGTACCCGGGGGTACGGATAGTGTGATATCCAAACCCGACCCGCTAACAAACGGCTATTAAAATATCCGTTACCTGTTACCCGTTATCCGTTACCCGCGGATACCCGTGGGTACGGGTTTTTGTTCCATCCCTAGTCTTGACCAAACAACCCTAATGCTCATTAGTTTATGACCAAAATAGGAACAAAGTGATTGTCTCGAGTGCTAATACATGTAGACAGATTTGAACATAATTTTCTTTCCTTCCCCTCCATGTTGTTTAGGTACGATTTCCTTCCTCCTTTAATTATAGAATTGGTCTCTACACGTGAGAGCCCTATCAACCAGTTCCTATACTAGTCGTGCATATTAATATAGCCATTGAATCATGGTTATCAAACTCACGAGTTAACTCAGAAGCAAACTCGACTATTGTGTATAATCATGGTATCGAAGGTAAAATCGGCAGGCTCGATCGAACTAGCAAGGTTGCTTCCTATTTGTCGAGTTTGCTGATAATTTTTTAATGTTAAATAAAGTCATTTTTAGGACTTATCATATTAGGGTTTTTGTAATTTAGGTTCACTCACAAAGTCCATCTTCTTCCTTCGCCTACTGCAATTTCGAGCTCTCGCACTCTATTATTGACTTGGCAGCATCAACACGATCATATTTAGCCACTAAATTAGATGGAAACATGGATAAATATTAATGGTAATGGTAGAAAATTTAATTTATTTATTTAAAGTATTTTTAAGTTATATATTTTTTGTAGACTTATTTAAATTAGGATGTTATTTATATAATTGCTTTTCATCTAAAATGAATTATTATAAGTTTACCAATCGAGTTTACTAAACTTTCACGAATTTATGTAAAAAAGTTTGTAACAAGAATCATCTTCAAGAAAGCTTGTAAAAGGATAAAGATCTACATTGTTTAAAAGTATTTCCAAAAGCAATGTTTTTAAAATAGATCAATTTCATAGAATTTATACAAACAATTTCGTAAATTTAATTGGCTTTAATGAGCACAATGGTCTATGAAGTCTTTACGGCAAAGGGTTCCAAGTAAGTGTGTCCCATTAAGATGAATGACAGTACGAAAAAGGATACTGGGATGCTTCCTCTGAAGGGGGAGTTATAAATGTGAAAGGAACTCACTCTTAAGGGAAAGAAGTGTTGAGAATCCAAGTGAATCTAAGTCTCACATTGGATAAAAATGAGAAAATTGAGCAACATATATGAATGAAGACCCATTAACCATTGCTTTTATGTTGAGAATTATATGAATCTCTTAGGTAATTGAATTCAACTCTCATTTTGTGTCTCTCCAGGTAACCCTCTCCCTTGATAAACCTAACATTTAACATTATTAATTTCATCAACAACCAAAACATATACAATTCATGAATATTTTCTTTCATACACCTAAATTGTTTTGGGAAGATAAAATGTTTATTTTCTTCAATTCATTCGTAAAGTTTCTTTGTGCGGATGAATTTGCGGATATAAAAAGTTTTCATTCCTCCTTGACAGAGGAGATTTGAAGGTGATTATAATGAAAATTTATTCTTATCCCTTGTATCAATATATGAAAATGTATGGAATAGCTTATCCAGAGTGGGTGCATGCACTACTGTAATAAGAGAATCAATTCTAATTATGAAATTTAGGAAGTTTTAATAATAATAATAATAATAATAATATATTAATAATAAATATAATAATAATATTTATAATAATATTATTATTATTATTTCAAATTACTAAATTATGATTTTTTTACATTTTAAAAATTATTTTTAATTTTTTCTTCTTATAAAGTTTTTTACAATTATATATAACATCAGCAATTATCATTTTATATTATTTTTACTAATAAGAGTATTTTGATAATTTTCAATTTTTACCAATTAAACAATTTTTTTATCTGTTATATCGATCAAATCCTACATTAATTTTCATAAACTTTACTTCTAAATTCATTCTCACTCACCTCTAAATTCACTCAAATAAACAATAAAAATTTACCCTAAAATCCATTCACTCGCTCCCCAAATCATCTTTTCAAAGTAAACACACCCTAAAGTATTATTCAATGACATAGCAGTAGAAAAATATTATTTTTAACAAGCTTCTACTTAGCATGGTTCAATTAAAACTATGAGCTACCATGTGTAGAAAAATTGGTATAATATATTTGAAATATATGTTTTTTTTTCATAATTCGTAAATTTGAAACCAATAACTAACCAAAGCTTTACTACATTGGATACCATTTTAATAAATTTATCTCGTAATATACAAACTAATTTATAAAAACTCTTAACTTATGCAAAAAATCATTTTAAAATACACATAATAGAATTTGGTTTTAGTAATTTTTATTGTATAACCAAGAAGAATCAAGTTATTTTTGGAATGCTTTAATTTTATTTCAAGAAAGTAAAGAATAATTCCATTAGAGTTATTCTTGAATAATTTAACTTAACCAAAATACTATATATTATTAAGTGATAATAGCAAGTATCATGATAAATCTAATAAATAATAATTATTTTTGATAACAAATAACACAATAGATTTATTAAATAATATTTTTTTATTAAAATAGATTTCAAATGATTATATTATTTTAAATTTAATAATCTAACGAAATCAGTTTATAAAATAAAATTTTGTACTTATGTACATATCATAACTTATTTTATTTTAATTGATATGAGATTTTTAACATTAATTAATCTCTCATCTTTCATGAATTCTAATTGAAAATAAAATAATAATAAAAGCAACTTAAGAGAAATATGACTTGTATTTCATATCTAGACACCCTAGTAATAATGAAGTGGAAAATGGTATAAAAACAATTATCAATGTCTCTTGAAAACGATGATTACAAATACTATATTATTGTTTTTAGGTCATTGTCGTATTCACTATGTTCATATCTTTTAATGGAAAGCTAGAGGATGCTAAGCCAACGTAGGGTCTAGGCCAAAGTTAAGGAAGCTTTCATTTGAGATTGCTTTGCACATACAAGAGACAACTGGTGACATTTATAAAACAATTTCTTTGCACACTAAAAATTTGATATTAGCGAGTGAATGAATACTTAAAAATGAATCCGAAAGAATTTGTGATGATAAAGTGTTTGGTTCTTTAATAACTAGTTCAAAGACTTTGACAATTGATGATGATAATGATGGTGTCTTAAATTAACATATCTCATGTGTCCAATAATGGCTATGTTAAACTCAATTACAAATATAAAATTTAGTGTAAGCATATCAAAGCATTAATGGACCCAAAACGACGTACTTTTATACATGATTTGGAACCTTGTTAATGATAGTAGGTAATGCTTTTCACATTCACTCAGACATCATTATGTCTTATTTTCTGCAAACAAACCTTTACTATCACTACACAATGTCATTTCCAAGGTAATGCTTCAAAAACTTCATTCCACCTTAGTAACTCTTCAATTTACGAAAGGTTTAGATATTTCACTTAAGGTTTAAATTAAAAAAAAAGTTAAATGTCTCTATAGGTGTAAAGACGGAGAAAAGTAAGCATTGAAAGTGCACACATGGCAGCGGATAATTGGTCTGAGCAAACATTTCTAAAATAAAGGTTAATTGTGAAAACAAAGATTTCAAGCTCATTCTATTTTATCTGAGAAGCTAATTTCACCTTTCACAAGCCCTGACCTCAGTTCTCTGCCTTCTCTCCTCAATTTCTTCATGTTGAACCGTTTAATTTTCAATTAGGTGGTGTCCAAACACTCATAGCGTAGTGGGCTTCCATTTTAACCGGTTGATTTCTCATTCCGCTACCGGTAAGTAGTTCTTCCTTTTCCCGTGCAATTCTTAGAGCTAGGGACATGCAACAAATTTAGTTGCATGTGGCTCATTTGAGTTCCCCTAAATTTAACCCTTATTAGATTCTGAAATCTATCTTCAATTTCTCAATTTTTCGACCTTAGGTGATTCTAGAATATCTTCTTGGTGCCAAGCTCTGTTGATCTTCCTGAGGGTTTGAGTTGTTCGGCTGAGAGGTAAGGGAAGTTAGGAATTTCTGTTTTGCCTTATGAATTTGAATTGCATAGACTGTGGTTGTTGTTTGAAAACTGTGAGATAATAGTTATGTGAAGTGTCTTGGTGAAATTATACTGTTTTGAATTGAAATTAGGTGATATGGGTGTAAGAGATCCCGTGCGGTTGATTTCTAAAATTGATCCATTGAATTGTTGCTTATGAATTGATTGATCTGCGATAGAAATGCTGAAATTGAGTGATGGAATGAGGTAAGTTTTGTTATATAGAATCCTAGGTAGAAAGTTAAATGAATTTAGATGTTTTAGGTTATGTTAGAGGAACTAGAGGGGTCAATCTTAGAAATTGAAGTTATAAATGGCTTTGGTCAGTTTAGACCACTTAGATAAGTCATATGTGACTTGTAGGAAGTGATAAAATGGTTCAAAACAACTTCTAATTGGTAAATTCAGATTTAGCACCCTAAGTTCATCAAATGGAAGTCTTAGAAGGGAAATTGATGCATAAACACTAAATTATGGGATTAAGAATGCTTAGAACGAGTTAGGCAAGTCTAATTAATCATACAGATCGAGTTTTGAGTGCTTGAAATTCACCAAAAGGCCTAAAACGAAACTTAGGGGTGTGAGTTCTACAAAATCTGCAGAAAATCTGCAGAATCCACGCCTGGGCGCCCTTCAACGCGCTGTTTCAGCTAAATTATGGCGCCCGGGCGCCCTTTTCTGTTGTTGCTTTTGTTTTTTATAGTTTGTGGGGTTCCGGATGTCCGGACGTTCTTTATGTCGTTCTGTGTGTTTTTGACCCTTTTGGGGGTTTTTGACCCTTCTGGAGCCATTGGTGAGGGTCCCCAAGCTGTTTGAATTACTTAAGTATTGATAACTAAAGATTATAAAGAAACTTGTGTTAATGAGTGATGGTTCTGTGAAAGTATGGAATGCTTGAGCATGTATGAGTTGTTTTTATAACATAACTAAAGGATGATTGTGTAACATGATTAAGAGTATGAGGTATTGCATTGTGAAGTATAGTCTGAAAGCATATATGTACAGAGTATGGTTATTGGACGTAATTCCATGATCCTCAAGGGAGGTTACATGGTGGTGCCCTGTAGTTTCTTGTGATTGACCGTATGAATGGCCGGAGTTCCTGATGGGGTTTATCCTGACATTCTAATGACCATCCATGCTCAAGTAGAGAGTGATGAGTCATGTGGTGAGAATAGCAGGAGGTCCTAGGATAGGCGCTTCTTGGAAGGCCTATACCGCTTTAAAGGGCTTACACTTGTGTGTGGTCGGGTGAAACCCTCGGCAATGGCTTTGCAAAGCAGTAGGGCCACTACAAGCGCACAAACTCCTGGAACTCGACATTTCATACTAGTCCGGATGGTCAAATCACGTGGTCTGTCATTGGTATCAATAAAATGCATTCAATTACAGTTTTTGTTGTATTATTATCATTACATGCTTGAAATACTTAATTGATAACATGTTTTTTTTATATACCTAGCTTACCCTTGCATTTGTTTGTTGTATGTGCTTTCCTTTTCCCCTTGCGATGATCATCCAATCCTTTGAATGTGAGCAGTAGCTGATGATGTACCCTTGGAGTGAGCATTGGAGAACAAAGAAGACACAGCTTCCAGTTCTTAGAACCTTTTTTAGCTTTTGTTTTGACATGTTCTATATTTTTGGAAACACTCTTTAGGCATCCTTGGATCTTTAGTTTATTATGTATTTTGGAGAACTCTTATACTTGTATTTAAGTTTTAAATTTCAGCCATATTTTGGATGACTGTATGTCTAATATTGTCCTCTATTAACTCCTAACTGCTTTCTTGTACTATAATAGCTGAATCCTATTATATGTATGTCTATATAATATTTGGGATGTCACAATAGGTCTCTTTTTTTTTATCGACGTCTTAATTAGATTTTTATTTTTGTGAAAATAACATATTCTTCCTGTTAAATTGGATTTAACGGTATTAATGTATATTTCAAATTCTAGATAAAAATAGGTATCTACCGAAACATTAAACCATTAAAAAACAAAAATTATTTATTACAACGGTATTAGAGTATATTAAAAGATAAAATTTATTGAAATTATTATATACTACTAATCAAAATATTGTTGGATCATTCTCAAATATTAATTACACGTTTTAAATATATTTATTCCTGGAAACGAAAGTGTGTTAAAAAGCTCATATAAATTAGGAATTTGATAAAGTTATTTATATCATTGTATAAAGGAATTTTCTGTCTTGATGTATTCATTTTTTATTCTTTAAATAGTTGTTTTTTAAATTTCTATACCATTATATAAAAGAAATTCTATCTTGATATACACTTATTTATTTAATTTTTACTCTTTAAATAATTATTTTTTAAATTAAAATAATTATTTATCAATTTTACTTTTTTTAAGTGAACTTTGTTAAATTTAATTATTTTTTAAAATTTAACATTTTTTAAAACAAGTTATAATTGTAAGACCTTCAAAAATCGATTTTTTTTGTCACCCTTAATTCTAACTCATATTAAAATGTAATCTACATTTAAATCTTTTGAAATATGAAATATATTGAGATCATGGTTGATATGAGTTTATCTTCAAAATTGTTATTGAATTGGGTGATTCGTTATTAGACTAAGATTAGATCTCTTAGACATATTAAATCTAGTAAACTTATATCTAACATTTGCATTTAGAGAGTATATTAAAGATTCTACATATGATCAAAATAATGTGTGTGTATATATAAAAAAGGAGAAAATCTTTACATCTAACATTATAGTTTATAGTGTTGACTTGAATTTAAAAAAATATTGAATCAAATCTTTCATGTAACTAAATCCCAACATAAAAATCTCAGGAAACTTAAAAGAAATCTCTAGTTTGATTTTTGGAACATTCTTTTTAGAAGTCCTGTGACATGGAAACACGTTTGAAAGAGGGACTCTTACTAATTGCGTTAATTGGATTAGATATGTTAATCATGTGAGATTATAATAAGGTTTATAAGCATACTTGCAATGATTATATACTAGCAATTAGTCTAACCAAGGAATTATTATTAAATGGAAACAATCTTCTCTCTCTGTTAACTGTTTTTTTTTTTACTTTATAAACGTTTTGATAAATTTGTCCATAGTATTATGAGAAGAGAATAATAAAATAAATTATAAATAAATTAAAATTAATTTATACATAAAATAAAAATTAAAATTAAAAGTTTATATATGAAATATTTTTACAAATTAACTTAGAGATAGACTGATTTAAATTTATGGAAATTTTCATTTAACATTTTTTCATATTTTTCATTTATAACATGGAAATTTTCCTAACATATTTTATACCTTCTTATAAAGTTTGAAATTATATAGGCCTACAATTTCTCTATCCAATTTTTTTTTCTCTTAGAAATGTTTTACCCTTTTGAGATGCATAAATAGCTAAATTAAGTAGTTGATTTTATTGGGTGAAAGCTAATATAACCCATTGGTTGGAATAGCTTCAGCAATAAGGCAAGAATGAGGCGTGAAAAGAATTATTGCTTACGGAAAAAAATTGGCTCCAACATGGGATGAAGATTTTCAACAATGATTTCAGAAAAAGATAATCAGAAATATTTTTAATGCAAAATGAAGTAGAAAACCATGAAATCCAACATGGAGTTTATTCAACCATACTTTTACAAATATTAATTGAAATTGAAAATTCAAAAAGAAGTTTACCCTATTATTATGTTAGAGATTTAGAGATTTATATGGAAGGTAGGAATGAAATTAATTGAGTGAGTATTTATGAGTGAATAGAACATTTATCATTTTTCGTCGACATTTATATCATATTGGGTTACTCACTTTCAACGTACATGAATTTGAAATTTATTTTGATTGCTTTAAATATCTTTACTCAAAAATTAAATATTTAACTCTAAGAAGTGGTAATAAAGTATTATTTAATAAATTAAATATATTTTTTATATTTAACTTATTAGAACTCAAAAGTTCTATATAAAGAAATTTTTTAAGGTGAACTTCCCTTTGACAACATAACATTATATTTAGACCTTATGTTGAAATAACATTAGATTGAATTACAAAATTTGCACAAGTGATTGAATCCAATATTTGGGAAGATGCATGCACTTGAAAGACGATCTTATCAAGCACATCAAACTATTAAAACAAGATTATCTAAAGAAACAAAATCTTAACATTTCTTGAAGTTTAATAAACAATATCAAAACAAGTGTTTATCAAAATAAACTATCAATTAAAGAACATTTTATGAAAATAATATTTTCTAGCATATATCGTCTAACAGATAATATTTAACAAATATTGTCTAACAAAAGAAAATGTCTAAATGTATGCTTAATAAAACATTGGAGCTTTAAGTTTTATATCTAAACAATGTTGAACAAATAAGCATTTAAAGAAAAGAATCGTCTAGGAAAAGCTCTTAAACGATGTAATAAAACTTACAAATAGTTTTATAAAATAAATGTTTAACGTTTTATATCGTCTAAACACCATATATAAAAGGCTTTGTTTCCTAAACGATGTTTCTATCAACGAGCTAACATGTGCCAAAATGTTTTAAACACACAATATGCCTAAATGATTACTAATGTCTAAAACATTTATTGCAGGTATGAAAAGTACCTATTTGCTTGTATGTTTTGTTCTCTTTATCTATGCATATCATGAAAGTACAAGACCTTTACTCAAATTCTTCCACAAGATCAATAAAGACATTAAGAGATAGAAAGAAATTCTCGAAATGTTTTCTGATAAAGCATAGTAGCTCTGCAAGAAAGACCTAAGTCTTAATACTTACCTTAAAAGGCTATGAATTCTACATGGAAGTCAATTCTCAGTCTAACGGATCTTTCTCGAAGACTATATATAGATGATTGCATGAAGACAAGACAAGAAGAATACATGGATATAAACAAGCTTATTATTACACTATATCTTTTTCTTTACATTGTCTAACGCTTTCGTTGGAAGAGCAAATATTTACAAGTCATTCAAATTTGTTTTGTATTGAAAACCTATTATCTCTTTAAGAGTTATCAAATTTGTATACTTTTTGAAAAACGTTTTTTGTTGTTTTGTAAATTCAGAAGTTAATTAAAACACTTGGTGTTTAACTTAGTTGAGTTAAACGATATAGTCAGTTGACTAGTGTTGAACCTAAGATTGATTGACACTCGTCGTAAATCAGGAATGGTGAAACTCGTATAATCATTGTTAAATATTAGTGGAATCCCATAAGAGGTATTAAAGGAGAACTGGACGTAGCTTAGATTGGAACGAACTAGTATAAAAGTACGTGTGTTATTGCTTGAAAGTCATAGTAGAAAGACTCTTTTAATTGTCTTCAAAAGTATTTTCTACAATAGTGTTAGTAGTGAGATTTCAAATAAAAAATGTTAAGAATTCGATAACATTTTAAAACAAACTATTAATAAAAATCCTACAAAGATTAGTGGTTTTCTGGACAACTTGTATTTATGTCTTTAGACAACCTAATAGATACTTCATTAATTTATTAAGTGCAATTTAAGACAAGACAACCATGCCTTGAAAAAAAAAAGTTCACTACTTAAAATCCTACACAAACTCATTGTGAAGTCATCAAATTGAAAGCATATATGTACATCCATGATCAAATAAACATATGAAAGCATATGTTTACATTTATGATCAAATACATTATCAAAGCTGACTTACGTCGATTTTCGGCCAAGATTGATTGAGCTTAATCTTTGGCCACTTGGTCCAACCTTCGGTCCAGAAAGACTCGATCTGACCTTTGATTTGGGACGATTTGGCCCAACCTTTAGCCCATGCCAATTAAGCTCGACCTTTGACCCCGAGCCAATTGAGCTCAACCTTCAGCCTGGGTTGATTAAGCTCGACTTTTGGCCCGAGTCGATTAAGCTTGACTTTCAGCCTAGGCCAACTCAACTTGACCTTCTACTCGAGCCTACTCAGCTCGACCTTTTGTCTAGGCCGACTCAGCTCAACCTTTTGTCTAGGCCAACTCAACACGACTTTCAATCTAGACCAACTCGACATGATCTTTGGTCTGAGCTACCTTGACAAAACCTTAAGTTTACGTCAACTCGACCCGACCTTCAACCCATGCTCACTCAACTTGATCTTCGGCCTGGGTTGAATTGGTTTGACCTAGGCATAATCGGTTCGGCCTGAATTGCCTCAACCATTAACCTTGACCTAACTCGATGCAACCTTCAGCCTAAGCTTGACTTTCGACCCTATCCCAACTTGACCAGACCTTCAAACAAAACTTAACTCGACAAGACATTTGGCCTGACAGACTTGACATAACCTTTGCTTGGGTTGAATTAGCTCAAGCCCTAACTCGAATTGACTTAGCTTGATCTTTAGCTCGGGTCGAAAGCCGACTCGACTCGACCTTCAGTCCAAGTTGACTCGGTTTGACCTTCATTCTAGGTTGACTCGTCTTAACCTTTGACTTAAGCTCTAATTCTTCTTGAACTTTGGTCCGGTCCAAATCGATTCGACTTTTATCGTGAACCAACTTTGCAATGCCTTCAGTCAGAACTTACTTGACTTAGCTTTTAGCCTTAGTTGACTCAAATGATTCTTCAACCTATGTTCACTTTGCTCCAACTTCGTGAGCGGAGTAAAAAAAATTCAAATTTTATATATTTTCTTATAGTATTTAAAATTTTTCTATTTTATTTATTTAAAATACTTTCCAATTTTTTCAATTACTTTATCCAAATAAATGTTTTAAAATGATTTTCAAATAAGGATCTCTTATCAAATATAAAGACATTCAAGTAAAAATTCACTTGTGAATTATGATAAGATAAAAAAAAAAGTCTCAATAGGAATCTAAAATATTATATTGGGTTAAATATGTTGTTAGTCCCTATACTTTGGGGCGATTTTGGTTTTAGTCCATTTTCAAACTAAGGTACAATTTAGTCCTTTAACTTTAGAAAACTCTGGTTTTAGTCATTTTTATCAAATTTTTTTAACTTTATTTGATGTTTCAAGCACGTTTCATTATAGCATTTGGATTGTTTACACTGTTTGACACATTTTTGCTTCAATGTTAAATGAGAAACGCGTTTGAAATAACAAATAAAGTTAAAAAGTTTTGGTAAAAATGACTAAAACCAGAGTTTTCTAGAGTTAAAAGACTAAATTGTACCTTAGTTTGAAAATGGGCTAAAACTAAAATCGCCCCAAAATATAGGGACTAAAAACATATTTAACCCTATTATATTTGATATAAGTAGTGTTTGCTATTAATGTTTAATTAGAGCTCCACGTGATTAAACTCCATTAATCATTGAAGGTGTCTGGTTTTGAAGTTTGATTTGAATTGAAGTAACTCTTTCGTCATTATAGTAATTATGTGGCTTCCACCCTTTTGCTCCTAATTTTCAACAAATGGGATAATATGATAGAAATGAAGGAAATAAGAAATAAAGCTATTATAGATTTTAAAATGAAAAAAGAAGATAAAAAAAAATTAATGTAATGGAGACTAATAAAAATTGAATGAAAAATATAGTGTTTTAATGAAATTAGTTATTATATTTTAAGAATTATTTACGAAGTGTTAATCACCACCAGCCTATTACAACACTTATACCTGTGGAATAATCTAGAACTTTAGGTAACCTTTTACAAGCTAAATTTTGGTAGGGTGCCTAGGAAGTGTCTCCAATAAAAAATGAAGTTTGTTAAATAAAGCTTACTTATATAATTCTTACTAATTTTGCATGACCAGAGTGTGGTGGCAGATTTAAAAATAAAAATAAAAATAAAAAATTTAAAAACAAATCAAGTTTATTTTTAGCAGAGTTTAATTTAACCAATATATTAAATAATATTGAGAGATTCTGCATGCACGTGTAATGTAAATTTATATTACATATCTGAAGATCTGAACACTGCATGTGCAAGAAAAATAAAAATAAAAAAAGACTCTTGCCAAGAAGAAATATGCAAAATTTTCCTTCTTTTAATTTTACTATTTCTTTTAGTTATGCATTAAATTCAAATATATTTTATTCACTCATGGTTTTACCTTTGTAACAGCTTTTATTATCTTTGTTATCAGAACATGTGCAACAGCAATTATACCAACATGTTAATTGTCCCACTACCCATACCCACGCTTTATTTAAATTTCAAGAAAAAAAATATATCCCTTTGATGCAATTTTTGGATGTAATTATACAAATAATATATATATATATATATATATATATATATTTTTTTTTTTTTTTTTTTTCTGGTAACATTATCTTTTTGTTTTATTTACTATTATTGAATTACTTTTGTATACAATACAAACATGAGAAATATATTTTATGCCTGAGACTTCATCTCTACAAAGTCTTCACTAGATTGACTTTGGTGGGTTTACAAATCACTTTTGTTTAATCTTGAAAGCAAATTACTCTATTACTCTTAGAAATTCAATTCTAAAATTGATTTACAATACACTTTTAAATATATATATATAACAAGAAAGTCATTTGTAAAACAGTGGATTTTATAAATAATATATTTTTCAAATTAAAATTTCGGAATAAAAAATTATAGATTCTTTTTTTTTCAATATAGATAATTTAAAAAGGAAAAAAAAAAACTAAACAATAGAATTAGCGAAAATAATGCATGTGGTCGTTTACTTCAGTAAACCGGCCGTTTTGTTTTTGTTTTGGGCTTCAAGATATTGCCTGGGCTCAGCTTTGGGCTTTTCTCCATCGGCAGCTTCCTCCTATAATTTCGATATATATTTCTATATATTATACATTTCTAATACATATGCCGAAATCAATCTATACAACAAGGAAAAGGTGCAGATGTGATGATATAATTTTCATAATTTATGTTTTCAATAAAAAAAATTTATTGGCATAATTTCTAGTGTTTTTCAAGCATTGCATTTATCTAGTTAAAAAATATTATTGGATTTTTGTCAATTTTACCTAAATTAAATAAATCTCTTGAAACAATAATAGAAAGCTGATAAAGTTGGACAGAAAACTATCTCATACTATGATTGAAAAGAAGACAGAAATGTGTTGTTTTATATTCTAACATTATTTTCATTCTGTGTGTTAGACAGATAAGATAAGGTCCATCATATCTTTGACACTAAAAACAAATGAAGAAAACAAAAAGAGGCAAACACCACCTGTTGAATGTGATAACTATATATAATTTCATGAAAATAAAAAGAATTGTAAGTTTTATAGAGAAGATACCAAAAGCATCTGTTGACTTATCCGGTTTCACCCAGCTTTTTTTATGATTTAACCTATTATTTAATTGAGAGAAAAAAATTATTATAAATTATTTTTTTTGTACAAAATATTATATTTATACATTTTTTATAATTATCATTAACTACAATATAAAGAACTTCTTGATATCATTAGATCTCTTATTTATTCTCTTCTTCTTGGAGACTACAATATAAAGAACTTCTTGATATCTTTTATCTTTTTTCATCATAATTGTTTGACTCTTCAAGGATTATTTTCTCTTCTTTAAATCTCCTCCTAACATTAATAAACTCTTTCAATTATTATTCTTTTACCCTTGTGTATTTTTTTTTTAATTATTCATTTTTAGGCTTGAACTTAATAATAATTGGAGAAAGATGAGAAGAAGATTTTAACATTTTACCTAAAGAATCTCCAAAAAGAAGAAAAGCTAAACAAGTAATAGGACTACAAAACAAAACTTTGAAATATAATTCTCACTAGTCTCTTGACCTTTTATATTTAGTCAAGGTTAGACCCCTCCAAACACTTGGTAAAAATAGTTTAATAGCAAATTTCTTGAACTAAGGTGTCAAGTGAAACAGAAACAATTCTACCAAGATACAAAAGATATCAAAGAAATAAAACTTTCAAGAAAAAAACTTTAAAGAAGTTTAAGGATAACCTAATTTCTTTTTAAACAAGAATAGGATAAACCAAAAAGAAATATTTAATGTGATCAAAATAAATTATGAAAAATATAAAATACATTTTAAAGACTAAAGTTTACAAAATACAAGTAGGATTAATAACTAACAAGAGATGACACTTGATAAGATATCAAGACAATCACAAATGTATGAGTTAATTTATAAAAAAATTGAATCAATGAATAATATTGCAAATAAGTTTGAAAACATTTCCTTTGGACATTTGAAAACATTTTTCTTTTACTTTTTTAGAAATGCATGTTTTTGTAATTGCAATTTGATTTTCTTTTTATGTACTTTTTGGTTTCAAACTTAAACATGAACATTAACATAAAAATTGTCATCCATATCATTGAATTTACATATAACACTTAGGCAATAAACTAAACAATACACCATGACATTTTTGTAAATAAATAACCAATTATACATTTGACATATAAAGACTAGACATAAAAAAAGTTTTATACATCTAATACTCATATATCTAACGTTGATTTACTTCTGTTGAGCACACGTTAAATGTAAATTTATGTTTGACCTATATGGGTTAAACATAAAAGGCCACTTTAATGTCTAACCTTTACAAGTTATACATAAATTTGTTTAAAAAACTTGTAGTACTAATTTATTCCTCAGTTTTCTCCCTATGCAAAGCTTTTTATCAATGTCGATGAAGATTTTTCTTGAGTTAAGGCTTCTATTGGTGACTAGAAGATTTTCAGGTTTTGGGTTCTTTTTCGTTTTCCCTTTTTTCTTGCCCCTTTTCTCGCCATTATATATTCCTTTAACTCTTTTGCACGTCATGTGTTTGATTAGGGTCGTCGTTGACACTCATAATCCCACAACCATGAAGAACAAGAAATGTCAAGAGAAGTTCCCTATGGTTGCTCTTAAGGCCGAAGCAATCATGTACTTTAAATCCAATTCCAAGGTTTTCTAGTTTCTCAATTGCTCGCAAAATATTTATTCTTAAATCTTTCATTGTCTTGGGTAAAACTTCTTTTGCTTAACTTGTTGTGATTTTGTTGCTTTAAGAAGAGTACTTGAAACCTGATATGCTCTAGGACCGCCTTAATGATGCTATTAACACAATCATACAAAGATAGAAGACATATGAGATAGGAGACCTCTCTTCCCCATGCGTTGAAGGTACTTTTGTTTTTCCATCTTTTGTAGTTCCTGCACTTTTGAGTGTCTCAAAATCCTATTTTGAAAAGTCATTTTGTAGAGTCAAAATTTGTTGTTTTGAGTTGGCTAGTGATGTTCATTTTTTTTTTTGGATTTCTAGGTTGGTTCACTATATTGAAACAATTGCACTTAACACTTTTACATATGTTATTCAACCAACATATGTAAATTTATGTTTGGTATTCAATCAACATACGCAAATTCACATCGAGAATTTGAATGAATGTAAATTTATGTTCCCCGTAATTACATCAGTGTAAAAAGCCTAAAATAATGAAATAAAAGGCATTATTTGTGTTAGTGAAAATTAAAAGATGAGGGATTGTCCAATTTGGACATATATTTTAGTCTTTAACTATGGTATTTAAATGCAATTATTCAAACCAATAGAAACTAAAACTAGTAATGAGTCAAAGCTTACTACAATTACTTGAATAAAAAAATGAATCATAAACCAACCACAAAACACATACTAACATATGAATCAAATTAAAAAAGTGCACAACTTGTGATAATCAGATTTTGTCTAAACTCTAATGGTATTTGCTTTGTTTTGTATTCACAAATACAAAGGAGATAGATAACATCTTATAATTCAATTATTTATCCATTGTTACTAATTGTGATTTTTTCACCTTAATAGCTCAGCGATACTTTTGAAAAATTAACTTTAAGACATGAAACTTGTTCAAAAATTTTTAAAAATACGTTTACTAACCAATATATTATTTGAACAAGTCTTACCTAAAATTATTGTATCATCAATTAAATCAAATCTAACATTACCATTACTTATGTTACTATCAGAGTGGTGTAGCGGAATGATTAGTGTGAACAACAAACTAAGAAGGAGATGAATCAGTTTCTTATTGCAAATTGTCTTTAATAATTTTCTCTTATAAGTCAAATTCCTTAATGATAAATTAAAACAAATAAGAGAGTAAGGAAAAGAGAAAATTACATAGGTGATTTTATACTGGTTCAGATCACAAGGATGTTACGTTCAATTGTTAATCTCAAATGAGAATTAACCATCCACTATCACAAAATCACTAAACTATTACAATCATAAAGAAATAAACAAGGTTAATGCTTAGAACACTCCTTTTATTATCCTAAGAGATGAAACTCACTTCCCCTGAAAGCCACAAGAGATAAACACCTCCTTCGAATGTTTCACGAAGGATGACCACCTCTCCTTTGAATATTCACAAAGGATGAACACCTCATCTGAATCTTCACAAAAGATGACAAGGCTTTACTCAACAACACCAACAACACTCAATCACAACTCCCGTAAAAGTTCTCGTTCTATGCCAACCCCAAGTTCTCAAAGCCTCAATACAAGGGCTACACAAACCCTAGAACACACTTATCATAGCACACAACAAAACGATAAGATTTTATATGTCTTGTATTTTAGAATGAGAGTCTCATTCCAATATATAGAGATCTCAATCCTCAAGGATTCCTCTTAAATCTGTTGTCAGCTATTTAACATGTGATAATCAATTATCTAAATGAGGTGATCGATTATGCATTTAATGTATGCACAATGGTAAAAAAATATGCTTGAAAACTCTCATAATTGCACATGATAATTGATTATGGTAAGTCATAATCAATTAGAAATAATCGATTATTCCAGAGACAACCTGAGTGTTTAGAAAACTTTTAAAATCTTTATGTGATAATCAATTATCTTAAGTGTTAATCGATTATTGCAGAGTTTTTCTAACTCCAAAACTAATTTTAAATCATACAATACATAGAAACAATGATGAATAACACCCTATACATAAAACTACTAAATTACAAAAGCTTTAACACAAAACAAGTCTTCATGAAGGTCTTCTTGTAACATGAACACTTAAGACTTAATTTTGAGACATCATCAAAACTTATAGACTTCATCTTTATGCTAACCGTTACAACTTTGTACAACTCTTTTTTGCTAGCTCTAGTCATCATTTCACTTAATCCTTTTAATTCAATTGGGATAAGAAATGTGATAGCAGATCTCTAGTCTTAATCCTCTCTACTCCGTAAAATCTTTTGTAGAACTTTCATTTACTAAATATAGAACATGAGCCTATATGTTCTTTGATCAATTCACTATCTTTCATGAAATCTCAACCCTTGTTGATAATAGGAACCTCCATGAGACAAAGTCACGTGCCTTCTTTTTTTTAATCTTCTAGCTTCATCCACCAAACACCACCAAAATACTATGCAACATGTTTTATATCATCCAAAAAAGAACTTTACCTCTTACAAATCACCGTTGGAAGAACCTATTTGATTTTATTTCCAAGGACCTTTAACATAATTGTATACATACAATTCACTAAAAGCATATATACATAAAATTTCCTAATCCTTGATGACTATCTATCTTTAATATCAATGTTATAATCCTTTAATACCCTCCTTTATCATTTTCTATAAATATTTGACAAATATAAAATTATGATTATGAGTGGAGACTTGTGTTACTTCTTTATTTTTATTATCTCTTTCAACTTTTTTTTTCAAAAGAACTTACCAACCTAATATTCTTACATTTAGATATTTTTGAAACATTTACCTCGTTCAATAATGATATTATGCCAATTGACTTTGTTATCCCTCTTTTAAAAAAATAATAATATATCATCAAAATGATTTTTTAAGAAAATAATTTACAAAAATAAAATTAAAAACTACAACTTAACCTTTATTGTTATATTATCATTTGACTTACATATATGTATTGAAGTAGAAAAGAAAGTGAAAAATTGATAAATGATTAAGAGAATAAAGTATTAGAAAAAGACAAAGAGGATGGAAAGGAGATGAAAAGAGGAATGGAGAGGGTTCAAATTCACATGTGAAGGTACTCGAGATGCGAAAATAGTGGTAGCTTATGCATGTGAAAAACAAAATGCCTTTTATAAGGTTATTAGGATATCACTAATTGTTTCCTTTGGTTAGCTATTAACATTAATTTGATGACTAATGTTTTTTTTCTTCAAGATTTAATGACCAACTTAGTGATGCTTATACATTTTCCAAATCACCCTTGTATTTTATCCTTCATTTGTCTCGGAATTTTTTTCACCACATAAATATAAGTCTTTCTTCATTATTTTATAAAATACTAGTATAAAAAAATTATATTATTTATTTTGTTTTCTCTTATTTTCTTTAGATTTTAAGTATTTAGATTGTTAGGTCTATCAAGGAAGAATGTTCATCGGGAAACACAACACTAATGTGAACTAAGTCTAATCACATAAAAGATTGACATCACTCTTTATACATAACTTTAATGTCTTGTTTACTTGAATGGATTTGGAGGAGAGTCATTGAATGGATTTGAGAGGATTTGAAGATAATTTATTTTGTTATTTATTTTAGTGGATTTGGAAGTAAGTGAGAGTGAATTAGTAAAGTTTGTAAGAATTAGTGTAAGATTTGATTTATATAACAGATTAAAAAAATCTACCATTCAAGTGAACAAGCATAAGACAATAGTTTAAATAGTTTTTATTATTGTATAATATCTAGTGAAATTTAGAATTATAAGAAAGACTTATACTTGATTAACTTAAAATTTGTTTTTTTATATTTATCCTTTATTTTGAAAAATTCCATTTCTCTTAAATTATTCACCCAAAATGTCATTGTTTATACCATTGAAAAGGGTATAGGGACCCAACCTCCTCATGGCTTTTTTATATATTTTTTTAAAGCCTGTTTCTAACTTAGGGTACAGGGGACCCAACATTCACAATGATTCATTTTCTTTTTGTTTTTAAATTTGTTTGTGTATATAATTTTTTATTTAATAAAGCATACTTTAAATATGGAACTTCTAATTTGAGTTTACTAGGGCCCATTTGTACTTTTTATTCCTCTAACTTAATGGAGAAGTAATTTTGCTTCTCATTATTTTGAATGGCTGGAATTTAGTTACTATATTTAAAAGATGAGTAATTTTGGTTCAAATAATTTTAATCGACCGGTTTTGAATCAGAACGAGCCATGTCATCGGTTTATCATCCAAATTTTAATATATGTGATCATATAATAAACTCACACAAACATCAATATGTCAGATTAATTATTTGATGTTTACAAATGTAATAATTTAGTATTAAACATTAGATAAATTATTATTAAGTAAAATAAAAATATAAATGTAAAAATAGAGAAAGCATTATCCAACTTAAACAAATTGATAAAATGTTTGTTTTTAAATTAAAATAGTCAAAGTTCTAGTTCAACCTAAAGATGTAACTTAATCAATCTAATGCAATTGGAGTTTAGAATCTTTTTCAACTGAAAAACATATGCATGTTCTAACTTTTCGGATTCTATGTAATAAAATTCATTACAAAATAGATGGAAAGTTAATTAATATTCCTACTTCTAAATAGCGACTATGGAGCAGTTAAAACTATGGACCACTAAAGTAATTTATTATATAATCTTTATTATGCGTTTTCATCAAATTTCGAAGTAGTATAAAAGAATAATGAAAAACAAGCCAAAGTAAATGCACGGTATAATTTGATTGAGATTCATTTACGTTCGAATTTATACCCGTTGTTGAAAAGTGCAAATATTCTCTTCGTATTGTTATATACTATAAAAATAAAACAAAAGTTTGTGTTTACGTATAATGAAAGTAAGTTTTGTGTTGATGTCAGATTTATAATTAGTTATAATTAGTTTGGTTTAAAGTGTGACATATGTACCGATAGAACACTTTTTATTTATGAGCACTTAAAATATTTTTTCTTTTAGGATAATAATATTTAGACAACATTTTTTTACAACATTTAAACATTGATAACGTGTTAACCTGTGATTGGTCAAAAATTACTCCACGATAATGTTTATGATTATTATTATTGATTGTGGAGTAATTTTTGACCAATCACATATTGACACGTAACCAATGTTCAAATGTTGTCAAAAAAATGTTGTCTAAATATCATTATCCTTTCTTTTATTATTGGAGTTGATATTACTTTATTGTGCTTTTTCTTAATGTTATTTTTACGAAAGTAATTGATTATCATATGATAAGGGAGCTTAAAAATAAAACCATTATTATATAGTGTTAGTTGAATATATATATATATATATATATATATATATATATATATATATATATATATATATATATATATATATATGTATGTATTATGTATGTGTGTGTTTAATATATATAGTGGTGCATTTGATTATTAATTTTAATGAAGAAGATTTGATTGTATGACTTTATTCATTTGAGATAAATGTACCTTGTTGTGAGATACACAAAAACGTTTATAGAATATATATAAAAAATTAGTATACTAAATTATGTATTTTTGAAAGTTACATTATAGAGGAATAATTGAGTTTAGTTCAAAGTAGATGTAAAAGATTGACCAAATAGAAATTCTTAAATCTCAACAAGATGAAAGATGATAGGATAAGGGTACTTCGGACTTGAAATACCTATTAAAAGAGGTGGAACAAACACAATATTGAATAATAATAATGAAATACCCTCTTATATATTTGGCCACATAAGAGAAATCAAGTAAATATATGAATAAAAATGGCACTGAGTGAGCATAACAAGATTTACTTCGGTTAGTTCTAGAAAAAGATGTACAATTAGAACGATGAGCCCATGAGCCTCATAAAAATGTCATAAACTTAATAGTTATATGATATTCAAAATTTATTTCTATATGAAGATAAAATATGAAAAATAGAGTACAAAATGATAAGATTACCATTCAATATGAGTTCAGTTTACTAATTATAAAAATGAAAATCTCAATGATATCTATGAATTATATTAGAACCATATAAGACATGTGATAAATTGATTATGCAGCATTTAAAGTATTTCTATGCAATTGAAAATGGGTTTACACTTATATGAGTGTGGAAACAATTGATTTAGAGAATTTGAATAAGGTTGGTTATAAAAAAAAAAAAAAGTCTTTAATTATGGATGTAATGCAAAAAACATCTTTTGAGTCAAACGCCTATATCCTTATAAATCATTTACAAAAATAACGTACAACGTCGAATATTTTGGACTTTTAATGGTAAATTCGTGAATGACATCGTATCAGGGAACGTTAAAATTTCGACGTTAAATTAACGTCGAATTTTGTCAATATACGACGTTAACTTAACGTCGAATTTTGTCAATATATGACGTTAATCAATCTTTTTTAATTAATTGTGATCTTTTTTTACAACTCTACTAGACTTGAAAAGCAGAAAAACAACAAATTTCAGGTTTTGGTATTTTATAAAGTATGAACTATGAACGTGTAATGTAGTATAAACAATAAACAACAATAACCAACAACAACAAGTTCAATCAAACAACAACAAACAAGTTCAACCAAACAACAACAACAAACAAGTTCAACCAAACAACAACAACAAACAAGTTCAACCAAACAACAACAATAAACAAGTTCAACAAAACAAAAACAACAAACAAGTTCAACAAATAAGTTCTTCAAAACGAAAACGAAAAATAACCTTCAAAAGGTTGGTTCATCAGAATAAAGTGTCGTCACCCGTGAGAGAGAAATCAGAATGCGTCTATGAAGGACAAGAGCACGCAAATAATCGGTCAAAACAAACGAAAATCATACATAAAGTAGTTAACTAAGATGTTTGTATCAAATGAAAGAAAGATTACCTATGATGGTCGTCAAACTTTGTTCGAGAAAAGTTTGAGAAGAGAAAAGGGTCTCACGTGCTAAGATAAAGTGAATGAATTTTCAATCTCCCGCTCAAATTTTTATTGAATTCACTAACATTTTAATGTCTAACATTAGGACATTCGACGTTTTATATCCTTTTACTTCGAATTATAATTATAAATGATGTTTAATAATTGCATTTATTTACAAAAATGTCACCGATCATTTTTAACGTTGACTATTCAATGGTTGGAAGTTGAACGTGTAATGTTATACGTTGTTTTTGCACTAATGAATGGCTAGTGATTATTCAAGGAAAGAACATGCATGAGACTTTTAAGGATATGTCTCTTGATATTTGTAAGATGCCTTATTTCTCAACAAAACCAATTAGTGTCATAGAAGATATGTAGGGAATGACATATATTAAGTTTTAAATTATTTTCAAACACTTTTAATTTTAAAATATATTAATTTTTACACATAAGTTGAGTTCAAAAGGAGTGGTAATTTGAACTATTTGGTTTAAAATAAGAGAGTTATAAAGATTTTGGAACTTGATAGTTTAATTGACTAAAATTATTTTAATTAATTAAAACAAAATTTAGAAATAAACTCTAAAGGTTGTAATATGTTAAAACAATTTTTTTAATTTGTTAAATTATTTTAAGTGTTTTTAATCCATTCAAACATAACAACAAAATTGGACTTATCATTTAAGTGCTTTTAATAAATTAAAATAGAGGAAAATAGTCAACTATAGTTTTAAGTGATTTTAATGGATTAAATTGTCATTTTAATCTAATAAAATAAACTTTTTTTTTAATTTTCCAACAACCTTATAACATATTAAAACAAATTTTAATAGATTAAAACACATTTAATATATTAAATCACATCTAAAACAACAATACTCCAAAACACTTTCAAATACTTTCCAGAAAATGATCAAATAAAGGTAACCAACAACAAATTTCAAAACCTTAACATAAATAAGACAAGCACATTATTAGAACAAAATCTCTGATCTATTTTTTAATTGGCTTTGACCCAAACAAAATCCTCATTGGATTAGAAATCATCAAAATACATTATACATATGCCATCACTAAAGTGGTGATTGATAGCAATATTACTAGTGGAAGGCTAGAACAAAGCAACCATAATATATGTATGCTAAAGTTAGTGATTATACTTAGGGATGGACAAATGAAACTGAACTGCACTGCACTACTAAAAACTGTATTGAACTAAAAACTAATTTGTTTAAACTGAACTGAACTGCAAAATAGTTCAGACAAACTGAACTGAACTGTTTTTTGTTTTATCAAACTATATTGAACTGAACTATACTAAATTGTACTAAACTACAATATAAACTGAACTGAACTACTAACTGAACTGAACTAGACTAAATTGTACTAAATTATAATATAAACTGAACTAAACTACTAACTGAATTGTAAACTGCACTAGTTTTAACTAAACTACTAATTTTAAACTGAATTGTACTAATTTGAAAATATATTTGATTTTATTGTATGAGGTTGATTTTTTATATTTTCACTTAAACTTAAGATTTTCACTCATGAATAAATATCAAAACTATGCTTTTTTAATTTTATTTTCGTTTAAACAAATGATGTTTTTTTCAAAATTGTTTTCTGAAAAACTTAAAAATTCACTTAAGCCATACAATTTTTTGCTTATTAGGTTATTTTGTTTTCTTTTTTCATTGGTCTTTTAGAGGATTGCATGAGAATTTTATTACAAATGTAAAATAAATATTAACACCTAGTAATATTTAATTTAATTTAAATTAAAATTTTATTTAATAACTTTATTATTAATATATAATTAATATTATTCTTATTTATTCCTGATGTTAACTTTTTTGTTATTATAAATAACATAAACAAATATTTTGCCTGTATATAAAAGATAACGTTGAAATAATAAAATTGTGTATGAACGTTAACGTAAAAATAATAAAACTTAAAAATAAATAATTTTGAAATAATGACTTTAAAAATTTAATGTGTGGAGAAATAGATAGAAAACTAAATAGAGAATAATAATAATTAATTATGTCATGGGAAATTATATCAGTAAGAGTTATTAATTATAATATATGATAAGACTTTACACGCATTCAATTTAGTACATGAGTATTTAAAATTTTAAATATATATTATTAATGTGTTTTAATGAATGTTATATTGAGATTTAATGGTATATACAAGTGTCTTTCTTGAAATGTGGGAGGAAGATGAGAGGGAGTGATGCATGAGAAGAAGAGACTTAAAACACAGTACAATTAACTATAGTTAACTGAACAAAAAATGTCTAAGTTCAGTTTTTAAAAATTGAACCATAAAACAGTATATTTAAGTTATAGTAAAAATGGATCAATGTTTTTTAGTATAACATAATACAGTTAACTATAGTACAATGTAGTTAAATTATTTTTGTCCAGTCCTAATTATACTTAGTGAGTTTTAATACATACATTAAGTAGTTCATTTACAACGTTTGTAATATTTTATTTATTAAATATGAGTCATAATTATTGCTAATATTATTGATTATTCGAAGGAGGTGATACACAATACACATTTATACTCTAACAATTTAACATAAACTAAGATTTATTTTTCTGATAATGAAGTATTAATATGTTTGAATTATTTCAAGATATGATCATACTCTTTGACATTGATTCGTTGCATATACAATCAATAAACAACATTACAAATATTTAGTAGTTACTAGTTATACATTTAGATTTTTTTCTTTAATTTAAGTTAAAATAGAGTCAAACTTAAAAAAAAAAACTAGTGAAACATATTATGTTTGCTTGATTTTGTCAATGTATGTTTTAGGTTTACTTGAAAAACAAACTATATGTTTTATATATATATATATATATATATATATATATATATATATATATATATATATATATATGTATATATATTTTAAGTTTGACCTTAATCAATGTATATATAGAATATGTCGGTCTGTTGCACCCAATTTAGAAAGGAAAAAATTAGGTCGTTTAAACTAAAGAAAATATATTCTTATAATAAAGCTAATGTATCTATATTAGACCATAAATAATATAAATTGATGCATTTAACTAGCATTGAAAAGCTTTTTTCATTTGTGTAAAATCTATTTTTTAATTTATAAACTAAAATAAAACAATTAAAATTATGCAAACCTAATTTACTTTCACATTAAATTAATAAAAAGATTAAAAAGTAGTATTAAACCATTTTCAAAATTCAACTTATATATTAAAATTTCAATATGTTTTATACCTTATAAGGAAAGGAAATTAGAAAAACATCACAAATGTTTCAAATATGATGATGGATATATGGAGCCTCTAATTTCTTCCTTTTCTCTCTAGATTTTCTCATTTTCTCTTCATTAACTCTATTCTTTTATATCTTTTCTTATTTGTTATATATCCAAACCTCCCCTCAAATTCCTTTCTGATTATCACAAAAGTTTGATTTCTAATTAGATATTAATTAATCATTTAAATGAAGATGATAATCTGGGATTAGCATGCATAAGTCGGCATAAGCCATCTTGTCTGTCTTTTAGCTCCTTATTTTTTTAAAATATCTTTTACTATATAAATATAACTAAATATTTTTATACATTATTTTATCAATATTATATTATTATTAATATAAATTTAATTTAATTTTATGATCTATTTTAATATATACTTTCTCAATAAATTATATATTTCCTTAGTTATTCATAATAAATAATAAATAAATTAATCCTTAAAATTTTCTTTTAATTATTATAAAATATTTATATTTAAAATTTTAAAAATTACAAATTAATTTATCTTTTTTAATTTTGTTTTAACTCTATGTAACGGACGTACACATTCACCAACTCCAATTACACAAATTAATTAAAAATATCTTATAAAAACCACCTACATTTAAATACTCTTACTTTAATCCTAATAATTTCCAGCATGACAATAGTTATTCAAATTCTACTAGAAGGTGTGAAGAAAAGAAAATATAGTAATAGGAAAAATAAAAAGGTTTTGATATGCATAATCTTATATGATGAGAATGCATGTATGATAGTAGTAGCAGTGAAAGGTGGGAAAAAGCCATAAACGTTGAAGGCGGCGTGAAAAGATCGAACCCATTTGCTTTGAACTTGCCAAATGAAAGCCATCACTTTTCTCTTTTCCTTTTCTCTTTCTCTTTCTCTTTCTCTTTCTCTTTCTCACGTCATTCACATCTTTTTCCATTCCATTCTTCGCCATCATTTCCACCCTTCTCCTTACTCATCTGCCACCTGTCTCCACCCCCTTTCCCCTCTTCTTCCACCCATTTTTACCAATGCTTCCACCCATCTTTTGCTCAATAGCACACTCTTCAATGCACCAATTTTTCATCCATGGAAGCAAAAAAAAAATACACATTTTATAAAAAGACTCCATACCCTTCTTAAGCTTTCTTATAATAATCATACAACTAACCATTTCAACCAACCAGACTTAAAAAGACATTAACTTTTTATGATTTTAATTTAGTAAATACCTTTTAACGTCTTAAATATTCACTGGGTATCTCTGGTTTTCATAAAACTAAGGACACCATGTGTACACTTCTATTTAAATAATATTATTGTATTTATCAGGTTCAAGATCATTTAGGAGATGATAATGGTTGTAGTCGGTTAGCATTGATTGTTATTTATGTATTCAAATATCAAGGAATAAATAATAATTGAAGAAAAATTTTAGGTTGAAAGTAAAATAAAATAAACATACTAAATTCTTACAATGAGGAAAACAAGAAACCAAGTGATACCAGAAGCATTTTATATTGTGGAGTAGGGTCACATGTTTGAACCCAAATGAGAAGCAAAGAGAAAAGGCGACACTTTTTTCAAAATTTAAAAAAGGTAATCTTTTTTAAAAGAAAAAGACTTTGTATTAGAAAAAAAGGAAAAGGGAAGAGAGAAAGATGATTTTTTTTTTAATTTTAATGTAAAAAACATAAGAGATGGTACTGTAGAATAGTGTGTCTTTGATGCCTCACGTTGTTTGTGCTTTTTGCAGGGTGGGACTTTTTCTCCAGAGGGATTTTAGTGCAAGTGTGATGTCTGTCTACACTTGAAAAGTTGTCTTGTGTGGAAACAAATTCAGAAAGAGAAAGAAAGCCACTTTTTTGTTTATTTTTCTTTTTCTCTGTGTAAAATATTTGATTTTCTTTTTTCCTCTGCTTCCTTCTATGTAATGGGTGTTGGAGGAGCTTAGTTTCAAAGTGTGCAACACAATCACCATCAACATGTCTCAGACAGAGAAGGATCCGGGTATCAGGCTATTTGGCAGGAAGATTCCGGTGCCGGAATGTCAGATTCCGGCCAACTCTGGACCCACGGTACATGCTTCTTTACTGTAGCCGAAGATAACTGTTTGAGTTCATTTCTTCATGAATCGTGTATTTTTGTGTTTTTATTCCTTTTCTGTATTAATGGGTTGGTCGTAAAATTGGATTTTGTTTTTCTTTTTATGTTTGTTGTGTCTTCGTGGTGTTCTTTATGTTTTTAGTTATTTTCTGGTCTGTCATGATAGTTCATTTCAAGCTTCAAAACCTTGTGGAATTTGAAGGGTGGCGTTGTATCTTAACAAATGAAAGCTTCTGTTTGGCTTAATTCAGAGTTAGTATCGTGTGTGTTTACACAAATTAAGGCGCTGTCAAGAGGAAGCAATTTATTATTCGTATCAAACGCTGCTTTGAACTTGTTTCATTTTGAATTGGAGCATCTTTAGCTTCTGGTTTCGTTATTGTTGGTGTGAAGACGGTGTCTGCTTCATCTGAAAAACAAAAGCATTTTGTAACTGATTATTTTCACTAGATTGGATCTTGTGGTATCCTATGTATCTCTTAGCTTGATTTGTAACAAAGAATTTGGTTATCTTCTTAGTATTGAAGGCATTTTCTACACTAACTTTCTTGGTGTTCTTTCTGGCGGTTTCTTTTGGTATTTATCTACAGTAATTGCTTTGAAACCTTTATACATAAATAGTGAAAGTGTAGCTGTTCAAGTACATGAATTCAGTTGAATGAATTCAATTGAATGCTTATGCTCGTATTGCATGGAATAAACTGAATTTTATCATTATATCGATGGTCTGCTATGTGACCTTTTGTTGTATTTGATGGAAAATGAGTATAACATGATCATTTTGTATCTTTTTGCTCGATTTGTCTGACTGGTTTAAATTTTTAGGATGCTTGCAGCAGCATAAAAAAGGAGGAGGAACTGGGAAGAACCAATGAATGTGGAGAAAACTCAAACTCTGAAAAACAAGAAAACTCTTCTGATTCAAGGGATAGTAAACAAGAGTTAGAGCATAAAGTGCAGGAAAATGAGGCAATAGTAAATCCCAAACCCGTGGAAGATAACACGGAGAATGGTGGCTCAGACCAAGATAAAGTCTTAAAGAAACCAGACAAGATTCTTCGGTGTCCACGATGTAACAGTTTGGACACCAAGTTTTGTTATTTTAACAACTACAACGTTAACCAACCTAGGCATTTCTGCAAGAACTGTCAAAGGTATTGGACTGCTGGTGGAACAATGAGAAATGTTCCCATAGGTGCTGGGAGACGGAAGAACAAACACCTAGCTTCTCAATACCGACACATTATTGTATCCTCTAATGGAATTCCTTCCTCCAGACTAGAAACTGAGGACGCATCTGGTTTCCAACATGTCACAAGTCTTGAATCCTCAGTTCCTTTCAGGTCTGCTGCAGATAGCAGCACTGTTTTGAAATTTGGGCCAGATACCCCTCTTTGTGAATCAATGGATTCAATGCTTAATCTTAGAGACGAGAGAAGATGTGTTGATGCAAGTTCTATAAACCGTGCAGAGTATGCTGGGGAACCATCGTTATGTGGATCTTCTGTGACGAACAATGCTACTCAGGGAAATGAATTATCAGAACACAAGACATCAAATTGGTTACAATGCTACCCTGTTCCTCCATGGGTGTTAACTTATCCAGGTTGGAATAATGTGAGTTCCGTGGAAGCAGTTCATCAGTCTTCAGCACCAATGTGTAGTCCATACAACACTGGTCCTGGAGCAATGCAATGGTGTCCCACAGCAATGGTGGCAATTCCTGGCATGTGCCCACCCAGTATTCCTTTTCAGGTTGTTCCACCATCATGCTGGAGTGGAACACCGCTTTGGAATGGAACTGGAGCAGTGTCCATAGGATCCAATGCTTGCCTTTCGCCATCGTCCTCCACCAGTAACAGTTGCTGCTCAGGCAATGCCTCCCCAACCCTTGGAAAACATGCTAGAGACACTGTTTTTGCTGATGAAGAGAAATCAGAGAAGTGTGTTTTGGTCCCAAAGACCATCAGAACTGATGCCTCTAACGAGGCCTCAAAAAGTCCTATAAGGGCTGCATTAAGCATCAAGCCTGATCAACAGCATTCTCTGTCAAATGGTGATGTTTTGAAGAAAATTGAACCAAAAGAAGGCAAAGATCGCGTGTTGGGTGCCTCTCAAATCTTGGAAGCCAATCCAGCAGCTATTTCTCGTGCTCATGCATTTCAGGAGACCATATAGTGATTTTCTAGCTTCAAGTTTCTTCCCATTGCCATTCTTTTGGTCAAATAAGCTAGTGCATATTGCTGGCTTTCGTTTCACTTTCAGAAATCTAATTTGCAGATAGCATTATTGTGTAACTTTCAATGGTGTACTTAATCTATATTGAAATATGTTCACTGATAATGATGGTTTTGCCTTTGCCACAATAAACAACAAATTGATAGTGATTACTTCCTGCAACCCTTCTCATTTAAGGCAGTGTATAAGGAAATTACAGAATGTTGTGAAGTTATCAGTCCATGTCCAATAGTTTGAGATAATGATTAAATTCTGAGTGAAGCAGAATGATTAAAGGGTATGAATTTGATTCCTTTTGTCAATTTAAGAAAAGAGCAGTGGTGAGTTGAAATTATTTCCTCGGAAAGCATTATCTAGTAAGGGAAAAAGTGATGAAATTATATTATAGTATGTGAGATTTGATAATGTAAAAGTGTCTTTTACGTTGGTGAAGTCATTATCCTTTGAATTTTATTTGTGTAGGAAGGAGCAAGTCATAATTGGAAATGGTTTGAAGTGCAGTTGTAACCAGGCAAAGACTGAAGGTCCTTTTTTGCAAGTGCTTTTACTTTATCACTTTTTCCCATCTTTCTTGGTGCTATTTATCTTGTTTACTTAACCAAAGTTTGTATCTGTCCTAAAAGCCTTGTTTTGAGGCCCTACTTTTTACATGAAAAGATCCCTATATCAAACCAATAGAGGTATCTTCTTTTAGGTAACAACCAATGGAATATATGCTTTTTTGACTCATTTCACACAACACATTCTTTTCACTTATTCAAGAAAAAATAATTAATCATTTGCAACACCATTTTTTGTTCATCATCAATCATCATGGGCCTTGTTTTGTGACTGCAAACTTTTATTAGGCCTGCATAGCCTCCAGTTTTTAAATGAAATACTGGGTGTAAAGCCAGCATATTTAACTTTTCTTTTCTTTATAATGTTTTCAAAGTAAAAAGTAAAAAGTAGGGGTGACCTTCATGGGCAAAGTAAAGTAAACATGCTCCTTTTATATAATTGATTGTTATACACTTTGGTAGTTTTTCTTGCACCTCCTGTTACATATGAATGAGGAAAAATAACCTTTTGAAATCTTTTACACTTTTCGAAAAGGCTGATGATTTATAGAAATTTAACTTTTTTATTCTACACCTATTCTAAAACCAATAGAACCATATTATTATTTTAAAATATAAAATAATTCAAGAAGAATTAAATTAAAATATAAAAAGAATAGTTTTTTATTAAGTGTTGAATAAAGGTAAGAAATTCAAGAAGTTTACATATATAATTTTATTTTTAAAAAAATTGAAATTGATTGGTATTTTTCAAATTAAATCTTGCAAATGAAATATAATTATCTTGTTAATCTTCTTGTTTTAACCTTTTACACTTTATTTTATACTTACATATATAGTTAGATGATTGAGGTGTACTCAAACATGTATAGTACACTAGACCCTAGGCATAACATGCCATGTTGAAGTCTTGTGTGCTACTATCATATGGTCGATTTTGACTTAGTTATTATGTGTAAAGAAAATCAATATTTTGTTGGTTATTTGACCTTAAAGGTGTAGTGGCCTTCCAATCTCGATGATGATAAAATTTGACTAAACAAATTTTAGTCATGTAGGAATCAATGTGACATTGGGAGGGCGAAAATGTGTAACCTTTGCCTGTTATATTGGGGAACATTTTATGCTTAGGATTTAAGAGGTGGAATATGAAGGGTTGCCATAAATGTTGAATAAATAGAATAAATTTGTCTCACTTGATCACTTACCTTAACATCCTTTCTCTATTATCGACATATATTTCAAAAGTCTTCAGTTGTTGTAGTGCCAACTAGAATCAAGTATGTCGTATAATAATTCTAATATGCTTGCTAGGGACAATCCAGAGTTGAGTAGTAATAGTTTGAATTTTAGACCTTATGATGTGTTGTCTGATCATTGTATCCTTCATCCCACAGTTTATTTACCACCTCATATTTTTAGATGTGTTATATATGTTCACTTACACCTACATCAACGTACAAAGCTTGAAGAACGAGCGGTCAAATGTGTTTTTGTTGGGTATGGATCAACTCAAAAAGGTTATCGTGCTTACCATCCACCATCAAAGAAATTTTATATTTCTATGGATGTGACATTTAATGAGCATGAATTTTTTTATGTTGATTCTCCACTTCAGGGAGGCAATGAAAATGAAGTGCATAATCAGGTTGTTGTGGGGTTGTCTCACCGTACTTTGTAAATCCAGCGATGACTCTTTCGCTTGTGCGAGACAGTGAAAAGAAAATTTTTTTGCCTGTGCGAGGTAATGGAAGAGGATAGTTCGAAAATCATACCTTTTCACTTGTGTGATGTAGTGGAGAGGGAAAAAATGTTTCATCGTTGCTCTGGCTAGTTGTTGAGTATAGTGCTTGGTGTGAGATTCACTAATGTTGTTACTCGTAAGTCCTTGGGTGAGGGGGGGGGGGGAGTGGGGCTAAGGGAAACAAGTCTTTCTATGATGGCAAGAAGACTAGAACTAATTGATTCTAATGAACAAGTGATGTGGTAGGATACAGGGATAGATCGTTGGTTTGTGGTAATGTTGTCATCCGTCTCTACCTCTATCATAAGCTTTTCATCTTCTTTACATCACTATTTTATCCTTCTTCAACAGCATTCACCTGAAAATAGAGAACACAACACCTCATCATTTCTACACATGCACATTGAGCACCCCTAGTTTTCTCCATATCCATTGTATTCACGAACAATAACCAACCAGAAAAATACCTAAAATTCAAGACCAATCCAAAAAAGGGGAAAGAAGAGTGAATGGTATTAATGAGGAGGAAGGATAAAATAACAACGTTTCTAATTGGTGGTGTGATAGCAAACGAAGGTAGAAATTTTATCTTTGTCGTCTCTGATTCGTATTTTGCTTGTGCATAGTGAGAATACTTTTTCAATTTAGGGAGATAATGTAACATTCCATAATTTCTACTTAAAACCTTATGTTATTATATAATATCATCTAATCTTAAAAACAAACACACATAGACACAAACACACACACAAAAACACACGCACACACAACACACATACAAAGATACAGATACAGACACACACATACACACAATCACATACACACATATATGAACATACACATATGTATATATATACATTCTCAAAAAGAACAAAAGTACTTCAAAATATAAGCATTCTGGTTAATAAATTTTGACAAAAAGATAATACACTTCATTATTTAATCTCCACTTTAACCCTTTATTGATCATTCCCATATCTTGTACTAACACGACTATTTGTTCCTACCACTACTCATAGTCTAGATTTTAATTTAATTTCTACTTGTTTCTTTTGATTTAATTTAGTCTGAATATTTTTTTATAATGGAACAATATTGCTCCTCTCCAAATGGAGACAAAATTTATTATTTGTGTAAATGAATGTGAATTTTTTATATATTAAAATTACTTTTTAACACATTACATGTTGTATTATTACTCTAAATTTAATATTTGTATAAATAATATTAATTAATTTATTATTATGAAAAAATACAGATTAATAATATATTAGTTTAAAATACTTATTTTTTTGTAAAAATATTTATACTTAATTAGTTTTAATCTTATAAAAGAATATGGATTAAGAAGGATTAATAATATATAATAATCTAATACGCTAAAAAGTAATTTTAAATAAAAATATTAGTATAATATTTATATAAATGATAAATTTTGTCTAAATTTGGAGGGAGACAATATTGTTTCATTTTTAAAGAAAATTAGGGTTAAATATGCTTTTAGTCCCTTAAGTATTACTGGTTTTTGGTTTTAGTCCCTACTCAAAACATTGATGGTATTTAATCCTCTTAGTTTTGAAACTACTACAAATAGTCCTTAAAATTAAACGGCGTTAAGTTTTTGTATGATGTGGCTAACGGTGAGCCAGGTGTGTGCCACGTTTTTTCTGAAATATTTTCCACGTTTTTTTAAACCCTTCCTTCTTCGCAATGGATCTACCTGCAGCTTCCACTTCTTCAGCTTACGGCCAGGACATCACAGTGTTAAATTACTTGTTCTGGAAAACGTATTTGGAACCTTTAATTTATTTATGATGAAAACCTTTCTAATCATCTATCAGAATATACATCTGCAAAACATTCTTTAGGGAAATGTGATTGAAATTCATAAAACTGGCTCTGGTTTCTTCAGTTCATGCTTAAACAGTCAGTTGTATTTTTTTTCTTATTTTTTTATTAATTTCTCCGAAGAGATGCGAAAGGCCAATAAGAATGATCAACATACTTTTCCCTGTTCATCCCTTTATCTCCTAAGCAAGCAACCAAAATGGAAGGAAGGGTTTGCATAAGATTCCAAATACCGATCAAAAGACATCATCAAGAAGAAAAACTTTTTTTCTCTATCAGAGCCCTAAAGCAAGGGACCCTTTTTCCATAAGAAAAAACCTTTTGTCGCAAACACAAAGTGTCGAAGCCATGGCAGCACCCAAAAACTCTAAGATCAGGACCCCTAACTCCAAATTTCAAAAAAAAAAAAGAGAGAACGCAAGCACAGGAAACCCCTAAAATCCAATTTGAAAACAAAGATTCCGACCCCTTCAATTGCAACATCAGAAAAACCCATCAGAAAAACAAAGAAGAGAACCTTTAAAGAAAAATTCCCAAATTCAAAAACCCTAAAATCAAACCCCTCAAATTGTAAGATCAAAACCCTCAACCTATAACTGCCAACCTGCAGAGAAGAAACAACCCCAAATCTCAAGCCAAGAATGACAATGTTGCATTTCTTCATAGTGGGTGTAACGGGATTGGCGCGTGGGTCTTGAATTCCATGTTTGTGACTCTGCAAGAGTATCTTCGAGAGGTGGGACGACATCGGTGGTCACGGCTACGGCTGCGTTGGCCAACAGATCCCTTTTAAAGGAGCCTCGATACCAGGGCATGAGAAAGAGACCGTGGGGGAGGTTCGCAGCAGAGATCAGAGACCCGTTGAAGAAAGCCAGGGTTTGGTTGGGAACCTTCGATCTGCCAAGGAAGCTGCTCGAGCTTATGACGCCGCCGCACGGACTCTCCGGTATCCAAGGCAGTGGATGTTTTGAGTAATTGGGGGAGAAGAAGGAAGGGTTTTTTAAATATTTCACAAAAAAAAAAAAAACGTGGCACACACATGGCTTAGCATTAGCCACATCATACAAAAATTTAACGCCGTTTAATTTTAAGGACTATTTGTAATAGTTTCAAAACTAAGATGATTAAATGTCATTAATGTTTTGAGTAGGGACTAAAACAAAAAATCAGTGATACTTAAGGGAGTAAAAACATATTTAACCCAAAAAATTATAACTAAATTGAATCAAAGAAACATATATAAAGACTAAATTGAATTAAAAAAATATACATGAATTAAATTGAAACGAAGACAATGATACTTGACAATATTATCCACACGTGACAATAGTTTGTCATATGATATTAATAGTGTTACTAGTCACATGACCTAACACTTAACAACAAAATTTTCTACAAAAAAAAATAACAAAAATTTAAAAAATTAGATACTTATATGTAGTTAATATCATTTATAATTTATTTTTAAGAAAATGTAATTGAGACAGTTTTCCATTAAATTTATATTTAAATATTAGAACAAAATTAAAACTTTTTAAATATTAGAATAAGAATCGACTTAAAATATTTCAATTAAAAACAAACAAATAATTAAGTTTTTCTCTTAAAAAATAATTAACTCTCTTATCTCGGTTTTTATTATAAACTCCCTTAAAACCAAACCGTTACATAAAGCAAGAACCCAACCCTGCACCCCAAAACCCAAAGAGTGTTGCTTCCTCCACCACTATCAAATGTTTCCTGCACCACCCCATACCCAATTTGTCCTTGTTATAAAACGGATGTCAACATCTGTTTCATCTTCAATGGATGTTGACATCTGTTTACATATTTTAACTTTTTTATATTTTAGTTTACTGTTTTTATTTTAGATTTTATTTTAATAATATTTTTATTTATTATATTACAAATTAAATACTTAAAAAAAACAAAAAAATTAAATACTTTATAAATTAATTTAAAATATAAAAAAATTTAAATAATATTTATATATTAATTTAAAATACAATAAATTAAAAAATTAAAAACAAAAAAAACCTTAACGGATGTTACCACAACCGTTTAAGTAATTATATAAAAGATATTTAAATAATTAATTAAATAATAATACATAAATTAAATTAATAATAATTATTTTGTTAAATAAAATAAAATAAATTTATATATAATTACGTAATAAATAAATTTATTTTATTTAATTAAATAATTATTATTAATTTAAGTAAATTGTAAAATTAATTATAATCAACGGATGTGTCACATCTGTTTATGTTTTTATATTTATTTTAGTTTATTTAATTATTATATTTTATTTAATTTATAGATTATTTAATTATTTTTATAATATTACGAAAATTAATTTTATTTTATTTAATTAAATAATAATTATTAATACAATAAATTAATAAACTAAAAATTAAAAAAAACATAAAGCTTAAACAGATGTGGACACATCCATTAGCGGATGTAGCGGATGTGGGCACATCCGTTAGCGGATGTGGCATACCCGTTGAAGAAAAATTTCTTGAACGGATGTCGACATCCGTTGAAGAAAAGAATTAGGGGTGTAAGATTTTTTAAAATATAAAGATTAGTTTTGGAATTTTCAAAAAATGTGATGGTGTAGGGAGCAATCTGGGATGGTGTAGGAAGTAACCCTCAAACCTAAAACTCCAGGTTCTCAACGGCCTACTTAACTCCACCATACTGCTTCGCCACAGCACTGACTCGATCACCAAAAACATCATATGCCATGGAACGTTCTTATCAACCATCGACCATAAGCTCTTCTGCTAGTTTTTTTAAGGGTTTGAAATTAACTCTCCATATTAAGATCAATGGTCTAAATCATTAATTAAACATATATTATATCTAAAGAATTTTAAAGTACTTTATGAGAAAATATTTGTTTGGGTAAGGAATTTTGAAGAAAAAAATTCTAAAGTTTTACTACACTAATTAAATTACTTAAAATTAAAGAACTTTAAATTTAAATAAAATGTAATAATTTGAAAACTTTCTTATTATTAAATTCATGTTTTAGTCTTTGTAATTTTTGTTGACTTTATGAATCAATTCAATTTAACATGACATGAGACTAAACTAACATTGTCCTCACCCAATATCTCGGTACAATTTTACTTGGTTAAACTTGACCTTCTCTTGGTTCACTTAGGTCTAACTCGACCTAGACTCAATTCAAGTTGGACTTGATCAAACTAGACTCAATGGAGGCCTAATCTAACTTAGTTGAACGTGATCCAATCCTGAGTTGGCTTGAGTTAAACATGGGTTAACTCAATTTGATTGGCTTGGGCTAAGCTCGGTTGAGTTTAGATCAAATTGGTTTCACCTAAACCTAAGCCAATTCGACTTGACTTGGATGTGTTAGACATAGCTCGACCTCAACTCTACCTAGACTTAACTTGACCTAGTCTTCATCTAGTTAGGGTTGCCTTTGTCTTGATCAGACTACAAGACTCATCTGAGCTTAACCAAACTTGGTTTAACGTGGGTCGACTATAACTCAAATGAATGTTGATCCACCCAACTCGATTTGGTATAAGCCTAGTTCAATTCAGCTTAACATCGACCCAAACGACTTAGCTCGACCTGGATCTTGAACAACTTGGCTCGATTCAACCCACTCAGGTTAAGTGGACTAGACTAAATGGGGCTAATGCTCACTCGACCTAACTTAGGCCCAAGCAAGCTTAGCTCGATACAACTTGACCTGGTCCTAGTTTAACTAGGACTAACTTAGCCTAGATCGATGTAGAATGACTTGGGTCTAGGCCAATTAGGGTTGGCTTAAGTTGGACCTAGATCGATTCGACTTAACCTTAACTCAAATTGACTTGGTTTGACTCTAATTAAGAAAAAGTCAACTTGAGCTTAAATTAGTGTAATTTGAGTTAAAGTCCTTGTGTCTAGTTGGATTTAATATTTTATAATTTAAAAAATAATCTCATTTACTAAAAAAATTAAGAAAAATACAAATATAAAATAAAAAAATCTTAAAGAATTTTGACTAAAAATAATATTAATCAAGATTGATTATAAAAGTTATTAATATTTTTATTTTTTAATTTTTAGCAATTATTTGATATTCAAGTAATTATTTCAATTTAATGATGATTAAAATATTTTTCTAAGTAAAAATATTTAAATTCACTAAATTTAAATTACCTTGTTCAAATAAAATATTTAAAAAATAAAATAATTTAAAATGATATCAATTCAAATTCAAAACATTTGAATGTTTTAATAATTATGAAATTTTTCAATAAGATTTCTATATCATTTTCACACCTTAACATATATTTATGATAAAAAAAACTCCATTAGACTTAAATAAGAAAAAAAAAGAACTTTAAATTGGTGTTTTCCATAACATCTCACTAAGGTAATAACATGATGCTTCCTTGTTAGATGGACTTACTTAATCATGCAATAAACTAACTTGAGCTTGCAAATGTTTCTTCATAAGCTTCGATATATATCTTCAATCCCACACTTAAGTGAGAAATAAATTCATTTAATCAGCTATATTTCGTATCAATCTCAGCTCTTCTATTTTTAAGCAAAACTTTAATCTATTTTCACTTGCCGAGTTAAAAGCATTCATCAACCTATACAAAAGATTAAATTTAACTTTTTTTTATACAAATTTAAAAGTTTTATTTTCTAGACAATTAAAATTCATAATCATAGGATATATGCTTAGTATAAGGTTTCATGCTTACTAAACCTTTTTTTTATAAGCTTTTAGGCTCTTTCTTTTAAAAGTCAATTTCTCACTAGTTAAGCTCGTTATTAATTATTTAATTAAGACCGTCCTATTATTAAACACCCTGCTACCACTACTTAATATTATTATTATGCGAAAGTTCTATGTTATGTTTTGAAATAATGCACGTACGAGCCACTGTAATTTTTTTTTTATTTTTGTCCAATAAACGTATCGATTAAATACACGAGGTAAAATATAATTTATTTGATATACTAAAGACATTTTTAATGAAATATTTAGCTATATTGCTTTTGAACTCGCATAAATTTTCTTTTATTGTCGTTAACAGCCAAAAACCATTTAGTTATTTTCAGTTTAAGCATTTTAAACTGTAACATTTGGTATTTGAAATGATTTGGAAAGTCTAAAGTATGTATAAAAGAAATTCAAGAATATCAAACTGTATAATTAGGGATGACAAAAAAATTTGTACCCGCGGATATCCGCGAATAAAATCTACAGTGGATAGTTGATACCCGCGGATATTTACTACCTGCAATCCACGGGTAGAAAATATTTTAATATCCGCTTATAAAGGAGTCAAGTGTGGGTATTATACTATTTGTACCTACGGATATACGCTACTCACAAAAAATAAAAATAAAAATTTAATTTATATTTTATTAAGTTAAACTTAATTAAAATTAACATTAATTTATATTTTACAAGGTTAAATTTAATTAAAATTAAATTTTAATTTATATTTAATTTAATTTATATTATATTTTATATATTTTTTGTAATTCTATTTAAATTTTATTTTAATAATTTATAAAAATATATTTTTTAAATATTTGCGGGTATCCAAAGGTATCCACGGGTTTTAAAATATCCACAAATATTTTTTAAACGGATATATATGCGGATAGTGGATGAATTTTTTTTTTTTATCGGGTCGGGTTGCGAGTAGACACAATTCGTGCCTACCTGACCGGTTATCATCCCTATGTACAACACGTTGCTATTAAAAATAGAAAAATAAATAGTAGGAAAATAAAATTAGAGATGAAAAGTAAAATTGTTCTGTAATTTTGAGATTACTTTCGGATAACTTGATATATTAGAGGGATAACTATTTGTTTCAATTCTCAACTACATTAATCAAGATTTATTTTAAGAAAAATTATATTGAATTTAATTACTTTCATCAGCATTGAAAAAAAAGAAGGAAAGAAAGTAAAACTGTAAATGAAAAGCAGAAACTAACAGACACGTTAGATTTCTTTGTCGTTGGATTTAATCAAGCGGATTGTTCGAAGTTTTAGGTATTGTTGTCAATAAGATACGCTATTAATTAACGATTTAGTTTAAACTAACTAAACTAATACAGATTTCATTGTTCCAACATGCAACAACAGCTGGCAAACTACAAGACAGCACCGTTGAAGTTTCACTCTGTTAATGCATATTTTGTTTTTGTGTTCCTGTAGATATCTTATTGGAAGCATAGTAAAACCCTCGTAATAAAAAATAAAATGTGACTTCTTTAACTAGATCCAACCATATGCAGCTTCCAACAAATATTTTTTTATTTTATTATTTTGATGAATATTGGGTCATGAAGTATATAAGAAAATTAATAGTCTCACATATTTAAAATTTTACTTTGACTTCTTTCCTTATTATAGAAGAAGGAGTATATAATGTTTTCCTAGTAAAATTCAAAAATTTTCTTTTCTTTTATACCACTTTAGCTTTAGTGTGGAAGAAAGTAACACAATGAAAAGTTCACATATATTTTTTCATGAGACCTACATGTTTGTTCATAAAAACTATAATTATTTACTGATTAAGATTAATAATTTTAAAATAATGAAAAATATTGATTTCAAATAAGATAATTCTAAATATTTTAGAAAGCAATGAAATTAACTATATCATAGAAACTTTATAGAAGTTGAATTTTATGTTTCAATTCAATGTAAAAGCACAAAACAATATATTGTGAATTTTTATTCTAACAATTACACTAGAAGCTAACAAACCCTAATTTTTTTAGAAACAAATATAAAATTTACTAATAAAACCCAAATCCCTTAGATGTTTTTTTTTCCAAAAGTTCACATGAAATATTCACATGTTTATAATGACTAATATAGATTGCATTTTATGTCTAAGGCAAAATTCATTAGTTATTCTACTATGCAATTAGGAACAAGAACAAAACATAAGTAATGGAAAAGATAGAAGTCGCAAAGAGTAAAAATACATTAAGTCCAACCCTAATGAATAAGGGAGTTAGTTACTCCTAAATATTCCGAGCGCTAAAAAAGTGATAAATGACGAAAATAATGGTGATGATGAGTGTTTCCAACCTTCAGAATGCTATATGTTGTTTCTCCCTTAGGTTGGTTCCTCATTCTCCAAAGATTGTTTTCTAATTCTATGATACACTCAACTTAATGTTTTCCGAAACATACTCGTTGGGCAAGCTAGAGTCTGGGTAACTTGGACCTTCTCGTTCGGCGAATTGGGCTGGCTCACTAGGGGAATGGATTTAACTGGATTGGACTTGAAATTTGTACTTGAATAAATTGTAATTGATAATTCTTAATATATTTTTCAATCTTTTGAGATTTTCATTTATCTACAACATATTTCATAAATAAAATTCAAATACTTATCTTTTCCAAAATTATTTTATAAAATCTTAATTAATTATCTAAATAGATAAGAATCAAAATACCAATAAAAAATAAAATACTTATTTTTTTCTAAAAGACTTCACTACTCTTTTGGTCTCCACTTGGGTTGGAACATTTCAAGTTGGTCTTCTCTTTTAAAAAAGTTACAACTGCGTCCTAACTTTTGAAAAATGTTTCAATGGTGTCTTAACTATTGAAAAAAAAAACTTCAATTAGTCCTCTTAAAAGCATACTAATGATCAATGACATGCATGTGTTAATATATGGTTTTTTTAATTTTGTAAACAAATTTGTTGCCACGTGTTAGGTGCTTAATATAACACATGTCATTGTTAGTGTCACATGGTATTGCCACATTGTCAAATTTCATTGTCTTAATTTCAATTTAGTCCCTATATATGTTAATTTAATTTAGTGCAAGCTATAAAGGATGAAAATTTCTTGAGTACTGTATGCATCAATAATGGGAAGCCATGTGCATATTATGATTTTTTACAAAGCCATACATTATAGAAGTAATGAGAGGATTACATGGCAGAGAGTATTAAAGTGTTATTAAGAGGATTCTTAGATACATCAAAGAAACCTTAAGTATTACATTATATTTCAAAGGATCATAATTAGATGTTGAAGGCTCTACTGAGTTAGACTTTGCAGGTGATCTTAATAAAATGGTATCATTGTCTATTATTTACACTTGCAAGAGCGTTAAGAACTTGGTTATCCAAGTTATAGTCTATTATAAAAGTTGAGTACATGACAACTACCTAAACATGCAAGTGAGTTATCAAGATTCAAAGGTTAATCGTGTAACTCATGTATAAATAACAAAAGTTTGTTATATATTGTAACAATGAGAGTGCCTTGCACATTATAAGGAATAATTCATCTCATTTCTTGACAAAACACATAGGTATATGCTATTATTAGAAATAATAAATAAAGAAAATGTTAATTGACCTAGCATGTGTGTTGATAAGGTTAATTAACATTAACAAGGTTGATTAACATATACAAAATGAGGTGACAAAATAAAATATAATATAAAATATTTGATTAATTTCATCTAAATTTTTAAGTGAGAAAAGAAATTTTACATTAAGAAAGATTTACTTTATACTTATTTTTCTTGTAATAAAAGAAACACGGTTTTCATAGTAAAACAAACCAAAAACACTTTTTTTTTTCTATTGCCTTAGTGGCAAGAGAAAAATTAAGAAAAGAAAAATCGTTTCTCCTTTAAGATTATCCTAGTTTCTTCTTGTTACTTTTGTTTTCTCTTTAGAAATAGAAAGATATATAGGTAATCATAATTTGCTTTTCTTTAATGAAATCACATCATTATCTATTGTCTGATTTGTATTTATTCTCATATTTTATTTTAGTTTTAAGTTTTTACGTTATTGTTCTTTTTTACCTAACCTGAAATAATTTAGTAATTTTCTTCTTCACGTTGCATTGTAACACTTTAAAGAAATAATACCAATATCATACACCTATTAAATGTCAGGCCTATCTTAATTGAATCATTTTAAACGACAAATTCAGTGTTTGGCTGTATTAGCTACATGCAATGGGCAATACAAAGTCATGAGGCGGCAATCTGCAGTCAGCTACACTTTCTTCTGTTTCTACATATATATGAACTCAAATCTCATTAGTCACAGAACTTGAGTGTTGAAGAAGTACGAAATTTTAAGCATCCAAAATGATGAAGATCAATGTAATATGGCCCTTCTTTTGCATCATAGTTCCCTTAGCATTTGGGGAGTTGAAGGTTGGATTCTATGATTCTTCATGCCCAAAAGCAGAGTCCATTGTCAATAAACTTGTGCAGAATCGATTCAATCGTGACAAGACCATTACTGCAGCTTTGCTTCGCTTGCATTTCCATGACTGTGCTGTCAGAGTAAGATAACTTAACTTTGTGCAGAATCGATTCAGTCGCTTTTATCTGTTAATTTTGAACTTCTGTGTCTAATGTTTATACTATATAACATTGTTCTTAAACAAAATTGAGAATATGTTAGAATAGTAAGATTTAGATGAATTTTCCTATTATAGATTTGAGAAGTAATGAATGTAAACTTGATTTTTGGAATTCGTGGGGGAAAAGAAAAGAACAGAAAAAGATGGTAAATATAAACAATACGTGAAAAACACATATAGTGTTGTGTTTGAATAGAAATTTTTTAAAGAAATAATTTATTTTTATGGAAAATTTGAAATGCTTCAAAATAAAATAGTTTGTTTGAATAAAAAAATAGAAAAAAAAGAAATTTATAAGAATAATTTGATTTCTCAAAGTTTATTTTTTTTACTAACATTTATACGATTATTTTTCTTTCTAATGTTAACTAAAAAATTTATAAACACCAACGAAATTATTTTTTATTCGAATTTTGATTGATATTAATATCAATTATTTTGATATTGATACTATTAAAATTATTTATTAAGCGATTTTTAGTTAGGTTATATTTTTCGATTAATTTTTATCTAAGTTTTCTTAAGCGATTTTGATATTAATAACTATTTTTCGATTAATTTTTATCTAAGTTTTCTTAAGCGATTTTAGTTAGGTTATATTTTTGGGAAGCAAGTAGGTTTTTTTTAACATGTACAGAGCTAAAGTAATAATTTTTGTTATTGATAATAATTTAAATTTTTGATATCACAATAAAAAATAAAACAATCAATAAATTTAAATTCGATTCCAAATAAAATATTTAGTAAATTAAACAATTTAAATTAAATACGTATTTCACTTTTCTTAATTTGTAATTTTTTCTATCTAAAGAAATTGTATGGGTATAATTGCTTAACAGATTTATATAATTTATTTATTTAATAATCTTTTAATGAAAACTTTAACTCATTTTTATGTCACTTTCTCCACATATAACATATTTTTTAACACTATTTTTTGTTTTTATTTTTCTTACATGTAAACTATATGTTAATTAATGTGGTGTTATTTTTTGCATAACCAAGCTATTTGAACCAACAATAATTCACAGCTAAAGTAATTAACAAACAGTTTTGTTAATTTGGATGAACAGGGTTGTGATGCATCCATTCTTATAAATTCCACAAAGTCTAACAAGGCAGAGAAAGAAGCAGACGCAAACGACGCCGTTCGGGGATTTGACCTAATCGATGAAGTGAAGGAAAACCTCGAATCTGCATGCCCTTTAACAGTGTCATGTGCAGACATCATAACCCTAGCTACCCGAACTGCAGTGGCCTTATCTGGAGGACCCAAATACCAAGTTCCCACCGGAAGACGCGATGGACTGGTCTCCCACAGCGACGATGTCACCATTCCAGGACCCCGCGCCCCCGTTTCAATAATTTCTCGATTTTTCAATAGGAATTTGGGCCTCACAACGCAGGAAATGGTGACCCTTTTTGGTGCACACACTGTTGGTGTTGCTCACTGCAATTTCTTTGATGATAGACTCTCGAGTCCTGACCCTACAATGGACCCTGCTTTGGAAGCTAAGTTGGTGAAGTTGTGCAGGGATCGTGATGCTTTTACGCCCTTGGACCAGAACACTTCTTTGCTTGTTGATAACGACTTCTACCAGCAGATTCTTGCCAAGAAAGGGGTGCTGCAGATTGATCAGCAGCTTGCCTTGGATAAAAGTACGAAAGGGTTTGTGACAGATTTGGCTTCTGATGAGGCTAAGTTCCAAAAGAGCTTTGCAAATGCGATGGTGAAGATGGGGAGTGTTGATGTTCTGGTAGGGAGTCAAGGAGAAATTCGCAAGAAATGCTCGGTCTTCAATAAACGCAGCTAGATTAGACTGTTGTGTTCTGATGACTTAATATCTTGCGTTCGTCTTCTTTTCTTTTATTCTCATTCATGCTAAAATGTAAACGGTGTTCCACCTAGTTCATTATGATATGAACAATGAATAACTAGCATTGGAATTATCGGTTTCCGAAATATGAGACAAACTTTCACTTTCCAAATAGAAAAAATATATTTTCATACTCTTCCCCTCATACAACCACTAATAAACACTTTTATTAATATAATAATAATAAAATATTTAAACTTTTTTATCTATTTATGTTAATTAGTATTTTATTAATTAAGGAAGCTATCAAATAGTTTTGCAGGATGTAGTTATTGTAGAAATTATAAAAATATATGAAGAATTACTTGTCTATCTCAAATGTTACAAGAGGAGTCTTATATACTACAGACAAAACTAACTCTAAAAGTATAAGCAAATGGACCTAAACACCAGTCTATACTAATATCCATCCTCAAACTCACATTGCTATTGTTAAATGTATTAAGAGTTTGTCAAATAAAAAAAGAAAACATAAATCAAAAGTATCAGTGGAAGGAACGCACAATAAAGATATAGTATTAAAGATGATGACGAGTAAAATGATCGTCTATTTCAATATGTTTAGTTCTCTCATGAAAAATATAGTTGGGAGCAAGATGAATAATACTTCTTTTGTCACAATGTAAACGTATATGATCTTTCAAATAGATACCTATATTTGCAAGTAGCCAACACAACCAAATAATATCACAGGTTTTCAAGCCATGACGCAATACTAAGCTTTTGTGGACGATCAGGATATAACATTTGTTTCTTATAAACTCTTCCATGATATAAGTGAACCACAAAGAAAAAAACACCACCGAGTACTGGATTTTTTTATCATTAGGATCATCATTCCAATCCATATCACAATAAGCACCAAAGTTTAAAGACGACATAGAAAGAAGAACAATAACCCAATGAATTATTGTTGGAGTTGACACAAATTGACTAATAACATGAACAACTTGTGTAATGTTTGGATAAGTCATAGTAAGATAAACCAAAATTCCAAAACTAGTTCGATATAACGTAAAATCAGTCTAAGGGAACACATTTCGATGGGGAATATCAAGCACTTGTCTCAATAGAAGTATCAACAATCATATTGTCAGTAAGCCGGGCCCATTCAAATATCAGCAATATACTTGGACTAAGATAGAAGATAACCTTTGGAAGAAGAAGCAATCTCAATACCTAGAAAGTAACAGAGTACAACCAAATCTTTCACAGCAAAACAATGGGATAATACTGCTTTTAAAGATACAATTCCATTAAAATCATCATTGGTAATAATCATATATATCATCAACATATAAGGATAGCAAAATACGACTCACATTGGTTTTCCTGACAAATAAAGTAGAATCATGATCAATAGCAACAAAACCAAGAGAAACAATTACTTAAGAGAACTTCTCAAACCGAGCATGATATGCTTGTTTAAGATCATAAAAAGGCCTTTTGAAGTTTGCAAACTTCACCAGATTTGTAAGAGACACCTAGTGGTGGAGTCATGTAAACTTCCTCTCCTCATTTAAAAAGGTAGTTTTCACATCCATTTTAAAAACCTTCCATTGAAAAATATAAGCGACAACAATCAAGGTATGAATAATAGTCATATTTTTCATAGGAGAAAATATTTCCTCATAATCCATGCCATACTTTTGGGTGCAACAACTTTAGTTTATATCTTTCAATTGATCATCTAATTTAGTCTACATTTTTTATACCCAACAGTCCAATGGGTAATTTTCTTTATGGCAATTAGATCCTATGTATAAGTATGATGTAGAGTAGTAAGCTCCTCAGCCAAAGCATTATGCCAAAGTGGATCAAAGACAACATCTTTATAGGATGAAGGCTCATGAAGACGATGAAAAGAGGCGATAAAAGTAGAAAATGAACCATAATTAGAGGAATAAACAAAAATTGGTAGTTAATAAACTTACGATTACGACTGGATCAAAAAGGTGACAAAGGAATTGTAACCTCAAGAGATTATTGAGTATACATGGTATGGGGGTCAATAGGTAAAACCTCTAGTGCGATGTTTGTAATTGTAAGACAGGTTTTGAAGTTGGTTCGAAATTAAAAGTAGTGTCATCAATATCAAAAGGATAAATTTTATTGATATCAGATATAGTCAAATAATACGAGTTAGCTAGAATAGTAAAGAATGGAATATGTTCTAAAAACACAACATGATGTGAAACATACAATTTTTTACTAACGGCATCAAAGTAATGATATCACTTAGGACCAAGACCATATCCTAAAAGGATGCATAAAACAGAGTAGTCAAGCGCATGACCATACAATTTTTCAAAAGGCGATAAGGGATAATTATGTAAAGTTGGGATTGGATTAACAACATGAGTTGTTGTAATAATAGCTCCCTTCCAAAAGGCACTTGGAACATCATTAGATAACAAGAATGATCATGTAGTCTCAACTAGAGGACGATGTTTTCTTTCAGCAACGCCATTTTGTTAAGGAGTGTTAGAGCAAGAGGTTTGATGTATAGTTTCATTAGAGGCAAGTGAAGTGATAAAATCATTATAAGTATATTCATCCCCTTAAGTCATAACAAAAGGCTTTCATTGGGTCTTTACTAAAGCATTGAAATTTTTGAAAATTGTGAGATAATTACACCTATGTTTCATAAGATAGATTTAAGTGAAACGAGTAAAATCATTAATAAAAGAAACATAATATCAAGAACCTCCTTTAATGAATACAAGAGAAGGTTCCCTCACATTAGAATGCACAAGATCAAAAGGAGCAAGAGAAGAAGAAATACTTTTCTTAAAATGGGTCTAATATAAACTTTATTTTGAATATAACAAGTTGTATTGATTGCTTCAGCCCAGAAGTGTTTAGGAGAGTTAAAATCATTTAACATGGATTTAACCATTTCTTGCAATGATGTGTTCTTTTTTTTCATGACTCCGTTTTGTTGCGATATCCTTGGAGTTGAAAAGTTATGTTTAATGCCAAAGTTTTCACACAATTTTGAAATGATTCATTTTCAAATTCTCCTCCATTAATTTACAGTATTTTTCATTTTCAATTCTTTTACAAAGTTTATAAACGGCCTCTAATGTTTCATCCTTTTGACTAAAAATAAAACCTTTCTCTACCTAGAAAAGTCCTTAGAGCGATAACTTCTGGTCTCCATTGCTTGGGAAGACTACAAAGAAATTTGTCAATGTTATCAAAATTGTCATAGGTCTTACCTAAAGTTCTTAACTCATTTAAGATTGTTTGAAACCAGTTGAACATGGCTTGGATGTTTTCATTGTCTAGCATGGTGAATAACTCGTATTCATGAGTTAGCAAGCTCAACTTGTTTCCTTTGACTTCATTTGATCCTTCATATGTGACAACTAGAGTCCCACATTTCATTCGCTCCCTTAAATGCATGTATTTTCTTGTTTCTTCTTCAGATAAAGCACACATTAATGAATTTTAAGCTTTAGAGTTAAAAAGATACCTATGATTTTGCTCATCAATCCATGAGGTTTTCTGCAATGACTCTTCTTCATTATCAGGTGTATAATTACAATTTTCTACCACATCCCACATGTCAATCTTATAAGATTCAAATAATGCAATCATTCTTTGTTTCTAATAATCAAAATTTTTCCCATTGAATAAAGGAGGTTGTTGACAACATATTCTTCGTTTTCCATTGGTCATTAGGATGTTTCCTCAAGTTCTGTTAGGAACTCGCCCTTGAGGTAAGGTATGATATCAACTAAAATTATAAGGAAAGCACTAGAGGGGGGGTGAATAGTGTTTTCGAAATTTTTTTGCAAATCAGCATCTAATAGTTTGCAAAGATAATGTGCAAAAGTTTTAAAATGATTAAATGCTAATATGAGTAAATGGAAAATGTTCTAGATAGAGAAACAATAAACCATAGATTTTTATACTAGTTCACTCAATCTATCTATGTCTAGTTCTCCCTTAAGAACTCTTAAGGGGCTTAACTAATCTCTTTCAAAATTACACGAGTTTTGCCTTTCCAGGATCTCACCGAGTATTCGAACCACTCATGGTTACAACAAGTATTAACATCACTACTGGTTATAACAAGTATTAGCACAACTCCTGGTTCACTAGTCAATCTAACTAGAACGAGTTTAGCCTCTCTAGGATCTAACCCTAGACAACTGCCTAGACGTTCAACTTAACCTGAGCTGAACAACCGAGTATATGAGTTCTCTCCAGAACTTGCCATAAACCACAAGATTTTCTACAAGGTACAGTTGAATGACTCTCAATGAGAGGATATGTGTTCAAATACAATACAATTTGTAACAATTGAAAGCGTTTCTTCTTTCCAAAGATTTTGCTCTCAAAAGTTATTGTGCTTCAAACGACATAAGAACACTTTAGGCTTTTCTCTCTTTTCTCATTGCTATTCTTCTTATGTTATTGTGCGCTTTTTCATCGATAACTACTTCTCTTCAAGCTTTCTTCTATATATAGCTTCTTTTAAAAGATGACCATTAGACTAAGAAGTTGACGTCTGAAGAGTTGGTAGTCTTCCGATGTGAAGTTTGACTTTAGTCTACTTTGTATGGTCCAAATATTTTTCTTATTGCCTTAAGTGAAACTTGACCTTGTACAATGTGATAGAGCAAATGGCTTCAAGGAAACATTCCTAAAATGTTCTTCTTAAGCATCAAAGAACTTTTACGTTCGCACATTAAATGTTTTAAACATTCATAAACGTTAAGCAGTGTAGCATGTTCAAGACATTTTATCATTTGTCATTTCACTAATAAATGTATCGTTTGGTAAGATAAATGTGTATTCATTAGTATAAACATAAGGTGCTTTCTATAGAAGGCTTTGCTTGATGTAACACTGTTCTGAATGAAAACATTTCTTTTAACCTTAGTGTCGTATAAGAGATAGATTTATGTTTCTATAAGAAGCTAGCTTACTTTTCTCATAGAGTCTATTGTGAGATTTCAATGAGAGACACTTGTTCTTAGACGTTGTTTATGATTTTCTAAGTCATTTAAACAGTTTGGTCTAGAAAACATTACTTCAACTCTTGGCTTTAGACGTTATAAGATGCTTCTTTACTAGACGCTACTTGTTTCATATAGCTTTTCCTACACAGTAACATTTCGTTTAATGTCGATTGTTAAACTTTAAAACTATGGTTGCTTAGACAGTCTACTATTTAGACGATTTTTCTGTTAACACTTTCTTCATGTTAACCAACACTCTAGATCACCTCAAAAGTCCTCTTTTTCACTTTCTTCCTCTTGTGCAAAAATGAAGTTTATTAGGTCTATTATGCCACTCGCTATTAGGAAATTTGTTGCTTGTTGGGCTTATTCTTTGACTTGTTTTTAGGCTGCTATTGGACCACCCATTAATGTCTAGTCTCACACTCGAGATATATATGCCTATGCATGAGGGGTTGTATTGGAAGTCTGACATTAACTCATGATAAGGTCAATTTACAGTATATAAGTAGGTACACAACTTACCTTACAAGTCGATTTTGTAAAATTGGGTAGGCTGAAAGTCCATGTCTTAGCCATTTTTGTAATTTTTTTTGTAAGAAACATTATCTTTCCTATTATTAATATAATTTTTATTATTGATAAAAAAACTATAAAAATAAATTATTTATATAGGCTATATATAAGAAAGCTCCTTCATAATAAAAGTTGGACAAGTGGAAAAGACACAGTGGAAAAACATCATGTGATATTTTGAAATATATTTATTACTTATTAATCGATGTATATGTACACGGAACATTAGTGTAGGTAAAGGTTTTACACGGGTTATTTTGGAGATTATGTTTCGATTTTTTAATCGTCAGACAAAGTAAAAAATATATAACTGTCGAAGCTTATTCTTTATTTTATGTTTTTTTTAACCGAAGCTTATTCTTATATTTTTTAAAATATTTACAATTATAGGTTTAAGTTCTTTAAAAGAACCGAAGTATATACTCTTACATGCCATCATATTTTAAAAGACTTTATTTTTATTAAAATCGAAACATATTAGACAATTTAAAAAAAAAAATTGCACTGGTGAAAGATTTGTTTTGTCACTTTACAGCCAGTTCTCATATTCAAAGTTCCAATTTTATATCGGTTTTACCAAATCTTGTATCATTTCAGTTTTTAACTTTTGGTTTCAAGCACCTTATCTAGTGGAATCTTACAAAATAGTAAATTAATTACGGATGAGGAAGTGTACAAGGGATGAAAACATGTTGGCATGTGACCCTTACCACTTGCCATGACCTTTATGCTAATAATCAACGACAAAGAATCACGGATTCAGCACGTTTTATACGAAGTTCTTTCATTCATAATTTTATATAACATATATGTAACCAATCTACAAAGGGTAAATTATAGATTAGTTCCATTGGATGCTTTTTAGATTGATACACGTTTTAGCCATCCATGCATGTATGTGGAATGTAAGGGATCAAAACGCGTGGTCCACAAAATCATCACACTTCTTCAAGCAAATAAACAATTTCACGTACTATGCTTAATTTGGCAAGAAACTATAGATAGAATATATAGCCTTGAATTTTGAACTGTGTATCTGCAAACATTTATGAAATTATACTATATATAGATGATAACTTAAAATGATTTTGCACCACCATTTATCAATATATTTTATAAATAAAGCCTTAGTAAAATAGTCAAGGAAAAATATAAGTGAATTGGCATTGTAAGTTTCCATCTCAAAAAGGTTATTATTGTAATTAAACCCTAACAACCATTTACAGGACCGTAGAAATGTGCTTCATTATATTCTTTTTTATTGAAGGGTTTGATTAGTTAAATTCTTGATCTTGGTCTTTTGTTAGTGAAATTGTGGATCTCACTTATAGCCACGTACTTTAAATATCACATTATGCAGCTTATAAGAAAACCACATTGTTTTGTTTGTCGTTGACATCATCTGACAGTACAAGAATACCATGATTTAGTGTAAGTTGGCTATTGGCTTGTCTGAAAACAAGTCAGTCTGAGAGATTCCTAAGTAATATTAATGTATCTTATATTGTTTTTAAAACAATACTTTTAGTTTAAATCGAAAATAGTTGATACAGCTAATATTTTAAACCTATTGTTGACCAAATTGAAATTAGTATTTTTATGTTACTGTAAAAACTAATAGTCTTTTTTTTCTCTTATCTTTTATGAATTTCAAGATCATGATTTTTCGAATTCTTTGTTTTAAACCTTTTGAGAGTGTTGCAACGACATCTATTTGTATTTTTTTTTTCTTACAACAACGACTTTTCTAATCAATATATTTATGTTAACATTTTTTTCATCAACTTGAAGATCAACGCCAAACACACGACAATAAAGAAAATATCAAACCTTATAATTTTGGCTCTTTCTTTTTTCTTGTTTATTTCTTCTTTATTCATTACTCAGTAATTTCTTCAACATAGTTAAACTGCTGATTTAATTGCTGTTTTATTTCATTAATTAAAATGTTGATTTAAATAGCTGTAAATTAGTCATGTATTAAGAAAGAGTTTTCTTCTATATATATAGACAAAGTCTTATTGTGAAACGTTCAAGATTCTTATTCTCTTGACGAGAGACATTCTTCCACTAAAATTTGAGAACTACATTCATAAACCATTTCACTTTAAACTACTTATTGACTCATAAAAAAGTACATTGGCATATCTCTTGTCTTTCATTATGCACGTCCTTCAAAACAAACAACCCCTTTATTATAAAAAAATAATTTTTTATATTTAAAAAAAATAGAAAGTAAGAAAAAAATAATATCAAATTGTAAAAGATTTATGTATGGAAAAATATTATTTTTCTTCTTATATAAGACTTAAAGGAAGAGGAGAATAAAAACGTGAAATCCCATCTCATAAAAATATTATTCGTCTTGTATCATATATTATACCTTGCAATTCCTATACAATGTCAAATTACCCATGCTTTTAAAAACAATAAAACAAAAGCATCATTTTCACCCGCATTGTCATACACTCTTTTTATACAATGAGAATTGAGTTTCCCTCTAACATATTTAATTATGTTGCATAATAAGCTAGTTTTTCAATTGATAAATAAATATATATATATATATATATATATATATATATGACGATTATTAAAGACTAAATAAGTATTTAATTAATTTAACTATTGATCAAGTTCAAACAAAATTAATAAAAATAAATTTGTTGTATTAATATTATAATTATTTTTATTATACTAAAAATAAAGTATGTTAATATTGACTATTTTGAAGTAATTATATACCAAGTATTTACATTTAAATAATTGTAGTATAAGAAAATTTGAGTGACTTAATGATGATTGAGAAAAAACCATGTTATGAAAATTGAAAAATAAAAGGTGTGGTTCATAACATATACTGCAACTGTTGTTGAGCATAAATTTAAATACACCATACTGAGTGCAATGTTCAAAACCGCGTCTACATCCCAGTTGGCAGAACCATGAAACTTGAAAAAGTTTTGTTCTTTTCTAACTTTTTTTTCATATAAACAACAAGCACCACGTAACTAAACTCATCTTTTTACCGGCACGGTTTCTCAAAGATTCATACCAAAATGCATGTGCACTTTTCACAAAAACAAAACAACAAAAAAGCTATTATCACAACTTCGACTCGTGAACCTTTTTCCAGTGCTCAAACTATATATACACACATAAGCGTTTTCAGTTTCTGTGACAGACCACGAACACTAACAACTAACACAAAATGAAGTACCTCACAACCATTCTTACGTTGTTCTTTGTGTTTCCCTTTGCATTTGGTGATCTGAGAGTTGGGTTCTATGGCTCTAGCTGCCCCAGAGCAGAGGAAATCGTTCGACAAATTGTTCAAAGGAGATTCAACCGCGATCGATCCATTACTGCAGCCTTGCTTCGCATGCACTTCCATGATTGCTTTGTCAGAGTAAGACTTTCGTTTTCACATTTTCAACTATTGCTTTTACAACATAAACAACGTAAGATTTTACAAATGTAGTGTTTTTTTTATAGTTTTGGTGATTCAATTCTGTTTCAGGGGTGTGACGCGTCCATATTAATAGACTCAACCAGGGGCAACCAATCTGAGAAAGCCGCAGGGGCAAACGGCACCGTTCGGGGGTTCGAGCTAATAGACGAAATAAAAAAAGGGTTGGAAACAGCCTGCCCTTCAACGGTTTCATGTGCGGATATAATAACCCTTGCCACACGTGATTCCGTGGCCATGGCAGGTGGGCCCCGATACGACGTCGCAACGGGAAGGCGTGACGGCCTCGTGTCCAGAATCTCTGACGTGTTGCTGCCTGGGCCACGTTCCACTGTGTCGGCAGCGCAGCAAGCGTTCGCCGAAAACGGCATGTCGTTGGATGAAATGGTGACGCTGTTGGGAGCGCACACTATTGGTTTGGCGCACTGTAGTTTCTTTCGCGACAGGCTCAACGACCCCAATATGGACCCTGGTTTGCGGGCCAAGTTGGGCCGGATTTGTAGGCCCAAAAAAGGCGACCCCACAACTTTTCTGGACCAAAACACGACGATGGTTTTTGACAATGAATTCTACAATCAAATTATTTTAAAAAGGGGTGTGCTTTTTATTGATCAGCAATTGGCTTTGGACCCTTTGTCGAGTAAGTTGGTGTCGGTTTTTGCTGGGAATAGTGCTGCTTTTGAAAGGAGTTTCATTAATGCTATTGTGAAGATGGGGAACATTAGAGTTTTGATGGGGACTGATGGAGATATTAGGAAAAATTGTAGGGTTTTTAACAAATGAGAAATTGTTCTTGTGTTTCTGATTAATTGTGTTTCAATTCACTGCTTCAGTGATGGTAATGTGCAGCGATTTCACTGCAATGTTGTAACTTCTTCTTCATGTTGGTAAAGGATTAATACATATGTTTGAATTAATATGATTGATCACCGCCACCTTTGTTTTCAAATATTTAATATAATTGTATTTGCACCTTGAAGTCAATCGTATTAATTGAACTAGAAGAACTGTTTAGTAAATCTAAATATTTTCTAGATTATATAATTATTCTATCTACCAAATGCGAATTTAAGTAGCTTACACACTTTTACCTTTTTATTTTATTGGTTTCATCATTTTAGAGGTTTCACTTTTACCTCTTTATTTCATTGGTTTAATCATTTTAGAGGTTTTTTTTTTTTGGAAATCACATATTCGTCTTTTATTTTTTATTTTTTATCTCAATTAGGTCTCTAATCTTGAAAAATTAAAACAATTTGACCCTTTTGTTAAATTGGCTTAACAATATTAAGAAGACAATGACATGACTTAGTGAACAGGTTAATGTCATGGAATCAAATTAATAAGATTTTACCATGTTATCATCTTCAACCTTAAACTAGAAATCCTAGCCACCAGATCATCATGACACTACCATCGAACCATGTTGTCTACCAACATTAACCTTCACGTGCAAGCACACCACTACTATTCATCCTACATCATGACCCAAACCACAATCCACCTCACGCCTCCATCTTCCATGCACAGATGAACGAACCATTTTACAACTCGTGCCTTCATCTTCCATGCATACATGAATGAACCATTTCACAAATCTGCAACAACCACCAACAAAAGACAACCCATTAAATTACATACCACCACGAGTAAATACGCCTCCTGATGGAAGACGCCTGAGGAGAAGACTGATTAGAGTTGTGCGAATGCTATTCGAACTACTCAAGTTGCCTCTAAAAGTGAAATACACAACGAAAATGAAGATCTCAAGATAGAGAACGAGAAATATCAAGCAAACAAACCGAATCTATGAACAGATTCAAGAACAACCTAAGATCTAAGGTTTGTTCGGTGGAAAAACCCTAAAATCGGAGAACAACACGAATAACCCTAATCTAAAGCGATTAATTGGTGGAAACAAGTGATTGTTCGGTGAAAAAGGTGTTAACCGAAGAATCAATCAATATAGAAAGGCTTTCAATCGGTGGAAAAAATGGTTTAAACGATGAAAATGATTAAAACAAGGTTTTAAACGGTCAAAATCAAAGGAAAAGGCAAAAGGATGGAAGATGTGAGGAGAAATGTGAGATCGAGTGGTTATGGTTTGGTGGAATCAAGGATGAAACGAAGGAGAACAATACAAACCTATGAAGAAGAAGGCTTGAGACAAGGGGAGCTCTTGAGAGAGAATGCTCTTGCGGAAGGAGATGTTGATGTTGTGAAGTGAGAGCGTGAATCACAAATGATAATGTGGCGAGGAGTGATGACACGTGCCATAGAGATATGAAGTGGCTTCTGATGCACGAATGAAGTGTAGCGTTGATGATGTGTCATGGAGAGAGAAGTTGATATGGAAGCACAATGGGGCGATGGAAAAGGAAAATGGAGGTAGCGTGGTTGGAAGGTGGCCAAAGGAAGTCTTTGGACTCTCTAGCCTGACTTTCAATATAGAATTAATTCTAATTTCAAAAATCTAATTCTCATTATGCTCAAAAGTCAAGAATACAATAGAGGAGCTGGGTATTTATAATAACCCATACTCCTTGCAAGCTGATACACGTATACAATAAAATGTAAAAATACAAAAAGAGAACACTGAGGAAGGTATACTTCAGGCGGTATTCCATCATTTCCTCCCTCTTAAGAAAATATTTGTCGTCAAATTTGGCATTTGCCTTATGAAGAATGCTCCACACAGTCTTGGGAGTAGGACCATCTTGGAGTGGCCTTAATCCTTTATTCCTATAGAACCACTTGACTTCTTCCTGGATCAAACACAAATATGCAATACACAGCAAATATATCTTCGATTAATAAATTTTTGTAAATTTAATAAATATTTTGGTTCTTAGGAAATTTTACATGATACTCTAATTTGAATATATACAATTATAATTTATTTTTAAATATTTAATATTGAAGAAAAAATATGTCCTTTTAATATTGAATATTTGATAATATTATGTTTCCTTTTTCTTATTATTCAAATAGTAATAACGTAGGTGCTGCTAAGGATAAAGGCAAATATATAAGTATATATCCTACTTGATAGGGATGAGATAATATAAAAATTTCATACTTATTGATAGACCCGTCAATTTGGTCCCTCTTACATGGTTTGGTCCTGACCCACATGGGTTGGGGGCAGAAAAACCCACAGGGCCAAAAACTCCTCTGTAGAAAAAGTCCACGGGTCCAAAATATCTACAAAAGCTCTGTGAATCAAGGTCAATCCATAGGCTTTTTTTTAGAAAAAATATATGGGTGTTGCTCCCTCCACCACCCCAAGTGCTCCTGCACCTTCCCACTATTTTCTTTTATTCCAAGAATATTCTACACATTCCCGTTATTTTATTTTATTCCAAAAATACCCTACACCTCCCCATTATCCTCAATAATCTCTCTTTCTCTCTCTGCATTAATGGAGCATTTCCCATTATCCTTAACAATCTTTCTCTTTCTCTCTCTGCATTAATGGAACATTCACATGGCTGAGATTTGAACTTGTGATATATTGGAAAATATAAAATTCAGAGAAAACTTCAATATTAGTACTTCTACACTTGCATTTTAAAAACTTAAAAGTTAGATGTAAATACAAAATAATAAACATAATAATATTAATAGTAAATAATAGTAATAATAATAATAATATTATTATTATTATAGACTAACTTTATAATGACGAAAAAACTAAATAAATTCCAAATCTTTACCAAATAACTTTTCTTTTATATTTTAAGTATTTAATAATATTTTTATATTATTTATCTAATAAATTAAATATTTTATTCAAGTTATTTGAGTCACTATTAAATGTAAAAACACACACATATATAAATATTTTTCTAAAAATTTAGAACAAAATTTACCATGAGTCTTTTTTTAAATAAATTTTTTTTCCTAAAAATCGGCAGAAAGAACCCAGGGATATAGATCTCAAACACTCAGTTACATGCTTACTTAGAAAGTATTCTTACCAAAAATGGATTCACTTGAAGCTAGCTGATCTCCATGGAACTCTAATATGTCATAAAGTACTCTTTGACTCTCAGTAAAAAATTATTTTGTAAGTATGATAATAAAAAATAAGTATTTAATTAATATACTATCTATATTATAATGTATTTATAGACTTTTTTGGACATGTTAATATAATTAATATAAACTCAAAATATAACTAGATATAATAATTGAATTCAGTTTATTATAATCTGAATTCTGTTTAATTATAATAAATATCACACTTACCTTATTTTAGAAATCTTAGTATTTTTCACAAATCTTTCACTTTAATCTTATGTTTAATGGATAATTTTGGGCCTACCAGATTTAATAATAATAATATTAATGCATTTAATGTTTTTTTGTCATAAATATTTACGCTACTGCACTTCTATTAAAATTTAAATTTGAAATAAAAACCCATAAATGAAAAGTAATTATTAATTAGAATCGTCAAAATGGACCACCCGACCTGACTCGACCGATTCACCACGGGTTGGTCACTTAATAAGTCAACCCAACACGCTTCATTTATTAACGAGCCAGAAAAATTTAAAACCATCCCAACCCACTTAATTACATTTTTTTTTAAATAAAAAAAAATATAAACTTTCTATAATTTAAATCTAAACAAATTTCACTTTCAAAATTCACTCCCAACATGGGTGTTTAATTAATTTTGAAAATAGGAAATTTAAATAATTTTTTCAAGCAAAAAATAATAATAAATATTTATTATAAAATTAAAATTAAATTTTAATAAAATAAAATTAGGTAGGTGGGTTGGTGGGCCAACCCAGCCATCATAGGTTCAACCCGCATGAGCCCGATTTAAATGAGTCAGGTTAAAATCTGACCCGCATAAAAGATACAATTTTTTCAAACTCGACTCATTTAAAAATTGTATTTTTATGCGGGTCAAATTTTAACCCAGCTCATTTAAACCCGACTCATCTGAGTTGAATCTTTGGTGGGCCAGGTTGACCCAACAACCCACCTACCTAATTTTATTTTATTGAAATTTAATTATAATTTTATAAAAAAAATATTCATTATATTTTTTTGCTTGAAAAAATTATTTAAGTTTCCTATTTTAAAAATTAATTAAACACATATGTTGGGAGTGAAATTTGTTTAGATTTGAATTATAGAAATTTTATAATTTTTTTATTTAAAAAAATTGGAACTAAGTGAGATAGTGAACCAACCCGTTTATCCACCAACCTGTGGGGGGTTGGGTTGAATTGGGCCGAGTGACCCGTTTTGACAGCACTATTGGTATGTGATGTTATTAATGATTTTTTGTTAGAATGGCTGCAGCGGAATTATTAGCGTGGAATAACAAACCAATAGGGTTTTTAATTCAAACGTGTGCCTTTTAATTTCTACTCTTTAATTTATCTTACTACGCAGATAATAAATATAAATAAAAGAGTAAGGTTGAGAGAAATTTGCACAAATGATTTTTATACTGGTTCGGATCTTACCAATCTTACATCCAGTCGCTTATCTCAAACCGAGATAAACAGTTCACTAAGCACAAAACAATTACAAATACAATCACAAAGAAACAATTTGTAAAAGTTTAGAAACCACCTCTCTTGATGCCACAAGAGATGAACCTGCACCTCCTTTGAATCTTCACAAAGGATGAGACACCTCCTCCGAATACTTCACGAAGGATGAAACACCTCCTCCGAATACTTCACGAAGGATGATCCTCTTCCACACACCTCCTTAGACGCACCAAGGATGAACCAGCTATTCCTCTGTCACCGTAGTAGCAATGTACCAGCACCACAAACAAGAGTTTCCTTAGCCGAGCAAGAGCACACACTTCTCAAAGAGTTCTGAGTGTTTTAGCACAAGGAAAGAGTTCTTGTTGATGGATAAAGAGAGCCTATTTATAGACTCAAGCAAAAACTCTTCCATTCTTAGAAACTGGCCATTTAACGCTTTTAATCGATTAATATTAGTGTTAATCGATTAAAATAAGTACAACGGCTAGTTTTTCAAATCAGAAACCTCCAACGGCTACTTTTAATCTATTAAAATGAGTTTTAATCGATTAGGTAATAGATTAAAATGAATTTTAATCGATTAGCTAATAGATTAAAATGAATTTTAATCTATTAAAACAGCAAAAGTTGAGTTTTCAGCTTTTACTTGTTTTAATCGATTAATACTAGTTTTAATCGATTAAAACAGTACAATTTTGACTCTTAACAGTAATTACAATGAATAAAAGTATATGGAATCAAAATCAATGAAAATCTAAGTCCTAGACAATAAAATACAATTATTACAAAAGCTTTTCATAACAAAAAATAGTCTTCAAAGGATCTTCATGAATCTTGATAAATCTTGACTTGATTTGGGCATCATCAAAACTTCATCTTCACCATTTTGCTAACATTCTCCCCCTTTTTGATGATGATCAAAAACTCCTTTGAATTAAAGCTTTTAGTAATAATCTGAATAAGAACACAACTCATGAAAGACAAGGGCATTAGTGAATAACAATAAGCTTTAAGATATTTTCTCCCCCTTTTTTATCATAATTAAAAGCTGTGTTTTATGTTCTCCCCCTAAGATAATACTCCCCCTTAATAAAAGGCATGTATGCATAAAATATATTTCAAATATAAAGATCCATTCAAACATACATAATAGGAGATTTAAAATAAATAATTTTGGGATAAAGAATTTTTAAAAAATCATTTTTTTTAAAAAAACATACATTGAATCATACCATATAGGAATTTTAAAGAATAAAAAAAATATGGTTGATTTTTCAAAATGCACAAAATAAAAAAAATGCAATCCTAAGAGATTTCAAAAAAAAATCCTAGATCTTTTCTAATGTTTACCCCTTTAGATATATCTCCAAATTCGTAAAGATATTTTGTAGAGATCATTGTCTTGAGGATTGTCATCATTCTTCTCTTCATTTGTTGTCTTTGTCAAATCTTCAAAATTACCTGCATTAGATTCATCTTACTGAAGAGGTTTTGCCTCAAGGTCCACAATTTTATCAAAGACAACAAGCTTGGAATAATTTTTTTTTGTTTTAAAAAAAATTGAAATAAAAAAAAATAAATTTTAAATTTTAAATTTTAAAATGTTTGGAATGAAATCATTTTACAACCCAAACATATCTACCACTTTGAACACCAAAATGCTTAATTTTACATTTATTTGAGGTATGACCCTTTTTCATACAATAAAAGCATGATATAAAGTTTGTGTTCTTATAAGTTGTTCCTTTTTCTACCCATGTTCTACGGGTTCTATTATTATGCTTATTTTTAATTTTAGGAACATATTTATTTTAACAACCTTATTTTCATTATTTTTACTACATTCTCCCAAGGTTGTGTGTTCCAGTAGTTTCTTAAAATTTTCACAAGAAGCACATTCATCACTACTAATATATTTACTTTTTTCAAAAGATAAAATTTTATTTTTCAAATTTTTATTCTCTTCAAGAATATTTTCAAAATTTGATTTTAAATTTTTATTTTCTTCAGAAATATTTTCAAAATTTGATTTTAAATTTTTATTTTCTTCAGAAATATTTTCAAAATCTGATTTTAAATTTTTATGTTCTACAAAAATATTTTCAAAATTTAATTTTAAATTTTTGAAATCCTTTTTCAATTTCTTATGAAGAACAAAGACTAATAATTAGAATTTAAAAATGAAGAAGAAAAAACAAGTAAGTGAAAATAAAGAAGTAGAAAAAGTAAAATAGAATAGAGACATTGTAAAGGAGAAGTTAATGAAAGATAAAAGTTTTGTAATGGGCTGGCGCTAAACCCATTTCAATCTTGACATTAATCCAATTAGAGTGTTTCATCCTTCACCTCTAACATCCTACACCTCCAACATCTCATCCTACACCTCAATCTTTTTCAAAAATTTCATTTTCAACCCTCTAACATTTCATCTTGCACCTTTAACTTTTTCAAAAATTTTATTTTTAACCTTAATAAATATCTTTTTATTTTCTTCTCTTTCTTATTAAAGGCATTCTACATCACCTTAGTAATAATCTAATTTAATTTAAAATTCAAATAGTATTTAATATAATTTTATATTTTAATAATTATTAAAATATGATTTATATTATAATAATTGTTATATTAAAAAAATAAAAATAAAATAATTAAATAAAAATAATAATAATATAAAATTTGATTTAATATATTTAAATATATTAAAATACTAAATTATAATAATAAAAATTATATTTTAATAATTATTAAGATATAAATGTATATTAAATAATGTTAAAATATTAAATTAAATTAGATTATTATATAGGGTGCATAATAACTTTAATAGGAAAGAGAAAAAAAATAAAAAATATTAATTAATGTTAAAAATGAAATTTTTCAAAAAGTTGGAGGTGGAGGGTGAGATGTTGGAGGTGTAGGGTGAAACACCCACCGACTTATGAGGGGGTTTTAAGGGTTGATTAGGGATGACAAAATTATTCGCGGGCACGGGTATCCGCAGCAGATAGTTACTACCCATGGGTAATGGGTAGTAGGTATTTTAATACCAGCTTCTAAATGGGTCGGGTAAAAGTAGTATACTATCCGACCCGCGGGTACTCGTTACCTGCAAAAAAATATTAATTTATATATTTTTTAATTAAAAAAAATAAAATTATATTTTATTATGTTAAATTTAATTAAAATTAAATTGTAATTTATATTTAATTTAATTTATATTATATATATATATATATATATATATATATATATTTTAATTTTATTTTAAAATGTATAAAATAATTTTTTTTTTTAATTTTTGCGAGTATTTTAAAATACACGCAGATATTTTCTAAACAGGTACCTAACGAATAGCGAGTGAGGTAACGGGTAGAATTTTATCCGGCAGGTCGGGTTGCGGGTAGACACTATCCGTACCTGACCCAACCCATTGTCATCCCTAGGGTTGATGCTTTTTTTTGGTTCCCACTTGAGAGATTTTTTAAAAAAGACGTTTTTTAAGAGTGAATTAGAACAAACTCATGAACTATGAGTTAAGTTGACATCACTACTTATTGAGTTTAAATGAAAGTGAAGATGATTTTTTTTTTTGGAATGGTTAGAAAATATTGTTGTCATCCTACTTATAACTCCTCTTATACCTCTTTTATATTTGTTTTATTGAAAAAAGAAAAAAAAAAACTTGAAAAGATTGTTTTTAATTTCAGAAGACATAACCATATGTTTATCAATGGTTTCAACAATCTTATACTTTTGAACGTCTGTAATAAACTCTATACCAATCAAAATAAAACAAAGGAAAAATGATGTAATCATATTAATGGTCGCTGATCACTTATTTTGGAATATTCAATTTATTACTTTCAATTTGGTCCATGCTTTAAGTAATCACAAATTTTGTATTACGCAATTTATTTTTACCTGCTTCATCGGTGTGAGTAATCACATATTTTGGATTATACAATTTATTTCTCCCTATTTTATCGGTTCTCTGAATCATCATCTATTTTGTATTATGTAATTTTATTTATTTATTTAGTCGGTGTTCAAGTTATCTCATTTTTTTTAGCGAAAACACTAAAGACATTTTATAAAAATTATTATTAGTCTTCTCTATAAAAGAGTGATAAAACTTGAGGTTGTGGAAGTGAAATTGAAATAAAAATACAACATTAGAAGTACTTACATGTGAAATAGTAAATGAACTGTCACTACAAAGCAACATAAAAAAAGTTTGAGATTCAACTTAAAATTAATGGAGTGTAACTACTTGAGAACCAATGTTATAATATATTATCATTTTCGAAGAAAAATAATTTTGAGAAATTAAAAAAAATAAAATCAATCGACACATCAATATAAATGTATCATATCTATAGCCCAATCTAAATTTAATAGTAAGTAAACAACTTTGTAGAAAACATTTTTCATGAAGGCAACCATGGACAAGCTAATTAATTTAGGAATTGATAATAGAAATTGGTTTCAACGATATTTAGTGTTTTACCTCTTATTATTTAGTTTAATTTTTTTAAATAAATATCAACTTTCTAACTTTTCATTTTTTGTTTATAATCTTTTTAGAGGGAATTTGTTTTTGTATTTTTCGTAGTATGAATTTTGGTTTGTCTCTCATGTTTTTGTTTTTACTTCTTTTAACAATATATAATTAATGAATTTTGGAGTATCGGTATAATAATAATAATAATAATAATAATAATAATAATAATAATAATAATAATAATAATAATAATAATGACTATTAACATAATTTTAATAAAGAAACAACTTCATAAAACAAACATTTATTAATGTCATATTTAGTTCGAACTAAATTAAGGAATTCATTCAATCTTACAAGTTATTATTTTTCTGTTATTCAAAAGTATCATTTTAGTTGAGGTAATTTGGCAAACTAATTATATTTTAAAATTATTATACCTACTTTAAACATAAACCTATGGTTTAATTAAGCTGAATTACCTCCTTACCTCTTGATTAAACAATCACTTTAATCAGCAGTCAGTTTGGTCAACCACATTTTAAAAGATAAAACAATTTGTTGGTAGTTTGAAACTAAAACAATTGAAAGAAGTTTTCCAAAATATATTTTAATAAATGAGTCGGGTTGGATTGACTCACTAAGTGGCTAAGTCGTGGTAGACCAAATTGGATCAGCTTAGTAACCCGTTTTGACAATACTAATTTCAACCCATCAACTTTTATAAAAACAATGAAAAAAATGATAGGTTTTATTAAATATCCATTTTTTTATGGTTTCTCTTGTTAGAAAATTGATAACTTGTTTTCAAAAAGTAATTGCACCATTTAGTTTTGCATGTGTTTATTTTAGTCTTCCAAAATGCTTAGAAGATGCCTTGACTATTGCATGAGTTTTACTGAAATAAGTTTGTTTCTTTTGGAAGCAGGTAATAACTTTCATAAATTCAGTTTTGTAAACAAACATAAATGTTAAATTCTCCTTTTTTTTTCAAAAATTCTAAGAAACTAATCACTATCTTTACCAAAATCTCTTGAGATATCACTTATACAGTTTATTTATCATTTTATTTTATGATATAAAAAGTATTAATATTTATTAATAATATATAGTTACACATATAACCATGCCTAAGTAACTATTAGTGAATGTATTTATTAAAATACAGGAAAATCAATTAATTTTCTAGCCAATTGTAAAGAAAAGTAATATTAAATTTAACATTTTATAACGGTTGGGAATATGAATCTAAGTCGTAAAGTATATATAAATAAGAAAATAGAGTATCGTATGTATAAAGGTAGAGAATCATTAATTTATTATTTAAAAATTTTGAGTTGAAAGTATTATTAATCACTTATATGATTAAAGTCAAATCTTATTGAATTTACATCCTCATTAAACCCAACAATAACCTCATCTTGAAGACTGATTTAGTAAAATACCAAAAATGGTTACCCAAAAGTTATATATTTTTCATAAATTTCTCATCTTGAAGACTGGTTTAGTAAAATATGAAAAATGGTTACCCCCTAAGTTATATATTTATCATAAATTTGATGCAGTGATGATGAGGTTGATGGTGATGGCGTGTATAAAGACGGTGTGTGTGAAGAAAAGCAGAAGGTGAAAATGGCGTTTTGCGTTTGAGTTCACAGAACACGAGATGAAAAAAAGTTGCACAGTGCAGAATGGTGGAAGGCTACAGGGAGAGAAGCATTGCCCTCCTTTCGTTTATTATAAAAAGTTTGCAGAGACAAACACTGTGTTTGCTTAGCTTCACCACCAATAAATTATTGCACCTACCCTTTGGATTGTTCCCCCCTTTTTTTATTACTTTCTAACATCATTTTTCCTTCATCCTTTACTGCGACTCAGCTTTCCATGCATATCATCACATGCACTTCCTTACTTCCACAAACAAACCCTAGCTTCCCCATCTTTTCTTTTTCTTCCATTCACACCTCTTCAATATCTCTTATCTTTTCTTTCTTCCCCTCCTTTTATTATCATTACCATTTTTTTAATCTTCCATCTATTTTAACATTTTCATCAATTAGATATTTAAATTTTAGAAAATGTTCCACCCACCAAAGATGTCGACACACTGATCACGGGGATGTACTCGAGTCCAGTCATCAGATCCAAACTGTAGGCTCTGATTATCATTGGAGATATTTATATGTATATAAATCTATGATCAGTCATTCTTTTACTCGATATGGGACTTTGTTTGCATCCTAACAAGATGAGATAAATGAGATGAGTAAAGATAATTTATAACCAGTTAGGGCATGCATGTGACAGATAAGAAAACAAGTGGTTATATTGTTTGGGTGAATCAAAGATGGTCAGAAAACAAGTAACAATGTCAGAAGACATATATGTTTCTAGTATCCACACTTGCACACGGTAAGAATGCCTGGATCAAAAGTAACATTATAAGATGGTCAGAATAATAATAAGAGTTACATGGTCAAATGCTCCTTTTTCTCTTGGCCCTGACCTTCCCTTAATTATAGTCTTCCTGAAAACAAGCACTCTGTATACAAAGACTTTTCATCTTTCAATTATCAATTATCACGTAGCCCACATAAAGCATATCAATCATGATGAACAATGTGAAGCCGAGTTTCCAAAAATCTACCGTCTCACACGAATATTATTACACAAAACATTCATGATCATACTCGTACATAAATAAGTCCCAGATTTATGTTATATCTTATAAAGTTGTCATGCAATTTATACGATATTCAAATTTAAATGGGTTTGTCTAGAGAGGAATGATGAGTGTTGGAAATTTATGTTTCGTTATCAAATCTTGTTTCTGTGTTTACCACAATTATATTAATAGCTAACTTCTTCTATATCATATGAACTTGACGTGCGATAAGAACATGCACTACCATTCAACGTAAAAGTTATGTTAGACATATTATGTTATGAACGATAACAATATGTTTTTGTTAATTTTAAGAAGTAAATTTTAAACTTAATTCAATATTAAAAATTAGGTTGTAAGACAAAATTTGTATTTATTTATATATTTTAGTTTATCTTATTTCTAGATAATGTTAAAACATAAATTTTGAGTATAACTCAATCTAACAAAATCGACTTATAAGACGATATTTGCAGTCACTTATATACTTGAATTGATCTTATCTCTAATTGATGTTAGACTTCAAATACATCCCCTCAGGTCGGGACATATACATCTGGTGCATGAGACTAAATAGAATGAGTAGTCTAATAATGGATGAAATAATATACTCAACAAACATCAAATTTTGCTAAGATAGGTTCTAAAACATGACTTTAGTACATGTTAAGAAGTGAGATTTAAGCATAATTCAACCTCACAAAATCGACTTGTCAATTGAGATTTTGCACCTTCTTATATATTGTGAATTAATCATATCTCTAATATATACGAGACTTCTCAATGACCTATGACCACCTAAAGTGTTGGAAGTCCAACATCAATTAAAGAAAGGGTAAATTTAGACTATATAAGTAAGTGCAAACCTCATACTACAAGTCGATTTTGTGAGATTAAGTTAGGCATATAAAATTCACTCTTCAACATGATATCAAAGTCATGAATTAGAATATATGATAATGAAATATACAATAATTATAAATAAAACTAATTCAAAATATATAAATGAATGCAAATCTCACTTAACAATTTAGTTTTTTAGAGTTGAATTTTTACTTACATATAATATATGTAAAATCATATATATATATATATATATATATATATATATATAATCATATATATGTAATTATTATTCTAAATATAAATTATACACAATGAATTATGGATGAAAATAAGAAATAAAACATTAAAACGTCATTATAGAAGATTAAAATTATATGTTTATTGAATTTTAAATTAACTTATAATACACAAGTTAATTTATAGAAACTTATCATACAATTCTTCAATATATTTTTAATTTATATATGAGCTAAAATTTTCTTTAATTTTATTTTTCTTTCCAGTATAGATATATATACTTTTGGAAAACTCATCTAAATACCTTCTATACCTTTCTTCTTATTTCTCTTTACAGTTTTTGTAACGCATAATATGTTACTGTTATATTTTTATGTCTTTCTGTCACAATAACTGTTTCATGTTATTTTCTCTATATCTTTTTCTTATATTCCTTTACTGTATAAAAAAATTTAGAAAACATAGAAACTGTACAAAACTTATTTTTTATATATGTTAGGGAAAGAGAGCTGTATTTTTTAAAAGATTAATAAAAGAGAAGAAGAAAATTAAATAAAACACGGATTTAGCACTTAGTTTTATAGTAATTACTTATTTAAAATTATGAGTAAAAGTGCATGAGTAAAAATAAACACGAAAATGAAATATCATATTATAATACACTAAAAAATCATTAAATAGCAAATAGTTTTAGAAGTCAATAATCATTGATTAATTTGGATAATGATATTTAGACAACATTTTTTTGACAACATTTGAACATTGATTACGTGTCAATCTATGATTGATGAAAAATTACTCCACAATAATGTTTATGATTATTATTATTGATTATAGAGTAATTTTAGACCAATCACATATTGAAACGTAATCAATTGATTAATTTATATATTATTTTAAAAACTTAAATTTATTGATATCTAAAATAATTTATTATGAGTAAAAAATTATAATTAGTTTCTAAATTAGAGTTTAATTGGTTTCTAAACTAACTAACAAGATTTTAGTTACTTATTATTAATTTTTATATTTAAATTAAGAAATAATTTAAACACTAATTCTTAAATTTTGATAGCTAATTTTAAGCTCTAATTTAAAAATTTTATTATAATTTTTTATTTATAATAAAAACTATTTAGACATCAATAATTTTTAATTTACAAAATAATATTTAAATTATTAATTATTTTTCATCTCTAAAATCAACTACTATTTAATGTTCTTTTAATGATAGTTATAAATACTATTTAGAACTATTATAACTAGAAATCACTCTCTTCATTAAATACACCAACTTTACCTATATATACTATAAAAAATCATTAAACAATAATTAAACTTAAAAACAAAAACAATTAATCATCATATAACTAAACACTAATTTATAAATTAAAAGTTAATGACATTTAAAATAATTTATATTATTAATAAAAAAATTATAATTAATTTATAATTAAAATAAAAATTAATCTATAGCATTAGAAATTTTAACTAAGTTACAATAAATTAGTTTCTATTTTTAAATTAAAAACTAATTTATGACATGAATCCTAAGGAAATTTTCTCTTTATATAATATATATCCATTTCAAGTATACTTTAGATAAGCATAGACCCACAAATTGAGGAAAAATAGTTGTATATATGTTGATCTATATCCATCAGATAATAACATCGTATATAATTGTTTTCATCTTAGAGTTAGTTTTAAGAGTAAGACGAAATATTCATTAGAAGTTACATTTGACAGATAAACATATTTATGGAAATTTTCCTATGACCTTAAAATGAATATCCAATTTTTTTTTTTGTTTTTTTGTCCTAAATAATAAGGAATAGTATATTGAAATATTTGATGTGAGAAGATGTGTAAGATAAAAAAGAGTGTACTAGAAGAAGGACTTCCATATGAAAAGGGAAAGTTTCGACCTTCTCAAAAGTATGAGCCTATGACCTGTTATGAAGACTGTCTTAATGATGTTACGGAAATTCGCTTTGAATACGGAATTTCTGGAATTCTGCGTTACCATCTTTCTTTTTATTTATTACTTCTACAAGAGCAAAACTGATATCCCCAACTACAACAAAAATTAGAAAAATAATTCTTTAATACATTTAAATTTTTTATATTTATTTGAAACTATTTTTATTTATTTTTTACTTTTTTTTCTAGAAAAACTACAAAAATTTTACATTTTTAAACTATTTTACCCTTATATTATGTGTCAAATGAATGTAAAAGTATATCATAATATTATTAGTCCAAAAATTAATCATTCAAATACTTCAGAGAATCTCCTTAACATTTTCATGGAATTAGAGAATTAAGTTACGTAAAAAAAACCAATATTGAGCCACAAAATATTAACTAAGAATATGGATACATGAATAACTAAAATAAGGTAAATGCATTTATTAAAAAATGTAAAATCAACGTTAATTAATAAAATATGTAATAATACAAAATAGTCTATGTTTTTTTTATCATGTTTTCACATTATTGTATATATAAATAAAAAGGAATCTTATTTTTTGTGATTACAATTATTATTTATTAATATTACTCTTTAAGAAATCGTTTCTTATATATAATTATACATAAAAATGATATACCTTTATATTTTGGTTTTCGAATTTTATCCTCTTAATTGTAATTTTTTAAATTTAAATAATAATTCATAAAAAAAGGACTATTTTTCAGTTTATCATTTTAGTGACAATATTTTTTAATTCAAATAATTATTCATTATAAAAGAATTATTTATTGTTTTATCATTTTGGTAATCATTTTTAAAATTAAAATAATTACTCATAATAAAAAAATTATTTACAGAATATTATTTATAACGTCTTTTATTTCAATAACTAATATTTATTTTATCCATAATTATATCTATAACTATATATCTATAATTATATATATATTGTTTGTTGTTTTAATTTTACGCTTTACTATTTTTAAAATTTAAATAATTTGTAGATATTTAAAAATGTATATACCTTTGTTTACGCTAATATACATAAAAGAGGTTTGCAATGGCGTCCGTATTTGATTTCGAATTTTACCTTTTAAACAAAAGAAATTAAATTTAAATTATTGTTTATTAATTGTATTCTTTAACTTACCGTTTCTTTAAATTTAAACATTCTTTTTATTTAACAGGTTTTTTTAAAACTTAATCATTTTTTAATTATAAAACTACCTTCAAAATAAATAGAAAGTTATAAAAATTATTTACATTGAATTTTATATTGAATTTTATAATAGCAACAATAATAATGATAATAATAATTTTATTTTTTATTATCATAAAAAAAGGGTCCACATGTGTGTATTCACACGTATGTTTTCACTAATATATCTAAAGAGAATATATCTTTTTGTGTTCATATTTGTTTTTCAATTTTATCATTTAAATAAAAGTTTCTCCTTTAAATAAAATTGTTAAGTATTTTTAAATTATATTGATATCAAACATTTTATAATAAAAAAAATCCTTTAAAAATATAGAGATTCAAATTTCATAATTCTTATCATATCTATACTTTGCTTTTTTTTTTTTTATATAAATAAATTACAAATAGTTAAAAATTACAATATAAAGTAATCATAGATATAAATATATTGTAAATATAGAACCCTAACCATGGAAAAACCTTCAAAAGTCATATCATATATATTTGTTAACTGCTAATTAACTCAAAATGCATTATACTTAATTTTGTTGAAGTTCCAATTTTTGTTTTAAATGGATTAATTCTACCTTGTGAAGATTCACTCCTCTCTTACTTGCTATCTTGAAAAAGATTCTTTGACCAAAAAAAATGAAACATTCATTTGACATTGATGATAGAAATATTATAAAAAAATAGTGAACTTATGCATTTGAATTTGTAAAGAAAAGAGTAAAAGATAGTTCTAATTTAGTGTAAAAATTAATGTCCTTGCGATCTAGAAGGAGTTCATGATTTAACCAACAGTTATTTGAATGTGATAGATATGAATAAAAAAATAATATCGGCATCTTTAAAATGTCATTATTATTATTAGAAGGGTATTTTATGTAGGACTATAATAAATAGATTGAAGGATCCTATAAAGGTAATTTCATTGAACTCTTATATAAATTAAGACCCTGTTTGTTTTATACTGGGAATCAATTTCACACATTCATAATCCCGCAACATATTACAATTGGACACACATTCCCATCACCAGCATGTTTGGTTTCGAGGTTAAACGCATGTTTGACGTGAGTTTCTGCATATAAACAAACCTTATTAATTATATATAGCTTCTGCATTTAATTTTTTGACCAATTTAATACATATTCTTGCGTTACAAAACGCGTGTACTAAGTCCAAATAAACGCTAGTTCAACCAGTCAAAATTAACTCTAAGCAATCAAACATTAAAAGAAATGGAATAAATATTATTTGTAGAATTAATTTTCCATAAAAAAACAAAAAATGAGTGCATTAAAGGAGTTCACTGTGTTCAGTATGATTTATTTATATATATATACACAGAGAGAGATATGTGTAATAGTATTATTATTTTACCTAGGTTTCAGGTTCGTGAATCATTTTGATATTTGTTGGTGTGTGCATTGGAATGGAAGATGAGAGGCAGAAAGAGGCAAAGAGTCCAAGGCATGGCCCTGAGAAGAGTGAAGCGGTTCGATCAAGGTGGACTCCCAAGCCGGAACAAATTCTCATACTGGAATCCATCTTCAACAGTGGCATGGTCAATCCTCCCAAAGATGAAACCGTCAGAATAAGGAAGCTGCTTGAGAAATTCGGTGCTGTGGGTGACGCCAACGTCTTCTACTGGTTCCAGAACCGCCGCTCCAGATCCCGCCGCCGCCAGCGCCAGATGATGCAGCAGGCAGTGGCCACCGCTGCTGCGGTTAACCAGCCGCAGCCTCAGCCACAGCCACAGCCTCAGCCTCAGCCTCAGCCGCAGCCTCAGCCTCATGGTCTTGTTGCTGGTGGTGCAATTCAGCATGATCATCATCATAATCAGGTTAACCTTGTTGCAAGTGAAAGTGCTACTTTAAACATGGGTCTTGGTTCTTGTGTTTCTTATGATCTCCTAGGTGGTTCCTCTTCATCGTGTAGTGGTGGTGGAACACAAGGCATGGGTGGTTTCTTTTCTGGTTCTTCTCCTCAAATGGGGTTTCCTGAAATAATTGATCACACCCCACCTTCTCCATCAGTTTTGTTCCCTCCTTTTGATCCTAATTTGACCTTCCAGACTGGTAATTAAATTGCATGCTTCTATATTATTAATCAATTTTTTAGAGTTTTTTTTTTTATGTATATATATTTCTTCACAGAAAATCTTGTTTGGATTAATTCTCATGCTTGTGTGTGTTTGTGACTCAGACTTTTTAGATTTTAAAAAATTACATTTTTTTTTCTTAGAAAATGTTAAATTCTATTAGGGATTTGTTTCCAGAAATTAACCCTTTTTTTTTAAGTGTAACAGGAGGTTTAAAAGGGGTGCTGTGAAATGAAGTTATGATTAATTGAAGTGTTTATTACCTTAACAGTATATTTTAATGAGTTTTGTTATTAAAATTTCTTATTTTTCGGCTGACTGGTTTCGGATGGGCTACAGAATAAAGTAGCAACCTTTTCCCTGATTTGACAGTTCTGTGTTTGAATTGCATGAAAGTTGTACTTTCCGGAAAAACATGAGGCTACTTTCCGGTTGCAGTTTCTGCTCCTTCCTTTTTATTCTCTCACTTCTTTTTCTGGTTTCTTCAAAACTTCTGTACAAAGATTTCCAAACCCTAGATTGTTGTTTTTTACCCTCATTTTCATGTTATTTTTTTGTTTCTTTTCTCCTTTTCTGTAATTTGATTTCTTCTTCCTGTATATGCATCTCTCACCCCATGTTACTAATTCAAAGGAATCTACTATGTTCATCATATTCATAAGAAATACTATTTGTATTCACTCTTTTCAATGTATTTTTCTTTATTTTTTTCCTTTACATCATTTATATTATCTCATTTGTTTCTCTCCTATTTCCCGTGTGCATACACAAATAAATTTTTTCTTTATCTTTTTCTATTACTAACGACATGGTAATAAGCCTAATCTTTTATATAATTTATAATATTGTGTTTTGACTTTTTTTTTTCACCTTAATTTTTATAATTTGCCTAAAATTTGAGGAATGTATTCAGGTTCAAAGCGTTTTTAAATCAATCATACTATATATCCTGATTAAACTTGATCAATGGTTGAGGTTGTAATATTGATAAGTGTTGTTTTATTTTGTGGGGTAGGATATGGAGGCACTAATATCTCAGCATTCATCACAGTTTTCATCAATGGGATTGCAACAGAACTTCCAAAGGGACCAATAGACATGAAGACTGTATTTGGAGAAGATGTTATGCTAGTTCATTCATCTGGAATGCCTATTCTCCCCAATGATTTCGGTTTCTTGATGCAGAACCTTCAGCATGGAGAAAGCTACTTTCTGGTTGGCAGAATCTTCAAATCAATTGCTTCTTTTCCAAATCATGTGTTGTCACTTTTAATTTCTCCGATTTTCTTATATATCCCAAATTCTGTTTTTCTTTTATTTATTATGCAAATTAAGTCATTAACTCTTATTTTCTACAGGTATCAAAGCCAATATAAATATGAAAGCATCAGCCATAGCAGCAACAGAAGCTTCCTTTTGGAATTTATCAGATTGGCCTTGGCTGCTCCTCTTGTTTCCTTTTAACTTTTGTTAATGTCGTAATTTTATATATGTTCTCAAATAAAAGACATAATCTATTGTGTGATTATAGGATTCAATATCTATATATGTACTTTAAAAAATATATATTATATATTTATATATACTGTACCTTCTTGGTTTTAGTACAAACATGCGTTTAGAAACCCTATTTATATTATCAACTTGTGTAACGCATATTTTGACTGGCCTTTAATAAGGGAGATCTTGAAGACAAAAAAAAAGTACTTTCGACTTTAAATAGGGTGTGACGCGATTTAGATTTACTTACGTTTCAGATTGGACTGAAACACACGTGTTCGTTAATGTATCTTCCATGAATTTCTCAAAATAGTTCTTTGGCATGCATTTGAATAAGCTCTGTGATTAAAATAATGAGTTTACATACATTTCTTCTTATAAGAAATTAATCAGAAGTTGATTCAAACAATTTTAAGTGCTGAGATGGGTTTTCTAAGCGGTGCTGATAAATATAATGATAAATAATTGAAGAAGAAATAATGAAGATCACATGGAATGTTACTTTTGATCCTTAAAATGGTGATATAAATAGAGACAAGGAAGTGGCGGTGGGGAATTAACAAACCAAAGCAAAACATTAGTACTCGGTTGGAAACATATCTAACTTTGTTTGACTTGTGTTGTCTATCTTTTTCCCATCTATTCCTTTCTTAAGGAGCAAAAGAGGGGAATTCAGATAATTGTTGACGATCACATAGACACAGCTACAAAGTCTATGTTCATTGAATTTCATTCATGTTCAGTTTACAATGTTGTTTTCTTTTCATGCATACACCAATCACTGTTCATCAACACTCTACCCTTTCTAGTGGAAAGTGATGAGACATAATGCTGCTGGATGCTGCTTTCATCTTCAAAACAATTCATAAACTTGGCTAGCTTCACAATTTTTATGTTAAATTTTTTTGATGAATTCTTTTGAAAAAAAATTTATCAAGTAAATATAACAATAATAAGACATAGTCTAATTGATATAAATATTAATACTATCTAAAATATATTAAGACAATAAATTTATAATTATTTTATTTTATAAAATATTTAATTTTCTTCTATACTTAATATACTACTTAAACTTACATTCTAATTTCCAATAAAACTAGATGAGATTGTTTACTGGAATTAACATGGTTAATTTTAAATTTTTGTTTGTGGCTTAAACAGTTAAAGCTTTCAAATAGTTTATTAAGAGATATGATTTTATTATTCTGAACTGTCTTTCAAGAGTTGCTTTTGGTGTGCACGTGACATTGGAAAATAAAAGGCACTAATTTATTAAGAGAGAATATTCTAACATTTTAAGGCCACTCCAAGTGTGTAAAGCCTTCTTTTATCATCTGCTACGTTCAAAATAATTCAAAAGAAGTAATGAAGAATGTATTGGCAGCCTTTTTTATTTATTTATTTTATTTTTAAATCAAGTTAAAAAATAGTCTATCTTAATGATTTAGCATTTGTGTAATAAAAAATAAAACTTTTATCATCTTATATTTATCACTTACAGGGTGTCTCTTTCCACTTTAGGTTACAGTGTCAAATAACCCTTGTCTGATTTGTAACTTTTAGGCACAATTTTATGACTTTTGTCATGTGATTAGAAAAACATTTCTTAAATATTATCTATTATAGTTATTTAAAATGAGTTTATTAGTGCTACTCAAAACATGTTGATGTTGTATATTCAAATTAGTTGTGCATTAATATGCTTGTTAGACACCTGTTTTATTATATATCACTATAATTAATGTACCAAATATTTTCATTAGAAAAATGTTTTATAATATTTTAAAATCCATATCAAAAGTTTTTACTTCATATAAAAAATCATCAGTGAAAAGTACAGGACTATTATATCTTTGAGTCTAAGTCTTATTAGGTTGATAATATATAAACTAATATTTTGTAAACTCTTATATTCTACAATATACAAATGAAAAAATTAAGCTTAATTTTAATAGAAAGTTTTTTTTCTGAGATTTAAGCAACTTTTTTATTATTATACTTGAATTTTCAATTTAAAATACTCAAATTATATATATATATATATATATATATATATATATATATATATATATATATATATATATATATATTAATATATGAACCATACATTCATAAATGCATTGTTATTGCATTAATTTGTGAAAGTTAACAATAAATACAGTCAGTGGAACCCATGTATAGAGTCAATGAAACCATATTTAAACTGCCAAAATCAGTTAACTTTTTCAACTTAATTAATCATATGATTAGAAATAGTTTAATTGATTGTTTTGTGTGTTATTCTTAATTCTCATTTAAGTTTACAATTAATAATATGATAATAGGTCAAACTTGCAAGTAGTGTTTACCCACTGCTTACTCCATCTAAAAGAGATTAGCTCATTACTAGTCTCACTGGTTGTTGGTTATCTATGAAAAACTATTCATAGATTTTTCTTATGCATACACTGTAAATATTTTTTATTATGACATTTGTAATTTCTACATCATCGACTAAAATTTTGTCCATTAATAATGTATACTTTTGATTCCCTTGAAGTAACCAAGTAATTCTTCCATTGGCTCTTTCAATTTGCTAGCTTAATTTCTTGGAACACGCTCTCAGTCACAAGTGATTGTTGTTATGTATGATAAGTGTTAGAAGCTAATAATGACTCTTAAGTGAGGTATTGTAAAGATATAGAAAATGTTTAAGAGTAGAAGTAGTATAGCTTTGATGTAATATAAATATTTATTATTTGTGTTAAAAAGTTTATAAATAAGAATTATTAATTTCTCATCTACATTTTAAAATAATCATTATCTCTCTAAAATACATGTTCTTTACCTTCTTTGTTTTCTTTATGTCAAAATCAGCTGAGAGTATTTTCAAAAAATACATATAACAGTACAAATTTTCAAAAATAATACTGTAAGTATTTTTGCAAAGAAAGATTTTCAAAACTCTATCGAAGGGACAAAGTCGACTGTATGCGCAAGCTACTCGACTTAGTTAGTTATGTTTTGAATTTCTGTTGATGCTTGTGAACTATAATGATTATACTTTGTTTCTTTGACCAAACATTAATTGTTAGTCAACTGAATTAAATGTGCAATCAATTTAGTTGGTCTGAATGCTACTAAATGTTATAACTGTCTGACTACAATTGATTGTATTAGTAGCGTAGTCAACTTTGGGAGCGTTTGTTTAACAAAAAACTATATATAGACGTGATTCTGTATTCTACAGAGACTTTTGATAATTCTAACATTTTCATTGAATTATTTCAGATCTTGATCTCTGCTAGAAAGTGAGAAGCTCCAAGAACTCATCAAGAAGACCGTGGTGATCATTCTTTGAAGAGTTGCTTGACGAGCAAGTGTTGGTGTGCACATAAGACTGCTTGATCATTCTACATTGAAGGTGTTTCATACTTGATCAAATACTTCTCTCAATCTTGTGAAGATTGTGGCTACCCTGTTGTTATTACAGGAAGAGGACGTGTTGTGTTTTGGAAAACTTTGAGGATTGTTCAAAGTTGTCAAAGACTGTAGGAGAAGGGATATCTTGTTGCTGTTCTTTGGGTGTTGTATGCCTATATTTTGGTTAGAGGGTTAGAGAGGTGTTTTATATTTTGACGTAGAGGTCTCTATAGAAACCTTGTCGTAAAAACCTTAACCATTATAGTGCATTTGCTTCCGGGTACAGGAAGGACACTGGATGTAGGCAGTTTGACCGAACCAGTATAAAAACTGTGTTTGAATCTTCTATTCCTTAACTCTTTAATTTTCAAGTCGACTTTATATTCTGCACAGTCAATTATTTTCCGCTGCACTTTATTTATCTTTTTCCTTGAGTTTCAAGAAACTTTTGAAAGTTTTCATTTTAAGAAAAAGATTTTGAAAAGACTAATTTTTAAATTTCACCAATTCACTTCCCTCTTGATGTTGAAACTAAGTCATTCTATTTTCAACACATAAGTTGTTTCAATTGCAATGAACTGTTCACCATACAAATAAGCCTCCTAATTAAAATTGGAACTGAAATTAAGGAGGTTGAAGTCATACAACAGTACAAGAAGTTTGTTGAAACAATACATGTAAAATGAAAAACCAATTTGTAAGAAATAAATATATAAAGTGTAAAACCAGTGTATAATTAAGCTACACGAGTTGAAGAGATTATATAAAAATTGAACAAGGACAAAGGTGTAACATACATCAAATACAAAAATTCAATACAACAATAAATACACTTCCAAGTATTTGATTAAATTAAAAACACTTATTTGATCAAATACAAAAATATAATCCAACAACAACATATACTTCAAATTGTGACCGTAGCAAACTTTAAAGTTAGCAACAATCCAACAACAACAAACACTTCAAATTGTGATCATATTGAACTTTAATATTATAAGTGAAAATGTTGTTATTGTATAGCAAAAGATAAAAGCAAATATAATGTGATTTACCTCATGAAGTCCATTTTTAATGGAGGCATTGATCATCAAAGTCTTGATCATAATGTGGATGCACATGACTGATACCTGTTGAAGTGTCTACATTTTGTCTTTCCAACAATAAGGCTAATTGTCACTTGATCAACTTCAATTTTTCTTCCATCATAGCATATTTCTTATTTGTTTCAGCCAAGCCTTCGAATGTTGTATAAACTCTCTCATCAACAACAATTGCTTTATGATATGCTATAGTATCTCATGCAATTGTTCCTGTGTTGGAAGAGTTGCCCTGGATAATGTTGAAGGTTGAGTGAGGAATGACATACCATGATGAATGTTGGTAGCCAAGTCACCAATGCCATAAACTCTACCTCTACAATTCCCTTTAGCAACATCTTTCCAACATAGAATCCTTGTTGTTACTATAGATTCTGTCAAACTATATGATTCCTTACCCCACACACATTGCTGATATGTTTCCTATTTAATTATAATTTTTGAAGCATTATATAGAAAAACTAAAAGTAAGTTGAGTAACAAAATACATAGGTTTCTCGTGCACATGTATCTTCTTAGGATCCGTCATTCTTTTTGTGATTGGCAAGAAATAACCCATATAGATCCACAAGATAACTAAACGCTATTGATAAATCTTATGCAATTAATATGATTATATTTTTGAATACATAAATTTCAAAGATGTAGGGAAATTTTGAATGTTCTAAATAAAAGTCATCAACTCCAATGCAACCTCGAGGTGGGATTTGCAGCCCGTAGAGTGTAATGTTCCACCTCATGATGAAGATCTGCTTATTTTATTCTAAGAAGACTTTTCTTTGAACTTATCACTATACCAATGGTTGAGCAACTCATTCCAGGCCTGATCCCCCATCCAAATAGGTTTAGTCACCTTGCTTCTAACTTTTGTGAACATATCATAAAGGCACTTTCTTACTTTTAACTAAAAATTTCTAAATCTGTTATTCATGCTTAGGTGCCTAAATAACATGAGACTGCAAAAATAGAGAAATATTAAGTCATAATTATGTTATAATTATATAATTGATGTAAAATATACTTTTATGCTACCTTAAAGTGTGTCCACCATTTAAGTCGAACATCTTCAGGTACCACCTCTTAATGATGGTATGAACTCCTGAAATGTCTCCTAACTGCATCCCTAATTGTCTAAGTGGTTTGGTGGTTAGGTGACAAATGTCTAGTTTACTTAATTTTGCATATACTTTTGACATATGATGAATGAGTTTGACATATTTCTTGGTAAAACATGTCCCTTTTACTTTAAATCATAGAATGAGAAGTAAAGAAGCAAGAAAATGATAAACTTGATATGTTTGTGATATTTTTGCAAATATTTTCAAGGAAATTAGGAATATGGTACTGATACCTAAAGTTGAAGTTGAGCACCGAAAGGCGATTTAGTAAAGACTCAAATGAAATGTGGCTTTGTAGTGATATTGGTGCTAAGCCTAAAAGAAGAAACTTTCACTATTAAGAAATCAAACACCAAAATTGGATGCTAAGCTTCAAAGGAAACCCTCTAGGAAAGTTCTATTACTGACCATCAGACGAGAGGCTCAAGCTAGGAAAAAACATCAAGAGCTAACTAACACTTTTATGACTGGAGCTATGAGTTAATTTCTATGAAAATAGAGCCTTGCTCTGTTATTTGTATGATAAATTTTTAGTTTAATTCTAGGAAATTTTAGACATCATTTGTAATAAACTTTAGGAAAACCATGTAGGAAGAACATAAACTCTTTATGTTGGTACTTGAAACCATTACTGTGAGCAACTAAACTATTCTTGATTAAAGTTTAGATTCAATCAAATTTTCTAATACCTATTAGATGCTAAGAATATATATAAGACTTTAGCTTTAACTGAATATAAAGTATTGTTCTTCATTCAATAAAAGATGAGGAATATCACCGAGTATGATAACTTTAGGTTCTAAATGTCAGAAACGAGTTTAGAATTATCATACATATTACTTTCAGGAACATGAAAACGATGAACATAACTTATAGCGAGTCAATAACAATACTGTACAATAATATTAGCTAAGTTGAATCCCAACATCCTTATTCGCATCAACTACTTTAATCATTAAACAAAGTATAAAAATTTAACAAATCTTATTACTCTTTTATTACAAATTCAAATAGATCATAAATTACTATTTTATTCAAATCAAATTCTTGTGGATATGACCTCTTGTAATACAACTGAATCCAATGGACTTGCTAAAAAAATAGATTTGTATTGGATCATCAACATTAGGCATCCATCTAAAAGAAAGAAAAGAGATCAATGAACACTAAGTACATTAATTAGAAACAAAATCAAATAACATTATACGCTTACCCTTTACTGATGGGTGTGACAATGATCCTACCATTGTCATCACGTCCCACCTCCTCAGTAGGTAGATCACGGTGCGAAGGGGGTTCTACACTTGGACACCAGTTGTGGTCTGCACTGGATCAATTGAGGTATGGACTGTAGGAGATGGGATCCCGACTATAGTATATGGAATTTTCATTGTAGCAGCTGGGATTTGGACGGCAAGAGATGGAATCTGAACTATAGGAGATGGGGTGGATTGAATTGTGGTGCCGAATGGTTTAGGTGTAGAAGGGATGATAGATGGAGAAGGAATGGAGGAATCAAATACATAACCACAAAAAGGAATTATTTACAAAGCCCACCTCGGAATTAACATTAAGTATAGATTTCTGTGTGTGATTTTCATAGTACTTATGAAACATGTAGGGTCCATTACGTTGAAATTAAGGTGATCTTAGTCCTCTCATTACACAGATACCACCACTGAATGCCATAAAAGTTTTTATGCTGTTAATGCAAAACAATTCTAAGTATTATCATTCCGATGCCCCTTCCATTAATGTTGTAGTCATTTCCAATTCACTTCCAACTCTTCACCCTCAAGTGCTTGTTCTCAGAACCTGAAGCAGCGAAAACTATGCTTATGTGTGCTTACCTCAGAATGAAGCAGCAAACCAGCGAAGCAGCTGCTGCAAACAACGTTAGTGCGCGCTGAACAAGGTTCGAATAGGGTTTTGGATCGAAGAATAAAAGGGTTGTGTCTAGGGCACAAGAGAGGGGAAATCGAGCAATCACAAATGAAGAGGGATAATGACATTGCGTAGTGTGAGATTGAAATTGTAAAATGTGTATGCGGAATAGGATCAAATGCGAACTGAAAAGAGAAATGAGGGAAATCAGAATTCAATAGGAAATTGAAAATTTAATCTTATATATAAGCAATGCATCTACCACCTGACGCAACACAAAATAAATAATCAGAGTCGATCAGTTGATCCTAATTGGGATATACTAGCATTGGCTAGTGGGATAAAATAGCTTTGGTTAACCTTTGTAAGAAAAACACAAATATAATTTAATATTATTTTTTTCTAATAATATGGAATTAGCATCAACCAACCCTTGCAAAAAATAATTAATATGATTTTATATTATTTTTACTTTAATAATATGGAATTAGCATCTTCTAGCCGACTCTATAACTTAGCATCGGCTAGTGGATATTATTCTTAGATATATGATTTTGTCATTTTTCCATCTTTTTAGTTGATTCTAACAACGTTGAAATGCAAGATTATGCTAATTTTTTATCACTAATTCTATGCGTTCTTGTAGTGAAAGGGTATTAGACAATCATAACATCAAATTGAGAATTAAGCTTAATTGTATATTTAATAAAAGAAAATTGGAACATTAGGGAAGATTAAATTAACAAGTGTAATATAAAGATTTATTATGGTAAAAATTAAGAATTAAAAACAATTTAATTGATTGAAGATTTAATTGAAGATGAAGAATATCTATTTTGATTGAAGATTAATAATATATAAGAATATCTTATATGATTTAAATCAATCATGAGCAAGAAAATATTTTAACATTACAAATTACTTGAAGAATATGTTAAAGAATATATTCAAAGCTATAATGGTATTATATATTAAAATGAAGAAATTCATATTGAAGAAGAAATATAGGAAAGGAACAAATGGATAATTTGAAGATGCATATACTTTGAAAGTTATATCAAGATATTCTTTATTCAAAACAAGATGAAGATATTGGTGTAAAGAGAAAATATTTAAAGATGGAAACACATCAATGATCATATTATACAACGTCATTACAAATACTAAGACCTAGATAAAGAAAAGAAGACTGATTGAACAAAGATAGAATAAGAACAATCAGTACTACATTATCAACACTAAGAATATAGAGTCACATCATATTACTTGTAAGAAATATTGAGTTATCTGATTAACCATTGTAAAATCCTTAACATTATAAAGTATATGCTATGAGCTTTGGTTGCACTCTCTTAATTTAAAAGTTGTTCTTGTTATTTCATTTTTAGAGTTCTTGATCTCAGGGAGGGATTGAGAAGGGTATTTGAATAGGTTTATACTTATAATCTGGAGAGGTTGATACTCATGTGACTTGAAGAGTTTGATACTCGCGTGACCTAGAGAGATTGATATGCGTTGTAACCTGTAACCTCTAAACATTAATCTTTAACTTCTAACCTGCAACCTACAACATGTAACTTGCAACCTGTAACCTGCACCCTGCAACCAGTAACCTCTTACCGTTAATCTTTAACTTCTATTCTGCAACCTGCAACCTGTAACCTGCAACCTGTAACCTGCAACCTGTAACCTGCAACTTGTAACTTGCAACCCGTAACCTGCAACCTCCAACCTCCAACCTGTAACCTCTAACAATTAATTTTTAACTTCTAACCTGTAACCTGCAACCTGTAACCTGCAACCCGTAACCTGCAACCTGTAACCCGCAACTTGCAACCTACAATCATCAATCTACTACCTGCAACCAGTAACCATTAATCATTAACTTCTAGCCTGCAACCTGCAACCTATAACCTCTAACCATCAATCTTTAACTTCTAACCTGCAACCTGAAACCTGCAACCTATAACCTGCAACCTGCAACCTGCAACCTTCAACCTGCAACCTGCAACATGCAACCTGCAACCTGCAACCTGCAACCTGCAACTTACAACCTGCAACCTGTAACCTGCAACCTGCAACCTCTCACAGTTAATCTTTAACTTCTAACCTGCAACCTGCAACCTGTAACCTGTAACGTCTAACCATTAATCTTTAACTTTTAACCCGCAACCTGCACCCTACAACATGTAATCTGAAACCTGGAACCTGCAACCTGGAACCTGCAACCTTTAACCACTAACTATTAATCTCTAACTTCTAACCTACAACCTGTAACCAGTAACGAGTAACATGTAACATGTGACCTGCAACGTACAACGTACAACCTGCAACCTGCTGCAACCTGTAACCTGTAACCTGCACTTTGCAACCTGCAACCTGTAACCTGTAACTTGTAACTTGTAACCTCTAACCTGTAACCAGTAACATGTAACCTGTGAGCTGCAACCTACAACCTGTAACCTGCAACCTGCACCCTGCAACTTGCAACCTGTAACCTCTAACCATTAATCTTTAACTTCTCACCTGCAACCTACAACCTGTAACTTGCAACCTGTAACCTGCACCCTGCAACTAGTAACCTCTTACCGTTAATCTTTAACTTCTATCCTGCAACCTGCAAGCTGTAACCTGGAACCTGTAACTTGCAACCTGTAACCTGCAACCTGTAACCTGCAACCTCTAACCTCAAACCATTAATCTTTAACTTCTAACCTGTAACCTGCAACCCGTAACCTGTAACCTACAATTTGCAACCTACAATCTTCAATCTGCTACCTGCAACCAGTAACCATTAATCATTAACTTCTAACCTGCAACCTGCAACCTATAACCTCTAACCATTAATCTTTAACTTCTAACCTGCAACCTGCAACATGTAACCTGCAACCTTCAACTTGGGAACTACAACCTGCAACATGCAACCTGCAACCTGCAACCTACAACCTGCAACTTACAACCTGCAACCTATAACCTGCAACCTATAACCTCTAACCATTAATCTTTAACTTCTAACCTGCAACCTACAACCTACAACTTGCAACCTGTAACCTGTAACCTACAACCTGTAACCTTTAACCATTAATCTTTAACTTTTAACCTGCAACCTGTAACCTGCAATCTATAACTTGCAACCTGCAACTTGTAACATGTAATGTCTAACCATTAATCTTTAACTTTTAACCTGCAACCAGCACCATACAACCTGTAACCTAAAACCTGCAACCTGCAACCTGTAACCTGCAACCTGTAACATCTAACCATTAATCTTTAATTTCTAACCTGGAATCTGGAACCTGTAACCTTCAACCTGAAACCTGCAACTTCTAACCATTAATCTTTAATTTATAACCTGCAACCTACAACCTACAACCTGTAACCCGTAACCTGCAACCTGCAACCTCTAACCATTAATCTTTAACTTCTAACCTCTAACCTGCAACCCGAAACCTAAAACCTGTAACCAGTAACATGTAACCTGTGACGTGCAACCTGCAACCTGCAACCTGTAACACTCTAACATCCAACCATTAATCTTTAACTTCTAACTTGCAACCTGCAACCTGTTACCTGCAACCTGAAACTTGCAACCTGTAACCTCTAACTTGTAACCTACAACCTGCAACCTATAACCTGCAATGTACAACCTGTAACATACAACCTGCAATCTGTAACTTGCAACCTGTAACCTGCAACCTGCAATCTCAGTGTGTAGGGTAAACTAGTATAAATTTTTGTATGCAATCTTTAACTTATACTATTACTATGATTTTTTTACATCTGCACAAAATGGATAAAATGTCTAGAGTCTTTATTTATCCTTCATCGCCCCCTCCATCCCAAGCCATCTTGTACCCATAAAAATTACTTATGATTTTGTAGATCAAAGACAACCTTAAGAATCTTGACGGTGAATAGAACAGGTTTACTATATCAAAAATTCTTTTAGAGTAATCCTTTTTGCCCCTTTTTTTTAGTTGGTTTTAAAATGTTTTGCATGAGTGTGGGTTAACAGCTTTGCATATGATTCTTCTAGGACAAAGATGAATCTTTGTTAGTACAAGATCATAAAGATATATTCAAATCATTTATCAGATTATTTATGTATAGATTGACCTTTCATATCCGGTAATGAAATTGGACGAATAAACTACACCAAAAAGGTCTTAATAGGTAAGGGAAATTAGTTAAGTTTTTATAATACCTACAACCTGTAACCTCCAACCTGCAACCTTCAACCTAGAACCTGCAACCTTTAACCACTAACTATTAATCTCTAACTTCTGACCTACAACCTGCAACCACTAACCAGTAACATGTAACATGTGACCTGCAACCTACAACCTACAATCTGCAACCTGCTGCAACCTTTAAGCTGTAACCTACACCCTGCAACCTGCGACCTGCAACCTGCAACCTGTAACTTGTTACCTCTAACCTGTAACCTATAACCTGTAACCTGTGAGCTACAACCTACAACCTGTAACCTCCAACCTCCAACCTGCAACTTGCAACTTGCAACCTGTAACCTCTAACGATTAATCTTTAACTTCTAACCTGCAACCTACAACCTGTAACTTGCAACCTGTAATCTGCACCCTGAAACCAGTAACCTCTTACCGTTAATCTTTAACTTCTATTCTGCAACCTGCAACCTGTAACCTACAACCTGTAACATGTAACCCGTAACCTGCAACCTGAAACCTCTAACCTGCAACCTGGAACCTGTAACCTCTAACAATTAATTTTTAACTTCTAACCTGTAACCTGAAACCTGTAACCTGCAACCCGTAACCTGCAACCTGTAACCTGCAACCTGTAACCTGCAACTTGCAACCTACAATCTTCAATCTACTACCTGCAACCAGTAACCATTAATCATTAACTTCTAACCTGCAACATGCAACCTGCAACCTATAACCTCTAACCATTAATCTTTAACTTCTAAACTACAACCTGCAACCTGCAACCTGTAACCTGTAACGTCTAACCATTAATCTTTAACTTCTCACCTGCAACCTACAACCTGTAACCTGTAACATGTAACTTGTAATCTCTAACCTGTAACCTATAACCTATAACCAATAACATGTAACATGTGAGCTACAACCTACAACCTGTAACCTGCAACCTGCACCCTGCAACTTGCAACCTGTAACCTCTAACCATTAATCTTTAACTTCTAACCTGCAACCTACAACCTGTAACTTGCAACCTGTAACCTGCACCCTGCAACCAGTAACATCTAACCGTTAATCTTTAACTTCTATCCTACAACCTGCAAGTTGTAACCTGGAACTTGTAACTTGCAACCTGTAACCTGCAACCTGCAACCTCTAACCTCTAACCATTAATCTTTAACTTCTAACCTGTAACCTGCAATTTGCAACATACAATCTTCAATCTGCTACCTGCAACCAATAACCATTAATCATTAACTTCTAACCTGCAACCTGCAACCTGCAACCTCTAACCATTAATCTTTAACTTCTAACCTGCAACCTGCAACCCGAAACCTAAAACCTGTAACCAGTAACATATAACCTGTGACGTGCAACCTGCGACCTGCAACCTGCAACCTCTAAACTGTAACCTATAACTTGTAACCTCTGACATGTAACTTATAACCTGTAACCAGTAACATGTAACCTGTGAGCTGCAACCTACAACCTGTAACCCGCAACCTGCAACCTGAAACTTGCTACCTGTAACCTCTAACCATTAATCTTTAACTTCTAACCTGCAACCTACAACCTGTAACTTGCAACCTGTAACCTGCACCCTGCAACCAGTAACCTCTTACCGTTAATCTTTAACTTTTATCCTGCAACCTCAACCCTGTAACCTGTAACTTGCAACCTGTAACCTGGAACTTGCAACTTGCAACCTGCCCCCTCTAACCTGCAACCTGCTACCTGTAACCTCTAATCATTAATCTTTAACTTCTAACCTGTAACCTGCAATCTGTAACCTGCAACCCGTAACCTACAACCTGTAACCTGCAACTTGCAACCTACAATCTTCAATCTGCTACCTGCAACCAGTAACCATTAATCATTAACTTATAACCTGCAAACTGCAACCTGCAACCTATAACCTCTAACCATTAATCTTTAACTTCTAACCTGCAACCTGCAACTTGCAACCTGTAACTTGTAACCTGCAACCTGCAACCTGCAACCTTCAACTTGGAACCTGCAACCTGCAACCTACAACCTGTAAATTACAACCTGCAACTTGTACCCTGCAACCTGGAACCTCTAACCATTAATCTTTAACTTCTGACCTGCAACCTGTAACCTGTAACCTGGAACTTGTAACCTTTAATCATTAATCTTTTAACTTCTAATCCGCAACCTGCAACCTATAACCTGTAACCTGCAACCTATAACTTGCAACCTGCAACCTGTAACCTGTAAGGTCTAACCATTAATCTTTAACTTTTAACCTGTAACCTGCACCCTACAACCTGTAACCTGAAACCTGCAACCTGAAACATACAACCTTCAACTTGCAACCTACAATATGTAACCTGCAAACTCTAACCTGCACCTGCAACCTGCAACCTGCAACCTGCAACCTGCAACCTGCAACCTACAACCTACAACCTACCTTCAACCTGCAATCTGTAACCTGCATACTGTACATGCAACCTGTGACCTGCAACCTGCAAACTGCAACCTCAGTGTGTAGGGTAAACTAGTATAAATTTTTGTATGCAATCTTTTACTTATACTCTCTTGCTATGATTATTTTACATCCGCACAAAATCGATAAAATGTCTAGAGTTTTTTTTTATCATTCTTCACCCCCTCCATCCCAAGCCATGTTGTACCAATAAAAACTATTTATGATTTTGTAGATCAAAGACAACCTTAAGAATCTTGACGGTGAATAAAGCAGGTTTACTATATCAAAAATTATTTTAGAGTATTCCCTTTTGCCCCTTTTCTTTAATTGGTTTTAAAATGTTTTGCATGAGTGGGGTTAAAAGCTTTGCATATGGTTCTTCTAGGACAAAGATTAATCTTTGTTACTCCAAGATCATAAAGATATATTCAGATCATTTATCAGATTATTTATGTTAGATTTACCTTTCATATTGGGTAATGAAGTTGGACGAATACACTACACCAAAAAGGTATTAGTAGGTAAGGGAAATTAGTTAAGTTTTGGTAACACCTGCAACTTGTAACCTGCAACCTGCAACCTGAAACTAGCAACCTGCAACCTGAAACTTGCAACCTGCAACCTGTAACCTACAACCTGTTACATGCAACCTGTAACCACTAACCATTAATCTTTAACTTCTAATATGCAACCTCCAACCTGTAACCTAAAACCTGTAACCTGTAATCGGTAACCTACAACCTCAACTTGTAACCTGTAACCTGCAACCTACAACTTGCAACCTGTAACCTGCAACCTCCAACATGTAACCTGTAAACTCTAACCATTAGTCTATAACTTCTAACCTGCAACCTGCAACCTGTTACCTGCAACCTGCAACATGTAACCTGCAACCTCCAACCTGCAACCTCCAACCTACAACCTATAACCACTAACCACTAATCTTTAACTTTTAACATGCAACATGTAACCTGCAACCTGTAACATGTAATCTGAAACCTACAACCTACAACCTGCAACCTGCAACCTCTAACCTGCAACCTTCAACCTCTAACCTGCAACCTCCAACCTGCAACCTGTAACCTGCATATTGTAACCTCTAACCATTAATCTTTAACTTCTAACATGTAACCTGCAACCTAAAACCTACAATCTGTAACCTACAACTTGTAACCTGCATCCTACAACCTGCAACCTGGAACCTGGAACCTGTAACCTCTAACCATTAATCTTTAACCTCTAACCTTCAACCTGCAACCTGTAACCTGTAACCTGTAACCTGTAACCTGGAACCTGGAACCTCCAACCTGCAACCTGCAACCACTAACCCTTAATCTTTAACCTGTAACCTGTAACCTTCACCCTGAAACCTGCAACCTGCAACCTGTAACCTGTAACATGTAACTTGTATCATACAACCTGCTACAACCTTCAACTTGTTGCAACCTGCAACTTGCAACCTAAAACAGTTAATCTGTAACCTACAACCTGCACCCTGTAACCTGTAACCTGCACCCTTAACCTGTAACCTCCATTAACTTCTAACCTGCAACCTGTAACCTACAACCTGCAACCTGTAACCTGCAACCTACAACTTGCAACCTGCAACCCGCAACCAGCAACCTGCAACCAACACCTGCACCCTGCAACCTGCAACCTGTAACCTGAAACCTCTAACCTGTAACCTGTAACCTCTAACCATTAATCTTTAACTTCTAACCTGCACCCTGCAATCTGCAACCTGTAACCTGTAACCTGCAACCTACAACCTACAACCTGCAACCTGTACTCTGTAACCTCTAACCATTAATCTTTAACTTCTAACCTGCAACCTACAACCTACAACCTGTAACCGATAACTTGAAACCTATAACCTGCAACCTACAACCTGCAACCTGCAACCTGCAACCTGCAACATGTAACCTGTAACCTCTAACCATTAGTCTATAACTTCTAACCTGCAACCTGTTACATGCAACCTGCAACCTGCAACATGTAACCTGCAACCTCCAACCTGCAACCTATAACCACTAACCACTAATCTTTAACTTCTAACATGCAACCTGTAACCTGCAACCTGTAACTTGTAATCTGAAACCTACAACCTCCAACCTCCAACCTCCAACCTGCAACCTCCAACCTGCAACCTGTAACCTGCATATTGTAACCTCTACCCATTAATCTTTTACTTCTAACGTGTTACCTGCAACCTAAAACCTATAATCTGTAACCTACAACCTATAACCTGCATCCTACAACCTGCAACCTGTAACCTCTAACCAATAATCTTTAACCTTTAACCTTCAACATGCAACCAGCAACCTGCAACCTGTAACCTGTAACCTGAAACCTCCAACCTGCAACCTGCAACCTGCAACCACTAACCATTAATCTTTAACCTGTAACCTGTAACCTTCACCCTGAAACCTGCAACCTGCAACCTGTAACCTGTAACATGTAACTTGTATCATACAACCTGCTACAACCTTCAACATGTTGCAACCTGAAACTTGCAACCTAAAACAGTTAATCTGTAACCTACAACCTGCACCCTGCAACCTGCAACCTGCAACCTGTAACCTGTAACCTGTAACCTGCACCCTTAACCTGTAACCTCTAACCATTAATCTTTAACTTCTAACCTGTAACCTGCAACCTACAACCTGCAACCTGCAACCTACAACTTGCAACCTGCAACCCGCAACCAGCAACCTGCAACCAACACCTGCACCCTGCACCCTGCAACCTGCAACCCTTAACCTGTAACCTCTAACCATTAATCTTTAACTTCTAACCTGCACCCTGCAATCTGCACCCTGCAATCTGCAACCTGCAACCTGTAACCTACAACCGGCAACCTGCAACCTGTACCCTGTAACTTCTAACCATTAATCTTTAACTTCTAACCTGCAACCTACAACCTACAACCTGTAACCTGTAACCTGCAACCTCTAACTTGCAACCTACAACCTGCAACCTGCAACATGCAACATCTAACCTCTAACCTCTAACCACTAATCTTTAATTTATAACCTGCAACCTACAAACTGTAACCTTAAACCTGCAACCTGTAACCTCTAACCATTACTCTTTAACTTCTAATCTGCAACCTGCAACCTATAACCTGGAAACTGTAACTTGCAACTGCAACCTACAACCTCTAATCATTAATCTTTAACTTATAACCTGCAACCTACAACCTGCAACCTACAACCTGCAACCTATAACCCGTAACCTCCAACCTATAACCTCTAATCATTAATCTTTAACTTCTAACCTGCAACCTGCAACATGAGCCAGTAACATGTAACCCGTGACCTGCAACCTGCAACCTGCAACCTGTAACCTGCAACCTGCAACCTGTAACCTGCAACCTACAACCTGCAATCTACAACCTATAACCTGTAACTTGTAACCTATAACCTATAACCTGTAACCAGTAACATCTAAACTGTGAGCTGCAACCTACAACCTGTAACCTGCAACCTGCAACCTAAAACAGTTAATCTGTAACCTACAACCTGCACCCTGCAATCTGCAACCTGCAACCTGTAACCTGTACCCTGCACCCTTAACCTGTAACCTCTAACCATTAATCTTTAACTTCTAACCTGCAACCTGCAACCTACAACCTGCAACCTGCAACCTACAACTTGCAACCTGCAACCCGCAACCAGCAACCTGCAACCAACACCTGCACCCTGCAACCTGTAACCTGTAACCTCTAACCATTAATCTTTAACTTCTAACCTGCACCCTGCAATCTGCAACCTACAACCTGTAACCTACAACCGGCAACCTGCAACCTGTACCCTGTAACTTCTAACCATTAATCTTTAACTTCTAACCTGCAACCTACAACCTACAACCTGTAACCTGTAACATGCAACCTCTAACCTGCAACCTACAACCTGCGACCTGCAACATGCAACATGTAACCTGTAACCTCTAACCACTAATCTTTAATTTATAACCTGCAACCTACAAACTGTAACCTTAAACCTGCAACCTGTAACCTCTAACCATTACTCTTTAACTTCTAACCTGCAACCTGCAACCTATAACCTGGAACCTGTAACCTGCAACTGCAACCTACAACCTCTAATCATTAATCTTTAACTTATAACCTGCAACCTACAACCTGCAACCTACAACCTGCAACCTACAACCTGCAACCTATAACCCGTAACCTGCAACCTATAACCTCTAATCATTAATCTTTAACTTCTAACCTGCAACCTGCAACATGAGCCAGTAACATGTAACCCGTGACCTGCAACCTGCAACCTGCAACCTGCAACCTGTAACCTGCAACCTACAACCTGCAATCTACAACCTGTAACCTGTAACTTGTAACCTATAACCTATAACCTGTAACCAGTAACATCTAAACTGTGAGCTGCAACCTACAACCTGTAACCTGCAACCTGTAACCTGCAACCTGCAACATGCAACCTGCAACCTGCAACCTGCAACCAGCAACCCGCAACCCGCAACCTGCAATCTGCATCCTACAACCAGCAACCTTCAACCTACACCCTGCAACCTGTAACCTCCAACCTCCAACCTATAACCTGTAACTGCAACCTACAACCTCTAACCATTTATCTTTAACTTTTAACGTACAACCTACAACCTATAACCTACAACCTGTAACCTGCACCCTGCAACCTACAACCTCTAACCTCTAACCATTAATCTTTAACTTCTAACCTGCAACCTGTAACCAACAACATGTAACCTGCAACCTGTAACTTGCAACCTATAACCTGCAACCTGCAACCTGTAACCTCTTACCATTAATCTTTAACTTCTAACCTGTAACCTGCAACCTGTATCCTGCAAGCCGCAAACTACAACCTGTAACTTGAAACCTGCAACCCGCAACTTGCAACCTCCAACCTTCAACCTGCAACCTACAACCTGTAACCTCTAACCTCTAACCATTAATCTTTAACTTCTAACCTGCAACCTGTAACCTGCAACCTGAAACTTACAGCATGCAACCTGTAACCTCTACCTTGCATCCTACAACCTGCAACCTCAATGTGTAGGGTAAACTAGTATAAATTTTTGTATGCAATCTTTTACTTATACTCTTACTATGATTATTTTACATCTGCACAAAATGGATAAAGTGTCTAGAGTCTTTATTTATCCTTCTTCGCCCCCTCCATCCCAAGCCATCTTGTACCAATAAAAACTGCTTATGATTTCGTAGATCAAAGACAACCTTAAGAATCTTAACGGTGAATAAAACAGGTTTACTATATCAAAAAATTCTTTCAGAGTAATCCTTTTTGCCCCTTTTCTTTAGTTGGTTTTAAAATGTTTTGCATGAGTGAGAGTTAAAATCTTTGCATATGGTTCTTCTAGGACAAAGATGAATCTTTGTTAGTCCAAGATCATAAAGATATATTCAGATCATTTCTCAGATTATTTATGTATAGATTTACCTTTCATATTGGGTAATGAAGTTGGACGAATAAACTACACCAAAAAGGTCTTAATAGGTAAGGGACATTAGTTAAGTTTTGATAATACCTGCAACCTGTAACCTGCAACCTGTAACCTACAACCTACAACCTACAACCTGTAACAACTAACCATTAATCTTTAACTTCTAACATGCAACCTGCAACCTGTAACCTGCAACCTGTAACATGTAATATGTAACCTACAACTTGCAACCTGCAACCTTCACCCTGCAACCTATAAACTGTAACCTGCAACCTGCAACCTGTAACCTCTAACCATTAATCTTTAACTTCTAACCTACAACCTACAACCTATAACTTGTAACCTACAACCTGTAACTTGCAACCTGTAACCTGCAACTTGGAACCTGCAACCTGCAACCTGTAACCTGCAACCTGTAACCACTAACCATTAATCTTTAACTTCTAACATGCAACCTGCAACCTGTAACCTGTAACCTGTAATCTGTAACCTACAACCTGCAACCTGCAACCTGCAACCTTCAACCTGTAACCTGTAACCTCTAACCGTTAATCTGTAACTTCTAACCTGTAACCTACAACCTACAACCTATAACCTGTAACCTGAAACCTGCAACTTCGAACCTGCAACCTGCAACCTGCAACCTGCAACCTGCAACCTGTAACCTACAACCTGGAACCTCTAACCATTAATCTTTAACTTCTAACCTGCAACCTGCAACCTGCAACTTGTAACCTGTAACCTACAACCTGTAACCTCTAAGCATTAATCTTTAACTTCTAACCTCCAACCTCCAACCTGTAACCTGGAACTTGTATCCTGCAACCTGGAACCTGCAACCTGCAACCTCCAACCATTAATCTTTAACCTGTAATCCGCACCCTTAAACCTGCAACCTGCAACTTGCAACCTGTAACCTGTAACATGTAACCTGTATCATAGAACGTGCTACAAACTGCAACCTGCAACCCGAAACCTATAACATGTAACCTGTAACCTCTAACCATTAATCTCTAACTTCTAACCTAACACCTTCAACCTGCAACCAGTAACTAGTAACCAGTAACATGTAACCTGTGACCTGCAACCTGCAACCTGTAACCTGGAACCTACAACCTGCAACCTCTAACCATTAATCTTTAATATGTGACCTGTAACCTGCACCCTGAAACCTGCAACCTGCAACCTGTAACCTATAACATGTAACTTGTATCATACAACCTGCTACAACCTGCAACCTGCAACCTACAACCTGAAACCTACAACCTGAAACCTACAACCTAAAACCTATAACCTGCAACCTGCAACCTGCGACCTGCAACCTACAACCTGCGACCTGCAACCTGCAACCTGTAACCTGTAACCTGTAACTTGTAACCTGTAACCTTTAACCTATAACCTGTAACCAATAACATGTAACCTGTGAGCTGCAACCTACAACTTGTAACCTGCAACCTGCAACTTGTAACCTGCAACCTGAACTTGTAACCTGCAACCTACAACCTATAACCTGTAACCTATAACCTGCAACCTGCAACCTATAACCTATAACGTGCAATATGTTGCAACCTCCTGTAACCTCCTGTAACCTGTGACCTGTAACGTCTAACCTGCAACCTGCAACCTCTAAAAATTTTAAATTAAATATTAATGCAATTGATCAATAGAAAATGAGCACAGAGATGAACGGATGTTGATTAATATGTGATGAATATGTTGTTGGGGTTAGATTTCACCAAGTTCCCTCTCATGTATGTAAGAATTCTTCTTTATGTATTAATGTTAATGTCACTCACTAAATTACCTAAACCCAATCCCTTGGCGAATAAGTCTGTCCCAAGTTACCAGTTCATGCAATTCCTAGCATTCCTAGTAATAAGATGTGAAGATCAAGAGCTTAAAGACGACCAAGACTCATGCACTCATCCCTGAGCAATATTACTCTTAGGAGTAACTCAACAAGAACCTGAATTGTAAGGAACCTCCCGGCACTCATGCAATTCATAACTCATGCTAATGACTGAGTTAAACACAGCAAGCATTGAAACAGATGAATTACTCTAACAATTAATGAAAAAACATATGGAATTAAGAATCAATTCAAATACATGAGACTTTACAAGGTTACATCATCCCCCAACAACAAATAGAAATTAGTTCCCCAAAGACATGGAGAAATTATATGAACAATGGAAGAGAATGAGATAGAGATCCCTAAGAATTGGGGAAAGAGTGTTTTGCTATGCTGCTCTCTACCAAAGATACAAAACCTAGAGCCCTAGGGTCCTTTTAATAAGGTCGGAAACGAGCTTTGAAAGGACCTCATGTAAGGCCCGAGCTTTGAGTTCGGCGCCCAGGCTTCGAGACCCCGCTTAATTTTTACCATCTTTTTAGTTCATTCTAACAATGTTGAAATGCAAGATCATGCTAATTTTTTTATCACTAATTCTATGCATTCTTGTAGTGAAATGGTATCAGACAATCATAAGATGAAATTGAGAATTAAGCTTAATTGTATATTTAATAAAAGAAAATTGGAACCTTAGGAAGATTAAATTAACAAGTGTAATATAAATATTTATTATGGTGAAAATTAAGAATTAGAAACAATTTAATTGATTGAAGATTTAATTGAAGAAAAAGAATATATGAAGAATACCTATTTTGATTGAAGATTAATAATATATAAGAATATCTTATATGATCTAAATCAATCATGAGCAAGAAAATATTTTTAACATTACAAATTACTTGAAGAATATCTTAAAGAATATATTCAAGGCTACAATGGTATTATATATCAAAATGAAGAAGTTCAAATTGAAGAAGAAATATAGGAAAGGAACAAATGGATAATTTGAAGATGCACATACTTTGAAAGTTACATCAAGATATTCCTTATTCAAAACAAGATGAAGATATTGGTGTAAAGAGAAAATATTTAAAGATGGAAACACATCAATGATCATATTATACAATGTCATTACAAATACCAAGACCTAGATAAAGAAAAGAATACTGATTGAACAAAGATAGAATAAGAACAATCAGTACTACATTATCAAAAGAATATTTATAATAATTAGAATATAGAGTCACATCATATTACTTGTAAGAAATATTGAGTTATGTGATTAACCATTGTAAAATCCTTAACATTATAAAGTATATGCTATGAGCTTTGGTTGCACTCTCTTAATTTAAGAGTTGTTCTTGTTATTTCATTTTTAGAGTTCTTGATCTCAGGGAGAGATTGAGAAGGTTATTTGAAGAGGTTTATACTTATAATCTGGAGAGGTTGATACTCATGTGACTTGAAGAGTTTGATACTCGCGTGACCTAGAGAGATTGATATGCGTTGTAACCTGGAAAGGGTGATATTCATTGTAATAAAGTGTTTCGATTAGTTGAATATCTTACGCAGTTTACTTAAGATACTAGACACAACCTCAGTGCGTACGGTGGACTAGTATAAATTTTTGTATGCAATCTTTTCCTTATACTCTTACTATGATTATTTTACATCTGCATAAAATGGATAAAATGTCTAGAGCCTTTATTTATCCTTCTTCGCCCCCTCCATCCCAAGCCATCTTGTACCAATAAAAACTACTTACGATTTCGTAGATCAAAAACAACCTTAAGAATCTTGACGGTGAATAAAGCAGGTTTACTATATCAAAAATTCTTTTAGAGTAATCCTTTTTGCCCCTTTTCTTTAGTTGGTTTTAAATGTTTTGCATGAGTGGGGGTTAAAAGCTTTGCATATGGTTCTTCTAGGACAAATATGAATCTTTGTTAGTCCAAGATCATAAAAATATATTCAGATCATTTATCAGATTATTTATGTATAGATTTACCTTTCATATTAGGTAATGAAGTTGGAAGAATAAACTACACCAAAAAGGTCTTAATAGGTAAGGGAAATTAGTTAAGTTTTGATAGTACCTTATGGTAAATGATATAGATGTGAAAATGATGTGGGCACAATCTTTGATTTTATGCGGCAAATGTATATCATTTAAATATATTCAAATTGTTTTAATCTTGAAATGAATGTTTGGTGTTATGTTGTGTATTTTAGTAGTGAAACACTAAAATATTTCAATTGACTTAATAGGTTTAATTGGTTATTATTTGGGAACAAAATATTTCATGATAGGTATAAGAATTGAAAAAAAAAACTTAGTTTCAACTAAATGGATCTTTATCATATTTTGACGGTTTTTCGAAATGTGAGGAGTTGTTGGTCAAATAGAACTCTTATGGAGCGAAAAGTTCAATTAATTGAAAACTTTAAGAGCTTTTGTCACTATGGGAGCTAAATTCTTTGGGCAAACCAAATTTTTTGGGCGAGCTGTATAAATAAAAACTTGGGGTGGTTTGATCGTTAAGTGAGCCAATTCATGCTGAGCGAAATATAATTAATTGAAAACCTAAGAGTTTTGGTTGTAGGGCGAGCAAATGCTCGTCTTATAAGTTATTTTAATGAAAACTACTAATGGTGTAGTCATTGGGTGAATATTGTTGTCATTGGGTGAGTGGAACTTTCATTGGGCAACTAAAATTCATTAGGTAACAAAAGTTCACTAAGTGAGCTTACATTGTGTTTTTGCTAGCCAATTGTTGGTTAAGTATGAGACTACTTTTTGAACTTTGAAAAATTAAGTTTTTAAATGTTTATAAATACTAAATTTTGTTTATTTTTCATTGTATTGTTACATTTGATTAATATATTTTATTTGAATATTATTATACTATAATGTATAACTAGTTATAATTTATTAGCATTTAAATTGAGTTGGATGTATATGTAGGAATGAAAACCTATGGTATGATTGTAATATGGCATGTGCTGTGTGGTAAACTTTAGTTATTTCAAATAAGGAAATACTATATTGACATGTTTAGGTTCACTTTTGAAGTTTGAATTATCAACGAGATGATCTTGACTCTTCTGATATTGGACTCACATAGAGAAAAATATCAGGTGGTAAGAGTCGAAGGAGCTTTGTATGACCTAGTCTGAAGTGTGAAAAGGAAATATGTCTGGTAGGTTATAGGGATTTAACTTTGTCATATGAGTGGATTAAGTTCCTATTATATGACTTTATTTTAGTGACAACTTAGTAATGTTAATACAAAATCATTTATACATTTAAAAGCTCTTGTTTTTTGAAGTTTAACCAAATAACATTAAACAAAATAAGAATCTGAGAACACCATAGGATGGAACATAAGACTTAGGCTCAAAATCCGAACATAGAAAAGCCTTAGGAAAACTTTTAGGAACATAGAAAACATAATAACACCAAATATCAAAACACCCAAATGCAATGCTAAACGACTGATAAGTCAAAACATCTACGAGACTAATCCTAAATGTGTAAGTTTACTGTATACAAGCGGTATTCGGTTAAACTCTCGGGAAAACGAAAAAGTGTCGACATAGTGTCTTCGTCAAAAACACTAAAAAAGCTTAAAGCCAAAACACAAAAGAAAACATAACATGTTAAACGTTATTGCTCTAAAAAGGAAAAATCACAAAAAGCGTTTACATTAGTCTAAATGGTACCATGAGATAAAATTGTTACTTCATCCAACGATGAAGTTCTTACTTAACGCTTGATATCTTTAGAAGAAAAACTTAATTGTTAAACACTACCTCAACGGTAGAAAATGAAAAGCACTTTGTTGTTTTGAGAAATCATTAAATAACATTAAATGCTTAACACTCAAAAACAAAAAAAAAAGTGATAAGAGAAAAGAAATATGTGTTGCATGCACAATTTACTCTATTCTTTGCAGATAACCTACTCTACATGCATCCACATGCTTCATTTAAAAATCAAAAGGGAACGTTAGAGACAAAAAAGATATTTACGGAATGTTCTTCACTTGAAGCAGTGTCTAAAAGGAAGTACAACCTACTTTAAGAAAAGTACTGAAAAACCAAGTATGCTATGATAAGTTGACTTTAACCAACGATTGTTGTACACGAACAAACAGAAGACACAAAAATCAAGGTCAAGAGCTTAGTCTAATAGACATTTCTCTAAGGGCCTATATATAAAAGATCAATCAGATGAAGAATCAAGAGGATAGCATACAACGGAAATATTCATCCTAAGAAAAACGTTCAAAAGAAAAGCACAAAAAAGCTCAAGCAAAAGAAAACATCTTAGCAGATGAAAAGAAAAGAAGTCAAGCAATACTCTCGAGTTTCATTGTAATATTTGCTTACTGTTGTAAGAAAGAGAGAAAGAGAAAAGAGATAAACACTTGCGAGTGTTTAGACTACATTGTATTGTACCTACATCCATGCGAGAGTAATAGCCTAAATGACTTGTAAGCAATTGTTGATTGCAATTATGTAGAGAATTAAAACACTTGTTGAATATAGCATGGACTCTCACCCGAGTTTCTTCGACCTATGGAACGTTCTAAGTTAACTCCCAGAGTTCGCCTGTCGATGCAGAAAGGAATGAAGACTAAAGCGCATAAAAAATAGACTCCCTAATACCACGTGAACGACCTCTCTCAAACCCACAATAATCCCTGCTCACCTCTTCCAATAAAGAGTTTGCTTGGGCTTGGGGGGCTTGTGTCTTGTATGGATACCTGTCAAGTCAATGGACTAGGTAGGCAAACAATTAACAATTCTTAACCGATTGGTTAAGATAACCGTTGAGGTAGCTACAACTGATTGGCAGTTAATAAAATAATGAAAGTCGTTTATTGGTAATGGGTCAGACCTATGGGTAAGCCTATTTATATATATATATATATATATATATATATATATATATATATATATATATATATATATATGTTTGACAGGAAGATCAGGTGACTAATTTTGAGTACTCATTTTCTATTAAAAATTATTACGCAAAGTCACTGACTTGAGCGTCTGATTGTCTTTGACAGGTATCCTCCCACACGGCTTGGACAAGGAGGAGAGGGAGCTAACAACACAATTTGGATAATGGAAGATCATTAGGAAGTCCATCGAGTCTTTAGAATAATTTAAAGTACTTTGAATAAGGGATCTCAACATCTTACTCGATATATATATATATATATATATATATATATATATATATATATATATATATATATATATATAATTCGATATATAGCGAGTCGAAACAACCTTAAAAACACATAGTGAATATCTTAAACTAAAGATAAAAAACTAGTGAGCAATAACCAGAATGTGAAATACTATTGTGACATGGAAGAAGAGATAATGACTAGAGGAAAAGACAATGGTTTTTTGGGTGATTAATTTGTGAAAGTATGATCAAACCATTATAATAGTAGTGGGAACTTTTAAGAATAACAAAATAATGCACTTTTATTTCTATTTATTTATTGAGACTTAATAAAATAAATATAAAAAAATTAAATCGAATAATTATATTTAGAAGGAAATGGGAAAAATTTAAATAATTTGAGATTATAAGATGTGATCAATTATAAAACCAACAATTTAGAAGAAATTGAAGTTATTTTTTATAACGAGAAAAAGAAACTTGAGTATAAAAGGATATTTGAAAATAATTGACAATTAAACAATTTTTCTAAAGAGTTACAAAAGTATCAAATAATGTGTGTTACAAAGAAAGGACACCGAAAAATATTATGATATGACTAAAATTGTATTATATCTAATAACTAAGAGGTATGGTCCTTATTTTCATATATGCATATTTTAAGTAAATTAATTTCCCTGAAAACATCTTGCGAGAACAAATAAGCCCAATATTTGTCTGCCACACTGACAAATACTTTTTACACCTCTATGTTTTCTTCTTATAGCTCCCTAAAAAAGAGAAATAATAAAAATATTATTCCATGCAATTTTATCCGAAAGATTTTGAATTAATGATCTAAAAATATTTATATACTACAATTTAAAAGTTAAAAAAAAAATAGGTTATGTATTTTTTTATTGCATCTGAAAGTTAAACAAATCATTTTATATTGAACAATTTAAAATTAAAATTTTGCTTTTAGATTGTTTAATCTGAAAATATATTATAATTATATAATACCTTTTTTAAAAAAATTTGTACATTGTCAAATTTAAAAACACATTATAAATTATACAATAATAAATTATATAATTTGAAAATACATTTCAAATTTCGTGACTGTTGAATTGAAAAGTTTATTTCCTTTGGTTTATCTCGAAGGGTGAAAAGAAAATTACAATCAATTCTCAAGAGCCAAAATGGATATTTCAAAAAGAATTGGCGGTGTAAGAGAAAAGAAGAGCGGTACAGAGAGCAAATACTCACTAATTTTCAAGCAATTGGACTCCTTCAAAGTCCAACTAACGGTCCAAAGAATTATTCAAATGGTTTTTGCAAATCTTATCATTTGAAAAGCATGATAATAACATTCTTTTTCCAATTAGAGAACGTGGCATTATAATATTCTTTTTATTCATCACTATCTTTTTCTCTAAAATCCTTTTATACAAATTTTAAATACTAGAAACATGTATATTTCCAAATTTTAACCAACATGAAACATTTTAATTCAACTAATTCATAATAAAACATATTTCTTATTATTATATTTTTTTTTACTCTCTCTTTCTCATTCTTCTTGCTTTATATTAATATTTTTTATGTTTTTAATTTTTCTTCTTTTTCGTGTATATATATCAGTCAATAATTTTGTTATTTTTAATTAAATATCCTCTTGAGAAAAATTTCTAAGTTCTTAAACAAAAACTAGCTATATATGGTGTTCTTCTTTATAATGAGAGGAATTGGGAGGTGCAAGTAGGTAGTTGGATTAACTATGGGAGTAAGAAAATTAACTCCTTTCATTCTAGATGATCAATAAAAGTGGTTCAAACCCTAAAATGAATCTAGAATTATTTTAATTTTATCTGTGAACAACTTTTATTTTGATTTCTTTTATCCAAACTACACTGCTATTATTGATTTTTTTAATTTAAAAAATATGCATTTTTACTTTACAATGAAATAAAATATGTTCTGTTTTAAGATAGGAAGAACTCTTTGAAAAAAAAAGGACAAATTTCTTATAATTCAAAACAAAGTTGAGATTTATCTCGTCATAATGACATTCTTAACTCTAATTTTCTGTAATTTTGTTTATTAAATCTTCTATGTCCAAAAAAAAAGAATGTAAGTCTATTCCCTCTCACATTTTATTTCTTTTGTTTCCTTTTTATGTTTAATAAAGACTAATAATTAATTAAATTTCTTATCTTACAAATATTTTAGTTCTTTGCCCTTATATTTTATATTATTATTTATTCATTTATACACATCATTTTGAATATTTTCCGTGCCTGCCAAATAAAAGTAAAAATAGCATGTGTAGAAATTAAAATAGGTTAATTTTAAAATATAAATGTTGAAAAATACTTTTTTGTAGTTATATAAATCAAATAAATAATTAAACCTAAAAATACTAACCTTTTTAATTTTCTTACTTTATTGGTGTTTATTTAACCACATATGATTTAGCAATCGACAATGGAAAAAATTTCACAAACGAATTTACAAAACAAGATTCTCAGAATTTGTAATCTCAGTACGAATAATCGACCTAAATGTTTCTTTTCTGGTATTAATGGCTCATAAATCATCAAAGGCAAAAGAATATGACTAATGTCCTAACCTAACTTTGAAGCTTAAATTATTTTTCGTATTCAAAATTATTTTGATAAGATGACTAAATATCTCAACCTATCATAATTTGGAACTTTAATTTATTGGATATGTTATTCCTCTTTGTCTTCTTGTTTCTATTAGGTATGTTAAGTACTTAGGTTTTTCTTCTTATGTTATATATTCTCTTTTTATTTAGGTTGTTCTGTTTTTCAATAATATTATTTTCTTCTTTATGTTAGTAATATTTGTAATATGGTATTAACACAACAAGCAACATAAATTTATAGAACTCTTTGGATATAAACATAAATTTATAGAACTCTTTGGATATAAATCTAGTGTATTTCTAGTGTATTTCTAATGTCTTTAGCAACTTTATATCTATATATTGATTCTTAGTATGTTATATCTTTCCTAATGGTTTGTATGACTTATTCTCTCAATTCCCACATTATGTTTAAAAATACACTTCATGTTTACAGTTTTGTCAAACTTGAAAAACAAAAAACTTTATGTATCAGTTTATACATTTCATATATCCAGAACTCATCTTCAAATTTGTATGAACTAATCAAAACTATAAGCTAAAGTTATCACAAGTAAAAACCTGAAAAATCATGTGGGCTAACACAAATTTGTATGCATCATCACCCATAGATTGAAGAAAGAGTTGTCATTTTGTCAATCCTTATTATGTATGTTAGTAGTGGCTTCTGTCAATCCTTACTATGTATGTTAGTAGTGGTGTTATAGTAGTAGTAGTGAATGATGTTATAATGAGTAGTGTATACTGACTATTTAATTGTGGTTTTTTGTTGAATTTTTTTTACTACTCCTTGGAACCCCTATTTGAGGGGAAAAAAACACCAGGAGCAATTATTTTGGGTTTGTCTGAAGTTTAAAATTATTTAAAAAGTCAATTGTTGCATATCTTTAAACGACCATAACTTTTGCTCTAGTCAGCATATTTGGTATTATTATATATCAATTTCAGGTAGAAAAAAATTTCCAAGGTTGTGGCAGCCTGCAACCGGCTATTCCTTCTAGACTTTCTAAAAGAAAGGTCGTTTTCTATTTTTCGTCAATTTATTTATTTATTTTTCTTCTTTTTTTCAAACTTTGCAAAAATATTTCACATATTTTGACTTTAAATTTTATGTGGGGGCTTCTCATGATTTTTTTGGTGTTTTGAACAAATTTTCAAGTCATTTGAAACTCTTTTGAATATACTCCTAGTTTTACCTAAGTTTGGATGTTGTTGGCCCAATAGCGGCTGATACCATATTAGAAGAGTGAGTTTTTAAGCCTAACTCAACCCCACAAAACCGGCTTGTAAGGTGAGGTTTGCACCTCACTTATATATTATAATCTGGCCTTATGTCTAGTCGATGTGGGACTTCCAACAGTATTCTTGTTATTTGGAAATCTTGAATTCTTGGTGAAAAATGTGTAGCGATTGGTGGTCCTGTTATTTTTCTGATAAGATTAAGACCTTTTTGTGTTTTTGTAAATGGTGGCAAATCTAGAGGTGATAGTATTATTGATTATAATAAATTCATCTTTTTATTTTTTTTTTATAGACGCTCTTCTTTTGATGAGAGCAAAGCTTCTATTTCTTCAATAGTATATGGGTCGCTGCGTGTGAAGATGGAGGTGAAAAAATTGTCATATTCTTCTAAGACCATCAAGAATATCTTCAAAATGATCTTTAATGGAAAGGGGATATCCAATGATAGTCAAAGTGTCTATAGTATTCCTGATGTTAAAGAAGATATGTGACAACGTTTCTATCCTTCTTGGGTTTGCAAAGTTGAATCTTCAAAAATTTAACCTTTGATTTTGATTAAGATGCATGATAAACATGCAGCTGGTTCTAGATCTGAGAAGTGGTACTGAGACCAATCATTTGGGTGAGAACAGACGTGTCCATAAAAGCAAGGACCCAAGCAACCAAGAATTGATCTTGTTTCTCATACTAAATGTAGACATGAATGAAAATGTTGCGAATAATATCTTCAAAAGAGAGATATTTTAGTGATGTGTCTTGTCCATCGAAAAAATGAAAGATTTGTAATTTTTTTTATGCTGGCAAGCATTTGTTGTTTCTAGATCAAGAAATTTTTAGTAGTAAGCTTGAGAGAAATAGGTATATTCAAATTAAGTGGATGATACGAAGAGATAACAATGAAATTATTTGATTTGGAAATGAAAGAAAATTTTGAGAAAGTCATGATAAAGAACTTTAATTACTTATGTAATAAAGGACAACATAAACAAAAATAGAGAGCAAACTATAGAAAGAAAAGAATATTATTGATTAAATGAAGGGTCATTAGCACAAAAGAAACTTGAAAGTATATACAAAAAAGAACTTAGTTGATATAACTAGAATCAATTACTCTATTGTGTTATCAACTTTTCAATAATATTATTTTATTCTTTCTAGTATCTTGTATTCGCATAATTATTAATGACTTGTTGAGAAGCATAGTACACCATTTCTCAATAATAATAAGAAATATGTAAAACCTAACGGTGAAGATTTATAGGAAACATAACACCTAACACCGATGCGACATTTGATACTAACTTTAAACTTCCATAGGGGATCCTTTAAAATTGGTATTTTTATTTGATTTTCTAACAAAAGTATATTTCAAATATATTATTAAGTTATATTTTCTTGAAGGTATAGGTTGATGAGTTATAATTTAAATTTCTATAAAATATACGAAAAGCATGATTTAGTAACAATGATACAACTTTCCAATTCAACGTGCTGTGTCTCTTTTCTGTTTATCTCCTTTAATTGCACACGTACGTGTGCAAGTTTGTATATAAAAAGATTAAAAGGAAGTCTAAAAGAAAAGGCAAAGTAAATGATATAAAGTGACAAAAAGTATATATAGTTTTTATACTTTATGAACGATTTATATGGCACTTTTTAGATCATACTAAAGTCACTCCAAAGGCAAAGCAATGCCGTTAACAAAGGCTTTGTAGGTCTCTTTCAAGGACCAAATGTCCCACCCCATATTCTCTTGTCTAAAATCTTCCTTTGTCTTTCGGTTCTGATGTTATAATAACTCACATTTTTGTTGTAAGCATCCATGAAGGACAACTTTATGATTTGGATCTTTGGCCACACTCCATAAACTACCAAAAGAAAAAAAAAAAAAGGCATCCCTAGCTAGTTCCTTTCATTTAGTTTAGGGTAGTTGGGACTTGGGAAAATGATGGTGAACTAAATAAGTAAATTCATTTTAAATGCTAAAAAAAATAACACTAATGAGAAATAGAGATGACAACAGGTCAGGTCGGGTACAGATAGTGCCTACTCACAACTCCACCCGACAAAAAAAATTCACTCACTACACGCACGGATACTCGCTTTAAAAATATCCGTGGGTATTTTAAAACCCGCGGATAATCGCGGAAATGCAAATATTTTAAAAATATATATATTTTTTATAAATTATTAAAATAAAATTTAAATAGAATTACAAAAAATATATATAATATAATATAAATTTAATTTAATATAAATTAAAATTTAATTTTAATTAAATTTAATCTTGTAAAATATAAATTAATGTTAATTTTAATTAAATTTAACTTAATAAAATATAAATTAAATTTTTTATTTTTATTTTTTATGGGTTGCGGATATCCGTGGGTTGCGGGTATTATACTATCCGTACTCGACACGCTTATAAGTTAGTATTAAAATACCCGCTACCTGCAGGTTGCGGGTAATAAATATCCGCTGGTATCAACTATCCATTGCGGATTTTATCTGCGGATATTCGTGGACGCGAATTTTTTTGTCATTCCTAATAAGGAGGTTTTGCTAAAAAAAATTCCATTGATTCTTATACTTTTAATTTTACATAAGAATTAAACATTTGGAAGTATTTTAATAACAATATGATAGACTAGCAACATTTGTTAAAAAATAAACTCTCTTCTAATAGTATTTTACAATTTGGAGTTTAATCTAGTTTAAACTTTACAAAGTACACGTGTAAAATAAATTAGTTTTATTTTTAATTTAATCAATGATATGATATCTTAAACATTGATTTTAAAATTTAGTGTAGGTATTTTTATTTATTTTGGAAGAATTTACAAATAACTTGACAAATTGAGTATCATTAATCAATAAACATTTTTAACTATTCGTTTTATACCTATAAAATTTTAATACTTTAAAGAATATTATGTGATAAAGTTTTCTCTTTTTCGGTTTTAATATTCAAACCTAGAAAGAAAATGTATACCTTACATGACGATTGATTATTGATACCGATAACCAACAAAAGTTACGTCTTTATGTTTTATGATTATGATTATATCACTTACCACTAGTAAAAAAAGAGTTTCTAACGTGCTATATATGCTTCGGTTTCGTAAAAATCGAAGCGTATAAAAACGGTGGCAGTTTGGTAATAATAGTTAAAGTATACGTTTCGGTTCTCATATAACCGGTGTTTAAAAAGGATATTTTCTCGGTTCTTGAGTGACTCGAGGCATAAATAGCCACCTATTCCACGGTTACAAATCACTTTTCGTCTAACAACTTTGGAAAGATGAATCTTCCTCAGTTGTCCCTTACAATCGGTGCCTAAAGTTTGTACTGTCTCGGTTAGGCGCCAACCGAGGCATATAACATGAATATATTTTCAAAATTGTAATTATATATTTCATTTTTAATTATTTTCTGAAAGTTTAGGGATCGGGTACATTTGTAACCGAGGCAGTATGCCTTTATTACCTAGGGTGAGTTTGGAACCGAAGCACTATAACGTTTTCACTTACTTACTCCTCATTCTTCAGAACTTACCTTCTCATTGTTCCTCTTCTTCTCGCACAAACAAATTATCTTTGCTTTCACTGTTCTCCAACCAGCGTGAAACAACACCGTCGCTCCGTGGCCACCGCTCCGCCGCCACCATTCTGTCACAGATCTTCCTCTTCCATTTATTTCTAGTGGAGAACACATCTCCCTCCATCATCACACGTGTGGAGAACACACCAGAGGGGGATTCCTCTACCCCTCACTCGCAGAGGTTCCGGTGGGGTTCCGACGAGCTTCAACGACAACGATTAAAGCTTCCCCGCGCTCCCTCATTCAAGCTCGCTGCACATCCTCCGGCATCGGAGCTCACACCCTCGTCATCGTTTGATCTCCATGATCTGCACAAAGAGGGTTTTCTCTTTCGCGTCGTTGAGAGGGAGGCGCGTCGGAGACGCGGTGGGGGCAAAAGGTGCGGTGGTCGTTCTTGTTCTTGCGGTGGAGGCGCAAGGGCACAAGGCTCCTCCTCGGGTACTCGGGTAGTTCCTCCTCAACCCCAAAACGCCACCTTTCGCTTCTCACAAGACCTTCTTCGCGTTCCCGTGGGTGGCGGCGCTGGCCTCGCTTTTCGTCTAGCAGAGGAACACGATTAATGACTTTCTGATGCTGGGTGGTGTTTCGGTGCAGCCGCCGCCGAAGCTGCGGCCGGTGGTTTTTTGTTTGACTGAGTTTGGTGGGTGGTGTTCCGGTGCTGCCGAACACTGAAATGATTTTGTACGTATTAAAGTTTGTTAGTTTTGTGGATCTAATTATTGATGCTTGAAGCGTTTTCATTTCTGCCTCTGTTTATATTTTCCCTTCATCTTTCTTGTAAATTTGCCCAATTTGATAAATGGGTATGATGATTCCACTATGCTTTGTCATTTCTTCTTTGAAGAAGAATTTTCAGTTTTAAAGAAAATGTTCTGGTTCAGAGGATGTGAATAATGTTCTGGTGAATAATGAAAAATGGAAAAGATCAAAACCTGTGAATTTGAATAATGTTCTGGTTCAAAATACCCAATCTAGAAGGATACCCAATCTGAAAGGATATCCAATCTGAAAATTTTGGAAGAAAAGATACTGACTCGGTTAAAAGAGAACCGAGTCGAATCCTAGATCGATATTGCTTCTGCTAAATAAAACTAAGGCTATTCATATTCATTTTTTTATCTCGTCTTCGTATGCTTCGGTTCGCAAACCGAAATCTATGCCCGAAAATAACCAGTGCCAATTCGTTTAACTGTACTAGTATAAACTTTAACCTAACCCTAATTTGAAATTGTTGAATTTATATCTGACTTTAGGATTAGTGTTTTTCTAAGGTCAATTAGTCGCTACCCTTTTTCTTCCTTGATTAAAAAATAAAAAATTAATTTTAATTATAAATAAATAAATATAAATTAATTATATTCTTGTTATTCGCATAACAATATGTAAAAGCTAAAATTACGTTTCCAAGGATAAAGAACTACTCCATTATAGAAAAACCTAACCACTTTTAGATTAACGTACATTCAAAGCATAAAGAACTTTCAATTTTCAAGTCCAAACAAAAATCTTGGTCGGAGATCATTCTAAGTGAAAACAAACATCATTTATACCTACACCGACAAACTCTAAGCACAAGACCTACATTCATCTGTACTTTAATTACTAAAATGGTAACAAATGTGTTTAACATGTGGCAAGTGTATCCAAAATTAAGATCATAATATATTAATACCACTTTTGATAAAAAAAAATAAAAATTAAAAAACTGGTCTTCTGTAATGTCTAAATCAGCATCCTTGGGATGTTAGTTTACGTTTGCCGAAAATCGAAAAAAAGAAAAAAGAAATATGAATTACTGCGTTTTCAATACAAATTTACTATAGTTTTTAATAATAAAAGTATTTTTTTTTCATTGATTCGTCGATTACTTGCCTCGATACGTTTCAGTAGATCACTTTGATGAAATAAGAATTTCAGTTTCTGAAAATGTATATTTGAAGAAATATTTTTTCATAAAAGATTATTTAAAAATAAAAATAATGTATTTGGAATATTTTTTGTCAATTTTCATAACATCATTCTCTTGAATAAGAGAGATTCCTCATTCTCAATCCTGTCGGCTGAAACTTCCTCATTCTGATTTTTCTAAATTGTTTATTGACGTGTTTAATGATTAATTAATATTTGCGCATCTTAATACAACACTCCAAACAATAGTCGCTATTATGAACTAATTTAGAAGGTTTAAAGTCTATTAGAGATACACAAAAGTAACTGAAGTATTTAAAAAAGTTAACTGTATCAAAAAGTTTAATTTTTAAATTTATAATTAAGTTAACTACTTATTAACTAAAATTATTTTGTTTCAAATTTTTTATTTATTTAAATTTTTCTAAAATTGCACTTTAGTTTAGATATTAATGACTTGATCAAAATTTGGTTAAACAAACTCGATCAAATGTGATTGATTTTATATTAGAGTTAACTTGGCTGAATTTTAGTCAAGACCAATCGAATGACTTTTGGTTGTGACTAATTCGATTGATTTTCAATCGAGGCCAACTCGGCTAAATGTAGTTAAATTTCGATTGGGACCATATCGTTTAAGTTTCGATTGAGGTCCATTTCCGTCAAATTTGGCCAGGGACGATTCGGCCAAATTTCAATAGGAACCAATCAACTCCATCAAGTTTTAGTCATGACATTCTTGGCCAAATTCAATAGACTTTCCATGGAGGCCAACTCAGTCCTACTCTACTCGTATCAACCTTAGACTCAGTCTGACTCCTCTCGACATTTAGCCCAACCTAGTCGGTCTTAACTTTGACCTGATTTGAACCATCTCCATTTTTAACCTATTTGAGTCCATCTCAAAGTTGTGTTGTGTGTTAAAATAGAAAACAAATTTCAATGCAATTTAGTTTATAAAACAAAAAATTTGTTCACTTCAATTAATCTAAACTAATTTTCAATTCAATTCACAAACTACATTTTGATTTACTGCATAATGCAATTAATTTTGTCTACCCCTAAATCTAACGCATGTAATCTCATAATACAAATTAATAAAAGGTTTAAACCCTTTTTTGGTCCCTAAGTTAAGTTTTGATGTTCAGTTTAGTCCCCGCTTTTAAAAATGTCAAACTTAACTTTAGTCCCTATGATATGAAAAATGTATCAAATCAGTCCTCATGAAAAGCACTTAATGAACAACAAATCACAAGTTTTCATACCTAGGTATCCAATATTTTGTGATTTGTTAACGAAATGTGTTATGAACAACAAATCACTTAATGAAAAACTTGTGATTTGTTAAATGATAGGACTGATTTGATACATTTATAGGAAGTAAAAGTTGACATTTTTAAAAGCAGGAACTAAACTGAACATCAGAACTTAACTTAGGGACAAAAAAGAGTTTAAACCTTAATAAAAAGCTCAAATGAATAGAATAAATAAATGTAAATCAATAAACTACACAAATTAATAGAGAATGTTTAGGCTTGTCAATAAACACCTCAAATCGATTACAGAAAGGGAAAATACGAAACACCATAATCACGCTTAAACAACAGTTAAATAAAGATTAAGAACATGAATTTATTCTCAAATCTTAACATAAATAGACAATTATCTTCAAATCAATTATCTATATCAATTATAACGTTTAATAAGGGTGTTAAAATGTCTCTACAAGCGCGTCTACCATCTTAAATAGATCAAAATTAATAAAAAAGTGGTGATGAGATTTTATAAAATATTCTTTGGAGCTTATATAGAACATATACCCAAAAAAACTATTTGGAATATTAAATTATAAAAACGATATATTTGAAAATATTTATTATAATAAGTTTCACGAGGAAATAATAATTTATGTAATAGGAAATTCTTCATATTTATTTTTCAATTTTATTCTTTTAAATTCAACCGATTTTTTTTAATTTAATATTTTTTAAACTTAATTATTTTTTAATTATTAAATTAAGTACTAAATAAATAAAAATTATTTACAGGAAAATTGTAAAAATTATTTATATTTAATTTTATAATAATAATAATAATAATAAAATTATTATTTTTTATTATTATAAAGAAAAGTAAATACAGATGTGAATTCAATAATAATAATAATGATAATAATATCAATTCACGTGTTAATTGTAAGCTTATTTTTTTATTTATTTTTAATTTAGTATAAATTATTTATGAAATGTTTCTTCTGCCCGAAATCAAGCTCAATTTGTAAACACGTGCTTATGAAAATCAACACAAAACCCCCAATAATTTAATCTCTATAGTGGAGCTCGTGAAACCAATCTGAATTTTAAATTTCCTTTTTGTCGGTCGTACGTACAAAGAAGATTAATTTCTTGTTTTAAGACGATTTTCAACACTTTTTCATGAACTTAAGATAACCTGGTTTTTCCACGTTCTTGTTATCAAATTAATAAAAAATAAATAAATAAGTTCGATTACAAATTTAATTATTAGGAATTTAATTTTTTAATTACTTTCGTGTCTCCTTTTATAGAAGTGGTTTTCTATAGCCAGTCTTAATCATATCTAAGAGTATCGAAAAGCTTTAGAAAATAAGAAAAATACTCTTTAAAATAAAAAAAAAAATACTAAAATTTATTATTATGAAATAAGGAAGATAAATATTTCTTTTACTATTTAATGTATTAATATGTTTTGTAGTATTTAGTCCATGTAAATAATCTATTTCGATCTTAATCTATATTAAAAATTTCCTTATTTTCCGTTCATAAAATTTGCGTTGTTTCTAGATCCAATAAAATAGGATAAATCTAATCTTGGTGCATGAACATATTTTTCTATGATTTTTTTTCTTCTTCTAAAATTTTAAATAACTATTCTCAGTCTCCAATATTTCTTTTAAAATTAAAAAAAAAAATTAATGTTATAGATCTCATTTTTTATAATAAGTGTTAAATGTTAACAATATATCGCATAAACTAAATCACCGCTACTTGAAACTTAATTCCTAAGCTTTGGTTCATGAGCAGTTAATGACCATATATAGCATATAATTCCACAAATATTTTAATTTTAAAAAGATAAAAAAAAAAAATTACACGAATGAAAGTCAAAATAGATTTTACTTTATATGAACTAAACAATATTTAACCTTTTTCTACATTATCATTCAAGCACCAAGTGGGTTCCACATTTACCTGTTTTGCCTAACCCCCTTACTATGTTTTTCTTTACATTTTCTGTGACAACAGTTTTATATTATCATTGTCATGACACAATTTCCCATCATTGGCTAAACCAGTTATTTACCTCAAAAAAACAGATTTGTTAGTGTAAATTTTGGGAAGAGTTATTATTAGTTAGCATGATGAAATGGTGGAAGTGCCAGCAAACACAATGTCAGACAATAATGCACAAAAACCAGAGACATGACATAGCAGTGGGAAGAGTAAACAGATGAAAAAGGATCAAAGTAATGAAAATTTGGGTTCTGATTAACAAAGTGACAAAAGTGCCACAGGCTTACAAGTCTCTGCTTCTGCTGTGACAGGAACAATCCAAAACCAAAACTTTAAAATATAATTATACTTTTTTGAATCACATAAGTTGATAACAAGACCCAGTCAAAACCTCACTACTTAAGTTATATCTCTCATTTTTTTTTTCATCTATTTTTTCTACCATTTACCTTTTTGCCTTTTATGGAAGCAACTGTACAAAAGAGAATGTTATAGAACACTCCTCACAACACAACAACAGCTTAGTGGAGATTTGATCAGCAATTTAGCTAAGTAGCTCCTACTCCAAGAAAATCAATGAATGAGATGTTGTTAATCTTATCACTCTCTTTCTCTTCAGAAATTGAGAGATTAGACCTATTGGTGATACCTGACTCAGATACTGATACTTCTGAGTTTGCATCTGAAAAACTAGACTGGTCCACTCCCATTACCCTTTTTCCCACTTTCCAACCACCAAAATACTTCTTCAACCACACATCCTCCTCTCTTGATTCTCCTGAAATCACATTGTAATAAAAGATAAGGTAAATAGGGAACTTGTACCATCCATCAAACAAACCTATTCATAAATGCATAACACCAAAAAAGGCCTCTTTACTTTGTTCTCTAATTTCCTCTTCTTTCTCCAAAATAGATAACTTTTCATTAAATAATCAAATATATAAAGCGCTTTTCCAACCACATGTTTTCATCAAAAATTATATCTCTAATCACCATTCAATTTCAGGATTTCAATACAAAATCTAAAACTCGTTATTGCATACATACACACCTTATTTATAAATAAAAATTAAGAATAATTTATGATGGAAGTCGTCTACAGGATAGCTACATTGTTTTTTTTTTCAAATAATCTTTTTAATTGTTTTATTACACATCTGATTTGTATCCTTGTTTTTCACTGTTTTTAATAATCTTTCCGTTTACATGTGATTGTATCACGTGTCTATTGTATAAGGAGTTTCTTAAAATAAACAATTATATGTAACCTAAGATCATCTTTCTTAAGGGTTTTGAAATCACAAATAATCTCAATAAATATGTGGAAATATAGTTTATCTGGAAGGAAACCTTCCATACAATAAAGAGAACAGATTATTCTATTTTTTTCATAACATTTTCAACACATCATCCTTGTTATTTTTTTTACCACAATAAATATTAACAACAGATGAATAACGAAACAAAATAAACTAATAAGAAAATAACAGTATAAAGAATGAACCAGTGAAACAAAGAATTAACTACAAACCTGTGTAAAAATGTCGTAAAAAAATCTGATAAAACATTTTTTTTTTCGAGCAATAAAATATTTAAACTATTTTATGGTGTACCTGGTTGGTGTGAGAGTCCAAAAGGAGTGAACTTGGCTGAAGAGGGAATGAGAGAGAGGTTGGTGCAAGTTGAGGCAGATTCATCAATGGTGTTTGAGATGGTTGACTCATCACTGGTTGCATTGTTAGACAGTGTCAGATTCAAACCCTTTGGAAGAGGTTCATTGATAAGAGGTTTTCTCCTTCTATACACGCCACTAGATTGCTCCCTCTCCCTCTGCCTCCTAGACATCATCACATGCCAATGGTTCTTCACTGCATTATCTGTTCTTCCAGGAAATAGTCTTGCAATCATGGCCCATTTGCTGCCATACATTTTATGAGCAGTCAAAAGCCTTTCTTCTTCTTCCTCACAGAAACACTTTTTGTTGATCTTAGGATCTAACTGGTTAAACCATCTCAATCTACAACTTTTTCCTGCAATCCCAAAGATAAAAGAAAATCCATGCAAGTTTCATCAGACTATTTCCATAATCTATACAAAGACCTCAGAAACATGACTAAAAACACAAACTTTAAAACGAATTAACAGTAGATTTTAGCAAATAATATCACCTGATCTTCCTTCTAAATGTTCAGCGATCAAGTTCCAGTTTTGGGGACCATATTGAGCCACCAGCTCCTTCAGCTTGTCATCTTCTGCTGGCCTCCAGTGACCTCTGGCACAAAGCTTGGTGAACCCGTTTTTCCCTGAAACGGAGCCGTTAGCTTCTTCTTCTTCCTCACGTTTCAAAGACAGGTTCTTGTTTGTAACCCCTTCATCACTTGTTCTCTTTTTTCCCCTACTCTCCTGCTGCTGAACCATTGAAGGGCTCAACATCTGAAAACCCATGTCAAGGTTTGGACCCAAAACCCCCTTGCCGTGACCCAAGGGCGGAGCTTGAGAACCCACGTGAAAAGAAGGGATGAAACTCATGACTCCATTGAAACCTTCACCAACAACATTATTGAAGTACCATGAAGAAGAATCCATGGAGACAAAAACCGAAAAAAGAAAACAAAAGCAAAAGACAAGCAAAAGGGTTCACAAAAACGGGTTTCTCTCTCCCCTATGAACTATCGCAATGCCAGAATCATCGAGAATATATGGAAGGAAAACCGTTACTAACACAATCTTGTTCCATATCAATGACTGAGGTGAGACTAAGTCCCTTAAAAAGAGAGGGACATGGAGAGAGAAGACAGAGTGGGGTTGGGTTACAAGAATGAGAAGAAAAAGCTAAAACAAGATCGTTTTTAAAGAAGAGAATTTTTGAAAGATGAGAGAGAAGGAAGAAATAAGAAAAGGTTGAGAATGTGTGAGCCCACGCGATTCTGCTGAATATATTTTCACGTTTCTCTCTCTACATTGTGTGAAGAAAGAGAGGAAGTGAAATGAGATCAGGGTTCTTATTTTGAGACTGATCTCACAGTGAGAAAGCAACAACTAAATAGTGTGGTGAGTGAGCGAGTTAGTGTGTGGGGGTTTTCAATTTCTCTCTCTAGAAAAGTCCATGATGTGTGCAGTGCATGCAGTTCGAGAACCGCTCGTGTGCCTTGTCAATAAACTAAGGAAAACGCAATGTTTAATGTTTTGTTTTGGGTGATGTTGTTTCCTTCCTCTGCACTCTCTGCACACATTCTTGGACTTTGAGCTAAAAAGATAAACCCCACACTCTCTTTGTCTCTTTCTCAAACCTTTTGCTTTTCTTTTTTTTCAAAAGAACAGAAATTTCAGACACCAACAATGTTAAAATCATCAATCTCCCCCAATCACTTGTTTCAGTATTTTTTGACTAATTAATTGTTTAGGTTGCTAGGTCAGTACAAATTACAATCCTTATCATGGTAGTTACTCATTATCTGTCGAAACTATTTAAGATTTTGGTTATGGCAAAATCTGATTTAATCGATGAACACATGCGATGGAAAATCATAATAATTTAATTGCTATAGTGGAGCCCGTGAAACCCATACGAATTGTGGGTTCAAACTTCAAACCAAGGTTTTTGTCGGTCATACAAAACAAGGCTTGGTTTATTAAAATCAATATGGTTTTCACTACTTCTTCCTCTGTTATGTTTTCTTTCTCAGTTATAGTACAAACCAAGCTTAATTTATTCAAAAGAATACGATTTTCAACACTTTTCCTAAACATAATATATTGCTACATTAATGAATCATGTATCCTTTTACTTTGTTTTTCATCTTTTGAAACTCCTTTATCAACACTTCCCTAGTTGTATGTATGATGTATCAGTATATATGCCTTACAAAACTTACAGCCACTGTTCCATTTTAAACCTATGATTTATTCTTACTATATTTCTATATAAAGAATATATATATATATGAGCATGCATTATTAATTTAACAGTGAATGCTAACTACATTGAACTAGTATGCTGGGAGCAACCATGCATGAATCACAGAAGTAGTGAAGCTTATTATTTATTATCACCACAAGAAATAGGGTTAGTATGGAAATAGTTAAATTCAATAACCTTCAAAATGTAATGCTAGAAGCTATTAAAGGGTCACCATCTACGGCACTTAATAGAAAGTGATCATTACATTAGTTTGTGAATGGCATTTTAATAGTATAAAAATTAATATATATGGTGTCAATCCCTATTTTGGTGCCTAAGAATGACCAAAAGTAAAGATTAGATGCCAAGATGTGATTTATATTTAATACGTGCGTAAAGTTTTGGTAGGGTTGGAAACTTTTCACTGAGAAGGCCAGGCAATAATATTTCTCTATCAAACACTCACATGTCAAGCAATAAGTATACGATGCAAGTAAAACTGAAAATTTCTCTTCAATATGATAATTAGATACGAAGGAAAACACTCACATTTGAAATTGAAACTTTTTTAATTCCTTTTTATTTAGCACTGTCTCGGTTACTTTTCAACAAACACAAGGTAGTGTAGTAGGTAAGAAGCCTAGAATTTTCATGTAGAATCTTATGATCTCATAGCTTCTCCTAATATCTTATAAGTTATTATTTGGAATTTGATGAATGAGTTTTGGAAAACCGTCAATGGTTTTATGATGTTGTGAAACACCTACCTGGCTTTTCTTGTAAAAATCGAATACACTTATGGAACAAAAATAAACACAAGGCTATACTTTGATAAAAAGAAGTGGAGGGTCTTCGTTGGTCACAAGTCACTAGACATTGGTCTTTATAGATGTTTGTGATACCTTTTTTAGATTAGTTAAAGTCTGTTCTCCAATATTAAGAAAAAGAAGCACAAAACGCAGCCTTTATTGACAACATACAGAAATTTGGTGCCACCCCCCATTCCTCCTCTCATCATATCACATCATATAGTTATACATTTTTTGTGAATCTACATATTATTAATTATTTCTTATAGATGATTGAAAATTTTATGTTGCGTAAAGAAATTCATTTCTAATTTATTATTAATTTATTATGTCTATAGTGAAAAAAATATTTATATATTTAACTACCATAAGAACTTGAAAATAGGATTAAAGGGATGATAAGACTATTATGCTAATAGCACTAATGAAAAACGCTGATTAACGTCGGTTATTTTGGGCTTTTAACGTCTATAAATAAATCGACGTCTAAATCGGTGATGTCAATGGGACGTCCGACATCCTAACCACAGACGTTTATAATTACGTCAGTTAGTACTAGAGACCGATGTCAATAAACGTCGGTTCTGGTTTAACTGGACGTCTAAAAACATTATATAGACATCGGACAAAGCAATAACCGACGTCGAGAGGCACTAAAGACTTTGAAAATGACACTGACAGACGTCTAAAAGGTACTATAGACATCGGTGTGTACATTAACCGACGTCTAATACAGTGGTTGTGTTTTAGTGCAATTTTGTTCCCGTCTTTGGATAGCCTGGTAGCACAATCTCCTTTTGCTAGTTTCCCCCAAAAAAAGCTCGCGTCTTTCGAATTTCTTATGGTCCCTTCAACCCAAAACCGAACCTAGGTGGTTGGTTCCCTTTTTCATCCGCAAGAGGCAAAAATCACGGTGAAACGAAAACTAGACAACAACCCTGGGTTGTTTTTGGATTGAAACAATCAAAAGAAATTCAAAAGAAGCCGCTATTTCTGGGAGGCAGCTAGCAAATGGAGAATGTGTTACTACGTTACCCCAAAAAAAGAACAAAACTGCACTAAAACACAACACAAAGAAAGCAAATTTTAATCAGTTGAACCAGAAGATAATAGATGAAAGACTAAACAAAGTTTAAATAGTAAGCATAAAAAAAAACCCACGCACCTGGGATGCCTCAAGAGAGAAAAAGGAGAAGAGGCAGAGGATAAAGAAATCAGAAACAACAACGGATTGCCGCAAGAGAGAAAAAGAAGAGGTGCCGCAAGCGAGAAAAGGAAGAGGCCGCAAGAGAAAATGGAGAAGAGGAAGACGATATCAGAAACTGAATGCCGCGAAGAGTTTGCGGTTGTATTATAAAATTGGGCGTCAGTTGCTCCAGACACCGACGTCTAGAGTCACCTAGACGTTGGTTATATCACTAATATGACGTCCAAGTTAACATTTAAACTGACTTTTTGAATACCCATTAGACGTCGGTGTCGAGGGAATCCGACGTCTAGGAAGCTGAACCGATTGACGTTTGATTTCCTGTCAGGGATGTTCACGACAGTTGTGATGGGGTGCCGACGTCTATAATAACGTAGACGTCGGGGACCTTCTAGCCGACGTCTATGTCCCTCGAGTTTGGTGAACATAATTAATTACAGGCACATAGACGTCGCTTCCCCTCAAACACCGACGTCTAAATTGAAGAACTTTTTGTCTTCCCACCTTCCAAACAAGCCTTAGACGTCGCCTTTTGACTACCTGACGTCTAAGTGCCTGGGAATTAGGTAAAGAGCATTAATTGCAGCCACATAGACGTCGGCCCCCCGTGAACAACAATGTCAAAGGACTGTCTTCTCACCTACCTCTGAGAATTAGACGTCGGTTTGCGTCAGTGTGGACGTCTACAGTGTAATAGACGTCGTCAGAACCTAAAACTGATGTCTAGGTTACCAATCTATTTACGATAATGCCACCGTCCACTCATATACGTCAGGTTACCAACAAACCGACGTCTATTGGATGACGTTAAACAACGTTTTTGCACTAGTGTAGAACCAGATTTTTATAGTTAAAACACATCAACAGTATAAACAGAATATTTTAAAACGTACTGGTTCATTTGCTTAAGCACTCCATCTCTCTAAAATTATGTTCTTCAAACTTCTCTGCCTTCTCTCTAGCGTTATTCTCAACTGAGCTATCTGTTCAACAATCAGGAGGTGCTTAAGCAATCCTGACGTTGTGAGCTTTGAATTCAACCGATCAATTTGGTGTTCTTCATCTGGTAAGTGTTTCCCCATTCTCTCTGAGCTTCTGAACTGTAATCATGCAAAGTTCCTACTTTGCATGTGTTTAGTGGTTCCTCTCCTTCAAATTCTTAACTCAATTGAAGTTTAAGAACTATTTTCCATCATCAATTGATGATCTGTAGGTGGTTCTAGCATTTTTCTTGAGGTGCAAGAGAGTGGACGAGGTTCTGTTATATTGTGTTGTTGATTAAAGGTAAAGGAAGTTGGGTCTTATTTTTTGTTCTGTGAATTAGGGTGTGCATGAGATGTGAATTAGGGTGTGCATGGGATAAATTACTGTTTGAAGTGGTGAAATAACGCATGTATGAACTGTTTTGTATAGGTGATGTTTGTACTGGATTTGGTAACTTTGCATGTGAACTCGATTGCTTAATGCCTATCAAATTGTGAAACTATGGAATTGTGCTTATGAACTAGTATGGATAAGGTTTGATGCTGATATTGAGTGGTTGAATGAATTGAATTATGTTAAATAGGTTATTAGATTAGGAGATAAAAGAATTTGGGTGTTTAGGGTCCCACTAGAGGAACTTAGATGGTAAAATTGAGAACTAGACATTATAGGTTGTTCTGGTCAGTTTAGATAACTTAGGTAAGTCAACTGGGACCTAATTGGATCCCTAAAATGGTCAAAATTAGACTCAAGGTGGTAGAATTAGATTTGGGTTCATAGGTTGAGAGATTTTCAGTTTTTAGGTATAAATCAATGCATGAACAATTTATAATGATGTTAAGGAGGGTTATAATCATTTAGGCAAGTTTAATTTAGCTTACACTTCGATCTAGGGATGTTAGAATTTCACCAAAATCGTTAGAATTGATAATGGAGGTTGGAGTTGCATAATTATACAAGTTTAGAGTGCTGCAGATTATGTAGACTCGTTGTGCGAATGAATTCGCATAGCGAGCTACCCTGGAGAGGTGCTCTCTGTTAGGGCATTCACATAGCGACTTAGCGACTCTGTGTGCTATGTGAATCACTGTAGAGGGTTTCCTTCTGTTTGGTGAGTCGCCTTGAGAATTTGATCGCTTTGTTATTGGTGTTAGTCTAGGAAATTATCTAGATAATTAGAATAGCGTATGAGAGGCGCTTTGTAGAGTGTGAGGCCTAAAGCCTCTGTGAGTTAATTCGTCGGGCGATATAATTCGCTATGCAAATTAACTGGGAAGGGTAGTCTCTGTTTGATGGCTCGCATAGCGCATAGGGTTCACTATGCGAGAACCCCTTTGCCTTACTTTGCGACCAAATGCGCATAGCGAATAATTTCCTTGTGTTTTATTCTTTTATTCTTTCTTGATTAGTTGATGATGTGTGATGCTTATATGATTTGGTATGATATTATATGTGATTATATAAATAGAATATGGTATGTTGATGATGCAAAGAGAAATATAATATGATTAAGATGGAGAGATTGAGTATGAAAGTAAGATCTCTTGGTGAGATCATTGTAGTGTTTAGAATTAATATAGGAGCTCAGTCTTGAGGATTATCCTAAGACTCTAATTATCTTTCATTCTCACTTAGAGAAGATTGATGCATCTGGTGAGAGTAGTAGGAGGTCCTAGTGTAGGCACTACTTGGAGGCCTATTGCGCGGTAACGGACTAACCTTGTGTGTGGTAGGGTGAAACCCATTGGCAATGGCTTTGCAAAGCAGTAGTGGACACCACAAGTGCACAACCTGCTATAGTTCGATATTCATTCTAAGTCCGGACGAGTCTAGTTTGAGTTATAACATGATAAGATGCTTTGTTTGTTTACTTTATGAATGTGCTTTTACATTTCAAATGCTATAAGATAAGATGTATGCTTTTCAACCTAGCTTACCCTTGTTGTTTGTGTGTGTTTTGTATGGTTTGTTCTTCCTTTTGCAATGACCATCCACTTGGATGTGAGCAGAGGTAGACGATGCGGCTGCATAGTTGTTAGGATCCCTTAGCTATTCTATTATGTTTTGAAAAAAAAACTCTCTTGTATATAAAGTTTTAACTTTATGGCCATTTTTGGATGACTGTAAGCTTATTACTCTATCTGCAAGTTTCAACTATTCTATTATATTATAATGTTAATCATTCTATATTATATAGTTATATATATATATAATTTGGGACGTTACAAGTACTTATATATTTCATAAACAGTTTCACTGTTATTTATTCTCACATAAATATGACGTATAACATACTATCATAACATATAGGTTAATCGTTACCTAAAAAACAATAAAGTAAACTAGTGTAACTATAATAGAACATACAAAATATAAATAATTTTATAACAAATGTAATTCTCATCATCATAACCAACTGATTACATATAACAAGAATTTAATATAACACATGTCCTCACTAGCACCATAACCACACTCCAACTAGTTTAGCTTATAAGGCTCTTATTGCTTAAAATTTTGACTAAACTTTCAAAGACATGTATATTAAGTAGACTTAGAAATTTTGTCCTTGTCATACTATCTCTCACTCCCATATAGTAATAAATGAATCAAAACTAGTGTCCTTCTTATAAGTATGTCAAGGTAAATTTCTTATACCTGCATGGTTCGATTTTGTTTCATATTGAAGGTCCAGATTATGGAAACATCCATTGTCTCTCACAACTAGATATTTTCCTTTTTGTGAGTTAGATACAAGCATAGTCAAGATAATATCATCAAATCATTGTTCAATAAACTCACTCATTATAGTATTTCCTCCTTGGAAATCACCACACCTTTAACATCCACACAATCATACATTACATACATTCAAAAACAATTATCAAAACTTAAACTTTCATACATTAAAATAAATAACTTCGCTCAATGCCTCTATTCCCTTGCCCAACAAGTTTCCCCTAAGGAGTAGATCACTCAACGACATCTTGGCTCACCAAGTGATAAGTATCCAATTTATGTATCTTTGCATATCTTTTTTACACTTATCTTGCATAAATTTGATAGAAAAATTAGGTGAATTAACTCTTTTTAGCTTAGAATCATAGAATAAGGTATTGAAATTTATAAAAATTTGAAACTAATGATTTTTTGGTGATTTGCAACAAATTTTTCAAGAATTTAAGGATGTGCAACTGAAGCCCCATAAACCATTTAAAACTCGTTTCCAGGGATGGATTTGTGCATTCAGTTGTTATGACTCTCAATGTCAGTATTAAAGATAACTTATGTCAAGGAATTGGGTAAGTTGTTTAAGACTTAAATACATTACATAAGGAATTTGTGTGTTCTTGGCCTTAGAGAATGGGGAAAGTAATATTCATCACCAACATTATCTTCATATTTGTGGATATATTTGGTTAAGTTGAACAGAGGTTTACAGCCATGGAGCAAGTATCTGAGATTGAACCTCCACAAGGTTGCTAACGAATCTTGCTATAAGAGGAATCTGCGTAAGGTTATTTAGAACTTTATCTTGGAATAATTCATTTTTCATATATGAATTAAAAGTATTTGAATGTTGTTGTATGCATTGAATCCATCATAGTTTCACTTAGATATATAAACTAAATCTAGCTTCCACCCCACTCAATCTATGTATTTATCCATATGCACTTTCTATCCAAAATCCCCAAAAACCAGCTACCAATATATTTACTGCTTTCTTGTGGAATCGATAACCCCCATTTGGTTGTACTACAACTTACTTGGTGCACTTGCAAACTGGTCACACAGGCTCTTTTTAAAACTTGATCCATTCAACACTTCGTTGTGTGAAGGCAGAGTTTGATCACTAATAAATAACTCAAAAAATACTTTTGTGATTTACTCCACCCATCATCACAAAGCGAAAGCAAAAAATTGGACGCCCAACAAATGAGTACTCAAATCAAATTTCTCAAAAGGGTTAAATATGTTTTTAGTCTTTAAGCTTGAACGTCAAATTGGAATTTATCCATGTCCCAAACTTTGATACATTTTGGTCCCCAAACTTTAAAAATGAAATAATATAGTCCTTTTAACCTTGTTAATTTTTTTTATTTATTAAAGGCATTTTAGGTTGTCATTTGAGTTGGAACGTGTCAAATGGTTTAAATAGCTTAAACATTAGCCTAAAACATCATTTAGCATGTAAAAAGAAATTTAACGTAATTAGGTTAGGAGGACTATGTTTATTCAATTGTAAAGTTTGAGGACCAAATTGTATCAAAGTTTAAGACATGAAAAATATTCAAAATTTGCATCAAAGTTTAGGGACTAAAATCATAATTAACTTTTATCAAAATTTGTCCAACAAAACTTTAGCCTACTAGGGACAAAGGTTAGGCAAGCTCCCTAGAATTTTTTATAAAAGAATGTGTTGCAAGTGCTTTTCTTCCCAACGAATAAGACCACTAGGAATTTACTTTAAAAACTCACCCAAAGAGCTTGATCTTGCCTAGTAAGTGAGTCCACCCATGCTCTATAGATTTCATTTAAAAACCATTTTCTTCCAACAACCATCTTTTGTTTTTTTTTTAATTTGTTTAATTTTATAACATTTTTAAACATTTTAATTTTAAAGAAATTGTTTGTGTAAAGATAAAAATGTGCCACTCAAGATCAGTAATCAATGTTTTATATTCTATTTGGTTCTTATATTTGTTATTTTTGTTCAATTTAATTTCAATTTAAAAAAAAAGTAATTTCGTCCTTCTTCAAATTGTCAAATCTAATTTTTATATAAATATTTTTATTAAAGACATATTTTTATGAAATATTTTTGGTAGGGTTACAATTAGTTTAAAATTAGAACAAAAATTTTAAGAATGAGGACTAACATCATTTTAAAATTTTACAAGGTTAAAAATCACATGTGACTTTTAAAATTTTAAGAGGTTAAAGTAACACCATTACTTTATGTGATATTTAACCACTTAAAATTTTAAATTAATAGTGTTTCTCCTCAATTTTGAAATATTCATTTTAATTTTAAATCCACTCATATCCTAAATTAAAAATATTTAATAAAAATATAAACTTTAATAAATAAACTGTCAGTGTATAATTTATATAAATTAAATTTGGTTTTAATTTGACGAACAAAATTGTTTCATTTTAAAAAAAATAAGATTAAATTGAACAAAATAACGAATATAGAAACTAAATTGAATATAAAACATTGATTATGATATGTGTTATGGACCTTGATACGTGACACAATATTAGTTTAACATGTGGAATTTTTTAAAAAAAACTAAAATATTACAAAAAAAAAACACAAATCTATTAATTATTTAACCAACGATACCAAAACAAACTAAAATTGAATAAAATTGACATAAATTAGGACGAAATTGAATAAAAAAATATTAAGATTAAATTGAATAAACTTAACAAAAATAGAGACCAAATTAGTATTTAAACTAAATACATATTTTTACATTAAATTCATAAATAAGCTAACAAAATAAACTACATTTTAAAAATTATTTCAAATATTAAAATCTAAAAATTACATGCGTCATTTTATATTTATATTTTTAATATTTTAAAAAATTATAAGTTTAAAATAAAGATATTTTATTAAAATTAAAAAACATATAAATAAAATTAATTTCAATAATTGGTTTTAGTTGAATTATACATGCTTGGGTAGATCTAATTAGGTTTAGAATATCAAATGGAATTTGTAGATGTTAGTAGAAGTATATAAGTTAGAGAAGTGTAGTTGAGGGGTGCAAATTCTACATAATTGGCACTAGTGTAAAAATAGCGTATAACATCACACATTCAATGTCCAACCACTGAATAATCAGCGTTAAAAATGACCGATGGACTTTTTGTAAATAAATGCAATTATTAGACGTCGTTTAAAATTGTAATTCAACGTCAATTTGTTATATTGGGTAAATTTTGCAAAAATGTTTGGCGCGAAGGCGAAAATGAATTTACCTATGACGTCGAATGCCCTAGAATTAGACGTCAAAAGGATATAAAACGTCGAATGCCCCAGTGTTAGATGTAAAAAGGTTAGTGAATTCAATAAAAATTTGAGCGGAAGATTGAAAATTCATTCACTTTATCTTAGCGCACAAGACCCTCTTCTCTGCTCAATTTTTTCTCGAACGAAGTTTGACAACCATCACATATAATATTTCTTTCATTTGATACAAATGCATGTTAATTAACTACTTTAAGTATAATTTTCGTTTGTTTTGACCGATTATTTTCACGTTTTTTTCCTTCATAGGCGCATTATGTTTTCTTTCTCACTGGTGGCAACACTTTATTCCGACGAACCCACCTTTTGAAGGTTAGTTTTCGTTTTGAAGAACTTACTTGTTGAACTTGTTTGTTATTGTTGTTTGTTGTTTATACTACACTACACATTCATAGTTCATGCTTTATAAAATACCAAAAACTGAAATTTGTTATTTTTCTGCTTTTCAAGTCTCGAAGAGTTGTAAAAAGAATCACAATTAATTAAAAAAACAAAAACAAAATTATTAATGTCATATATTGACAAAGTTCGACGTTAACTTATTTTACTAAGAACGTCGGATTGTTCTATGTCCGACGTCAATTAATGTAAATTAACGTCGAACTTTTTGAATTCGACATCAATTTAACGTCTCCTGATATAATGTCAGCCTCGAATTCGACGTGAAAGGCTGAAAAACATCGACGTTATACGGTATTTTTGTACCAGTGTGGTATTATGCATAATTATGTAGTCTCGCTGAGCAAGTGTAGTTGCTGAACAAGTAGAATTATCCTAACTGCGCGAATTTAGTCGTTTAACGAGTAGAGCTCACCGTTTTTGTATTCGCAGAGCGAGTCATGGTGGCTGAGAGAGTGGGCTGACAGACACTTTTACCTGAGCGAGCATACCTGGTGGCTGAGTGAAAATATCATATTTTCAACTAAGTTTTTTTATATATTTCTTAACGTGTGTTCAATGTATGTGATTGTTTGAATGATTGGTTTATAATACTTATTGTAAGGATTGAGAAAAGAGTAATTTTGATGGTGCACACGTGGCAACAAGTAAGTGGTGATCAAATATTTATGTTTAAAAACACTACAAGATCATACCACTTTCCTGAAACACCAGCACCACTCTTCAGAGCTCTCTTTCTCCTCCTCTATCTTCTCTCATCATTTTCTCAACACTGAGCCAGTGGATTTCTACTTAGGTGGTGCCCCAACGATCACAACGTAGCGGGCTTTGTTTTCAACTGATCAGTTTCTTCAATCTGACCGGTAAGTGGTTCTCTCCTTTTCTTCCGAGAATCCTTGAGTCTTGAGCATGCAATCAAACTGTTGCATGTTTCTAATGATTTCCATCTCAAATTCTCAACTTAAATTAGGTTTGAAGAACTGTTCCCTGTCATCAATTTGGGGTCTATAGGCTTACATAGAATTTTTGTGAAACTCAAGTTTGAATCGGGGTTTGTTGGAGCTGCGCCACTGTGTAGAGGTAAGGGAAGCTTGGGTGTTTCTTGTTCTGTTTTTGGAAATTGGGATTTTGCATGAATTGGGTATTTAGCTTGGGGATAGTTTTTCAAAGTATACATGTATGAAGCTAATTTAGTGAAATAAGGGTATATGAACTGTGAATTGTGTGCCTATGAAATTGATTGAATTTATGACATTGATAATCTTAAATAAATTGATGTTGAGTAGTTGGGTATTTTGATCTCTGTTAAGCTGTTACTAGATAGGTACATAAGCAAAAATATGAGATTTAAAGTCAAATTAGAGGAACTAGGGTAGTTGGATTTTGAATTTGGTATCCCAGGCGGTTTTGGTCACTCAAGACCATTTAGATAAGTCAAATGTGACTTATTAGAAGCCCTAAAAGTGGTAAAAATAGTGTCTAACTGGTAGAGTTAGATTTGGGTATATAAGTTGATGAAATTGAAGAATTTAAGTGTAGATTGATGCGAAATCACTAGAGAATTGGTTTAGGAAGTGTTAGAGTTGATTAGGCAAGTTAGATTCATCATATAGGTCGAGTTTTGAGTGCTAGAACTTCACCAAAAGGCCTAAAACGAAACTTAGGGGTGTGAGTTCTGCAAAATCTGCAGAATCCACGCCTGGGCGCCCCTAAGGGGCGTTGGGCGCCCTTCAACTCGCTATTTCAGCTTAGTTCTGGCGCCTGGGCGCCCTTTTCTGCTGTTGCTTTTGTTTTTGATAGTTTGTGGGGTTCCGGATGTCCGTTTTGGACGTTCTTTAGGTCGTTCTGGAGGTTTTTGACCCTTCCGGAGCCATTGGTGAAGGTCTCCAAGCTGTTTGAAATACTTAAGTATTGATAACTAAAGATTATAAAGAAACTTGTGTTAATGAGTGATGGTTCTGTGAAAGTATGGAATGCTTGAGTATGTATGAGTTGTTTTTATAACATAACTAAAGGATGATTGTGTAACATGATTAAGAGTATGAGGTATTGCATTGTGAAGTATAGTCTGAAAGCATATATGTACAGAGTATGGTTATTGGACGTAATTCCATTATCCTCATGGGAGGTTACATGGTGGTGCCCTGTAGTTTGTTGTGATTGACCGTATGAATGGCCGGAGTTCCTGATGGGGTTTATCCTGACATTCTAATGACCATCCATGCTCAAGTAGAGAGTGATGAGTCATGTGGTGAGAATAGCAGGAGGTCCTAGGATAGGCGCTTCTTGGAAGGCTTATACCGCTTTAAAGGGCTTACACTTGTGTGTGGTCGGGTGAAACCCCTCGGCAATGGCTTTGCAAAGCAGTAGGGCCACCACAAGTGCACAAACTCTTGGAACTCGACATTTCATACTAGTCCGGATGGTCAAATCACGTGGTCTGTCATTGGTATCAATAAAATGCATTCAGTTACAGTTTGTGTTGTATTATTGTCATTATATGCTTGAAATACTTGATTGATAACATATTTTTTACCCTTGCTTGTTTGTGTTGTGTGTGTATGTCTTTCTTTTGCGATGATTATCCACTTGGATGTGAGCAAAGGTAGAGGAGGTGCTTCTGGAGCAAGCGTTGGAAGGAGACGATGTAGCTACCTAGTTCCTAGGATTCTTTTTACTGTCTTCTCTATTTTGAGTTACTCTTTTGTAAGCAAAGTTTAAATTTTATGGTCAATTTTGGATAACTGTAAAATTATAACTTTATCTTTCTCCTTAAACTGCTCTATCATATTATAATGTTTAATCATTCAAAATTATATTATCATATAATTTTTGGGATGTTACACTTATCTTGAAGTATGAATTGATTTATAATATGATTGGAATACATAATGGTTTATTCTTGAGGTTATGTATGTAATGGAAGTATGATTGAAAAGAGTTTCTAAGGAGGAAATTCTTATTGGTGGTTTCAAGTATTATAAGTATGAATGGACAGAGTTTAGTTGGGGTTTATCTTCACATTCTAATGATCATCCAAGCTCAATTTGAGAGTGATGAGTCATGTTACGAGAATAGTAAGAGGTGCTAGCCTAGGAGCCTTTCTTTAGTTGGCAAATGGCGTTTTAACAGACTAACCTTGTGTGGTAGCTTTGAGTGGGTCAATTGTTCCACCACATAGGTGCAGGAACCTCTGTAACTCGACATTTCATATTATATCTGAATGGTCAAGTCTAAGTGTGTGGTATGATTAAAATGGATGTTTTATTATCTTTGAAGTGTAATATATGATGAACTTTATTTTACTATGTTGAATTGTTTTAACACTAGCTTATTCTTTTGTTTGTGCCTATTCATGTGTATATTTTTTTTTTCTCTTTTGCCATGATCACCTAAATAGTATGAGTTTAAGGAGACATCTTTTTAGTAAATTGATATGTGAAGATGAAGTAGAAGAGTAGTTAGATGGTTCTATAGAAGAAAATCCCTTGTTTTTGTGGTAGGTTTGCTTTACTTAATTGTTCTATTATCTTTTATTTTAGTAATTTTATAATATTAAAATGGGATGTTACATTCTTTATATTTTTTCTTAATTACCTAGAATAAAAAATAAAATCATATTTTACTTACATTAACATTCTAACCTTTACTATAATATATTCCTAACTTCAAATATTTTAAAAGATAAAAAAAAAATATCAAACAAATCAATCATATTTGCATATAAGAATAAATAAGAAACTAGCACATAATTATATTTTATATAAGAGTTAAAGTATCACTGATATTCTTTATATATAAATATATTAAGAGTTAAAGTATCTTTGGACATTTTGAGACAGGAAGGAGTACAAAATTCGTTTTATTTTAACGAATGAAACGGTGGGTCCAACTTAAAATTGTGCACGTGAAACATTATTGGTGAAAATCATTGTCATTGCCTATCCAAGTAGCCTCGTGTGTTCCTATACAACAACATCAATATCTCTCTTTTTGTCTCTCCATTTCTTTCATCTTACCAATTACTTCATATTCACAATATGCCTTATTTTACTTATTTCCTGCTTCATTAATATATATATATATATATAAACTTTTTAGTATTACCACTTTCGTCTTTGACGTTTCTTCCATTTTTTTTCTCAACTCTTGAAGTGACTCACTACAGAAATACTTCTTCCTGAAATAGTAATGGAAAAAGGGAAAAGCTTTTAATTCTAATTTTAATTTTTTTAAGTAAAATTTTAGCATATTTCTTTTTTTTTTGGCATATTTCTTATCTATGATGTATATTTATAAGATGAGAGGATAATTTTGATGATGTTGAACAAATTAGCATATTTAATTGTCAATCATCTTACAGTGCATGGCTAATTGTCAACCCACACAGTGCATGTTTTTAATGCCCTTTCTTTTCTTCCTTTTTTTTACCTTTTCCCTTTCATAGAGAAGCATAATAATGAATCAAAGTAACCATTGTGTAATTGTCAACCACCTTCCTGTTTACATACCAATAATTGCTCATTTACTGTATACTAAATAATTTAAATAATTTTACCCTAAAGTCTCATTCTAGCTAATTCTAATTCCAATAATTTTAAAAAAAAATTAATTCTTTGTTTTTAATTTTCATAATACAACTTTATTCTATTTTTTGGTTTTAGCACATCAGTTTTTCCGAAGGAATTTGATTAATGAGGTGCGGAATTTAAACACTTAAATGATAAGATTCATGAAATGTGCACAAGTGGAATATCCAATGATTTAAAAAACAAAACTGATAATGTTGCACTGTTTTATAATGTGATGTATAAGCATTAATTTATTCTAATATTTTTAATCTTTTTACTTATGATGACCCCGCTGTCATTATTGACTTTTGATTTTTACACTAATGAATCCAGAAAAAGAGAGGTAACAGAGCACAATAAACCCAAAAAGGAACATCAATTTAGACTTGGTGAAGCATATGAATTGCATTTGCACCTGTGCATTAGAGTGAACATCTTAATCTTAATCATATTAATTTGCCATTTATAATGCAAATTAGTCTTGAGGCATCCCCACCAAAAAAGAAAAAGAAGAACATAACAAGAAAGGCTGGGTAAAATTACAAGATATTATGACATCACTTGGACCTCAATGTTGGGGTGAAATTTCAAGCTTCATCATGTGGCTTGACAAAGAGGAACAACAATTGAAGTTACTTTGGCTAAGGTATCTTTGTCTACAAGCAAAACAAAGATCTTTCACTGCTTCAGATGCTATTATTCTGACAGTGCTTCCACCATGTTTCTGAAATCAACATGGTGCACACAGCATCATATATGTGTGCTGCATATTTATTAATTTTCAATGCATGCAGTGCAGAACTGTGAATTAGTTCTTTTTCTTTATGTATAATTTTTTCCAAGAATCATGTCATAATCCATTCCAGTATCTGCATAAGTATCCTTAAACTGCACCATTTATGATTATTCTTAATTTCTGCCGTATAAGGTTAGATAATTCAGATGCATGCGTGTACAACTTGCAAAATAATCAAAAGGGCAAAGCCTCAAAATTGTTCCTTTTTGTCATTGTTTTTGTCCATAATGATAAACTCAAATCGAATTATGTAAAATATGTTTAAAAATGGCCACTATTATTTAGTCTTTAAAATTCAATTGGTTAATTCTTTTTGAAATACTATACATTTCGGAGTCCAAACAAATTATCAATATAATCATGTTTACACAAACTAGTTAATGGCAGCTTAATAATAATGAACACATTTTGTGGTATAAATTATTATATTAAGGTTATCTTTTTAAAATAAGACAGAATCATAAAAACTAAAAAAGAAATGTAAAAAGTGTATCTCCTCGTTACCCAAATTAAACGAATAAGAAAAATCATTAATGTCCCTCAAATACTCCTTCTAATACAAGCAATAATATTACGATGTGCTAATAAAGCAGCAATAAAGTTATTAATACAATAATTATTCCACCGGAACAGCAGGTTCAGGAGAAACCACTGCTGGAAGTTTTGAAAGGGCATGAGAAGAAACTAGTCTATACTAGCCAAATGTTTAATAAAAAAGCACTTATTTTATTAATAGACAACGTTTTCTAGGCACTTTCTATTGCGTTTTTTTAAGCGCTATCTATTAAAACGATGTCTATTAATAAAAAGCAGCTTATCTAATAGACAGCGCTTGCAGGCAAAAACACTTCAGAAAGATAGTTTTTCTACAAAATGTGTTCTCTATCGGTCTATCTATAGGCAGCACTTGTATCTCCAAGCGCTCTCTGCAAAAAATATATATGACAGCTATAAATAAGCATACTAATTTATAAATATCAGATGCGGATTTCACATAAACATTATTCAAACCAACTCTTGGAATAAAAATAAATGAAAAAAAATTCAACGCCCTCAGATTTCATAATTTCATAAAAAACAATCAAAAGCTTTTATCACCAATTCATAGATCAAACCACAGTCATCCTGCAACGTTCCAACAAAGAACAAACACAACACTTACATAGTTTTAAAAACACTAGCACAGTGGAGCAGCAAGAGAAAAGAAAAGAGAGATAGAGTTGAATATCAGTTTCTGATCCAAAACCTTAAAGGCTCGATATATAAGAAACCAGAATTCACTTATTATACAAAATACACATAACTATCGACAAAATTTCTTGGATATGACAAGCAACCGTAAAAAAACCTGCAAAAACTAATGTATATTAAAAATGATCAGGCCTTGTTATTTTATGAATTTGAACCAAAATTTAGCAGGTAAAAATAAGATATCATAGCATTAGATGTAAATTTATACATGCACAGGATGTTATATCTGGTACAAAGTTCCTTATAGCATAAGTTACATTATCACAAAAAGTACACCTTGTATATATCCTCAGGGGATTTGGGCTCCGTAACTTCAATATCACGAGCAAGGGTGAGATATCCTTCACTTAACTTAGAATTGTTGATGATATCCTAAAACATTTCTCTGCCATCATCTGCAGCCATCTCCTCATCAAGCTCAAAAGTAATTCCCTGCAGATAAATAATAATCAACAATAAATATCTCACACGACGATAAAAAAGGAGCCCCAAAAAAATTTGATAGCGGAATCTTGTCAGTATATATGTATGGCCTTTTAGAGTTGACAAACAAGTTAGGCCAAATAACATCACTGTTAAAAAATTTAGGGGTCACAGCTACCTCACAAAGAAACATGAACCAAGATAATTTTACAAAGTAATAAACAGAATGCAGGACTTACATGACGTGCAAGCATGTAACAGAATGACTTCTTTCGCAGCACATCATTACATGAGGTGAACGCCTACCTCACACATGCTGTCACAACACTGCAACTAATTAGTTTCAAGCCACAGTGATAGATACAAAAGATAAATATTTCCTGATTCATATATCTATCTATCTATCTATCTATCTATCTATATATATATATATATACACACACAATCTGAGAATTGAACCTCTGCATAAATATACCCATAAATCTCTGCATTATTATAAAATAAAACATCACTCTCAAATTTCAACACCAAACTAGAAGCTTCGGAACCTCTTTCAACTATAAAAAAAATAATTGTCAGTAAAACCAGACTCCCAATCTACAGTATCCTTAGCACAATTGTAGTAAGAGATCCAGCTACAACTTAAGCAAACAGCAGTTCTCATTCCCAAAGTATTGGAACACTCAATCACTAATAGAAGAGACCGGGAAGATAAACTAAAATTGTTTAGTTACTAAATATTTAGGTATAGGGATTTGGAAATGAATATAGAGACATCATAGAAATAAAAAACCAAATGAAAAAGCATGAAATTACAAAACAAAAAATACAATCAAACTATAAAAGATACAAACGTTCATATGCCATGATACGTTGTTACTCCATCCAGTCCTTATTATAAGACCTTCTAGAAGCTCTATATGACCCTTTTGGTAAGGCACTTTATACTTCCAATGATAAATTTAACATTTCATTACTTATTCATCCTTACTAAATGTTTTCGGTATGTATTTTGGGGTTTGTCTGCAACAATGAGAGCTTATAATTCACGTACTTTCCAATGAAATGTTATTTGGGCCATTTTCAATTCCTGAAGATCGTGCCTTTTTCTACTTAAACTTCCATTCATTTATAGGTCACTCAACTGACTATCCAGTTGTCAGTCATGTAAGCTTTGATAAGCTATTTTCTCACAAAACATTCTCATTCACATATCATTCCACTCTTGCTTTGAAAAATCTGATTACAGAATTTTCAATCTAGTGGGAGAAGTTATGAAGGGAACTTATCAATTCTTGATTAACAATCTCAAAGTCTATTCAGATGATTTTGGTTCTCTAAAAAAACAAAAAATCTCAATGCCTCAACGCATTAGTAAAAATATCAGAATAAACATATGGTTGATCGTTCCAGCACCTACTAGACCCAAGGAAATTACTGCTGCCTAAAGCATATAAATTGTTTTAGCTACAAATAAGCAATGGTATATATACTCAAATGTTCAAAGAGACTTGACATCTCTCACTATAGCTACTTCTGAATCCGTATCATGGCTCAGTCTGCTTAAGGTATCCATAACATTGACCTGTAATGTTTCAGTAAAAGTTTAGCACAAGTTATAAAAAGTGACGTCTTGCACCCATACAATGATATAATAGTTTGAACTACAAGTCATGTTTTTCAGAGCACGGTTAATTTGTTTCACTTTCACACTGTTAAAAGTTAACAATGCAAAGTTCATTTTTTACCTTTGGATTTGATATGCAAAGTAGACCAAGTGCCAGAGGAACTGCTCTACGAATATTCTGCTCTCCATACTGTAGAAGATGTTCTAATGATCGAATTGTCCTCTCAAGTCCCAGTTCTTCAGCCACGGCTACCATAGCAATTCCAAGCACACCAGGACCTTGGTGAGTTTTACATTTATGAAGATGTTGCAAACAATGACCTAAGAGATTCTGGACCTACAAGAGCCAGAAAATACAAACATAAAAACATGCACACACAATTATGAACATATAAAGGTGCCGCAGAAATTTTGTTTTTTAAAAACTTCATAACATTGTACCTTGAGAACATTTTGAGTTCCAGCATAGGCACATGACAAGCGTCATGTCACTACTTTCTAATTTTTTCATTAAAGTCTTTGAAACTTCGGCAGTTGCATCAACATTGTCCTGCAGTAACAAAGCACAAATGAAGAGTGAGTATTATTGTTACGTATCCGAGTATGGAACGCAGTCTTTCACACACTCAAATCAAGCAAAAGAATAATAAAAGAATGGAATAGAACGAATTGATTTCTTTTATTGATGGTAATATCTGGGTAAACACAAGTAAACAATATCTGAGAGCATAACCTCCTTCAATCATCTAATAATTGGGAGCATAACCTCCTTAATTATCCTAGAGCATAATCTCCTTTACAAAACTCACAAATCAAAAGCATACTCTAACCCTAGACTCCTCCTTTATTTATACTAATTATTTCCCGTCCATCTTGTGCTAAATCTTTCCCTAGAATATATTTTTATAAATATTTCCTGTATATTTTCCTAGAATATATCTTTATTTAACACAAATCTTTCCCGTATATTTCCCTAGAATATATCTTTATTTAATATAAATATTTTCCGTATATTTCTCTAGAATATATCTTTATTTAATATAAATATTCCCCCTATATTTCCCTAGAATATATATTTATTTACACTAATTAACTTATACTATATTTATTTACTCTAATTAACTTATACTATATTTTTTTACTTTAATTAACTTATACTGAATGTTCTCCCACCTTATACCCTAACAATTATATCTTAACAACTATGACCTCACCCAATAGCAGGAACCGCACAATATCAATTGTTATTCAGAAACTAAAGAAATAAGATTAATGAGGTGAGAAGAAAATAAACTCTAATTCAAGAAATAAAAACAACAGACTGCCGACCAACTGATTACCTGCTTCCCAATATATAGAAGACCAAGGCCAAGAGGTAAAAGTCGGGTAAGGGGCTCTCCTAACTCTGACTCACTCCTGTCCATTACTGTATATATAATTGCTTGGGCAATTTCCTCATTGCAAGAACCCACAAAGATCAAGCCCAGAGAAATTGCAGTGAAAGCAAGCACATCAAGTGATGCTTTAGAATCATTCAGTACACCTGTCAATTTCTCAGGTAACTGAAATAAGCAAAAACAAATTAAAAACTTTACACATTTGCATATAGTGTGTATCTCAATTCGCAACAAATATTATTACAAGATTTTCCAAAGTAAAGAGAAAACATATCACCTGCTCATTCTGGGAACCAGCGTATGCAATACCCAAACCCATTATAACACCAATCCTGATTGATGTGTCTTCTTTATCTGTATAATCACCAAGAAGTGCCATTGCCTGAAAAGAAATCAAATCATATCTAAAATATAAATAAAGAATCTGTTAGGTTTCTTGGTGACAATAAACCTAAACTCTATATCAGATTAAGGAAATCAAACACAGAAATTACACCAACAAAATAAGACAGTGTTTTATTGGAACAGAAAATACAGAAAACATTCAACAACATCCAAGGAAAGTAATTCCCTTTACACAGGACATAACCTGTTCGAACAAAATACCTAACTCCCTAACCACCCGACATGCTCCCCTCTTAAAAGATAACCAACATTAGGCATTATAACCGCCTAGCTGGTGTTATAACTGCCTAATCAGTTCTCTTTTTAATTTCTGCCCTTTTTTCTAACATCCTTTTTTCTAACCTAAACCTTGAGAGTTCTATCAGAATCTCATGTTGTATAAGTGTTGCCAGATTCTGGTAGTGGAATATGAATAAGGTGTGGAAAAGGGTTTAGAGGTTTTGGAATTTCAACTGAACCTTTTAACATTTTCACCACAACACTCATTACAGGTCTTGATTCTTGCTTATACTGAACACATGACAGAGCTACCTTCATCATTCTTTTTGCAGTCTCATTATTTTGATCATCTATCCCACATGCTACAATCAATTCTTCTGCTTCTTCAACCTCAAATTTTTTTCCAAATCCACATTGGAAACCACTCCTGGCTCTCAGCAAGGTTAATCTCAAAGTTTCTTCTCCTTCCAAGGATTTCAGATAATATCATCCCAAAGCTGCAAACATCACAGTTTTGAGTTACGGGAAAATTTGGCAACCAAAGCTCTGGTGCAGCATAACCAAGAGTGCCTCTACAATTAGTTAAGGTAATGAAGAAAGTAACCGGAAGGGTAGCACTGCATCTGATAAAAACTGACAGTCGTCGACGATCAATTCGGCCAACTCACTGAAACAGAGTTCGGGGATATGCAGTGAGCCACGCCATATGGACGTGCAAAACAATAACAAAAAATATGAAACTAATTGTTCACAAGCATTAGTACTCCACAAATACGAAATTTAAAACCAGTAGAATTACATGGTCTTCGATATGTTTCGATTACTTAATACAATTGTGCTTATTTGATATCCAAAGTATCAATCAGATTCAAGAGCAATATACAACCAACTTTTTCTTCATATAAATTAGAGATCCAAAAGGTTATTTCTTCAGGAAATAAAGAAGCCTGAGAGTTTACAAAATGCGATTATGAGTCATACCTGCGCTTCCACATTGCAATGTCAATCTTGGTTTCTCCACCAGAACTTGAAATGTAATCTGGCACTGGAAGTGGAGAAAAGGAATATATATTGAAAGTGGAAACCCGAAATGGATTTTACATGGTACCTCTAAGAATCTGATCTTGTGGACCTTGGGCATAAAAAATTCACTGGTGGATTGACCTTGTCTTTGCAAGAGACACACTCATTAGAGGAATTTGTTGTGTCCAACAATCCATTAGGTGGATCAGAACCCTAGGTTTGAAAATTGGGGACTTTCAGAACTTCATGAACCCTGCAAAGAAAATTTTCAGATTTGATGCAAATGGAGAAAGCCATTTGATAAGATATAAATACATTTTAGAAACTGAAATCGGGTTCGATTCACATACCTCTACATAGTGAATAATAACGGACATTCTCCACCAAGCTTCGTCTCATTCGAGCTATCATCGAGTGAACTTCGATTGAACGTCAATCCAGCATACGGCCAGTGAAGTTAAGCAAAGATGTTTTCAGTGGCGAGAGCGCGAGAAAGAATGGGCGCGGGGACTTCGTTAGAGAATGCAAATAAAAAAAAGGAGGAAGAGAATGCCGGAGAAAATAAAAATAAGGTAAAGGAAGATTTTCGAAATTTGGTTAATATTTTTATTGAATTTTGAAAGTTTATTAATATTTTTATTGGATTTTGAAATTAAGTGAATATTTAATTGGATTTCGAAAATTAATGGGAATATTAATTTTATACAAAGTTATAAGAATATTTAAATTGAATTTCGAATCTGATGATTATTTAAATTGAGTTTTGAAATCTCATAATTTTTTGAATTGAATTTAAAAATTTAGTGATTTTTTTTAATCCAATTTCGAAATCTCATTAACTTTTTAATTGAATTTTAAAATCTGTGAATTTTTTAACTAGATTTCAAATTTTGATGAATTTCTTAATTAGGTTTAAAAATTTGATAACCTTTTAAATCGTCTTTCAATATTTGGTTTGTTTTTTTTTTTTAATACAACGTTAATGACAAACTTAAACACGTATAGAATGAAAAAGGACCATGAAAACAAAGAGGAATCATGAAAACTGAACACCAAAAGAACCACCAACAAAACTCAACACCAAAAGGACCATGAAAACAAAGAGGAATCACGAAAAGAATGAAAAAGGAAGCACAAGAACAAAGCAAGTGAACTTGGGAGTGAAAGAGGTAAACAAATATAAACGTATAATTAAAAAAGCATTATTAAGGAACTTGATGAGGAGTCCTAGAATAACACACATAAGACTTGATTAATGAAGGAAGTGTGATGTGAAGAGTGGTTTAGGGAGAGCTCTTAAAGGGGTTAAAGGGTGTTCGACCAATCTTGTAAAAAAGGAGTTAGGAAGAGTCTTAGAAAAAGACAGCCAAGTGATCTTAGAGAAAGTGATATTGCAATTTGGCAAAGTTTCACTAACATATATTTCCAAGATATTTTTACAATGGAAAGAGCTCTCCTTATACCAGAGAAGGAGAACCCTTTAGAAAAGAAAGAATACATGCATATACAAGAGGTACTTTGAACTTCAAAAGGTCCTAAAAGTTTTCTTTGTCCAAGGGGAGTGAATGAGAGCCTTTCCCTTCACCAGTCGTCGAAGGGAGATGCATGGAAGCCTCTCCTTTAAATGATTGGCCAAGGGGGATATTCCTCCACTCTTCCAAGTCCAAATGACTCTTACAAGGCCTAAAGTAAGCCCAAAGTGGCGCTAATCCACCTCAAAGGCTCAAATATGGCGTTAATCCTCTCTAACGTGCACTAATCTACTTAATCAACACTAAACAAGGTTCTTGGCCGAAATACAAGGCCTAAAAGAAAGATATGTACAAATTTTACAAAGTTTTTAAGAGAAAGGAAGAGACTAATAAGTAATCCTCCACAGAAGTAGAGTTTTCTGAGGTCAATCTTCTTCTTTCATCCTCTTTGTCATTGCTCTAGTGAGAGGTCCAATGCATTGTCCTTGATCTTTTGGACTACCTTGAAAGGATCATCTCCTCTAGGACTTAATTTGGACTTTCTTTGAATAAGAAATCTATCTTTTCTCAAGTGGAGTCAAACTAAGCACCTTCTTCAAAAGTTACTTTCTTTCTACCTTTGTTGTTGTACTTATTATATTTTTTAGTTTGTTTTTCAATTCGGTGTTTAACTTTCTCAAGCATCTTCTTGATAAACTCAACTTTAGACACTACTACTTTTATGTAAGAAAGAAGATGTTTCTGGTAGTGTAAGTAAATCAAGAGGAGTGATAGGGCTAAAATCATATACAACCTCAGAAAGAGAAAGATTAGTAGTCTTGTGGACTACTCGGTCATAAGCAAACTCTACATGAGGGAGATGTTCATCCCAAAACTTTATATTCCCTTTTAGTATTACCCTCAATAGTGTAGATGGGGACCAATTCACCACCTCAGTTTACTCATCAATTTAAGGTGACATGTGGTAGAAAATAGAAGTTTAGTTCCTAATTTTTCCCATAAAGTTTTCCAAAAATGACTTAGAACTTAACATCTCTATAGAAACTATGGTCTTAGGTAAACCATGCAGTCAAACCACTTCTTTGAAGAAAAGTCTTGCAATATGGCTAGCATCATTTATCTTGTGGCAAGGTATAAAGTGAACCATTTTACTAAATCGGTCCATTACCATAAAGATAGAGTCATAACCCCTTTGAGTCCTTGGTAATCCTAAAACAAAGTTCATACTTATGTCCTGCCAAAGGATGCTAGTTATAGGAATGGGTGTGTAGAGTCCATGAGACATTACTTTAGATTTAGCTTGTGAACACTTAATACATCTATAACAATGCCTTTAGACATTTACTCTCATGTTGGCCAATATAATTCTCTTTTCAAAAGAGTAAGAGTTTTATCAACTCCATGATGGCCCATATGACCTCTTCCACGACTTTCTTTTATAAGAAGCTTCCTAATGGATCCTTGAGGAATATAAAGTTTTCCTTTATTAAAAACATATCCCTTAGAAAGATAAAACCCATCAAAAGGCTTCTTAAGGCATAATGCATACGTGGATGCAAAAGTGCATCATTTTGATACAATTCCTTAATGTCATCAAAACTTAAAATTTGTAAACCTAGCTAGGCTAACTAACAATCTATGCCTCCTAGATAATGCATCGACTACAACATTAGTACTTTCCTTTTTGTACTTCAAAATATTCCACCCATTTGGCATGCCTTTTGTTCAACTTTCCTTTTCCTCTTAAATACTTGAAAGACTCGTAATCAGTGTGTATAAATTCTAGAGTCACCGAGTAATGCTCCTATGTTTTAAGAGCAAGAATAAGGTCATACAGTTCCTTATTCAAAGTAAGCCCTCTAAGTTTCTCATTAAAATATGCCATAGGATGACCTCCCTGAATTAACACAATTCCTACACCTACCCTTGAAGTTTTTGGGAACCTTTAAGTATCGGTTCTTGGACAATTGAGGCTACTTCCCCTTTAGGCTTCGGTTTTAGGAGAACCAATGCAACGAAAAAAGAATTATAAAATATAGTGTCAATTTTAAAATTACTAAGAACGTTTAGGTTTTAGTTCCTAGATAATTGAAGCCTTTTCATCTATAGGCTTCGATTTTTAAAAGAACCAAAACCTAAACGTTCCCAATAATTTCAAAAGAGTCATCATATTTTTATTGACTTTGCTTTTCTTAAACCCAGTATGTTAGAAGAAATTAAATGGACTTTTTGGACTAGTGTGATGATGGAGGACTAACCTATGATAATGGTGAAGATAAGAGAAATATTGGAGAGCTTGTTGAAACTATTGTGTAGGGTTCTAGGCATGGTAATAAAAAAGATGAATATAAAAACTCTTAGGATGACTATGAATGAATGGAAGAAAGAAAAACTTTAAAAAATACACCACAAATGTGTCAAATATAACATGTTTACCTCTACGTTGTTGTCACCTCTAATTTAAAGTGAAAGATGTATTTACTCATTTCTAAAATATAAAAATGATTTTAATATAATTTAAAAGATAAACGAATTTTAATTTTACATATAAATTTAAAGACTAAAAATATATTTTTCTTATTTATAACCACGTACGAAGATTAAACATATCTTTAAAAATCCTTATTCATATTTCATTTTAAATTCAAGTAAAACGGATAGATTTCCACAAAATAATTTATTACAATGAACCTCAATAACACATATCTCTCGATCTAATTAGTAAAATTAACATTTACATGAACATAAATATTTTATTTCATTAGCATTTTCTATATGAGGTTATAGAAATTGTCTTCTTTTTTTCATCCAAAAATGATACAGAAGTCCCTATGTATAGATCTATGTTTTAATAGTGAGAAAAATAAAATATTTATTTTCAATCTCTAAAAATAGTTTAGTTAATTTAAAGATTTAATATTTTCAATGCACCAAATATACAAAACTCCACCGTCTCATATCTCGTGGACTTCATATTTTAATTTCCCAAAGCTAATTTGTGGCAAGCAAAAGGCATGCACTGTTCCTTCCACCTCTAAATGTCCTTCACCCATTTTCTCTTGTTTGTATTTCTTCTACTCAAATAAATTCACACCATTTCCTTGTAGAGTCAAATCAATACTTTATTAAACATTAATTTGGTGCCTTCTTTTTTCCGGCTGGATAAGAGCAACAAACTGAAATCTTCCAATTTTTGCAAATGAAAATTTTGATATAAATAGAAAAATACCATTTATTAATCTCCTAATTTTACTATGTAAACAGTACAAGTGTTTAATATTAAACTGCTTTTTAAGAGATTTGGAACTTCTGCTACTATTTGCTTGAGCTCTAAAGTGTACAGATTCAGCCAAAGCAAAAACTAAAGACTGACACATTCTCCTGCACAAAAATATTGGGGATGAAGGAATATTCTATCAGCTACCAGCAACAATTAACAGCATTCAAAATCCCACAAAAGATTTTATAACACTCATTCTCTTAGGCCTTAAAATCTATACAAAGTTTATGCATTATTTGCTCAAGGTGTTCCTGGTGTCTTTGGATCATGCCTGTTGTTTGCTCCAGTCCCTGGATAATCATTATTTTCAAAATCAATCCTTCTCTCCATAAACCCTTCTGCTAGATCAAACAAATCTTCTCCACTTCTCAATTCCTCAACATCCTGAAACCATAGACTCAGAAATTCTATTTTCAGTTATATTACAGACCCCTTTGCTGCATGCAGATTCAGTACCGGAACATCAGAATATATATATATCAGAAGGTAAAACTTTAAGACAGTATTATAGCATTGGTGTTAATTTTCAATCAGAATGGTTTTGTTTTGTCAATCTGAGTAATAACATCACTTATTTGAAACTTAAAAATCTGATTGAAAGGACTAGGATTAGATTAAGTTCATTCATAAGGGTCTAAATTATTATAACCTTATCTGATGAAATTTGAGCTGAGAGATTTTCTTTGTTTGGCAGAAGCCTTCCTGCAATCAGTGAAATTTGCACATAGCATTAAAATGAATTATGAAAACAAAAGAAGAGATCTAGATAGAATATATAGTTGTATGTTAATTATATGAAAAGTTTAATTTTTATTCTTACTGGTTTGCACAGCAGCAGAAGACATAGCAAAAGAAAGGGCCAGAAGAAGGATAAGGAGCAATTGCAGAGGAGATTTGGAGTTCATGTTGAAGAAGAACAAGAGGGATCTGAAAGGTGACAAAGAAATGGTAAGAGAGAGAGAGAGAGAGAGTTGAAGAAGGTGAATTTTATGGAATACTTTGGAAATGGTGTTTATATGGAGGAGGGAATAACTCATTCAATATTTAATGAAAAAACAAGTACCATTGCTTGATCCAAAGTCAACCTAAACTTTAACATTTTCATTAATTATTGATTCTTTCAAAGCATTTCAAAATGAAATATTGTGGATGTGTTTCAACTTTCATGTCCATGTACCACAATCAATGTGCCTTTCCCCACACATCACTGCTCTACTTTGGATTTGTTTTTATTAGGGTATTAAAAGTTTTAATCAATAATTTTGAAATCAAAATAATATTTTTAAATTCAGTAATAGCTTTAATGAGTAATTTTTATATAAAGTCAAAGTTCTTATACTCTATTTTATACACATTGTAAAAGTAGTTCTCGTATGTTAGAGTACTATTATTACCTTGTACTAGAATAATATATGCAAAAAAAATTGTATTCCTCGTAATTATTCTTTGAAGGAAAAAAACTATATAAAGGTCAAAGCTATTCCTATTGCTATATATATATTAAGATCCGTCCATGAACAAGAACTAATTTAAATATCAAGAGGACAATAATGTATAATATAGTCAATTAATTTCTTTTAATTTTTGTGTGAATTTTTTTTTTAAATTAAGAGAGAGGGAAAGTACTTTATACTAATTATAAGTGAAAATCATAGGATAAAATTTTTTTTTAAGATAATAATATTTTGACAATATTTTTTTGATAATATTAAACCTTATTTATGTATGATTCTATAATTAATCCATATTAGTATTTATGATTATTATGATTAGTTGTGAGATAATTTTGAATAATCACAAAATAATAATGATGGGTAAACAATATTAAAATGATATAAAAAAAATTACTATCAAAGTATCACTATGTTTTTGTTAAGACGATACGTAGATAACAACAGTTTTGGATGGATTGAAAGATGTTGCAAATTAAAAGCTGAATGTGCAACAGAAACCACTGGAAGAGTTCACGGGTTTTCATAGGTATCGTGTAAAGGAAGTATCAGTTTTGGAATTATTTATTTTATCACCATATTGATGCCAAATATTTATTGATTTTGTTCATGAATTTTTTTTTTTCGAAAAATCTGTTTATTTTTTATAGTAAAATTTTTCTCTTAAATGATATTATATTTCAGGATAGAAACTTCCATCTTTTGTTTTTCTTGGTTGTTATTATAATGGCTTTCCCTATCACAAAATATAAGTGTAACATATCTGTAGTATTTGAAAATAATATAAGTGTAATGTAAAAAGTTAATAATAATTTTAAATATATAAATACTTTATTTAAAAGTTTAAAAAATTGAATTACAATATAATTTGAAAAAAATTCATAATTTAGTTATATATTTTATGCTATATGACGAATCCAAAATCCAATTCCACTACTACTCAAAGCATTGAAAGATTCCTTTTATTTTTTTTTTAAGAAAACAACATGTAGAAAATAGAGAAACTTACAAAATCAGATAAAAAAAATAATGATATTTAAACAACATTTTTTTGACAACATTTGAACATTGATTATATGTCAATCTGTTATTGGTCAAAAATTACACCACAATCAATAATAAAAATCATAAACATTATTGTTGTGGAGTAATTTTTTACCAATCATAAACCTTAATCTTAGACATGAAGAGTATTTCAAGATAAAAGGTTGCAACATCATCTTCATCCTCCTACTCTTGCTCCAAGGGAACCTCTTCAACGACATCTGCTCTCATCCAAGTGGATGATCATCGCAAGAAAAAACATACCCAAGCAACATACAACACAAAAGTAAGGGTGAGCTAGGTAAACAAACATTATAACATATAAATTACTCAATCATACAATAAATATACCATAATCCTCATAAACTCAACTCATTCAACAATCATATGAATATCAAACTCTTAGTAGGTTCTACACTTGCAGTGGTATTTTACCCAGTAACATCTTATCCTACTTTGTCCCCCAAAGTGGATCTTCAGATAAGGATGCATTTACTTGTTAGCTCAATCATCTTATCCTACTTTGTCCTCCAAAGTGGATCTTCGGATAGAAATATAACCACTGAAGCTACATCCTTCCTACTCTGTCCATCAAAATGGATCTTGGGTAAGGACTTCCCACTCTCCACCACATAGCTTTCTCTCTACGTGAGATCGAGACTATTAAGAGCATCAGAATGAACCCCTAAGTTTGAGCTCCTACATTCATACATATAATTCTTGACATAAACAACACTTTATACAAAATCAACAAGAAGTTCCTCCTTGGAACTCTACTCCACACCTTCCATTCACAATTGTACATTTCAAAATTTTACAATCTTTAATTCTTTCTTAAAAACCACTCCTAAATACTCTGCCACTACATATTTTCATAGACAACATCACTTATTGACACAGGTTTCTCCATAACCATTAATTATCAATACTTAAGTAATTCAAACAGCTTGGAAACCATCATCAGTGGTTCCGGAAGGGTCCAAAACCCCCAAAACGTTATAAAGAACGTCCAAAAATGATACCCGGAACCCCGAAAACCACCCAAAACTGTCCTGGATGATTTCCCAACGACAATAATCGATTATTACGTGTGATAATCAATTATTTACAAGAACTTTGAAGGAAATACAACCCTCTGACTAGAATAATCGATTATCATGTGAGATAATCGATTATTCTTATCAGTTTTTGACAGCAAACTGATTTTTCTGGCTTTGGTGCATCTGAGACATATCCAAATGATCAATTTAAATCTGTAACACTACTATTGATATGAAATACGTTTATAGATGAAAGTAAAGTATTGCATTGATCATTTGGATAGGAATTAGATGTACTAAACCAACTCATTCCACTCTGAAACATCAAACTCAATAGCTAGAGAACCCCAAACCCAATTCTAACACTTTGTATCTATTTTGGCCAATTTGGTGACTCAAACAAGTCCCAATCCACTTGCTAAAACTGCCCCAACAGCCCAATTATACCCCAAACCTCCATTGCTCAAAATCACCTCCTCACTTCCCGAATTTGGCCTAACTTCAACTCTAAAACTCCAAAATCATTAACTTAATGACCCAATTTCAATTCCACTACTAAAAACATGTTTTATCCAGTTTTATGATTCTAGTAAGTCACAATAAACTTCCTAACAGTACCCCAACCGTCCAATTACACTCCAGACAAGAATTGCTCCAAGTCACTATCTTAGTTCCACTCAAAAAGGCCTAGAACACTATACTCACTATACTCTTTAACTAATAACATGTATATCAACACCATAACAGAACTTCCACCCTAAACACTTCCAACACGCCCAAAGGCCCTCTTAATTACACTAGCCCAAAGTCAATATGTTAGTTCCCCTTGAAATGACTTATAACAATACCTAACACTTGACCCTTTTTCCAAATTAGATTTATGACAGAAATCTCACAACAACCACCGACAACATACACCATTATAGAAATCAATTAATCCAAAATAGTTTACAACCACAACAGTACAAGTTCATAATTTAACACTCAAGCACATGCACATTTCAAATACTGAAACCTAGACCAAGCACAAAAGCATATTCATTTAGAAATTTATCATGCCCTAACATCATACAACGAATTTAAACAAAACATAACTAGCTCCCCTTACCTTGATTCCTAGCACAATTTAGCTCCCAAAAAGCTGTCCACAATACCTCAACCAAGCAAGACCGTAACAGCACCCTATGAACCACCAAGCGGTGATGTAAACAACTCTTAGAGCTCAATATCTTGAAGGAAACATAAAAGAAAGGAGCAACGCACATATAGCCTATGCCTTAGGTTCTAAAACAGTGGAGAGATGAGGTGAAACTACTTACCAGTCTGAAATAAAAATCCAATCGGTGAGACTCGAAGCTCTAGACATCAAGAGTGCTTAGGTACCACCTAAACAAACATGCACTGAGTCAATGGGCTGGAAAGCTAGAGAGAAGGCAGAGGAAGTAAGGGTTGGAGTTTTCTTTTTCTTTTTAGGGAGAGAACCGTTCATAAAAATGACTTTGGCTTAGACAAAGTCCAACAGAAATACTTGAAACAGTTTCTCCATTTACAAAAATGCCCCTCTTCTTAAACCTAATCCAATTTTTACCCCCCTTTTAATATTCATATATATAATTATATATTATCAGGTTCTTACAATTTCTCTATAAATAATTAATTGCATTAATTGTGACTCGTGTTTTTCCTTTAGTGTTTCGATCTTAAAACCTTATAAAGTGTAGTCAAATTTTGTTGTTGATATTCTGGAAGTGTTTGAATTGGTTGTGTAAGTGTTGATGGATGTATGGGTTGTCTGATAGTAATAGGCTATTGGCTTTTACAGTTTTACTTATTTTGGAAGTCATTGAACTTTATTCTTCTAGCTCTTTAAGACTGGGAGATATGTTCTGTTTTGATTTAGGCTTTGTAGGGCTGATTGGGAAGGGGAAATATTCAATCATCTTGTCCAATTCAACTTTTTGATATTTTCCACCCAGTACTTTTTAATTTTTAAGCTTATTAAGATGCTCTATGTGGCAATAAATTTTGTTATTATGACTAATATTAAGTTAACTAATAAGATGCATTTAATTTTATTTAACAATTGTAATTAAATTTTGTTGTAGGTTGTAGCTGCGGCAGCAGGGGTGGATATCGTGGAAGGGTCGTGGCTTTAGATCAAATGGAACAATCCAAGCAGTTGCATGAGGCAACTAGTTGTCTGGCATGAATGTAGTGCAGTTGACTTGATTAGGGAAGCAAAGCCAAAGCCATGTCTAATTTTATGTATTTGTTTTGTTCAATTTTCTTCATTTCTCCCCTTATTTTTCTCTGGGCCCGAAGAACTATAGGGCATTTTCTTCTTACAGTTTTATGTAGATGTTTAGTTTTGAGACTTTGCTACATAAGGCACCCTTTTTGAGACCTTGGTCAGTTGTACTGCTGTTTTGGCCTTGAATCTCATTCTTTTATTTTTGTTTTTTTAGAAAAGTGTTTAAATTCATGCATTTTCCTTGTCTGATATATTTTTGCTTGTCTTTTAAAAATTATAATGTTCCAGGGGTGTAAATTATAATGTTCAGGGGTGTGTCTTTTAAAAAATTTCATTCTTTTATTTACCGAAGGCTTTAGCCCCTTGGTAATTACCGAAGGCTTTAGCCCTTTGGTAATTACCGAAGGCTTTTGCCCCTCGGTAATTACCGAAGGCTTTTGCCCCTCGGTAATTACCGAAGGCTTTTATCCCTCGGTAATTACCAAAGGGCAAAAGTCGTTGGTAAAGGTTAGCGACAAGGGTTTTACCGACGACTTTCAGACCGTCGGTAAGCCATCGGTAATAGGCTATTATCGACGGTTTTTGGTTGTTTCCGAGGGATTTAGGCCGTCGATAACGCCCTTCTTTATTATGGTCACATAATGTCTTTAATAGGTACCCTTTCACACAACTTGGACAAGGACGAGAGAAAGTGAACAACGTAACTTGAATGATGAAGGACCATCAGAAAACCCATCGTGTCTTTATAATACATTTGAATGCTTTGAGTAAGAAACTTCAACACCTTACACGAAATATATATTGTTTCACATCTCTACATCTAATTAGTTAAATTCACAAGTGAAAAATTCAAATAAAATTCAACAAAACAACTTATATTACTATATTTTAAAATAAAATTTAAATTAATTTTTTAGTAACGTAATATTCTATCGTTTTTATTTTTATCTTTATTATTTTATTATTTTTTAAATATCAAAATAAATATGAAAATCTAAATAAAATATTATAAATATATTCTTTAAAATTATTCTTATTTAAAAATAAAAAATTATTTAAAATATTATAAATACAAAAGTTTTTGTTCAAAAATTTATATTAATATATATTTTTTATTTTTTTAATTAAGTAATTAGTATTTAAATATATATAATTTTTTACGTAAAAAATAATTTGCATCTATCTCATACATTAAAACAAAAATAAAATACTATATATAATATTTAGCAATTATTGTACTTAGGATAGCAAGGATTGAGGAGTGGATAAGCTCTGTTTCCATAGACTAAGGTACTGACCACCTATTTCAGGCAATCAATTACCTATTTCTGACCTTGTCATTGATTGATGTAAAACATAAGCACTTTTGGTGCATGCATGTTCATCACTTACTTGCAATCGCACTATTGGACAGAAATCAAAATCAAATAGAAAGAAATAAAAATATATTAAATAAGTAAAGAATTGAGAAAGTTGAGTTGTTTAATTGGTCCGTATGAAATAAATAAAAATAATAATAAAGTAATGTTTAATATCTTTTAATTTTAAAACAATAAATGTGTAGACATCAAAATAGGTTCTCACTCTTTTAAAAACCATGAAAATTGTTTGAGAATAACTGTTTTTGTTTTCTGATTTCTAGAGAAAGTGACATCTCATACCATTTATCAAAGCATTTTTAATGTGTTAATCCTCATCATGTCTCTTATTAAAATTATATTTTGTTGTTGTTGTGATTTTAGCCAACAAAAACATAAATTTATTTAAAACATAATCTACTTTTAACTTTATAAATTTTTAAATAAGTGTTATTTTCAACCCTATTCATAGTTAAGATTATAATAATACACATAATAGAAAGGCTTAACTGTTTTTACACAAAATATCATCAATCATTTAATTGCTATTATCTTTTTTTACTTTTCTTTAATTATCTAAAATAATAATAGTAAAAGATTAAAATTATTATATAAAAATTAAAAAAGAATTTAGTTTTACTTACACTATATTTTATCAAATATTTAATTTTATGATTTCAGTATCTTTTCATTATAACTGACCATTCAAATAAAGTAATGTTACATATTATTATTATTATGAATTTTGATATTTTAATTATATTAACATTTCAAAAGCTTTCAATTATCTGTTATTATATAAAATTTATTAAAAATAAAAAATAAAATAAAATAATAGAATAGAAAGTATGGGAACCACATTAAATTTGTAATAAAAATCATACTTCAAAAAACATATATAAATTACATGAAAAAGAATTACTAAATCACTTTTAATTTCTCTGAATCAAAGTTAAATTAGCTATGAGCCTCTAAAACTCTAAGAAATCACTCATTAATCCAAAAAAATATGACACACTAAAAAAGAATCATTCTCTAACTAAAATTTTTGAAAATCTTCTATCAAAACATGCTCAAATGCAAAAATTAACCCCATATATTCAGTATAAATAAAAGTCTACATACCTCTAAAAAATATGAAAATTTACCTACATATTTATCCCAACTTTTTCTGAAAATATCAACACATGAAATCAAATAAGAAAACCTCTAACTCCACCATAGTATTCATCTTAAGCCAATTGGCATACGAAACTTAACATATTACATCCATCAAACAATTCTACCTTTCCTAATTTGAATATTAAAAAATTTCTGCATAAAAAAATCAAAAACAATATTAGTCATATGTTTCTTAGATTTATTTTCAATCGTACTTATTAACTCTTTAATTTGAAAAATAATTGAAAAAAAATCAGAATTAGATCCTAAAAACTACTATGTTTTCTATCACTAAATCATCAAATAGTCATAAAAACCTCCTTAATATCTTTAAGTACAAAGAACTATAAAAAGACCTCATAAACTAAACAACTAAATAAAAGAAATTGCAGATCCTAAAAGGTCTCCAACCATACCTACAACTATATAATAATAAAATAATGAAAGAATAGATTACAAAAATTATTCAATATTATTACCATATAACCAACATATAAAGTATAAAATCACTATTTTTTTCATCTCCAAAATCAATAAATAAAGATTATATACCAAATTCCAAATAACCAAAATTTTAACTAGTTCATCAAATCCAATCAAATCAAATATAACCAACAATCACTTTTCTTACATTTACTATTATTTTAAAAAACTAAGATATATAATATTTTAAAACAAACAAATATTAATTTTATATATTTTTTGCTTTTATACTAATATATCTTTTGAAAAAAAAGCTAAGGAGAATGAGAGAATAATCTAAACATTGAAAAGAGTAACCATGATGGTGCAACTTTTCTTTATCAACTCTTTGAGATGTTTAGTTGTGTTTGTGTGAAGTGTACGTTGTCACATTAAGATGGATAGAAAAAGACAAGACCCAGATGAATTTCCTCCATGTAAGGCAAATAAATTCCTTCACATAAATAGATAGGATTCAATGGTTAATAATTGGTTGCATTGTTTGAAGGTAACGAGAGAAGAATGAATGGAATCTTGGGATGCCATAATTGAAGTTAGAAGAAACAACTAAGAAGTGACAGTGAGAGATGGGAGCAATGGTGGCACAAAAAGCTGGACTTGGGCGGTGGATCTATTTCTTAAGGATATGACATTCAAATTTGTCTCATTCACCGTACCAATTATTCTATATTCTATGGTCAATTTATCAACTTATAAGGGCTCAAGTACCTAGTGCTTTTCTTAATATATTTATTCTATATATTATGAACTCAAATATAAATAAAAAATTTGAAGTGATAAGCCTTCAAATTTTTAGATGTTGTGGTTTTCATTGTTTATGAAAACTTTTCAAAATCTTATTAATTAATCATAATTGTCATATTATCATTGTGTTTTGTTTAAAGAATGAAGAATTTAAGATGGTTTTAAATCTATATGTTTTCACTTTCTTTTATTTTGAGAAAATAAATTATTGAGAGAAAAAGAAAATATAGAAAAGGAATTTAACTAAAATAAAAGATAGAAAAAAATAATTATAGAAAAGAGGTGAAAGAACTAAAAAATAGAAGAAAATGGAAAGAAATAACTACATTTCACTCTAAAACAAGTATAAAATGAACTCAAATTCTTTCTCTCCAATTAACTTCATACTTTACCTATTTAAAGACATCAACCATTTACCAAAAGACCCTATGATACTTATCAAACTGTAGGTTCCTCTTTCAACTTCTTATTCTCACAATTAGTGTACTAACACCATTTTGAACCCTAAAGTAGTACTTTAACCCATTCTTTTCACTAACACCGTCATCATCACAATTTTTCATCAAATCAATTCCATTTTATCATACATGCACTTACAAGACAATCATACATTCATAAAATCTCAATACCTATCATAATTCACAAACAAGTAATATTTTCCTATATTCAACACAACCAAACTATCATCACATATACACCAAATAACAGATTACAAATTTTCTATTACATATATGAAAGACGAATTAACTTCTCTTATCTTAGTAAAACCTACTATGGCTCTAAGAATATCCGATCGTTGCTTCTACTGCAAAGAACTCTAAAAAAGCCTACAAACCACCAAATTGGAAGGAGTGAGTCCTTAGGACCTTAGATTGACTAAGAATTCAGGAAAAGAGATAATGAATCACATGCGACAAAGGATTACAACTCATGATTTCAAATTAAGAACAAAAGAGGAAAAATAGTCGAAACTTACTTACTCTAAACTATAAATTGATTAGATGGATAGGTAGATCTTGTCGTTATGATCGTCTAGACATTGATTGTCAAATAAATGACTTAGGAGTCAAAACTCATAGAGAGAAGTGAGAGAAGATAGATAGAAACAATTACAAAGAAATGAACTATGTTTTAAATAATCACACTAATTTAAGAAATTCTATTTATATTATCGACTTATTTTAAAATATAAAATCCGGTGTTATTATTTTAAAACAGATAAATACTTTAACACTCTAATTCTTACTAGTTTAAACAATTATATTTATGTTATCGACTTATTTTAAAACATAAACCCGATCTTATTATTTTAAAACATTATTTTAATATTTTATTTTTTAATTCAGAAGTTATATTATAAAAGTTTTAACCTTTCTTATTTGTATTATTTATTTTTGTAGATTTATTATTTTATTTTACTTACTTTATTTCTAACTTGCTAAATATAATAACTAGAAATACTTTCAAACTCAGGAATGAAACACTCCAGAAAAACCTCCATATCAAGAATGATACATTTTGAAACGTACAAATTTTCTAGACGTGACAATAGCTGGCCTGTGACCGTACATTACAATAATTAAAGTTTATTGTAACAGAAAATTGTTGCATGATCCAACATATTGACTTAATTAACCATCAGCGTGTGTTCGCTTGAACAGATTTTACTGTTCAAGTGAATTTGCGAGCGATGATTTACGTTTTAATCGTGTTCGTTTCCGCTGATTTCAGAAGATGGAAAAGCTATGATTTGTGAGGATTTGTGAAAATTCCACTGTTTAAGCCATCTCGCAAAAATGAGAAGATTTGCGCTGATTTATAACGAAGTACTTATATACCCTTCATAATATTCAAAAACCACAATATTAAATATTAACGTTAATATTAAAAAATCAAAATGTGAAGGCAACATGAACTGGGAAACCATAAAATAAAATGCACTGTGGTTTCATGAGAGCACACTATTCCTTTGCGCATGTGATTTTGCGGCTTCCTTTTCAGTCCATTGCACTGTGTGTGGTCAAGAGTAGTAGCGGTGGATAGCTGTGGAGAGTAGGAGCTTTTCTTGTGTTGAGATAATGTTTGTGGCTTGTGGTTTTTGCAGGTTGAAGACGTGTGGTTGTAGAGAGAGGAAGAAGAAGGTTGATGATGAGGAGATACGCAGATGAAGAAGACGAAGCCTGATGTATTCCAATCCAGAGAAAGCGTATCCGGATCCATTGTTTTCGAAGATTTTGTGGAGGAACGGTATCCGGATACAGTCTTAGCATATCCGGATCCAGGTTGTTCATCATTTGCGAAGGAGGCGTATCCGGATACAGTTTCGCATATCCGGTTCCAGGCGGCCGTTTTCCGGTTCTTTGGATGGCAGCGATGGGTTGTTTCCGGTTGCAGTCACCGGTTGGCCATGCCTTCCTTCCTTGCTCCGTCGCAACAGCTGGCTTAGGACATGTGTTAAGCTTCGTGCATGGGTGATGCGGTTATTGTCTTCTTCTCCATGCAGCCTCCATTCGAAGTTGTTGTTGTGAACATGGTTGATGGTGTGTGTGGTGGGCATGGAGATCGTTCTTGTCCAGGATGCACAGTCCTCCGCCCCTACTCACAGTAATAACAGCAATAGTAACGACAATGAAGACGGAAGTTTACCTCAAGCTCGCCTCCTCTCGGACGACGTGGCGACTCAGCAGAACGACGTCGTTGTGGAGGTCGCAAACAATTCAGATCCGATCGCGCGGTTCGGATCTCCGGCGGACAACACAGCGGCGGACGGGCGGCGGTTGACGTGTCGCTGATGGATTTGTTGGAGGAAGCGGAGCAGGAAATGGATTAAGCACGGGACGTAATAGCACAGGACGTAGATGGATTAAGTATGTTGATCAACAATAAGGGGACGTGCATTTCATTCGGAGATGAACAATATATTTGTGTTATGTTCAATTCTTCCGTTATGTAAATAGAGTTTGTGCATGTATGGATATAAAGTAAAGGACCCATGTTTGAACATGTTAGACGGTGAGCGAGAAGGAGCTAAAACTAGTAGTTACTTTTATCTTGCTTCTTTTTTTCTTGTAAAATGATGAACTTCCGTGTATCAGAAATCATTGCATTTATTTGTTTATTTATTTAGAAAATGAGAAACATTCCTTGTTCTTTTGGCTGCTGATCTGCTTCTCGAATTCATTGAATATCATGGAATGATTTGTGCTTTGAGAGGTCGAAGAAGGGAGAAACGTCTAAATTTGACATTAGGCATAATGGTTGTAATTGGCAAAAGCATGTAACAGAAAATATGAGAATGAGTTGAGGCAGTGAACTGTATATGTTGTCATTAGGAGAGCTACTTTTAAATTATAATTTGTTACTTTTAAAAAATTAATTTTAAATAATATTTTTAATTTTTTACTCTTTATAAACATTTTTAAAATTAAATATAACATTAAAAAATAACATTTTATATTATTTTAATAATTAGGGACATTTTGGTAATCTTTAATTTCTATCAATTAAACTAATTTTTTAAATCTGTCACATCAATCAAATCTTACACTAATTCTCACAAACTTTACCCTCAAATCCACTATTAATTACCCACAAATCCACTCAAAAAAACAACAAAAAAATTACCCTCAAATCCACTCAAATCCATTCAAATCATCTCCCCCAAATCTTAACAAAAGAACACAGTCGTAGTGATTAATTAAGATACATAAGTAGCAGCACTGATGTGAAAACTAATCTACAATCTAATATATGATAATGGAGTGATAAAAAACCATATGACTAATGCTATTTAATTATAGGTTAAAATCATTTAGGTGTGTCTATTTTCGTAAGGTATTTTTAATTTGGTCTTTTTTTTTTAAACTTTTCCAATTGAGTCTTTATAGGTGCTAATTTCAAACAAATTAGTCCCTGCCGTTAAAGATCGTTAACGGTGTTAAAATTGTACAGATGTGGGTAGATGAAGTTGTTAAAATTCTCCTTTTGAGGTGTTAAAATTGTGCAGAAGTGTTAAAATTGTGCAAAGGTGTTCAAATTTTTCCCATTCTCCTCTGCACAATTTTAGCACCTCAAAAAGAGAATTTTAACCACGTTATCTACTCACCTCTGCACAATTTCAACACCGTTAACGATTTTTAACGGCAGGGGCTAATTTGTTTGAAATTAGCACTTATAAGGACTCAATTGTGAATGTTTAAAAGAAGGGGACCAAATTGGGAATACCTTACGAAAATAGGGACGCCTAAATGGTTTTAACCTTAATTATAAATAACATGGTTTACTACTGTTAAGAATGTCATCATACATAATCTCCCACATAATACACAACTAAATCTCAAGCACTCATATCAAGAACATAACACAACATCCCAAATTGAAATACCTTTTCATTCATGAAAAGCTGACCCATCCTCAAACTCTGATCACTCTGGTTTTGTTAAGGAAAAGCTAACCCATTAATGCCATATTTGCCTTATGGTCTTTAAGTTCAGGTAAGTACAGTGTCCAACCTATCATCATCATCATCATAAAAAACTTTGACTATCAACAATAGTTTATAAAAGTTATCTAAAACTAATAGTTTAAGGGCCTAATTAAAAATTTAAGCTTTACTTGAGTTACCTAAAAAGCATCTAGCACAATTCACCAATGAATTGTGCATGTTTCGTGGGGAAGCAGAGCTGAAGATGTCACTATACAAGCCAACATAGTAGTCAAGTGCAGCTAATAAAGAAGCTTTTCCCTTTATCAGATGAAGGAAGGCTCTTTTCTTTTTGTCTTGTATCAGAGTTGAAATCCTTGCAACGACCAATTTTCAGCTTTTCCTCCAACTCGCAGCCTCAATGAGCTGCCATAAAACATTTTAGACAACTAAGTAGTTGTAAACTTAGAGACACATGCATGTAATGATGCATGCAACAATGTTGAGCAAATAAAAGGATAAATGAGGATGTGAAGTAACGAATCCTACACCCCACTGTAACTTAAATTCATGTCTTCTATATGGTGTATAGTGAAACACAAATAATTTTCTACTGACTTTTAATCAAGAGACAACAAAAATGGACAAATGTTTCAGTATCTCGGCCTTTATTTATGTGACATCCCAAAATATACGACAGACATATAATAATAAGACGTCATCACATATAATATTGGAAAACAGTTAGAGATGTAACTTATGGTATAAAGGAGTACAATCTTCCTTAAAATAGTACTGGAAATTAAAACTCAAGACACTAGAAAGTATCTCAAAATAGATTAAGCTGAAAGTGTTTCAAGAGAACACAAGAAAGTAAAAAGTCCTAAGGAAAACAAAGCTGCAGCATTTTCATTTTCTTCCAAGACATGCTCGAGGGAGACCTCTCCTTCCTCTGCTCACATCCAAATGGATGATCATTGCAATAGGAAAACACACACAACATGGCACAACACAACAAACAAAACAAATGCAAGGGTGAGCTAATTATATATAAAAAAAGCATGGAATATGTCAAGCATAGAACATACAGAGGTTAACTTTAATCAAAACAGATCAAGGTATACATCCTAACATGTTGAATACTAGACCTGACTCGTCCGGACATTAGAATGAGAGTCGAGCTATGGCGGGTCATGCACCCGTGGTGGCTTATGAAACTTGGGTTCCTCATCCTTCCACACTCACAGGTTAACCTGTTCCGCGCCTTGGAGCATACTAGAAGCCTCCATGACTAAGACCTCCTGCTACTCCTCACCACATGGTTCAACCCTCTCTACTTGAGAAGAAAGACCATTGGAGCGTCAGGAAGACCCCAAGACTGAGCTCCTACTTTCATTCTAAACACTAAGAATCTCACCAAGAGATTCTACACTCTGAAACATACTACAAACAACCTTGAAATCATACCTCTTTACTTTTAAACTCCTATACTTTGGATTATAATCAACATACATGTTAAAGTTCTAAAGATAAAGCCATATATATATTAAACCATGCTCCACAAACTAAGTAACTATCATTTAATCAACCACAAAACGAAGAACAAACAAAAAAGAAACCAAAACCCCTTCTCTTATTCTTCTCCTTCATACCAACTCTTAACTGTTATTGCTGACAAAAATAACAAATATTCTAACTAAAAGTTTAATGCTCAACTTAATAGTTTTAATATACATATATTATATTACAGTATACTATTAAATAAAACTTATCCGTTACATAATAATTTGTATAAAAGTTATATATTATTATATAATATATAAGAATCATAAGAAAATAATTAATAAATGTAATATAAAATATAATATATTATTTATCAACCTTCCTAAAAGTCTTTGAATGCTTTGAAGAACTAAGACTCAATAGCCCCTTTTATTTATTCAAGCTCTTATAATTTATAATTTTTCTTATTATATATATTTTTTATTTCATTCAAATATTACATTCTAAATAGTATACAAATATCAGTTTCGTTAAATCAAATAGTTTTTTATGTGTAGGACAATAATTTCTAAAATTAATCAGTGATGTTTTACATCTTATAACTTTAGTAATTGAAGAAGCTAAAATGATTGCAGACAGTTTTGAATATACTCTACTAACAACAAAAGGTCGTTTTTAGAGGGGTTCGTCAGAATATATATTTTTCATCAGAATGGAACTAAAATGAAAGTAAAAGAAATAAAAAATTATATATTTTAATAGGATTGAGATTTTTTTAATAGAATTAACATTTCTTACTCAAAGGATTTAAAGATATCCGTTCTATCTTTTAAGTTATTCTTTTTCTTTAAATATATATTTAAAATCAACTTACAATTTTCATTATTTTATTGACTGCCAATAAGTGATTGTTATTATTATTGATTATTCTTTATCTATTATTACTTAATTGTTAATTGCTTGTTGGTTTTATACATTGACCTGACGAATGTATTGTTTTTCTTTCTTTAAACTTTAGAATCTATATATAGAACAGAGCTAGCATACTAAGTTCAAAACATAAGGATGAAAGCCAACAATTGTATAAAATGAAGTGAACGAATTTTACCGTTGTGAAAGTCGGAATTTTCTTGAATTCGTCTATTAATGTAAACTTATGATAATTCCGTAAACCTATCAAAAAGAAATTATAAATTCAATTATTACGAATAGAATAATTAAACAAAATAGATGAGAATGCATTTGGATTGCTCTGAATTAAAATTTGATCCATTCCCAGAAATACTTTAAATTGATCTGATTTCAGTTTTCAACTACAAAATTAACAAGCATGATTATATTATTATTAAATAATTAAAAATAATTCCTAATTCCTAACTAAAATCTGAAATTAAAGCCCTAATTTTTCAATTAAAAAATCATTTATAAATAAAATAATATATTATATAGTGCAATGCGACACTTTCCCTCCTCTCTGCAGCACAACAAAGGAGACGCGATCCAGCGGAGAAGCGGCAAGCGAACGGCGGCACGACGAGCGGCGACCGAAGGGCAGCATGAGGAGTGGCGATTGAACAGGAGCATTGCAAGGAGACGCGATGGCACGGTGACAAAAACGGATGTAGAAGTGAAACCCTACATTTGGTGAGTTTTCTTCAGTTTTTCACACCAAACGGCTATGGTGGCTGCCGTTTTAGGGTTTAGAAAAACTTCTCTTAGGTATATGAATACCTTAAATGTGACCACATCAAAGATGTCCCCAAACAGTTTGATAAAATATTTGAAAAGAATACGGTTTATTGGAGAGCCAAGTCCAAATTTGTTGTTGTATATGCGCTACTGAAAGGTATAATGCTTTCTTATTTTACTGCATACAAATATTGTACAAGTCACGTACAATGTTGAAACCACTACATTATCAATTAGTTGAAATTTCTTGAGAGAAAGTTGTATTAAGATTTTACTTATTTTCTTCTGCAAATTGGATGTTCTTGCTTACTGGTTCACATGCAATATTGTGAAGGAAATATGTTATGGGATGGTGTCAAATGAATTTTCCAGTACGTCACATAGCTCATATTAACAAGTGATTTATTGGTATCTCATTTTCTGAAGTTTACTTATGTAGTTATGGATGTTAGTTTCTAAGACTACTTTTGTCCCTTTTTCATTGAAAATGAATGCAAACTGTCTTATGCTTCTTTGTGGGCTGGGGCAACACCCCCCTCAAGTACCTCTCTCTAGGATTAACGTGCACTAATACTGATTGTGTTTGTTTTGATCAACAACCCTATGTTTCACTGCCATGTAGTATTTTCACATAAGTCCTTGTCTTTAAACACAAGTAATCAGAAAATTAAAATTTTTAAGCTAACCAATTGTTACCTTCTATTACAGCTCATAAATAGTAGTCTACAGGTGTACCATTTTATTTAGTCTTCACCCTTGCCAAATCCCTAAAGCTAAACATACCTATACACACCCATAGGTATATTCATTTCTTGGAAAACTATGTTTGCTGGGTTCTTTTATTATTATTATTATTAAAAGTTATATTTTTAACATCTGCAGCTGAGGTGAAAAAAGCTATGGCCTCAAAGTTGGTTTTGCAGAGAAGGCTCCTCAGGTTTTTGCAACTGTTAGCGCCTTCTTCATCTTCTTCCACTCATGTGGTCCCATTTCTTTCTGTAAAAGCTTCAGAATGCACGTCCCTCTGCAGGAAAAATAGCCTTCTTCCTTCTCGATCATCTTATTCTAGAAATTTGTGCTCTGGCAGTTTTAACCTTGATGAATCTCAAGGCCCCCTGACTGTTGATTACCGGTATGTAATTGTTTTTCATCCAATATGTTCTTATTTGATAATTATATGTAGTCAATAGAACCAATGATCCGGCATATCACTGTCTCCAGAAAGTGTCTGCACCATCTCCTGTCGGTGTCTGTTCTGTCTACTGTCAGCTCTGCCACCAAGAGGTGGTGACTAGTAGGTAGGAGGGAGCTGTCTGATCTTAGTGGTAGTGAATTAGGGTTATAAATGGGCTGTGTGCCAAATGTTTCTGCTTTAGTGGTTTTGGAGTCAACAATGCCCCGCAATCTTGGATTGAATAGTAATATTTGGTTCTTGGAAGCCATAGAAAGTTGAGCATTTCAATTTCAATAATGATTTCATTTTAAAAAAAGAAAGATAATTTTAAAATTCAATTAATTTTGGAGCTAGTTGGGGTTTGACAATGGTGGATTTATGAGTTCTCAAAGCATGTTTCTAAGAATTCATGTCAGTCATGTGCTAATTCCCCATTCAATGTACATATTACAATTTTGTTTTTCAATAGGGGGAAATGACTTAGCTAACTATTAGTATGAATGCAGTTCTCTACTGGATGAGAGTGAATTCCATAGACTGGCTGATTCCACAATACATAGCGTACAAGAGAAATTAGAGGTATCTTTAGCAATGCTTTGTTGTTTGCACCAACTTAAATTTGTAATATGCCAATCATTGGAAGATTGTCTAAGTGTGGCGGTGGGAGTTGACAGCCACAACGCATTCAATTCTTATTATTTAAATTTTTTTGTTTGTTGCATGACAGGACTATGGAGACTTGGTTGAAGTTGATGGATTTGACATAGACTATGGGGTAAGGATTCTTTTTGTTAGAATAAGTTATAAATAAAGGATAGATAATAAAAATTACTTGTCAACAAAATACTATCCTAGAACATTTCGTATATTAGAAGTAAAACATGAAGTTGTATTGTTCATCAGGTGGTTATTTTGAACAATCAAATTTAACATGATAAGATTTGCATAAATAAAATTCTGTGTTGCTATTTGGTCCTTAGAAAATAAATAGCATTTTTAGCTTTTTTCTTCTAAGATTTTATTTATTTTCTAAAAATTTCTTGCAAGATTTTAATTATTTTCTTCATACTACTTTGAAGTGGCTTCTTTGCACGGTGGTGGTGTATTGTTATTTTTTATAAGGCTTTCCATTTCAGAATGATGTTTTGACTGTAAAGCTTGGCGATCTTGGCACCTATGTATTGAACAAACAAACTCCAAATCGACAACTTTGGCTGTCTTCTCCACTGAGGTATTGTGTATGTTATCTGTCTATTTATGGTCAATTTTTTACCTAAGATTTTTCTAAGGCTTTAGTCTCTAGACATGTGGGTTCATGTCAGAAATTGCATGCGAATGAATTTTACAGGAGCGGTATACATGGACTTCTTCAGTATCTTTGTGTGAGAGAATGAACTTGGTGAAAAGAGTATTGGTGATAACCATCCAAATGTTGTTAAAAACGTTATCTTTAAAAATAAGTAATTGTAACACAAACTACTATTGGTTAAAATTTATTGAAAATAATAAAATTATGAGTTAGACTTATTAAATGAAAAATGGGACCAGCAATATTGTGATTTTCAATCAATTTGAGTTAATAAGAGTTTGTTAGGGAGTGTATTGAAACAATTCTTTGTAATTTGCATATCTTAGCGGTAGAACTTTGCTAAATCCTATTATTAGTTTAATTTCTTTGTTTAAACTGTTCCGCATGTAGGTTTTTCTCTTTTAGGAACAAAGTACAAATAACACATACCCATTTCATTTATAAATTGAGACCAGAGGATTATCTTTTCTATGATATAGGTACAGTCCTTTGCATGTTAGAGATGATATCACCGTGTGTATATTAGTTATGCCCAATCATGTCAGTTAGTACTACAACGGATGGTATCTTATAGTCATATATGTACCCTCCCTGCTTTTAACTTCAGTGTAGTGTAGATCATATTCAATTTGAAGTGATACCGTGAATGCTTGTAGCAGTGATATCTTTGCGGTTTTTATGTAATTCCAAGACTTTAAATGCAGTTTTATTTTAATAACTTTCTGCAACTGTTTATTTACATGGACCAAAGTAGGTACCTTGAATTATCTGGATGACATGTATCAATGATCTCTGGGACTTGTTTTCTGCAGTGGTCCGTCAAGGTTTGATTGGGATCAGGATACCAAGGTTTGGATTTATAGACGGAACAAAACAAGCTTGTACAAAATCTTGGAAGGTGAGTTGGAGCAGTTATGTGACAAAGCTATCATTCTTTCCTAAGCTGTTGAAAAGGTGCGCCAAACCTTGATTTTTATGTAGAAGGTAGAAGTTAATAGTGAGCATATCTTATAAATAATCAGCAGAAAATAATAGTGATTATTGCTGCATTGGGCATTGTGGTATGTTATCCTACCATTTTGGCTTCCAGTTTTGGAGGTTTAAGGAATACTCTCTGAGAAGAGAAATTGGGAAAAGGTTTTCGACAAAATACAAAAGCTTTTAGCACTTGTTCGCCCAAACCATGCTGTGTCGGGCCATGTTTCACCAGTAATTTGTTGATTAGTTATGAGACGAGAAACTGTCATTTTAATTATAATTATTCTGTTTGTAATATTATTTTTTTCTTTCTTGGAATAAATTGGGTTGCATAATGATATTTATTCTCTAGTGTTTAATTTTGCTTTAAATGGTCTTCAAAGCACAAAGTGTCACCAAATTATTAGATATCACCGGAACCACATCTTCATGCATAAAGTATATTTGAAGAAAAAGCATTTAAATTCATGTTCTATACAAAATGTTTCAACCTGCTCATTAAGTGCAAAGGAAAACAATACTTTGACATACTTAAAGTGATTCACACTTATTTGACACACGGTGGGACCCAGTTTGTGTGAATGTCATCAAGGGTAACTTTTTATTTGACGCGGTGGGCTGCTGCTGCGCTGGTTTGGGAGCAGAATAAATGAAATGGCACGTTTTAGTAAAGCAAAGCAAAGGTAGTTGCTACATTAGGGTCCCTTTCTCTGATTTCAATTTTGCAAAGGTCAACTATTTCATTTCGGAAGAGCAACTCTTTGTGCTAGAGTTAGGGTTGAGAGAGTAATCTGGTCTTGAAGTATATCATAACATAATAGGATTGAACCAAAGGAAGATTGAATGAAAACTTATATGATGTTGTAGTAAAACTATTTTGCAAAATGTAATTATTAAATTTGGTTTTTGAATCTGATTTTGTTGTGAGAGATCTGTCCAGATGTGTTTTGGATGTGAAGTTTTTATGGTTTCAACTTTAACTTTTTTATTTTATGGACATACAGTCAAAACATAGAGATACTTGAAAGAGTCATTATGGAAAAAGAGGTTTGAATGCACATAATGATGTATTATCTGTTTAAAATTAATTTCCTAAAGTGGTATGTTTGACTTGTTAAATTGTTTACTTTTATATATAGGTTTATGCATGACATTCATGCAGGACAAATTACATGACACATGTGAACACATTATTAACGGATGTGCAAAAGTCATGCATAAAAAGAATTTTTTTTGCATGGGGGGATTTGAAGTTAGGTTTTTGTTTATTCCATTTACAAAGTTAGACATTTGCTTAGATTTAGGAGTTAGAATTTACTGAAAGATCTTTAAGTTGTTTAAAAAGGAAGTTGATTGTCACACTAGGAGATTGTTTGATACAATTGATGTAAGTGTACATAATGTTTATGAAGAACTTCAAAAGCATATAAAAGGGGACGGAGAGGTTGATGTTTGCAGATTATACATACTGTAACAGTTGAGTGAGTTTTTCTTTTCAAATAAAGGTGAAAAAGTTCATGTTGGGTTATTTGAATTATTAGATGATTTATCATGTATTGGAAAACATAACCGGATGTGTTATTTATGAGTATTTGGTTTATAGTTTTTGTGTTGCCGCATTGTGCACAAGGAAGAAACATAAAAAATCACACTGTTAGGTATATTTTGATGTTAGTTGCAAAAGTTATTATTACTGTTAGTTATTTGAAATTGAATTTTGTATGTAACAGATTTGGACAATGGAACATGTCTTATTTGATCAGAAGAAGTTGGGTAAAAGAAAAAGTTGATTTTCTAGAATTCTTCATTGGATACATATTAAAGTTGGTGAAAGAGAAGTTTAAAAAAGTCTTTGATGGTCATCTTAACGACAAAGTGAAGGACAACTTCCAAAGGCAATCTTTAGTTGGTAGCATTGTTTATCATGATTCCATTGTCCAGCTTGAGAAAATGGTAGAGAAGTTACAAATGTTTCTTACACAGAAAAGGCAATAGAAGGTTTATGATATGTTTACAAAAACTTTATTTTCTACAACAATATCAGTCAAAGATTGTCTTTGGAAGTTGTCCTTCACCTTACCATTTTTGATGGCCATTAGAAGCTTCTTTTAACAATGTCAGCAACCATCTATTCATTTGATACAAATACCTCAGTGATAACTTATACAAAACAAAATGATACAAATACCTCAGTGATAACTTATACAAACAAAATAAGCACACAGATCATATTGAAATCAATACAAATTACATAACAATTTCTTACTAGAAGTAATTGTAATCTTACTTCATTCGACAAAGACTTTTTGAACTTTTGTTTCACAAACTTTAACATGTATCCAATGAAGAATTCTAGGAAAGTAATTTTTTCTTTTACCTAACTTCTTCTGACCAAATAAGACATGTTTCATTGTCTAAATCTTTGACATACAAAATTCAATTTCAAATAACTAATCGTAATAAATTATAACTTTTGTAACTAACATCAAAATATACAAAATATACCTGTAATGCGAATACACAACCAACATGACAATGTGATTTTTTTTTGTTTCTTCCTTACACACAATGTAGCATCACACAAACTAGAAACCAAATACTCATAAATAACACTCTCAATTATACTTTCCAATACATAATAAATAATCTAATAATTCAAATAACCCAAAATGAACTTTTTCACCTCTATTTGGAAAGAAAAACTCACTCAACCTTAACCGTATGTATAATATGCAAACATAAACCACTTTGTTCCCTTTTATACGCTTTTGAAGTTCTTCATAAACATTGTGTACACTTACATCAATTATATCAAACAATCTCTTAGTATGACAATAAACTTCCTCTTTAAACAACTTAAACTGTAAACTCTAACTCCTAAACCTAAGCAAACGGCTAACTTTGTAAATGGAATAAACACAGACTTAACTTCAAATCTGCCTCTCCTCTCTGACCATCTACTACACAATTCTAAAAGTAGTGTTCTACTCATTTTCACATCCACAACAATGGACAATAGTCATGCAAAAGAAGTTCCTTGTATGCATCACTTTTGCACATTCGTTAATAATGTGTTCATATGTGTCATGTAATTTATCCTGTATGAATGTCGTGCATAAACCTATATATAAGAGTAAACAATTTAACAAGTCGAACACACCACTTCAAGAAATCAATTTTAAACATATAATACATCATTATATGCATTCAAACCTCTTTTTCCATATTGACTCTTCCAAGTATCTTTATGTTTTGACTGTATGTCCATAAAATATAAAAGTTAGAGTTGAAGTCATAAAAGCTTCACATCCAAGATATCTCATAACAAAATCAAATTCAAAAACCAGATTTAATACATCATATAGGTTTTCATTCAATCTTCCTGTGGTTCAATTCTATTATGTTATGATACTTCAAGACCTGATTTCTTCTTCACAATATAAGGATGAAGGATTGTGATTGTCTACATTAACCAAAACTAATTAAAATCTTACACACCATCAACGAGTCTTCATTCCTAAAAATTAGAATATACATGATTCACACTACCTATAAACAGATACATATACCATCCCAATCATCAACAAAGTACCAATTTCCTCAATCACATAAAATTGTCGTAACTAGCATTCCCCACATACACACAATCCAGATTACCATCCTGATCCAGATTTTACAAAATCTCCTTAAGTTTAATTAGCTTTGATTCATTAAAAAAATTAAGCTACAAAGTAAGAACCTTAACGCAACATAATCTACTAGAAGACATTTCGTCAGTTTATTCCCAAACATTGACATTAACAACCTGTTGGGAGAATCATTAATTTCCAACAAAACAATCCATATCATCAAGCATGATGGAAAATTTCTACACTTAGAGCAATCATTAATTTCTAAAACTTCTTTTACTTGTTCCTACTTTATGACAGCAGAGTAAATCTAACATGCCAATATTATTAAATTTACATAGCCATACAAGTTATCATCGGGAATCAAAACACATGAAACCACAATCAATTGAAACATAACAATATATATACTTCCAATTTCCAATCCACAAATTTAGCTCAATTATCATGTTTGCAAAAGTTAAAAGCATGGAACATAAATTTAAGTAGCCCATCCTCTATTACTTTACTTCAGACTTTAGACAAAGTAGTACCTTGCTTCCTTTCACTCATTTACACGTATCATAGCACCTATTAGTTATATAATGCCTATTAGTCGATTCTTACCACATCTACAAGTCTAATATAAGTTACACTTAACCATGTTTTAACTTTTATAATTTCTGCACTATCAACACTACCACTCTTATCTTAGTACATCCTGAACTTGTTTCTACAAAAAGATTCACATACATTATATTTCTCAACACATACCACAACCTTATAAAAAAATGCAGATATAGTATAAGAGTGAGGAATTGATTTCTTATCGCAAATCGTTCTTTTAATAATTTTCTCACGTAAAAATAATTTCCTTAAAATAATTTAAACAAATTAAAAGAGTAAGGAATAGAGAAAATTGCACAGGTAATTTTTATATTGATTCAGATCACAGAGATCCTACATCCAGTTGTTAATCTCAACCAATAATTAACATTTCACTAGCACAAACCAACAAACTGTTACAATTACAAAAAAAATAAAATAGTTTAAGGTTAGAATACCTCTCTTGTTACCCCAAGAGATGAAACTCACTTTCCCTGTGATCCACAAGGGATCTTCACAAAGGATGAACACCTCATCTGAATACTTCACGAAGGATGATAGATTTTCAACTCAGTAACAACAACACTCAATCATACTTCCTGTGAAAGTTCTCGTTCTATGCCAATAGCAACAACACTTAATCACATTACCTGTGAAAGTTCTCGCTCTTTGCCAACACGCCAAGTTCTCAAAGCTACAACACGAGGGTTCAGCAAATCCCATAACACTTATCATCACTATCACCGCACACTGCAGATAAGAATTTAGAAAAATACACATTGTATGTTTTCGTATTTTAGAATAAGAGTCCCAATATAATTTATAGACATCTCACTCTAGGATACCTTCAAAAATCCGTTGTCAACTAATTAATTATAATAATCAATTATCCATTTATGGTAATTGATTATGCATTTTAATAAATGCACAACGGTAAAAAACTTAAAAATTCTAATAATTGCTCGTGATAATCAATTATGGCAAGTTATAATTAATTACTTATAATCAATTATCTTGAGTATAAAATGAGGTTTTTCTAATTTAAAATATAATTTTAACGTAACCTAAGACAATTAATGCATATAATAAAAGATAAACCACATCTTATACATCAATATACTAAATTAAAAAAGCTTTAATATAAAAAACAAGTCTTCAAGAAGATTTTCCTGCAATAAGAACACTTGAGACTTGACTTTAAGACATCATCAAAATTTCTTCTCTTTAGCTTTAATATAATAAAGGCGTCACCATGAATAATACTAGAAAGCAGTTAAAATTAATAGGATTACAGTCATCCTTAAAGAGTACTTAGAATTTGGAAGTGGAGTACTAAAGTTTCTTCCTGAAAATACAAGGAATTAAAAATTTTAAAACATGAAAAACTTCTTCAAAATAACATGATTAAGAGAAATGAAGTCTAGTGGACTAGATTGCAGCATTGTCATCCCTATCAAGAGCTGTTTCCAAAGTAGCCTCCTCGCCATCTGCTCCCATCCAAGTGAATGATCATCGCAAGAGAAAACGTGCAGACATGGCACAACATAAACAAGCAAGCAAGGGTGAGCTAATTATATAAAAAAACATGCAATTATACCAACAAGCAAGCAAGGCAATATATACAACACAGATCCTAGCATGTTATCTTCTAGACTTGACTTGTCCGAACTTTAGAATGATAGTCGAGCTATGGCGGGTCATGCACCCGTGGTGGCTTGTGATACTTAGGCTCCACCACCTTGGGCTGCCCGTCCTGTCACATTCACGAGGTTAGTCTGTTCCGCGCCCTAGAGCATGATGGAAGCCTCCAAGACTAAGACCTTCTGCTACTCCTCACCACATGGTTCAGTCCTCTCTACATGAGAAGAAAGACCATTGGAGCATCAAGAAGATCCTCAAAACTGAGCTCCTACTTTCATAAAACACTAAGAATCTCACCAAGAGATTCTATACAGATGGAACTTTGTTTACTACTTGGATCGTACTTTCATCACTTTGTAATCATATACTTTTTGCCTCCATCAACATATACATGATCTCAACAATATGCGTTACTCACCAATCACAAGTTATAAAAATAACATCTCCACAGTTGAATCTAAGTTAATCAATACCAACAACCAAGCAGCTCCAACTAACCCGTAACATCTCATAAAATGCATCAATTTATACATACCTACAAGTAATATAATTATTGATTAAGACTCACGTTTTAATATAAGAAACAACTATCTATTTTATATTAACCTAACAAACACACGCAATTATATCATTACTGAAATAGCAACAACCATAACCTAGTCTCATCACATATATATTTCACCAAGCCGATTACAGATTGCACAGCAAGGTTAATAACCCATACAAGATTGTATCAAGATACTATTTATTCTATCAATTTTGCATTATAGCACACAAGACAATAAACTGCAATACAATACCAACCCTTAATGTACTGTGACAAAAAATAATAATCCTACCAACCTTGATAGTTTCACATAGCACCATCAATCATACACTCATTCAATTCAGTTTATCCTATCCAATGCAATAAAGTTTTAGTATTCAAATTTAAACAACTGAAAAAGTACATAAAATAACAAAAAAAAAATAGTATATAAACAACGGCTTTTTGATATATAAATTTCCTTTAAAACAGCCAACTTTTTGATATATTATTTATTTATTTCTTTATTTTGTGTTAATGTATGATGTTATTTTTTATATTTTTTTATTAATAAAATAAAATAAATAAATAAAAAATAAAATAATTTTTAATAATAAAAGAAATATAAATAAAATAGAAAATAATAATATTAAATAATTAAAAATCAATTTATTAAACACTTATGAATAAAATAAAATAACCATTAAAATAAATTTCAATTAAAAAGAATATGTATTGTTATACTATTTAGTTTAAAAATTAGTACAGTTCAGTTTAAAAATTAGTATAGTTAGTAGTTCAGTTCAGTTTATATTGTAGTTTAGTTAAAATTAGTTTAGTTAAAATTAGTGTAGTTTACAATTTAGTTAATAGTTCAGTTAGTGCAATTTACAATTCAATTAATAGTTCAGTTCAGTTAGTGCAATTTACAATTCAATTAATAGTTCAGTTCAGTTAATAATTCAGTTCAGTTCATAATGTAGTTTAGTACAATTTAGTATAGTTCAGTTCTGAACTGTTTTACAGTTCAGTTCAGTTTTTAGCAGTGCAGTACAGTTCAGTTCGATTTGCCTACCCTTAATAATATATTATTTATATCAATCTGGATATTAAAAGGAAACTGAACAAATCCAAAAACTCATCATCCTATTTTCTCCTCTGCAACCCAATTTTCTCTCACATCTTATATAATCAATTCAACAATATCACGTTCAATTTCAATTAACAACTCAATTCAAAACAGATAAAATTCATCACCATGCCACTTCATAGATTTATACTCTTCATCAGTTTCATAGTCTCAGTTTGGGCATCTAATAAAATTAAAAATTACAGGACAGCTTCACAAACACATCAGTTCAACATTCAACATGCAGTTATTTTATAAAATAAATTCCTAAAAAAAAAATAATCAACTCCCCTTACTTGTGGGTTGCGCTGAACAGTATACCCAAGGTGCTCTAACAGCGACCCACACGACAGTATGCTCACCGACCCTACAGATCACCAAATAGGTAATAGAATGTAGCTCTTAGAGCTAGAATATACCGAAAATGAAAAGGAAAACGTACAAGGCACATGCAGCCAGTAAAACTAAAAGCCCTAGGTCCTAGACAGTGAAAAAGAAAGGGAAAAAGGTGGTTCAGTGTTGGAAGATTTTAGAGAGAAGGCAGAGCACCTTTTTAGGGAGAAAATAGTTCTATCTAGGGAGAGAAATAAAAGAGCAGAAATGGAAAAGTATGATTCTTTGAGGAGGGGACCCCTTCCTAAGGTCTTGGATCCTTAGTGTATGGGCCGACTGCCCTAACATAGGCCCAATGACCTTATTATTTTTCAGACCCTTACACTAACACACTTAAACAATCATAAATTAAAACACGAACACCCACCGAAGACACCTACGTCTAATAGTTATTGACGAAGTCGTTACCTCAAAAAATGATGAGGACTAATGCTCCTAGTATTAAGCTTTTGAGTTTGTTCAGGTCCTCTATTGGTATTCTTCCCAGTGCTGCAGTTGTCTGGAGATTCTGATTATGTTTACAATTCAATATTGTAAATAATCTATCTCAATATATATAGTCAATTCTTCCTTCGTTTTTTCTTCCAGTTTTTTTCTTTTTACATAATAATTTCAAAGTTGGATATAGGAATAGGGTATAAAAATATCACTAGTCTTAGTCTGTTGTGTACACCTTGTTAAATCGTTATCCATCTCAAATATTAAAAGAACTAATGGAGATACTACACATGTTATTAATATATAACCATATAATGTATATATGATCCAAATCTTCCCACCTAATTTTTTATACAAAAAAAAAAATCATTGAATTAAAAAATATCTTTATGTTTGAAAATTTGGACACTTTGAACATGGGTTTTGAACACAACTGGAACACACAAGCAAGTGACATGACTTACAAATTGGATTCCAGTGTCATTGAGAATTATAATTCCAACAAAAGCAAAGTTAGCACCGACAAACAATCTTTCCCCGTTGAGCTCGAGATCTAAATATGACAATGTGGATTGCTCATCCCAATAGCTTGACCTACACAACACAACAATAACTAGTGCAACACCTTAAAATTCTTTGACATTCCTCAACAAGTGAAAAATTATCACTTTTATAATTCAATAAATATGTTTGTTTAAAATCACAACATAAATAAAAATATTTATGAATTGAAATTAGGAATTATCCAAATCCAACCCCAATAAAAATATTAATACACCCCTTTACATGAATAGACAAACTTTAAACAAAATTTTCATCGTCAAATCTCTATCTCGTCAATCATATTATGCTTGTAATACTTGTGTTTCTAACTGAATTCCCGTATGTTATGTGATCATTGTACAACTATATACACAAACTAGCAAACACATAAGTTTGGGTGAGTTAAGAAATTCAATTAATACGTAATTAAAATCACATAGTAAAATTAACAAATTAAACAGTTAACTAAATATTAAACAATTTGACAACTTGTAATTCATTCAGACAACCATGATTCATTCTTATAGTAAATTATTGTAACCATTTAATCAGCCCTTTTAAATAACGAGGTTGAACCAATTTATACTCACTTTCACAAACAAAATGGGTACTCTAAATTCACTTCAGTTATACCATACTTGCATCTTAATATTTCAATCTATGATTTAAGTTTCTATTATGAAAAACATAGTGATTTTATGCTTATTTCATTTTATTTATTATTTAATGCAAAGGCTCCACACCACACATAAGCTAGTTTGAGATATTTAAGAAATATGTGCTAGTGATATTAATATAATATCTAATAATATAATAGAACAATTATCCAAAGCATTCACACCTCACGACATCACCATTTAGACCATAAAAAAAATTCCACATTATTCATACAATTAATAAGATTATATTCCCAATAACCTATCTTAACTATTCCTTTATCAATTTCTTTTACAGCAGAACCTCGTATCAGAATGTTATCTTATAATCTTATCGTTAAATTTTCATCTTCAATTAAACAATGTATATAGCATCCAATTATACAGTCTCATTTAATTACATATATTGTTATTCCTACAATGACTTATAGCAACATTCACACCCACTACTGTAGCCTAGTTTATAAAAGCAATAATTACCAAATAAAAAAAATATCCTCAAATATACACATTAACAACCAGTTGAAAGAATAATTAACTGCCAATAAAACAATTTATGTAATCAAGCATGACGGAAACACGAAAATTAGTACACTTAGAGCAATCAATAAATTTCTATTTTATGAAAACAGAGTAAATCTAGCATAACAATATTATTAAATTCATATGACCATACAAGCTGTTAACAGGAATTACAACACATGTAACCAAAATCAATTTAAACAACACACCATATATACTTCCAATTTCCAATCCACAAATTAAACAACTAGACACATACCAAATCAGTAACTTCCGCTCATGATTAATCAACTCTAAAAATTTACAAAAAAGCATAGTAGTTCATACTAAACAGATTAATTTGTATCCTATCTACCTCAAACCCTTCTGTTAATATTTTCTAATAATAAACATAGTGTCAAATTATGAATCCCTTTACCCATTTAGACATATTTTATCACAACGTATGTATATATTGACCCATTTATAATTTACACACATTCATTTAACCTTGAAATAACATTCAAATATAATCCAACAAAGCGAATTTAGCTGAAGAAGTGTGAAATGAGTGGCGTGGCCCCAAGGTTCCTCTTCTTCCTCTCCACTCCCCTACCTCTGCTCCGCCGTCACCACCACCACCACCGCAACCTCTTCCTCCTCTCTTCCCATTCCCTCCGCCTCTCTGCTTCACCTTCTTCCTTCTCTTTCTCATCTTCACCTTTGCCGCTCAAACTCAGAGCCTCCCAGTTTTCCTATGCCTACTCTTCTCCCTGGCCTGAGTACTCCTCTTTCCTCGCTCACATATCCTCCGCCGGCTACCTCTCCTCCCTCCCCGACCAAGCCTTCACCTCCGCCGCCCAACATCTCTCCTACTCCTTTCTCCGCGACGCCACCGCTTGCTTGGCCTTCGCACGCGACCGCCCCAACCTTCTCAGGTTCCTTTCTTCTTTTTTTCCCCTCAAATTCTATCCGATTTTGTTGAATTCTATTCTGAATTGAAATGAATTGGATGGTGGTAGGTTGCTTTCTACGAGACATATTGCGGCCGTGGTTGAGCACGGCTCCCCCTTTCTCTTCCGCGACGCGGATGATTCCGTCAGGAAGATGAAGTCCTTTCTCTCCAACGGTGACGTCAATGTCAGTTTCTTTCTTTCTTCTTAGTTATTGTCTGTTTTTTGTTTCTCACTACTTCGTTGTGGAGAATGTTAATTTGCTCGTGTTAAGGAGCAATTGCTTGGTGTAAGAAATTTTTAACATTCACAATCGCGTTAACTGTGTTTCTGCTGACAATTAAAATATTATTTATTTCTTGTAGTTAGTATTTGATCTATTAATCGTCAAATTTCAACCATGAGTTTGTTTTACTATAAGATTTTGAGTTCAGAGCTAGGTTTGTTCTTATTTCTCAATATGACATGTTGCAAATGTAACATGATTGCTATCATGTATGAGTGCAAGTAACACATTGGTGTCTGCAACGAGCAACTAGAAAGCAATTTAAAAAAAAATATAGTGGTTGGAAGTTTCGACAGTGTAACCTTTTCTTTAATACATATTCCTTTTGGGTCAAAAGAAATGTGGAGATTCACTTCAAGCTTGGTTATTCCAAGGATCATTGTTTCAAATCATTCCGAAATAAATGAGACAGTACATGATATCTATGGAACATATTTTCTGTCACGTATTAACACTTAATTTCAAATTTTGAAAAGTGCATCGAAACTGTTGGTGATTCAGCTGTGCTCAATATGTACTTCTCAGGTGTTGGACACTGATAGAGCAAATACGGTTGATCTAATGAAGTTTTTGCTGAGTTATGCGAGTGATCCATATGTCCCTTCAGAAGGGAACAGTCTCAATGAAAGAAATCTTCTTGAATCATCTGTCAGAAATCTCTTTGATGAACTTTTCAAACTGAGTTATAGTGCACCTGGATCAAATTCTTTTGATTCAGTGCAAAGTCAAATGACTGGAAGATTTGGATATACAAAGCCTCCTGCACAAAATATTGAAATGAAGAGGGGTGATTGGATTTGCTCAAGGTACTATTTTATTACTTTTAATTTTAACTATAGTCCCAATGAACTATCAAATGTGTTACTTTGTGTAATGGTGGAACACCAAGGGCAGAGTGTGAGGCAATTGTTATAGTTAATTTTGTCTCCTCAAATATTGTATACACCATTCTGATATGTCTGTTTCTCTCTAATATTGAGCAGGTGTAATTTCATGAATTTTGCACGAAACATGAAGTGTCTTGAGTGTGATGAAGCAAGGCCAAAAAGGCAACTCGCCGGAGGTGAATGGGAATGTCCTCAGTAAGTATTACCCTCCCTTAAAATGTTTTTCCGTGTGACTTGTCATACACATCCAATTAACAGGATTTTCGTTATGAAGGTGTGATTTCTATAACTATGGGAGAAACATGAGTTGCTTGAGGTGTGATTGCAAGCGACCTGGACAAATATCTTTGGGTGCCATCAATACCATGTCAAATATGGAGTACGAAAATGGAAACAATCCTAATACTTCAGATATTGATGCTAGGTTAGCTGCTAATGAAGAAAAGGCACAGCGCTGGTTTAGCAAGGTTTCTCAACTAGACAGCAGTGCTGATATTAACAGTGTGATTGCAGATGAAGATTTTCCTGAAATAATGCCACTGAGGAAAGGAGTTAATAGATTTGTTGTGAGCACGAGAAAGACTCCACTGGAGAGGAGGTTGGCCAACGCTCAATATAAGAGAAACTTGTCTAATTATGACATTTCTGGGACTGAGGATTTTAATGCTGGGGAGCCAATCAAGTCCCACGACAGTCTGGATGACATGCTAGGTCATTCAGCTGGCCTTCCTCAATATGGTAATAACGACATTGTTTCTGAACAAAATGCTGGCGGAGACAGGCAACCTTCATTTGCTAGCTATAGCAATACTTCGCATTTTAAAAATGTTCAAGGGAGCTACAGTAGTACTGTTTCTCCCAGTCCATTGTCTGCAGATGAACTTGGCCCGAAGTCTGAGAGCTGGCTATCAGACGAGAGCAAAAATGTGGTGTTAGACACTGATGCTGGATATGCTAGTGTGGGAGACAGTTCACAACTTTCTAATAATTCTACAAATATCACAGAGGATAAGAAGAAAGAGCAAGCTGAAAAACCTGAGAAATGGTTAAGAAAGATTGCTGAGCTGAATGATTTTCCAGATGTGACAAATGCAATATCCGATGAGGATTTCCCTGAAATAATGCCCATGCGTAAAGGAGAAAATCGATTTGTTGTTAGCAAAAAAAAAGATCGTTCTTTAACAACACCAGCATATAAGAGACAAGTGGCCATGGAACAAGCTAGCAAAACCAACTTTGTTCCGTTTGTCCCCTTCCCCCCAGATTACTTTGCTAAAAAGGACAAGCCGCAGGCAGATGGAACAGATTCAATGGATAGGTCCAATGACGGTACATCTTCCATATCTGAGGTGGCAGAGAAGGCTTCAGAGATATCGGATGATGCTAGAGCTCAACCAGAACAGAGTCCAAAGTCTTCTGAACAGAGCTCAAATAACAATGATATTGGCTCTATGTCTTGGTCAGGAACCAGTGGAAATTCAAGGCAGAGTTTCAATCAAGATCATGTTCCCAATTTGACTGGGAGTTCATCCCCAGTTGTAGCATCTGACAACCAGAGTGGTAAAGCAGAGTGGACAGGGAAGAGTTTGGAGGGGTCTGCCGTGAAGGAACCAGATCCCTTGGACATGTCAGAGGAGGCAAAGGCAGAGAGGTGGTTCAGGCGTGTTGCACAAATTAAGGATATATCTGAGCTCAGTCAGATTCCAGATGAAGATTTTCCTTCAATAATGCCTATGCGCAAAGGGGTGAACAGATTTGTTGTAAGCAAGAGGAAAACCCCATTGGAAAGGAGATTGACATCTCAGCAATACAGAAGAAATCTACCAACTGTGAGCTCAGATCCAAGTAAAAACGAAAATGAAGGGAGCTGAAAAGTAGTTGTAGTATTATTTATTTTTACCATTTTGCTTCCTTTTTTCATTGTGAAGCTAAAATGTTGTTGGCAAATATTGAAAATGGATGATAAGATGCTGGAAATAATCAGTAGTAAAACCTTTCATTTTTGTATTTTCTGGTTTCGTTTCCGATGTAGGATTCCAGTTTTCTGTTGTATTCCCTTTTCCATTGGAGGTTGCCTCGGAATTTTTGATCCAATGAGTTTTCTCTTTCAATTTTGTTTTCTGGGTTTTCGTGGAATTGAAGTTGTGATCCTTATAAAAATTAAAAGAATCCTTTTTCCTTTTTGGATTTTTTTATGTTGAGATCATGGCAAGCTATGAAAGTTTTTCTTTTATTTTCTTAAGGGGTGTGCAGTTGGTGTATATGTACCTCAAATGTGGCCACATCAAAAATCAGATTTGCATTTCAACTTATGGTGTGCACTTTCTTGAGACATAGTTGTGTTAAGATTCCACTTATTATCTTCTGCAAATCAGATTTGCAATTCAAAATCAAATAACTTGGGATTATTTCATGCTAAGGATATTACCATAATTTTGATACCATGTTGTTTATGGGTTCACAAATGTTGTGAATAAATGTTATTGGGATGGTGTCAAATGACTTTTGCAGTACATGACAGCTCAAATTAACAAGTGATTGCTTTCTCATTTCGTGAAGTTTATTTATGTTGTTATGGATGTTAGTTTCTGAAATTACGTTGGTCCCTTGTTCACTGAAAATGAATGCACAATGTCTTCTGCTTCTTTGGCATACTGGGCAACACCTCCCTCAAATCCCTCTCTCAAGGCCTAGCATGCTCTGAAATTGATTGTGTTTTTTTGACCAACAAGCCCTTGTTTCACTGCCATATAGTATTTTTCATGTAAGTCTGTATCTTTAAACAAAAGCAGTCAGCAAATTAAAATTTTGAAGTTAAATGATTGTTACCTTCTATTACAGGTCATAAATAGTAGTCTACAGGTGTACCATTTTATTCAGACTTCACCTAAGCTAAACATATCCATGCGCATCCATAGGTAAGTTCATTTCTTCAAATACTATGTTTCCTTTGTTCTGTTTCTTTTATTATTATTATTATTACAACCCCTTAATTATATTTTTAACATTCTCGACCGAGGTGAAAAAATCCATGGACTCTTAGTTGGTTTTACAAAGGTGTTAGATGTAAGAACCTAGAAATAGATTAATAGAATAGATCAGTGTATTAAAAGAACGAGCCAACTTACTTTACTTTAAAATAACCTTTTATATAAATAGAATTTTAAAAATACATTTCATTATTTTTAGAACACATAATCTCTCTAGAACACTATTCCTTAGAGTTCTCTGACATCTTTCTAGATTTCCTCTCAACTGAGCTATTTGTTCAACGATAGGAGCTGCCTAGACGATCCTGGCATTGTGAGCTTCAAATCAACCGATCACTTTCTTGTTCTTCCACCGGTAAGACGTTTTCCCCGTTTTCTCCGTGCTTTCTGAACTGTGATCATGCAACGTTTCTGCCTTGCATGTGTTAGCAGTTCCTTTCTTCAATTCTTAGCTTGGTTTAGGTTCTAAAATTTGTCTTCTATCATCAATTGGTGATCTGTAAGTCCTTCTAGAGTTTCCTTGCGGCGCAATGTGCTGTTAGATCGTTCTGTGAGCTGGGCAGTATAATTCAGAGGTCAGAGAAGTTGGATTTTTATTTCTGATCTGTGGAATTATTGTGTGCATGAGTTAGGTTCTGTTGAAATTTTGAAATAATGCATGTGTGAACTGTGTGATGGAATATGATGTTGTTTGAGCTGAATTTGATGATTTTATATGTTAGGACACGTGCTTCTTAATGTGTGAATTATGAGACTGTGAATTGATGTTTATGAACTGGTATGGATAAGGTGTAATGCTGGAATTGAGTTGGCTAATGGTGTGAAATCGGTTATACAGGATTAGTAGACAAAAAGCTAACTGAATTATGGTGTCTTATGTCATATTAGAGGAACTGAGGTAGTCAAGTTGAGCACTAGGTATTACAAGTTGTTCTGGTCAGTTTAGGTAGCTCAGACAAGTCAATTGGGACCTAAATGGATCCCTAAAATGGTCAAAAACAAACTCTAAGTGGTAGAATTATATTTAGGTCCCTAGGTTGTGAGATTTTCAGTTTCTAAGTAGAAATCAATGCATAAACACTTTATAATGATATTAGGAAGGGTTAGAATCACTTAGGAAAGTTTAATTAGGCATATAATACGATCTAGGGGCGTTAAAAGTTAGGAAAAATGTCTAGAATTGGTTTTGGGTAGTTGGGTTGCATAATTCTGCAGACTCGCTGAGCGAAAGGATTTGCACAGAGATTCGCCCTGACGATGTGCTCTCTACCAGGGCATTTGCATAGCGACTCTGTGCCCTATGCGTAGAGGGTAGCCCTCTGTCTGGTGGGTCGCATAGTGAATTTAGTCACTTTGCGACTGGTGCTGGTTTGGGAAATTCCTAATTAATTAGAATAACGAATGGGGGGCGCCTTGCGAGAGTGTGAGGTTTAGAGCTTTTGGGGGTTAATTCGCACAACGAACTTAGTCGTTGTGCGAATTTCTGAGAAGGGGGGGTCTCTGTTTGAGGATTCGCATGGCGAGCTAGGGTCACTATGCAAAAACCCTCTGGTCTCGCTTTGCGACTGTATGTGTTGAGTGACTAGTCTCGTTATGGTTTGCTCTTTTCTTTTTCTATTCTTGATTTTTTAGTGATGTGTGATTCATATATAATCTTGTATGAAATTGAATGGAAGTATATAAATAATAATAAAAGGTTGTTAATGATTAAAATAGAGGAATATTGTGATAAAGATGATGAAATTGAGTACGAAAGTAAGATCTCTTTGTGAGATACTTATAGTGTTTATAATAAATTAGGGAACTCAGTCTTGGGGGTTATCCTAACACTCTAATGATCTTTCATTCTCACTTAGAGAAGATTGATGCATATGGTGAGAGTAGTATGAGGTCCTAGTGTAGGCGCTACCTTGAGGCCTATTCCGTAGTAACAGACTAACCTTGTGTGTGGTAGGGTGAAACCCATTGGCAATGACTTTGCAAAGCAGTAGAGGCAACCACAAGTGCACAACCCGCCATAGGTCGATATTCATTCTAAGTCTGGACTGGTCTAGTCTAAGTTATAACATGATAGGATTCCTTACTTGCTTACTTTGTATGAATGTTCTTTTATATCTAAAAATGCTATGAGATAACATGTATGCTTTTAAATCTAGCTTACCCTTTCTGCTTGTTTTGTGTTTGTATGTGTTGTGTTCTTTCTTTGCAATGATCATCCATTTAGATGTGAGCAGAGGTAGATGAGGTGCCTCTGGAGCAAGCCTTGGAGGGCGACGATGTTGCTGCGTAGTCTTAGTTAGAATATCCACCTTGTTTTGTATATATTTTGAAATACTCTATTGTATATAAAGTTTTAACTTTATAGCCATTTTTGGATGACTGTAAATCTTAAAATTTTATCTGCAAGTCTTTAACTGTTCTATAATATTATATTTGATGACTTCTATATTATATAAATTCTATATAATTTGGGATGTTACATTAGAATACATGGAGAAGAGTTATTTAAGATAATTAGAAGATTCATGAATTAGTTACTTATGGTGTCAGTTAGATATAAATAGAAAAAGAGAAGAGAGGAAAAGAAGGTAATTTTGTAGAGTGAGCATTAGTTCTATGAAAGGGAAGTCCTTGAAGGAGATTGCACTCTCCTATTCTTGTTCTTTTCATTCTATTCAATTAAAAATCCTCCTTTCTGTAAAAGCTTCAGAAGGCACATCACTAAACAAGAAAAATAGCCTTCTTCCTCTTCTCATCTTCTAAAAACTTGTCTGGCAGTTCATATTGTATAATTTAATTATTTCCTTCCTACTACTTTTAAAATGTGGCTTCCTTGCATGCTTTATTACTTGTTTTTATATGGCTTTCCATTTCAGAATGATGTTTTTACTGTAAAACTTGGTGATCTTGAAGTTGGAAAATCTCAAGATACACACTCAGATATTTTTCTAAAATTGAGTCTTGTTTTTCATTGATAATTGAAGGGCTTTAAATAGCCATGATACTTACAATATTATGAAAATAAAAATAAAATCTGAAAATAAAATATCAACTGACTTAAAAATAAAATTTCCTTAACCTATCATAAAATAATATTCTACCTAGATAAACAGAAAATCATAACTACCCATTCCTATTTTATCTCTATCAAATCAAACCAAATATTACTATACCCAAAACTAATAAAATAATATTTAAACAAAATTATTAATAAAACCTTAAAATTTAAGTTTATCCCAACAAACTCCCCCATAAACTTAAATTCTTCCTTCCTTGCTTTCCATGTGCATCATCCCACACCGGGCTTGCTTCTTCTCTCCAAGATTTTCAGCTTCATTTCATACAATCGGTTCTTCTTTGCTTTTACCTGGGTTGTTAGACGACCATGCTTATCCTTTAAGTACAATACCTTATTTTTCATAAAAATTGAATTACCTTTTTCAATTATCTGACCCATGCTTAAAATATTGCTCTTCAACCACGGAACACAATAAACATCCTTAATATCTTCAACTTGTCCATTATTCTGAATTTGTCGAATTGTTCCACTCCCTTTCACGGCCACCTTGGAGTCATCTCCAAAAGACACAAATTTGCCCTCCACCTTGGTGAGTTCATAAAAAAATTCTCGTTCCCACATATATGATTGCTTGCTCCAGTATCTAGATACCATACTGAGTTGGTAGAAATCTCATCAGCCCTCATCTCTTCTTCATCTTCTTCCCTATTTTTATCTGGTTCAAGAACGCTAGATGCTTTCTCTTCCTTTTCAGGAGCCGTCTTCCTCAGCTCCTCAAGTTCAACCCTTTGTTTATTCATAATTTCATTAGCTTCATGCAGAAGCCTCCCTATCCGCTGAATCTCTTCATCCTTTTGTTTGAGTTCATTTTCCACGTTTGTCGCACCTTTTACTGAGATCACTTCATCCACTATTGAGACCGAATTTTCCATGTCCATTGTATCCGATCTCTTTGCCATCAACAGGTTCCACACTCTTCTTCACCATCATCAGTAACAAGATTTGTCTCCCCCTTTGTCTCGGTCTCGCAATACCTTGCAATATGACCAAACTTGCCATAGTTGTAGCACTTTGTTGACATACAATCGTTTGTATAGTGGTCGTACTTGCCACATCTAAAACACTCTGCCCTTGACCGATCTCCTCGGTCTTTTCCTTGTCTTCGGTCATGCCAATTCTGCTGACCGGTCTGATCTTCATTGCCTCTACCACGTCCACCTCGTCCTCTGCCACCAGGACCTCGGCTCTGAGTAATCCGATATTTATTCCAGTCAAATTGTACCAGTAGTAGTGCTTGATTGTCGGGTTCAACATGATCATCCCAACTCCTTCTCCTTTGTTCGTGGGCTTCTAATGACCCAGCAAGTTCATCCACTGTGAGAATCGACAAGTCCTTCGATTCTTCGATGGCGCACACAATACTTTCAAAATCTTTTGTAAGAGATCTCAAAATTTTTCCCACAACCCGGCTAGATGACATTTGTTCTCCATTCCTGCCGAGTTGGTTGGCCACCTTCTCCACCCGAGTTATGTCCTAGGTTATATGCTCTTTGGGCTCCATCTTCAAATGTTCAAACTCTCCTCTGAGAGCTTGTATTCGGACTTGTCTAACGCGGTTGTCACCTTTATACGCAACCTCCAATATCTTCCAGGCTTCCTTTGGTGATTTGGCATTCGCTATTTTTTTGAATCTCGACTCATCTACTACATTGTAGAGAAAATATAATGCTCACCCATCTCTTGCACGTGTTTTCTTCAATGTTGCTATCTGTGCCATCGTCTGATCTTCGTCCACATCAGGTTCAACGTACTGTTCTTCCACCATATCTCAAACGTCTTGGGATCTCGATAACGCCTTCATCTGTAGGCACCATAATTGGTTTTTCTCGTCAATTGTGGCACACTCATACCATTGACAACCTTTGTCATCTCTCACAAAAAATCAAGCACTCACTTTTTCTCTCACGGTGTTTGACTCTCTCCCCATACCACTGTCGGGAAAATCTCAAGATACACACTCAGATATTTTTCTAAAATTGAGTCTTGCTTTTCATTGATAATTAAAGGGCTTTAAATAGCCATGATACTTACAATATTATGGAAATAAAAATAAAATCTAAAAATAAAATATCAACTGACTTAAAAATAAAATCTCCTTAATCTATCATAAAATAATATTTTACCTAGATAAACAGAAAATCATAACTACTCATTCCTATTTTATCTCTATCAAATCAAACCAAATATTACTAGACCCAAATCTAATAAAATAATATTTAAACAAAATTATTAATAAAACCCTAAAATTTAAGTTTATCTCAACACTTTGATGTATTGAACAAACAAACACCAAATTGACAACTTCGACTGTCTTCTGCGAGGTATCATATGTTATCTGTGTAATTATGCTCAATTTTTGAACTAGGTTTTTTTAAGGTTTTAGTCTCTAGATATGTGTGTTCATGTATTAAACTTCATGTGAATGAATTTTACAGCAGCCGAATACTTGAATTCTTTAGTATCCTTATGTGTGAGAACGAGAAAAGTGAATATTGGTGATAACCGACCAAATAGTGCTAAAAACATTCTCTTTAAAAATAATTGTTGTAACATACTTTATATTAGTGTGCAAATCTCAGTTTGGTCCTCAAATTTTGAACTGTCTCAATTGGGTCATAATTTTTGTAAAAATGCACACATTTTACCCCAATCGTTAACTAGTCTCAGGCGGCGTTAATTGATGTTGAGATGTATTTTTTATTTTAGGCTTAATCCCTCATTTAGTCCTTATGTTTGTGTGAAAATCTCAGTTTGGTCCTCAAGTCCTTATGAAATGCAAACATTTTACAACATTTTACCCCAACCGTTAAGTGTATTAAGACAACATTAACTTTGAACTGAGCTGTAATTTTTTTTATGTTTTAAAATCATTAAATCCACATGGCTATGATCTTTCTTTTTCCTTCCAATCACTGATCACATTTCACTCATTCCTCCACCCTCAAACCCCCCCGACTCACACCTTTTCTCCCCCTCAAACTAAAAAATGTCGCCGTTGTCGACAGTTCAAAAATTATGACCCAATTGAGACAGTTCAAAACATGAGGACCGAACTGAGATTTTCACACAAACATAAGCACCAAGGGAGGGATTAAGCCTAAATTAAAAAAATACATCTCAGCATCAATTAACGCCGTTTGAGACAACTTAACGGTTAGGGTAAAATGTGTGCATTTTTACAAAAAAATATGACCTCATTGAGACAGTTCAAAACTTGAGGACCGAACTGAGGTTTGCACACAAATACGAGGACCAAGGGAGGGATTAAGCCTACTCTGTCTAGACTGAATTTCATCCATTCCTGGTTTTTGCTAGACAATCCTGGTAACTCTTTTTACTCTATCTAGTTGAGTTTCACCCACTTTTGATTATAGCTAGACACTCCCGGTATCATCCTAATAATATGTTTAGAAACTAAGTTTCACCCACTCATGGTTTGACAGTTAACTCAACAAGGTTAAGCGTTTAGTATTTTGATTCCTTTTAGAATTTGCAATCATTTGGATTGCATACGAGTCCTTAGACGATTACTCTCATAGAGAGGATATGCTGCAATACAATTCAATCAAAGACTAAGCAAAATATTTCTCTCTTCTTACAATTATGATTCTATAAAGCTTAAAGTATAATCTTTCTTTCTTGTCTTTTCCTTTTCTTCTCAGATTTTGAATTTTATGTTCGTGGGTCTATTCGCTTGAGCCTGTTCTTTTGATTTTATCCTCTTAATCTTCTTTTCGAATGATCTTATATTTAAGGGCTTTTCAAAAATATATATGTTAGATAGAGTTTTGCTTTTGATCTTTGGATCTTCGAGTCTTATCGTAGGTAGCAGTTGTAGGTTAAAGTCAACTTGTCAAAACAAACGTGCTTTTTCAGTACTTTGATAACAGTAGGTAGTATGATCTTTCTGATATGATTTTTGATGGAGTGAACATTCCATTAATGTCTTCTTTGTCTATAACGTTCACTTCTAACTTGTATATGATAGAGTAGGTGGACATTTGTAATAGAAAATCTAGAAAGAGTAGTGTAGATATGCATGTAGTATATATTTCATTTTTCTTATCATTTTTGTTGTTTTTAAATGTTGCGCATTTAATGCTTTTTAATGTGTGTTCAGAACAACAAAGTGCTTTACAAATTTCCTACTGTTCAGGCATGATTTGATTGTTTAAGCATTTCAACAAGATACCAAGTAGTTTATAAGAGTTTCATCGTTGAATGAAAGAAATTGTTTAGCATAAGATATCGTTTAGCCTATGTAAGACTTTTACTAAAAACGTTTCTTTTAGTTATCTTTGTTTAATTGAAGAGCATGTTTCGCAAGGTATCTTTCAACACAAGTTTTTAGATTATAACTTTTAACGCGTTTTCGAAAAACATCTTTTAACATATTGATAGCTTATTGAGCATCGCTTAGTAATGTATAGCAAGAGTGTTTAGTAAAACTCTCATATGAAATATAGACATGTTTATAATGAATTCATTTGATGGTGCGTCTACTAAGAATTTTCTCAAAAACACTTATATTTCATAAAACTTTTTCATGACACGTTTTTCACTCGGTCTCGGCATGTTCTTTAGGAGGATAAACCTTGTTTTCTTTAACAACTTTTGCACTTACCTCTATCCCTAAAGAGGATGTAGTGTCCGATGATACCGATACCCGACTACTGATACTACAACAACTATCATACCTCAGCATACCTTTCGAAATAAGATGACCACTCTACTTCAACAACAACGCACCTCTCTTGTAATCACAAACAACAACAAAGAATTGAAATAACTAGGTGGCAAATCATGACCAACTCCATTTTTATTTATAACTTAGTAAATGGTTCGCCTTCTGACCTAATGGGCCAAACCCATCACAAATTGGCCCATGAAACGCTCCGTCCAAGGCAACTCTTCGGATTCAACAACATCTCCCCCCTCCCCCTCAAAGCAACAATTCATTCTTGAACCTTTACTATGTTTACCAAGTCACTATTTTAGTTTCTACACCGCACTTACCACCATTAGTCATATCCCCTGAGATTTAGCATCTCATTATTCAAACCTCTTCATCGCTATACTCTTTGAGGCTTACTATACCCGTAGAATTATGACAAAAGATAATAAATTTTCTTTGCAAAATCAAGCATTTCAACTACCAAATGTCAACACCTTACTTCAACTACAAATCGGGCATTAACACTCTTTGCATGCCTTCTTGACATGAAAAGACTGGAGGGTTACTTAAGACAAAGACATGATATAGTTTACACAGTACCTAGTGCAAGATAGCTTGCAATCAATAAGACGACTACTGAATGCTCCATGAATGGATCACTTAGCCAAACACTAAGCACCGGGTGCTGAGAACTATGCTTTCTACACCAAAGATTACATCTACTTTGATAACAACGCCACTCATTAAACCAGAATACCGCCTATCGGTCTCTCATCATGCCTACTGAAGACATTCTTTTATTGGATAACTTAGCTAAAACTATCTCAGTTCCTCGTTGGTAAGTTGGTCATTGGACCTCTAGTCCAATAGATTCATAACTATGGTCCATTCGAGTGGGGCCCATGATCAATAAGCTAAAATTATAAATAGTTTATAATCATAGTTTGTCTTTCATTTTGCATTTAATTAAAATTTCACCAAATTTTTTGACTAAATACAACTTGAACATCGAAGAATTTTCTATAAATACCTTGTCATTCGATAATGGAGGACTAAAATTAGGTAATAAAGAACTCATGGAAGTAGAAGGAAACTTTGCATAATACGTTCAGTTATGCAAAAACACCATCCTTCTTATTATTATTATTATTATTATTATTATTATTATTATTATTATTATTATTATTTCTAAAACTATTTGTAAAACTCCTCTTATTGTATTTGAGTAATAAACTTTTTATTACTTTTTATCCCATAAATCACTTTCTTTATACATACTCAGTAAACTTAACAAAATTGTGAGAGGATTCAATTAAATTAGCTTAGAAATCCACTGAACTAGAAGTGCTTATAGTAGACTTCAGCCAGTTTCTTCCTACACCTCCATAGTTTATTTTCCTACGCTTCTATAAATAAATAAATAAAATCTCTTTTGCTCTTTTCTTAAAAGATAATATGACTTTGGGCCTAAGGCAGGCAAGCTTAAAAAACTATTGTTCTAGTTTAAGCTCGTGCATTTATTTTCATATAATTAAAATTTATTGTCGATAAATTTCACTGAATATATAAATCACATTTTTTATTTATGGTGAACAATTTAACTTACGATATAAGATTACTTTAACTTACATATGTACATGATACTTTAAACTTTCAAGGAATGATTTAAACTGTGATGCGAAAGTATTTTTAGCTATTAACAATTCTTTTCCTAAAAAATCATTTAAATTTAAATTGGATGGTCATAAAATGAGAATCAAAGTAAGATTAAAATAGGAAAATGAGATTATTAAACTATTTTTTATATATTTACAAAAAATAATAATGCATGAAATACACACTTCTTCTTTTTTGCGAATGTGAATATGTGAATGAGAGAGCTCAATTATCCTCTTACGTGGCCAAACCTCAATCACCATTTCATATTCTCTCCTTAGTGGCAAACTCAAATCCAGTTTTTCAATCTCCATGATTGCACAATTAAGAAAGCTTTGACTTGTTTTTAAGCTAAACTTTATATTTAGTGTTTTAAAACTGAGAAAGTAAAATTATATTATTACAATTTACAAACAATGGTTTAAGGAGATAAAGGTGAATTAAACTTCCATCCATGTTCATGTCTCTGCCACTTTCTTCCCAAAAATGGTTGACCAATTGTGTTCAACCACTCATCTCCATTCTGTGTTGTCTTGTTTTCCTCATGTTTGATCTTCTTGATTCTGTTTTCTGCGTTGTCTATGGATATCTGGATAAACTCATTGAAGGAGAAGCTTCGCCTTGTTGCTGCTCTAACTGGGAGAGGCAAAAGAGGCGGATGAATGTGACAGATGGTGATATATCAGATAGCTTGTATGAGAGGAGGAACATTTTCAGAGAAATGGGGTTCCTTCGATATGAGAGAAAACGAGAAGATTCCAATACAAATTTTGATAAAGGTAGTGCCAGGTCAGTGAATCGTTGGTCTGATTGTGGCTGTGATTCTTGCCTTTCATGGGTGAATGATGGAAGTGACTATAAGCTTCATTTTGTTGTGAAGGAGCCCTTGTTGGGTAGGTTAGTTCTACTGGTTTGGTTATTTTTTTTTCCAAGCAGAACTTGCATATAGTTTTAATTTCATTGCCCTTTTCAATGATGTTTACTATCAGAATTGAAGTTCAACTATGCAACTACATTTATGTTTTGTCTTACTATTATTTGATGACCACTTTCATGTTTCTATGTACTTTTCTCAGTAACTGGTTTTTGTTGTCAATTGGTGTTTGACAGTCACTGGTGAGAACTTCAAGGGAAAACCTTCTGAGAATGTGATCTTCTTACATGGATTTCTCTGTTCTTCCTCATTTTGGACAGAGACAGTGTTTCCATATTTTTCTGAAAAGACGAATCACGAGTACAGATTGATTGGCATTGACCTGCTGGGATTTGGCAAGAGTCCAAAGCCTAGAGACTGTTCATACACTTTGCAGGATCATGTGGAAATGATTGAGAAATCTGTGGTTTTACCATTGGAGATGACTACCTTTCATTTGGTTGCACACTCCATGGGATGCATAATTGCATTGGCCTTGGCTGCTAAGTACCCAAAGAATGTTAAATCAATCACCCTTGTTGCTCCTGTAAGTACTTTGGACCAAACTGAATACTTTGCTGCTTATTAGGTTTGAGAACTGATCTTCTCAGAACCGATTAACAATTTATGTGCTTTGGATTCAATAATACCTTCATTCTGCAATCAAAACATGTGTGTTATTTTTGTTAACAGTCACTAAGATATACTCCCAAATTCAGAAATAAAAGACAAGTAAAGGATTATTCATACAGTATTATACTTTTTAATGTCGAATTTGGATCATTGTTCAGCAGAGCCCTTATTTCTTTTATTTGTCTGGTAATGTCTCCTGAATTTCTTCATTCTACAAATGGTTTTGGAGGCAGCCATACACTTCTTCTGAGGGTGATGCTTGTTTAAATGCACTATCAATGCTTGCTGGAAAGAAATTGTGGTCTCCACTGTCTTTTGGTTCTTCATTTATGTCCTGGTATGAACACCTGGGCCGTACAGTTTGCCTTGTCTATTGCAGAAATCACCGAATATGGGAGAGCATTCTAAAATTCATTACTCGCAGGAGGTAACAAAACATCTATTGAAACACTGATGAATAACATACATCATGTTTCAAGTTTCTTTCTCACATATTACTTAGGACACAGACATGATACACATAATGCATGCTTTCTTTTCCTTTGCTAGGGATCTTCATTTCTTGACCACAGACATGACCAGGCACACACATCATTCAGCTTGGAGTTCCATGCATAATGTGCTATGTGGAGGAGCAAAATTTGTGGACAGTTACCTTATCATTTTGACCAGAGTTGGAGTGAGAATAAATGTGATTCAAGGTGAAAAGGATCAAGTTGTCCCAAAGGAGTGTTGTAGTAAGTTCGAGTTGAAGGCTCCTAATGCTGAAATCAACATCATTCCAAATGCAGACCATGGGACTGTACTATTTGGCAGAGAGAAAGAATTTGCACTTAGTTTAGAGCATATATGGGAATCTTGCTGTTGATAGAAGTTAATGTCAATTCTAGGATAACTGGCAAGATATGAAATATTAATCCTTTGCATTAATTAGGCATAAGCTTATAAGATGAAGGTGGGATGAATGATGAAATTGTATCATTCATGGTAGAAATTGTTTGAGAAATAAAATAAAATACAACATGCCCTGCTAAAGCCAAAATGCAGCCTGTCAGAGAAACTGAACTTTTTACTTTTTTGTGTTTCTAAATTGTTTAATCTAAAAACTGAAAATGTAATGTTTGTATTGGAAAGTTATTTGTTGCATTCTTAATATTGAATAGATAATATTTTATTAATGAATGTGCATGTCCAATATAACCAAGATGTTGCCTAAAGTGAGTTACTTTTACAAAGGAAAAGACCCGCCGTTTTTGTCTGTGTGAAGTTGGTTATTATCTATAAATTTTTGGGTTGAAAAAAATATTAATTTTTTTTATGTTAAGTAAATTCATGTCTGATATTGTGTCTTTCGAGTGATCTATTTCTAAAATATCTATCAATTATAGAATTTGACTTGTAGGTTTGAGAAAGACCTAATGAAGCATCTGTCTTGATAAGAGTTGGTAAGAGGTGTTTGAAGAATTTGTGTTGTTAAGGTAGACATGGGGCTATCTGGTGTAGTAGGTATGCAACCAAAAGGTTTGATTTATAGGTAAGGTTGGTTGAGAAGGTTAGAAGAAGGTGAAGATGTGATTGAAGTAAGTAAATTTGATGGTTATGTATTAGAATGGGTGTAAAATTGATGTGTATTGGGTAGTTGGAGCAGCAACTGGAGTTGCAAAAATGGCTTGCTCAAGTTTGGCTTCTCTTTGAGCTTCCAAGGGAGACTCATCTTCTTCTGTGGGTTGTTTCAATGTTATAGGCCATCACAAAGTTGGCAACTTCACTAAACATTTTAAGTTTTGTTTGGATTGAAGGATGAAGTTAAGACACCAAAAAAGAAGAGAAAACAGATGATGACACCAAAATAGAAATCGTGTACTATTATTCTAGTTTGAGGTATCAGGTTTTAAGTCTGGTGTTAAAAAAATGTTGAAATAGAAGTTTTAAAAAAGAATGGTGATACATGTTTACTCTATTTTTTTGTCCACACCTACACAATACTAATAAAATTATATTTTATTTTAAAATATAAAATGATTTAGAAAAAATTAAATAGAAAAGTAAAAATATTAAATTTTTATTCGATGTTAAATAGACCTAGAAAATTGACTTTCTACTTACAAATAGCAAGTTTTCCTATAAGTAAGACATTTGTCATAATATTTGACCTATTCCTTTGATTATGGATTTTTCTCTATCATAGTTGCTTCATCTTTAATGTAACTCGTATTTGATGATATCAAACTTTAATATTCTTTGACCTTGAATGAAAAGGTCGGGTTCTTACTTATATGGATTGTACTTTTTCTTGTGATAATCCCAACTATTATAGTAATTTTTGCATCCATAAGAGTTTATTTGTAATTTTTGTAATAACAATATATTTTGCCTCTGTAGAAAATAGATCAACACAATTTTGTAGTATGAATTACCATGACACTGCTCCTCATGCAAAAGTCATCATATAGCAAGATTTCCTAAATTCCACACCACTAGCCATGCATGCAGTTGTGTAACCATTCAATATAGGCTTACCACTTTCAAAGCATAAACAAACTCTAGAAGTACTTTTTCTAATTATACACTTTACAATTTGTCAATGATCTTTTCTCGAATTAGCAAGGAAACAATTAACAACACCAATAGCATGAGCAATGACTGGCCTTGTACACACAATAACATACATCAAACTATCACATGTAAATGAATATGCAATTTTCTGCATTTCTTCTTTCTCTTTCCCACTTGTAAGACACAACTTTGAACTTAAATTGAAATAACTTGTAAGCGGAGTGTTAACAGGCATAGAATTGTCCATATTAAATCTCTATAATACCTTTTGCAATATATATTTTTTTTAGATGGCCATAATTTTCCATTCTTCTAGTCATGAACAATTTTCATGCCAAAGATTTGTTTTGCAAGACCCAAATGCTTCATTGCGAAGGACTTGTTTAACTCCTTTTTGAGACTTTTAATCTTATTCATGTCATGACCAATAATCAACATGTCGTCAATATAGTGTAAGAGAATAATAAATTTTCCACTAGAAAATTTCTTTACAAAAGCACGATGATAAAAAGAGGTTTTATAATACCTATGATCCCTAATGAAGCAATCAAATTTCATATATCACTACGTTGGAGTTTGTTTGAGCCTATACAAGTTCTTTCTTGCAAATAAAATTCTTTTTACCTTTGATTGTAAAACCTTTAGGTTGTTCCATATTTATCTCATCTCCAAGTCATCATGAAGGAAGTTTGTTTTCACATAAAGTTAGACAACTTCTAAATTTAAACTTGTTGTTAAGCTAAGTACAACTCTAATTGAAGACATTTTAACTACATGTGAAAACACCTTTCAAAAATCAATTCCCTTTTTCTAACTAAAGTCTTTCGCAACCAACCTTATCTTATACCTTGGTTGAGTTATTCTTCTCTAATTTCAATTTAAATACCCATTTACTTCTCAATGCTCTCATGCCTTAATGCAGCTTCACCAATTCAAATATATGGCTCTCATGCAAGGATTTCATCTTCTCTTCTAAGGCTTTGCACCACTTATCTTTCTCTTCATGCGACATAGTTTATTCATAGTTTTAGGCTTTCCCTCATTTATCAATTAAATAAAACTGATGAGGTGGATATTTCTAATGACGGCTTTCTCTAGTAGATCTTCTCAAGAGAGGCTCCACATGTTGTTCAGAAGTAGTTAGTTCAATTGATTCATCAACTTAAGTCTCAGGCAGATCAATTATGTTCTCCAAGTTTGTATTCATATCTCCCTCAAGGTCAACAACTATTGTAGGAGGTTTTGGCTCAACATTATTGCATCCATGAGTAACTTGTTTTGGATTCTCTTTCTTGTCAATATCTTTAATGGTTTGATCCTCAAGAAAAATAACATCTTGCTTTCTAACAATCTTCTTTTCAACTAAATCCCGAAATATGTAACCAAAATTATCATGACCATAACCTAGGAATATACCCTGCTTAGACTTCTTATCAAGCTTAGATCTTTCATCTCTAAGGATGCAGTTAGCTATTAAACCAACGGCAAGTGCATCGGTCGCAATATAGTAAGTAATAAATATCGTTCTCTCCTAATAAACTTGTGCAACACTCAAAAACTCTTTCACTCTAACTCAATTAGACCACAAAGTTCACAAAACACAAGAAATTCTTTATGATATTTTCACCAAACAGTTGGTGTACAAGGAAATGTAGCATAAATTATTTACAATTTATTAAGATTAAAGTTCATCTAATTCACTCTCATGCGTTGACAAGCATATCAAATCCATGTTCATGCCAAAATCAACTCATAAACATACTTAAATCCTATCCCCAGAGCCTTTGAGCCTATGATAACTCGTTAAGTTCCAAATCTTTGAATCTTTAATAAGTAACCATGAATTAAGGTCAAGAGTCTAATATTACTAATGAATCAAGTCTTATTCCTACATACAAGCATTATTAGGCATTCAATTTCAAGTCTAGATTCTAAAAATATTTTCCAACACCTTAAGAACCACAAATCAAGCATGGGAACAATCCACATCAAGCATTAAGCATGGAAATTGAATACATAAATAGCAAAAGCATATATCATTAATAACACAAAATTACACAAGAGTTTCATGTTTTATAACTAATCTCAACAAATAAGAATAAACATCCATGGTGGAGAACTTAGGGTTCTACAAATTAAAGAGATAGGGAAGTAATGGAAACCAAAGAGAAGATTGTGATTTTTTTATTGTCCGGAGGTGGTCCTTGGTGTGATTCTAGTGTCCCTAAAGTGGGTACTTATCTAAAAATAATTATTTCTTATCTAATCATATTTTCTTGAGTTCCAGCTTATTTTTCTCTACCACAAAAACTTTCTATTTACTTATTTTACACTTATAAACAAGGAGATTAAAGGTAAACTAAGCCTAAAACAACTAAAATTCAAAATACACTAAACTTAAGGATAAAACAAAATTAAAGCTAGAAAAGAAGTGATTTATTAATGACAAAAAACGCACAAAAATAGGTAAAATGGACGTTATCATGTTAACATATGTTTTGCAATCAAACACTCTCATATGAATATAGGAAACATATTTCCCCTTCCACATTCTCTCTAACAAAAAGAAATATTTGTCTTTCAAGTATAGCAAGGCCCTTCTCATTCAAGAAACCAAGTATTTTATGCCATAATTATATGGAACAACTCTCAACTTCACTCACTTGATGTGTAGATAACTTTGTTTATAAACAATACATAGTATTTTGCTTTTCATCTTTTGCTACTACCAAACACTAGTGTAGAATTGGTTTTAACGTCATCCCTTAGACGTCAGTTAAGCGGGGATCCGACAAAAATTAATGACCAGTGGCACTTTCTTAAATAAGTTGCCAATATAGACGTCAGTTAAGAGGGGCCCTGACGTCTATAATATTATAGACGTCAGCACCCTCATAGCCGATGTCCATAGGCCCTCATATACGTCGGCTCCCTCAAATAGACGCCAAAATTAAATGAAAAAGTTAATAAAATATAATTTTTTATTTTATTTAGAAGTCTGTTACGGGGGGAACCGACTTCTAAAGCCCTTTAGACTTTTGTTATTGGGGGAACCGACGTCTAAACCCTAAACTCAGGAATTTAAAAAGTCACTTTTTGGCTCCATTTAGACGTCTGATCCCGCCACTCTGACTTCTAAAGCCCTTTAGACGTCTGTTATTGGGGGAACCGACATCTAAACCTTAAACCCAAGAATTTAAAAAGTCACTTTTTTGGCTCCATTTAGACGTTTGATCCCGCCACTCCAACTTCTAAAGCCCTTTAGACGTCTGTTATTAGGGGAACCGACGTCTAAACCCTAAACCCAGAAATTTAAAAAGTCACTCTTTGGCTCCATTTAGACGTCTGATCCTGCCACTCTGACTTCTAAAACCCTTTAGACGTCTGTTATTGGGGGAACCGACGTCTAAACCCTAAACCTAGAAATTTAAAAAGTCACTTTTTGACTTTATTTAGACGTCTATTATGGGGGGAACCGACTTCTAATGCCCTTTAGACGTCTGTTATAGGGGAACTGACTTCTAAATATCGGCATTAAAACTCCGTTACGTGCACTCATTGTTCATCATCTTCGTCGTGTTTTCTCTCTACGGGTTACGCTTTTCAGGTTCATTTTTTCACTTTTGCACCGTATTAAATTAATTTTACAATGATTACATCACTCTTTGATGCATTATCTTTCATTTGAATCGCGAGACAGTCGTTACGCGCACTCATTGTTCATCATCTTCGTCGTGTTTTCTCTTTACAGGTTACGCTTTTCAGGTTCACTTTCTCACTTTTGCACCGTTTTAAATTAGTTTTACTCTTATTACAACACTCTTTGATGCATTATCTTTCATTTGAACCCATTAAAATGCGTTTTCATTGGGTTTTGGTGCAGTTATTCTCGTGTCTTTGGGCGGCGTTCTTTGGCGGCTTGCGTTTTGCACTCTCTAATTCCCTCCACTATGTTTTTAAAACCATCCAATAAAAAAAATATACAATACATTCTCCTCAACTAAAATATAAAATTGTAAACTCGAATCACCATTAGTCAAGAGCAACCTCAAAGACGTCTTACCTGTATGGATCAGACGTCTATATAAACGTCTATTGTAACTATGTCCGACGTCTATGTAGACGTCGGTGATGTACACAGCCGACGTCTGCATAGACGTCGGTCATATCTTGACCGATGTGTAATTAACGTCACCCGAATAGACGTCAGTTCCATATGTGACGTTAAAAGCCCAAAATAACCGACGTTAAACAGCGTTTTTCCACTAGTGAATTTTCTTTTAATGCATTTCCATTATCCTTCATCAAAGAAATTATGATAATCATCTTCATTAAATACTTGTATAGAGATCAAGTTAAGGCAAATATCAAGGATGTTTTCAACATTCCTTAAATTCAGCTTGCAACTGGTATTAATCTCCAACCAGATTTCACCAACAATCTTGCTTAGCCTTAGTTTCTCATGTTCACATGTCCAAAGTATTTAACAATATAGAATATGAAATTGAGTAGAATTTTTTTTTCTTTGTGAGTGTCATATTACTTTACAAACCAACAAAGTTTTAGAATTATTATTTTAAAAAGAAATCAAAGAAAATAATAATAAATAAAAAGTTTATAAAAATAAACTACCTAACTATCCTATTATAATTTTAGAAAATAACCAAATAATAGTATAATATTTTATATTTGTTTTACAACATTACAAATGGTCTGGATATTAAACTTAATATTCAATCCAATCTAACCTAATAAAATAATATTAATATTAATTATAAAAATAATATTATTATTCAATATTTTTATAGTATTAAATTATATAAATATTTTAAATCACTTTTATAGATATAAAGAAATAGAAGTCAACTTTATCGAATCTAAGTTAGCCCAATGAATGAGGATGAACATATTATAAGCAAAATTGAATTTGTGGATACTTTACACAAATGGGCTGACATCTCTATAAAATCGTTGTCAAATGAAAGATTTTATACAATGAAAAAATGAACTAGACATTCTAGATGAAAATAGTGCTCTATGATTTTGAAAAGCATTTTCAAATTGCATATTGTTACATCATTCATTGCTCATACATGTTATCATAAAACTATTGTATACTCAATCATTATAGTGGATTCCCTTCAACTAAGGTTGTTGAATGAGAACTAGATGTGTAGGCTTATGATAGTCGAACCAGTATAGATTGTTTGTGTGCTTGACCTTTCTCTACTTTTTCTCTACTTGTTGATTCATGACTATTTGTTTATCGATTTCAAGAAAGCCAAATACTCATAAAGATTTCGAAAAGATCATTATAAAGGGTTAATCCAATTCAATCTCCCCCCAATCTTAGCTTGAGATATAAGGTCTTCTTTTCTTACACTTTACCTAGTGATTAGGAAAACTGGTCCTTTAGCCGCGAAGGCGGAACGACTCGAACGACCCTGTATAGGGAAGCTACGTGTTTGTAAGGTAGGGTACATAAGTGTTACTAAGTCTTTTCATGATGGAGTTCATGGGTTTGTGGATATTATGAAAATATTCATGGTGTCTTCATGGTAGGGATATTCATGATGGTGACATATTTATGATGATGATCATGGTGTTGAGGATGCTCCTAAGAATGCTATGTTGATAGTGATGTGGCTATGTTAGTGATGGTTACTCTGGTGGTGTAGTTAGCATAGGTGTTGATGAATGGAAAGACCATTGATCTATGTGTGTGATAGAATCGAAGATTAAAGGATCACTGTTGATTTGAATTGACGATGGAATTAATGATTCATTGTATTGTTAGTGATTAAGATGGGGTTGCTTCTTGATGTTATGTATGGTTATTTGTTAATTATATCTTTTATTGTTATGATTTGTTTTATCGGTAGTTTATCCCATAATTTGTGTTTATGTTTGTGTTTGTGATTGATATCATCAGCCAAGATCGTATAATAAATTATACGTGAACAAATAATGTGATAGACATGATAGATTCTTGAGATGACGAAAAAAATTTAAAATTTACTTTAAAGTTATTTTTAATTAACCTTTTTGATATAATGTAATTTGGAGTTTCTTCTAAACTATATAATGGTATTGTACTTTTAGAACTAATATAATTTATTTTATTTTTGAATGTTTGAATATTGAGATTTTAAAAAGAAATACATTTCCGCATTATAAAAATATTTTAAAATGTTAGGTTTTTATAATAATCCATGGCACTCAAAATTTGAGTGTTACAGTAAACGTCATGTTGCTTTACAAACCAACAAAGTTTTAGAATTATTATTTTAAAAAGAACTCAAAGAAAATAATAATAAATAAAAAATTATAAAAATAAACTACCTAACTATCCTATTATAATTTTAGAAAATAACCAAATAATAATATAGTACTTTATATTTTCTTTTACAACATTACAAATGGTCTGGATATTAAAGTTAACCTTTAATCCAATCTAGCCTAATAAAATAGTATAAATATTAATTATAAAAATACTATCCATTATTCAATATTTTTATAGATCTAGAAAATACAAGTCAACTTTATCGAATCGAATTAATCCAATGAATGAGATACATTATACTATAAGTGATGCCTCACCATACAGATTTCAGTGTTTCCCCATAATATCGTTTATTCAAAATTCAAATATGGATAACAGAACGTGTTTGGTTGGTGGGATACTATTGGGAAGACAAATCTGGTTAAATCAAAAAACCACGTGCAAAACTAAAAACTGCTGCCCAAAACCACGTGCTACCTAATTCTATAACTAAACTTCCGTCACAAAAATATATCATTGATTTTCATAGCTATTAAAATTATATCAAAACTCATTTTTAATTAAGTGATATTATAAAATGTTTCATACCAATAATTCATATTTATTAGTTTTATCATTATATATTGGTTTTTATTTTCATACTATGGCATGTAAACCAATTATTTTTGCAAATAAAATAACTAATATTTAAATGAATGCTTTGATGTATTCGAACTTAAGTGTTAAAATAGGATTTTTAATATCTGGCAAAATTGGAAATCATCTTTTTTTTTTAAAATTTTAATATATTTTGATCTAAATTTTAAAAATAAATTGATACAATCTTTTTTAACTCAATAAATTAAGTTTTTTTAATGTATTAAAAGACGTTTTAAACTAATATTTAATTTTACATGTGTTAAATATTACTCAAAGTTTATTTGACAAATTAAAAAATTAATGTAATTAAATTAAAATTATTATATTTATTAATTTTTAAAATTTTAAGATCAAATTTTATCAAAATTCAAAACAGAAAGAAACAAAAAATATATATATTCTAATTTAATGATAAAAAAATATGTTTAATTCGAAATTTAATAATGAATTAGTTAAATAATATATTTTTATGAATGTTACTTAATATATACAAATTTGATGTACAAATAATACACTTGTTGGTGTATCGTTTCCTTTACGACAAATATTTGTGAATCAAATTCGTTGTAATTAAAAAAACGAAATAATGTTCAGTCCCAAAAAGAAAAGATGTTAAAATTAACAGATATAAAGTTATTTAAAACTTTTATTCTTCTTTATTTTAGCGTGGAAGAAAACTGATAGTTGAAAGATAAACTTTTTTATATGTTTGACATTCACATTGGTTATTTTAAATTATAATTTTCTTAATACACGCAAACAAAAACAAGTAAGAAAGACAAAGAGATATTAAGAGAAAAATCAAATAATAGTGACTCAATTAAAAACTATATAAAAATATTAAATACTCAATAATTTAAAATGATTTAATAAAGATTTAATTTAAAATATCCAAATTTATCAGTTAAGACTTAATTAAGCTTAACTATTATCTAAAATGGAATACATGAAAAAAAAATGTTCCTTTTCAATAAGTATAATCTTAGTCCAAAAATTTATAATAAAATATATAATTATTTTTACATAGTGCAATAGAGAAATAAAATAAAACAAAGTTCGATATCTATTTTTTTATTAATATTATAAAATATTTGTTTGTTCTTTTTATAGTCTCTATGGGCAAGTAAAAGATAACCGTTAGCATGTGAACCAAAATATACAAGAATTGACAACTCACACAATAAGATATATCCTAAAAATAAAAGGTGAAAAATAAAATAAAATATAATTTTTCTCTGCGTAACAAAAAGTAATACTAATGCAAATTTAATAAATATGATCAAGAACATATGAGTCACATTTTTGCCTAGAAATGAGAGAAAAAAAAAATAAAGATGAGATTTCAATGTTGGTTTGGAAGAGAGGAAAACTGAGAAAAAAAAAAACAGAGGATACACATGTATAGAAAATAGAAAAGAATTCAATATAAAATGGTATTTCACTCTTATAACAGTTGAAAAAGAATAAATGACTCTTATTTATAAAGTCAATAACAGAACATAAGGCTTTTAATACGATTAACATTTTTTTTATATGTTTAATTTTAGTCTTTTGCGATATTTGTCCAGGAATTGAAAGAAGTTTGAAGCAATAGTGGATTATAATATATCTGAATTTGAGTGTATAGAAAAGTTATTTAATTAATTGCATTAGAAGTACTAAAAAAGTGTATCCAAAGAAATCGTGAATGTGAAAGGTGTGTGGTTTTGATTGGAAGATGGGATATTGTCTTGATGAATATAAGGTGATAGTTTTTGTTTTTTACTCAATTAGGAAAATGTTTGAATTTCTTGATAGTTTTTGTTTTTTTACTCAAATAGAAAAATGTTAAAATTTCTCAAGAGTTTAATTCAGAAAACACACTATAGATTTAATGTTAAATATATAATTAGCAGATGACGTTATCATATTATTTTCAGTTAAATATGATTTTAGTTTTCACCTATGATACAAAATTATATTTGGTTTTCATTTCAAATTTTAAAATTGTTTGGCTTTTAAATTTTAAAAATAAATTAATGTAATCTTTATTACAAAACCACCTTAAAGACGGCTCATAATGACTCGTGTGTTTGCAATATCATGTAGCACACATCACATGAGAAATATAATTTGTCCAATTAATAAATACGAGATCTACGTCCATTTATTAGTAAAATTTGATGATTCAAAATTTTATAAAAGAAATATAATTTCGCGTAAAAATTAAAAAACTAAAAATATATTTAATATGATAAATAAATTATTTTGATATTTTTTTATGATATATATCTTTTCGAAGCAAAAGATAATATTATATTAAAATTTATTTTATAATCAACTAACAAAAACATTAGTACCACTGTTACACCATAAGTAATTAGTAGAAACATATCTATTAACATTTATATATATATATATATATATATATATATATATATATATATATATATATATATATATTAAAAAATAAAAATATTTATAATTATTTTAAAAAGTTAAATATATTTTTAGTGTGACATCCCAAAATATCATATACACGTATAATATAATAGAATTCAACTATTATAATATATAAAAGCAGTTGAGACTTAGAGATAACAATATTTAAATATGTATATAGTCATCCAAAATATAGAGAGAATTAAAACAAAATATAACTTGAGTACAAGTTTCTAAAGTTCTCCAAAATGTAAGACTAACTAAATTTTAAAGAGATCTAAAGAGTGTTTTCCAAAATACAGATCATAATAAATCAATGCGAGGAGTCTTTCAAAATAAAAGTCATCTAAACTAGGAGTTAATAGAAGTCCTAAGTACTAGGGGCTGGATCTCCCTCAACCTCCAAAGCTTGCTCCAATGGTACATCATCACCTACTGCTCACATCCAAAGGATTGGATGATCATCGCAAGGAGGAAGGCAAACACATACAACCATACAATGCAAGGGTGAGCTAGGTCTCAATCAAACATACAATTCATTTCAAATCAAATCTAGTATTTCCAAGAATATCCATACACACATAAACATGTAAGTCCTCGTAAACATAAGCATTTATTTCATAAACTCATTTAAAACAAGCATCCTATCATGTTAAGACTCATAGACTCGTCCGGACTTTGAATGTATGTAGAGCTGGGGCGGGTTGTGCACTTGTGGTGGCCTCTACTGCTTTGCAGAGCCATTGCCAAGGGGTTTCACCCGACCACACACAAGGTTAGTCCGTTACCGCGGAATAGACCTCCAGTGGTAGCGCCTACCCTAGGACCTCTCACTACTCCCACCACACGCTTCAATCCTCTCTAAGTGAGAATGAAAGACCATTGGAGTGTTAGGGATAACCCCCCATATGGAAGCCTCTCACATTCATTCAATACACTAACTGATCTCACCGAGAGATCTTAATTTCATATTCAATCTGACCACTTTAAATCACATGATATTCCTCTTGAATCAATAATGTATCTCATAAACCACTTTGATTCATCAAACATAAAATTTCATAGTCATTCAAGTGCATTCTTACCATATTGTCTCATACCAAACCCATACACCATCATACAACATCAACCATGTCATAAAAACAACTCATACATTACATACTTTCACAAAACCATCACTTATTAACACAAATTTCTTTATGACTTTAAATTAGCAATACTTAAGTAATTCAAACAGCTTGAAGACCTTCACCAATGGCTTCGGAAGGGTCAAAAACCCCCAAAACGACCTAAAGAACGTCCAAAACAGACCTCCGAAACTCCACAAACTATCAAAAACAAACACAACAGCAGAAAAGGGCGCCCAGTCCCTTTTGGGGCAACTAGGCGTGGCATCTGCAGATTTTTCTGCATAATTGAGCAACTCTGACCCCTTTTTACCCATTCTAATCATTTTGGTGAACTTCTACCACCCGTAAATCAACTTTCATGCTAAATTAAACTTACCTAAACAATTCTAATCCTTTCTAACATTATTATAAAGTGTTTATGCATTGATTTAGGTTCTACAACTTCAATTTTATCAACCTAGAGGTCTAAATTCAATTCTACAACTTGGAGTTGCTTTTAAACCATTTAAACATGCTTACTAAGTCACACATGACCTACCTAAGTTACCTAAATTGACTAGGATCACCGCAAACGCCTAACTCTAAATTTGACCACCACACTTCCTTTCTAACTCTAAAACACCAATTTTTCCCAACTTAGAGACCCAAAATCCGATCTTACCTCTTTGCACCAATTTTGACCAATTTACTTACCGGTCAAATTGGGGAAAATTGATCGGTCGAAAAGGGAGCCCTCTGTGTCGTGATCATTAGGGCACCACCTAATTGTAAATCCACTGGATCAGTGATGAGAAGAATTAGAGAGAAGGCAGAGAATGAAGAATGGCCTTTTTTAGAGAGAGAATGACAAAGTGAATAAATGGTTGGACAATAAAAAAGAGATACTCTTAAATGTAAAAGTGATTAAATTTTAAGGACTCTGATTTTATTTTCTTAAATACAATTCCCTTCCTAATTAATATTTTCAGGTTATTACATTTAGTCTTTTGATTTTAATGTAAAATTGGATTTGATCCTATCTAAAATTTTGAATTATTTTCATTCTTAAAATTTATATATAATGAATGTAATTCTCGTGATCAAATAAAAGACGTGTTGATGGAACAAGAAAGATTGTCATATATGTTACGTGTTGATATTGATATACACGTATTAACATATGAACACATCGTTTGTTACATCAATAAATTCTTGACATTATTTGATGACGAAGATAATATTTATTATTTTTGAAGATTATAGATTAAGTAATATCAAAATTTGAAATAAAAATGAAATGTAATTTTATTTGTAGTTTAATAATTAAAAACATATTTAACCAATTATTTTTAAAATAATAAATTTTATATTTTTTTCTTACATATAATTTTTTTTTATTTAATATAGAACTCGAGCTTGATTCGAACTATACAATATTATTTAGAGTAATATTTTACATTTTCTTAAATGAGAGATAAATACGTATTTTCATACTCTTAATTATTTTAAATAATTAAAATATTTTTATTTTACTTAATATTTTATTTTAAAATTTATATAAATATCCTTTTATTATTATTATTATTATTAGATATGAAAGAGAAGGTGAACATTTCTGTTGTCAAAACTTGTTTAAGAGTCTTAATCTGTTTGATGCAATAATGTGTATGGAGACATCAGATTACCTCTTCTGATCCCATTCTATATTTTTGTCTTCAGTTTTTTTTTATTAGAAAAAATAAATATATTGAAATGCAAACAATTGAATTGTCCCTACTCATAAAAGGACAATAAAAAGAGAAAATACATTCATTGTTTCCATTTATCACACACATAAGAAAGTTATTTATCAATTCTATCACTGGAAAACTTTTATACTTGTTCTGGTGTGTGGTCGAGTCACCAAGCCCCTTTCACTGTCCATCATTCGTCATGTTCTGCTTCTTTCTGTTCAAGTCCGTTCGGAAGGATACCTGCTAAATGTACTTCGATGCTAAAGTTAGTTAATTGTTCCATCGATATTCAAGTACAGTATAAATGCGTAATAAATGAACTCACTTATCTCTTACCTTTTACTTCTATATATAGTGTTGGCTATGGGTCTGAGATTAGTAAATCCTTAATTAAGACCCAATCATAGTTCAATAACCTTTAATCCTATCTTATCTTAATTTGATTTGTTATGATCTAAACTCTATCGTAACCGTTCGTACTAACCGTCTGATCTCTTATATCCTTGGAGATCGTCCGGAACCCAGTACAATACTTGTTGAGTTATTATTGAATTGTGAATGTAACATTAAACTTATGTCACATTAATATTTTGTCTATTCGATATTTCTTAAAAACCATTCGTCTTGATAAATTCATAAGAATCCCTATATTGAAAGTATTAAAGACTCGTACTAAAAAATATATCTAAATTCATACCCTTGAGCACATGCACTTCAACAATCTTCTGAGAGCTGTCCATTTTGTTCTCATACCGAGCACGTCTCTATCAACATTAATGAAGACCATGCCATTCAAATGCAACAACCAATCATGCACCTCAAATTTTCCAACTTATAATAAATATTTTTTGAATTAAAACAACATGTTTTAGCTGCAACGTTTTCCATGGAAATAGTTAGGTGTGTCATAAGCAAAACTACCATCATGCCCATCTTTTCAATAGGAGGAATAAATGAGTAAAAACTACAAACTTATATGGTACAAATGACTAAAATATTTAAAAATACATTTGTGTCAACAACTAAATTTATAAAGTTGATGGATATTTTATAACAATAACATAATTTTTCCAAAAAATTATATAATATACTAGTGGCATGTTTGAGGATCTCTATAAACATTTATGTATTATATGACCGTTTATTCAATTATCAATTTGAGTGGCTTATTATCAATGTGTTATGACAATTATTCAGTGAGACTTTAAGGATGACCAAACGATCAAAAATCTTTAGAAGCCTTAAGTACTGCCCATAGTCAAGTTTATAGATAAACCATATTTACTAGGTACTGGATTATGATTACGACTATGCTAATCATAAGCTCATCGCAAAACTATAAAAATGAGTCTGAGATAAGGAGATATGTGATTGTATTTATTGTGAATTTAAGATTTTTCTATGTTAACCGAACAATTTGGACATTACTGACTGACTTGTGTGTCAGAGTATCTTTGACAGGTACAACTCCGTGTGGCTTAGAAACGTAGTGTCGAGAACTTGGTAGAACAGTGTAACCAAAACCCAAGACAACATCAGGTGACTCAAACAAAAGTGTAAAAGAACGTTTTGACTGTGATCCTTCACCCTACACCCAAAACAATTACAATGAAAGAAAAAAAGGAAAACACCGAATAAATATTTTCATATACTAATTTAGTAATTTGTAACTTTCATTATCTTACATGTAAATTAATTTTAATTTCTGAACAAATTTTAATAACTTCAAGGAAAAATAGTTTCCACATAATTAAATAAAGAATACTATGTTGCATAGATATTTTTTTTGTCATGAACATGTTATAAATATCAGTTGCTTATTAAATTATTGATGGTGATTAATACAGTTAGAATGACTTGCTTTTATAAATAAGACTCAATATACTTACACTATACTTACATAATTGAATTAATTATCCTTATTTCTACATTTATTCACAACACAACATATAAAAGAATATTCACATTCATATAATTAACAAGTTAACCATACATTTTAATTAAAATTCAAATTAAAAGTAGAAACTCATCGTCGTCGTCAACACTGAGAATTCATTATTCTCTTTTCGTTCATACAATTCACATAACAACAATACTGAATCATATTTTTCAAATAGATTTTTAGTATACAACTCTAACTTTATTCAATTTAACATATACAATTACCACTCAATTATCTTATCATTCATTCACATTCAAACAAATTAACTTTCATATTCTACTTCTAACTTATAAACTCCATTTTCGTACATTGTAAAACAAAAACTATAATTACTAAAATTAGTATGTATTTCTCTAACCACAAATCTCTAATTCAAAATCTCAGCAGTCATAATAGAGAATCTTATTTTAAGAACTATCTATCAAAATTTATTAATTTTATCAAGATAATTCAGAAACAAAATCAAGGTAGTACCTAGGGCCTACCCTTAGTGCCCAACATTGAATCTCCTAGTGCACAATATCAAGTGAGCACCTAGAGCGACCAGGGTATCGTTCAATACCTTGGACCTCTGGAACTCATTGTTAAGTTAATGCCCAACAGTCTCAAAATTACACTTGAAGCCTTGAACCATTACACACACATTAGTTATCAATATAACACATCAATGACTTCAACAAATACAAAACAACTAAGAATTCATTCAATCCTAACACTCTCACAAGTCCCAAAACAAATTAGAACTTGGACAAAATAAAAATAATAAGCTTCCATCATCTAGAGTAAAATCCATTATTCAAATGATGCTTTAAAGCTTTAATCTTCACATGATGCACTATTTACGCAAAGAAAATCCCTGTCAAATATCATAACACATCCTTATGATCACAAATAAACATAAATTTATTTTGAACTATTTTGAGTCACATACATGAACAAGATATTCACATACAATATCAAAACAGTACCTAACTCAAAAAGAAACAAAAAGATGAACTTATTTTATCATAAATTCTAATAGATTGGATATGTAAAATTCTTTACAAGAATATCGCTCATATTATGTAATCTTCAAATAGAAGAATGATGATGTCAAAAATATAAAAAAAGACTGATAGAGATTTTAGAAAAAACATGTAGGAAGATGATATTTTGTAAAATGAAACTTTATTAATAAAAATTATATTTATAATATAATTTTTAAATGATAAAAAATTGTGTGTAATATTTTAAAATCATTATTATTCTTTACTATTTTTTTATCTTTACATTATTTTACATAATTTTGTTTATTATATTAAAATAAAATAATTTAATTATATTATTTATTATAAATCAAATAAAAATTTATACTATAACAAAAATTAATTATGTAAAATCAAACATTCTAAATACTTAGTATTTAATTATATACGAATGGTGAATACTTATTTTTTTTTAATTTGCTTAGTGAATAATTTTTACTGTTTAATTTGCGTCAGAGTCTCTCTTCAATTAGTTTATGTTATATCTTTTCCCGCTCTATTTTACTTTTTTATTTTCTTATATAAATTATTTTACTCTCGCATTTCGTAATGTGATTCATATACATACATATATATAGAATATTTTGAGAACATCATATTTTTTTTATTTAGAATGGAAAGTGATCTTAAATTATATTATCTAGTGGATTGTGAATATTTCGATATATTTGTTTAAGTTCTACTAATCTAATACTATATTTAAATATCAATTAACTTCATGATGTATACTGAGTTTTTCTATACCAATAATATTGTTTTAATTTTCGTTGGCTGGGAATTTTTTGTCTATGATTATGATGAAGACAGAAACCTAACAGAATAGCAACTTATGTTGTCACGTGCCTTGTCACATGGTGGGGACAGTTTCCTATTTAGGTAATACAATACTCACTTTTTTCCTTTACTTTTTCTTGTCAATGATAAAAAAGAGAGTGGAAAGTTTGTTCCACTTATTGATCCTATTAATTCACAAAACCATTGAAATAAAATGGTGATTTAAAAACAATTTAATTGATCAGAACAAACGACAAAAGAGAGTCAAGTTAATACATTGATTAAGACTAAATTATATAATTTGGTATATAATTTTGGTGTCTTTGCATGTAAAGGTTTCCTTCACTCTTTTGGGGTCAGTGATACTGAGGGTGTACTTTAATCAAATTGTTATGAATTGTAGAAGTAAATAAAGATCTTGGACTCATAAGAGAAATTTTAGAGTTTTTAGAATCGTCGGAGCATCAATCACGTAAGGGAAGCTAGCTTGGATTTGGTATGCATGTGATATTTGATATTTGTATGATGATGTGATGATTGATTTATGAACTTTAATTAAATTGTGAAATTTGGTATGTTGGGTGTTTGAAAAGGGTGGTATATTGAATTGAAAAATTTATGCATGTTGGTGCATAAATGGTTTGATGATATGAAAGTTGTTTATTGATGAATTTGTGAATGTAGATTTAGTGAATTTGAGCTGATGTATTCTTATAGAACTTTGGTTTAGGATAAATTGGAAGAAGGGTGAGTTTTGGGCATAAAATGAGGGTTTTGACAGGTAAAATTTTAAGATCATGGTTATGGGAAAAGTCTGCAATTTTGGAAACTTCCTTGGGCCATTTAGGATTTAGTTGGTCTCTTACTGTACTAAAAAAGAAATATGGTAGTTTGTCTGGTAAGGAGTTGTCTGGTAAAGTGTTGTTCGGTAAGAAGTCGTCTAGTAATGATTCGTCTGGTAAAAAGTCGTCTAGTGAGGAGTCGTGTGATGAAGAGTCATTTGGTGAGGAGTCATCTGGTGAAGAGTCGTCTGGTGAGAAGTTGTCTGGCGAGGAGTCGTCTGATGGAATGAGTTGTTTGAGAATAACAAAGTTATGGGAACTTAGAATTTAGGGTCCTGGATATCCGTTTTGGATGTTTTTTAGGTCGTTTGGGGGGGGGGGGTTAGACCCTTTCAGAGCTATTGGTGAGAGTTTCCAAGCTGTTTTCCTTGCCTAGTGAGTGTATCGAGCTACTATGAAGAAAATTGTGTTATTGTGTGGTTGTTATTTCCAGAATATTATAAATGATTTTATACTTGATATACTTTAAGTATGTGATGATAATGACCATTGTTATGAGCTGATTAATTGAGATGTGAATATGTATACTTATGGTTTGTAAACATGTTTATGCGTACGTTTATGGTCGATGAACATGATGATGATGAAGTATGTTGTTGATCATGTGATATGGTTGATGGACGTAATTCCATGTCCCTCGTTGAGAGGTCACATTGTGGTACCCTGTAGTGTTTTCGTTATGAATGGTCGAAGTTAAGTATTTGATGTTTATCCTGACGCTCTCAATAACCCCAATCCCAAGTAGAGATGAATGATTATGTCGTGGAGAGTAACAGGAGGTCTTAATATGAGATTTGACAAAGAACGCTTTAACATACTAGCCTTGTGTGGTAGCTTGGATTAAGCCAACAGTATTACCACTACAAGTGCATAAACCACCATAACTCGACATTCATACTATATCCGGATGAGTCAAATCTAAGCCTGTGGTATGAACAGGATGAATATTTTATTATGTGTGAAATGTTATATATGGTGGTTTTTTATTTTACCATGTTGAATTATTTTATCACTAGCTTATCCTTGGTTTTGTGTTGTTTGTTTGTGTTCTCTTTTGTAATGATCGCCTAAATGGTGCGAGCTTAGGAAAACATCTTTTTAGTTGTAGAAGAAAGAGGTAGGGTGAAATAGATGTGTACTTAAATAGTTCTACAAATATAGATATATTTTCTTATGTAGTATGTTTGTTTTACCTAATTGTTCTATTATCATTTTTGTAATATTTTATTTTAATAGTTTTATATATTAAAATGAGATGTTAAATTTAAAACATCATATCAACTTTGTTTGATGAAGAGTATTTTGTCCATTGTAATACTTTTTACTTAATATATATATATATATATATATATATATATATATATATATATATATATATATATATAATTTTTAAAAAAAAAACAAATTATTTATTCTTATAATTTAGAGACATGTGAGTCTCCAAGGAATTTGTTGTTGGTTCTAAAGGGACACATGCCCTTCATTTAAAGGGAGATATAAACATTAAAAGGGTAATGGCCAAACATGTTTGGTTTTTAGTTAAACTTAAATTTTGAACTGTTACAACTGAAATACAAACAAGCTTTTGGACAACTCAAAAAAAATACAAATTAAAGTTATTTCATTTTTTCATTGGATGCTTTATTTATGGAAATACCATTTAGCCCTCATTTTAATTTAAAAATCAAATAAAGAATAAACATGTAATTTATTTATTTTTAGATCTAAAGAAAATACATTTGCTTTTAGTGTAGATTTATTTAAAACGTTAAATTTTCTTTGTTTCAGCGTAGAAGACAATGCTAGAAAACCACGTGCGGCTACCACCTTGCTGATGTGATTATTTTCACAGTATAGCAGCCAGTGATTTTTTTTTATTATAATAATCATTCAAAAAGTATAGTTAAAATGATTTTTAATTATCTAATAATTCTAAATTTTGTATATGAAAATAAAAATAAAAATTCAGATAAAAATTCTAAATTCTAAATAGTTTTTTATTTTAATTTTAAACCACATATAATCCATGTGTGCTAGTGGACAAGTGGGTGACACAACTTGTACTTGTCTGCATTATTTAACGATAAACATGTATTATATAATTGAAAGTCAGATGTTTTATTTCTTATCTTATGATTTCATGAATAAACATAACACTTTTATATTTGAACATATACTAATACATTGATTTTTAAATACGAACTCTTTTCAAAAAGGTTAAACATGGAAAACATGAGAATAAGATAAAACGATTGTTGGTAGTAGAATATAGTTTAATTTTTCAAGAATTCTAAATACAAAAAAAAAAAAACCAATTGATTGAAGATTACTTTAAACATTAATGTTAAAATTGTTAATGTAAATATCAACAACCTGCTATATATGAAAAATCAGCAAATTAAATATTTTTCTATAAACATTTTTAAGAAATGAAAAGTAAAATATTTTTCAATTAAAATTAACTTGTACACAAAGCAGTTTATATAAAACTTTTGAGCTAAACTTAAAAAACAAATATTTTTTTAACTTATTTATAAAATATAAAATTTTCAAGACAATTTTTCCCTTTTTTTTTATATTTTTAAATTATTGAACAGACCTATCATTTAATTATTATATGATTGCATTTATTTGTCTTTTAGTAGAATATAATTTATTTGTTGGAAATTCAATAGAATGATGAAATTGATTGGGTAACACATTTCTCAAGAGAAGTGATAGAGATTGGGAGTTGTTGCACCAGATCCCTCTCCTCAGTCATCACCATTCAATCACTCTTTCAATACCAAAGTCCATTTACTCCTTTCACCTACCAGCAAGCCGATAAATACCCTTTATTCCATCACTTCATTTTCTTCCTTATATACTACTTCATCTCGTCTTCCTATTTTCCCCATCATTCAAATCATGGATTTCTTGCAATCTCCAGAAAATCAGATACTTCTCGGTGTGGCCGTGGCCGTAGTGGCTGTGGGGATTGGTGCTGTCTTTCTCTTTTCATCTAAGAAGCGCAAAGGTTTCACCTTTTTCAGCTTCATGTTCTCCCCATTTAGAATTTGTGCTTTCTCTTTTGATTTATTCATAAGGGTCTTCTTTGTCTTAGTTCTACGAGTGAGAGAAGATCCAAGATGCTTTTTTTTCTTTTTAATGAAATTTGATGTGTACGAGGTGGTTCTATTTTTTCAAAAGATGTTATTTCATTTTCTAAGAAAGGTTAAATAGTGTTCGGGGGAGAAAACCACTTACTCAAAGCATATTGCAAGGGATGGGAATAGGAAGAGAAAAAAAGAGTCATTGAATTTTGTTGCCGTATTTTGATCTTATATTACAGTTAACTCCTTACTAACTTTCTGTTATTAGATTTTGCAATCTGAATTATTCATGACACACTCCCTTAATTCATACTTCTCAATGATACAACTTTTTATTATGAGTTACAGCGTTTTCAATCTTCAGTGGTTTGGTCAGGAGATCTGATACTTAATCTTCTGTCTTTCAATCGACCAACTCTATGTTCTCGTTATTCACTTGGTCTCTCAAGTAATGCAATCTTGTCTCTGTGTTTGCTCCTTCCTTGTGCTACTGAATTTTTGGCTTGTTTAAGTGCTAAAATATTGTCAACAGCAAGTTTCATTGGTTCTTCTATTTCCAAGTGCATGTGCTCGAGTAAGGTTTGGAGCCACACAGCTCGGGATGCCCCTGGTGATGCAACAATATATTCTGTCTCACACGACGAAAGAGCTACAACTGATTGTTTTTTTGTTGAACACCATGATAAGGCAGTGTTTCATAGCTGAAAAACATAGCCACCTGTACTCTTCCTATCATCTTTGTCTCACACCAATCTGAGTATGTGGAATTCTACATTCTGCTGGAGTCTTAGCTTGATTACAATTATGCATATTGAAATTGAATCTCTTCAATACGTCACATGCACACTTTATATTTTTTGATGAAGAAACAATCCCTTACTAATATGTAGAGACTCCAGGCCCAAAAAATACGAGTGTTCCCTAATCTATCATCTTAATCTCTTGTTTCATTTTCCTTTTGAATTCTGCAATCTCTTGCTTGTACCCATTATTCCATTCACATAGATTTCATACTCAGTTTTGCACTCCACAAAGCCTTTTTCAGATAAGAATGAATCAATTCTCCTATTCCATGTCCGGAAATTGATCCATCTGGATTCACCTAGATTTTATAGATCCATTTCACAGGTATAGGCTTTTTTGTGCGGAGGTACCAAATCCCCTGTATTGTTCTTCTCAATCGACTTCAATTCCACCATCGTTGAAACTACACATTTCTGTTCTTTAATGGCTTCTTCAAAGTTAATTGGTTTAGCACCTCTCCTTCACTTGTTAATGCATTATCTAAGAACCTTTCAAAATCAGGCCAACACCATAGTGGCACCCTATTTCTCTGTGGTCTCACAAAAGATTGTTTTTGTCCAGAGTGTTGATCACAGTTCTCTACACCATCCTCGTCTTGTTGACCAAGATTAAAGTCTGATCCTCTCCAAATTGGATTGGATTATACTATTATGACTTCCTTTTCTCTTCAGTTATATGCTTAAAGCAAGAAGACTCAAATACCATTAAATGATCATCTTCCCGTCCTCACTTCTAGAGTTGTTCACTTCAATCTCCTTGTTGCACTTCTATTCAAGATGTAAATTATAGCTTCTTACCTAAAATTATTTGGCAATAACTTTCTATTCAGCAAAGCCCTCACCATGTTCATCACAGTTATGATCCTCCTTTCAGTTACTGCATTGTGTTGGGATGTATATGGAACTATTACCCCATCAAAAATATCCCATTGATCATTTGTCCTTAGTATCTTTATTTTCATTCCACATTGCTTCTCTACCATGACCTACCTGACCTTTATATGTATGACTAATTATCGCTTTTCTGTATGTTTGATATAAGGAACTCTTATAAATTAATGAATGCTCTAAGAGATGAATCACTCTCCTAAGCATATTTTCCATACTTCTATCTCAAGCAGTGTGCCTACCAGCCCTAGCTTCAGTTTCTGTATTATTGGTTGGAGAGTGCTCTTTGTGTTTGTGTAGTAAGTTCAGTATGATTTTCGTTGGAATGGATCTGATGTGTAATATTTTGGGTTTATTTTCTGTTCATGCACCTTGTTGTTGCATGCTTTTCCCTACGTTAGTTTTGGCTGGTTGGAGAGTGCTCTTTGTGTTTGTGTAGTAAGTTCAGTATGATTTTCGTTGGAATGGATCTGATGTGTAATATTTTGGGTTTATTTTCTGTTCATGCACCTTGTTGTTGCATGCTTTTCCCTACGTTAGTTTTGGCTGGTTGTTTTTCTGATCAGTGAGTATACGTTGGTCTCTTATCCAGGCAGAATTTTCATGTCAAAAGTATGTCTCATGTGTTTGGGGTTTTCTATCTATTTTTTGGTTGTAATGCTTTACCACATCATTTACTTTTTTATATTAACTTTTTTTGGAATCATAAGGAAAATTTTCAGCTTTTTACCTGTTACCTTGCTCTGAGTTTAGGTTTATTACATGCTGGTTGCTCTTGTGGTTATTCTATATTTCTGTTCCAAAAGTAGAGTTTCTGTTTGGTTTGGTTGTGTTTCCTTTTAGTGTCTTAGGGGTTGTTCAGCAGAATTATATGGTCATGATTCAGGAGCCCATCACTTATTACATAAATGGGTGACCATGCTTTGTCTGATAGAGTTGGCAATGGTATTTTCTGATTGAGTTGGCCAAAAAATTGTACTTGGAAAATAGAATTTCTCATTACATGGAGTCATGTTTACTCTTCAGAAAGTGAAATATCTTAAATAAATCTTTGACTATGAATCTAAGTTATACTAAAGCTTGGTGGCAGCCTGAAATAATGTAAAACTAAATGCACTTGACCTTTGGACATGCTAAATTTGGTTCTACTATATACTTAAAGTGTTAATTCATGTCTTCCACATGCTTATAGGTTGCTTGGACCCGGAGAACTTTAAACAGTTCAAACTTGTTAAGCGTTCACAGCTGAGCCATAATGTTGCAAAGTTCACATTTGCCCTCCCAACACCTACATCTGTTTTGGGTCTTCCAATTGGGCAACACATAAGTTGCAGGTTCTGTTGTCTGATAATTGTATTTTGTTTATTTATTTATTTATTTTTGTATATTTTCCTCGTCACTGATTAATTCAACTTGTATTTGTGTTTAATTCAGTATCTGCACAATTTGTTCTCTAAATACTGGGCTGAGAATAGCTATTGCAATTGCATCATTACATGATAATTAATATTTATAGCAGAAACTCTTTCCTTTTTTAGTTTTTTTATCAATGTTTGTTGACACATTATGAACAAACAACTTTTCAAACAGGGGTAAAGATGCACAAGGTGAAGAGGTTATCAAACCGTATACCCCTACTACTCTGGATTCTGATGTTGGACATTTTGAACTAGTTATTAAGGTATATTCAGAATCCATTCTTCATCCTATGCTTTTCCTAACTCTGCATTATTTTTCTTTCTCTCCCTTGACTAATTGGTTTTCTGTCTGAAATATGCATTTATTAGATGTACCCACAAGGTAGGATGTCTCACCATTTCCGTGAGTTGCGAGTTGGTGACTTCCTTGCTGTGAGAGGACCCAAGGTAAATGTTTTTTCTACCATTTAAGAGGGACTATTTTGGTTTGAGAAAACTCTCTGGTTTGTTTTCACAAATATTTTTCTTCCGCCACTTCCATACTTTATTCTCCCACCCTCATTATAAAAAATGACCTATGTGCCCTTGTTATAATATATCTGGAATATTCTACATCATGTAATCTGGAATAATTGTTTGATTGTGTTATCAAAATTATATTCTGGATTGCCGAATCCAGAACAGTATTTTTGATTGTATAATCTAGAACAATATTTTTGACTATGTAATTCTGGATTACATAATGTGGAATATAGTTCTAAATTATGTAATGAGGAATATAGTTTCTGAATTATATAATACGAAATATACTTGGGATAATTCCGGATTGCATGATCAGGAAATATCCCAAATTACATGTTCTTAAATATGTTTCGAATTGATTGAGGTGTTATAATAGGGACATGTTACTTTATATATTATGGGGGTGAAGGAAGCAACACCCTTTCACAAATAAGTACAAAATCAAAGGCCTTTTCTCACTAAGTAAGGTCAGTTAAATGGATCAGTCGACATCATTCAGCGATGTTAGAGACCAAAATCTTCGGAGATATTATTTTCCAGGAGACCCCTCTTAACAACTTCCTTAAAAGTGGTATCACTAATACGTAGTAATCAAAATAATGCTACCTTGTTCCCTGTTTTCAAGGATTTCATTTCACCATTTTGTGTATAGATATTTGAAAATGAGAAACAAAATGAGAACTAGGTGATAGTTTTGTAGTTATTTATTGGTGAAAATAGGTAATGAATACAGAAACATTTTGTCAAGCCAAATAAGTCCCTGTTTTTTTGCATTTTGTAAACAATGTGTTGCTACACTGTGTTGAAATATATAATAAAATGAATAAAAAATGGGGAAAATGATTTGTTAAAATAGAAAATATTTTAGCATTATTTAAATTTTTCTGTGCTGTAAAGTTAAGATGTATATTGTGTGTTCTTATATAATAAAAATATATTTGAAAAATATTTTCTTGATATCAGGTGAAATAAATTGAAAAATTAACTTCTTTTAGATTAAGTTGATGAAATAAAAAAAAAAAAAAAAAAAAAAAACTGTATGCATTTCCATATTCATAATGTCTGCTACCAAATGAAAGACTTGTTATTTAGATGGTTGGACTTTAACATTATTGCTTCCAGGGACGTTTTAAATACCAACCTGGTGAGGTTAGGGCATTTGGCATGCTTGCTGGAGGGTCTGGAATCACCCCAATGTTCCAAGTATGTCATTAACACACTGGTCTTTTGTTCATCATTAAGAGGAAATTCCTATCACACAGTTCTGTGTAACTAATTTGTTTGTTTCTTGTTGCTGAAGGTTGCTAGAGCTATATTAGAAAACCCTAAGGACAAGACCAAAGTACATCTTATCTACGCCAATGTCACATATGAGGATATTCTTTTGAAGGTAATTAACATTTATCCTTTCATTTCGTATATGACATTGCTCATTTAATTTGAGAATCTGTGATTAATGCATTGCTTACCATAAGTTTTCTAGGACATTATGTTGAATGAAAGTGCAATTTTTGTTCATTAAATAACAAACTTTGATTCCATATTTAGAAAAATTCCATATTGTTTTCTATTTTTGAAGTTTTGAATAGGAAACAGTGAAAGACAAACTTTAATTGTTGACACTGTTTTCTACCTAAAACTTTGAAAACAAAAGAAAAAACAAAAACAAGGTGACATTTTTATGGTTAAAATTGAAAAAACAACTAATGAAATAAGACAACGTTTTGTTAAGTAAACAGACAGTTAGTGTTCCATACATTTTTCGGGGACAGGAGCAAACATTATACTCATGGAAGGAGCTTTTCAGTGCCTTCCAACACTATAGAAATCTATACTTTAAACTTTTATAGAGTGAAAGAATTGAACAACTGCTTTCCTGCACAGGATATTTACTTTTCTCAGCTGTTATTTCCTTCTGTCAATGCATCATAGACTAAGTTTTTACCACAAATTCCTCTCACTGACAATCCCCTGATATTGAAACTTGTCAATAATGAAAGTCCACTTATTTGTATGTACAGGAAGAACTTGATGGTCTTACTTCTAACTATCCAGATCAATTCAAAGTATACTACGTCTTAAATCAGGTTAGTTCTCATGGCACATGGAACTATAATTTTCTTCTTATCTATTTCATTTGTTGCTTTTGCTTTGTTTTGTGGAAGGGCCATGCAAAATCTTGGTCTTGATGGCATCAAAGAACAAAGTGCCAGCAAGATTATAAAACGGCAGTTCTTTAAGATTTTGTTTATAAATTTACAGCAAGGACAAAACTTCATTGGACTTGTGGAATAAATTAGTGGAACTTGACCATTATCTTTATCTCTTTTTCTTCATCCATAACCTAAACCTATAATTCTTAACAGCTATAACTAATTGTCATTTGTTTTGATGTTGTGTTCTTGAATTATGTAATCTGCCTAGCCTCCGGAGGTTTGGGATGGTGGTGTTGGATTTGTGACTAAGGAGATGATTCAAGCACATTGCCCTGCTCCAGCCCCTGATGTTAAGGTAAATTGTTTCACTGTTTCACATATTACTGCAAAATGGTGCTACCATGTTTTCTTTGCTAATAAAAGGAAGATAACTGATTAACCATGTTTCTTGCGGATTTTCAGATCCTGAGATGTGGGCCACCACCTATGAACAAAGCCATGGCTGCACACCTTGATGCTCTTGAATATGCTCCTGAGATGCAGTTCCAGTTCTGATTCTTCATTGGGGTGATTAACATTGCATGCTTTTCATGGCCTTGGCCATTGAAAAGCTTAGAACAACGATTTGTTTTATTTTTCCTGGCTATGAATATGTGAAGCATTGGACCAACAGTGCATTTAGCACAGAAATTCAGAGTTGAAGCCTGAAATAATTGATTCTTGTATGAAATGAGATTGATAATATTACCCCGTTCTAGAGTTGCAATTTATAAATTAGACTTATTAGTTTTGACTAAAAATTTTACCACTTTGGCATATTTTTCAGACAGATGCAAAGGTCTTGAGTTAAAATCAGTCTTCAATTTTCAGACAAGATTGAAGGTACTAATTCATGGGAATGGATGAAAACATTTATATATATATATATCATTCATTGAACATATACTAAATTTTCAAGGTAAAATTTATACAAAACATCTTAAACAAACATAAGGGAAAGAGTATAGAAAACTTTCACAATGTTATCAGAATAGGGGTCGCTCAATGAATAAGATCCTTGGCCTAGCGAATTATTGGAAAAAACTATATCCAAACCTTTAGTGAAAAGTGGCATTCAATATCCTAAACCACTGGTCAGTGCCCAAAAGTCAAAGAGTCCATTGATTTCACGGCGCTCAATGCTTAGACTGGCACTAAGTGCCCTAGAGTCTAGTGACTCTCGGGTTTGGCAACGCTCAATGTTACACAGGACAACTTAGCGTTATATCAAAAGGCATAAACTTAGAAACTTGATTTATATGTACTCAAGATCTATTTAAATGACCAAATTGGTATTCTTGGCACAATAATTGATTTGAAAATATGTTTATAACTCAGATTGAATATCGATTTACTCAATTGTCCAAGAATTTAGTCCATCTGACCAAACCAACTACCCAAAAATATCATTAACAGATTTCACATTATGTAAATTAGATTTTAACAAACTCTGTGACTAACAAAGTCCATGACAGACTTACTCAAAGAACAAACCGTCTAGAATATCACCTGACAAACCATTAATTATAGACAAATTTCTAATGAGTTCTCCAACCTATTATTAAACCAATACAGTAACCGTTTACCCATTTAAACATCCAACATTAACCACCATTTTTGCCCTTAATCTCACCAAGTCAGATCATTAAAATAAGTGAGATATAACAAACAACTTCATTAGAATTTCCTTATACCAAACCATAAGATTCTAAACCCAAGCATCGAAATAATTGTACCTTAACACAACATTTAAGCACAAAAATCCAGTTAACTAAACAATAATTCCTAACCCTCATAATTAATCCAAAACTAGTAACATTTATCAAGCAGTCACAATAGTATTTCAACAATAACTTAATCAATTAAAACAATCATTCCAATCAATCACAAATCATCAAACATGCACATAGAAATCAAATAATATAAGAAATTGAATACAATGGTATTTAGCTTTCCTTACCCTATAAATGACCAAATCGCTCTAAAAGATTCTAAAAAAGTACCAAACGCACAGGAAACTCTATCTTCTCCTACGAATAATAGAAACATGATTTAGGTACACCGTTAGAAGCATTGGTCAGTAGAGAGTCTTATAAAAGACTCAAACGTCACATGCATCCACAACTGGCTCGCATGCAAAAGAAGACAAAATAAACTAAAAAAGGAGAAAAAATGAACTTGCTTTATCTAAGAAACTGATAGATCCAAATTGAAGAGCTCATCGCAAGAATCAATCCTACAATCTTGATTCTTCAATCAGATGAGCAAAGAACGAGAAGTTCTAAAGAGGAGTCATAAAACTTTAGAAAAAGTGATTTTTAGATAAATGATGTGTTTTGAAATTTCATAATGAAACTATTTATATTAAAACCCTTTAATATTAAAATAATTAAGTCTCACTATTTTAAACCACCGTCACTTCTAAAATATCATTTTTTTAAATCTTTACACTTTAGAGTGTTTTTTACTTTATATATAAAAAAACAAAATCATCAAATTTTAAGCTTTTGGAGTTCAACTTGATTATATGTGCCAATACTAACTCTGAAAATTTTAAATATTTTAATATGTATAGAAGTAAGAAAAATATTTTTGTACCAGTTTTAAAACAAAATAAGATATACAAAATGTTAATATGAATAATAAATGTAATGTCATTTAATTATTTAAATTTTTTTTAAAATCTAAATTATTGTATTTATACTAATATTATTCATATAAGATTTATGTTTTTTCATTCTTGAGATTTTATCTTTTTCTTAGTCTCTTGTTTGTTATGTGTTCTTATAGCTAATAGTTAATTATTAATGCAATCAAGACGGGAATATTTACTCTCTACATTTATATTTAAGATATATTGGGTAAGAATTAATTTACTTTAAAATTAATTTCATCGCTTTGGGAAGATTTATGTTTTATACATTTTGAAATTGGTGTTCCAAAGGTATTTCTAAATTTGGAAATTACTTATGAAATACTTGTTCTGAATTTTTCTTTTTTATATTTCGGAACGCTTGTTTCGAATTGTGTTTATGGAAGCACCTTTCCAAACATCTAACCTTTATATATATATATATATATATATATATATATATAATATTTTTAAATACATTTTTTTTAATTTGAGTTCATATAACAAATTCTAATGTTCGAGTTAATTTTTAAGCATTTCATTTTGATATCATTGCTTTAGAATTTTTATGAGAAAGTAAGGACAGATACTAAAATGTTTGAAAATTAAAAAAAGAAAAGTACTTCAAACAAAAATTAATTCAAAACATACATTATTTGAAAAATGCATATGAAGCTGGCGTCGCCCGGACTCGAACCGGAGACCTTCAGTGTGTTAGACTGACGTGATAACCAACTACACCACGACACCTTTGTACACTCCGATTTTTGTGTAATCTATATAATGTATAATTTTAATACTAATGGCATCCAGCACTTTAATTATGCATTAGTTGTGTTTTCTGTATTTTAATTTTTCGTATTAATATAATGGCATACAGCACTTTAATTATGCACTTTAATAATGCTTATGGATACGGTTATGTATGTTTCAATAAAGTTGTTATTATAAGTTTGAATTTAACTCTTTCATGAATGGTAGCAGTCCATAATAAATGAAGTTGTTATAAGTTTGATTTTTTTTTTGTACAACGTGTAAAGAATCTAATGAATAATTAAATTATTATTATTTCATCTCTGACTTTACTTGCCTTTTTTTTTTACAAGCATCAAACATTTTGTTAAAAACATTGGTTTACTACTATTACATTTTCTTTTTCCATATTCTCAATTTTCACTTTTCTACATTGTAGATTTATGTCATATGAGACTAAGACTGAAATAATAATTTTTGAATTTATATATGAAGTGTACGACCGTATTGTTTTTCATAGATTGAACCGTTCACCTTCTTATACAAGCTTTTTGAATTATATGATTGAGAGATGAGACCGAACGTTCAGGTAAAAGGAGAAATTAACATTAATTTTAACCCCTTTAAGATAGTATAATTACTACCAATTGAATCATAATTAAATTATAATTAATAAAAAACTAATTCTGAAATATATGAATATAGATAGGAGGTAAGTAGGTAGGTAATGATATTTAATACGCACTCATATTAAATATCAAATGTATTGTTTTTTTGTTGTGTTTGTTGTATGTTTTTAAATGATCATCTCATGGGTGTAAACAGAAGGAGGTGACCTATAAGACTCAGATAAAATAGAAGTTTTAGGAATAAAGTTTTGTTAAGACTTGAATATGTTTTTTTAAGAGTTGATATTTCGAATAAGGTATTGTGTGTGAATATTTTTGTTAAAACAAAATTATGTTAATTCTTTGATGTTATTTTAATTAAGTCCAACATATAGTTGATATGTTGTTGATTTGGTGATGTGTGTGTTTGATAGTACCGATATGATGGGTTGACTTGTTGTTAGAAGGGTGATCTAGGATTGAATGGTTGTGAGTTGAATTCTAAGTAAGAAGAGAGTTAAGGGAAACCTTTAATTAAATTTATATTTTTGCTTAGGGACAAAATAGTCTTTTACCTTTATTAATCGGTGCATAAATTAAATAAGGGGGTGTAGGAGTAAAAATATGCAAAATAAATTAAATAAATCGAGTTATATGTATAAATTTAGATTATAGTTATTTTGGAATAAATTTATGAATACTTTATATATCTTTCTTGTATACTTGCTTAATAACTGTTCTAGTTATATTGATTATGTGATATTCCTTAACGGTAGTTTATGCTATTTAATAGGATGTTATAAAAATTAAATATAACTTAGAAAGAAGTAGGAAGGTAATTTATTGAGAAATAATAATTTTTAGAAAATGAAACTTGATTAATTAATTTTTTATTTATAAACTCAACTTTTTAATAACAAAATAATCAAGCTTAAATTGTAAAGATTACTTCTACTCTTAGTTATTTTATACCTTCTTTCAAATTCTTAAATAAATATTTTAAAATTAAACATATTCTATTAAAATAGAGCTGAAATAGTTTTAATTTTAATTATAATTTTAATTTAAAATATCTTTAATTGAATTAGTTTTTAAAATAGCCCATGTTGGATTAGGATAGAGCCGAAATACTTTTGATTTTAATTTTAAAATATCTTTAGTTGAATAGTTTTTAAAATGGCCTTCATTGTGTTTTTTTCTATTTTTCAATTGCATATTTTAAAACAAAACACGTGGATTGAAATAGAGTTGAAATATTTTTTATTTCAGTTTCAAAATATCTTAAGTTGAAATAGTTTTTAAAATAGTCTCTCTTGTTAATTATGTTTTCTTTTGTATTTCATTTATACGCTCTGAATAGAGACTGGTATTTCTTTTTGGAAAACAAAATGAACTCCTTTTGAATAGAGAAGTTGGTTTAGATTTAAGACTTGACATTTAATTTTAAAAATCTCACAATTTTCTATAGAACTGAAAATTTCATTTTCAAACAAGAAAAAAAATGATATTTAGCTTTTAAAACTAACAATTAATTCGAAACTATGTTACGATTCTCAGGTTTTAGTTTACATAACATTATATTATTTACCAATTTTTCTTTCACATTTTAATTTTTTTTTATCTAATTGATTTGCAAGTTGGTGTTAAGAGGAGTATGCGAATTCATTCTATTTAAAAAGATAAAGAAAATAAAATATAAGTTCAAATACATTTTAAAATAAATAATCACCATGGCAATATTTTATTTTTAATATAATATAAAGTAATTTTAATACAAAAATTTATTTCCAGTAGTTTTTGTTTGAACTTTATAATTAAAGCTACTCCATGATTACTTTAAATATTATAAAAATTTAAAAAAAATTATAGTAGTAATTGTAATGCATTTAAAATTAGCGATGATAAGATAAAGAATTGTAAATAGTGGGTTTTTCCAAGGAATATGTTTTGTTCACATAACAGTACACGGCACGGTAAGCACTGTAATACTAAACTATTATTAGCGCAAACTTCCACGTTAAACTTTTGTACTATTTTGAAATCAGCAAATTGTCTACTTCTGAAATCGATGATGCATTGATTCATTTGTACCCAAAAACGTGGAGACCCTTTAATCATGGAGAACGCTTCCACAGTTAGACCCTATTCCATCGCTCTTATATCTATCACTCACAAACACAACAAACAAACACAAACAACTCCAAATACAAAATCTTCTTCTTTTTCTTTTTCTTCTTCTTCTTCTTCTTCTTCTTCTTCTTATGTCACCACAACCAACCATTCACGGACCCTTATGGCTTTTTCACGTGATTCTCACTATTTCAGACATCAAACTTCACCTTGCTTCCAACTGTGATTTCTTGGAATGCTGTTTTTACAATGGTCGACAGAACCATGCCTGCCTCTGCCATCAAGGTTGTTTCTAAGAAGGCCTTGTGTTTTTTCTTCGCAATGACAACGTTGTTGTTCATGTTGTCGTGGTTGTTCGTTCTGCGTTCCACGCAATCCGATGCCGTGTCTAACTCCAGCCTTTTCACTTCCTTCAACGACTCATATTCTGATCCAGTGCAGCAAAATGATGTAGAAGAAGTAGAACCCTCGATTGGTAATAGAGCAATACTCGGTGACAGCATAGAAGCAGAAGCAGCAACGACGACAACAACACGTGATGTGGAACAACAACCACTACTACAACACGTGTCGGAAGAACAAGGTGTGAAATGCAAACCACGGGTGCTGAAAGTTTTCATGTATGATTTGCCTCCTGAGTTCCATTTTGGACTGTTGGATTGGAAACCTCAAGAGAATGCTGACAGTGTTTGGCCTGATATCAAAGCTGTGTCACCCCATTACCCTGGAGGGTTGAATTTGCAGCATAGTATAGAGTATTGGCTTACTATGGATCTTCTTGATTCAGAGGTAACTGAAGCTGAAGCAGAATCTAAAGCAAAGAGTGTGATGAGAGTTAGAAACTCTAGTGATGCTGATGTGATATTTGTGCCATTCTTTTCCTCTCTTTGTTATAATCGGTTTTCTAAGACTGGCCCACACGAGAAGAGGAGCAGGAACCGGGTGCTGCAGGAAAAGTTGGTGCATTATGTTACAGCACAAGAGGAATGGAAGAGGTCAGGGGGGAAGGATCATGTCATCTTGGCTCACCATCCAAATAGTATGTTAGATGCAAGAACCAAGTTGTGGCCAGGAGCTTTCATTCTCTCAGATTTTGGGAGGTATCCTCCCAACGTGGCTAATGTTGAGAAAGATGTGATTGCACCTTACAAACATGTGGTTAGATCCTATGATAATGATCAATCCACATTTGGTAGCCGTCCAACATTGCTCTACTTCCAAGGAGCTATATACAGAAAAGATGTATGTTTCTCTCACTGTCTGATGTCTTGGTTTTTTAGTTTCTTGAATCTTTCCTTTCTGTCTTTCATCATAATTTTGTATCAGACGTATAGGCTTTTGAATCTCTTTCCTTTCATTCTTCATTTTAGTTTGATGCAATGGCAATATTCATCACAACTAATTCTTTCTTTGGAAAAACTGTGTTTTAATTGATCAGCTCTGTTAAATAAGTGTACACAACTACTAGATGTTGGCACTTTAAGGGGAAAAAAAATTAAGAGGCTAAAGTTGTCTTTTATTGATAAAACTAGAAAGTAATGGAATGAGGTCATATTTTCAGTTTGTGCAGAGGACCACAGGTTCTCGTTTAAACTTCAGACCTATAAGTTGTTGTGCCATCAAATCCCTAATAATGTTTACTGTGAACATTCATTTATGGATGCAGTTGGTATCAGCTCATGTTAAATGTATACCATGCTTGTATTTGTAGCCAAATTTGCATCACATTATCACCAATGTGTATGGGATAAGGTTTGATATCTTCTATTGTAGGTTTTAGTCCATGCAATTTATTTTTGTGATTCCCACAACATCCAAATATTCTGTTTGTGGTCCTTCCATTGTAAGAAACACTCGGCATTCTTAGTTACCATACTACAGAGCAATACTTACATACGTATGGACTCATACACAAGTTTTCTAATACCAGCATTAATCGACACAAATAGCTAAATGTGTCCTCGAACATTATGGAGACTAGGAGCTAAAAGTGAAAACTGATATACTTATAAAAATTTGTATTCAAATCTATCTTGTAAAAGACAAACTCAAACAATTGTGCAAGTACTTTTGTGTGTGATGCTCTAATTAAAATTTCAGTTTCATTTTGATAATCCTTGTTAGACAGATAAGTTTAAAAGTACTCTTGAAACTACATCAAACTGTTCCATGTAAGATATTGCTTCTCGATCAGAAAATCTGTTGTGCTCAACTTGACCCTTTTTGGTTCTCATACTCACTCAGGGAGGTCATGTTCGGCACGAGCTATACTATCTTCTGAAAAGCGAAAAGGATGTGCATTTTTCATTTGGGAGTGTTCAAAAGGATGGAATTAAAAAAGCCACAGAAGGCATGCGTTCTTCCAAGTTCTGCCTCAACATAGCCGGAGACACCCCTTCATCAAACCGTTTGTTTGATGCCATAGCCAGTCACTGTGTTCCTGTGATCATCAGCGACGAAATCGAGTTGCCATTCGAGGACGTCCTTGACTACTCTCAATTCTGCATATTTGTGCGCACCAGAGATGCCCTGAAAAAGAGGTATCTGATAAACTTCATCAGGAGCATTGGGGAGGAAGAGTGGACTAGGATGTGGAACAGGTTGAAAGAGGTTGAGAGTTTCTATGAGTTTCAGTTCCCTTCCAAGGAGAACGATGCTGTACAAATGATTTGGCAGGCTGTGAAACGAAAGGTTCCTTTCATGAAGTTGAAAACTAACAGGTCTAGAAGGTTTTTCAGGTCTCTTCAGAGAAGTTAGCACAGATCAATACCTACAACATACAGTGAATTATCTCATTGGGTTAGGTAAGTCCTTTGATAATGATGAATTAAATATAGATTCTTAAATATTTAGACAGGACTTGGCAACTAAAGGTGATTGCCATCAGTGAGTCATAAAATCCCAACACCATGTCAATGATTGCATTTTTGGGTATCTTAAGAGAACATGAATTGAATGTAGTAATAATTCAAAAATTAAAAAGGTTATTGAACATTTTACTAAAAATAATTATAATTACTACGATTAGAATTATGATAATAAAATTAAAAATGTTCCTAAATGTAATTATAATTATCATGATTATAATTATAAAAATAAAATCAAGTATTTTTCAAAATATAATCAAATTTTTTATTATTATAATTATAAAAATAAAAATAAAAATAAATATAGAAAAACTCGTAGAGTTTGGATAAAAACTGTCAAAACGGGTAACTCGGCTCGATCCGGCCCGACCCACTGTGGAGTGTTCACTTAGTGAGTCAGCTCAACCTGACTCACTTATTAGTGAGCTGAAAAAATTCGAACCTAGCTCGACCCACTACGGGTTGGTGGTTTAAACGGATTGGCTCACGACTCATTTAATTATAAGTTTTTTTCTAAATAAAAAAATTACAATTTTTTTAATTCAAATATAAATAAACGTCACTCTAAAATGATATTAAAGTCCAAAGATAATTCAAAATATAAAAAAAATATCATAAAACATCTTCTTCTTTATCACCATCTATGTTATTTTTCTCTCTTAAAACATCTTCTTCTTTATCACCATATACAATATAATAAAAAAAAATGTTAACCGATAATATTGAAATACAAAATAATAAATAATTAAATTAATTTAGGTGTGTTGATGAGCCAACCCGGCTCATCACGAGTTCAACCCCGTGAACCGAGTTCTATGTGAGTCGGGTTGAAAACTAGCCCGCATAAAAAAATTACATTTTTTTCAAACCCAACCTGGCTCAAACCCATGGTGAGCCGGGTTGGCCCGCGGGTTACAACCTATTTTGACAACACTAGTTTGGATAGAGGAAAGAACTACTTATAGGAACCCAAATGTTGTTACTTGTTTCTATTGCATGAAAACTGGTCATACATCAAATAAATGTAGAATAAAACATTATGGTGTTCAAAATGAAATATATGCGGACTCCTATTATAAAATAACATGTTTCTAACTTTAAAGGACCCAAATAAGTATTTTTTTGGTACCAAAATATTATTTTTCTATTTTGCAAGTTATTTCAAAATTAAGTGCACCAAAACTTGGTAAAGTATGATTTGTCAAATTAAGGGAAAGGTAGGGGAAGTTTTTAAAATGAAAAGAAAAATTTGATAATTATTTCTATTTCTTCCTTAAGGTATCAAATTCAGGGACAATTTAATTTTGTTTAAGTTACTCAGTAGGAGGAGTACTTCTTTACACTTATTTATTTATTTGTTATGATTTCTAAATTTCTTGTATTTATTACGTTTGAAATTATGCTTCATGTTTCCCTTTAATAAAATTTTTGATAATTGTTATTTATTTGTTTATGGCTTATATTCAAAGGGGGTTCTTATATTAAGCGGGAGAAATAATTTAATCATACATTACACTTTTTAATAATGAGAAAAAATGGGGAGAAATATGTTTAAAAAGCTTAATTATATTTATCTCTTGTTTACTAATCCCTCTTTTCTTAAGTTATGTATGAGTTAGATATTAGTACAGATTACAAAAGAAATTAAATTAAAGTAAATCGAAGAGTTTTTTATCATCATTGAAAAGGGAGAGATAGTTAGCATAAAGTTGAAGAGAAAAAAAGTTTTGATGATGTTTCAAAGTCAAGTCTTAAGTGCTTTTGTTGCAAGAAGATCTTCATGAAGACTTGTTTTGTGTTAAAACTTTTGTAATTTAGTAGATTTATGCATATGATGTGGTTTATCTTTGATTCTATGTATTGTTTTCCTTAAGTTGTGTTAAAATTTGTTTTGAATCACAAAACCTCTTTTTATACTCAAGATAATTGATTATCAACTTATAATAATCAATTATCAATAATTAATTATGACTTGCCGTAATCGATTACCACGAACAATTATGAGAATTTTTAAGCAACTTTTTTATTGTTGTGCATTCATTAAATGCATAATCAATTACCATAAGTGGATAATCGATTATCACACGTTAATTAGCTGACAACAAATGTCTGGAGGTATCATTGAGTGAGATCTCTAAAATTTAGATTGAGACTCTCATTCTAAAATATAGAATACGAAATACGTTTATTTTGAAAATCTTATTTGTTTAGCTGTGTGCTTTGATAAGTGTGTTATAGGGTTTGTGTAACCCTTTTGGCTTTGAGAACTTGGTGTTGGCTTAAAGCGAGAACTTTCATAGGAGTTGTGATTGGGTGTTGTTATTGTTGCTGAGTTAAAGCTTATCATCCTTTGTGAAGATTCAAAGGAGGTGTTCATCCTTTGTGAAGATTCAAAGGAAGTGCTTATCCTTCGTGAAACATTCAGATGAGGTGTTCATCCCTTGTGGGTTTCAAGGCAAGTGAGTTTCACCTATTGGGGTAACAAAAGATGTATTCTAACCTTAAACTGTTTTATTTTTTTTATGATTGTAACAACTTGTTGGTTTGTGATAGTGAAGCGTTAATTCTCGATTGAGATTAACAATTGGACGTATGGTCTTTGTGATTCAAACCAGTATAAAAATCACCTGTGCAATTTTCTCTCTTCCTTACTCTTTTATTTGTTTACTTTGGTATTAAGGAATTGAATTTATACGAGAAAATTATTAAAGGTATTACTTGTGATAAGAAACCAATTCACCCCCTCTTAGTTTGTTGTACACGCTAACCATTCCACTGCACCGCTCTAACAACCTTTATGTTCCATATCAGATTTCAAGCAAATAACACCTCTAGTAAATCTCAAATGATCACATCACAGTCCTAAACCAGTAGCTTTCTCACTCCAACACCTGTCTCTCAAACTCACCTATCAAAACCCCATTTTTAGACTTAAAAACCCAAGTTATGACTCTTCTTCAATAATCATACAATTTCATCACACACAATTGTGATAGCAACAACATTGCAAACACAAGGTTGTTATAAAAACAACCTAGTTATTTCACTAAAATCATCTTATCATTCATAGAGATACTAAATTCAAACTACAAGCGTAATATAAAACAAGGTCTAGCTTCCCTTATCTCGCAATGAAACTAGAGAGCTCTAAAAACGCCGAATCCTTGCTTAGAGTGAAAGGAACTCTAGAAATACCTACACAACACCAAATTGGAAGCAGAAAGATTCACCAAATTGGAAGCGGAAAGATTCCTTAAGACCTCTGATCAATAGAAAATTAGGAAAAGACATTACAACTCACATGTGACAAGAAATCATTAAGCATTATCTCAATTAAGAACGAAAAGAGAAAAAGGAGCCGAAAATTACTTGCTCTATTAAAGAAACTTCTCAGGTAGAAACGTAGACCTCGTTACCGTAGTCGATTAGGTACCTCCTGTTAGAACTCTTAGAGAAAAGGTAGATGAATCTAAAAAAGTGGTTTCTAGAGATGATATGTTTTAAAATAACGAAACTCGGTTATAACACAACTATTTATAAATAAACCATTTAATATTAAAATAACCGAGTCTCACTAAACTACCACTACTTCTAAAATTCCATTTTCTGAGGTTTTACACTTTTAATTATACAAATACTTTAAATTTTTTTAATTGATTAATCAAATAAATTAAAATTATTATTATTATTTATATATAAATTAAAATTAAAGATTAAAATATAATTTATAAATATTAATAATTTAAATATTCACATCTTATAAATAATATAATATAAAAAAAATCTGTAAAATTTTTTATTTAAAAAAAATAGATTAGTGGATAAATTCATTCTACCTCATTTTTATCCACCGGTGAAAAAAAGAAGTGACAAATCAAAATTACTAAACTGACTTACTAAATCTTAATAAACTAACAGACAACTCATTGCCATCACTGATTTTAGTAGAATAAATACTAATTCTTATTTATTTATTTTTTTATAATTTATAGAGGGTACTTTTATGCAAACCAACCATTAAAAAAATCACTTTATCATCACATTACATTAATAAATAATAAAATGACTGAATAAAGTAGTTTAATTTTAATATATGTATATGTCAATAATTTTTATATGTATTATTTAGTTAGTTAATTTGTCTATGTTAGTGTAGATAAATGGATCGAAAGAGAGCTCAAACTTGCACACGTGCCAACAGGAGATGGAAGAATAAATAGCAAAACCCATCTTAAATCTTAAAGTGAGAGTCTAAGAATGAAAATGGCGCTATCTTCTTCATCACCTTGTTGGTGTTCTTCCCCTCCACCGCTTCCTCCCTTCATCCAACGACATCGTTTTGTTACTCTCAAACCCTATACTCATTCTCAACCACACCACACCCTCGCCGCCGCCGCCGCCGCCACCAGACCTTCTACTCCATTAGTACACTCCACCAGACAAGGGTTTGACACCGTCAACATTGCCGAAGATGTCACTCAGGTTCCTTCCTATTCCCCTTCGCAATTTCAACACGTTTTTATTGCTGCTGCAACATTTTAATTTTAACCTTTAGTTGATTACTTTATGTTTCTGCAATTTCTTCTGTTTTACTTTCGAATGATTTTGCGAATTTCTGCAGTTGATTGGAAACACGCCAATGGTATACCTGAATAAAGTTACGGAGGGTTGTGTGGCTAACATTGCTGCCAAACTTGAGTCTATGCAACCTTGCCGCAGTGTTAAGGACAGGTAGTCTGTTACTACGATGCACACACACAGACACTCGCTTTCCTATATTCGCTGCTTCTCTGTTGGCTTAAAAAAGGAAATGAGTTTCTTTATAAGCTTTTTTTTTTAATTATTTTTCCCTTCTAGAGGGACTTCATTTTATTAGAAGTTTTCAACATTCCATGATTTTCCGTTTGCGATTTCTTTTGTCTGTATTATGTATTAATATCTGTTATTATTCAAAATGTCAGAATTGGCTATAGTATGTTATCCAATGCCGAAGAGATTGGAGCAATTTCTCCAGGGAAGGTACATAATAAATATTTTCTTTTGTGTACGGATCAATGTAATGTTTGCTATTTTTAAACTTACTGCATTGGGATGTAATAGTTTGCTCCAATCCAAGGTACTGGATCTTGAATTTTCTTTACATTCCTAATCATGTACTGTTTCAGACCGTGTTGGTTGAACCAACTACGGGAAATACAGGACTTGGCATTGCTTTTGTTGCAGCAACAAAAGGGTACAAACTTATAGTCACAATGCCTGCTTCTGTTAATGTTGAGAGGAGAATCCTTTTACGTGCTTTTGGTGCAGAGGTTATTTTGACTGATTCCGAGAAGGGGTTAAAAGGGGCAGTTGACAAAGCTGAAGAAATTGTACGCAGCACACCCGACGCTTACATGTTTCGACAGTTTGATAATATGACTAATGCCAAGGTTAAGTGTTAATGCATCTTCTGTAAGACCTTCAACTTGTTAGTCTGTGTTTTGAATTATTTAGTTCATCAGTTAAAATAGAAATTACAATATAAATTAAGTTGCATGTTATTAAGATTTATATGCACAAATTACAGATACACTTCGAAACTACAGGGCCAGAGATATGGGAGGATACCCTAGGTAATGTTGATATATTGGTTGCTGGGATTGGAACCGGTGGCACCATTACTGGCACTGGACGTTATCTGAAAATGATGAACCAAAATATAGAGGTTTGATTATTCATTTTATATGCTTTTAGTTGTTGTTTCTATCTATTTGAATGATATATACTTATTGGTCCTGTGGTTCTAACTTCCACTACTAAGTATATCATTTCTTGAACTCAAATCCCCTAATCTTCGCTTCTTTTGAATTAAAAGAAATTTTTGTAGTTGTTCAATCAGTCAGCTTGCATTTCAAATTTTTCATATTCCAAACAAACCTCTAGGAACTTGGCTCTGTATTTCTGTGTTGGCAGAGAGAGGGAGGGGATGGATAATGAATAAGGAAGGAAAAAGGATCCAGAAGGATAACCAAAAATATTAGCTTGACTATTTTAACATATATTTGTGTGACTTAAACTGTGTAGTTTGTGTGACATGCCTGAGGGTATTATTAGGCTTATGATAGACAACTATTGGCTTATGCTTCTTACATGTTAAGTGCAGGTAATGCTTTATCTGTTCCATTTTGTTTAACCTAGAGTTAAAAGTATTGTTTATTGTTTCTTGGATAGGTGGTTGGCGTGGAACCTGCAGACCGAAGTGTCGTCTCCGGTGACAGTCCTGGTATGGATATTTTACAAAGTTTATGAATTTTATATTCCACCCTCTTCAGGTTATTGGTTTCTAGGCCAATATTCACTTTTAAAACATTCTCTTGTCAGCTTCTGATTGTATAAGAGTTTGTCGTAGGTTTCATGCCAAGCATTTTGGATATCAAACTGCTTGACGAAGTTATCAAGGTACAAATAAATTAAGGTCCTCACTTTCTCTTTATTTCTTTCTCAATAACCTGCTTATGGTTATTCCAGTTGACTTTCGTATTTCTGTACTGAGGAACAGCAAGCTTTGTTTCACGAATTTAGGTCATTAGTTCAACTTTTGGAGTCATCTACATAATCTGGAGTGTCACCAACTAAACCCTTTTTAGTTATTTTTGTAGTGGCTTTTTGTTTATAAACATGCAATGTTGTTATCTTATAATTTGTAGAAACAGATTAGTTCAAGTAATTAATTATCTTTATAATTAACACATGAAATAACAGGTTACAAATGTTGAAGCTATTGAAATGGCAAGGAGATTAGCATTGAAAGAAGGTTTGCTGGTAAGTTGAGTTAAAATATTGAATATACCTTATTCTAGTCTTGAGATTGTAACTGTTGGTCACTTGGCCTTTAATTTACAAAACCCTTACTTTATTCCTACAAAAGTAATTCATTGTAGTTCCTTTTCACCTCATTTTTCACGTTCTATTTAACTAAGCAGGACTAAATTAACATTTTTATGAAGTTAAGGACCTAAATGACGGGTTCTTACTAGTTCAAGTACTAGGATGAGGGTTTACTTGTAAATATCTTTCTGTTTAATTTGTTTCATGTTTCATATTTTAATGTCAATTATTAGCAAACCCTTGCAATATTTTAATATTATGAATGTCTATAAACTGAATAATGTGATCTGCATTTAGCTTTTCATGATTATTTTGTGTGTATGTTGTTGGTTATTGCAAGTCATTATAAATTACCAAGTGGTTAGCTTTATTTTAGGAAGGCTTTTCATAATTGATTCAAATTTCTGTGTAGGTTGGGATTTCTTCAGGAGCTGCAGCTGCTGCTGCCATTAAATTAGCAAGACGGCCTGAGAATTCTGGGAAACTTATTGTGGTGAGTTTATTTCCTATTTCCAACTATATTGGTTTTCTTTTGTAGTTTCCATTGGATTTATTGGACTCATTTTATACATAAGAATAGGTTATGAAAATTGAATTGATAGAATAAAATGAAGCCTAGTGATTTTTTCTCACAAATAATAGGCTTTCTGCCTAGAGACACGTTTCTCTCTAATCACTTTAGTGCATGTGTTTAGCTTGAGTCATAGAATGTAGAACTCAATAGTTTATTATGCTTTTTGCGTCGTCTTTGGTCCCAACCTCCCAGGATATGTTGTTGGTTAAACATGGTCACTCTTTGCTATTCTTTTCTCCTTTTTTAATCAGAACATTATGACTCCTTGCAAAATTAGCCTCTTCTAATCAAAATTTCTGTGGAATCACGATACTTCTGTCTTCATCTGGGTTTAAAAACTGCAAAATCAATGGCTAGGGGCAAATTGAATTTGGGACTGACGGAAGTTGGTTTTCTGTTCTTCGGTTCATAGAAGTGTCAATTGATGACAAAGCATAAAACTGTGACAATGAATAAGTGCTTAGGAAACATGACTTGATGTTGCCCAAGACTTAGTAAAGTTGGAAATTGGAGAGCACGAGTGTAGTTTATGCTGAATTCATGAAGTTAGATATTCTATTTTACTACTTTTTCTGATAAATTATTCTTTTATAAATAAATCTATTGATTCTTTCTTCACCTCTTATTTTGCACATTGAAGGTTATTTTTCCAAGTTTCGGTGAGAGATATATTTCTACTGCTCTCTTCCAATCTATCTACGAAGAGGTTCAGAAAATGTAAAATTTAGATTCTACTTTAACAAGGACAATAGCCAATTGAAGATTGAAGCTGCTCTCATGGCACTGCCATTCGAAGAAGTAGCAGCTGTCTCTTGCTTTGTATAGGTATATACATATATTCACACTGTTGGGTAGAATCAATGTTACAAGATAAACCAGTCTTCTGTATGTTTTAATCTTGGGATTTTATGCATCAGATGCATCATTTCAACAAAGCACAATTTTGAAGCCGAGGTCTTTCAGGAAGCTAAAAGGGGGAACTGACATGATGTACAATGTCTTTTTTATTTTCAATTTTTATACTGGTAATCTAGCCTGGCCTATTCTTTTCATTATTCATCACTTTCCCTTCCCAGTGTCAATGATGAGTAGTATTGAAATGCCCTACAGAATTGTTAGTATTCTTTTTCCTATTTACTATTATCAGACTGTATTTTATATATGTATATATATGGAAGCATTGCGGATGGACATTATGGTTGACGATGGTTTGTCAGTGCGCTATACCATTATTTATTCTGCATAATTAGTGATTGCGTACCCATTAAATATCGCTTCTCAGAATGACAGAAAGAACTATATTTCAAAGCCCCGAGTGTTTAGGGGGAAATTCCTTTGTGCTGTACTTTATTGGTGATGATTTATGTTTACGAGTTTCAATTGAAAAACTTATTCCAAAATCAGTTTCAAAAGGGTTGGTTATACTAGTTTTCATCAAGAAAAGTTGTGTCTAACATGGACTTGTTAAATCAGGGTCCATGATGTCTTTGCATATCAGCCGTTGGATATAATAAAAAAAATTAAACAAACGATTGCATTGATTATGTATGAAGTATGAAAAGTTTGCTAGTCAGTCCCCGTATTGATAAGCCAGTTTTAGTGGTGATTGCAAATAAATCTCACCTCTCTTAAGGCAGAATCCATAGCGAGAGGCGACTTTGTCATTCTACTGTCGGTCACATTTTGTAGAAGTATTTTGGAATAAGTAAAATTAAAAAGAAATAGTATTTATAAACTAATTTTTGTTTAGGTAACGTATTACAATCAAAATGCAAAATAGTCGTTTTAAATTATCAATCTTGATTGGTGTTCCAAGGAGTACGTTGTAAGTTGTACACGCTGTCTATGCCATAAGCTGATTTTGCATTTTTCTAAATACCTGATTTTGCATATTACATTACATGTAATGGTGAATTCAATTCGAAAGTTTTGCACCCACGAATCCTTCTTCCAGGGTTAAAAGCTGATATCGAATTTCAAAAGTACTTCAAAATTCCATTGAGCTTAAGTATAAACATATATAAGTAACAGCTTTATATATGAACAAAAAACAACTATTTACATCCCACTGTTGTTAAAATGGTTATAAAAAGAAAAGAATTTTTGTATTTGTAAAGAAAAAGAGGGTGACGAATAGGAGTAAAAATTGTGAGTGTTAAAATATTATTGTCTACAGAGACTATTAAACAATCATTCATCATCAGTCCCATGCGATTGCAGACAAAAGTCTGTTCCGTGATGCTTAATGTTGTCCTACATGTTTATAATATACCTTTTTTTGTGAAGGTGATAGAAATGTTGGACGATTACACTTAATTGCATTAGAAAGTATTTCTATAATCTATTCTAGGCTTTTATTTGATAATTGTATCATATGAACCACTACTTAAGTTGAAAACAGTTCTTTTATAAATCTGTCTAACTTTTTTTCACTTTGAATTGGTTCTTAGTTCTCCTAAGCATGGGCAAACTGAAGACAAAACTAACACAAACTTGCACTATTATTGAAGTGATTGTGAGCATTACCCTAATTTTGTGCCATTGATGGTCCAGGTGGGGCAAGGGATAGTGTGATGCTTTGGGCCATGGAGATGAGAGTGAGAAGACAACTCTAGAAGAAATTAATTACTCTGAAGACTCACTTGGTTTAGATTTTATATCTTGATAAATTTATCTGGTCAAACCTGTGTTGAGTTCAAATGGTTTATTTTATATTCATTGCAATAGACTTTTCTCAAACTGGAGTCCTTTTCATCTTTTTATTGCAATGAGATTACTCAGTCCCATCATATTCACAGCGTAAGTGACTGTTGTTGTAATTGTAAGACCTCATGTATGAGCTATTTGTATGTTACTTCTGATTTACCTAATTTCTTTTCAGCTAAATTCAAAACTGTGATGAAGAAGGCAGTGTTGATGTTTTGAAGGTGTAATCCGAAAACACAGTGGGATAATTGAAAGTTACTCTTATCAGTCTTTTGGCAATTCATACTTTTCACGTCTGCATTTCTAAAATCTTAATGTAACATGGTAAAGTCCTTATGATTTTGGTGAAAATTTATTACATCTAACACTTCCCTCGGTTGTACCATTTGCTTTCTGAAGTTGACAGCTGCAGAAAACACGATTTCCAAATTGAATTTGATTAACAAGAACAATTACTCAATGAATTTCATACTAATACTTAGCACTATTTGAAGATATACTGTTGTTAGTTATTATCTCAACTAAATTACTATGAGAAAGTGATATTGGTGAATAATTAATTAAGAACCAAAATATTAGTGACAAGGATTTCAGAAACTGTATAGCAGTTTGTCCATTTTTCATTTTTCCCTCTGATAAGAATGATGATGCAGTTTTAAAAAGATCTGGTTCACACCAAGTCCATTCTAGCATACAACATAGTCATGATTGACAAATTTGTCTTTTTTAAAATGAGGAGATGCAGAACAATTACTTTTAGTTATTAGTGATAAAAGAAGTATTAATATTTTAACCTGTATAATTGAAACATCTGTTGTACCTTAGCAAGATTTTCATCCTTTTGGTGATACATACAATTGAGTAGGATACAAGGTTACTACTAACAAAATCTTTATTACTGGTCCATAATGACGTGTGTTATAATTTTGAAGAAAGTGGCATCCTTTTTGTAGCAGGATTGGTCCAAATGGTTAGCCTAATTTGAAGGCGAATTAAATAGTGTTGACTTGTAGTAAGCAAAGCAGTTCATTTTCTACTTTATTGCATAGATGTTGATTTGCAAGAGAAAACACAAAGATAGAAGGCAATGGTTTTAATTATATTTTAGGAACAGGACAAACTTAAATTGCATTGAAGGCAGTGGGATCACAATTGTATTTGGGCAATAACAATGATTTAGTAGGTTGTCCTGTTTAGTCTTAATTTCCTCAATAGCTGTCTTGTTTCAATCCACACTCAACCAAAGAAATTTTTCAGTCCTATGTTTTTCATACCCTAATCAACACCAAAAAGTCTTGTACTTTCATTCATCTTCAAACATATAATCAAAAGGGTTCATCTTTTCATTTCTTCAAATTTGTATACTGATGATGTTAGTACTTTTAAAATCTTTTTTATATATTTTAAAACATCAAAAACAGTATTTATCATTGTATTTTAAAGACACAACATAGGAATAATATAGAAAAACTCACTAGAGAATCTAAATTCTTGTTTCTTAGAATATCAAATTTACATGTGTCAACATAAGTCTATTTTTTAACATTATTCTGTGATTAAAAAAATGAATTTGAATATTTGGAAATTGATTAATGGGAGTATGAAGGTGTGGTTGGTATGTTGATGTGGTCCCACTCTGGAGTTGTATTGTGTTGTGCAGAAAAGGGAAGGCCTATTGATGAGGATATAACAAATGCAACTCTCATCTTAATTCACATGACAGCCATGCAATGTTAGGTCAAAATTATAATAGCAATCAGGCTAACAGATTTATTACACCATTTTCACTTAATTATTCTCATAATTTAAACATACATTATTGAGTTATGTTTCTCATACTGGGTTTTCTAGTTAAAAAACTAACCTAACTTATTCAACTCTCATTAAAACATTGCATCTCTCCTACTACCAATTCAATTGTTAAAACTTTAATAGAAAAGAAACACAAATTTAATATTAAGTATACTTTAATAGTAATATAAATCTTACGAACATGTTAAGAAATATTTTAATATCACATATTAAAATGTAGAGTTTGAATTTGTAAGAGGAAGATTTCCTTCACAAGTAAGTTATAATTTAGACGTGAATCTCCCATATCCATAATTTTTATTCTACATTTTACAAGTTACTAAAGGGTGAAAAAGGAGACTTAGACGTGGATTATATAATCGTGGCTTCATATTTTTGAAAAGCACGTTTGGATCACGTTTCAACGTTACTATTGGACAACCAATTACCCATAACTAGCTATGCCCGATTCATTGTCAAAAGATAAACAAAATTTTCAATTTCGTATTCAACTACCACTTTTCTTTTTTTGGAATGAATGAGAGATGAGGAACCATTAAAATAAAATAAATGAAAAAGACTGCCTTGTGGACTTTAAGTTGAGGTATATACATCTCGATCGTGGGACTAAACATTAATGGGTGGTCCAATAGCAGTCTAATAGTGGGTGGAACAATATACCCAACAAACAGATTTACATCCATTTATATATTATAAATTGATTTTATTTCTAGTTCACGTGGGACTTCCAACATTAAGATAGAGTAAATCATGTATGCATGCACTAATAAAGAAAAAAAACTTAGTTATTTATTTAAAATAAACAAATTCTTAGACCCTTTGAATTTATAGGACTGATATTTATTCCTTGACGTATAATTTATTTTTAAAAATGTTTTCTTGAGAAGTTGAAACTCTATGATTGACCCACTTGCTAAAGTTACCTTTGGCTTAGGGTGACATTTAATGTATAGTAAAACAAAAAACGAGGTATGTATTGTGTGAAAGGTTTTTCTTTGATTATGATTAATTTGCCAATTTGGAGATAATCATGTTTGTTAAATCCTTTACTATAACTTGAAAAGAATCTTTAATAAATATGAGTAATGAAAGTGGTATATTTGCAATGGAAGAAAGAAGAGTTACTTAGTGTTACTGTTAGATCAAATAAAACATGTGAGCACAGAAGAAAAAGGTTTATGCTATCTTTCTTATGGTATATACAAGAAAATGATTCCTTATGCAAGATGAAGATACACGCTTCTTTTTACTTCTTCTTTCTCATGTATGATTATATTATAGATTATATATAGTTTTTATTCTCCAAATTTTTATAAAAAAATATATTTTATTCTTAAACTAAATTATAAAGTATTTAGTCCTATCACTTTGTGAAAGTTATGCAATTTTTTTAACAAACTATATATGTAATCTATTTTTTATGTGATAAATGAAGTTGATATATTTTTTATTTTGATAAATTAGGTTTAATTTAGTTATTTTTTATAATACTGTCTAAATTATTAACGAATAACGTGTGCCACTTACCATTTCATGGTTTTTTTTTATTTTTTATTAAATTTTTAAACAAACTTTTAATTTAAAAATAGTTGTTCACGTGTCAAGTCAATATTGTACCACGTGGTAATGTTAGTGTTACGAGTCAAGTCAGTGTTAGTGCTACATGTATCGTATTAATATCACATGTCACTTCCACGTGTCTATGTCTTGTATTTAATTTAGTTTCTTTTGTTAATTTTTTTCAATTTTCGTTAATTTTGTTTAATTTAATCTCAAATTTCATTAATTTTTGTTCAATTTAATCACAATTTTAAAATTTAGAAGAATTTTTTTTCATTATTTTTAAAATTAAAAAAAAATAATTATTTTTAAAATTGAAAGGAATTTTTTTAATTTTAAATTAGAAGGAAATTTCTTTATTATTTTTAAAATTATAAGAAAAATTCTTCATTATTTTTAAATAAACTCTAACCCTATATTTTACAAATAGAAAAAGTCAAACATAAATATAATAATTATATTTCAATAATATAGTTAGAGTTGGTTTAAAAACAATGAAAAAAAAATATTTAATAAAAATGTGAATTTTAATAACAATTAAATTTGGTATGAATTTAAAGAGAGACAAAATCGGGATTGAATTGAACAAAATTTACAAAAATTTGAACTAAAATGAACAAAATTAACGAAAAATGAGACTAAATTGAATATATGACATTAACATGTAACTCTAACACTAATACGTAATATGTGATGTTGATACTGACTTAACACGTATCATTGACTTGACACGTGATGCGGACATTTCCACTTGACACAATATTAACTTGACACATGTACAATTTTTTAAATTAAAAAAATAAAAAAAAAATGAATTGACACGTGACTATACTGTGATTACTATTCATCTTCTATTAACAATACAGACATCTTCTATTAACAATTTAGATGATGTTATAAAAGATGATCAAATTGAACATAACTTATCAAAATAGGAATCTACTTTAAACATTTGAAAAAAATAAATCTCACTTAAACAAAATTAACAAAAGTAGCGATAAAAAATATTTAAATTTATATATTTAGAAAAAATAATCGATAAACTTTCATAAAATTACAAAGACAAAATACTTAATTATCTAATTTAGAGATCAGACTTAAATTCTTTATAATAGATTGAGAATGGAAAATATATTTAGACACATGTAATATATTGTTATTCTTGAGGTGAAGTGAGGTGTTGATATTTAAAGGAAAAAAAAAGAGACGGATAGCTAATCAAATCCACTTTTTACTATCAATTATAATCGTGTGATGGGTCTTATAAATTCAAGCACAATGAACCTAAACCAAATAAAAAATTAATTGTAATATTAATACAAATTATTCACACTCAGTATATATAATCAATGGTAGTACAAATCACTTTGTTCATTAATATTGATTAAAAATGTTTTAATAAAAAAGTTATATTATGCATTTCACATGTAACTTCTCTACATTTTATGTTTTTATGATAGATTTTTCTAATTAATGTATATATACTATAATTACATACACTTTGTTTTCTCATATTTTATTTTGAATATGTATCTCCTTATATATATATTGGTTGATTTTTTTATTATATATATATATATAATTTATTTTAAAGAAGTATTTTATAGTATATTTAAATCCAATTATAATTTTCTCTTACATTCAAAATAACTAAATACATCTATTAATAATAAAAAAAATTAAAATGTATATAAGAACATCTCAATGAAAAATACATCTATTATAATTTCATTGTTTAACATAAATTAGTTAATCAATTAAATAAAGATGATGTTTTCTTTCACTAAAGATAATAACGATTATAATGAATGTAATTAGAAAGATGCTAGTTAATAAAACTAAACCAATTGTAATAATTACGCTGGGTGTTATAAATAGTAGTAAAAGGGTGAAGGAATGGAGGTGAAAAAAAATGGACAGGATTGGCAGTAAGTGCATAATAATGTGTAATAAAGCAGAAAAGAAAAAAAAAAGAGTGTCGTCAAAGTTTCAATACAACTCATATATCTTCTACAATAATTTGTTAAATGTATCTTTTGTTATTTTAAATATTCTTCTAAGAATTGATTATTATTTGTATAGAGTTTCCATATTCAATCATGAATAATATAATTGATTACTATTAAAAATAATTGATTAGATGAGAAAAAAACTTTTTATATAAACAACTTTACGAGAATTTTGAAGTTAAGAAGTTATAATTATTTCACATCAATGTCTCTAGCCTACAAACATTCTTCAAGAATGCTAAACTTTTTCTTCTTCATAAATCTATTCAAGAAGTTTTTCATTTTTAGATGATCGGGGAAATCATTTAAATTTTTCGGAACATTCATTACAATAGGTGATATCTTTTCTTATCTTTTATTATCAACATTTATTTTCACTACACCTAGGTTTTATGTCTTAATGTAATAAGTTTTTAAATGATATGTAGTATTTTATATATTTTATATATATATATATATATATATATATATATATATATATATATATATATATATATATATATAAGTTCGACCCTACCTAATGAATAACATGAGTTTTGTTATTACATAGATTATTATTTTTATCGTCATTTTAATTTGAGGACGGAAATCCCATAGAGTTAGGATTATATTATAACTCATTGATTTTAAAAAGCTCACAACTATTATTGATTTATATGCACCATTTGTGAGGGCACTTGAAATATATATATATATATATATATATATATATATATATATATATATATATATATATATATATATATATATATATATATATATATATATATATATATATATTAACATGTGCAACTAAATGCTGTCATTATCTTCATTAATTAAGTTGGCTATGGTGTGTCTTTTGTCTAAGAAGTAATTTCCAGAAATATGTGAAAAAGAAAAAGAAAATAATTGTAGTATTTAATTTGAAGTCTTGAAAGGTTTGAAACTAAGAAAATAAAAATTGTGACAGCGTGTGTGGTAGAAAGATTCAGATCTGAAATCATACTCACTTTTTATGACCCTACACTGTTCCTCTCGTTCATCTCATGATACAGACTGACATACTCATCCTATGATAAAATACTATAAATTTTCAAATTTTCCAAATTAAATTGAAAAAGGTTGATTATTATCAAGAAAATGTAGGAAAGATGTTGTACAGTGAATTATGGTATACAGGGTTAAGAAGGAAAGTGAGAGAGTGAATGTGTTGAATGGTGACCACCTTTTCTTCTGAATTGGCTACCTTATATAATATAAATGAATGAGTCAGAAAGAAAGAGTAAATATTCTATGAGAAGAAAAGTTACAATATTTTGACACCCCCCAAATAATATTTATAATTTTTTTTTATAAAAGTTAAATTTTTTTAAAAGCATGTTATTATGTTGATGAATTGTGAAAAAAAAAATATATTTTGAGATGAAAAAGCAGATTTTTATTAGGGCAGAGGTTTTTGATTACCCAGAAAAGTAGGCAATGAAGAAAGGTGTGACCTACAAAGGCATAATATTGATGAGAAAAACATAAATGATCCAACACTCCTCCACCACAACCCTACATACTCATTTATTTCCTCTTACTAACTTCACTTTTTTTACTTTTCACATGCTTTCTTTTTCCCTCACACTTTCACAATCTTAGTTTTTCTTTCCTATTTCTCACTTATCTACCCACCCCTAACCCTAAATATTACTACATTCTCTAAATAAATCACTCAAAGGATGACAATTTCTCTCAATAATTTAACTTTATTACTTTCTCTTCCACTCTTTCTCTTGTTCAGGATACAGTTTCACAATTTATATGCATTATTCAGATTATATTTTGAGTTTTTTCTATATAACATCTTTTGCTTTTTGAAAGCCTGTGAACAATATCTATTATTAAAGTATCTTATTTAATGAATAATACAACTTTGTATTATTTTAAAGTATATATTATGTATTAAATTAAAAAGTGGGTGAGTTGATTGATCATCCATTGAATATCAAAATAGATAAATATGTCATGATCATTTACTTAGTGAGTACCTTCAAGGTTTATTCGATAGGATTGTTTTTGACAGAATATATATATCTATTAGATTACTAATAGATTAGGATGACATTATAACAAGTATTTATTATATTTAAGATTAACATATATTATTGTATTATTGTATCATGTTACTTTGATTCATTAATAAAAATCTATAAATAATAGTATAAATAATATGATATATACAATTTATATTTATTAATGACTATATTATACTTAATTAACTTGACTCTTAAAATATTTTTTAAAGGAACAATTCTTATTCAGTTTCGAAAAGATGAATACTCTTGAGAAGAATAAATATCCTTAAAACTGATTATTTGAAGTGTTTAAAGTGTTTTTTAAGTTTTTACAATATATGTATCCAGCTATGTAAAAATAATTTTTTAATAGAACTTAATTAAAAATGCATCAATTCATGAAATAAAAATCTAAACTAAATTGATATGATGAATCAAAATTGTAATCTGAATAAATAATTTTGTGCATATTTTAAATTGAACAGCCAGAAATACCCTGGTTCTTGGCATTGATTTCATTAGAACCCTTGTATTTCTACAATTTTTTTTATTATAATGGGTTAAGATTGAGCTTTTATGAAAATTATAATATCAGGTTAAATATTAACATGAAATTTTAGATAATACTTTTTCATTTTAATGTAGATAACAAGTGAGTAAATTAGAAATGTACTTATTATTTATATATATATATATATATATATATATATATATATATATATATATAAGAGAGAAGAGAAAGAAATAAATAAAAGAGAGTATAATAGATATGAGATAAAATAATAAAAATATCAAAAAATTGTAATTATTGAATTATTTATTTTGTTTAATAAGACTTTATCTTATCTTATAATAAATAAAATCTTATCCAAAACAATTTTATTTTATTTTAAATACGGGATACGACTAGTATACTTTATATTTTATTTTCTCTTACATTCTATTTTTAGACTTAATTATATTAAAATAAGTTCATTTTTATTAATAAAGTTAATGATAACACAAGAGAATTAATTTTTGTTTACTCTAAAATAGCCTTCTTTTTAGTTATAAATATTTGCAGGTTAATCGGACGATCATACGTAATACTTCATATCAAACAAGCCGAAAGATCATAGAGGGCATAAAACAACTAGGTAGCGAATGAATGTGACAAAACCAATAGGCAAGACCGAATGACCAGGAACAGAGACGTTCGACCATAGTCGGTAAAGAGGTTTTTTTACAAGGATTAAGACAAATGATGATTAAAGATATTGAGTTGAGATTGAGCCTACCTTAAGGTTTTACTAATCTCAAGCCCATGGAAAACAATAAATATATAAGTAAAATGTAAGAGATATGTGATCACATTTACTGTGCATTTATTACCATTACACTAAATTCCTACTATAGGGATAGTTTATTGACTTTAGCATCAAATGACCTTTGGCAGGTATCTTTCCCAACGATGGAGTGAAAATGAAGAGTTGACTTAGTTACCTGACGACATCAAAGGAGAAATTATGTAGATGTTGGAAGTAACTTGACCTTATATCCGAAACAGTATGATTATATTTCATTATGAGTATCTATACCATATATGAAAAGAAAAAACATTTTAATATAATTTTGAGATAAATAATTATTTCAATGCAAAAAATTAATATATTACTTTTAGTATAATAAAAAAATTGATGTAATAATTATAGTTTTACTATTTCTATTTTAATTTTATTAATAACTAGAATAATTAAACACATCTAATCTTGAATAATTGTTACGTGTATTTATTAAAAAAATTAATATTGATAAATAAATAGTCATAATTTATTTTTCTTTTTATTTTATAAAATTTAGAATTTATAACACTTATTTAAATTTCGTTGTGTATTAATATTAATTGTTTTAATAAACACTTGATAATCATTAACTATCAAGCCTGTCTTAAATTACTTCAAATAGAGTTCAAATAAAAATAAAATTATTATACGGTAACATCTTGCTTAATAATATAAAATTATTAAAAAAAATATTATAAAATTGATTAACTAAAACAATATATATATATATATATATATATATATATATATATATATATATATATATATATATATATATATATATATATATATATATATATATATAATAAACAAACTCATTCTACGTGATTTTTTCAAAAAGAACTCATATAAAAAATTAATATAGTAAAATATATAATTATTCTGTTTTAACTTTTTTTTTCTACTAAAGACATATCATTACTTATTTCAATATTTTTTCACACAGTAAAATATTATCGTAAATGAATAATAATAATAATAAAAAAATAATAGAGTAAGCTAACATTTAAAAGAAAGATTATAAATTATCTAAATTATATCAATTATAAACTAAGCGGGTATACAATATAATAACTCATACATGTTCACACAACAAAGTTGTACAATGACTAGGATCTCTGTCATTCTCTCCCCCACTATTTATCTTTATATGAGTTAAATAATTGGTAGAATATTAGAATATCTCCTTAATGAACTCTCATATGTCAATTTATACATTAAAAATGATCATCACAAAGAATTTCTCCTTGAAATTCTCAACAATATTACTGAACATATCCACAACGATATCATCATCTCAATACAAAGTTATGATACTCACAAATATACTTAACATTCTTTTAAATCAATCTTAAACAACTGAAGAAGAAAAACAATTTAAACATACACACTAACACTTAGAGATGGCGCCCAACGCCAAACTTCTCACAAAAGGTGGATGCCAATTATGGCACTTAGTGCCATTCTTATTGCAAGAGGTCACGCTCAACGACACCTTTGTCGCTCAACATCCTAAAACTAAATTATCCCAGACTTGTAGTGAAAAATGGTGCTTAACGGTGTCCTACTATCACTCAACACTTAAGCATTCACGAAATTGAGAGTTCAACATCACCCTAACATTGCTCACCTCTATCTTATTCGCAAAATGGGGCATTCAATGTCACCTTAGCGCTACTTAGCACTATATTAGTTGACAACAATCATATTTTGTGATTTTAAGTGAACTTTAACTTAATCAATTGCTCAAATTAGTATTCTTTTCTCAGCGAGTTGGTTCAAAATAGTTTTTACACATTAAACTTTTACAAATTTGCTCAAATCTTAAGTTCTCTTAGTCACACAAACACAAACATCAATCAACATAAAACAATAATTCAAACCAATTAATTTGATCATACATATCAATTAGATTCATCAATATATGTTGACTTTATTAAACTCACGCACACCAAAACAACTAGTTTTTGTTATCTTAACAAATCTAATCGATGACTCACAAACCAAAACATCTTTTAACATATAGAGTAACCCCTTTCTACACCTAGAGATAACAAAAACATGATTATGGTATGTTATTAGAACCATTGATCAATAGATAATATCTATCCAAATAAACATGCAAGCATAAGATTTTGCACACATGCAAAGGAAGAATCAATTTGAACTTAGAAAAGAAGTAGAAAACTAACTTACTCAAATTTAGAAATTATAATAGGTCAAGAATGAAAAACTTGCCAGAAAGATTACTCGAGCAATTTTAATCTTCAAATAGATAGGCAAAATTTAATTTATATTTTATTAAGTTAAATTTAATTAAAATTAAAATTAATTTATATTTTATTTGGTTAAACTTAATTAAAATTAAATTTTAATATGTATTTAATTTAATTTATATTATATTTATATTTTGTTTTGTTTAGATTTTATTTTAAAATTTGTAAAATATATTTATTTAAATATTCACGGGTATCCACAGGTACTCGCAGGTATTTTTAAATGGGTATCCGATTTGTAACGAGACGGATAACGAATGAATTTTTTGTTGCAAGTCGTATTGCGGATAGATACTATTCGTGCCCGATTCGACTGTTGTCATCTCTAAAGAAGAATTAGGTAATCTAAAAAGAGAGAAGAACACTTTATAAAAAATTTCATAAAAAATGTGTATTTTATTTATTTATAAAAAATCTATTTATACTCTAAACTTTTTAATATTAAAATAATCAAATATCAATAATTTAACATAATATAAATTCTAAAATATGATTTTTTTAACTTTTACAATATTAATAATATAAAAAATTTTATGCTAAAACAAAACATGTCAATAACTATTTCTTTTAAATTTAATTAATAACAATTTCAATGATGTACTAAATCAATTATTTATTTTAAATTTAATTAATGATAATTTATATTACATAAAATTTGGTGAGTATTTACTAGGTATGCAAGGTATTTACAAGGTATGCAAGTACTACTACAACTATGGAACAGAAAATTATTGTTTTCACGTTATAACTCAGTAGGCATATAGTTATAATAAATTTGTGTTGTAATTATTATTTATTTAGTTTGGAAAATAGGAAATTATTAGAAATATTAAATGATGCACCTCATCTCTAGTTGTGCACTGCCAATCACAACATGCCGCATTTAGTCTTAAAGCTGCTGCATTAAATACACTCTTAAAGTCAAGCTGGCCTATCCACAAATTTAACATCAAATTATTGACTTATTATTACCCAATAAAATTAATCTATTTTTATCACTCTTCATTCATTCATCAACTCTTTTTTTTTTTTTTACTTATAAAATAAAAAATCATGAATATATATATATAGACTAGTCTATAACTCAAAGTATTTAACATTTTTGCAACCAATTAGGATCACTTTTTAGCTATAGATGTGCATAAGTAACTACACATTCTAAAATTGGTTAAAAGTTACAAATTTTAACCAATAAAAAAAAGGTCCATTGTTAATATTTCTTTTTTAAGAAGGAGGAAAAAGTGATTGGTCGAAGTAGGGTAGAAAGATGATGGTTAGATGCACCGTAGGAGCAGAGGATTGCAGCCCCAATTGTTGCATCTTGTGAAAGTTATAAGCACACACATATATATATATATATATATATATATATATATATATATATATATATATATATATATATATATATATATATATATATATATATATATAAATATATCTCTATATATATATGGCAAGCATGATATTAGCAATGGTAGACAGCTTCTCACACCGAAAGGTAAAAAGAAATCACATGCTTCCCATACCATTTTTTTCCAAAAGAAAAGGAGTTTGAAGCACCCATTTCCCTTATTTGTTAGCAAGACTTTCGTGACAGCATCATGTTTCACTCAGATATGGCTATTCTTCCTCTTTTCTAGACTTCATTTCATGCTTAATTAGCAAAATGCAATCCATGGTCCCATCTCACATAACAAAACTTAATTATAATTAATGCTCTTTTTCACCCCTCATATCAATTAATCAATTATTAGGAGAGTCTTATAGTGTTATGAACTTGTGTGATTTTTCTGATACAGAAGAAAATTTATGTAAACAAGTGAAAAGGTTAGAGTGTTGTTTTTCAAATAACATTGACCCCATCTTTCATATTATACGTCACTTACCAAAATATCCCTTGTCTGGTATGAAATTTAGATGCCCTTTTAATTTCTTTGAATCATTAATGAAAGAGAAATAATATTCAAAATGCTAGGTAGTAGTAGCAGCCATGGTTTGTTTCCATATATCTGATTGATTTAGTGATAATTAATAATTCAACTGTGATTTAGCATAACAATTCATAGAGTAGGGCGATAAAGGTTTCTGGCCACAACATCAAAGATTTTTATGTGTCCATTAACTTGTACACATGGACACTCTAGTCACATCAATTTTTTCCCTACGTCAATTATTGACACTTGAGCTCATATATGCTAATTAACACCAATATGCTTAATCTCTCTCTCCACACTAAATTAATTAACTGTTCTTCATTTTTTCAACTTCTTCACTTTTCCTTTTTAGCTGATATAGTAATTTTCTAAAGAATCAGATATCGTAAGTGGAAAAGAAACCACATAGAGTTATTCAAAATGCATCTTCATGCAGATATTTTACCACCAAAACTGATAAGATTTTGTCAAGCCTTTCAATATATATAACTGTTATTGAATTATTCTTATCATTATTCTTGGACTGAAGTTAACATTAATTTGAAGTTTCTACAAGAGAAAGAGCAACATGCACTAAGCATAGTATTACTTGAAATAATTAAACCATTGATAAACTTTCCAAGTTACAAGTTGGAGGAGATCCCAGCTGCTTCTGAGAGCCTCAACCCATGTAATGGATTAAACCCTAGTCAGATCTCTGAAGAGTTTCCTTTCTCTTCTTTCTTCTGGCTAGTCATATATGATTTTGAATGTCACATCCCAAACTTATAGGGATTGTGATTTCCATGTCAATTAGAACATTGGAGATAACTCCATCATCTCCTCCACTTGACCAACGCTTTCATCTAAGAGCCACTTCTCAAGAAATGACAATGGAGGAGCACTGTTGTTCTCAGATTTTTGCCTAATCCTCTCTTCTTGAGAGACTTCGTGAGAAGATTCCGCAGCAGCTTCAGGACTCTTATCAGGCATGGAATCGCATGTGGACTTGTCCCAAGCAGCATTGTTTAGGTTCTCAAAGGACAAAATAGAATCAAACTCTTCATGAGAAGCCATATCTACGCCACCCTCTTGCTCATCTTTGTTTCTTTTGTGCTGATGGTGAAGGTTCAAAGCAGGCAGCGATGCACACTTCACCAGTTTATTAGTGGTCTCGAAGTTGTTGCTGTTGTTGTTGTTATCATCATCAATGCTTTGAAGCTCTTGATCTTGGGATCTCTTGAGTGGCTTTGGCGAAGATCTCATCCAACCTTCCAAGAGTCTTGAGATGTTCTCAGTGCTTGAGGCATATGTGGAGGACTGAGACTGACTAAGCCTAACGGACGAGACATGGTTATTGTTGCTGCTGCTCATGTCTAAACTTCTTCTGTCGTTAAAGCTCTTTGGTAGATACTGACCACTGGTGGCTGAGTCTGATGCTGAGTGGGGATCTATGGCAGCTTGAAATTTCTTAAGCTTCTTCTTTAGATGGGTGTTCCAATAATTCTTGATATCATTATCTGTTCTTTGGGGAAGATACGAAGCTATGGCTGCCCATCTGCTCAACAATCAACAACTTCACAGATTCAGGCATATCATATGCATACACACACATATATATATGCTAAAATCATAAACAAATAAGTAAAAAGCATCTGAATTTTGATGTTTAGTTCTTCATGCTATATATCTATATTGATTCTCCTTTTGTTGTTGAGAAGAGAAAATTATGATATTTGACCGAGAATTACTTGTTACCCAGTAGAGCTTGCAAATGAATTATCATTCCTTCCTCATGGGGAGTGAAGTTCCCTCTCTTGATTCCTGGCCTGAGGTAATTTGTCCATCTAAGCCTGCAACTTTTGCTGCACCTTGACAACCCTTTTAAAGAAAAGGTTTGAACTATATATGATCAGTTTGATTCAAGAAGAAGACAGTTTCATAATAATAGATATAGATAAACTAAGGAAAAAAGGAAAAGAATTTGAAGATATAGTAGTAGGAGATGTTGAAATTAGGTAATTAATTACCAGTATTAGTAGGCACTGATCTCCAATTTCCAGGACCATGTTCTTGGATGTATGAGACAAGGATGATATCCTCCTCAGGTGTCCATGGACCTTTCTTGATGCCAACTTTGTCACAGCAAGGAGGCCTCCCCATGGGTTCCTTTGGTTGAATCCACCTTCTTTCTTTCTCCCCAGAAACTGAATACGCACTGATCTCCTTTTCTAGCTAGGCCAAACTTCCCAAGAGAGCTTGCAAATAGTACCAATGCATGTGAGTGGTTTATATACTCGATGACTTTGATGAAAGGAAAACTTAAGAGATTTACCATTCTTCATCTACCAAGCTAAGTCACCTAACTCTTTTACTACCTTTATAATTATGCAGTCAATGTGGAAACCAAAGTCAGCCACCGATGAATTTAACCATTTTCTCTCTTTTTCCTTTCTTTTCTCGGTCACGTGGCACCTTCACACCAAAACTTAATCTAATTTAATATTTCTTACCCTTCTCTTTTATTTCCCTTCATGTCGTTAGCACACTAATCAATCACCATGTTGCCTTTTTCACATATACAACTTTTGTCGACATCTAATAAATTGAGGTTCCAAGTGAAGTCTACATTTTTCTTCTAATCTATTCTTCTGATTTATTAAAATTTAAGTCCCTAACCAAACGTAAAATTCAAAGCAAACTTAATTGTGGCATTCATTATTTTCCAACGAATACTTGGTTTTTCATTTTCATTTTCATTTTCTTTCTCATTTTCATTACCCTCTGCACAATTGAATGTGTGGTACTGCCAAAATTTAGCGGACAGCTAACAATAAATGAAATTTTCACAGAGAGGAGCAGAAAGTGCCGTAAGGATCCTCAGAGGGGTTATAGATTTTGGTAAGGTTGCTTCTGGCTTTTGGGGAATGTTTACAGAATCTGGAACAAATGAATAATGATTTGTGGTTACTTGTCTGTTATTGTGCAGGATAAATATTTAATTTGTACTTGTTAGCTTGTAAAGATGTTCAATTCAACCCTCAATATCCATTATCATATAATATATATAAATGAAATAGTTATATACATATGAAGGAGACATGAAACTATGTTGTATATGGTTCCATAAGAAGTAATGCTTTCACTTTTCTGTGGTGTCAAATTTGAGACTCTTATGTTATCTTTTTCGCCTTTTTGGAGTGATGGAAGTACTTAGAGCAACAAAATGTAAAAGAATGAAAAAAAAAGGTTGAATTTTGATGAGAATTGAGGTTGTTTTTGATGTTGTGGTATGAGAGAGAGTGTGTGTGGGTGCTTGCTTCTTTATGAGGAACAGCGAGATCCTCTTCTTAAGCATGTGTCCGAGCTGTGGGATGTACTGAAGTGGTGTGTTAGTACTTAGGTTGTGTCACTTTCCATTGATCTTAATTACAACCTCTTCTGTGTAAAAGGGATAACGATCTTCTATGCAACTCCTCAAACCCCGACTTAAATCCACATTATGCTAAAACAACACTTCAAGATAAATTGTATTCTATGTGTAAGTAGTACATAGGGAGAGACTCTCTAAAGTATGACATGCTTCAAGATATGATCGTAAAACAAGAAAATAATAAGAAGGATAATGTCATGTTAACAACATTTTTTTAACAATTTTTTGATAATAAATTATGTATTACTATTTTACTGGTTTGTATATTTAAAACGGATCAATCACAAACTATTGTAAAAAAATTATAAAAGAAAAACGGTTAAAAAAAACATTTTCCTAATAAAAAAAATATACTTATTTACATTCATTTGACTGTTAGAAAGGTAAAATGACCATAAAATAATAAATTTTTAGTAATATCACATGTAAAAAATATTTATTCATCAAAATAACATTTCTAACAAAAATAAAGTTATGCTTAAGAGTTATTTTTTATCTTTTTTGTTTTACATTAAATTGTGGTTTCTAGCATCATTTCATTACATTTTTAGTGTTTTTTTTTAAAGATAGAGACGTTTTCATGTTTGTTTTTTATTTCTTAAAAGTTGTGATTAAGTACGTTTTCACATATTTTTTCTATTATTTTTTTTAAGAAGTTGATTCCGCGTATAATTTTATATGTATTGTTTAATAACTCCTGATTTATTTTTAGCAATGGTGTTTAATTTGAAGTTTTAAAAAATCATATTTTGTGTTTAATTTTGTTGTTGTAGGTGAGTGTAATTTTGTGGATTTTATTTATTGGAATTTTTTAAAAATAATTGACCATGATGTTGTAATTTTTATTTTTATATTTTCAGTTAATTTAATTAATTAATCAAATTATTTATGTAAATGGAATGCAATCGGGAAAATACTAAAATATATGTGAAAACTAATGGCATAATGTAGCATTTTTAGTAGTCGTCTTTTATGCACTTTATGCCAATGGATGGGTGAGATTGTAATCTAAATTGTGTGCGAATTTGTGATTGATATTGTGAAAAGTTTTAAGTTCTTCAATTATTTATCTTGTTATCATTTACAACTACTAATATTTGTTGATCCGCTAGATAATATTTATAACACTTACAAAATTCAATTTAATCAAATCTAAAATGAGAATTGTTGGTTTATTTATACGGATCTAAACTTTATTCTAACCCTCAAACGTGTCGTAAACCAAAGTCATATTCTTAATAAAATGGTTAAATTATGTCAAAACAATCTTAAAAATGTCCTTATTATCTTATGATCTGCAAAATTGTTCATATCTACGATAATAAATAATTTTAAAAAGTTTATTAAAAACATACTGAGAAAAACATTTGACAAAAACAAAAAACTGTGAAGTACACGTGAAATGAAAAAAATAAATTGAAACCAAACCGTGTTGGAGATACACTTTTTTCTTTTCATTTTGAAGTTGTGATTTTTTGTCTGATTTATCTAAACTCTTGTACTAAATGTTTGTTTTCCGAACTATCCTTCAACATTCTATCAACGTATAAATCATTAAATGTATTTGTGTATTATATATTGTCTATTATGTTTTTTTTTTCTTTATTTGTGCAAATATTGGTAATACTAATATCTACTCAAAAGCACTATAAGTCAATTAAAAAGATGTGAAATAGAAAGACATTCCTAAAATGTTTCTTAAAGTTTATCATAGTCGTACAAGCTCTAATTGTGAAAGCAATGTTGCTCTTCCCAAGACATAGAAAAGTACATATCTTCGTTCAATAGGTCATTTACTCTCAAAAAGGTCAACTCTCTCTGAGTAACGGTCATCTCTCGAAGAAAGTTATAAAAGAAGGACTCACATAAGAGATTAGAAGAACTTTTGCTATTATTATATGGTTACATTGTTATTTTCTATAAGCTTACATTGTCTGAGTATGTTCATAGAACAAAAGAAACTACAAGAAAAATTGATATTATTAATGCCTAAAATTTGTCGATAATGAATAAAAATGTTGTCGGTAAATTTTATTAGATGTTATTTCCTTAAATACTGTTTGTTAAACTTCAAAACACGGATTGTTAGACCGTCTTTTCTTATTAAACAATTTTGTCTCTAACATAAACCTATAAAATGCCATGGAGTGTACTTTTTGAAATATCCGACTAGTGTATTTACTAACTGAATTGTGATTGAGGTTTTTTCAAATAAAAGCACCTAACCAAAATTGGTGTATTTACAAACCGAACTATGTATTTAAATCTTCCAACGAAAACAAGCTAATCAAACTACGATTGTGTTTTTTCCTAAAACTGGTGTATTTACTAAAACTGTGATTGAGGTTTAAAAACCAGATTATAGTCTACCAACAAGTTAATGGATGAAAAAAAGAAGGAAAAAAGGATACAGGAATGTTGAATGTAAGACTCAAAATAAAAATGAAATTGAGTTAGAACAACAAAAATAGTACCCACTAAATTTGAATATATACATATACATATATACATACATACATATATATATCTATAAATATATATATATATATATATATATATATATATATATATATATATATATATATATATATATATCGTAATAGACCTTAATTCAGTATCGTAGTCATTTAACTCCACTAAAATTTTCAACTTCCTTATACAGGCAATGCAACACATCAATGTATTGCTATGGGTGAAACAAATTTCTTCATTACATGCTTTGGTTTTTACTTATGATCTGTTCCAACTTTCAATCATTTTCACTTCTTTCATTCACATAAATTAATTACCTATTATTATGCCTTTAGATAGCACTTTTGCTTATTCAATTCACAATAACTCTTTCCATTATCTATCATCTTCAATTAATTACCGCGTGAATTTGTTTACTAGAGTATGAAGGTAGTAGGCTTTATGCCATTGACAGTCTTACATAGAACAATTTTTGTAGTGTTGAAAATAAATAAAATTATTAAATAGCATAAACAATTATTTACATGTCAAACAAATAATGTTATGTTTTTAAGTATAAGTTTAATTCTCGATATTATAATTTGATTTATTTTGATAATTCACTCAATGGGTTTACTAATTAATGACTTTTACTTGTTCCATCATTCATATATAACAGGATATGCTTGCTTGAATTTTTATTAAAAAAGATTTTCTGTATTGTATTTATTTAAATTGGTCATTAATGAGATATTACTAATAATTCTTTCAAGAAGATTCACTTACACTAATGATCTAGGTGTTGAATCCATATAAAAAAATTAATACTATATTTAATCTAAAATCTTAAAATAACAAGTTATAATGAGTTTTCTTTCTTATCTATAAACATTGTCAAATCGTTAAAAACTCAAATATATGTCATTGTTAACACACTATTGGAAAAAAGAATAGAAACTTTTGTAGTGAAAATGGCAAAGAAAGAGAAGAAAGAAGGAGAGAAAAGGACACGTGAAAGAATGATATAAAAGACAAAATAGGTTAAGATGATTTTGAAATTAAGTTGAGAGTTGGATAGTATTGGATAAGTAAAAGTCATAAGGATAATTAATTTGGAAATCAAATCACTAAGGAAGTATTTTGGAATGGTTGAAAGGCATTAATAGTTGAAGAAATGATACATAAAAAAAAAAAAGAGAAGTGGTCGGTCATGGGAGTAAAAAGCATTAAAGAGGAGGCTTGAAGGGTTCCATCCTCTTCCACGGATGAGTTTGAATGTGTTAATCAAAGACGTACCCCACAAAGAATTGACCTTCGTGTAACTATCTACAACACATACTTGTACGTATAACCCAATCTTCCCATCCTCCTACTCCTATTTCATCTACTTTCAAACTCTTTTAATCTTTACACATATTTCTATCTCTCACTACAAAAATTAAATAAAACAAATTATTTTCTAAAATTTTCTATTTTCAAGTCTAAACTCTCGGTTTTATAAAATTGAATTCTACTTGACAAAATCTCCTTATATTTCTTTTTCGTAATAAAAAATAATAATATATAGAAACAATATTAACCAATAACATCTACTATGAACTTAATGTACTTATAACATCTTACTCAAAGTATGCTTAGATTATTTTAGTTAAGTGTCTTAATAGTCTTGTCATGTGATTAATACTCTAAGTAAGATATGATTCACTAGTTGCAATCACATTAAAGGGTGAAGATGTTAATGTTTATTAGGCCAATACTATTTCCATCTACAGCATGCATGATATTTCTTTTTGTGTCTATCATTATTTGTATGAGTATAAATTACAAAATTAAATTATGAAATTGTGATGGGTTTACACTTATCATAGTTTATTGTGATAAATTACTTAGTGTATGGTTAAAATTATTTTTATCAACATTTCTTATCTTAAAAAGCCAAGTTATAAAATAATAAGGCAAGATGGTTGTTGTATTTTTTTTCTCCCTCTCTCACTACTTTCCTTTTCATGGGCATTACAAAAACATAGTATTTAAAATATCTAAACATAGTTTTAATGCATGTCCCCTTTTCATTTACGTCTACAATGAATTTTGGGTCCATTTGTGCTTCGGTAATGCTAAATTTCGTATAGTTGTATTATATATATATATATATATATATATATATATATATAGTTGTTTTAACTAGTAAAGAATAAAAGTTGTGATAACTAAGTGGTTAATTAAGATTAATTTTTAATTAACCAGTATAAAGGAACAAAGGCAGTAAATACGTACAAAATAAAAAATATCATAAGTAATAAACCTCAAAATCCATATGAACAAAAGAAAAAAAAGGAACATGTGTGTCAGTTTTAGGTTTAGCCAAGTTTTGCTTCCCAAGACATTTTGTACGTGTCGATCATCCCATTAGCATCTTAGGCTTTCCAGAAAAAACCACACCAACATTGACATCACTTGCATATTGTCAACAAAGAAAGAAAAGTTAGTATTATGTGATATTCATTCAGTTAATAAATAAGAAAATATATAAATACTTATATGTGCAGATATTTTTAGTTAAATTGATATATTAATCATTCTTTTATTATTATCATCATCATAAAAATAATTTTTCTGATATAATGAAAGAGTAATATAAGTAAAAGTTTAAGTTTCGTATGTTCAACAACTATATGTGTGAAGATTTATTGAGGTTTTGAATTGTTAGTCTATAGGTAAATTTTTTTCTCTTTGATTTTCTTTTAGCAATTATCATAATTATCACTCTCATCACTTTATAACTATTTTTCTATTGTGAGAAATTATCACTTACTAAATTCACTATATTTATCATTACCACACATTTATTAATTATTTTTATATTATGCTAATCATCTCTCATTATTTATCTATCTATATATCTCTAGTAATAAATATAAATCAAAATTTCAGAAAATATTTTACCAAAATAAATGTATAAAAATTTTGGTGATGTCAAATAGATGACCTTTTAAGATACGTGTGTATATATATATATATATATAATACCAAAGGGTTAAAGGATTTTCTCTTGAATAATAATAATAATAATAATAATAATAATAATATTATTATTATTATTATTATTATTATTATTATTATTATTTTGGTGAAAATTTTTTGGCCTACATGTCTCCTTCGATGGTTGTAGAGAAAGTGCTAGATTAAGAGAATTTAAATATTTCTTTACCTAGTTAAAAGTAGCAATAAATGTATGTTGTTTTTTACCTCATTTTCTCCTTTGGTTTCTTTTTGAATCTCTGAGTCTTGGAGATGGTACAACCTATTGGTTTATCTTTATCATCACAGAATAATGTTAAAGAATAATAGTGGATATTAATTAATTGTGAAAGCAAAATTTGCTTATGATGGTAAGTGATAACGTTTATCTAAACTGGTCATACACGCAAACCCTTCTTCTGGACCGATTAGGTAAATACTAGCATGGTACCCACACCCTATTCATAATCACATTTACAAAATCATCACGATATATGTACTTTATCTATACGACTTTTGTTAAGGTTTCCAAGTCAAAGAATAAAATTATTCAATATTCTTTCTACTAGTTATTTTTTTTTTCTTATTATTTTTCTAACCAGAGACATTGAAAGTACCCCTTTGCATATAAATATCAATATTTTAAATATTATTTTAGTCAGTCTTTTTTTCTCATATGTATAAAATTGGATTTCAAAATATTATTTAATAATATTTACGTTAATAACAATTAACAATTTGGTAAAGAAAATTATACTTGTAATTAAAAAATATAACTTTTTCTTTTGCAAAGAAGACAAATACTGAGTATTGATATCAAGATCAGCAAAAGGAATATTGAAAGTCGATTATTAACAATTGTCACAACAAAACTTTTGTAAGTCTTTAACAATATGTTAGCCTTCAAGGACTAGTGTATTGTATACGCTCAAAGTTTTTTGGTAACAGTATAGCACCTCTTCTTAGTCAAATATATGTTAGACTACTAAGTTAATATATGTCCGACATATATTTATTCGATTAAGATGACATCATATCAACCATTTACCTGTCATAGTAATCCATAATTAACTACAACAATTTAAGATTCACAGGTAATTGTGTCATGTGGCTTAGACCCATATGAGTAAGGACGCATGCATTTTACGTGGTACGTTAATTATGTTTATTAATTATTGCATTTATTGCTCGCTAATGTACTTAGTTGACTTAAGCGTAGGAGTGTCTTTTATAGCTACAACACTTACCTGGCTTGGAGAGGACAAGTACCCTAAAGAGGACGAGTACCCATAAAATAGAAGACTTGAAGTGTTTGGATTGTTTTTGGAGTCATTACAAGATGTACATATGTCTTTGTAAGAATAATTGGTGCCTACCGTGTGGCTGACTTATATTCTATGAAGAGAAGCGTTTATGGTGTCTACGAGAAGTAGGATGACTGGAGCAAAAGAAGAAGGACCCTCCTCGGTTGACATAGCCATTGTCTTGAAAGTTTGGGCAAAAATGCAATAGGAATTTGTTGAGTTCAAGAAAATGAGCATTGAAAAGATAGATTCTTTAAGGTAGGAAAACACTAAGTTGAAGAGGAGAGTGGGGGATATAGATAAGGGAAAGAGAATAAGACTTTTGAGAACGTGGTTTGAGTGCATAAAATACCATCACACCAATTCTCAATCAATGAGAATGAGGGAGAAAGTGGTTATAAGATTGGAGGAGCAACTAACACCTCCTTGGTGACAAGAGAAACTCATCAATAGCCCTTTGACAACGATATCATAGATACCTCACTCCCTAAGTAGTGGAAAGCCCTCACTTTGGACCGCTATGATGGCAAAACTGACCCAGATAAACATGTTATCGCATATATCACCCAAGTCATTCTTTACTCGACTGACGAAGTTGTCATGTGCAAGGCCTTCCCGACAACCTTGAAAGGACTTGTTATGGAGTGGTTTGCCCACATACCCCTATTCCATCGACTACCCTGACTTGTCCTTCACAATGTAGTTTGCCACTAGCTGACACCACCATTTCACTTTGTGAACCTTCTTTGACAGGTTCAGGAAGGTGGTTTTTATGATGAGGAATTTGAATCCTAAGGTAGTTTTACACTACATGATCACTACATTGAGGTCGAAACCTTTCATAGATTACTTGTGTATGACGCCATCTACAAGCATGGACGAGTTAAGGTAGTGAGCCATTAAGTTCATGTGGCTAGAAGAGATTAAAGAGTATAGGAACTAAACTCGGGTCAAGTCCATTCTGACCGAAAAGAAAGGAGCTTACTAGATTTCAGCATAGGGGAATAACTCCCACCAAAGGAAACCCAGGCCTACCAGGTTCTCAGTTGCATGCATTTTAAAAGCTCTTAGGTCTCGTGTGTTGGAGGAAGCCTTGCAAGCGGATCTCATACTGCAACCCAGGAAGTCTCAAAATCGTCGAATGTCGACATGCACAAGTATTGCAAGTATCACTACAATAACAACAATACTACATATGAGTGTGTTATGCTTAGAAATAAGATTAAGGAGTTAATCTAGGTCGGATACCTTAAACAATTCGTGAGAGATGACGATGAAGGAAGGTCAAGTTCTTGGTACTAGAGGTTTAAGGACCAAAGAGAAGGCGAATGAGAAAAAGGAACCAATCCAGCGCGAGGAGAGGCAATATGATTCTAGACCCCTCTTTAGAAGCATAATCAATACAATATCTAGAGGATTTGCTGGAGATGGATCCTCATCTTCAACTAGGAAAAGGTAGTTGTGGGCCATGCAATCAATTAACATGATATTTTGAAGTTTTAGGAGGAAGGAGATGCTTCCTATTACCTTTACAGATGTTGATTTTCAAATAGTAGATTTAGACCAAGACGACCTAATCGTCATTAGGATGGAGATTCAAAACTTTTTCGTCAAGAAGATCTTCGTAGATTAGGGAAATTCGATAGATATACTTTATTGGAAGACCTATAAAATGTTGGAGTTGGTAGAAGAGGCGATGGCCCCATACGACGAGCCTATGTATGAATTTTCTAGAGAAATGGTGTCCACTAAGGGGTATATCGACTTGCAATCTACCTTTGGAGAAGGTAGCTTAACCATGACCAGACTGATTTGGTACCTAGTCATAGACACACACACGTCTTATAACATCCTATTAGGGTGACCATCACTTAACATGTTATTGATCATGATATCCACCCCTTACCTCACTATGAAATTCTCATCATCATCAGGTGATATCATCATGATCCATGGAGACTAGGAAACAACTCGAGAATGCTACATACCAAGCTTAAAGCTCCCAATCCCCCGCTCAGTATCAATAATGTCAAACAAGAAAAATTACCCAACCTAGTCATAGAAGGTGATGATCTCGACCTTAGAATGGGTAGTGATGTAAGAATGCAACCCGTTGGGGAAACTAGATGTTTTCTTTGCAAGTTCTATTTTACAATGTTAATGTAAGACTTTCAACACACCTTAGTCACGCCGAGGTATATACATCTCGTGCACGAGACTAGACATGAACGGATGGTTCGATAACGGTCCGATAGCGGGTGAAATAATATAACCAATAAACTCAAATCTCATCAGGATAGGCTTTAACTCGTAGCTCTGATGCCGTATTAAATTTAGGAGAAAGAATATATTTTCTTATTATTTGCCTCCTTACATACATTAGATATATATACAGGAGCTTATTGAATATTTTAAGAAAAAATTAAAAGCACCATATTCTATGGACAAATCCTGGAATTGTGGGATTGTTATACTATTAATAATAGAAAAATACAAAAAATATAACAAATTAAATACATGGGAATAACATTTTAATTTTCCTAAATTATAATTTAACAGCAACATTAAGAAAACATAGAATACCCATAAGGAACTGCTCAAAAGGTAATCAATAACATGCAACTGGGTGAAGAAAGACATATACATATAAAAGAACTCCTCCCTATAATCCTTTCGACCATGTCATACATTATCTATGACACTTACTCTCTTAAAGGATACAATGTTCTTTAATCCTTTGTTCTCAAACATATATATACAATCCAACCATGAGTTGAGTGTTCTCAACCACCTAAACTTGGAGAAGTGTTTCCTCACTAAGGGGTCCACCTAGTCATACCTTCCTCTCTGAGGTAGCTTGTCCTTAGCATACACCTAAAAAAGTCCTCCCTACTCTCTATAATAATTTCCTGAACTACACCTAGAGCCCTTGATGACGATGCACTAGATGATGACAAAAACTGGCTACTATCACTAATCGACTCCCCAATGGAACCCATGTTCGACACACTATGAGACATACCTAGTGTTACTTAAAGATGTCGAACCTCTAACTCTAGACTTTTCTCAAAGATAATAGCACTATATAAAGATCTAACAATTAAGATACTCAAATGTGGAAAATGAGACCCCTATTTATAGGAAAAATCATGACTTTTCACATTTCTACCCCTTCCTTTAACCACTAGATCTCTTCATATCTGAAAGTCAGGAGTCATGACCATTCACCTTCTTTGTGTGTCTTTGATTTATGTGTCATATGACAACCTATCAACTTCCCACCTTACCAAAAGTGACGTTCATCATTGCAAACTCTTTGTCGATACACTTCTTGAGACTAGGGGCTACAATACCTACAAGGCTACATAACCAAAGAAATAAAAATTCTTGAGACAAAACCAACTTTTGAAGCAATATATTAATTGTTTGAAGTGGCTAGTTGATGGCATAACAATTCTTGCGAATTTCACCATCAGTGTCAGTTTTCAACTCAATGTTTCTCATCTTCACCATAGATTTTCCAAAGTCCACGTTGAATTTCAATCCGAGCAACCCTCTTATTAAGCCGAAGTACCCCTGCATAATTTTTTGAGTGGAGTCATCGTTCCAGAGGGATTGATCAGATTGCAGAATTCCACATCCTCTGGTGACGTGATGAAGAAGATGAATCAATCACACGTGGCAAGACATAGGAAGCAAAGCTATGAACACACGTGGACAGACATTAGACACATCAGCTGATTTTTAACCGTGTTAGTTTTGGAGGACTAAAATTAAAGTTTCCTTAAAGAGAAGAACTAAAATGTACCTTAATTTAAAAGAGGGACTAAAACTAAAATCGCTTATAATATAGGGATTAAAATCATATTTAACCCAAAAAATAATCACTAAGGTAATGTGTAATTTAAAAGAAAAGTTATATATATATATAAAAAGTGTATAGAAAATGAAAAAGAAAAAGAGAGAGAAGCACAGTACTGAGCAGAGTGATACTGATCACATATACTTCTCACGTTTTGGATCTGTCCATAGAAAACATTAATTAATTAGAAAGCAACCGATTTCACTTTCAAAGTTTCAACTTGAAACTTTTCTAAAAAAATTTATGTCCAAATAGGTCGCACCGTTCACTGTTGATGTGAAAGTATTACGTAATTTAAAGTCCAAATCGCCATTAAATGCATTGTATATACGAAACTTTATTACGTGATTATCCTATTTCACCTACAATATGTAAAATAAGCCATATTAGCGAATTAAATGAAAAATGGAAAGATTATTCTATCCTATATTTAACCCTAAGTATTTTATTAATCTATAGTATTATAATAAAAAGTATAAACTATATAAAATATATTTACAAATCTTTTTTGAGAAAATTAAAATTAAACATTTTAAAAATAATTAATATTTCATCAACTAGAAAAATTTATATAATATAAAAATTATATACCTAAAATAATAATATTATTTTTAGAAAGACCATCCACACAGTCTCATTCTCATTGTTTCATACACTTACTCACATACATTGTGCTATGTTCATGTATAATATATGATTATTGAAGGTAGACAAATTACATATAACATAGATAAGATAGTATAATTATAAGATACCATACACATTATAAATTTTCGTATCATCTTAATTAGACAATCACATATAACAAAAAAAATATTAAATATCTACACAAAACATGTCTTCACATATATAGATATGAAATCACAACTCATTGACTCTCAAATATTTAGACATTTAACTCTATTTTCAAAAAACACATGTATTGAACAAATTCGGAGATTTTGTACTTGTCATGTAAACACTCAATAGATTTTGGTAACTACCATCCAGGATATACTCCACCCTCAATATATAAGACATATGCCCTTGTTACTATGATGGGATTAAGTCCTATAGCTCACTAGAATGGTTCTCTTTCACACCAAATTTACTAGCAAAACTCAAAGGTAAAGCAAAAGATGAACTTTATATGTTCAAGATTCTAATCGGATAGGATTGTATACCTCAATATTAAGAGTCCTATGGCGTACTTTCATCTTCAAACATATGAAGCATGAAATTAAAGGACTAAAAAGAAGGCACATAAAGATTTTAGAAATTTTTTTAATGAAAATAATAGTTCTTATAAAATAAAAGTTGATTAATAAAAAATTATATTTATAATCTGACTTTTTAAATAATAAAATAATTTAGCGTTATTTTTATAAAAACCACTGTTATTCCTAATTATTTTCTAAGTCCTCACAATGATTTTATATTAGGTGAATTCTTTTTACTATATTTATTAAAAAAAAACAAACCTATTATTTATCACTAAAACAAAATGATTTTGTTTTTAAGCCTGTTTTATTTGTCCTAATCCAAACTTTTAAATCTAATTCATAATTATTTAAATTTATATTATTTTAAATATATTTAAATGGATTTATTTCAAATTCAAATTCATGTTTTGGGACTTTAAAGTTCAATCCATTTAATTGAATTTGCTGGTTATTATTTTGAATTTTGAAAATCTTATATCAAGATATCTTTACTTTATTTTAAGTCATGAAATGTTAGGTCCGAATAGATTTAAGAAAGTAGAATTGGACTTAATCAAGACCACGTTAGGTCCAATCCGATAAAGACTTAGTTGAATTAGGTTCATATTGAGCCGAATCGAGCTAGGTCTAAGTAAAGCTAAATTGACCTAAGTAGAGGATGAATCAAGCTAGCTTGCGCCTCGTTTAAGAAAAACGTAGATTGGGCCAATTTTGGCATATCCAACTTGAGTCAGGCATAGGAAATGTCATGACTGATTAGGCCAATTTGGTCCAATCCAAGTTGGGTTTTGTTGATACATTGGACCTACATCTGATCTAGATTAATGACAAGCTGAGTTAGGTTGATCTCACATCAATTTGATTAAGATGACCCCACATTGAATTCAATGTAATTAACAAAGTGAATTTAATTTGGATTTGATTCAATTTAAATTGGATTAGACAAATATAATCAATATGATTAGCTAAATTGGATTTAAAATTTAAATCCAATATATTTATTGGATTTATATTATATGTAGACTAAATTTTGAAAATCTAATCTATGAACACCCCTAGTTTCTCCTTACCAAATCATATCACTTTTGTTGGTACCGTAGAAAATTCAGTGTATAAGATAACTTATATTGATTCAGTCCATATTAAAAAGGTACTATAATGTTAGTAAAATACATAGTTTACGTTAGTCTATTACTAGGACTATAAAACTTTTAGTAACTTTAAATTTGGCTATTATATTAATCAACAACATGTATATAAAAAAATGGTGTGCACATATGTGTTATTTAGTTTTAGATTCTCATTACACCATATAATATCATATAACAATGATGAATCACTGAACTCATCACTATCAACCATGATTATGATTATGATCATCATTCTCACTCGTACTTTACAAAATGATATGAAAATTACATGTAATGTGATACTAAACATTCTAACTAATTCAATCTTCTTTCTATGTAGATATGAATCCAAACGCAGAACATGTTGCACTAAATTAAATTTAGAATAAAATTATAAACATCTACTTTAATTCTAAAAAGCACACAAATAATCCAAATGAAAGAAAAAAGACAAATAACATGGACTTCCACTAAACTAAGGTATTAAAAGAAATTACACTAGTATGAGTAGTATCCTCATGAAAATATTTAACTATTAAACCTTTAGTAAGGGAGTCAACTAGCATGAAATTAGTTCTTATATATGTTACCAATAAGGGAGTAATTGGTAAAACCTGAAGACAAGTTTTGATGATGCTGTAAATTGTATTTCTTGATTGTAATAGGAGAATACGTAAAAAGCAACTTGTAGTTTTTTAAAATGTAGTAGGAAATTGATAAATTTTGTAATCTCTACTTGTATAATCGATTATGTTTAAGGTATAATCGATTATCATATGTTTTTGAACTAAAATAATCGATTATCATGAAGCAATAATCGATTATCACAAGTCACACTTGAATAATCGATTATCACTTCAAATAATCGATTATCACTTTTTGAAATTTCTATAACGGACTTGAATAATCGATTATCACTTACAATAATCGATTATTCATGGCAGTTGGGAGCTGTCCTTTGGCATTCAGTGTGCTTGGCTATATAATGGGTGTTTGAGAGCTTCAGAAAATAACTTTGTTGAACTGAAAAGAGCTGAGTGAACACTGTGTGTCAGAGAAAGGTTCCCATTAGCTTTTTGTTCATACTGTTCCCTTGCTTGTTACTTGTGAAAAGAGAGGCTCTTATATTGTGTGTCAATAGCTGGAGTGAAATCTCTTCAAGTTAGCAAGGCTCACTGCTGTTCTTGTGGAAGGAGAAGCTCACGAATCATCTGTTGATTGCCGGAGTAGTTCTCATCAAGTCGGTAGTGTGTTTCTATTGATTTTATAATCTGTTCATCTGTTTGTAATCTGATAAAATTGTTTTTAGTGAAACTGTTAATCACTCCTTACAGTGATTAACGACTGGACGTAGATTCTGTTGAATCGAACCAGTATAAAAATCCCTTGTGTGTTTTTCTTGTGCCTTACACTCATTTTACATATCGCATATCAACTGTTTGATTAAATTTCTGAAAGAAATTTATTTTTAATAAAAAGGACAAATTCTGCTTTAACTGTGATCGAACACGCTTTACGTTCGTTTTTAAATCCGCTGCGTTAAACTCTTTAAAAATTTACCCCCTACGATACCGACAATATATTATGCAATATTTTATATTATGAAACTTTTTCTTAACTAAACATTTAATGTCATTGATTTTGACTTGGTTATACTCCTATTATTGTTGAAGCAAAGAACTCATAATTAATTATCGAAATTTCATAATAGAGTTTCAGATCTTTCAATATCATTGACCACATGCAAACTTATGGAAAAGTTTCACAATCACATCCCAATGTTGATGCTTTAAAACAAGTAATAAACTTGGTGGCCATGGTTGAAGAAAATACAATAATGTATTTAGTATACTTTTAAGAGATAATTCCTCGCACTAACAATACATGTATCTAGATAAGAAGCATATATTCTTTTGACATTCAGAAAAATCAAAGTTTAAATACCTTATAACCTCCAAAATGTTAGATGTTTAATGCGTACACTAGATTTTACATTATTGATGAAAATGTAATCTTTGGCATCTTACGTTTTTTCAAGGGCATTATTGCCTAAGGCTAAATTTGTTTCATTTAGCAATTGAGATATCTCCTCCTTTACTATCTCTTAGAGCCGTCAAAATGGGTCACAATCCGTGGCCAACCCGTTTACCCACCAACCTGTGGTGGGTCGGGACGGGTTCAAGTTTTTCTGGCTCGCCAATAAATTAGTCGGGTTGGGTTGACTCACTAAGTGACCAACCCGTGGTGGACCGGGTCGGGTCGGGCCGGGTTACCCGTTTTGACAGCTCTACTATCTCTAGTGTAAAAATTGTCTACCTCCTCACCCAATGCAAGATCTTGTATATTGAACTACATTCAAGGATGAGAACATCAATATCTTAGCTTAAATCATATGATATAACATGTTTATGAGTAGCGTATATTATGTTATATCGTCTAGAGATGGTAATGCTTATTAGTTAGTGTATTAACATTCCTATGTTTGTGTAATTCTTGTAGATAATTATTAAAAGTTTTTTAGTTCTTCCAACTAACTTGTTTATTATCAATACTTTCTTGAAGATATTACACCACAGTTACACAGTTTAGGGTCTCAACAAGGTTCTCATTAAGATGAATGCTTTTACATCTCTTCTCACTAAGAATTTTGGAGTTAAATTTGTGATAAAATCTCATCCTATATATTGTTATTTATATTTCAAACGTAAAATCATCACTAAAAGTCTTGTTAATAGAGTTGTTATACTAGTTAGAAAGATTACATCTATTAACTAAAATGATTTTGTCAAAAGTAGACAAATTAAGAATTTTTTTGAAATCGTTAATATGCTATCAAAACAATGCATGAAGGAAATCTACCGATGTCAATATTAAATTTATTTATAACCATTTACTGATATCATTGATATTAAGCTTGCTTCTTAAAAAGGAAATCTTCTAACAATGATAGAAATAACTCAATTGGTTAATATTATGAGTTATACTCTAGCAAACATGAGAATGAATTATGAATATTCTTAAAGAAAATAAAACTTATTTGCTTTGTCTAACTGGATTTTTTTTTTTTTTATACTTATACGTTTTGAGTTGGGTTAATGCTATATAGATTCTAGAAGACCAAATATAATACATTTGTTCTTTATAAATCTTCTTTAGTATGACTTGGTATTGTTTAATAAGATTATATTCTTCTTAAAAATACTCTTTATATTGTTGGAAATGATGGACAAATTAACTTTTGGAATGATAGTTGATGCTCTAATTCTAAATTTTCTAGTTGACTAGGGTTTCTAATAATAAAAAGGGTCATCTTACTTCTAAAGTTGATCAAGCTTGAGATGATAATTTTTTATCTCTTTCATTCTCTTTGCAAAACCATTTTGGGTGTGGACAATATTTAAAATGTGGTTCTCAAGACCTTCATAACTGGACCTTGGATAATTATGGTAATCTTAGTGAAAAAGTGGCTAAAAGTTTCTTTTACATTTCTCCTAATTTTTTTAAGTGGAAAGTTTGATTAAGGGGAATTTCATTCCTCCTTACAAGGACTCTTTTTCATTGAAAAATTTTACTTCTCTCATATAAGAAGATTCGATTTATAGGAATTAATATGTGTTACATATGTTCTTTATGCAAGAAATAACATAATGTTGTGAAATCATGGCATGTTTAGTAAGGTCTAAACTTGAATTTGGTCATACACACAATTCAATGGTGTATCTGGATGTCATGTAATTCTTTTTGGAATAATATAAATAATGATATTAACTTTACTATTTTAAAATTTTTTGATAAAAAAATCACTTAAAGAAAGTAGATTTCTCCGAATCCTTTGGAAAATGCCTAATATTGATGGGAATGAAACACTGATAGACTTGTTAAAGAGGCCTTAGTCATATTGATTATGGAGATATTTTCAACGAGTTGTCATTAACATTTTTTTTTTACCTTAGAATTAATAAATCCTTTTGTGCGGAGCTTTTGACTACTATATTGTCAATAAAAATTTATATGAATTGTGGTTATAAACACTTAGTGGTTAGAATTTTAAATTTTTATTTTCTTCGAATTTCTTGGATTTTTAAAAGAAGAAAAACAAAATGTCTTAAAAGTTGTGATAATATAAACACTAAAATTTCTTCCATTTATTAAAAAGACAATCATTGTGCTAAAATATTTGATAACTTTAAGATTGAAGTAAGCACACCTTTGTATGATTTAATGATATTTCTACTAGTTTTAGTTTAGATTTTTTTTTTCATAAGGACCAACTTTCAAAATTTTTGCTTTGTTTAGTTATTTGCTTTGTGAAAGTATGGTTTAATCTTCTATGTTTGCATATCTATTTTTTTTTCCTTTTTTATATGAAGTATTTTATTAGATGACATAAGATAATTAAACATTAAGATGTCAATAGATGACAACTTTCATATTAATACATAACAAGTTAACCTTTTTAACAAAAAGGATATTTATAATAATAAATAGTGTAAACTTAAATAGTTATCAAAATGGTTTGAATGAACAAACTGATCATATTACTGAGCCAAAATTAAAAAAAAAAAATCCTAAAGTTAGACTTTTTGATTGGTTAAACCTGATAAAAAAATACGAACAAAAAATCAATTAGTTATATATATATATATATATATATATATATATATATATATATATATATATATATATATATATATATATATATATATATATATATATGCAATCTGAAGTTAGTCGAGAAAAAATAGAGGAGAGAGATATGATAGAGATGGGTGTGAAATAGGAACCACCAATACAATTCTTCTATTCTTGGTATTCAAGATTATGCTAAAATATTTAATAGCACTGTCCCACATTTTTCTACCATTTCGAGTTTCTTCATTAGAATTTATTCCACTTAAACTCCTCAACATTCACAATACACTAAAAATGTTGATACTTTAAAAAAATATAAATATATTTTGATTTTAGACACTTCATTAATAGTACTTCTTAATCTGCATATGATACACTCCATCCTTTGGTATGAACAAAGCCTACAATGGAATGAACAAGGGGTCATCTGAACTAAAGTTACACATTATGATTTAACTTTGATATCCTCAGGCTTTCACTACGTATTGCTAATACATTCTCCGTACAGTAATCACAGAATTTGCATAGTCAGTCTTCATGGACAGAAATTTTCCAAGTTTCAATGGAAGAAGGATAAGCAAATTTCATCAACACATCAACCGATGCAATGTTTTCCTGCCCAAAAATATAATTATTAGTTCCGTGTTCCAATGTAGAAAGCACAAAAACAAGAAACCAATGTTTAGTTAACAACTAGTTACATAAGAATCTATAATTGTCAATGAATAAAGATTAACCAAAGCTTTTTCTCACCATTTGTGATCAGTTACATGGATCAAACAATGCCTGTGTTTTTACCAAAAGCAAATTCTGTAGATATGCGTCAGTATGGAAAGTGTAGAAGTATAAATTGTTTTACACCAGTATCAGATTTATATTATAGATATAAAACATTCCCCTTTGTGATCTGTATCTGAAATTTATTGTGACACCTAAGCCTTAGAGTCAATATCAGTCGAGGACCTCTGTTAAATTCATGGGGTGCATTCACTGTGTATAACTGAAATTTTATACTTTAGCCCCTCTTTTTTTATATATTTATACCCCCCCCCCATCCCCAATTTCCATTCTGAAGTCAAATTTTCTTTTGCTATCAAGTTTCGTTTATTCATTCGGTTCCATTTTTAACTGGGTACTTTTCACTTTATTTACCTAGACATTCCATTCCGTGTCTATTTATCCATTCCATGATGATGATGATGATTATAATAGTCAATACTATTACATTTATTTTTTAAAATATATTGTCCCCAATGATCCAAGGTCCTGGATTTGCTACTACCACATTGGGAAATCACATCTTTTACAAGTACAAGATACAAATTCATAATATGTGACAACCTATGCAAGCCCAGAACATTACTAACACAAAATTGCAAATCTTTGTTAGGAATGGTGTGGGTAGTGAGCAGGTGGGGGACATGGAACCAATGGACACATGGCAAAAAGAAGGAAAACAAGAGCAACCGCAATAGCCATTTCTACACTCAACGATTTCTCGTGAGCAATACGTGATTTATAAAAGAGAGTATTGCTACAAGAGAAGGAAATGAATTGTCTCTTTCTCTCTCTTTGCCCTTTTGGGATATTCTTTTGCCAATTTTGTTATTTTTGCATTTCCACTACTTGTACCGATTGACAGTTTATTTCTCTATCATTTTTCCAATTATATGGAAAGTTTCATATTTCATATTACGAATTAGAGTGTTCTACTCTCACCAATTCCTTATTATTTCATTTGTTATCAAAGTTCATTTCATTTTGGTGCTTTCATCGCCACCATGGCCAAAAATACACACCCAATCTTGGTCTATTTCCATTGAGATTCTCAAGCCAATCTTGCTTTTGATAACCTCAAGACAACTGTCACCAAGGCTCTTGTTTTGGCATTGTCGAACTTCTCCAATCCATTCATATTGGAAACCGATGTGTCAAGGATAGGCATCGATGTCGTTCTTAGTCAATCCCAACACCCAATTGCCTTCTTCTCCAAGAAATTGTCACCACAAATGCAAAAGCAATCTGCCTATACACGAGAATTCATGCAATCACCAAGGCTGAAATTTCGGCACTACTTACTTTGACATAAGTTTGTCATACACACCAATCAGAAAAGCTTAAAATGTGTCATGGAACAAGCCATGCATACTCCAGAACAACAAGCTTGGCTACACAAGTTATTGAGGTATGATTTTGCCGTCAAGTATAAGCCTGGCACGAAGAACCTAGTTGCAGATGCCTTGTCTATATCCTGTTTCAAGGCCTTTTTTCTCAGCTTAAATGGCATCTCATCACAAACCTGCACGATGCAGTTGCTTCTGATTCAACACTCTCTGATATTATAAGATTTTGCAACACTGGCACCCCAAGTCCTCATTATTCACAATCAGTTGTTTTGGAAGCACAGACTTGTGTTACCAGCCCAACATCCCTTGCTTAAAACTATCTTGCAAGAGTTCCATAGCTATCCCATAGGTGGCCACTCGGGTATTGCACGCACCTTGGCATGGGGTTTCTTCTTAGTTTTACTGGCAAGGTATGCACCATGATATTAAATCTTATGTCCAACAATGTTTGATATGCTAACAAGCCAAATCCTCCACTACTTCGCCTACACAACTCTTGCAACCCCTCCCTATCCCTCACCAGTGGGAAGACTTAGCCATGGATTTTATTGTTGGCCTTCCCTCATCTTATGGCTTCTTTGTGATTATGGTTGTCATTGATCGCCTCTCTAAGTATGCACATTTTTGCACGCTTAAGGCATATTATTTAAGCAAGCAAGTAGCTGTAGTGTTCATGATCCATTGTAAAGTTGCATGGGATACAAAAGTCAAAAGTTTCAGATCGTGACAGTCTTTACGGCAACAACTTTGTAAGCTCACTGACACTACCTTAGCAATCAATACTGCCTACCATCCTCAATCTGATTGTCAATCCAAAGCTCTTAATCAATGCTTGCAATGTATTTAAGATGTTTCACAGTTGATGACCCAAAAGGCTAGAGTAAGATGTTGCCATGGCCCATGGGCTAAATACTGATATAATACTTCTTTCCAGACTAGCATTGGCATGACACCCTTCAAATCAATTTATGGGAGAGACCCTCCTAATCTTCCTAATTATGTGAAGGATGCCACAAAACCCCTTCCTTATAGGAATTGTTGTTGTATTGTGATTAGACACTACTATGTCTCAAGCAGAATTTTACAAAAGCATAAAATCTAATGAAGAAATATGTTGAGTTCATGGTGGAGTTCCAAGTGGAAGACCTCGTGCTTGGGAAACTCTAACCGTATTGGCAACATTAAGTCGCTCTTTGCGAAAACCAGAAGCTTGGCCTTCGTTCCTTTGGTCCCTTCACAGTAATGCAACCAATTGGACCTGTTGCTTACACATTATCATTGCCTCTTACGACAAAGATCCACCCAATTTTCCATGTCTTTATTGAAATAGTTCAAAGGAGGAAATCAACAACCATATTTGCCTTTGCCTTTCTTCATAGATGAACATGGCCTTGTCATTCAACCGCTCAAGGTGTTACAATCTAGAGTCATCTTATGAGCAAATCAACATATAACTCAAGTACTGGTCCAATGCGGAAGGGTTAGATATCTCCAAAGCTAGTTTGGAAGATGTGCATACATTGCAAATTGAGCATCCTAACTTCAACCTTGAGGACAAGGTTGATCTCCACGGGAAAAGAAATGTCACGAATGATGTGGGTAGTGAGCAAGTGGGGGACGTGGACCCAAAGGACACATGCCAAAGGGGAGGAAAACAAGAACCACAAAAGTGATAGAAAAAGAATAGCCAATTCCTCATTAAACAATTTTGTGTGGAGCACTACATGATTATAAAAAAAGGGGTATTGTTACAGGATAAGAGTGTGCAAAATATGAATTGTCTCTTTCTCTCTCTTGGCCCTTTTGGGATATTCTTCTGTCAATTCTGTTATTTTTGCATTTCCACTACTTGTATTAATTGACAGTTTATTACTCTATCATTTTTCCAATCATATGAAAACTTTCATATTCCATATTACAATCCAGAGTGTTCTACTCTCACAAATTCCTTATTATTTCATTTGTTAAAATCTTCTTCATAGGGAGCAAATAATTTTGCAATAAACAGTTGGTCAGCTCTGGAGAATATTCCAAAAGAACTATTCATCTATCCTGTTTTGTTTCACTTTTTTGTACTGCATAATCAGGAGAAAACATGCCTCAATCTTAATACTAGCTTTGCAAGAAAACTGAGAAATAAGATAAAAACCAGAAGGGAAAAAATTCCAATATTATTATTGATATTGGTCATAATTGCTATGACATTCATTTAATCTATAAGGAAAGAATTTAAAAAGTAAACAGAGTAGAAAAGGTGAATCAAGCAAGCAAAACGCAGGAAAAGAAACATTATCCTTATGGCAAGCAATAGAATTGATTTTGTATACAGATATTTTAGGAGGAATTAGCATATTAGAGACTCACGGCTATTTCCTACTTTCAGCTTCTTCCGCTTGACATGCTTACTATCCCTTTGGCTTATGGTCTTATGCTGCTCCAAAGGGTGATACTTCATAGACGTCAACTCTTCTTTTGCAGTATCAAGCCTGCGCTTTTCATCTTTCTGGAACAATTTTCTGTAAGTAACTACCCAATGAAGCTTTACATGTCATACGGAAATCAACACTTACATAGAACAGCTCCAACCCTTCAATCTGTTGCTTACAAAGATTTAGTTCCATCTCAAGAGCGTGTATCCGACATTCAGCAGCCACACCACTCTCCTCAACCATTTGGTTTTGCATAATTCGGACAACCTCTGGTTGCCACACATTCAAAGGTACAAAGGCTTGTCTACAAAAAAAAAAAAAAAAAAAAAAAAAAAAAAAACTCACAAAACCCCATCAACACCAAAGCTACCCAAGCTAATAAATGCAGTAAAGCCTAAAGCAAACCCACCATGGAGCAAAAATATAGCTCATACTCTTAGAATATGAGTTTAGGTGCCTAACTCAATCTTGTAAAATCAGTTGGTAAGGTAAGAACAATCCAAACTTCATTAAGCCATATTTGTAGTCTATATGAGACAAAACACCATCCAGGTTCCAATTGAGTCTCCAATAATGTAGCAACTATGGCTTCCAATGAGGCCACGGCTATGGAAGGTAAGGGTGACTATAATTTATTTAGGTGACTTTCCAATGGATAAAAATTACATTAGTCAACAGCTGCAGCCAGTTACCCAGGAAATGAAAAACCAATTCACCCCATTACTGTTCTGTTATATAAACAAGAACATGAAATTCAGACATAACACCAAAAAGATAGAATAAACAACATGTTGAAAAACAATCCGCAACAAGAATTTTGGCCCCCACAACAGAGTCCATATAGGATCGGCATTAGCATTCAACTAAAACACAGATGAATAAAAGAAAAAGGCTTTGGTGTGTGTGTGTGTGAGATGAAAGATTATGTGGCTAGAGTACCTGGCTCTACGCAAATTGGACAAGTCTTGAGCAGTTTGTGTGGCTGTGGCGGTTTCTTGAGCAACACGTGTCTGAATTTCTCTGAGTTTTCTAGAATGTTCCACAATCTGGCTCTCCTTTCTCAACACAGCCCTCCTATGAGCAGCTATTCTCCTCTCCTTTCTCAACACAGCCCTCTTACGAGCAGCTATCCTCCACTCGTTGTCCCTCTCAAACCTAACTACCCAAAAACTCACTTCATAAATAAGTAATAAAAATTTGAGCTTTAAAATACCCAGATAAGAAAATCACACAAAAAGCAAAAGGGCGAGCTAAGAAGAGTTGAAAACACGGAACAGAATTCGCACCTTAATTTATATAGAGATTTAGAAGAAGTGGAAGAAGAAGGATGGGTTTGGGGATAGTCGGCGGAGAGAAGGAGTTTCCAAAGAAGATCCTCGGAGGAGAGGCGGTGCAGGCAGCGGCATGAGATGGAGACGCAGCAGAGATCCTGGCAGCTGAGACCCCTGCTTTCGATTCCAATTTCTAGAATTCGCCGCCACAGTTCTTCTGGGAGAAAGGACATTCTCTGAATTCCAACATAATGTTCAAAAGCTGTAATTGCAGCCTATAATATACGCAACAATATTTATTTAATTTCCGATAAATAATATCTATTACTAAATTAGAATTATTTCAGTAAAATTTTAATATTCTTTTAAAAAAACTCATAGATTTAACTTATTCAATAAAAAATTTAATTAAAATATTAATTTGTCGTAAATACATTTTTGTTAAGAATTATATTTACAACAATTTGAATTGGATCCTATATAATTCAAGTTGGTAGAAGAGAAAAAAAAAGAATATCTATATTTTCTATATTTGAAAAAAAAAATTCAAATTTATTATTTATTACTAAAACAAAATGATTTTTTTAAGTCTATTTTATCTTTTTCCATCCTAATTTTCAAATCTAATTCTTAATTACTCAAATTTATATTATTCTAAGTTTATTTAAATAAATTTATTTTTAATTTGAATTCGTATTTTGAAACTATAAAATTCAATCTATTTAATTGAATTCGTTGAGTATTATTTTGAATTTTGAAAATATTATGTTAAGGTACTTTTACTTTATTTCAAGTCACAAAATATTAGCTTGAATTAGATTTAAAAAAATAGAATTGAGTCGGATCAAGATCATGTTGGGTTTAATCCTATAAAGATTCAGTGGAGTTGATCTCTCCACCCCTATGATCTCTACCTCCCCAATTTTTTCCACATCTTATTTTATTACAAAAATAATCTTTTTTACTTTTTATTACTTTTTTTACTTTTACCCCTGTTTAACTTATTTAATTCAGAAACCCTAGTTCAATTTTAGTAACCAGCAACAACACTTCTTCTCTCTCATTCTCACCCCCTCTTCCAGATCCGTTTTTTAACCAAGTAACTTTCCAAGATCCGTTTCCCGATCTCAAGTCCCAACAGTTCCTCCCTTTCGTTGGTGCAGCGGTGTGTGCGGTATGCGGCGGTGCGGCGTTTGATCATCCTTCAACGGATGTCAACATCCGTTTAAGGTAAAACGGATGTTGACATTCGTGAAAGTATAACGTGAGAAAAGAAAATAAGTTTTGTGCAGTAGGAGATTGGAATTAAAATTAACCTAAAAAATAAATTTTACATAAGGATATAATAGGAATATAAATAAAAAAGAAGGGATAAAAGTGGAATGGGGAGGTGGAGGGCCAAAAACGTGGAGGTGGAGGGATCAACACCCAAGATTTAGATGAGTCAAGTCCATATTAAGTTGAATCATACTAGGTTCAGGTAAAGTTAAATTGGCCTAAATAGAAGTTGAACTAAACTAGATTGCATCTCGTTTGAACCAAATGTAGATTGAGCCAAGTTTTGCAAATCCAAGTTGAGTCAGTCTTAAGAGAGGTCACAACGGATTAGGTCAATTTAGTCCAATCCAAGTTGGGTTGTTGTTATTGATACTTTGGACCTACATCCGATTGAGATTACAATCTAAAATAGGAGAATCCCACCTCGATTTGATTAAGATGATCCCACATTAAATTTAATGTAATTAACAAAGTGGATTTAATCTAAATTTAAATTGGATTAGAAAAATAATCAATATGATTAGTTAAATTTAATTTAGAGTTTAAATCTAATATCTCTTTTGGATTTACATTGTATCTAGACTAAATTTAGAAAAATGTAATCTATGAACACCCATACTTTCTCCTTATCATATCATATCACTTTTCACTTTTTGTTGGTAGTGTAGAAAATTCATTATACAAAATAACTTATATTGATTCAATCCATATGTAAAAAAGTACTATAATTTTAGTAGAATACTTAGTTTCGTTAGTCTATTATTAGGACTGTAAAACTTTCAATAATTTTTAATTTGGATTTTATATTAAGCATCAACATTTATATAAAAAAATAGTTTGCAAATATATGTTATTTAATTTTAGATTCTCATTAAACCATCTAATATCATATAAAAATGATGAATCACTGAACTCATAACTATCAACCATGATTATGACTATGATCACCATTCCCACTCGTACTTCACAAAATGATATGAAAATTACATGTAATATGATATTAAACATTCTAACTAATTCAAACTTCATTCTACGTAGATATGAATCCAAACACAATACATGTTGCATTAAATTAAATTTAGAATAAAATTATAAACATCAACTTTGATTCTAAAAAGCACACAAATAATCCAAATAATAAAAAAAAGGCAAATAACATGAACTTCCACTAAACTAAGGTGTTAAAATAAATTACACTCATATGAGTAGTATCCTCATGAAAATCTTTAACTATTAAACCTTTAGTAAGGGAGTCAACTAGCATGAAATTAGTCCTCATATATTCTATGAAATATTTTATATTATGAAAATTTTCCTTAACTAAACATTTAAAGTCATTGATTTTGACTTGGCTATACTCCTATTATTTTTGAAGCAAAGAACTCATAATTGATGATCAGAAATTACAATAAAGTTCCAATGATCTTTTAATATCATTAACTACATGCAAACTTATGGAAAAGTTTCACAATCATATCCAAATGTTGAATGCTTCAAAACAAGTAATAAACTTGGTGACCGTGGTTGAAGAAAGTACAATAGTTTTTTAGTAGACTTTTAAGAGATAACTCCTCCAACCAACAAATACATGTATCTAGATATGAAGCGTTTATTCTCTTAATATTTAGAAAAATTAAAGTTTAAATACCCTATAACATCAAGATGTTAGACATTTAATATGTACACCAGATTTTGCATTATTGATGAAAATGTAGTGTTTTGCATCTTACATTTTTTAAGAGCATAGTTGCTTAAGGATAAATTTGTTTCATTTAGCAATTAAGATATCTCTATCTCTAATGTAAAAATTGTCTACCTCCTTACCGAATGCAAGATGTTGCATATTGAACTACATTCAAGGATGAATACATCTAGATCTTAATAGCTTAAATCATGATATAACAGGTTTATTAGTGACGTATATTCAATTATATCGTCTAACAATGGTAATGCCTATTACTTGGTGTATTAACATTCCTATGCTTGTGTAATTCTTTTACACAATTATTAAAAGTTTTTTAATTCTTCCAACTAATTTTTTTATTATCAACACTCTGTTGGAATTTAAGAGTATTAGAGACAGTTTTCAGATTCATGAAGAGTTACAATTATTCATGAAAAGTTACCATTCATGAAGAGTTACAATTATTCATGAAAAGTTATCATTCATGAAGAGTTATGAAGAGTTATCATTCATGAAGAGTTACAATTATTCATGAAGAGTTATCATTCATGAAAAGTTACAATCATTCATGAAGAAATGTAACTAATAAGAATCTGGTATCTCTTGGATTTGAAAAGATGTCTGATCAACATCTATATAAAGGGATCTTGTGCTCTATTGAAAGCAGAGATTTTATGAGACTTGAGAGACTTTTTCTTTATATTTCGTCATTCTCTTAACACACAAATCAATTCTTGAGAATCATATTCTTGTTTAACAGTAATACTAAGAGTGAGTATCATCGTTGTTGTTCTTCTTTGTATCTCAAAAGCGGATTTCGTGATCCCCTTCACTCTTATAAGGGATGAAATATTGCTTTTAGGAAAGTGTGTATTCACGCCTAGAAGAATATATCAAGTCTACATTGTTGTTCATCTTGTTTCCCTAAGTTCTTAGAAAATTGTTCCAATAGTCTAAAAGCAATATTTTCTCTAAGATGACAACAATTCGTGAGATGTTTGCAAACTTTCACAAGTTAGACAAGTTTGAAGGCGTTGGTTTCCGACGGTGGCAAAAGAAGATGCATTTCCTTCTCTCGGCTCTACACGTGGCATATGTCCTAAGTTCTCCCCAAGCCAAAGAAAGTGAAACTGAGACATTGGAGGAACAACGGAAAAGGAACAAATGGGAGAATGATGATTATGTCTGTCGTGGTCACATTTTGAATGGTATGTTTGATCCTTTATTTGAACATTTATATCATCTTATTTCTCTATGAAGGATATGGGAGAAGCAGATGTTATACTAGGTATAAAGATTAAGAGAGAAAATGAGAAATTAATTTTGTCTCATTCTCATTACATTGAGAAAGTACTCAAGTAATTCAATAATTATGAATTCTCTCTTGTTTCAACCCCTATGGACCCTCGTTTAAAGATATTACTTAATGGTGGTAAAGCAGTTTCACAACTGGAATATGCAAGGGTAATAGGATGTTTAATGTATGCAATGACAAGTACAAGGCCAAATATTACTTTTACGGTAAGCAAATTGAGTAGATATATTAGTAACCCTAGTTTATCACATTGGCAAGTAGTACGCTGAGTACTTAAGTATTTAAAGAAAACTATTAATTATGGATTAACATATAGTGGTTATCCTTCAGTTTTGGAAGGATATTCTGATGCAAGTTGGATTACAAATGCAGAAGATCACTCTTCAACTAGTGGTTGGATTTTCCTTATTGAGGGAGGTGCAATTTCTTGGTCGTCCAAGAAACAAACTTGCATTACAGATTCCACTATGGCTTCAGAGTTTATAGCTCTAGCTTCTGCAGGAAAGGAAGCAGAATGGTTGAGGAATCTCATGTTCAAAATACCATTGTTACCAAAACCAATATCACCAATAGAAATACATTGTGACAATGCTGCAACATTAACAAAGGCTTATAGTCAAGTATACAATGGCAAATCAAGACATATTGGTGTGAGACATAGTTATGTCCAAGGACTCATCAAAGATGGAATTATTACAGTAGATTTCGTACGAACAAAGTTTAATTTGGCTGATGAATTTACAAAGGCATTGGCTAAAGATTCCATTTCCAGAATGAAAATTGGAAAAGGAATGGAGCCCACGATTAATCACAAGTAAGGGAATCTTAACTTAACGCTTAATATGACATTGAGTCTTAAGTTCAATAAGATTAAATCTCTTATTTGATGATTGAAAGCACAAATAATTATTTCAAGAGTGCTTTAGATCTGTGATGTTTAGGAGGTTGACTAATTCTTAATTGATTTCTTGAATTTATGTTTTATCACAGAAACATGTTTACCTAAGAAATCAACCTATGTAAGTGCAAAGTTTGGCCGCTTCAAGAAGTCAAGGGGGCATGACTTTGATGCACTTATGAATAGATATGGACGCATGGCCCTATTGTGTCAAGTATAACAAGAATATGTAATTTATCTTATATGTAGAGTATCTTCAAGAATTCATTATGTATTATGTTGGTTCAATAATTGCGACACCAATAAAATACGAATTTCTGAAATGTGTATTCTACTAAGTGAAAGTTTAAGTCTATGTACATTTTCATTTATGTGTAAGATTACAATTATTAAATTGATTTTTGTGTTAAGTAATTATACAATACTCTCAAATATTGGAGGATTGTTGGAATTTAAGAGTATTAGAGACATTTTTCAGATTCATGAAGAGTTACAATTATTCATGAAAAGTTACCATTCATGAAGAGTTACAATTATTCATGAAAAGTTACCATTCATGAAGAGTTACAATTATTCATGAAGAGTTACCATTCATGAAGAGTTACAATTATTCATGAAGAGTTATCATTCATGAAAAGTTACAATCATTCATGAAGAAATGTAACTAATAAGAATCTGGTATCTCTTGGATTTGAAAAGATGCCTGATCAACATCTATATAAAGGGATCCTGTGCTCTATTGAAAGCAGAGATTTTATGAGACTTGAGAGACTTTTTCTCTATATTCCGTCATTCTCTTAACACACAAATCAATTCTTGAGAATCATATTTTTGTTTAATGGTAATACTAAGAGTGAGTATCATCGTTGTTGTTCTTCTTTGTATCTCAAAAGCGGATTTTGTGATCCCTTTCACTCTTATAAGGGACGAAATATTGCTTTTAGGAAAGTGTGTATTCACGCCTAGAAGAATATATCAAGTCTACATTGTTGTTCATCTTGTTTCCCTAAGTTCTTGGAAAATTGTTCCAACACACTCTCTTGAAGATACTACACCATAGTTACATAGTTTAGGGTCTCAACAAGGTTCTCACTAAGGCGAATGCTATTGTTATTTCTCTTCTCACTAAGAATTTTGGAGTTAAATCTGTGATAAAATCACATCCTATTGTTATTTCTATTTCAAATGTAAAAATCATCACTAAAAGTCTTGTTAATAGACATGTTATACTAGCTAGAAAGGTCACATCTATTAACTAAAATGATTTTGTCAAAAGTAGACATATTAAGAATTTTTCTTTATAGGTGTTAATATGTTATCCAAAACAATGCATGAAGGAAATCTATTGATGTTAATATTAAATTCATTTACAACCATTTACTGATATCATTCATATTAAGCTTGCTTCTTAAAAAGGAAATCTTCTAACAATGACAGAAAGAACTCAAGTGGTTAATACTATAACTTATACTTAGTAAATATGATGACTTACGCATTATGACTACTCTTAAAGAAAGTAAAACTTAGTAAATATGATGACTTACGCATTATGACTACTCTTAAAGAAAGTAAAACTTTTTTTCTTTGTCTAGCTTGAGATTTTTTTTATAGTCATATGTTTTTAGTTTGGCTAATGCGGTTTAGATTCTTGAAGACCAAATATAATACAATTGTCCTTTATAAATCCTTTTTAGTATAACTTGATATTGCTTAATGTTATGATATTATTCTTAAAAATACTCTTTAGATTGTTGGAAATGATAAATAAACTTTTGGAATGATAGTTAATGCTCTAATTCTAAATTTTCGATGTGATTAAGGTTTCTAGTAATATGAAGAGTAGTTTTACTTCTAATATTGATTAGGCTTGAGATGGTAATTTTTTATGTCTTTCATTATCTTTGCAAACCATTTTGGGTTTGGGCAATATTTAAAATGCGGTTCCCATGACCTTCCTAAATGGACCTTGGATAATTATGGTAATCTTAGTGAGAAATTGGTTATAAATTTCTTTTATACTTCTCTTAATTTGTCTAGGTGGAGAAGTTTGATTTAGGAGAATTTCATTATTCTTACCAAGACTCTTGTTCATCGAAAAATTTTACATAATAAAATTCCCTTAAATAAAAATATTTAATTTATAGGAATTAATATGTCCTACATGTATTCTTTAAGCTACAAATAACATAATATAGCAAAATCATGGCATGTTTCAGCAAAGTCTAAACTTGGATTTAGCCATACAAACAATTCAATAGTGCATCTAGATGTCATGTAATTTTTTTTTTTTTAAAAGTATGAACAATGAGCAAAGAGGGAAGTAAACAAGAGCAACCACAAAAGTGGCAAGAAAAGAATAGTCATTTCCGCACTAAATGATTTCATGTGGAGCACTACGTGATTATAAATAAAGTGATATTGCTACAAGAGAAGGGTGTGCAGGATATGAATTGTCTCTTTCTCTCTCTTGGCCTTTTTGGGATATTTTTTTGCAGATTATGTTATTTTTGCATTTCCACTACTTGTACCGATTGACAGTTTATTACTCTATCATTTTTTCAATTATGTGAAAAGTTTCATATTCCATATTATGATTTAGAGTGTTCTACTACTACCAATTCCTTATTATTTCATTTGTTATCAAATTTCCTTATGTTTTGGTGCTTTCATCGTCACCATGCCCGAAAACACATGCCTTAAGGAATTTGACGCCAACATTAAGAAAATCCTCGAACTCATGAAGAAACGTGACCTTTATTATTCTTTTGAGAAGCTCAAGTTGGCATTCCATGATGTTTCCCAGTAGAATAACCATGGTGGTTCGAACTCTAGAAGCAACTCGTTGTTTCAGGTAAGGAATATTAAGCTCTCGTTGTTTCAGGTAAGGAATATTAAGCTTGATTTTCCTAAATTTGATAGTACAAATGTGTTGTAGTGGATTTTAAGGATGAACACTTTTTTTAGTATTACTCCACCCAAGCTCAAACGCTTTACTATTGTTGCGATTGATTTGGAGAAGGATGTTGTTCCTTGCTTTCAAGTGATGCAAAAGAACAATCGCTTCCAATCTTGGGAAGCTTTTACTAAGGCATTAAAATTCAAATTTGGTCCTTCTCCTTATGCATACCTACGCTCTGCTCTATTTAAACTATCACAATTGGTATCTGTCAATGATTACTATGTAGAGTTCATTATTTTGGCTAATCGTGTTACAGGACATATAGTTGACGCCATATTAGATTGTTTCTTGAGTAGCCTTAAACTTGAAAATAGAGGAGATGTGTTGACTCATATTCACCTGATTTTGTTATTAAAGCTATGTCTTTAGCCAAACTTTTTGAAAAAAAAAATACAATCCTCATCCGAAACCTTACTTTTCATCTAGTTATCCCAAACCCTCTAACACAAAACCAACCTCAAGCCAACAATTGAAACCAAATGCCTTACCACCCCTATTAACCCCTCCAAACATGAAACCATTTAGCTAACCTTTCAAACCATCCATTATCAAAAACATCACCCCGGTTGAAATGCAAAGTCATAAAGAGAAAAGGTTGTGTTATACTTGCGATGACGATTTCACCCTAACCCATAAATGTCCTAATAAACAATACATATTGCTCCAATATGAGGAGGCTTTAGGACCTCTGGATAAAGCAAACTCGTATCCACAACTCACTAATACCAACACTGACCCTCTTTTGGACCATGATCTCTTCTTCAATACCTTTAAAGGCTTTTACGAAGTGGGTACAATGCGATTCCAGGGCTTTATTCAAGGTGTTTCTGTTCAAATTTTGTTAGACAATGGCAATTCCGATAATTTTCTACAACCTTGTCTTGCAAATTACTTGAATTGAACCCATTTCTAGCTTTCAAGTTATGATAGGCAATGAAAACTCCTTGATGGTTGAAGGACTGATTTGAGAACCCAAGGTGGTAATATAGGGCTATACACTTACTCTTCTAGTGTATTTTGGTTTTGGGCGCATCCTAACCACATTAGGCCCTCGTATTTCAAATCATGATGTTTTGACTTTGAAATTTTACTTGAATAATGATTTTATTATTCTCTATAGTGATAATTCTATAATTTTAACCAATGCAATTCCATGTGAAAAATGTTTCACACACATACTCTTGCTGAATGCTATACATTACAACTTCAAGTTCTTAAGATGCTAAAGGATCAAAGGTTTGACTTCCCTACTTATTAAACCTGAATTTAGCACTTCTCCTATATAGTTACATATCCATTTTTGACAAACCTTTTGGCTTACCAGCAGATAGGTCTCATAATCATTAGATTTCCTTATTGGCAAGTAATATAATCTTCTGAAAGTTTAACTTTACCGATATTCGCATGGCCATAAGACACATATTGAGCACATGGTTGCTAAGATGTTGAATGAAAACATTATTTCTCCTAGCAATTGCTCATTATCTTCACCAATACTTTTAGTTTAAAAAGAAAAATTATACATAACAATTTCTTGATTATAAAGTTCTAAACACCATCATTGTTAAAGATAGCTTCCCATTCCTATAGTTGACGAATTGGAAGTGCTCAATATTTCTCCAAGCTTGATCTTTGCTCAAGCTATCATCAAATTTTGGTGACACCAAAGGATAGATTCAAAATATCTTTCCAAACTCATAAGGCCATTACGAATGGCTCCTTTGGCCTCACCATTCAAAACAGCTTTCCAAACACACAAGGCCATTACGAATGGCTCCTTTGGCCTCACCATTACCCCCACTACCTTCCAAAACTTAATGAATTTTGTTTTCCAAAGTTTGTTGAGAAAAGGAATGTTAGTATTATTTGATGATATAGTGATCTATAGTGCATCTTGACTATTTCATTTACACTACTTGAAAGATGTACTTCGAATTTTACAACAACACCCACTATTTGCCAAATTGTCCAAGTGTTATTTTAGTATACAAGAGGTGGAATACCTTGATCATATTGTCTCGAGTACATCAATGTATTTTGAAGACATGACAGAAAATTAACACAGAAAATCCAAATTCACCACATAGGTCGGTAAAATGTTGGCCAAATTACCACACTACCCAATCTCCAATTATTTATACCATTGTTTTATAAGCCTACCCATAACAGTAACGTATTTTTTAATGAATTTTGGCTTCAAGGAGCATGCAGCAGCTGAACAGAAATGATATAATATAACTCAAAAACCAGAAGAAAATAACTAAAACATTCACACATGGCTGTAATTGGGTAATTCATCTAACTAAAGAATAATGGTACCACACGCGAAGCCCTTATAATTTTACTTTTTAAATTTAGATACTTCAATAACAGTACTTCTTAATCTGCATATGATACACTCCATCCATTGATCAAGCTTTCCTCAAACTTGAAGGTTTCCACAAGTCCAAAGGCTACAATCGAATGAACAAGGGGTCATCCGAACTCAAGTTACACATAATGATTTAACTTTGATATCCTCAGGCTTTCACTACGTATTGCTAATACATTCTCCGTACAGTAATCACAGAATTTGCAGTCAGTCTTCATGGACAGAACAATTTCCAAGTTTCAATGGAAGAAGGATAAGCAAATTTCATCAACACATCAACCGATGCAATGTTTTCCTGCCCAAAAATATAATTATTAGCACAAAATGAAAGATAGACAATGCAAGTTCTTCCATGTTCCAATGTAGAAAGCACAAAAACAAGAAATCAATGTTTGGTTAACAACTAGTTACATAAGAATCTATAATTGTCAATGAATAAAGATTAACCAAAGCTTTTTCTCACCATTTGTGATCAGTTACATGGATCAAACAATGCCTGTATTTTTACCAAAAGCAAATTCTGTAGATATGCGTCAGTATGGAAAGTGTAAAAAGTATAAATTGTGTTACACCAGCATCAGATTTGTATTATAGATATAAAACATTCCCCTTTGTGATCTGTATCTGAAATTTATTGTGACACCTACGCCTCAGAGTCACAATCAGTCGAGGACCTCTGTTAAATTCATGGGGTGCATTCAGTCTGTGTGTAACTGAAATGTTATACTTTAGCCCCTCATTTTTTATATACTTATAGCCCCCATCCCAAATTTCAAATTTTCTTTTGCTATCAAGTTTCGCTCATTCATTCGGTTCCATTTTTAACAGAGTACTTTTCACTTTATTTACCTAGACATTCCATTCCGCGTCAATTTATCCATTCCATGACGATGATGATTATAATAGTCAATACTATTACATTTATTTTTAAAATATATTGTCCCCAATGATCCAAGGTCCTGGATTTGCTACCACCACATTGAGAAATCACATCTTTTACAAGTACAAGATACAAATTCATAATATGTGACAACCTATGCAAGCCCAGAACATTACTAACACAAATTTGCAAATCTTCTTGATAGGGAGCAAATAAGTTTGCAACAAACAGTTGGTCAGAATCACAGCAACAAATATGAACCATAGTGTTTGGTCCCTCCTCTGGAGAAAATTGCAAAAGAATTATTTATCTATCCTGTTTTGTTTCATTTTTTTGTACTGCATAATCAGGAGAAAAGATGCCTTAATCTTAATACTAGTTTTGCAAGAAAACTGAACAATAAGATAAAAACCAGAAGAATATTATTATTGATATTGATCATAATTGCTATGACAATCATTTAATCTATAAGGAATGGATTTAAAAAGGAAACAGCGTAGAAAAGGTGAATCTAGCAAGCAAAAAAGTAGGAAAAGAAATATTATCCTTAGGGCAAGCAATAGATTTGATTTTGTATACATATTTTTGGAGGAATTAGCATATTAGAGACTCACAGCTATTGCATATTGTCAGCTTCTTCCGCTTGACATGCTTATTACCCCTTTGGCTTATGGTCTTACGCTCCTCCATAGGGTGATACTTCATAGACGCCAACTCTTCTTTTGCAGTATCAAGCCTGCGCTTTTCATCTTTCTGGAACAATTTTCTGTAAGTAATAACCCAATGAAGCTTTACATGCGATTCGGAAATCAACACTTACATAGAACAGCTCCAACCCTGCAATCTGTTGCTTACAAAGCTTTAGTTCCATCTCAAGAGCGTGTATCCGACATTCAGCAGGGACAGCACTCTGCTCAACCATTTGTTTTTGCCTACTTCGGACAACCTCCGGTTGCCACACATTCAAAGCTACAAAGGCTTGTCTACCAAAAGAAAAAATCACAAAACCCCATCAACACCAAAGCTACCCACGCTAATAAATGCAGTAAAGGCAGCAAACCTACCATGGGGCAAAAAATTTAGCTCATACTCTTAGAATATGAATTAGGTGCCTAACTCAATCTTATAAAATCAGTTGGCAAGGTAAAAACTATCCAAACTTCATTTAAGCCATATTACTATGGCCTCAACTATGGCCTCCAATGAGGCCACGACTATGGCAGGTAAGGGTGACTGTAATTTATTTAGGTGACTTTCCAATGGATAAAAATTACAATAGTCAATAGCTGCAGCCAGTTACCCCGGAAATGAAAAATCAATCCACCCCATTACTGTTCTGTTATATAAACAAGAACACTAAAATTCAGACATAACACCAAAAATATAGCATAACCAATATGTTGAAAAACAATCCGCAACAAGAATTTTGGCCCCCACAACAGAGTCCATACAGAATCGGCATTAGCATTCAACTAAAATACAGATGAATAAAAGAAAAAGGCTTTGGTGTGTGTGTGTGTGTGATTAACGATTATGTGGGTAGAATACCTGGCTCTACGCAAATTGGACAAGTCTTGAGCAGTTTGTGTGGCTGTGGCGGTTTCTTGAGCAACACGTGTCTGAATTTCTCTGAGTTTTCTAGAATGTTCCGCAATCTGGCTCTCCTTTCTCAACACAGCCCTCCTATGAGCAGCTATTCTCCTCTCCTTGTCCCTCTCAAACCTAATTACCAAAAACTCACTTCATAAATATGGAATAAAAATTTGAGCTTTAAAAATACCCAGATAAGAAAATCACACAAAAAGCAAAAGGGCGAGCTAAGAAGATTTGAAAAGCGGACTAGAATTCGCACCTTAATTTATATAGAGATTTAGAAGAAGTGGAAGACGAAGGATGGGGTTGGGGATAGTCGGCCGAGAGAAGGCGGTTCCAAAGAAGATCCTCGGAGGAGAGGCGGTGCAGGCGGCGGCATGAGATGGAGACGCAGCAGAGATCCTTGTAGCTGAAACCGCTGCTTTCGATTCCGATTTCTAGAATTCGCCGCCACAGTTCTTCCGGGAGAAAGGACATTTTCCGAAGTCCAACAAAATGTTCAAAAGCTATAATTGCAGCTATGATATATGCAATTATATTTATTTATATTTCCGATAAATATTAGCTATTATTAAATTAAAATTATTTCAGTAAAATTTTAATATTCTTTTTTTTTAAAAAAAAAAACTCATTGATTTATCTTATTCAATAAAAATTTAATTAAAATATTAATTTGTCGTAAATACATTTTTGTTAAGAATTATATTTATAACAATTTGAATTGGATCCTATATAATTTAAGTTGGTAGAAGAAAAAAAAATAATTATCTATATTATTTTTCTACTACTTTCACATGCTTCCATTTTTTTTACTCCAACGTCATTGTCACCTCTTCCATTCCACATGTATTTTATTCCTTTAATGGAAAGAGCCACTCTAGATAAGGTTAAATCACTGTTCTCAAAGTCATCAAGACAAAAAAAAGTGAGAAGTTAGTGACAAATATGCTTCGTGAGGGAATTATTCCATTAAGCATGAGACTTTTTTCATTTTATATAATCCTTGTGAAGAAGGAAGATTGTTTTTGGTATGAATTATTAATCAATGAATTATTTGGTACTTCTTTTTTATCTAAGCTCGATTTGAGATAAAATTATCATCAAGTTGAGGTGATGCTAAAGGATATATAAAAAAATCACATTTTACACTTATCATATATACTTTGAGTGGCTTTTCATGACCTTCAGGTTGACCAATGGCCTTTTAAAGTTTAATTTTAAATATATATTGTGAAAGTTTGTTCTCTTTTTTCTGAAAACGTTTTAATATACAGTTCTTTATGAATGAGCATTGTATTTAGGGAGCTAAATGTATCATAATTAATTTTTATGGATTTTTTTAATCTTCTAAGGTGAGTTTTCTTCTACCTTCTTCTTGATACTTGTTTTTTTATGGATTGATGAAAAGTATGTTTATAAAAAAACTTCAAAGAACTCTTAGACCAATGGTTGCAAACACCAAAGATGCATAAGTTGATTTCACAGTATTGTTGTATAAACAGAGAAAAGAAAATATCCACACAAATGAGTTGTCAAGGAATTTTATGATTGCATGGTCTAGGCCTAATCAGTGGCTTAAGAAGGTTGCAAAATTTATTCAAACTGATGTCAAATTCCTCACAACTAGTCACCTCCCAAAACTGTTGTTATGACATTCTTTTCCAATATTACCTCCTCACTAAAGTTAATTGTTTCTTCTTTTATATCCATCTCATTCACAGTTTTTTCTTTGATATCATTAATTTACTCTTTAACACAAAGCCCGTTGAACCTCAAAGCTCTTCTTCCACAGACCCTTTTTCTTAGCCACCTCATTGAATTCTTTATTTTCAAACAAACAATCTAACACCCGAAAGAATTTCAGGCCCCAATCCTGTTTTAGAAGTATAGAATAAAGTCCGAACAACTCCTATTTCGAATTTATTACGCATTTAGAGACACAATAATCATCAGTCTATGCCATAGTTAACAAGACAGGGAGCATAAGACAGAAAAACAGTACACGTTCACTTAAAGAAAACAGAAATAAGTGCAAGAAAATGCCAGGGATGACTAATTTGTGAGAAACGGAATTGAAAGTGCAAAGACCTCATATATAAGCTGGGTGTCCCAGAAAAGGATTGGTTTGATCCGAAAACGCTTGGACTGCTGGGAGGTGGTCACAAAATATGTCAGGAGAACACTGATGTGAACAAGGGAGAAACCAACATTAAGTTTTGATCTTACGTTCTAAAAATTGTTAGTTATCAGGTCACCGAAATTGAAGATAATGTGCAAAACATTAACAACTCAGACACGGATGAGCGGTATCACAACCAGATTAAGAGGTCCTGGTTAACACTTGAGGAGCAAAGAAATACAGGTCAGGCCAGATTGTCATCCCAACACTAGATCCAATCGTATTGAACTCTAGATGTTTCATATTACAAACACCTTATCAATTTTATTTTGGCATACCTAGATGCATCAAGAAAAAGTTATGGGACTCATGCTCCTCATTCCATTTAAAAATGTCCAACAAAATCTGTCATGTAACCATAAAGTTTCCCCCCTAGAATTTCTGATCTGTATGGTGCCAAGAAGCATCACAGAAGCTCTACATCTGGATTGGGAAATGGCTGAGATGGAATGAAAGCTCTTCTAAGAAAAGGACTTCGGAAATAGTTGATTTACCATCAAACAAAAAGACAGTGATTGCCATTCTTATTAACAATGCAAAGGTGATGGAATTCAAATTTATATTTTGCACAACCCTTGGTGAGCCAATTCATGCACACAATTTGAAGCTGAACCATCTAAAAGGGTCATTAGGAAGAGAATTGTTGTTCAGGGAGCACGATCACTTGCAAATAGAAGCCGAACCCAATGCATATTGGGTGGCAGTACTGCTCTGATATGAGGGGTACCTGTGATGACCATTGTACATTTCTTGGAGGAAAAACTCGGTACATGGAAAAACAGGAAAGCAATGTAGTAGCAACTACTCAGAAATAGAATGTAGATCACTGACCCATGGAATATGAGATTATGTGAGTTGAAAGACTACTAAGGACATCAACAGTACAAGGGTCATAATCGGGACCATGAGCTTAAAACCTAGGTTTTATAAGAAACTCCATTGGAACATGCTGATATGGTATGAGAAGATCTTCAAAACTGTGTCATAAAAATTAAAAATTATTTCTCATGTTGCAAACGCTGTACTTACAATGAATGAACTGTAAATAAGAATTATTAAAATGTAGTTTATAAGACTCTCATATTAGAACAAAACATACAAGAAGATTTTAAAAATAACGTGACATACTAAGATTTACATGAAATAACCTAAGAACTTTATAAGTTGCCAACTCTAAACCTGTGAAAATCTACAATTAGCATTCACCGTAATTGTCAATCCTGTTTTTTTTTTTTGACAGAATCAAGCATGTGAAAGCAGATAAACACTTCATTAAAATGAAAGAAGAAAAATAGACAGATCTGCATGCCCTGTGTCCTTACAAAAGAACAAATTGCAAACATTATCAGATTATTTAGACGAGCTATCTATGGAAGAAATTCTTCAAACCCAACTGAGAATGGGGGAATGAAGTATGTTTCAATTCCAAGACCTAGATAAAAGGACATATGTTAAGAATGTAGAATGCCAGTAAATAGTATTGATATTAATTTGGATTTAGAAGGTATATAACTTTATACGGGGAGGTCAAGACCCTAAAAGTTAAATTGATTGATATTCATACAGTATCACTTCATTCTTATAACAACAGTGGGGAGAAAGAGACACAGTACACTAAAAACTATTCTCAACAAAGTAAACAACTTTGAACTATATAAGAGGCAAAACAAATTACTCAATGGCATAAGAAGGGAACCTTTAACTGCTGCCAGACTTAAATCAATCAGATATTTGTAAGCAAAGTTTTGTCTATAATCTGCAAAGAACTAATGGTAAGCGATGCATAAATACATCCTTAGTTACACACCATATACTTAAAATTATTGCATGAACCATGAAATTTACTTGTGTGCATTATAGTACAACTTACAAGCACATATGCAGATCACTCTTTTCGAGCACATCAAAATTGACACGTGATATATTAATACAAATCACCCGTCAATGCTACCCTCTTGCTTAAAGTCAACAATTTCAGCAAACATGAAACAGCCTTCTGAATTGTTTTCGGTTTGTAAGAAATATACTAATCTCAAAAAATGATGGATGATATCCATTATGATGTCCATAAATAAGAACGTGAAAGGAAAACAGCTTGGAGGCTATAAATTGTACGAAAAGTCCATACACACACTCAAGTAGATGTGATAAACTCAGCAAATGCCAGTAGATAATAACTTCCTCTACAAATCTCATGTACAACAAAAGGACAAGGAAGACTTGCTTAATATAACTAGTCATTTTAGTTTTAAAATTTACAATCTCTACAGAAAAGGGCACGGAAGGGGTGGTTGAATTGCATTTCATTTTAAACATCAGTTACAACACTATCTGTGAAAATGAGCACAAGTATATCATTTGCTGTAATGGATATAATCCTACTTAATGATTCCATGCAAAAATTTCTTGTACATGAAACCACTAGAACATTTCTAAAGCCTAGCTTGCCAAACCTGTATCTCAAAAACCTCAAAACATCATCAAATTGGTAGCAGTCCCAACAATGAAGGGCTCCATCAGCAGCCGCGTCAAAAAATAGAACAGAACCCCCAGGGCGATCGAAATTGGAAGTGCTGGCAGAGCCTGCCGGCACACCGACAACAATATCAGTGTGCACCCGAGTCCCGAAATAATGGCAAGGTAACACGCATACACTGTCATCAAATCATACATGGCAGCTCTCCCCACAAGAACACTGTAGAAAACAAAGTCCCCAAGGCCAAGCTTAATCCCCCTCTCCCCACCAATCTCCCTCATCACCCTCTCGGCGTCCTCACCATCCCCCATTCCACTCATTTCAACAAGGGGAGACATCTCCTCATTAATAACAACATCACCAAATCTCATTCCACCAACCAATGGGGACCTTTCCCCTTCATCGCTCCCACCATGATTCGCATCAATGTCGTCGTCATCATCATCATTGTTAATTACATTATCCCTAGAAACTACCTGAAGCTCAATTCTAGAAGCTTCAGAATCCGAAACCCCGGCGACCATAAATCCTAGGGCGGCGGGGGTTCGGGTAGCGACAGTAGGACGCGCCTCGTAGACCAACGCCGGCAGCTCCTCGTTCCGGGTGGACGCCAAATCGACGAGGAGCTTGAGCGGGCCTCCGGGGGCGAGAACGGCGACCAAATCGTAGAGCGCGAGCGCAACGAGGAGAGTCCACGTGGTCCACTCAGGCAATTTGGTGAACCAAGCGGCAACGATGATCCCGAGGCAGACCATGTACGCTTGGCGGAGAATAATCGGGATCCCACCGGCGAAGACGGAGAGTACACCGACGACGGTGAAATTGAAGAGCAGAAGCAAGGAGGATACCGCGTCGAGGGGTATGGAGAAGCGCTGAAGGAGGGAGAGGAGGATGGATCCGCCCATGGAGGCGAGGACGAAGAAGGCGGAGAAGCGCGTGTAGTGGCGGAGGAAGGCGGTGCAGTTGTAGTAGTAGAGGAGTACGAGGAGGAAGGTGACGAGAGCGATGAGGCCGACGAAGACAACGGCGTTGAGGAGCGCGCCCTCGAACTTCTCCGCTGGGCTATCGGCGGGGTTCTCGGCGTAGACGAGGTTGGCGGCGGTTGTGATGGTGGCGGCAGAGGATGACGGCGAGGAGAGGGCGTAGACCAGAAGAACCACCAGGAACATGCAGATCGACACCGGACTCATCACGCCGATGATTTCAACGCCTAGACATTCTAGAACGCTCGGTTCCATTCTCGCGATTTTTTAGGTTTTTTTTTTACTTTTTTGTTTTGGTTTCTCTCAGCGCTCCAACTCCGTAACGTTAACAAACTCCATTCTCTTCTGAACCTTGCATAAGAGTTTTTCTTCTTTCTTTGCCCATTGTCATGCAGAGTTGAGCACTTCTTAATTTTCCTGTTTTTATTATCCCTTTTTTGGTGTAAGAGTATTCTTTGACTCCCTGTTATTTTAAGCACATTATTTATGTTAATATATGTGTTTGGTAAAAACAACTTACGATTGTCAAGAGAAACATCATTTTTATCTCATTTTTACATTTCACTTTATACTAGTTTTAAAGGTGAATACCGACTCAAAGTGTTTCAACTTAATTAAATAGTTTTTTTTTTTTTACGTTTTTAGGGCAAAAATTACTTCTTTTTAAGGCAAAAATTAGTTGTTACTATGAATTTATGTAATTTTTTTATTTATCTAAATAGAAAAATTGTCCAAAACTAAATTAAAATATGAATTAGATTCATGAAAATTTGAATTACCAAATATATTTGTACATAAAAAAGTTATCATATTTCCTTTATACTCATCATAAATTGGATTAATTTCTTTTATATTGAATTAAATTTCATATTTCTTTTATACTCGTCATAAATTAGATTAATTATTTCTCTTATCTTCAATCAAATAACTTATACTAAATTTAAATAATTACATTTATGTTTCTTTTATACTCATCATAAATTGGATCAATTGTTTCTTTTATAGGTAACTTAAATAATTTATAAAATCAATTGATTTAATTTATGATGAATATAAAGGAAATATAATAACCTTTTTTATGCACAAATTCCTTTGGTAGTTCAAAATTTCCATGAATGTAAAGAATGCTATTTATATTTTAACTTAGTTTTAATATCTTTTTTTTCCTCTGATAATTGATTACAACAACACTTTGTAATCGATTACTAAATCCTTTTATTCGAATTTCATTAATTCATCAGTGAAATCGTGGTCCTCTTGAACGACTTTAACATTGTATAATATATTATTAGTGCTTGAAAACGTGTATAGGTGAACGATTTTACCTATTTTATTGTGGCAGTGTAAAAGTTGTGCATCCCACGACTTTTTCATTCGAAATTGTATGAGAACTGTAAGACTTGTCGATTTAAATAAATAAATAAATATTTGTCTAGATCTATAATAACAAACTAAATTTTGACAAAAAAAACATAAAAAAAACCTAATTAAATTGATCTTTAACACTTGTGCCTCCCATATCATAATAATCAATTAGATACTTTACCATTTTTTATTGAATAATTTTCAAAAGATACAAAGAAAAAAGGACAAGATATTAGCACCCTTTCATTCAAAGATTCCTATGACAAGCCATGTTCAAAGGAATGGGTGGATCAGAAAATGCACCATCAACAATCTGTTCAAGCACCCTTTTGTTTGCAGCCTGAGTGTAATGAACGCCATCCCAATTAACCCAAACAGATGGATCCTTGCATGGCTTCGCCACCAGAATCTCTTTCCCACCATGCTTAATCTTACCACCACACCCCATGTGCAAATTGTAGTTGTACTTTCCACCATGTCCACAACATGCTCTCAATGGTTCCTCAAAACCTGCATTCAACAAACACAGACTCATTTTGCCACACTTTTTTCACAAACTAAACAAGTCCAAACCAGAGACAAAGGGTTCACCATGCTTCTTCGGATGACTAATGAGAGAGTACTTCACAGCGTAAACATCAACATAAGTGATGGCAGCCAGGGGAAGCTCTTTTCTGAGTTGAACCACGACCTTTTTCAGTTCACGATTGAAGAACTTGGCCACTTCATTGTAAGGGGTTGCACATCCTGCTTTGTCCACTAATGACCGTTTTACTGGGTGAAGATCCATTATGTATGGCAAACAACCAACAGGACCCGTATTGTGAATCCAAAATGACCTTCCTCCATGATTATATACATACTAACAAAACCAAACAAATACACAAACATCTGTCATGCACAATTTGTTTTCTGCTTAAACTTTATGCAGTTCCTATAGTTGTCTTCAATTTAAGTTTCAGTTCATATACTTGTAAGAATACAGTAGTTCTAGTACATGAATGAAACATCTACACATAACTTATTCTCAAAATTGAAGTTACTATAAACAACCAAATATGTATCATCAGGAACCAGAAACATCAGATGCATTACCTTGATTACGTTCTTGAATTGATCCAAAACATCTGGAACATATGCTCTAACTTGATCCGTGGACATGTTGTGGAAGTAACCAGATGCCAAGTCATTTTGACCAATATCAAAGGTGTACAATGCTTGAGAAAAGTATTCTGGTTTTGGTAACAATGTTTTGTATACTCCACCTAAGAGGGGTGAAGAATGATGATTGATGATGAAGAATACAAGAAGGGAAAATATGGTTCATGTGTTGGCATTACCTTTGTTGCGAAAAAATTGGGTTCTGCGTTGGAAATCACTGAATTGATTGAATTGAACGTCGAGAGAGAAAGGGCTGAAGCCTCCACTTTGATGAAGGGTTGTGTTCTGAGGTCTAATGGTGGATCCAGCAGTTGCAAAGTTCGCTCCATGGCTATAATTTGACCCAACAGAATCAAGAAATGCATTCAAGTAAGGCAGACCCAGCTTCTTAGCTTTTCATGCAAATTTCAAAAATCAACCTCAAATTAATTACCATTTCTCAACATCAAGAACACTTTTTTAATTCAAATGCCATGGAAACTATAATCTATGCCTGTTTATACAAAATTGAGGGTTGGCCACATTTTGAATAATAGTCCTATGGTACAAAAATAAAATAATCATAACAGAAAATAAACTTTTGTATAAAAAATTTGTATGTTAAATTATCGATTTCTCCAGCATTTTTGTAGAAATCTAACATAATATAAATTATCCTCTTTTAATATATTAATTTGCTTTTTTTTGGTTGCAAAATCAGATATCCGAATTTTATTATCAAATTTGCATCTCACTCTATAGCTAATATCCATTCAATCTATCTTGTATCATTGTTGATCTTAGATGGAATTTAACTGGTTTTAATTTTAAAAGATTTCTTTCTACAGTTGTAAGAATTAATTTTATTGTTAATAATATTTTATAAATGCATATATTACAAAAATTATTTTAATATATTTTAGTATTTTATTGGAGGGCTATTTTTTTTTTCTCTTAATTATAAAAGTATATCAGGACCATCAATGCTCTCAATTGCTTAAACTTTTCAAGAGTAAAGCAATATTCTTGCAATTCATCATCCTCGTTTGAAGTTTTAAATTTTGTAGATTTATTTGTAATAAATAATATACATTAATTATAACGATAATAGCAATTATTCAATCAATCAACCTAGCAAATAATATTTGTTAACTTTTGCCCAATTATATGATAAGCTAAAATAAATAAAAGTAATCAATCATAGTTCTTAGAAGAAGAGAAAAAAAAAATTTAAGTAGCTTCTTATCACAACATATGTTAGGATAAGAAATGTATTCAACTCTATAAACTTTTAAATGTACAAAATATGTCTAAAAAATTATATTATTTTCATCGTGCCTTTAAAATGTAAACATAATGTTTAGATATTTATTTACTATGGTAGATAAAAAGTCATATGAATAATTATTTTAACACATGACGAATATAATTAAAATTTATTTTAATTACATGTATAATTAATTATATTGATTTCTCATATATTGTGATGATCATTTTCAAAAGCTATAAAGAAAAGGGGACAAAAGAGGTTAGAAGTGCATGCGTGGTCCATACATCACATGCTACGATGCATAAATCACTAAAGGGTATTTGAAAGTTCTGTCTATCACTCATTATAATTTTGTCTGCACTATACATACATAATGTGAGAGAGATACACTAAATATTGCATTTTATAAAAATAAAAAGGTTTTCATTTTCTGTAAATACTCCAATAATTCCAATAATCTCATGCATTCTATAAAAAAGCTAAGAGATTGAAAGATTACTTTGGAAAATTCCAAGTATAGAACAATAACATTTCAAAATGGCTTTATTTTTTAAAATGATCAAATCATATATCTTTCAAATAACTTAACGTTTTAGATTCTCTTACTTCTGCAATTCTATCCAAAGCAAATCCCTTAAATTAAGCAACAAAATTTGGTTGCTGAATCATGTGAAGAGTCATATTATATACTTTTTAAGAAACAAAAACCTCGAGCAAAGAAATCTTAAACGACTGCAATGTTTTGTTTGGTGTGACAGATATTACCTTAGAAAAATGTATTTTATGGAGAGTGACAAAACCCAGTGAATCTGTCGGTGGATTTTTCAAGATACTGTTTTTAGAGATCAAAATACAAATTAAAGAACTTGGTCAATCAAACTTTAAATCAGTTTTTTTATCTCAAATTCTACAAACTCAAAGTACTGATTTTGAAATTTGGAAGTGAACTCAGAAAAGCAATGACAGAGAAAAGGGTTGAACTTGAGATACTGCAAGATTAGATTGAAATAGCAGAACAGGTTAGGTGGAGTAGAATGTGAGAGTTACTGTCAACACAATAACTAGTTCTTTTTGATGAATTTAAACCCTTGTTGAAACAAGAATTCACGAAGTGAATAAAGAAAATAAGCATAGAAAGAGTAAAGGGTTAAGAACCTATGAAATCAACAATGAGACGGCCATCACAGTAACGGCCAGCAGGGTGGTGGAAGTAGGACATTCCTTGGGGAGGACCAGGTTGTCCAAAGGCAGCAGAGAGGCCTCCAGTGTCAGAATTGGAGTCACCAAAGTTGAAGATTGCAGGGAAATTACACTGCTTTGAAGCTGAAACTGAGTTTCTGGTATTGAAACAAAGTGCAACAGATATCACAAACCAAAGGGTCATTAACCTACTGCAATTATTCATTTTCATGTTGTTGTAGCAACAGTTTTGCTCTGAATTCAAAAGGGTGAGAGAGGAAGGGAAAGGGTATGGAGTAGGGAAGACAAAGTGGACCTAAGTTGGAAGATGTACTTAATGATGTTACTGAACAGCATAAAAGAGGGTGCACTGTTAACAACATGTGTTTGTTTGGAGCCTATCCATTATTTCATGGAATTTGAAAAAAAAAAAGGATTGTTTTCCTTTTGAAACAAACATCTTATTAAGATTTTTCCTTTCCTTTTTTCTTATCTATTTCCATTATTGAATCAATTATTTATTTCTCTTTCCTGTTGTGTTTCTTTTCATGTATAAGAATTACACTTTCCAGTGACTGAAATATTGTTTAATGGTAATAAATTTGTTGCCATAAATATATTTGGACATATCCACATGATCTTCAACATCTAGTAAAATGGATAAAAGGAAAAATATGTCCATGATAAGATAGGAAATAAGTGATATCAATTGAAAAGTATTAATATAATGATTAAATATTAGTATGTTCACAAGTTCATTTTGAGTGGACACATATAGGATGCAAATCAAGCTACTGTCAAGCTTTTTTCTTATAATAAAATATTTATCCACTTCAATATGTTTGGTTTTATTATGTACTAGGTTGTGAGTTATACTAATTGTAGATTTACTATCACAATATAACCGCATAAGTTCATCCCACTTTATTCTTAAGTCTTGTAGTATAATTTTCAGTCATAATCACATATTTCTTGGGCCATTGTTCGAAATTTTGCTTTAGTACTAGATCTAGCTACCACACTTTATTTTTTGCTCTTCCAAGTTATTAGGTTTCTACAAAGAATCGTACAAATCCAGTAGTTGACCTCGTATCCATAGCTAAACTTGAGATCTAGCTACCACATTTTGTTTTTTGCTCTTCCAAGTTATTAGGTTTCCACAAAGAAAGGTACAACATCCAATAGTTGACCTCCTATCCATAGCTAAACTTGCATAATCAACATTTTGTATATGCCTCAAGACTAGCATTCTTATTTCTTTTGAACAAAATTCCTCTTCTTGGAGTCCCTTTTAAATACTGGACAATTCTAAGTACAGCTTGCAAATGTGCTTCCTTTGGTTGGTGCATAAATTGGCTAACTAAGCTCATAACAAAAGCAATATTTGGCCTAGTGTGAGATAGGTAAATGAGTCTTCTCATAAGTCTTTGTTACATTTCTTTATGCACATAAACATCCTCTTTTACACTTTCTAACTTTATAGTTGGATCAACAAGTGTACTTGCTTATTTGTATATTATTTTACCTATTTCATGTAACAAATCAGTGATATATTTTTGTTAGGTTATAAATATTCCTTTCTTGGAATGAGCTACTTCAATTCCCAAAAATTATTTTAGCATCCCTAAAGTCTTGATTTCGAATTCCTTGGCAAGACATTGGCTCAACCTTTGTTGTTCCTTTTTATCATTTCTAGTAATAATTATATCATCCACATAGACCAATAACATTTACTCCTCCTGAATCAAAATGTTTGATGAATAAATCATGGTCCCTTTGGCTCTGTTTGCATTTAAAACTTTGTCATAACTTTTGTGAATCTCTCAGTTCTAAGTGACTGTTTCAACCTGTATAGCGCCTTTTTTAATTTGCAAATTGTGTTGACCTTAATATGTCTCATATACTCGGGTGGTATCTGTAAGACCCAAGTAAATTCAAGATTTACCAAGTAGTGTCAAAATCCAAGTTATATTGTAAAATAGAATGCTGTCAGGTTTGACATGGTTTAGTATTTTAATTATAACTTTTTGTACAATTGTGATATTGTGTTGATTCTTGTTGCATTGGAAAGTAGACTCAAATATCTTTCTTTGGACACTACATTCACAATTTTTGGACAACGGGGCTAGCTGCAGTAAAAAGTGAAAAAACGTAATTGTGATCACGTTTTGACCTTTGCTGACTATTTTGATCATTACTCTCTCTATAAAACTCCAAATGCGTTGATTATTTTTTTATTGAAAACTAGACTCAAAGAGCTTCGATTTGACTACTCATACACATATTTTTGACTTCGGGAAGGGGTTTAACCGAACTGGGAAAAATGTGACAGTTTTACTGTCCAGGAACTAGAGTGCAACGTGAATGGTAAGTGAAATTTCACAAGTTACGAATTATGGAGTAGGTAGGATGCTTTCTGCACATGGAGAATATTTTGGGGACCCTTTGGAGACATTCTTTCCAGATTTTGGGGTTGGAAAAGAGATTAGGATGGTCCATTTCTAGTTTATTATGACTAAGTGTCATGTGCAAGGGTCCTTAGTTGTCTAAGGGCATCTTCTTTTAATTCCAAATCAGATCTAGAATTTTGGGCAGAGTAGAGAGGTCCTTGGTGAGTGGTGAACGAAAATTCTAAGTGTGCTAAGTGTTGAGGCTGACTTGGTTTAGCAAGGGAGGGAGAAGTTACTCTCTTTGAAGAAGAATTTAAGGTGTACAAGTCTTCAAGAGGTAAGGGGAGCTAACTCAAACTTTTGTTTTAGAATTTCATGGATGTGAGTATGATTTTAGTTGCTTGAATCTTGAATATGATGGGCTGTATGGAGATTTATTTGGTTAAATGTTTGGTATGATTTAAAGGAGATGATACAAATGGATTTTTACCATATCTTTGGTCTATGGATTTTGTATGAACTTTATGATGAAAAATGGATGGATATATGTTGGATTGATGGTGAATTTTCTTCCTATCATGTTGATATACAAGTATATGAAGTTTTTAATGTGTTGAGTGGTGAATTGGGATGAGAAACATGAGACTTATGCCTCACTTTTTATCAAATACGAAAATAGTCAAATTTGAATGGTTGATAAATTTTGGATGGATGAGTTGATTTGTTGTATGGAGATATTTGGCAAGATGAAAGTATGATGATTAAATCATCAAAATTTTGATATTTCAAAGATTATGAGATGGGAAATGGTAGATCTAAAGGAGTGTCTTGTTGAGTAAAAATTGATGATGAGATTTGAGAAATTTACTTAAGTATTAAGAAATTTCAAATCTATTTTTTGATTATGGATGAATGAATATGAATGTTTGTAGTGAGATCTTTGGGCTAAGAATAATCTTTACTAGGATGAAGATTTTGAGTATGTGTTAATGGAAAGGAGATGTATTATAACTTGAATTGAACATTGAATTTTCATATGGATGTTATGATATAAGTTGTTAGGAGATTTTAAATTGTCTAAAACCTTGAAAATCATGGAAAACATAGGGGTTTTCTCTTGGATATTTTTGGTGTACGAAAATTTCATATGTTGGAGGGTAATGAGCTAAGATTCATGATATGTATGAGGGGTTAGATGTGTTCTCTATATTTTAGATGAAATTAATAGTAGAAATTCTCTTGAAAGATGGGTTGAGTTGGTGAAAATGGGAATATGATTCAAAGGTATTATATATAATATTTTTGTTGTTGATAGAAAGATTATTTTTATGACAATACATGAAGTTTTCATATTTGTTACACATAAATAAATTGTTTGTTGTTTGTGCTGTAAAAATACTGTTACTGTATTTAAATTGTTTGTTGTTTGTGCTGTAAAAATACTGTTACTGTATTAAAATTTCTTGCTGTTACTGTATTTAAATTGTTTGCTGTTTGTGCTGTAAAAATACTGTTACTGTATTAAAATTTTTTGCTGTTACTGTATTTAAATTGTTTGCTGTTTGTGCTGTAAAAATACTGTTACTGTATTAAAATTTCTTGCTGTTACTGTATTTAAATTGTTTGCTGTTTGTGCTGTAAAAATACTGTTACTGTATTAAAAAATTCTTGTTGTTACTGTATTTTAATTGTTTGCTGCTTGGTGATGTTTGGATGCTGTTACTGTATTTAATTCACTTGCTGTTTAGTGTTGTTTGGGTGTTGTTACAGTATTTAAATTGCTTGCTGTTTGGTTTTAAAATATGTTAATTTAAATACATCTTATATTTTGATAAATGGATGGTGTGTGTAAGTTGTTTTGGTATTTGATGTAATATATTTTGGGGTTGTTTGAATGTTTAAAATCTCGGTTGAAAGGTCATTATTATGTGATAAATTATTGGTGAATATGTGTAATTTCGATTGGATTGGTCTTGTTAAACGAGTGGTGGATAGTAAGCGTTGCGGTTGTTGGACCGGGGAAGCTCTATAAGGTGATGGTAAGCAACCCTACACACGGGTGATGTGTGTAACCGCCCGGGGAATCTCTTGCATTTATGCAAGAGTGATGGGGTGACGTGGGATACTAGTCCGGTGAAGCTCGTATAAAATAATAACTGCCCGGGGAAGCTCTAATAAGAGTGATGGGAGTTAAACGAGTGGTGGATAGTAAGCGTTGCGGTTGTTAGACCGGGGAAGCTCTATAAGAGTGATGGTAAGCAACCCTACACACGGGTGATGTGTGTAACCGCCCGGGGAATCTCTTGCATTTATGCAAGAGTGATGGGGGTGACGTGGGATACTAGTCCGGTGAAGCTCGTATAAATTAATAACTGCCCGGGGAAGCTCTAATAAGAGTGATGGGAGTTACGCTATGATGCATATTGGTGTATGCATGACTTTTATCTCTGATGCATATTGGTGTATGCATGGTGATCGATCTATGATCCATATTGGTGTATGCATGATGTGTATCTATGATATGTATTGGTGTATGCATGACGTTTATCATATTGGTGTATGCATAATGATTGGTTAAGAGATGTATGCTTATAATGTTTCTGTTAGCTCACCCTTGCTTGTGTGTGCATGTGAATGCGATGATCGTATAATGCGTGATGTTATACGGGAGCAGATGTTATTACATATGCGATGGCTGACGGTTTGAAACATGCATAGAGGACGAAAGAGAGATGGGGTAGAGGACTCTGGGATTATGATTTTAGTGTTTTAAATATTTTATTTCGATCCTGACTATGTGGACATTTTATTTTCGAAAGAATCAGTTTGTAATAATTATTGTACTATTTTCCGTTGAGGTTGAAGTTTTAAATTTATGAAGTTTCTACGTTTATGTTTTACAGAAAATTAGTCGATGTAGCGCCAAATTTCGGGGCGTTACAGTATCTGTTAGCATAAAGCTGAAGAATAGAAGTTTCGATGATGTCTCAAAGTCAAGTCTCAAGTGCTCTTGTTGTAAGAAGATCTTCATGAATACTTGTTTTTATTTTAAAGCTTTTGTAATTTAGTAGATTTATGTATAGGGTGTGGTTTATCTTTGATTTTGTGTATTGTTTGCCTTAGGTTGCGTTAAAATGCTTTTTGAATTAGAAAACCCCATTTTATACTAAGAATAATCAATTACCAACTAATGATAATCGATTATCAGTAATCGATTATGACTTGTCATCATCGATTATCATGAGTAATTATGAGATTTTTAAGCAAGTTTTTGACTATTGTGCATTCATTAATGTACAGTGGATTATCGATTATTACACGCTAAATAGTTGACAACATATTTTTGAAGGTATCCTTGAGTGAGATCTCTATAAATTAGATTGGGACTCTCATTCTAAAATACAAAATACATTGATTTCATTCTTATGTGTTGTGTGTTGTGGTAAATGTTCTAGGGTTTGTGTAACCCTTGTGTTGTGGTTTTGAGAACTTGGTATTGATCTAATTTCATCCATAAAGATTTGAGTTGATTAACATACTTTGTGACAGTGCCTTGCTTGATTTCCATTGTTTTTACTTTCACCTCATAAATTTGGGCAATATCCTTTGCCTTAGATTAGGTCTGCTTTATTGCAATCCATATAGCCTTCACAAAAGTGAGGAACATGCATGTATCGCTAATTTATGGAACCATTGAGTTCCATAGCCATGTCATGACCATGGAGTCTTCTTCATCCCATGACTTAAATTTGACATCTTCTGTAAGGACATCATCAATGAGATGGTTGACCTTTCCTTTTCCTTTTAGAATAGTCTTAATGAGTTGAGACCATTTAAGATTATTTTTTCCATTCAATTAACAAGTTGAATGAACATTATGCAATTCTCCCGCTGGAACTTGTCTACATTTCCCATTTAAGTCATTACAGAAATGTGCAATTAAGGCACAAAAAACAAAGATGGATGATGGTGTTTGAGATCATGCAGGAATGAAGGCTACGATAAAACTCTGGAGTTGGGTAACAATGAAGACTGCAATCGAATCACACTATCAAATACTCCCAAGAACCAATAATTGTGATACTATCTTAAATTTAGAAGAGAGAATATATTCCTTATTGTTTGTCTTATTACATAATAAAATATATATACAAAAGCTTAATGAAACTACCTATATCTTAAATTTAGAAGAAATAATATATTCCTTATTGTTTGTCTTTTACATAATAAAATATATATACAAAAGCTTAATGAATGAACTACCTATTCTACTAAACAAATTCTTATCTTAAATTTAGGAAAGAGAATATATTCCTTATTGTTTTTAAAATATGTATACAAAAGCTTAACTACTAAACAAATTCCTGAAATTATGAGATTGTTATTTTAGTAATAATAACAAAATACAGATAACATAATAAATTAAATACATAAAAATTATATATTTTTACATTAATAAATAATTTCTCCAAATGATAGGAAAGAGATAAAGAATAGATACTATTTGACTTTAAAATATATGATGGAACCCACCCACTTCTATCATTGAGCATTAAATTTTGACTTGTTAGGTTGTAGTTTTGAATTATGTTTGGTGAATTCATCTTCTTTGACATGCAAAAGTTACGAAGATTAACTGTGTCCAAATATTAATACATTGTTTCTCTTTCTTGCCCTTTTTATCAGTTAAAGCTAATATTTTTTTTAAATTGTTTGCTTAAAACGATAAAAAAAAATTTGTTAATCTTGAGATATTTGTGTCCCTTGACAAGGCAATATATTATTGTTCTATTCTGTTATCTGTCTGTGTTATCTCTACAAGAGGAAGTAGTCCTAAGTGTTATCCAAATACGATTGCAAAAACAATTAAAACTCCTTGGAATTTTATGAAATGCATAGAATGTGAAGTAGATTAGAAATTTCATATAGAATAAACTAAATTATGGCAGTTAAATTAAAAGGCAAAAAAGCTAACAACGAATTTAATAATAGAAGTTTATCATTCTTTAAATTCATCAAACTAAATAAAGTTATGTTTCATTTATCTTTTACCAAATCTATTTTATCAATTTATACGCTGTATAAAAAATCAATTACTGGATCTAATTTTAGACAATCTGAAATAGCATCTAAGCTTGAAGACTTTATTTTTTCCTTCTTCGAGGAATTAGCTTGTAAGCATCTATAACATCATAAACAACACCTGTGGTTTTCTCCAACTTATTTTCACTCTACTTCCTTCTTAATGCCCAACTCCAAAGTACTCAATGTATTTAATTGAAAAGAGAATGATTTAAATTTTATCTCATTAATTAGACAACCTCCATTTTTTGTCTAATAAGAGGAAAGGGAAATAATCTATTATCCAGAATCATTAATCACATTTTAACCAAAGCTTGTTCATGAAGGGAAATAACACATCAAAGAATACCAAAACCTATTAATTGCAAACCATTGACGTTACCATTATCCGGTGCACTAGAGAAAGTGACTGCAAACACATTGGCGGAGCAAACAACATACTTTTCTAGAATAAGAAGGGACATATTGGAGATATAAAGTTAGTTTGGTAAATTTTGAAGAAAGAGTGGAAACCGATGAATAAAAGAAGAGGGACGTCTTGATGGTAAGGTGGTACATTCCCAAGTAAACAGTTAAAAAAAAAATGTAACATTTGAAAGCCCATATAAACTTTCTGAAAGTCCTAATAATAGTGTGTAAGAGCTCTCCAAAGCCAGAAATAAACTAAAAAACATTAAACAATGGGTCTGCCAATTCCCCTATTTTCATAGTGCATCCTAATACAAAGTATTCAGACTTGCTTGACCAACAGTCACATCATCCTGCACACAAATCAGTAACAGCAACTGCATAATTGATTTGTATAACAGTGGACAGATAGGTAAGTTAATAGAATTAGACAAGGCAACCTCTTGCTTCAATAAAGGGCAATAATAGTAAACATTAGGTGCAAAAGTACATTTACTAGTTAAATAAAAATTATAAAGTGATAGAATTTATATACAGAAAAAACACTTTGTTACAATAGCTTGTAATTCCTTACCAACGGGGTAGGGAATAGAACAGGAACAAGAAAAGAAAGTGATTACAAACTACAACACAGAGGTATTCGAGAGAACTCTCGCTCCTCACTCCCTTTCCAACCGAAAACCAAAAAACCTGACCTACCTCCGTACCTGACAGACTTATTTATAATGTCTTGTTACAGTTAAAAAAATAATAACTTTCTTAACTGTTTTGCTTCTTCCTTATACACAGTACCAAGCCTATCATTACACCCTCCAACAAGTTTCACCTTGTCAAGGTGAAATTCTGGAAACTCCTTGTTAATGCAGGCAGCCAATTCCCAACTATTCTCAGCAGTTGGAAGATGTTGCCATTTAATCAAAACTTCTAATTCTCTTTGGCTGGTAGTCCTAACATCCAACAGCTGGTCTGAATAGACTTTCAAGATACAATCTTCCGTCAGTGTAGGAGGAAGGGGCTGGGGCACTACAACGGGTTTTGTTGCTTTTCTCAGCAGAAAGACATGGAAAACAGGATGTATCCTGCTGTGAGGGGGTAGATCTAAAGGGTAAGCAACCTGGCCAATACGATCAACAACTTGATATGGTCCATAAAAACGGGGGCTGAGTTTTTCACTGGGTCTCTTGGCTAGAGACCTAAGCCAATACGCTAGCAGCTTGAGGTAGACCCAATCTCCAATCTGATATTCAACCTCTCTTTGATGCTTGTTCGCTTGCACACGATTCTGATCTTGTGCTTTACATATATTGGTTCTTAATTCCCCTAAAATGTCATCGTGTCCTTGTTGTAAGAAATTCACACTATCCACCTTAGATGGAATAGTGGTACCTTTCAAAAGTATGGGAGGATCTCGGCCGTAGAGAGCTTTGAAGGGAGTCATCTTTGTGAAGGCACTATAATTGGTATTGAACCAAAATTCTGCCCAAGGTAACCATGAGGCCATTCTGAGGCTGGGAACCATAGGTATGTTTCAAGGCAGTGATTTACTACCTCCGTTTGGTCATCTGATTGTGGATGGTAAGCCATACTGAATCTTAATTTGGTCCCTGCTTGACGAAATAGTTCACAACAAAAATTGCTCAAGAATAACTGGTCACGATCTGATACGATAGTGGAAAGGAAACCATGAAGTTTGATAACCTCTCGAAGAAATAGTTAGGCTACATTTGCAGCTGTATAGGGGTGAGCTAAAGCAAAGAAATGTGCATATTTGGTGAGTATGTCAACAACCACAAAAGTAGTGTCTTTCCCTTGTACGTTTGGTAACCCTCCAATTTAATCCATGGATATATCGGACCAAACTTGAGTTGGAATAGGTAATGGCTGCAGAAAACCAACTAGAGCCAACGTTTCTGCCTTGTTGCGCTGAGAGATATCACATTACATCACAAACTCCTTAATATCCTTCCTCATACCTTCCCAATACACCACTCTAGCCATCCTTTTAAGGTTCGAAAATACCCACTATGAACCCCCAAAGGAGATTCATGCAATTCCTTAATAATAATAGGAATCCGTGAATACTAGCGAGGCAACACCAATTTTCCATGGTAAAACAATCTCCCCGTCTTCAATTCATATCCAGTATGAGCCTTGGAATCAACCAATAAATCTTGCATCAAAGAGGTCAACTTGGCATCTTGTTGAACCTCCACTTCCCAAGTTTCTCATTCATCAGTTTGAAAAATGGAAATAGCCAGAAAATACCTCTAGATAACACATCAACAGCAGTATTTTCTTTACCAGGTCGATATTGGATCTTACAATCAAATCCTATGAGTTTGGATGCCCATTTAAATTGTTCCTCTGTCAACAAGCGCTAGTCATTGAGAAATTGCAGACTTTTCTGGTCAGTGACAACTACAAAATGACTACCCATTAGATAATACTTCCACTTTTGAATTGCATGAGCTATTTCCATTAATTCCCTCTCATAGACAGACTTGTTTTAGCCCCCATCTGACAAAGCTTGACTCCAAAAAGCCAGCGGTCTTCCCTCCTGTAACAAGATAGCCCCCAAACATTTGCTGGATGCATCAGTCTCAATGGTAAAAAGCTTGGAAAATTCAGGAACTGCTAAAATGGGCAGTTGGGAAACAACCTCTTTAAGCTCTTCAAAAGCCTTTTGAGCCTCTACAGTCCATTTAAACCCATCCTTAGTTAACAGCTGGGTATAAGGTTTAGCAGTCTTCCCATATCATTGCACAAATCCACCGTAATACCCTGTTAACCCCCCAAAGCCTCTTAAGGCATTGACATCCTTGGGGACAGGCCAACTCCACATGGCTTCCACTTTTTTTGGATCTGCAGCTACCCCTTTCCTTGAGATAATGTGCCCCAAGTATTCTAGACTAGGCTGTCCAAAACTACACTATTTTTTATTGAGCCTTAATTGATTTTCTCGCAGTGCTTTTAAAACCTCCGTCAAATGTTGCACATGAGTCTCGATAGTTGGATGGTAAACTAGTATATCATCAAAAAACACTAGAACAAACCTCCTCAAAAAAGGTTTAAGAACTCCATTCATCAAAGACTGGAAAGTAGCTGGTGCATTAATCAACCCAACTGGCATGACTACGAATTCATAATGACCCTCATGAGTTCTAAAGGGAATCTTCTCAATATCCCTCTCCCTCATAAGAATTTGATGATATCCCGATTTCAAGTCCAGCTTAGAAAAATTAGTTGCTCGAGCTAATTCATCCAATAGTTCTTCTATTATTGTAATGGGAAATGTATTGGGAATGGTGATTTTATTGAGAGCCCAGTAATTTACACAAAATCTCCAACCTCCATCTTTCTTCTTTACCAAGATTATTGGGCTTGAATAGGGGCTGATGCTTGGCCTAATAACTCTTGCATGCAGCATGTCCTGCACTAGTTTTTCAGTCTCATTCTTCTGCTGATGATTGTAAGGTCTGAGATTGGGAATGGAAGCTCCCTCTTGAAGATGAATGGCATGGTCATGGTTGCAGCTAGGAGGTAGTCTTACTGGATCTTCGAAAACTTCATCATGCAATTCCAAGACTTTGAGTAATTCAGCAGGAATTTCAGGAGAACTATCAATCTCCTATCTTCTCCTCATTTGATCAAATAAGAGCCTTCGTTCTTCTTTTCTTTTAGCACCTTCTTGAGTGAGGTTTCAGATTTGGACAGAGTTGGATCTCCAGTTAGAATCTGTTACTTGTCCCCTTTTCCGATGGTCAACTCCAATTACCCAAAATCAGCTTTGACTTCCCCAAACTTGCTAGCCATTCCAACCCCAACACCACGTGTCAGCCCCTCCTAATTCAAATATGAAAAATTGTTGTTGAACCTGCAAACCCTGTAGGTCTAGAAGAAATCCTTGACACCGCACCCTATGCCCATCTCCCACTTCAACCATAAAGGAAAGTGTTTCCTCCCGTGTCAGCCCACGTCTAGATATTAGGTCTGAAGAAATAAAATTGTGAGATGTCCCACAGTCTATCAGAAACAACACCTTCTCATTCCCAATTCTGCCACAGTTTCCACGATTTTTTTGTTGTAAGACCAGCCATTGTACACAAAGACAGTTGCAAGACTTGCTCACTACCTTCCAGACTTTCCGTACTACCAACATCACTCAGCCAACAATTCGACAAAACCTGATATGTATTCCTCAGTCATCATTAACATATGTATTCTTGCATACATGGTTGGGCCCAAACTTCTCATCACACTGAAAACATAGGCCTTTCTTGATCTTATCTTGTCGTCAGATAACTTTATAAAGGGATCGCCTCATGGACACTGCCCTCCTGAAGTACTACCCACTGTACTGGTTATGTCCAAGGTCTCCCCCTTTGCCTCTGTTATGACTGATCAAACCCATAGAACCACCCATATCTCTTGAAAAACTTCTGGTTACTGAGTAAGGCTTGTAACCCAGGTAGCACTAGGTGTTCCTCCTTTTGAGGTGACTTGAATTTTTTCCTCCACCATCTGAGACTCAAGCATTAACTCAGCAAGAGTGTTGGGTTCATATAATTTCACCTTAGCTTTAATGTCCTCCTTCAATCCATTGAATAAAATACCCACCAAGTAATCTTGCTCAATACCCTTCACAAGACATGCATATTGCTCAAACTGCTCTATGCATTCTTCTATGGTATCACCTTGTGTTAATCCAATCAAGATTTCGAAAGGATTCTTCAACATTGTGGGTTCAAACCGCCATACCACCACAACCTTAAAGACATCCCACGTGGGATTTGGGTTGCATAACTCCCACCATTGAAACCAGTTTAAAGCTTTCCCCTCCAAAGCCACCATCACCGCTTGCATTCTTTCTTCATTAGTAACCTCCTTCACCCGAAAATATCTTTCCAATTTGTTGGTCCACCCATATGCTTCTTCCCCCACAAAAACTGGTATATCCAGCTTTCTCCAATGCGAATGAAAAGACAATTGGTCCCTGTCACCTTCTATTCGCTGCACATTTCAATTTGTGGAAGATTCGTCCAAGATTTTCTCTCCACCTGATAGCTTTTCCACCACAACTGTCAAATCCCGGATGAGGTCTTCCAATCTTTGGAACCGATCATGCCTTTCATTATCAGCTCCATCACGGTCTTCAGCCAATTCTTGAACCATCTTTTCCAAACCATCCAACCTTGATTCGTTCTTGTGTCCACCATAACCTAATTTCTCCCCACAGCACCAAGATCCCAGCTCTGAATACCAGTTTGATAGAACTGATATACAAAAAAAGGCACTTTATTACAATAGCTTGTAATTCCTTACCAATGTGGTAGGGAATAGAACAGGAACAAGACAAGAAAGTGATTACAAACAACAACACAAAGGTATTCAAGAGGCCGCTATCTCCTCACTCCCTTTCCAACCAAAACCCAAAAAACCTGACCCACCCCCATACCTGACAGACTTATTTATAATGTCTTATTACAGTTACAAAAAAAAAAAAAAAAAAAAAAAAAAAAAAAAAAAAAACTATCTTAACTGTTTTACTTCTTCCTTCTCTTATACACAATACCGAACCTATTATAAAGCATAAACCATATGAAGTGAATCCCAACTTAAACATTGATTTAGTAACTATGGAAATTAAATAGTTTGAAAAAAGAGACAAGAGATGTGTTACAAACAAAATTTTGATATCAATCAACTTTCATTAGTGGGAAAGATCAATTGCTCACAAAATCTAATTACAGATATTTACATATAATACCTTTCAGAGTTAGCTCATCCATAAGGTTAATAATGTTTGGCTTGCGTAGATATCTATCTTTGAAGTCCTTAACAGTAACAGGAAATGTGGCAGAAAACATCACAATTTGACGGGTTCTAGGAAGAAATGGAATCAGCTGTTCTATTGAAGGTTGGAACTCTGGGGAGAGAAGCTTATCAGCCTGAGAAAATTGTATAAAACCTTGTTATTGTCATTTTTTTTTTTTTTGGTTTGATAAACACACAATTCATACATGTACAAAGAGGGAACAAAGAAACCTAAGAACAAGAAACATGACATATACAATGTTAATCTCTTCATACATCACCATCCAGCAAACATTCTAGCATTTTATTCCAACTAAACTCATCAAGTAAATGAACATCAAAGAAATTAATGTTAAAAGTTCCAGAGAATGAATGATGCACCGATACTTCAATTTCAATTAGTGTCACGTATGTGTCTGACACATCCGTATATGATACTTTAGGATACTTTACGAATACTTATCAAGGAAGTATCAAATCTGTAAAGCAGTAATGCTTTTGTGATGACAATAATTTATAAATTTTTAGTTTGCTAATGTTTAATACATTTGAATTTAATTTGGATTCACACAATAGCTATCATATATTTACCATATTTTTAAAAAGAAATTTCACTTTTTTCAATATGCATATATCACATATCTATCCTATTATTTTTAAAATAAACATATCGACATATTAAATACTTTTCGTATCCGATACACATATCATATCTGATACACGTATCATATCTGTAAAGAAACAAAGGAAAATGTCATTGGCTCAATATTTATAACATAAATTAGAGTCACAATAAACAAAGTCATTGCTTCTACATTCTTACCTTCATCTTCAATCCCTTTTGTAATGCTATAAACAGTATAAATTAGCTTATGTATCTCTATCATTTAGTAAATTCCAGGAGAAATGTAACTACCTCGTCCATAACAAGCATAGGGCAATATTTCAGAATGCAAACACCCTTCTTTACAAGATCTAATATTCTTCCTGGGGTTCCAATTAGCAGATGGACTGGTTGATATAAACGAATAATATCATGTGTCAGGCTGGTACCACCTGTTGTAACCATAACTTGGATTTTCAAATGTTTTCCAAGTTCTTTACACACTTGGGATGTTTGCAAAGCCAGCTCTGGAGTTGGGACCAATATTACAACTGCATTACAGTATATAACAAAGGCAATGATCAAGACATAAGCGTAGCCTAAAATCAAAGCTCATTTAAAAATATAATAGACATTAAATAACGAATAAATTAATCATGCATCAACAACGCAGCCAAAGATATACTATTTTCAAACTGTCACCGAAATCTATTTGCACATGGACAAGACAACAAAAATTTGGCAGCCACATGTTAAACAATCAATATATACATACAAGGAGAAATTATATGATATGCAAAATACTAGGTACCTATACATTATTTATACATTCATCAAATATTTCTTTTCCAATAAAAAAAATTTTGTTAAAAGAAATGTTCAAAACCTATAGTTAAAATTAAGAGAATTACTCAAAAAAATATATTCTCAAAGAATTAGGGGCTGACTGTTTAAGCTTTAAAAAATGGTATCTTTGACTTTAGACAATAGCACTAAAACACTTAGTTTTAGATTTTTACAAAATGGTTATTAATTTTTTGAAAACGTGGCTTCATAAAAATACACTTAAAATGGTCAAAGAAAGGGGCAATTAGTATCTTTCTGGAGTATGGACAAAATGCTGAAAGAAGATAAGAAAATTAAGAGAACAATATTAAATCAAGCTTATTTAAGGGAATACTCGGGAAATAATGTTACTAAACTAGTTGGACCTTCCCTATTAACAATCATAAATACCAGTTAATTCTCTCTCTGAGTCTCTCAGTTTTAATAAGAAAAAACTGCTTAGTGAACCAACAAGCAGCCAGCTACAAGAAAGGATAACAAATTGAGAACAATAAACATACTCATTTCAATTATATTTATGAGAATTCTTAAAATAATTAATGTAAGTAGAAGTCGAACCTTGAATAACATTATTATCCTGATCAATTTTTTCCAGTGCAGCAATACAAAATGCAGCTGTTTTGCCTGGTCCTTTTTCAGCTCTAGCAAGAATGTCACTACCAGTAAGAGCAATGGGAATGCTTTCTTTTTGGATAGGAGATGGCCTCTCAAAACCCTTCTCGTATATTCCCATAAGCAGCTCACTCTTCAAAAAGTAATCCTCAAATTCATTGCCTTTAGTTACTGTCACATCCTGAGAAAGACAACGAACAAAGCTCAAGACTTATAGAAATAATATAATATAAAGTGTAAGAGATTAAAACAGACAAACAAGAATGAAGAAGAGAAAATCACTGTATCGGATTATGCCACTCAAGTATGTCTATCTTATAAGAGGAGAAAACTATGACTGAAACAGTGATAGCTAATACAGCAATATAAAAGATGTGTTGTGTCCTAATTGTGTAACGGAATTCTCCTGCACCTTGCTAACAGCAGCCACCTCATTGGCTATTGAGTTTTCTTTACTCATAACACAAAGCTAATAGTATTTAATCACATAAAGTAAGATATAAAATTATAAGATCATCAAGCAAAAATTATAAGATCATCTAGCTTTTGATTTAGAATAAAATTTAATTTCATCAAACAAAAATAAACCTCCTAACAAAAGAAACTATTATAATGAACTGGTTATAACTTACAAGAAGTAGAATCTGAGTACATTTCCTATATCTCTAGAATTGCAACAAAGTTGATTACGATAGAGATTCTGAAATTTAATTGTCCAAATTACTGAAAAATGTCAATCTCAGATGCCTAAGTAACAGAGTATATTGTACTAAATAAGGCGAAGACGGAGAGTACTCCGACGTCGGTGAAATTGAAGAGCAGAAGCAAGGAGGTTACCGAGTCGACGGGGGTGGAGAAGCGCTGGAGTAGGGAGAGGAGGATGGATCCGCCCACGGAAGCGAGGACAAAGAAGGCGGAGAAGCGCGTATAGTGGCGGAGGAAGGCGGTGCAGTTGTAGTAGTAGAGGAGGACGAGGGGGAAGGTGAGGAGAGCAATGAGGCCGACGAAGACGACGGCGTTGAGGAGCGCGCCCTCAAGCTTCTCCGCGGGGCTATCGGCGGGGTTCTCGGCGTAGAGGAGGTTGGCGGCGGAGGATGACTGCAAGGAGAGGGCGTAGACCAGGAGAACCACCAGGAACGTGCAGAACGACACCGGACTCATAACGCCGATGATTTCAACACCGAGACATTCCAGAACGCTCGGTTACATTGTCGCGATTTTTTAGATTTTTTTTTCATCTTTCTTTTGTTTTGGTTTCTCTCAGCGCTCTAACACCATTCTCTCTTAGTCTCATTGAGGATTACATTTTGACTTGTAAGGTTGTAATTTTGAATTATGTTCGGTGAATTCTTCTTCAGATTTGGTATGCAAAAGTTATGAATTTCTCCAAATATTAATACATTATTTATCTTTCTTGGTCTTTTTATCAGTTAAGACCATCTTCTTGTAAATTATTTGCTTAAAATGATAGAAATATTTGTTAAGCTTGAGATATTTGTGTTCCCTAGCATGGCAGTATATTATTGTTTTGTTATGTTTTCTGCCTGTGTTACATGGGTTTAACTCTTTTTATTAACAATTTGAAGATACCAGTCTGCTCGAACAGGTCTTCGTGTTTGTTTTTTTATAAAATAAAATTTATTATTTTATACAAATTTATAAGTAATATAAAATAAAATGATAATAATTAGGGGTATTAAAAGACTTATAATTTATAAAATAATGTATATTTTTATTAGAACATTATTATGGCTAAATATTTTAAAATTAAATTTGATATAATTTATTTAGATCATAAAATCTTGAATAGATTATATTAAATTTGTACTAACAATTTCTATCTCAAATTGGTATCACCTTTCCGCTGAAGTTTTGGGTAAGGGTGGACAAAATGAAAAATTAGTTCAATTAAACTGAATTAAACTACTTTTTTTTCTTATTAAAGTGTACTATTTCATTTTAAAAATAAAGTTACATTATCTGAATCAAAGTGGTCTCTCTTTTATTTGTTGTTGCTAATGTGATAACAAAGTGCTTTTTCTGAGGATTACCACTAAATCTGAAGTTGGTGTCCATGCACCTCTCACCACAAACACACAACCCAAACTCAGGCCCTTAGGCCCATAGGATCCTCCTTAGTGTGTATTTCAGGCCCATCTTGTAACTCCATTTCTCTAACAATTCAAAGCGTGAATCCTACAGTTTTTTTTGGAGGTGATTGACGAAGTGTCTAGAAATAAAGGCCTCAATTGTGCCTCCGTGCCTTCATTTCTTATGTTTGTGTTGCTAGATATAGAAAAAGAGCAAAATAATTAAATAAGCAAAAGTAAAATACAGTACATAGTTTGAAGTAGTTGATTAAACTGTTAATAAAAGAAGTTCAATTTTTTTAAACTGAACTACAAATAAGTATAGTTCAGTTTTAATAAAAAGTAGTTTAGTTTTTACAGTGCAAAATAGTATAGATAATGCATAATTTAGTATAATTTAGTTAATTATGTCCAGCCTTAGTTTTGGGTAGAGCGCCACTTGGATTTAAGGATGACTCGCACTAAGTTCTAATTGAAAAGATAATCCCTAGTTTAGTATAATTTAGTAAATTATGTCCAACCTTAGTTTTGGGTAGAGTGCCACTTGGATTTAAGGATGACTCGCACTAAGTTCTAATTGAAAAGATAATTATATATATATATATATATATATATATATATATATATATATATATATATATATATATATATATATATATATATATATATATGAGTGCATCTAAGGTGTTGTATCTAGTTTTAGGTGTGCTTATGCTAACAAGAAACCTTTTACTTATTTCATTTTGTTTCTACAAGAGAAAATGAGTTTTTGTTTTTGTGGAGGAAAACATGTTTTTGGAGATCTTTGAGTCTATAAGGGCTTCTTGAAAGATTCATACTCTTCTCTTTAGTTATTCCTCTTCTTTTGTCTAAGTTATGAGTGCAATTATTACATTGAACAAGTCATTTGAAAGGATAATAACTACATACAACTTGTTATTATGCAATTGATACATTTTTCACTAAAATAATGGTGCTAACATGAGTCTTCATCTCAACTCGACAAAAACATTTGCAAATAACATAGTTAATAAATGTTATAGTGTCAACTTAAAAAAGAAAGATGTATCACATTATCTTTATCAACTTTAATTTCAAAATAATAAACCTCGTTATAGAATGATGATATATTCATAACAATAGAAATGGGAAACTGTCATAATGAAAACTTTGGTCAATCAAGAAGTTAGTTAAAATATTATACTAGTATAGTAGCTTTTTTTGAAAGATGGTATTCCACGTAGCTTTCACCATTTTTTCTTCATTAAAAATAATTGGGCTTCATTATGGGTTGTTGTTGAGTTACTATTCCATTCTCCACCGTCTCTACCACTTGAATCTTTATGTAACAGGGTAATAACTTAGTCTTATATTCACTGAACACGTCCTTGATTTAATAGGAATTCCATGATGAACAATTGTTAGAGGAAGCGGTCCTCAATGTTATTAAAATATAATTGCAAAATCTTTTAACAACCTTCTTAACATTTTGACTTCGGGTGTTGTTTATTCTTTTCTTGCAAACTAGTTTGTTATAGGTGAAACCGCTTCAAAGGTCCCTATTTTCGTAACTTTTTCCCAGTTACATCCCCGTTTTATTTTTTTTGCCAATTTGATCCTTAATAGTGTAAAATTGACTCAATTGAGCCATGGTCGTTAAATGAACTTAACCCCGTCAAGTTTTTGCTGTTCTGTTTGGGTGACGTGGTTATTATTAAAAATGTGGCTTGCATCAGAGCGTCTGCAGTGGATTATTGAGGTACGTGGCAGTTTCTTAAAAAAAGAATTTAAAAATTGGGTTTTATTTTAGAAGTTTTTATTAATTTGGGAATTAGGGTTCGTTTTTCAGAAAATTGGTGAAGAGAGAATTGCTTCGCAAAGCAATTCAAGGTTGCGGAATAGAGAAGTGTGTCACAAAGCAAAGCAACGAACCATGTCTATGCAGCATTCGTTTTCGTCTTGCACTTGCAATGAGTGTCGAAAGAATTTTCAATGTGTGAGCTCTCGTGGAGATGGTGGGTGGAGCAGGAATGAGGCGTCACTGAGTTGCCATTGTGGAGAGAAGTGTGTGCTGAGGACTGCAAAAACCACTAAGAATCGAGGGAGACAATTCTGGGGTTGCCCTAGGTATAAGTTTGGATCTGAAACTGTTGGATGCAACTACTTCAAATGGTTAGGTGATTGCTGTCATGACGAAAATGTTAGTTGTGAGGTGTTGGAAGCAAATGATCAGAGGTTGGTGAAGAGTTTTGAAATGGAAAGTGATAACAAGATAGTTGGACGAAATGCGGAGGAAAAGTTTGTAGCTGTGCACAAAGTCGTGATGGGTGTTGAAAGGTGGACAAAAATTTTGGTCTATGCTGTCAGTTTTTTATGTGTAATGAACATCATTGTAATTGCAATGTTGTTGGGAAGGGCATGATGATCTCTGTTTATGTGTAGTTGCAGTTGTTTAATGTAATGAAGTTGTAATTTTCTTTTCTGTTAGTTGCACTTCTTTAATGAAGTTAAGTTGCTCAATGGTTAATGAAATGATCTTTTGGTAGTGAAATTGGTTTTTGGCAGTTCTTTGGTTGAATTAGATGTTCATTGTATTAGTAGCATCTTATTTAGATAAATTCATATTACATTAAGCATGATTGCATTATTAGCAACTTAGATAATTGTACTGTATATAAATATTGCATTCACAGTGTAGACTAGGATGTTGTCACGGTAGTGTATATAAATGCTGCATTCACAACCATCCCATCTGCATTTCCTATCCATTTACATTAGTATCCGGCATTATAGTATCCATAAACGTTGCATTCACAACCATCCTCATCCATTCACAATGATTATAGTATACAACATTCAAGTTTAAAAGAAATACTTTGCATAAAATAAAATCAGCGAAGACGAAGACAAATACTATGGCATTGAGATACCAATATTGTATTATAATTGCAAAACATTGTTTCTCCAAATAACAATATATAGAAGTCTGACATATAAAACATACATTCTGATATAGAAGTCTGAAATATAAAACATAGATTCAAAACACCAATATTATATAGAAGTCTGACATCAAAGATCTATGTATTACAAAAAGCCTAAAACATTATAAGATCAATGATTTGGTTCTTCTGCATGTGCTGCACCTTGACCCAAAGAAGTGGGTTCTTCTCTTTCTGCCTGCATAACAGGTTCTTCGTTGCTGTTGGGACATGTTTTTTTGTTGTGACCCACTTCTCTGCACTTGCTACATCTCTTAACCAATCCACCTTTGGTCATTTTGGTGCTATCTTTCTTTAACTCCCACTGCTCTAACCTCCTTTTCTTTTTAGGACGTCCAGGCAACTTTCTTCTTGATGGTGGCATGATGTCTGGATATTGGGTTACCGCCCACATGTTTGGTCCATTGATAGGATATATAATAGATGTTTACTGCTCTTCATAGGTTGAAGTGAGAAAGCATACAGGAATGTACTCCTCTGCATCTATAGGTTTAGAAACCTCATTGCTGCTAAAGCATGAGCACAAGGTATTGCACTTATGCTCTATTTTCTGCAGGAGCATGAGTGTTCTTCAATATTGACCACAAACTTCTCTCCACTTTAGGACACATGTCTTACTTCAAATATCTTATGTGCAGACCAGCTGTGTAACAATAGGCAACAATAGACAACATTAGGCAAGATTAGGCAACATTAATCAGCAGCTATTAAAAAAAATATCTAATTACCTTGGAATCCAGTACTTTGTTAGTCGAGCTTCCTTTTGTAGTCTACTTAGTATTTTTGGACAAATTCTTGACTTAAATGAGCTTACCCTAGTCCTATTAGTGGCCCATCTTTTCATCATGTAAAGTCTAATATCCTCCAACATAGTTATAATAGGTTTTGTCCTCATCTGAACCAACACACTATTAAAGGCTTCTGACATGTTATTTACTAAGGTATCACATTGAGCTGTGCTTGTGAACCTTGATCTGGACCAAAACCTTTATTGCACATGTAAGCCATATAATCAGTATCTTAGATAATGAGAAAGTAAAACAAATTTAAAGTAAAGATTGTCACACCTTGGAGGAATAACTATCAAGTGCCGAGACGCTTCTTCATTGACCTCTCGGATACTTCTCATCTCATTCTCCCATTTCTGTGGGTGGGTTGTTGTTGCTGCCCTCCACATAAGCTTCTTGAGGTTCTTTCCTGGGAACTTTTTTCTGAAATTGGCATACAAATGCCTTACACAAAATCTGTGAGCTACTCAAGGTAAGAGATTTTGCACAGCTGGTAACAGTCCCTATCAATGTGAATGCATTATAATGTGATCTTTATTTGAACAACCCGAAAATAACATGATAAAAGACTAAAAACACACCTTTTGTTGATCAGATATCAAGGTCAGTGAAGAACACACCTCAGTTCCACCTAGGTCTTCAATGAGTAGCTCCATAAACCATGACCAAGTGTCTTTATTCTCAACCTCAACTATGGCATATGCGAGTGGCATCATTTGATCATTTGCATCTCGAGCAACAGCAGTTAACAGCTCTCCACGGTATCTACCTTTTAAAAAGGCTCCATCAAGGCCAATGATTGGCCTGCATAAGACAAAGATATCTTTGCATGCCTTGAAACATGCATAGAACCTCAAAAATATTTTTTTTCCATCATTTTCTTGAACTGCAACCTTGACAGTGGACCCTGGGTTTCTTGCTAATAACAGAGCGTAATCATAAAGTCTAAGATATTACATTTTGAAAGACCCTTCCACTTTGTTTGAAGCATACGCTTTCGCCCTGTAAGCCATATTTTTAGATATAGCTATGTTCCCTTTCCTACTTAACTTATCTCTAATATCAACTCCCTTAACATTTGGATTCTCTCTTACTGTTTTTCCAGTTTTTTACTTAGCCATTTCGCATTGAACACACCCAACTTGTGCTCCCTACTGCAGGTGTGTTTGTCCACCACAATCCTCAATTGCCATGTATCTACTGCCTCCATGTAAGCAAAATAAGCTATCCAAGGACATGCTCCTTTTGCTCTCACACACTTAACCCTTATTCTCTTCTTATCATTTTTCATAAATTTCAGATTTCTTCCATTCTCTAATGCATATGTTTTGATGTCATCCATGATGTCTTTTTTCTGCCCAAAATATGTTCCCACATCCCACTTGAAATCAATCATATTCTTTGGCATATTAAATGTAATAAATTTTCCATATCCCTCTTTAACCTCTTCATCATCACTTTCTTCATCACTTATCTCAGGAGAACTTAGGTCCTCCGATTCCCACTCATCATTGAATAAAGAGGTATCACTAATGTCATTATCTTCCAACTCTGGATCAGACAGACCACTGCAATCAAGATCCATCTTACCACAAGTATCATCATCTCGGTATTCACACTCGATATTTATGTCTACTAAGCCATCCATACCACTAACCTCACCAGTATCATCATCTGATGAACACCATTCACGAACTTCTACTTCTATGTTACCCTCGACAACATCATTTGCTTTTGTCCTCTCATCATGTGCTACATCAACTACTGTTGTATCCACAACATCAATAGGATTTGTCCTCTCAACTTGTATCCTCTCACATTGACCACCTACGCCCTCAGGTTCAACATCTTGACCTCCTTCATCACCCTCATGGATCTCGGGTTCAACATCTTGACCTCCTTCATCACCCTCATGCATCTCAGGTTGAACATCCTCACCCCCTTCATCAACCTCATGCATCTCAAGTTGAACATCCTCACCCCTTTCATCAACCTCATGAATCTCAGGTTCAACATCCTCACCTCCCTCATCAACATTATATTCAATCATGTGAATGACATCAGGTTTAGACACAAAGTGCACAACATACAAATGAAATTGTCCATTTAACTTAGCTAAATTCACCATATGCATGGCTCCTACGTCATCACTCAAAGGTTCTAGCTTATTATCTAAAACAGGACCACATCCAACAGAATAAAATAAATCCTTAAATCCATTATACCCAAGTGCTTTAACTACACTCAATACTACAAAGTAACTCCACTTGTTAGGGTCAAAAAACATAGTATCACTTTCCCCTACATACTTTAGGCACCCTTCGTTGACCAATTTCCCCCCATGATGAATCACAACCTCTATATCATCCTCCATGACAGACAAGATAATGAAGAATATTCTATACCTATAATTTAACGTAAAAAGACAAATATTAGAACTTTAATGAAATGAAAGTGACAGCAGATAAGGATATTTAACTATGGGGGACAGCCGGGACCACAATGGCGTGCAACATTTTAGAACGACAACCCAACCCCACATTACAAAAAGCTTCACCATGTAAAAACAACATCCACCGAATATTAAATTGATGTCTATGTATAGAACGTACACTAACCTGGAACGAAGATCGACCCCACCACCGCTTCCGATAAACGTTTTTGGTCTTCGCGATTCACCTCGAACCTCCAAAATGCAACCCTTAAACAAATTACGAAGCTCAAATGGCCTAATTTCCCTCCTCACTATGGACTTTGACTACTTGTGATTCACTCCGCTTCACAATCTCTTCCCAATTTCAAAACGCAAATGTTTCTGAAAACCCCAATTTCACGAACCCTAATTTAAAAATGTTTATGAAAACCCCCAATTTTTAAAATGATTTTTTGCAAAATGCCACGTGAGTAAAAAAAACCAGCCAAGATACTCTGTGCAGGCCACATATTAAATAATAGACACGTCACCCAAATAGAACAGCAAAAACTTGACGGGATTAAGTTGATTTAACAGCGATGACTCAATTGAGTCAATTTTACACTATTAAGGATCAAATTGGCAAAAAAAATAAAATGGGGATGTAACTGGGAAAAAGTTACGAAAATAGGAACCTTTGAAGGGGTTTAACCTTTGTTATATAAACCAGGACATAAACATATTATCAACTTGTCTTTTTACTTGTTTATTTAGAACTTTAGGGGATATCATCGTGTTGGATAGACTTTAATCTTATCTTTTAAAAATATGTCTTGCATGTCTTATTGAGTAAAACATGTCAAAACAATTTTAGTTTACTGGTTCTATCAGTTACCTTTACAGTTGCACTTGTACGTTGTATATAAATACTGTTTGGTTAATCTATTTCAATACACATATACTTTTACTCTTCACTTTTCTCTTCCAAATTCTCTAACAGAATTGGTATCCATAGCGTAGGTCGCGAAGAGACCTGGGATACTTCAAGAAATCACAAAAACACAGTGTGGTGAGGGTGATTGGTACTTAAAGCAAGAAGAAAGGTGACGTTCAAGACTTGAGTTCTTGAATAAGTACGTGTCTGAAGAATGGTGGGAAGCGACATCTCCACGACGAACCTTCCAATACTCACAGAAAAGAACTGGACGAGGTGGAGCACACAAATGAGAGTGTTGTTTAAGTTCCAAGATGTGAGTGACGTTATTGAAGGTGATGACCGTGAGCTCGGCGTTGGTGCAACTGAAGAGCAGAAAGTCGTGTTCAAGAAAAAGGATAACAAGGCGCTCTTCATCATTCATCAATGCGTTGATGATAACCATTTCGAGAAGATTCAGAACGCTACCACTGCTAGAGAAGCAGGGGGCATACTTGTATGTTGCCACATCGGAGGGGAGAAGATCAAGAAGGTGAAGCTTCAAACCCTTAGAGGGCAGTATGAGTTATTGCAAATGGAAGACAACGATAGGGTTGGTGACTATTTCAACATAATACTCACCATTACAAATCAGATGAAAGGGTGCGGGGAAGTCATTAATGATCTGATGATTATGGAGAAGATTATGAGGTCGCTACCACGGAAGTTCGATTATATAGTAGTTGCGATAGAAGAGTCGAAGGATCTTTCAAAGATGAAGGTTGAAGAGCTTCAAAGCTCGTTGGAAGCCCACGAAATGAGGATGATGGACAGAAATCTAGCCAAGAACGATGAACAAGCGTTGAAACTACATCATTCCAAACACGACGAAAAGAAGAAATCACAGAAATAGAAAGGAAAACGATCAAAAGGGAATTGGAAGGCTGATAAAGACAAGAATGACAATGTTGATAAATTTGTATCAGTGGAGAAAGATGGAAGAGCAGAGAAGAGTTACTATCAAAAGAAGGATAAAAGAAACATTAAATGTTTCAACTGTAACAAGTATGGACATTACGCTTCAGAGTGTTATGCGGATGAAGGGAAACAAAGGTGATATCAAGTTAAGGAAGCAAATGTCCCTTAGGAGGATTCAGATTCAGAACCTCTAACTCTGATGGTGACCACTTCAGGCGAAGGCTCCAACTTTCAAAATGACATGTGGTACCTTGATTCTGGGTGTTCGAACCATATGACGTGCCCTCTAGACCGACTGATCAACTTTGATGATTCGAAGAAGAGTAGAGTCAAGTTCGTTGATGACAATACTCTGAGAGTTGAAGGCATGAGAGATGTTGTGATTCGGAGGAAGAATGGGTCGCATGCAGTGATCAAAAGTGAGCTGTTTGTTTCAGACATGAGGTGCAATCTTCTAAGTGTTGGACAACTGATCCAAAAGGTGTTTAAGGTGGTGATGGAGAATAACAAGGTTGAGCTCTTAAATAATGATAAGAATCCGATCTTGAGAAGCAAGATCTCAAAGAGCAAAACCTTTCAAGTTAGCCTGGAAGCGGTAGAAAATTTTGAGTGCATGGCTTTAGTGAAGATCAGTGAAGAAAGATAACTATGGCACTTAAGATATGACCACCTAAACTTCAGAAGTTTGCAACAACTCAGTGCGAAGAGGATGGTTCATGGCTTGCGTGAGATTGCTCTACCAGAAACGGTGTGTGAAACATGTATGGCGGGGAAACAAACAAGGAAGCCGTTTAAGAACAAATTGAATATGAGAGCTAAAGCTTGTCTAGGCGTCGTACATTCAGACATTTGTGGTCTAGTTGAGGTGCCAACGATTGTTGGAAACAGATACTTCATCTCATTCGTTGATGAATTCAGTAGGATGATCTGGGTGTATCTGATTAAGGCAAGAAGGACGCACTGGAGATGTTCATTCGATTCAAAGCTCATGTTGAAAGAGAGTGGCAAGCAGCTGAAAATACTCAGGACAAACGAGGGAGGAGAATACATCTCTGCTGCTTTTGAGAATCATTGTTAGACGCATGAGATTGTACATGAGATCACGACTCCATACATTCCTCAGCATAACGGGCTTGCAGAGGAGGAATCATATGATTTTTAATCTGGCCAAAAGCATGCTGAAGGAGAAGGATTTTCCACGAAAGTCGTGGGGCGAGGCGGTGTCCACATCTATCCACTTACTTAACAGGTGTTCGACGAAGAACCTAAAAGAAAAGGTGCCACTTGAGGCGTGGATTGGAGAAAAGCCGACAGTTGGCCATTTGAGAGTGTTCGGGTCACTTGCGCACATGCATGTCCCATATCAAAGGCGATCTAAGTTGGAAGATAAAAGCAAAGTAATGGTGTTCATCGGTTATCATCCAACTGAAGCATACAAACTCTTCGACCCAGTTGAAGAGAAAGTTACCTTAAGTAGGGATGTGGTGATTCTGGAAGACCAATGCTGGGATTGGAATCAGAAGCGCACTAAGCTGCTGAAGACCAGGACAATGGAAAATGTTGATAAACTCTATAACAGTGGAGTCAACGACGATGTCAAAGGACAGAAGGCATGTGTAAGGTGATGAATCTAGCAGACCATGAAAGCAGCGGATGCAGCCACAGAGATTTGGTGAGTGTGAGGTTTACTCAGATGCGCAAATAGACAATGAAGGTTATCTAGTTCACATGGCTTTGCTGGCTGGGGGCAGAACCCATAGATGAAGTCGAAGCACTAAAAGAACCTGTGTGGCGAAACGCTATGAGAGAAGAAATAGAGTTCATCGAGAAGAATGGAACTTGGCAGCTTGTCAACCTCCTTGCCAAGAAGAAGAGTATCGGAGTGAAGTAGGTGTTTAAACCTTAGCTGAGACCTGATGGATCTGTGTTGAGATACAAAGCTCGTTTAGTGGCAAAGGGCTTCCTCCAAAGACAAGGCTTAGACTTTAATGAAGTGTTTGCACCAGTTGCTAGGATGGAAACCATCAGGTTGGTAATAGTTGTAGCCTGTGTGAAGCAGTGGTTGTTGTGTCAGCTCGAAGTGAAATCCGCTTTTCTCCATGGCCCATTGAAAGAGGAGGTGTATATCAAGCAACCACCTGGATTTATTAGCAAAGGCAAAGAGCACCATGTGTACAGGTTGAGGAAATCACTATACGGTCTGAGGCAAGCTCCTAGAGCTTGGAACAAGCGCATAGATGCATTCTTGCTTGGACTTGGCTTCACTGGATGTTTTGTGGAACATGACGTGTATGTGAAAAGAGACGAGGAAGAGGAGCAATTGATCATCAGTTTGTACGTGGATGATCCACTCATCATTAGATTAAACCCATCACATATAAACGAATTGGAGAAGCTTATGAGGTTTGAATTTGAGATGACAGATTTAGGGAAGCTGAGCTACTTCTTGGGGATGGAATTCACCTACACTACAACAGGTTTGATACTACATCAGAGGAAGTATGCTAAGGAACTGCTTGAACGTTTCAATATGTTTGGGTGCAACTCTACAAAGAGTCCAATAGAGATGAACTTAAAGTTACTGAGTTGTGAGAATGAAGAAAATGTTGAAGCAACCGTGTACAAGCAGATTGTTGGCTCGTTACGGTTTTTGTGCAATAGTAGGCCGGATCTGTCATTCAGTGTGGGGTTGATAAGCAGATTTATGGGAAAATCGAAGAAGGCACACATGCTGGCAGCTAAAAGGGTGTTGAGATACGTCAAAGGTACTACAGATTTTGGCATCCTATTTCGTTTTGGAACACGCGATACTGATGGAGAAAACCTAAAGCTTATTGGCTTCACATATTCGGATCATGGTGGTGATTGTGTTGAGAGGAGAGCACATTAGGTTATGTGTTTATGCTAAATGGATCTCCAATTTCGTGGTGCTCCAAGAAGTAGCCTGTTGTGGCTCTGTCCAGCTGCGAAGCTGAGTATAACAGGTAGCTATGCAACATGTCAGGGGGTCTGGTTGGAAGAAATTCTGAGGGAGTTGATGATCCCTGCGAAGGCACCTTTGGGACTAAAGATAGACAATGTTTCTGCCATCAATCTCTCCAAAAATCCTGTCAGCCATGGCAAAAGCAGGCACATAAAGGTGAGATATCATTTCCTTAGAGACATGGTGAGCAAAGGAAGAATAGTGTTGATATATTGCAACCCTGAAGAACAACTGGCAAATGTTTTTACAAAAGCTGTAAAGATCAAAAGACTTGAGTGGTTAAGATACGAAATTGGGGTGAGACCTTGTGAGTGTTTGACTTGAAGGGGAGTATCGAGTAATACATATTTATCATTTCTCAAAAAACTTGTACAATACATGACAATAATTGGAATTAATAACTAATTTAAATAAAAGAATATTTTCATAAAGTGTGTTGATGTTTAAAGCTTAAAACTATGCAAAAATAATTAAAATTCTTTTTTGGATTTTAACAAACACTTAAAATGCAAAATAGATTAAAAATGATATAGTATTATTATTGTTAGGATTAGACTTCACCAAACCTCACTTTCATGCATATAAACACTCAACTTCTCTCTATTTCAATGCTAAAGTCAACTCACGAGTTTATTCTCAAATCCTAATTTCTTAGTAGAACGAGACTATATTTTATTAGTAAAAGTCAATTCCTTGAAGACTTAACAAACAAACCTACTTTCACAATAAGTATTTAATATATATATATATATATATATATATATATATATATATATATATATATATATTTATATTTATATTGTTATAGATTACAAAAAGATATTTTTCATTATCTAATTAATTAAATATCAAGCTATGAATGATCAAACCACAACCAACATTAAACATAAAAATAAAATTCTAATGTTAAAGGAAATACATATATAAATATAAACAATATCAATTACATCTATTTCAAACAAAATAAGTTTAACTCTTCATTAATATTTTCAAAATAAATCAATCTCACATATATGAATTAGGTTAAAAATAAATAAACCAAATCTAACTCACTTTATGACGAGTAAAAATATTTACAACCTAATTTAACGATCCACCCACAATAGATTAAATAAATTGATTACTAATCCATATAAAAATAAAAAAAATATTTTTTTTTCATATTCAAGTATTTAAATTTGCGGCTTAATAACAAAAAAAATAATGTATTGCAGCTTTTATCAACTAAGTTGTTTAGTTTGTTATCTTTTATACAATGCAAACTATTCACCCAATCTACATTGTATGCTGTTCATTAAAAAAAAAAAAGTAAACTCATTTTTTTGTGATACAAAATTATAAATAAAATAAAAACTCTCATTTAAGCATCTCTAACAAATACTGATATAATAAGGCATCTTCATATGAGATAACCATAAGATATTTCAAGTGAATGTTTTTGTAATAAACAAATCAAAATAAACTACTTGAAAAGTTGAATAGAAAAGTTCAACAGAAAACCACATATGATAGTTGTGAAGTAATAGCATCGAGAATTTGTTTTCAATAATCGTATCTATAGCAAAACCTTCATTATATATATAATTCTTTTATTAATTAAGATATAAATATAAATGGACCAAAACTGTACACTTTTTTTTATTAAATTAAGGGTTAAATATGTTTTTAGTCTCTATATTTTGGAGCGATTTTGGTTTTAGTCCCTCCTTCAAATTATGGTATAATTTAGTCCTTTAACTTTAGAAAATTCTGGTTTTAGTCCTTTTTACCAAATTTTTTTAACTTTATTTTTTATTTCAAGCGCATTTCTAAGTTAACATTGAAGCAAAAATGTGTCAAACAGTATAAACAATCCAAATGCTATAATGAAACGTGCTTGAAACAAAAAATAAAGTTAAAAAAATTTGTTAAAAAGGACTAAAACCAAAGTTTTCTAAAATTAAAAGACTAAATTGTACCATAGTTTAAAAGAGGGACTAAAACCAAAATCGTCCCAAAGAATATGGACTAAAAACATATTTAACCCTTAAATTAAAATAAGATGGACAAACGACAGCGCAACCCAAGATTGTCCTAGGTATTTGATATTAGATTTCATATCCAAGGGTTTCATCTAAAACGAGCACTACTCAATCACCACCGTCTGATTAAGCCACAACCTACCGAATCCAACGGTCGTTTCCTTCCCACCATATTTTTCAATTCTTAAGCGTCGTGCACTCGCCACTCACTTGCCCCTTATCTCTCTGTTCCGCTTTCTGTTTCTCTCTTTCCTAATGGCCACTGTTCTCAGAACCCCCACTTTTCGGCCAGCGCCTCCGCCGCGCGCTGCCAAGTCGCCGAAACCCTCGCGAGTCGCCGTTGCCTCGTTCAGACAAAGCGCTACCTGCAGGAGAAAACCCTCGCTCCTCTCTTCCCTGGGGTTCCCTCCTGTTCCCTCTCTGCTGTTCGTCAGGTTCGTGCCCTTCGCTTTCGACGGCGACACCGAGGCCCCACAGGTTCAGGAACCGGAGGTTCAGGTTCTGGTGAGGATCTCCCTCTCTCTAGCTAACGCTTTTTTCTTTTGTTACTTGTTTATTAGCTGAGGAATTCGAACCAACTTTGAATTTCGAGTTTTATATTTGTTCGGAATTTTAGCATTTTCTGGTTTGGTACAACGAGACATTTGTTAAAATGATTATTGATGTTGTGCTGTAAAATCAACTAGGTGTGACATGAAAGTGTGAGGGGTGTGTTAAGATTCTATGGTGGATTAGGCACAATGTCCGATGCATTCCTTATAATTAATTGTTTTGAGCGATTATTCCGTCTTAGAAATGTCTTTAGATGTTGATTGTACCTAGTTCGTTTTCAATTGTAATATCAATCACCCGTTCCCTTCAAGTGCTTACTTCAGTATGGTCTTGCGGCTAAATTTTTAAGTTACGCCCACATGAGGTTTGCGATAAGGATTAAACTTGGATAAAGTTCCGTAAGTCCTGTTTTGTCACTTCCTAATCAGAATTGTTGTTTCATCTTGAAAATTTGCGTATTTAATCTTTGCATTCGAAAATTATACAAATTACCGAGGTCACTCCAATTCTAATTGTCCAAAGATTGAATATAGGGTTTTAAGTATTAATGCTGCTAATTAATGTTTGAGAGTATGATGTTGTAGTTTTTCGGTAAGCAATGCTGCCCAGCTGGAATCTATACAGGGTTTAGTAGGTTATGTATGCCGAGGAGTATGGAAGGATTGAGTGAAATAAAAGTTAAGCAGATAATGGCCGGTTCTTGATGATACTGATCTAGTATTTAGGGAAAAGGATCTTCCATACTAAGGGTGGGGTTTGACACTTGTAGTTCAAGATGGGACTTTTCAGATTTCATCACATTCCTACCTGATCTTTTGGAAATTATAAGTTATGATTATCAAATTTTTGTTATCTAACTCTATACTCTTGTGACTTTATGATTGTAGATAGAGATAATGGATTAACTTGCTATCAAACTCTAGTTTGGACAAACTTAGATAACTCGTTAAAATTGTGTAAATTGGCATAAACACGAATTAGCTACTTTGGAATGAGTGTTTTTTTTTTCTCTCCTTATTCAGCCTTTGGCAATAGGGTTTTTACTAGGGCTCAAATGATTTGGAGAAATTAGCTCTTTTGAAATGTTTTCACTTTAGGAACTTGTGTTTATATGCATCCACATTATTACAGAGCTGCTGTTGATATGTTTTAATAATTTTTATAGGTTTAATTGCCCAGTTGGTCCCTAAATTATTTTAAAATTTCAAGTAGGTATCTTAACTAAGAAAGTTTGGAATTGGGTCTTGATAATGTACATCTTTTTTAGTATATCTGTTGACAAACTATTTATTCTTTATTGGTGGGTTGGAATGGCTAGAAAGTGACAATCCATGGCATTTTTTGACAGCCAGAAATTGACAATCTTAAATTGGCATTTTTTTAGTGGTTTCATCCCGCCAATAAGGAGGGAATAAGGAATATTCCGTGGTAGATGATGGTTAAACGGATTACTAACCCTAGGGACCTGATTAAAAGAAATCATATGATTAAGGACCTATTTGAAAATTCCCATATAGTTAGGGATTGACTCAGTACTTAAAGACTTTTTATAATATGGAAGCTCCATTAGTTCATGTAAACTCGTTAGTTTGACAGCATCTTGTATTAAACTACAACGTCCTAGGCAGACATAATTTACAAGAAATCAACCCTCTTACTGTAATATTGGATTTTTATTGCTACCTCAAGCACATTATGTGAGTCAGTAGAACATGTAATCAACACAATATAACCAAAAACCAAACCAATAAATAACATAAAAAAATTAAATAAAATAAATTGAAATTAAAGAAGATAGCTCCATTATAATTATTTTCGTTTCTATTGCTTCTTTGTCAACTAGTTTAAGATTCCTCCTTGAGTTTAATCGAACTATCTAGTTTGACAACCTTGTAGGCAGGTGTTATGTTATGATATTTAGCATGTTTCCAATTTTTCTTCCTCGTTGCATTTTTTTCTCCATGTTATATTATATTATTTTGTTCTTTAGCATTTGCACTGTCGAAGTCATCTTTCATACTATGGTACCTCTTCTTCCTAATTTAAGAGACATCAAGCGATATTTGAATTTTTTAATCACTACACTACATATTACTCTTCAAATGGAGTATGAATTTATCAATAAGGTTTTGATTCCACACCACCATTTTTGGCTCATACAATTTTAGACTTTTCTAGTAGATTTCACGCTTGAGGAATACACGTCATTGACATTTTGTAATTTGACTAGCTGAACAAAGAAAATAATGGGGGTTCTTATGTGCAAATGTGACAGGACCCTTTAGATGGTGCTGTTGACGTAAAGGACAGTGCAAGTGACAATGAGGGTACCGATGCTGATGAAGCATCTGCTTCACCTTTTGTATTGTTACTTCAATCATACAAAGAAGCATTGGCTAGTAACGATGAAGTCAAAATTGCGGAGCTGGAATTGTCATTAAAATCCATTGAAGATGAGCAAATAGAACTTGAAGGGAAAATAGCTGCTTTATCTGAAGAGTTGTCAATAGAAAGGGATCGGATTCTAAGGATTAGTGCAGACTTTGACAATTTTCGGAAGAGGACAGAGAGAGATCGTCTTTCCTTGGTCACAAATGCTCAGGGTGAAGTTGTAGAAAGTTTATTGCCTGTATTGGATAATTTTGAGAGAGCAAAAACCCAGATTAAGGTGGAGACAGAGGGAGAGGAGAAAATAGTCAACAGCTATCAGAGTATATTTAAACAGTTCAATGAAATTCTAGCTTCCCTTGGAGTTGAACCAGTGGAGACAGTTGGAACACCCTTTGATCCACTGGTAAGTTAATCTACACAGTAATTTCAATGAGTAGACTTGTAGTAAAATTCAAGTTTATCTAACTTTCAAGAAAAATAATCTTATCATTATAGAGGGGATACTGTTTTAAGTAAAAATGAAACTGAGAAATTTAACTTTTCTAAAGGCTGGAATGCACCAGAGTTTTATAATAGTCAATTTTTTTTGGCGCACTATGCCCTTAATTTTTGTTCAACTTCTGTAATATAATTTATATTGTCTTTGGATTATTTCAATATGGATTTTAGATTTTGTCTCCTCCATGAAAAATATCTTATTTTTGTTTAAGAAAACATGTTTTGTTTGGTTCCAGTCTTCCATTACATTTTTTATGGCATAATGCTGTCATCTATGATTGATGCAGGCACGCAAACCTGTTGGCTCGAAATTCAATCATGTCCTTGATGAACTTTTTCAAACACTTTATCAAGCTTGTTCAGGTTTCCTGAAGACCTTGACACGCTTTTAACCTTGACACGCTTTTAACCCAAAGCAATTCGTGATTGTTTCGAGCCAACTTGGTGAGTGTAAAACTGCATCACAAAAAATATCAAGAGAAATGTTTTAGCAAAATCTGTTGAGAATCTCATCTCAACACATAATGTTAGTTAGTTAGAGAATTACTTCCAGCTGGTTGAGATGATACTTTGTTTCAAACCTTTTGTCTGAGCTACAGCCTTGAATGAAGCACTAGACACAATGTTTCTATTGTCTAGAAATTTTATTTTGTTTGTTTCTGAACTATCGGACATTAGAGTCATGAGAACTAGTTTTTCTGATAAATAAATCATATTTTCATTTTATTTGTTAAAGCTACATGAAGCAATTATGCGTGAGGATTCTGCTGAATTTGAGGATGGGATCATAATTCAAGAATTCAGAAAGGGTTTTAAACTTGGTGACCGTCTATTACGTCCATCAATGGTGAAGGTATCAGCTGGTCCTGGACCTGCAAAGCCTGAACAAGAAGCACCGCAAGAAGAACAAGTTAACACTGAAATCTCGGAGCACAGTAAAGAGAACGAGGGTGGAACAGAAGCAGAGTCTGCTTGAGAGGTCAAAACTTTTGCTTGATTTCAGTTTTGAAATAGTAGATCAATTTTAATCTCCAGGAACATAATGTTGGCTGTAAGAGTTGCCCCAGAAAGTATTCCACTCAAGTTTCCCCTAAAAGAAATTAAATTTTTATGGCTTTCGTAGAGATGACTAAGTTTTCAGAGGTACCATTTTCCTGAAAGGAAGATTAAGTTGCAAATGATCAAGTGCTTTGCACCTGACATTAGAATATAAATTCTTTGGTTTGGCAATGCAATGCAGCAACGCATGACTTATTTTGGTTCTTTGAAAGCCTCAATTATTCTTTACACAATTTTACAAAACTGAAAACATTCACAAATCTATCTTGTTTGTTGATTAACGAAAAAAATAATCCACAGCTCATCTTTTCTGTCATTAGATAAAAAGGGAAAAGAAATTGCTAACAAAATGAATGAACAGTGTACGAGGGTAATGCGTGAACATGAAAATGGAAACATTATAGGGAAGAGAAATTTACGTACTTGGAATATTTTAGAAGTAAGCTTGAACAAATCCTAGCTTCAAGCCTACAGTATCACTGTTTTTACTCCGCTCAGAATAGATATTGTGCCAGTCTTTGAAAGTGTGCTAGAGTATAAATAGAGCGTTGCAAATGACAATAAATAGAGCTTTCTGTATGGAAAATGTAACCTTTTTACTCAAATAGCATCATCTGTGTGGTCCATGGACTGCAGTATCTTCGTTACTCTGCATAACCAATGCTATTGCTTCCTGCACTCCCACAATTACACAATTACTAACTGCACCCTCAAAGTAAGAAAAATACTCACCACTACCATTATCATCATTGCCACTATGTCATTGCCGCCGCCGCCGCTGCATATGAAGAAGTGTGGAAGAACTCTGCAGGGTAAAAAGAAAAGAAAAAAAATGTGGAAATGGAAAGTTATTTTGGAAATGTTGTGTGTTTTGGAAAGCTGTTCTGAAACATATTTCATGGAAAAATGTTTCAAAAAATTTATTTTTAAGCGGAAATTTGCGAAACAGTTGAGAAGGGAAGGTACTAAGTAACATAGTTTTTCAAATGGATAAATTTGTCACTTGAAAAAAATTTCAAGAATAACTCTACTGTGTAAGAAAATGTTTCACAATAAAGAATTTCATTCGATCTTCAGAAATGTGTTTTCAAGAAAGTTTGACTTTATTTACAGTCAATAATTTTATATAAAATAAGATGTGAACTAGTTTCAATAATATGTATTTGAAAATAGCATGTCAAAACTATTACATATGCTTTAAACTGACTTTTCACGCTTCTATTTTTTCATTCTTGTAATTCTAAATTATTATGAAATATTATTTTATTTTCTTAAAATATTTTATGTTTTTTAAAATTTACAAACTCTTTTTACTTTCTATATCTTTCACCTTTCTTTAAATTTATCTTTTTTGTAAATCTTTGTTGAATCTTTTTATTTATCATACTTTCTGTATTTATTATTGTTTCCTTTTTACGTTCCTTTTCTCTATCTTTGATAGAGTTTTCTCAAATCTTATTTTCATGATATAGTGATACGTAATAAGTAATAAAATAAACAAACCAAACTTAAATTATATATTCAAATATTTATGAATCAATTTGATATATTAAATAATATGTTCTATGTTGTTAATTTTTTTGTATAGTTAATTTTCTTTTTAAATAAAGCAAACAAATAAAAATATGTGAAATATTTTTATAACTTGAAATTAATCAAAGTTACGAATTCGAGTAAAGTGATTCGTGAATTTAAATCAAAATAAATTTAAACTGTATTATCAATCTCTTCCAAACCCGATATAAGGTAAAATAAATTTTAAATAAACACAACAATTTAATTTAATATATTATAATTGTTAAATTAATTTTTCTGTCTGTTTTATCTTAATTTTTTCTGTCTGCTATATCCTAAGAAACATTAATCTGAAAAACTACAAAAAGATGAAGACAGTGTTCTTCCACGACGTCAACATAAACTAAAAATTTCATATTCAATCCAACTCATCAAATTTCCATAAATAATAGCTGGTTTTTTCTTTTTTTTATTTTGATGTTACGTTAAAATTTCGACAATTATATGTCAAATCAGCTAATAAATATATTGTTTCATATGTTATGTTCACATATCTACATGTAGCTGTCAATGACCTAATAAATTTACATTGTTTGATAGGATTTATATATTAAAAAATAGGTTAAATATATTTTTATTCCCTATATTTTGGGGTAATTTTGGTTTTAGTCCATTTTCAAACTAAGGTACAATTTAGTTTTTCAACTTTAGAAAACTCTGGTTTTAGTCCTTTCTACCAAATATTTTTAACTTTATTTGCTGGTTCAAACGTATAACATTGAAGCAAAAGTGTGTCAAAAAGTGTAAACAATCCAAATGCTATAATAAAACGTGCTTAAAACAACAAATAAAGTTAAAAAAATTTGATAAAAATGACTAAAACCAACCAGAGTTTTCTAAAGTTGAAGGACTTAATTGTAGCTTAATTTGAAAATGAACTAAAACCAAAATCGCCCCAAAGTATAGGAACTAAAAACATATTTAACCCTTAAAAAATTTTAGAAACTTTCAACCATATTTCATCTATACGAGTTCTACTTTCTTTGTTACTCTAGCCAGGAAACATGGAGAGTGGTTAAACATTTGAAATTATGAAAACTAAGTAATATAAGATTATATTTCTTTTTAGGGTAGTATTATTTTTACATTCAATCAATTTTTACACAAATTTCATATCTATTATTTTACATTTTAATTTTTAATTTTATTTATAAATACAAAAATAATTGTTTTAACGACCGTAATACTTTTAAATTGTCAATGAAATTATTTTAATTTTTTTAATACTTAAATTTTACAATTATTTTAAACAATGAAATTAATTTGAAATAAAAAGTTAAAATATGATATATTTTTCAAATTTAAATCACATTACTTAAAAGAAAAATCAACTTTATGTACTTTATTCAAGAGATTTTCATTTTTCCAAACCCATTTTTATCAATTTAAGTGAGAATAAAAGAAAAAAAAAAACACGAAATGGCTAACTGGATCTTCTATTATATTCAATGAGGCAATAATTTCGTACGTGATTCACCTTACTATGCTTATTTATTACCTCGTTACAAAGACAAAAAGACATTATAATTCACAGGTTGGAGGATTGTTCAAATCCGATACTGAGATAACTTTATGCATGTGATGATGCTGTGCATGACAGCACATAGATAATCTACGTGTAAAGCTACTTCAATTATATAATAAAACCACAATTTGTTAACCAGAATCATGATATCATGCAGATTAAAAGAATTTGAAAGGAATATTTAATAGATATGGTGATAGAGACGTAAATATAATTTATCCTTTTGATTTGGTTATTTTTCTTGGTTTTGAGATTTATGGAGAAAAAAATGATAAAGTTTCTGAAAGAAGGGTCAGTGAACTTTAAGTTGGATTGAAGTTTAAACTCCAAATTAGTATCTATGGATAATTTTATTTAGGCTTAATAGTTCTTTTCGTCTTTATTTTCGTCATGTGTGTTCGTTTTGGTCTCTATATTTTTTTTTGTTCAATGTTGTTCTAAAAGTCGTAATTTGTGTTCAATTTAATCCTTTTTACTAATGCCGTCTAAATCGATAACGGCCAAATCTCCACATGTGCGAGTGAACTGTCATTTATGTTCTGACGTGGACTAGATCAGTCATCATCATAGGGACCGCATTCGAAAATAATTAACAGAAATGACGACTAGATTGAATAACCTTCATTCATTAGAAAACATAGAGCCACATCACCATCTTCTTCAACCTTCAACCCAATAAAAAATAGAAACCCTACTTTCTTTCTAAAATCCTAACCCTAGCGCCGCCACACCTAAACCCTCAGGCCACCACCTCAATCACCACATACCTGCAAACGAAACCCAGAAGACCATTACCATGACGCTGCTGCGACCACCTCCATGCGCCACCATCTTCATCGCGCGCCTTCACCATCATCTTCTTCCTAGTTCGCGCTGCCACCATAGCGATTGGGGGTTTCGATTTGGGGGTTTTTGTTGTGTTATCTGGTTTTTGTAAATTGGAATGTATGATTTTCATTTCAAAATTGATTTGGGGAATTTTTGGTTCTTCTCTGTTTTGCGAGTGGTTAGAGATTTTGTTCTTCCCTGCAGGTATGAGTTTTGTGAGGTGGGAGATGAGGGTTCAGATTGGGAATGTTAGGGTTGCTGAACTTGGGGTTTTTCGTTTTGGGTTCATTTGATTCGCGATAATGGGTTTCATGGTGATTATTGTTGGATGCACGAGTGGCGCCAATGAAGGTGTTGGTAGGTGGCCATGGGTGGTGTTTTTGGGTGGTTGTTGGACAGAAAAAATGATGGAGGTGAGAAGATGGTGGCTGGTCGTGACCGTGGCGGCGATGGTTAGGGTTAGGTGGTGGCTAGGGTTTTTGTGTAAGGGGAAATTAGGATTTCTGGAAGTAGGAGATGATGATGGCGTGTCAAGGGTGATCTGTCATTGATTGTACAACTGGACAGTTGGCCGTTAATGATTTAAACGCCGTTTGCAAAAAGGACTACATTGAACCTAAATTACATTCTTTAGGACTACATTGAACAAAAAAAACATGGGGACTAAAACAAATTTTCGTAACCAAAATCCACCAAAAGAGCTATTAAGCCTTTTATTTATAATATCTTATGTTCGTATCCGGTTTAAAATGTTAGTATCCGGTCTAAAATGTATTAAGTGCATTGTCTAAAAAGATTATTTAAGATTTTTTTATTATAAAGCAATTTAAAAAACTTCTATTATCCTTTTAAGTAAGTATTATTCTAGGAACATAAATCTATAATTTATATTAATTTTATAAATATAATAATAATTTTTAAGGAATTTGTCGTTAAAAGACCAACAAACTAAGAACTTTCCCTAATATAGAATAGGGAAAAAACTTGAGAGAAAAGAAGAATGCAACGAGAGAAATGAAAATTGAATGAACGAATAATTCTATGTAGTACTCTTTTCTATAGCTGGTAAATTTTAATCGGTAAAAAAAATTGCTATAAAAAGTATATTTTTGACTAGTGAGTAGTTGAATGTATGGACTATCAAAAAGATCATATCAAATGCATAAACTTAAATATTTATAAAAATATATTTTGCGATGCAATGCATGTATGAGAGTGTACTCTATTTTAACAATGATTAACATGTTAAAATGCTAAATGGAATGCAAATTTGAAATGTATGCACTTGGACATTATTTTACAACTTCTAACATAACATTTCAGTGCAAATTTTTCTATATGCAACTCAAAATTTACCTATGTGAATGAAAATCTAAAATGCTTATTATGAATTAAGGTGGACAATGCTTAAACTAAATGCAAGTTTGACTATGATGCAATAATTTGATTTGAAATGAATCCATTACGACAAGAAGAGATGAATGCAGATGATGGATTGATGCAATGTAGAATGGTCCTAGAAACTAATGGATGTTCTTATGTCAGCAAATAATGCAAGAAAATTAGAAATCACAAAACTGGGTACTCTATTAATGTGTAAGAGCACTGAGATTGAAGAACATATGCTATGAAGTGGGCAAAATATGAAAAATGATGAAGGGGTTGAGATTGAAAAGCAACAGTCCAATTACTTGACCTTTTGCAGCATTTTATGCCAAGTCTATAATGACAAACATCTCCAACACATTCCTCCATATTGTTACAAAAATGGAGAACTCACAAAATACAATGCGACCTGTGTGAACGACCTTGTGTTGGCAGTGGATAACATTTATCTGAGGCAAAAAAATTTAGGATGTCTTAAAATAAAAAACATGAATTTCTATGAGAAAATTTGTAAAAGAGGTTAAGGAAAACTATGGCTAGGAAATACAAGGTTGTTAAGTTTGTCCATGGTGACTCACCTTTCTTTCTTAGGAGTATACTTAGTAAACTTTCAACAATATTTCCAGTAAGAAACTTTTACGCACCACATAACTAGTAATTTGGATGGTCCCACTTACACCAACCTTCTTTGAAAGCCTATAAACACAGGAACTCATAACTAGGATCCAGATAAGAAAACAACGAACAGAACCCCATAAACAAAACCTTTAGGGACCCCCAAAGAAAAATGTCGACGAGTTAAAAGAAATACCAAGCAACAACTCTAAAAACATTAGACTAGGCACAAAAGAACTTGACACGATAGTTAACTCAGCAACACCCGGTATAAAGGAATGTGCTCTGTAAAACTATTGTCCACAACACATCACAAAAAAAAAAGACTCAGAGAGTACGGAGGAAACTCGACCTCCCAAAAACCTAGTACCTTGCTACAAATCAGAAAACCAATCAACGACAAATTTCCATAGAATGCCTAAAGACGACACAAAAATAACACATCCAACAGATATGTAAAATTCTTATTCACGGAACTCTTACTCCAAATTCTTTATGTTTTCCTTTATGCTAACAATTACAGAAAAGCCTTGCAAAAAGCAAGAAAGACAACACAAACATCCCTAAGCCCTCCAAAACATCGCTTACAAGCTTGAGGAGCTCAGAGGAAAACTCATTCCCAAAACATGAGATGTCACACACCTAAAGCTTAGTCCTAATAAGCAATAACGAAGCTATGCCCAAAGTCAACATCCAACTTAGACAAAACATGTAAATGATGAACAACGAAGTCAATAAAGTTATGCCCAAAGCCAGCACCCAAAACTTAATCAAACCAAAACTACGAAGTAATACCAAAGTAAAAACTACTTGGAGTTTGATAACGCCAAAACAAAGCCTACCTTGAGAACGAAACCAGGTCGAGACGGCCTTAAATCAATAACACAAAAGTTTACCTTGAAATGACGGAATCGAGCCAAGATGACCTAAAATCAACAAAACAAGGTGGAAAGGAGCTCGGCCCCATGGTCATCACATCCAATAAGTTCGGACACTATGGCCATTAAAGAGCTTGGCCAAATTATTCATCAAAGGGTTTAGCTAGACAACCTTCATATCTAAGCTCAGCCTAGATATCCATCAAGAAGCTCAATCTTTATGATCACCACTGCATAAAAGCTCAGCAAAATATAGCCGGTCAAGGAGCTCGGCCCCAATGCCATATTACTTTAAGCTTAGAGAGAGCTCGACCCTGAGGTCACATTACTTTATACTCAGAGAGAGCTCGACCCCGAAGCCATATTACTTTAAGCATAGAGGGAACTTAGTATTACTTTAAGCTTAGAGATAACACGACCTTGTGGCTATACTACTTTAAGCTTAAAGAGAGCTCCACTCCGAAGCTATACAAATTTAAGCTTAGAGAGAGCTCGACCCTAAAACCATATTATTGTAAGCTCAGAGACAATATTACTTTAAGCTCAAAGAGAGCTCAACCTTGAGGTCATACTACTTTAAGCTCAGAGAGAGGTCAACCGTAAGACCTTACTATTTTAACCTTAGAGAGAGTTCGACCCTGAGGCCAAACTACATTAAGCTTAGAGGGAGCTCGACCCCAAAACCATACTACTTTAAACTCAGATAAAGCTCGACCTCGAGGCCATACCACTTTAAGCTCAGAGAGAGCTTGGCCACGAGGCTGAAATTACTTCAAACCTCAGATAGAGCTCGGCCACAAGGCCATAATTATTTTGAAGCTTAGATAAGAACTCGGTCACGGAATGGAATTTGTTTGAAGCACAGATAAAAGCTGGGCCACAAGGCCAAAATAACTTTGAAGGCCATATAAGAGCTTAACCATGTGGCCGAATTACTTTGAAGATCCGATAAAACCTCAGCCTCGAGGTCGAAATTACTTAAACCCTAAAGAGAACTCGACTTCGAGGCTAAATTATATATTAGAACTCGGCCTCGAGGCCAATCCACCTGCAAAGCACGATCGAATGACTTAATTATATCATGAAGTCGGCCTCGGGGCCATATTATTTTAAGTTTAGAGAGAGCTCGACCCTGAGACCATACTACTTTAAACTCAAAGATAGCTCGACCCTAAGACCATACCAATTTAAGCTTAGAGAGCTTTGCCATGAGGCCGGAATTACTTTGAACCTAGATAATGAGACCAAAATTACTTTGAAGCCTAGATAAGAGGTCGACCACAAGGCCATAATTACTCTGAAGCTTAGATAAAAGCTCAACCACTAGGCCGAAATTACTCAAAAACCTAGAGAGAGCTTGGCCCCGAGACCAAGTTATATATTAGAACTCAACCTTGAGGCTAATCCAATTGTGAAGCACGATCGAATGCCTTAATTATATCATGAACTTAGCCCAAAGATCATAGTACTTTATGATCAGAGAAAGCTCAATCCATATGCCATATTACTTTAAGTTCAAAGAGAGATTGATACTGCTTTAAGTTAAGAGAGAGCACGACCCCAAGGCTGTACTACTTTAAGCTTAGAGAGAGCTCGACACTGAGACCATACTACTTTAAGCTCAAAGAGAGCTCGATCTTAAGGCCATATTACTTTAAGCACGAGAGCTTGACCTTGAGGTCATACTACTTTAAGCTCAAAGATAGCTCAACCTCAAGACCATACTACTTTAACCTTAGAGAGAGCTCAACCCTAAGGCCATACTACTTTAAGTTTAGAGAGAGCTCGATCCCAAGGTCATACTACTTTAAACTTAGAAAAAGCTTGACCTCGAGGCCATACCACTTTAAGCTTATAAAGAGCTTGGCCACGAAGCTGAAATTTCTTTGAAGCTTAGATAAAGCTCGACCACAAGGTCATAATCATTTTGAAGCTTAGATAAGAACTCGCTCATAAGGTTGGAATTACTTTGAAAACCAGATAAGAGCTCGACCACGAGACTAGAATTACTTTGAAGTCCAAATAAGAGCTCGGCCACGTGGCCGAAATTACTTTGAAGCTCTGATAAGAGCTCAGTCATGAGGTTGAAATCACTGAAAAGCCTAGAGAGAGCTCGAATTCGAGGCTAGATTGTATATTAGAACTTGGCCTCAAGGCAAATCCACCTGTAAAGCATGATTGGATGGCTTAATTATATCATGAAATCATCCTCGAGGCCATATTATTTTAAGCTTAGATAGAGCTTGACCCCGAGACTATACTACTTTAAACTCAAAGAGAGCTCAACTTCGAGGCCATACCAGTTTAAGCTTAGAGATAGCTTGGCCACGAGGCTGAAATTACTTTGAAGCCTAGATAAGAGCTCGGCCACGAGACCGAAATTACTTTGAAGCCTAGATAAGAGGTCAACTACAGGGTTGAAATTACTTTGAAGCTCATATAAGAGCTCAACCACTAGGCCAGAACTACTCAAAAGCTTAGAGAAAGCTCGACCCCAAGGCCAAATTGTATATTAGAACTTAGTCTCAAGGCCAACTCGCCTGCAAAACATGGTCGAATGCCTTAATTATATCATGAACTCGACCCAGAGGCCATACTACTTTAAGCTCAAAGAGAGCTTAGTCCATGGGCTATATTACTTTAAGCTCAAAGAGAGATTGGTACTGCTTTAAGCTAAGAGAGAGCTCGGTCCAAAATTACTTTGAAGCTTGGATAAAGCTTGGCCACGAGGCTAGAATTATTTTTAAGCTTATATAAGAGCTTTGCTATGAGGCCATAATTACTTTGAACCCCAGATAAGAGCTCGGCCATGAGGCCAGAATTACTTTGAAGCTTATATAATAGCTTGGCCACAAGGTCAAAATTACTCAAAATCCTAGAGAAAGCTGACCCTGAGGCCAATCCACTGCAAAGCACGACCAAATGTTAATCATATCATGAACTTGGCCTCGAGGCCAATCCACCTACAAAGTATGACTGAATGACCTAATTATGAACTCGACCGAATGGCTAAACCATTTGCAAGTCACACAACTCGACCCAAACCAAACTCTTGAGACTAGGAGGCTTATGTTTCTACCTATCTCAAAAGGCATATTAAGTGCACAACTCAATAAGATCATTTAAGACTCTTTATTATGAAGTAGTCAAAACCTATACTTATTTGGTCCATTTTTACATATTATAACTAAATCTCATTAATTTGAAATGTTAATTATATTTAATCTTTTATTTATTTATTAAGTTATTACTTTTACATGTAAGTATTATTCTAATAGGAACATAGACCTACAATACATATTGATCGTATAAATATAATAATAACTCTCAATGAATATTCAATTTATATTTAATACTTGATTATTAGTCTTCTATAACATATCTTTAACTCTCTTATTGAGTGGAAGTCTACGAGTCTTTACATATTAATTAGTATCTATGAAATCAGGCAATTTTATTTACAATATCTTTCACTTGAAGAAACAATCATTTAGAACTGAAAAGGAAATTGCTGTAAATAGTAAAAGTGTGCTATTTAATATTTATGACAGTTGTATATTTGGAAGTCAAAATTCGATCACATGTAAAGTGAAATAACTTTGTGGGAATTGATGTTATTTGATGAGGTAAAGTTTAAGTTAATAAATATTAAATCAGATTGTTTAGAAATTTTATTATACTTTTTTTTTTATTCCATCTTATTATATTTATTATATGTGACAGTGTCGGGTTCCATGCCCTTTCCTTTTGTTGTCATTTGTGGCCAAAAACACATATTCCTTGCCACTTGTGTTCGAACATTTAAAACAAAAATAAGAATCAAGTGTTTTAATCAAAGTCCAAATAGTTATAGAATCTACTATGGATGTTGGTCTAAGCTTTTTCCTTAGATTTGTGGCTAAATTCTCAAACATTTCTATCTATATTCTTGAGGAAGGTTTCAATCGAAACGAATATTATTTTTCTTCTAAAAATTAAATTTAAATAAATTGTACTAGAATATAAATTTTAGAAAACTATTTTTTTATTAATAATTTTATTCTGATCATTAAATTAAAATAATATTCAAATAGAATGTACTAATAACAAGTGAGAACACATGTACTATGGGTTCACTTTTCTTTTTTAAAAAAAAAGTTAACAGAAAGTTTATTAAATTATAAAAGAATTTTTATTAAAAATAATTAAAAAATAAATAATTTGTATAATTTATTATTATTAAATATTTCGTTATTATAAATAAATATTTGAATTTTAAAAATAGTTATTATATGAATAAAATAGTAAAATAATTATTTTAATTTATAAAGTAATTAAATTTATATAAACTCATTTAAAGAGTAAAATTGGAAATATAATTATTGTAATTAGGGTAAATTTGAAAAAACAATCTGTACACAAAAAATTGAAATCCCTAGCATAAACACAGACACTGGTGTATGTGAGTACGATTTTTTAAATATTTATAAATTATTTAAATTTTAAAAATGGTAATTAAAAAAGTAAAATTAGAAAAATAAAATATGTATGTAATTATAATATATAGTTATAGATATAGCTATATATAAAATAAATATAGTTATTGAAATAAAAAATATTATAAGTAATAACATCCGCTTGATACAATTTTTTTTTTGTCATCTTACCCTACTTGTGACACTCGTGGATAATGATTTTCTAGGTCCTAGTTGAACTTATTATTATTATTATTATTAAAAAATGACTTTGAATGAGTGAAAAAATAAGGAAAAAAAGAGTGAAAAGTGAAGGTATTTGGATTGTGGAAAAGAAATTTGAAAATGAATGGAAAGTTAGTAGTAAATTTAATTGATGTAATAATAAATTTATTGTATATTGTTTCGGTTGAATTGGTATAAGAATCGGTTGTCCTTATTTGCTATGCTTTTCTTTTTATCTTTAATTCTTTATGAGAACGCAATCTATTCCCAAAGGTGGTTGACACTTCGACGCTCAAGTCAGATACATTTCATAAAGATGTCACTATTTTATTATGATAGAAAAAGATATTTGTACCTGGATACCAATTGTATATTTATAGGGCTTGTGGAAGTCTATTGACTGATTGCACTATATTTTTGGACAATATAACCTGTCAATCACTCATAAATATCGGCTGTCGATCACTCATAAATATCGTATATTAGTATTTAATATGACTATTAAATGTATTAATTGACCATTAATGATATTTACCTTTCCTGTTTAGTGTTTGACTGGCAAGTGGTCAGTTACCTATTTTGGCTCCAGATTCTCCTTAGCTGATTGGTCACCAGGATATAGTACATTAAGCGCTCCAAGTTCCGAGCAGCTGTTTGCAGGTGCGAAGGGGTTTAAGTATGTCGTACGAATTTAAATTGGGGGGAAAAATTGATTACCAAAGGATTTGATGACGAAACTTTGTCGCTTGAATTAGGACGAGAATGAGAGTTCACGAAGAACGTTCCTCACCGTTCGGTTTAAGACGAGAGTGAGTCTGTATAGAACCTCACCGCTCGGTTTAAGACAAGAGTGAGTCTGTGTAGAACCTCACCGCTCGATTTAGGATGAGAGTGGGTCCGTGTAGAACCTCACCGCTCGGTTTAGGACGAGAGTGAGTTCGTATAAAGCCTCATCGCTCGATTTAGGACGAGAATGAGCTCGTATAGAACCTCACCGCTCGGTTTAGGACTAGGGGTTCTCGGAGAACGTCCCATAGGTTTTGTTGTATTTCATGAATGAAATTTGTCTGTCTAACTTCGGATCGATCACTCTTAGTTGCAAGTCTCGAGTTTCTGGGCATGTAAGGAAGAAGTGGCACAATGAGAAGTGACTTTCTATCGGCCACCCACTTTTGCTGGAATTAAGATATACCATGACCTGCAATAGAATCATCCCGGTGGCTTTCGACAACAAGTAAGAGACAAGTGTTGGAGTTAATAAACGTTAGTCAGTGGTGTTATAAGACATTAGTCTAAATCTTAGACTTTAAAGAGAATGATGATGCCGTCATATATTTTATAATTTATAAATTATAACGAAAATACATTGGAACCTGACAAGATTGAATTTAGGACTGAATCTTCCTATGCAAGATATTTTTACTCACAAAAATATGAGTTAAACAAAATAAAATAAACATTTTAATATATTATAATTTATAAATTATAATGAAAATTCATTGAAACCTGATAAGGTTGGGCGTAGGTTTGAACCTTCATGAAAGTTCTCAAAACAAAAGACATAACTCTAGAAATTATTATAAATTTTTTTGCTCTTGTTGCAAAACCTGGTATTGATCCGAAGTAGAGATGTCGAGACTGAGCGCGCATCTGGTTCCTCGTGGTTTCATGGGGATGCCGCTCGGTCCCACGTTGGGCGCCAAAATGTTTCAGTTGAATTGGTCTTAGAGTCGTTCATCCTTACTTGCTATGCTCTCTTTTGATCTTCAATCCTTCCCGAGAACGCAATATGCAATCTACTCCCAAAGGTGATTGACTTGCAGAAGACACTCTGACGTCAAATATGTTTCATAAAGAGGTCACTATTTTATTATGATAGAAAAATATATTTGTACCTGAATACCAATTGTATATTTATAGGGCTTGTGGCAACCAAATTCATTGACTAATAATCAGTGCACTATATTTTTGGACGATATAACCTGACAATCACTCATAAATATCGTATATTCATATTTAATATGACCATTAAATGTATTAATTAGTCATTAATGATATTTACCTTTTGTAATTAGTGTTTAACTAACAGTCGATCAATTGTCTATTTTGGCTCCAGATTCTCCTTAGCTGATTGGTCACTAGTAGTACATATATTAATATATTTGAAAATATTTTATAAAATAAATTTTTAAAAGCAATTTAATGAAAATATAAATTTTAAAACGTAAATTAAAGATAAAATAAACTTTAAATTAAATAAGAGTTATTATACAATCTTAATAAGTAAAGAAATTATATTTCAGAATAAACTTATATTAAAATAAATATTTAATTATTATTTATGTTTGTGTATTTTGAATGATTTATTCTGTTATCATAAAAATTAAATAATTTATTATACAATTAAAACTTGACTTTCCTTACTTTTCTTTACAAATCAGTTTGGACAATTTCAAGTTTAGATTTTAAAAATTCACGTGATAAAATATAGTATTTATTGAGGATTGTGGTTCAATATTTGTTTAAACCAAATTAAGTCGAAGGTAATTTTTGGTCAATAAGATTAACAACTTTTTTTTTATTTATTTTTATCTAAATTAGAGTATATGTTAATTTAAGATTTTATAATTAAAATAAAATTGATATGTGAATTGCTATGAATTTCAATTAGAAATTCATATAATTCTTTTCAACAATTATATTTTTTTTTTGTTTTTATATAATGATGGAATGATAGAGATTGAATGTTCTGCAAAAGAATGAAGAAGAGTTAAAAGGGAAATAATTTCTGAGTAAAGTGTAAGAATATAAATTGAAAAAAAAAAAAAACTAAATTATCAAAGATAAAGTACATATTGGTAAAGAAAATTTATGAAAGTGGTGATCCAAAATTGTTTGATAACTTTGATAACTTTGATTTAATTTACTTCATTGATTCGGTTTATGAGTTTTGTTTAGATTTTTTTGAAGTTAAATTGAAATGTTAAAGATGATTTGAAGAATTAGAGGATGGGAAGTTACTAGAAATTAGATGATGGTAATATATTCTTTTCACTATTGAAATCAAATTGTATATCGAAATAGTTATATATAATTGGAAAGTATATCTATTATAACATATATTTGAGCTAAAATAGTAAATGACGAATATTTCATGCAGAATAATGATAGATTGATATATCTACACTCATTTGATATGATTTTTAAGAAAATAATATATTAAATAAGTGTAGAACCGTGTCAAAATATATTTTTTCTTTCATGTTTGAGTTATAATTTGGTTATATGAGTTTTGAGTTTGAAATAATTATTTTGAACTAAATTAATATTATCTAAATTTTGAAACATTGTGGTGTTGGTTTAAATTTGTTAAGAACATTAGAATGACTAAAATCATATTTGGGTAAGTTTGTTCAATATTTAAGTTGTTGCATATTTTCACTTAAATGAAGTATTCTTAGTTAAACAAAAGTAGTTAACTGACTGAAAATAAGATAGAAAGATCACACATTTATCTATTATTTTTTTAAGTGATAACTTGTCATTTAAGCAAAGTGTTATGTTCAAGTGAGAATAATATTGATAACATTTTTTTTTATCTATAGTATTTTTTTTCAAGAAAAAAATTCATAGTCAAACTAAAATGAGACAAATATGTGTTTTCACTAACTATAAATTCTTGAAAAAAATTCCGGCTTTTTTGTTATTAAAATTCTCTCAAAAAGAGAACTATATCACTCTTTTTATTTCTCAAACATTTTTTTACGGTGAAATTGATTTGTTTTAAAGTTAAAAATATTATGTATATGACTACATAAATAGATAAAAATATTTAAGGATGTTATTTGATTAATAATGTGATATATTATTTGTAAGAAAATATGAGAAATAAAAAATATTATATGTTGTTTGTGTTCTCTTTTTAATGGACGACATTGTTATTCTTTTATAGTTATTTTTTCATTTTTTATGGTGTGGTGATAATACCTAGAAATGTATTATAATTCTTTAAGTAAAAAAGAGAGTATATATTTCAAACACCGAAAAAGATACCTATATTCCTTACTAGTGCTCTTATTATTATTTTTAGTTTTTCTTTTAATTTTTGTTCATATATTTTTTAAAATAGACAAATATTTAAAAGAGATAAAAGAGTATCAATTAAAAATATAGGTTTCCGAAACTTACAAGTTTAGAATATGTTTATCACTGTTAAAAATTATAATATATTTTAATTGCTATGAAAGATAACTGAAAAAATATAGTTAATAGAATTTAAAATAAAGAATAAAATAAAAAACGGTATCGTGGAATACATAAACTATTGAATTACAAAAGAAACTTTCATGCATATAAATGGTCATTTTATTCCTTAAAAGTTCGAAAAACAATAGTAATTCTTAGTCCTTAAAAATGATAAATCTTATTTAATTGTTAAACACAGAAAAGTACAAAACCGATTCCTGAATTTTACAATTTAATATCAAATAAATCTTTTAAAAACACGTTTTATGAAATGAGTTTTACAAGTTAATCTCATAAATAGCTATTTTTTTTTTTAAGAAATTAAAATGATATCGATTTAAACCACCAAAATGAACATTATTCGATTGTTTTTTTGTAAGCAATAGATGAGAGTTACTATAAATGACATGAGTTGACTCTTGTCATATCACAGTGTTTAATCAGCAATGCAAATTGCAGCATTCTTGAGAGCTGAATCGACGATGGTAGGTAACTCTTGCTTCTCATCATAATGATGATGATAACTGGTCACACATTTGATTAGGATTTAGAGTTTAGAGTTTTTTTAATTTTTTTTTATGTTTATTTGATATTTTTTTTATTTTTTATTTTTTTAAAAAAATACACAACTTTATATATTTATAACCATTTTATTTTTATATTTTATGTTAAATAAATGTAAAATTGTATAACTTTATTATTGCTCATAAAACACTACTAATTATTGTAAAACAAGTGGAGTGTGGGACTGATGTCTCATCCCTGTCTTTTATACATAAAAGTTCCGAATAAAACAAATATGTATCTTCTTTCTTATGAATTTTATTATGGTTTCATTTTCTCGGAGATTTCTGTTTATACATATTTGTGTTAATTGGATTCTTATATTTTGAAAGTTTTCAATTAGATTCCTATTTTGATAAAATTGAATGCTCTTGTCGTTAACGCCGTTCATAACAACTACATTAATGCCGTCCACAATAATTAACAGCACATTATTGACTTAATTTTACCAAAATAGGGATCTTCAGAATACAAGGACCCAATTAATACGAATCGCAGAAATAGAAACATCCGAAGACATTAAACCTTTTATTATATATGATTAAATTTCTGATTTTACTTTTCATTTTTTTTAATTTAAACTATTTTATAAAAGTTACAAATAGTAAAAATAGTTTGATCATACTTTTATTTACAGTAAATTTTCTTTTGTTTTTGAACTTATGTAAGGATTTTATAACATGCATGTGATAAATGAATCGGTCAAATTAATACTCAATAGATAAGAGTTACTATGAAATGATATATATATATATATATATATATATATATATATATATATATATATATATATATATATATATATATATATATATTATATATTATTGAGTATTAATTTGATTTTATAATTAGTTTGATTTGATTAAGTGTTTAGTTTATTATCTTTTTGTTTTAAGATTTGATAAAAAAAATATATTGTAATTTGATTTTGTATTGATTTAAATTTTAATTGATGTATTGATTATGATTTGATGTTAAATACTTTTGGATTTTGTATGAAATCATCTTTAATTTGTTCTTTCATGAGTACATCAAGATCTTGAACTTTACAAAACTTTTTACAATAACTAGTAAAATCTTATTGGAAGCAATATTTTCACCATCCTAGTTAAGAATAAAGCACCCTAAAAAAAACTCATAAAATGTGCATGATTACTTCGTCAAATTTTAGATCTAAATAAAAAGAAGAAAAGAACCAACAATCTTTAATGTACTATCATTGATTTAATGGCATAACTCAAAAATACATTTTTCCACCATTAAAGCTCTTATCTCAAGGCTTAAAAATGATTTAGAACTTCTTCAAAATTGATTTCCCTAATTTGAGATAACTCTTACTTAAAGTTGTTTTAATGGATTGATAACACTCAATTCTCAAGTTTATGTAACTTCAATCAATTTAATCATTTAAAATATTTATACGCGCAAGATATGAGCATGTGATTTTAATAAAATGTTTTTCTTCGTAAATCAAACAAATTTAATAACATTTTAATCCATTAAAATAGAACTTCACACACATAAAAAGAGAGAGGTTACAATACTTCCAAACGAGTTGCTCACTAACCAGAATATTATCAATGATAAATAAATCACTTATAACACATTACACACACAAAAACCCAAACCTTATATCAAATGCAAAATCAACCTCTTTAAGAAATACAACATCATCAACATAGTGTATTGTTGGAAGCATACAATCTTCAATGTTGAAAGCATCAATTCTTTAAACTTTAAGCTACTATGATAAAAAAAAATTATGAAGATTCCTAATAACATCTTTGTTGGGATGAAGTTTCACCGTAAACTAAACTCATGTATAAGAAATTATCATGTTTATATGATTATTAAGTGAAATTAAAGTGAAGAATTTAATACATATGTATACTTGAAAATATAATAAATGTGTTAATTGGAAATTTTACATTAACTAGAAATAAAATCAATTTAAAATATATATATATAAGTAAGTGTGAATCTCACTTTACAAATCGATTTATCCGGCAATTATTAACTAAGCATCCATTCATATAGTCGTAGACATACATGTATATACTTCAGTTTATATATGGTGTTCGCGGTATATTTTAGTTTGTTTTTTTTTTAATTAAAAATAAGTATTCAAAACAATATAAAATAATATGTGTTTAAAATCCAACTTATGAATATAAAGTTACAGAAACTGTGGCTATATTCAGTGAAAAGTACAAAGACTGAAAACGCATTGCTTCCAAATATATTTATTTTGATTACTTTCTCACTATTGGAAGGGTGGTCGTGGTCCTGTCTGCTAAAACTACTTTGCATAGAACCATATAATAATATAATTTCACAAGAAGTCCTTTTCTTCCCTCCAAAATAAGGCATTTTGTTACGTCTTTTACAAAATAAAAGGGTGAACTCTATTAAACAGACAAAACATACAGAGAGGGGGAAGGTAAATTATTGAGAAAATAATGTGGCAGCTTGTAATTTAATGTTTTGTTGTCCACACAGAACAACTCTATTGTGTCTTGGTAGTCTTAAGTAGGTCCCCCTACAATTTAAGCATAGGATGTTGATTCTTTGTTTATCTCTTATTCATAAATTTTTCTCTATTAGATATATATTTACGTTTATCACAGTAGAAGTAGATATAACTTTGGTGCAAATTCAATACGAAAAAGAAGACAAAATTTACATTTATTATATAATATTCAATATACGTAAATTTCCTTTTTGTTATTAAATCAAGAGACATACATTTACATTGTGAATTTTAACATACTTAAATTTTCAGTCGTGGATTTTAACTAGTGCTATCAAAACGGGTCATTTGGTGTGACTCGGCTCGACCCACTACGGGTTGATTACTTACTAAGTCAACCCAATCCAGTTCATTTATTAATGAGTCAGAAAAATTCGAACCAAACTCGATCTACAACGGGTTGATGGGTTAAATGAGTTGACTCACTGTCTCTTAATTACAATTTTTTTTAAAATAAAAAGAATTACAAACTTTTTGGTAATTCAAATCTAAAATAAATTTTACTTTCAAAATTATGTTAAACTCAAGACAATTCAAAACAATAAAAAAAAGTACAAAATAATCTTTCTTGGTATATACATGGTGAGGAAGGAGAGTACTTTTTAGGATTTCATAAGATGATAAATTAATAAAATAAAATTAGGTGGATTAATGAGTCAACCCGGTTCATCGCGAGTCATTCTGCCGGATTTAAATAAGTCAGATTAAAAATTGACCCACATAAAAAAAAAAATATTTTTTTTTAAATTCAACCCGACTTAAATTCGTCGTGGACCGAATTGACCCGCGAGTTGTTACCCCTCTCATTTTAACATTGTTTGTCTTTTAAAATTAATTAAGTTTCACTTAGTCTTACCTAGACTTCAAAAAAAACAAAAATATAAGGAGTGAATGACTTTTATGTGAGTAGAAGATTGGCAGCACCATAGTAGATTGGTGGAGATGGGAGAAGAGGAAAAGGAGAAGCTTTTGCTTTTGCATGAGCTAAAGAAGAATTGTTCGGAAGAGGAAGAGGAAGAGTCAGTGGGGAAAAGGGTATGGGAAGAAAGCAAGAAGATGTGGGTGGTAGCAGGCCCTGCCATATTCACAAGGTTTTCAACTTTTGGGATTGTGGTTGTTACTCAATCCTTCATTGGCCATATTGGTTCAACTGAACTAGCTGCATATGCTCTTGTTATGACTGTTCTAGTCAGGTTTGCAAATGGGGTATTGGTAAGTCTTTTCTTTTCTCTTCATCTTGTTCCTTTGGCTATAGTAAGTATGAAATCCAAGATTTTCAAATGGAAAATTGTAGATTGGCATGGCAAGTGCTTTGGAAACTCTTTGTGGTCAAGCATATGGAGCCAAAAAGTATGACATGCTTGGAGTGTATCTTCAAAGATCATGGATAGTGTTGTTCACAGCCTCTATATTCCTTCTTCCAATTTACATCTTCACCACCCCTTTGTTGGAGGCTCTAGGCCAAGACAAAACCATTGCTCAAGTTGCTGGAAGCATTTCTCTCTGGTCAATTGGTATCATATTTTCTTTCACTGTCTCATTCACCTGCCAAATGTTCCTGCAATCACAAAGCAAGAACAAGATCATCGCCTACCTTGCAGCAGTTTCAATTTCATTGCACGTTTTCCTGTCATGGCTTCTTACTGTTCAGTTCAAGTTTGGGCTCAACGGTGCACTCACATCGACACTTCTGGCATATTGGATTCCAAACTTTGGCCAGCTTGTGTTTATCATGACCAAGTGCCCTGACACATGGAAAGGTTTCTCATTCTTGGCCTTCAAAGATCTTTGGTCTGTTATCAAGCTTTCTCTCTCTTCTGGGGTTATGTTATGGTAAGATTTTATCAACTTTTCATAACCAGTTTCACTTAATAACTGTTACTTTTCTGATTTCAAAGTCAAAGTGTTAAAAAAAGCAAGTTTTGATTAGTGTTATGCTTGAGTGCTGCTAGCTTTATGTTGCAGAAAAAAGAAAAAGCATAAGAGATATAGCACTGACTATGGTTCCTTTTACAGTCTCGAGATCTGGTACAACACAGTTTTGCTTCTTCTTACAGGCAACATGAAAAATGCAGAAGTTTCCATTGATGCTCTGGCCATATGGTAACTCTAATCTGCTTGTTCTTATTCTTCTGTTTATTTAATGATAGTAACATTGTATATTTCTATCACTTTCTGCAGTCTCAACATCAGTGGATGGGAAATGATGATAGCTCTTGGTTTCTTTGCTGCTGCAGGGTAACTTTTTTTCTTTTCTCTTTTTGTTGCTTTTTTATGTTTAGTTTTTAAATATAAATTTTAAAACGACCTTTATGATGATTAATTTTGAAAATGAAAAAAGCTTATAGTTCATATAATGATTTATATAGAACGACAATGTATAAAAAAATGTTACATGCTATTTGTTTACGTTATTAACTCTCTTTTTACCCATCTAGTAAACTTTTATAATATTTTTTAATACGTTTAAGTTAATGTAAAATGAGTGCATTTTCTTTTGTCTTCATAAAATTTTTCTTTCTCTTTTTACATATGTACTATAATTTGATATTATTGCTTTTATTTCTTAATACATGAAATTACTTTTTACTCCACGTTCATGTTTTTTTATTGTTTCGTTCTTTTAAAATTTGAAGTAACCGATCTTTGTATTTCAAAATAAATAAACGATATATATATATATATATATATATATATATATATATATATATATATATATATATATATATATATATATATATATATATATATATATATACTTTACAGATTTGAAATATTTTCAAAGATATTATAGGTTAACATTACATCACAATAACTACAGGTACAACAATGAATATTAAGAGCAAAACTCAAAAAAAATCTATAATGGTTGATATTGATGATTTTATGCAGTGTTAGGGTTGCAAACGAGCTTGGAAGAGGGAGTTCAAAGGGTGCAAAATTTTCCATTCTGATAACAGTTCTGACATCATTTGTGATTGGATTCGTTCTATTTTTGATGTTTCTGTTTCTGCGGGAAAGACTTGCTTATATTTTCACCACAGACCCTGAGGTAGCTAAAGCAGTTGGTGATTTATCACCATTGCTCTCATTTTCCATCTTGATGAACAGTGTTCAACCTGTGCTCTCTGGTATATTTTCTTACATTTAATTTCCTCAAGGATGGTAAAATGTGGATTATTCTATGCACTTGTAATGTTATTATGAATATAGGAGTTTCTGTTGGAGCTGGGTGGCAAAGCATTGTTGCATATGTAAACATTGCGTGTTATTATCTTATTGGTATTCCTGTTGGAGTGCTTCTTGATCACTTTTTCCATTTGGATGTCAAGGTAATTCATTCATCTTCTGCAAATGCATATATAGCTGATATGCAATCATTCAAACTTTTATATCATATTCTATAAAATTTAATTGTAGGGTATTTGGATTGGAATGTTGTTTGGAACATTTGTTCAGACCGTGATGCTTATTACGATCACATTGAAAACAAACTGGGACAAGCAGGTAATAGAATTTTGTGTTGCTTATCACTGTTGATTTTCCATGTACAGTGGAATTAAGGTTTTCATGTATGAATGTGACAGGTAGAGATAGCTCGAAATCGTGTTAATAAATGGACATTGGTGGAGAACGAAGAACCAAACACCAGACCAACCATATCTAGCTAAACCGTGTATTTGATTGGTGGAGAACGAAATCGTGTTTAATGAAAGTTTAAACCATACATTAATTGATTTCCCAAATAAATTCAAGATTCTTTGTTGTCTTTTTACATCAAGAAAATTGAGATACCTTCATTTTGCACCATTGTTGTTTATAAAAATAATCAAAAATCACTTAAAACTTGATTATTTTTGTCTATTATAATCTGGTACACATTGTTAAAATGTATCAACTGAAAGATAAGTGTTAATAAACTCCTATATTTATATATTATTATGGTTAATCGTTGATGAATATTTAAAACATTAAATATGATTTTTCTATGAATAGAAAACGTGCTTTTAGTTATCACACATATATATGATAAATGAGACGGTGATTATTTGGGTGTAACAAATTGTCAACTCCCATTAATATACAACAAATTTACATTAAATTTTATAGACACAAATTAGGTCACAGTCACAATCAACATGGACAACTTTCACGCTATTTGTATATAGCATAAAAGAATTTTTTTTATTTATTGTCTAATAATCTTTTAGCTATCTTAGAACAAAGTTATATTGACTTATCTTTCTTATTTCATTATAAATTTCATTATCATCAAAACCTACTTATTCTTAGACTCTTCTAATGAGGATTTTTTAACATTTAATGCGAACAAAGATAAATTTTTAAATGTTATAGCTTGTATAACTAATTCTATGTTTTGAATATTTAGATCAATATATCAATTCACTTACAAGAAGGATGGAAAGGTATGATTGTGAGCTAACCAATGATTTGTATTAATAGGTTAGGCCATAATTGGAATGAGATAGAGCTCAGACATTTTAAAAAATATATTATAATTTGTAACACTTAATTTTCAAAATTTTGTGAAAACTGGAAATATTTGAATTGTTTTGAAAATAAGATCAGAACTTTTTCAAAATAGAGATATTTTCACTACTATTTAAAATAAGGAGATATTTTCTCACATGATTTTTGAAATATGGAAATATTGTATAAAAATGTTTAAAAAAATGAGATGGTAATACACATTTCAATATCAATTATAATCAAACGTGTGTTTCAATGCAATGAAATTATGAGAATGTGACAAATAAATATGCATGTGAGCATCTAATGTATCTACATGCGTCTAATAGAGTTTAAATGCATACAATAGGATAAATACGTCTAATAGGCTAAATGCTCGTAATGCTCATTACATTGTATTAATCATTCATTCACCAAAGTCATGCCTATAAGGGTTCTCAGATGATTAAATTGCTCTTCAATAAATAAGAGATTTTTGTAAATATGTTTACTAACTAATCAGACAAACTTTAAGTCAATAATAACTTCTGAACATAATCTCTAATGAAATAATGTTTAATTTCAAATATGTTTCATCCTAAAATACAAGACAAAGACAAGATTCTTTGTTAAGTTTATAATAACACTAATGTCGTAAAGTATAGAAATGTTACTCCTATTTATAATGTAGCCCTCCAGTTAATTTTTTTATCCAAAGTATTTGAGAACACCAATTGATAGCTAATATATATATATATATATATATATATTACATCTTATTACACCCTGAAACTAAATTTTCACCAATGAAATGAATACTTCCACAAGTGTTTTTTTCCTTCAACCTTGGCTCCTGCATTGTCAACATTATGTTATCCCCGCAAAGTATAATTTTCTTGTTTTTTTTAGTAGAGATCAAGATTAGTAGTACCTTTAAAAGATTTAAATATTTCCTTAACAATATTAAGATGTACTTCTTTTGGGTTGTTTTGAAATCGGACATTAAGACAAACTAAATATAATATATGCAATAAGATATAACAATGAATTAATCATATGCCTATATTTAATATGATGTATTAATGTATATTCATTTTGCAATCCTAAGGACTAGATATTAGAGTCTTCATCTCCTTTGCATATTCCAAGTTAAACTTCTTAAGAAGTTCTCTAAAATATATGTTCTTTTATTATTATTTTTATTTGACTGACCTTTTTTATAAATTTTATGAAAACTAATTTATTAGAAGTCAATTCCAAGTTAATTGGAAAAGAACTTTGGACCATCTTACCAAACACTAATTTTTTTTGGCTACTTTTTTTTAACAAAAAGTTAAATAATATTTATTTTTCTACATTCAAACTTGTAGATGCATTAAATACTCTTCACACAACATTGAATGCATGCATATTCTTTACGGAACTTTTCAATCTTTAGTAAAGCATAGGCCTAAAGGGTAGAGTTGTAAGTTAGTTCTTCAAAGAGACATATGTAGACAATTCAATATGTATAAATGCTTCAAACTATGTATAATTACTGTTTGTCTAAGAAAAGACTTATCAAACAAAATATATAAGCAAAGTGTTTGCAATTGTCAAAGGCAATAATTTACCAAAACTAATCAAAGAATGTGTATAAGCAAAACACTTGCATCTATTCAAGCAAATAAAGTGTTTGCATTTGTTTAACAGAACATAGTGCTTACATCTATTGAAATCTCTCTCTCTCTCTCTGTGTATATATATATATATATATATATATATATATATATATATATATATATATATATATATATATATATATATATATAACCATATTTTATACTTTCTTGTTAAACACCTAATCAAAATTAAATACAGAACCTACTGAATTTTGATCTAACTATATTTATCAAACAAATCGCATCTTGTGAACAAAAACCCAAATATAACAATGGACATTTAGTGTTAATTGTCCGTCAATAACAAAGTTATAAAAAAAATGTGATACAAGAAATAAACATACTAACAACAAAATATACAAACTCAAAAACCCCTTTGAAGACGTATTTTATTAAGGTTTTCAACTTGTATGACAAAAGATGCCAGCCAGTAGTGAGAAAAAATGTCAGCACAGAACTTAAATTTAAAAAGAAGGGAAACTATTTTAAGTAGGCAAAATCAATCATTAAAGCACATACAATTCAAAAAGTAACTTGACTGGTTAATTTGCTTAAATGTTAAAAATGAGGTTACAAAACTTATTTCACTTCTTTCCATAACGCATTTGAAATGAAAATCCACTTGAATATTTCCCCACAGGTAAAATTCTCGATACTATTAGCAAATGGAGAAAGGATGCGTAAAACTTTAAAATCATAACCTTCCAGAAAATCTGAAACTTTGCATATGCTTTATGATATTAAAAAATCATCACAAGATATAGCGTAACATAGTTCAGCCGTCTTCGCCATTGCTCCCCCCTGACTCCGTTGCCCTTAGTTCTTCAGCCAGCATCCTCGCCCTGTTCTGTGCTTGCCTTTCTACAGCAACCATATACAGCCCTAGACAATTGAGTTATGAAAACAAGATTGTAATTGAACAAAGTTTCAATGAGAAAAGAAATAGCACAAGCCTAGGGTTCAAAATACTTACCGACAGCACTTCCAAGAGCACAAACCCAAAGAATTCTCATGGACCACTTGTCCCCAATTACTCCTCTGGTTCCCATGGTATGTAGAATAAGCCAGAAACTTTGCTCTGCAAAAAGGATACAAGCTTAGCAAAACAAAAGAAACTGACACAATTTGTTGAACTATCAATTAAGTATCTGTTCCATCTCCCCAAAAGTCCAACATTTAATACAAATGAAGTTTAATAGTTTATCCCTTAACCCACTGAACCGCTTCTAAAACACAAACTATGAAGGCCTGAAGAGTCAACATGAAATATATCTCAGGTATAGCATGAGCCAACTTAAGTGGAACATTATCGTCCCATTCAACACAAACATAAAATTTAATGATTAAGAGTGTTCCAATCATCTTTTATTTCTATTTCTAGTATTAGAAAATTAAAAAACAGAATAGAATATTCTGTTACAACCTAAGTTACTACCTCCACCTCAAAAAGCATTTCAATTAAGTTGGCTGCTGAGGCTCCTGCAAATCCATCACTAGACATTGCAGCTTCCTTATCCCATCGGTAATTTCTCAACATCCAAAGAAACAAAAACAGTGTCTAGGTGTACAAAGCGTGTATGCTAACATAGGCATTGTATCCACGAGACACATGTACTCAGTGTTAAGAACATTATGACCATTTGGAATACTCTCAAGTCATATATATATATATTTTTTTTTACTAATAAAAATAGAAATACAACAAATACAAAAACAACAAACTTCAGATTCCAATTCTTCCTCCCCTCTTTGTTAGGTTTCTTTTGTCAAGAAACCTGTCTTCCTCTCAAAACAGCACTCACAAACAGAATATTGGACAAAAACAGTATATTATTCTGATGAACAAGAATACACTGTACAACACCCAACTCTCAAGGGAGCACTCTCCCTCCACAGGAAGAACCTCCTGTCAACACAACTGAAATATCAAAAACTGCCCCTCTACCAGACCTCCCTTGCCTTCTTATAAAGGCAACCCACTTCTAACTACTCAACAACAATTAATTTCTAAACTGTTTTCTGTCCTGCACCTATTATAACCTATCATATTATATCCTATCACTCTTAGTTTTTAACTGCAATAGAAATGGTTTGGAAACGCCTTAGGCACGGAGAAAACATAAATACACAAACAGAGCCTCCCCAGGGGCGTAATACGCATCAAGCAGATAGACAAAACCAGAATCACACAAACTCAATCACGCAGAAAACACTATAACAGTGAATATCATGCTACATTAATCCAACCACGAACAAATGAACTTCGGCAATTAAGTAAGACTAAATAGCATTTTAAAGCTCCACGATTCAAAGTTTCATTCAATCATCAACCAGAAACCCCAACACTTCGTCAGACTCAACCAAAATCATCTCTACCAATCAAATCAGAAAGCCCGGACTCCAGTAGAATTATCCTTACCCTTTTCAAACATTTACTCATCAAAACATATACCATATAATATCATAATTTCAGTAGATACATACAAAGTCTGATACCAGATTACTAACTCCGACTCATTAGTGATGACAGTACATATATATACCATACTATTACAAATCATTTAATCACAAAGAACCCATAAGGAATCAAACATCCAGCATACCTAAAGTTCATCTAATACTAATAATTATACACAATATAAATTAAACTATATCATCACTGAATCATACTTGACTACTTTACTAATCTTTCTAACGCATATAATAACTTATTTTAACAGAGCAACGGAAATGATCATAGCATTCTTATTTACAAAAACCTGAACAAAGTATAAACAAAACATCCAACCATTTTATAAGTCATGTCACCATAATTAATATTTTTAGTTTTCTTAAACTTTAACAAATTATCCCCCATTATATTTCTCCAAAACCATAACTCCCATTCAAAATATAAACATTACAAAACTCAGTACATGGTTGAACATCTGCACATCTTGAAAGTAACCTAGATACAAGCAACATACTCAACTACCATGAACCAATTCATCCTAACATCAGATTAAAAGCCCTAAACAACTTAAATCAAACCCACGTGAACGAACAAATTTAGAATTGATCTTGACAGCAGTTAACTACCTCAACATAAACTTTCATTCTCTTATTAAATAGTCCAAACAAATTAACAAATAGGTTTAACCCCATTACCCCAATATGATACATTCATGCATCAGTATTTAACATTCCTACATATTAACTTAGTCCCCAAAACCACATGCTCATGACCATATTACAGAAACTTCTCTGCATCTTTATTTCCTAAATATCCCTTGCAACTACAACATTTGCACTACTTAGTTACATTCAATCTTTTCAGCACAGCAACTAAGAGTAAAATCAAATTCAATAATCACTAGCCATCATACAATATTCTAAACTCAAAAGATACAAATTTTAACTTTATTTTCATCCAACTCAAACCAGATTTCCTTCATCAATTAATAGAGCCTGGCTTTCAATTAGTTCAAACAGAACATCCAGAATAAACATTCCAAATGCCAAACCATTATGAATTATCCCAACCTGGTTTTATCTAACAAACATAGATATTGCAAAATATATACAAGATTTCAGTAACTCTTTAAGACTTGCATTCTGTCACACAATTATAGGTGCATAGATTACTACTATCTTTAATTCATTTCACGTTCCAGACCAAACAATATCCTTAATTTTACACTTATATCATCATTCTTTCCACCCTTAATCCAATTTCAATATTCATCATTAATTTCAAGCAATACCCAATCCCCAATATATATATATATATATATATATATATATATATATATATATATATATATATATATATATATATATATATATATATATATATATATATATATATATATATATATATATATATATATATATATATATATATCCAACAGACTGCTCCCAGTTTTACAATTCTGAAAGAACTCCAATTCAACATATCAACCAATTAAATTTTATAAACTCAGAATACTGCACAGATTAATATTCGGACCCAATATCACCGTATTTCTAATTCAAAATGTACACAACTTTAATTTAGTCCAAAAATACCGAAGTAAAAATTTACAACAAAACACCAACCCCTCATACAATTACGTCCAATCCAAACAAGGAAATAATAGCTCCCCATACCTGGAAAATGTGTTCGCCCTCTCCGCAAAACGTTTCCTCCAAACTCCGCAACCTCACGCGTGTGCACTTAACCCGGAATGCTTCCTAGCTTGCACTCGTACCTTTCTTTACTCTTTAGTTTCTACAATCACTTCCTTTAGTGTATATTTAACCCTCTCTTGATCGTCCTATTTATAGGTTCTCTCCATTATCCCAAATTAAACTCTCGAACCCTAGAAATCAATTCCCCAACCTCGGATTCTTCTTCTCTATTACTGTTCGAAACTGCACATTGCTCTCATAATTTCTCCATTTTCGTTACTTTCTCGGAGCATTGGATTCTCTTCTTTCCCAAGTCTATGGTATCGAAAAAAACAAAAGAAAGGAAATGGAACTCTCAAAATCTGACCCTGTATGATCTTTGTGGGTTATGGGCTTCTTAATCTGGCCCAAAACGAAATTCTTGTGCAAAAATATATATAAAAAAAAAAGAACTCAACCAAAAATAAAATATACAAGTTTTGCTCCAAGCACACAGGGGAGTGAACATAATTAAGTTAATTGTACTAAATCATAGATTATCTATTAGAGTGCAGATACAACCTTATAGTAATTTTTTTTAAAATAATTAAATAAAAATAAATTTAGAATTTCCCTAACTTCTGTGTTAAACTGAGATAAGTGCCAAAATAAAAATATTTTGGATCACGCAAGAAGAGGAACGTGACATCTCAAAATATATAGGTTTAAACTACTTTTTGGTCCCCAAGTTATATTGGAGTGTTCAGTTTGGTCCCCTATTTCACCGATGTCAACAATTAGTCCGCAAGTTCAAAACATAATTTCAAATAAGTCCATCCCGTTAACAGCGTCAGAACGGCGTTAAATGTTGGTATGATGTGGCAAAGAAGTTATGAAACGTGGCAAACGATGTTATGTAGGAAGACAGATAAGTGAATACACTTTGAATGGAATAAAAGTTATATATTGTTGATGGTCGTGGTCGTCCTTGCCCTAAGATAGATATTCATGTGGATGGAAGTAGGTCAGGTGAAGGACCTGCTGAGGTGAACGATTTGAGTTGAGGGTTGATGGTAAAAGTTCGTCGTTGTCAGAGAAGGGTTCATGTTCTTCGTTTGAAGTGTGTGCCCTAAGGTAAGGAAGTTGGTTTCTGTTTTGTTAGGTGCGTACCCTAACCACGGGATCTGGTGTTGGGGTGTTCTCTGTTTGGGGTTCTTTTTGGTGATTGAGGTTGTTTTCTTGAGGTGGACGAGAGGCAATGACAAAGAATCAATGTTCGTCTTGCTCATGGGGGAGCTCTCATGGTGCTTCATCATCAAGAGGAATGATTGGCAGCCAAATCTGCTATTGTGGAGACCTTGCCGTATTGAGAGTGGCAAAAACTCCTAAGAACCAGGGCAAGCATTTTTGGGGCTGTCCTAATTACAAGCGAACTCGTTATGAAGAAGTGCGAGGATGTAATTTCTTCAAATGGCACAATGAAGATAACGGAGATGAAAGGGATACTACAATTGGATGGCAAAGGAGAAAGATCATTAATTTGCAGAGATCACTTTTGGTTTGTCAAAAAAGGGAGAAGGTCTTAATATCCATGTTATGTATGATGGGGTTGATTATCATCGTCCTTGTATGTCGTATGTTTTAATTTTTTTTAAGTGGTGTATCTGTCACATTTTGTGATGAAGAACTTGGTTATATTGTAATGGATGAGATTGAGTTTGTAATCAAAGTGTTTGTTGTAATGAGGTTGTAATGAATGACATTCAGGTTCTAATGAAGTTGGTTATATTGTGTTATTTTAAGTTGGTTATTTTGTGTTGATGATATCAGAATATGCTTCCATATCAGAATATAAAAGTACAAAGCAATTGAAATAAGATAATCAGAATCTGCTTTCATATAAAGGTCTTTGTAATATAAATATGATGTTCAAGTTGAAAGTACACAGATCAATGTAAAGTGATGTTGTTGTTAAGAAACAACTCAGACCGATAAAGATGTAGCTGTTGTTAACCAAAATACATTTCAAGTCAACCAAAATACATCAAATGTTGTCCAAAAAACATCTAATATCATCCAAAATACATGACAGCTATTTCTCCAAACTACAAACTAAGACAATCTAAATTGGTGTTGTTGTTTGATCGGGTTGGGTTTGTTGAGTAATCTGAGATTCCTGGTTTGGTGTAGCTTGGTGGTCTGGTTCTGCTTCCTGGTGTGGTGCTTCCTGGTGTTGTGCTTCCTGGTGTGGTGCTTCTTGGGGTGGCTGTTGATTTGCTTGAGGGCAGTTAGGTCGTCTATGCCCTACTTCTCTGCAAATGGAACATTTTTTAGGAATTCCCTTTTGTCCAATCTGTGTATCATCTTTCCTTTGCTCCCAACCTTCAAGTCTTCTTTTCTTTCGTGGTCTCCCTGGCAAGACTCTTTTTGGTGGAGGCTCAATGTCGGGTGTTAAAGTCCTTTGCCATAGATGAGGACCATTCAGAGGGTAAATGATTGGGTTGTATGTTTCTTCATACGTACAAGTCCTAAACCAAAGTGGCAAGTATTCTTCAGGATTGATGTTGAGAAAGCTCATGGCTGTGAGTGCATGACAACAAGGTATTCCTGTTATTGTCCATTTTCTGCAGCTACAATCTCTTTTCTCAACATCAACCACGTACTTCTCAGCAATGATGGATGTATGAGTGATCTGAAATATTTGCATCCCTGACCAACTGCCAAATGGAAAAAAAATTAATGTTAACAACAACATTTAACTAGTTATACCAAATTCAAAGGTTTTCATACCTTGGCATCCAGTATTTTGTCTTCTCTAACTCCTTCTGCAGCCTTTTTTTAATCTTTGGACATATGATACCTTCAAATCTGCTAACCTTCTCTCTATTGGATGCCCATCTGTTCATCAAGTACATCCGAATCTCTTCCAACATTGATATTATAGGTTTGCCCCGTGCATTTAAGATGACACTATTAAAACCTTCAGATATGTTGTTGACAAGTGTGTCACAAGAAGGTATTCCTGTAAACCTGGATCTAGACCAATGTCTACAACAATATAAAGTTAAAAATTAGCATAAATTTAAAAAGCATGTTATACTAACAATTTCAATGCGCCTATGTTAACTTGCCTTGGTGGAATTTGAATCAAGTATTTAAATGCGTCAATGTTAACTTCCTTCATCTGTCTCATTACTGACTCCCATGTTTCAGGGGTTGTTGATGTTGCAGCCTTCCATAGTAATTGTCTGAGGTTTAAGCCAGCAAAATTCTTTCTGAAATTTGAATAAATGTGCCTAACACAGTAACGCTGGTCCACATCAGGCAATAGTCTTTGTAAAGCTGGAAGAAGTCCCTATTCAAACAAAGTAGGACCATTAAATTTCCTTACTTTATAAGGTGAAGAAAGTAATGAATAAAAGTGTTTGTTGTTACTTACTTTTTGCTGATCTGACATAAATGTACATCTTGAACAAAACCCCCCACCTCCAAGATCCTCAATTAACAATTCCAAGAAAAAAGTCCATGATTCCTTATTCTCAACTTCAACTACAGCATAAGCTAAGGGACACATCTGGTCATTGGCATCTCTGCCAACAGCAGTTAAAAGCTCTCCTCCATATTTCCCTTTTAAGAAACAGCCATCCAAATGAATAATTGGTCTACAAGATACAAACCCCAAACTTAATTTAACCACGTTTTAAAAAACATAAACAATTAACTTTATTTTACACGACTCCCTTTTTATTGCCTGCCACGTCAACGATAATTGGACACCTGCCATGCACAGTCATTCCAACGTTAACATTTTTTAACGCTGTTAAAGGGATGGACTTATTTGAAATTATGTTTTGAACTTGGGGACTAATTGTTGACATTGGTGAAATAGGGGACCAAACTGAACACTCCAATATAACTTGGGGACCAAAAAGTGGTTTAAACCAAATATATATATATATATATATATATATATATATATATATATATATATATATATATATGGAATGCATCAAGTCGTAATAAACAAAGCAATTAAGAGTATACAAATAGTAATATTACGGATACAATTATCCAAAATATAGAGAGAATTAAAACTTAATACAAGCTTCATAATTCTCCAAAATACCTAACTGAATAAAGGTTTAAGGAGACCTAATGAGTGTTTTCAAAATACAGGGATAAAATAAAAACTAGAAGTCTTTTCAAAATAAAGAGTTCTTCAAACTAAGAACTAGTTGAAGTCCTAAGCACCAGGGCCGGTTCTTCTTCGTTCTCCAATGCGCGCTCCAGTGGTACATCATCGCAAGGAGGAAGTCAAGCACATACAACACACACAAATGCAAGGGTAAGCTAGGTTTCTATAAACCAATCAATTAATTCAAGCAAGGCCAATACAATACAAGACATATCAACATATAAGCATGCAAGACATTATCAGTACTCAAATCAATTATCCTATCATGTTAAGACCTCTAGACTCGTCCGGACTTAGAATGTATGTAGAGCTGGGGCGGGTTGTGCACTTGTGGTGGCATCTACTGCTTTGCAAAGCCATTACCGAGGAGTTTCACCCGACCACACACAAGGCTAGTCCGTTACCACGCGATAGGCCTCCAGTGATAATGCCTACCCTAGGACCTCTCACTACTCTCACCACACGCGTCAATCCTCTCTAAGTGAGAATGAAAGACCATTAAAGTGTTAGGGATAACCCCCCATATGGAAGCCTCTTACATTCATTCTAAACACTAAATGATCTCACCTAGAGATCTTACTTTCATATTCAATCTAACCACTTTAAATCACATGATATTCCTCTTGAATCAATAATGTACCATGTTAAAATTGTATAAGTACATCAAATGTTATACTAAGTCATACACACATCATACAACATCAACCATGTCATAAAAACAACTCATACATTACATACTTTCACAGAAACATCAATTATTAAAACAAATTTCTTGATAACATTTAATTACCAATACTTAAGTAATTCAAACAACTTGGAGACCCTCACCAATGGCTCCGGAAGGGTAAAAAACCCCCCAGAACGACCTAAAGAACATCCAAAACGGACGTCCGGAACTCCCAAAACGTAAAAAAACATCGAAAACACTCAATCTGCCGCACAAAATTCGCTCAACGCACCCTTCCTCGTGCGTTATGCGAATTAAGCAGTGAGGGAGGCCCAGAAAATTTTGCTCAGCACACCCTCCTGCACTATGCGAATCTGAAGACTTTGCAGCACGAATTCTGCATAATTTCGTAGTTCACGCCCCTCTAACCCATTTCCAACCCTCTAACCTAACTTCTAACATCTCTAATTCGTGATAGGTACCTATTTAAACTTGTCTAATTAGTTATGAAGGTTCCTATTATCATTCTTTAGTAATTATACTTCAATTTAGGTTCTAACAATCCAATTTCTTTAACTTAGAGACTAAATTCTGAAGCCACCATTTAAAACTGTTTTCTAACACTTTTAACCCTCTTAATAAGTCACAATTGACTTACCCAAGTTATCAAAACTAGCCAGAACAGTCTATGACCCCAAATTTAGAATTTGACTACTCTAGTTCCTTTCAAAATTCTTAAAAATTCTTACAATTCACCTGCCCATTTCCAGTTATGTTTTACCACAACATTTATTTCACCTAATCCCAAATATGCTTGCTGCAGAACATCCATACTAGATCATACACATCAAAGTAACAATTCATGATACAATTAACCATCCATACATGTTCCTACATAAAAGAATCACCAGTTTTCAAATCAAACATCAATAACATCATCAAAATAGTCTCACATGCACTTTATCATCAAAGCCACACGAAATCATATTCAAGCAACCAAAATTTTACAGAACAGTAACATGAACCCTAGCTTCCCTTACCTCTTACGTGGAACGGCTCAACTCTAGGACCCCCAACTATACGTTCTTGCCTCCGGAAATATTAGAACATTCTACAAATCACCATTGAGCAATAGAATACAAAATTTAAGAACTTATTAGAATTGGAAATTTGAAGAAAGTGAAATGGGGCACATGCAACCAGATTGTTGGATGACCATAACCCTTAGTGAATGGGAAGAAAGGGGTTTTCCTTACCAGTTAAGGGAAACGGAAAAACGAACGGTAGGAATGTTGCTTGCGGCCTCAAGAACGCTTATGAGCTCCCTAATGAAAAATTAAACGGTGAGATTTTGAGTTATGAAGGGTAGAAGGCAGGGTGTTGATGAAGAGAAGAAGAGAAACTGTGTTTGTTTAGAAAGTTAACGTGGCAAAGGATGGGCTGAAAACTTGAAGGCAAAGTTTTAATAGAAATTCCATTTATTTATTAAATTGTGCCCAATGCTTGGCTGCCACGTGTGCACCACTTTTGTTATATTTTTTTTAGACTTCACATTCTTTCCAACAACAAAATTTTCGTCCCCGAAAATTAAGGGTTATCAAAGAACATATGAGAGAACAATTCCCTCATGACGTCTTCCCATTCTATGTAGAGTCACATGTTCTCATTCCTCAAATAACCTTAACTAGACTGATAGATTTTTCCTCGAAGTTGCTTAGGTAGGCGCTCTAAAATGTTGATCGACTGTATCACACCCGAATAATTACGTTAAAATAGCGGCCAAACACTGTTAAGGAAATAAAGAAACTGAAAGGGAATTCTATAGTTAAGGTCAGAAAGATAAGGCTTAGATAAAGAGACCGAAATGCTGAAATTTTTTGATTGAACAACAATGTTGATACTAAACGGTTGAAAGATACTATTGGGTCACAAGTCTATTTAGGAGATGATGAAATGGTGGAAAAAATTTGTTAACTGTTTAGGGGAGAGTATAAATAATTGATGAATGATTTCGAAGGAGGAGTATTTAGGTATTATCGGTTTAGGGTAGAGACTAGACCGCTTGGTCAGTGGAGTAAAAAGGCTTTATAGGGATCATTTACTAGAGTTTTCTTCTTGGTTTACCATACCGGTGAGATAAGATACATATATATAAAGTATATGTTCCTACTGTACCGCGAAGAGAGAAATATAGAGAGTTGATGATTTATATTTCCTGAATGAAGAAACCTAAAGAAAATACTTCACCCCCTGACCCCTAAATGATTTAATACACACACCCATATAACTCTTCTTGGTTATAGATTGTCTCTTCAAACTGGTCGTTTCTTCGGGAATGATAAGTTGTATAAATCTTTAATTGACTACCCGACCCATCTTCCGTGATTGCCCAAAATCGAGAGGCGAACCTGAAATCTCTGCCTGAACTGCTGCTAGATGACACACTAAGCACCTGCACCACTTCTCTGATGTAGAGTTACACCAATCTTTGACATTGGCTTCTCCAACTGATGACCAGACAGTAACCACTCTCGTAAACCTGCCCACAATAAATCAAATAACATCATGGTCTTTTGACCGAACGAGTGACGAATTCCATGATAATGACATCAAATTTTTTGTTCGGTCTCTGATGCTCTACCTTCACCTTTTGACATGTATACTAAGAACACATAAAGCGAGCGACATCTGCCTTTAAACCCGACCATTAGAAGGATTCTTTTTTTCTGAATTCTCAAAATATCGACCGTTTCCAACATGAAGTCTTCCTCTGTGTTTACTACCGATCGGTTTCTGAAGATTTGTTATTCGACATTCGTCGGCTGCTTATCCTGAACCTTGCTGAATCATTCGCTTGTTACCACTAAGTTACTACATCCAATACTTTTCGGTTTTAATCCTCACTTGTAGTCTTAAGTCCCTCAAACTCTTGACTGAGCCCAACCTACTGATCATTATCGCCCACACAAGTCCTTGAATTTGTACTTTATTCATTCTAGAATTCACCTTTGAACAATTTAGCCTATAATTCTTTTCCTCTCAACAGCCGAGCACTGCTCTCAACGTCCCTCAGGCTTCACTCAGACTCATATTTCTTATTCTCTTAGCAAAACTGGCATATTCCAAGACAAAACGTTCGTTTTTGAAAGACTACTCTTCAAGTAATTTCTCAAAATTTTTATTTCTTTAAATCTACCAATTCTGCTAAAGTCATTCTTTAAGGGCTACTGATATTGGTACAGTACCTGACTCCTAATCAAAAGGAAAATGTAACCTCATGTTGAAGAGGTAAACCAAGTACTTCTTCATGAATTCCATCCCAAACGTCACCATATCTATACATCGAGCGGTTTACACTACTAACTTGGAAGAATTTCCAAGAGAAGAAATTTTCAGAAAGACACACTCACTTAACTACTAATGAACATCTATTTCACATTATAGATGTCCGAACTAAATTAATTGCTGGTGTTGCCACCACCAGATCAAACAACAAACAATTTCTGTAGCTAAAATTTGTTGAACCTACCACTCCTCCACTTTAACAAAGTGCAACTATCCTTTGAGCCTAAGGTTTGACACCTCCTCTCGACTGAAACCTTCTTATCAGATGGTTTTGAGTAATTGTTAGCCTTTCCATAAGACAATCTTTCTCCAAATGACCTTCAGTCCTGCACCGATGACTTCTCTGGTTTTCTGTTGATTGCGGACAATTGACTTCAAATGAGGTTTCCCATAATTGTAACAACTTACTAAACCTTGTTGCTTCGACTGACTGAACGATACCGAAGGTTTTGAGGACTAATCCCTAGGTCCTGAAGAAGAATACCAAGCATAAGGAGTCCTTCTAGGACCGAGACCAATCCTATAGGAAATCGGTACTTCATCATTCAGCTGCTGCTTTTGTTGTCTCTCTACCTCAAGCGTGTTTTTCTCTAATACCTTGGCTCTTTCCACTAAAGAGGGAAACAACTTGATGCACAATCTGGAGATTAACAATTAGAGATCCCCTCTCAACCTATTTTCAAACTTCCTACACTGTCATTCCTTATTTATGGCCATTGTATAAAATCTCACCAGATGTTTGAAATTATCGGTATATTCAGATACTGTCATCCCTTCTTGAACCAGTTCAAGAAACTCTTAGCAATCCGAATAATATCAAGGAGATATTCTTCATAAAATTCCTTCTTTGAAAATTTCTCAAAAGATCGGTGTACCACTTCCTTCCAACAACATCCTCATGCTACTTCACCAAAGGGCTTGCCTCACCCTTCAATAGATACTCAATAGATGCCAACCTGTTTATCTTTCATACACCTTTTGGCATCATAAATTCTCTCTATGTCTTGCAACTAATTACTTACTTCATCATAATTGTGTTTGCCATTAAACTTGTCCGGATGATGTTGTAGGAAACCCTCTAAGCTTCATTTTTGCTGATGTGAGGTAGAAGAAGATGACGATCTAATTGCAGTTCCACCCTTCGATATCAAATCCACGTACTGCTTTTGAGTTGTTTCTATTGAAATCCTAGTGGTCTCCAAATGTTGAAAGCTACTGTATTCTGTTGTGCTAAGACGATGTTCTATTGTTGCATGGTCGTGATTAATGACTACATCAATCTCGTAGAGTTAGGTGCATCCATACGTGCAGGTGAAAGAGAAGGAGACTTAGATGTCATCTTCTAAATATTCATAAAGATAGAGTCATTATTCTATCTTAGGAAGCAGGGACACTATGGAACCGATCGCTGAATACAACCTAAGGTCGAATCAGTGTAGTCAATGTTAAAATGAGAGTTTGACAGTAATGATCGAACGGTAACAAATAAAAGAACGTTCGGTCATAAATAAACTAGTATAAGATCAAAATATTTATAAAAGAGGCCAAATATAAGTTGAGTACAGTGAAACTGAGACAACATGTTTAAAGACAAAATTGAATTTACTGGGCCGAACGGTAACCAATAAGGAACGTTCGGTCACAAAGAACCTGCATAAGACCGAACAGTTTCTATGAAACCGAACAGTATGGCAGCAAGATTAATAGAAAAGTCTAATTACATTCAGTGTTGAGAAAAGAAGGTTGTCTCAGGTAAAAGTCATGAGTGTGCACCCTCATTCCTTCTATAGAGACATTTTCTGTTCTCAAAGCTTCCAGTTAGATACACAATTTCATGATCTAGTCTTGGAGGAAATGGTACAAAATACTATTCAGACTCAACTTTCCACAGGAAAGTCACGACAAACCCACAACCCGTAGGTTATCCTAGGAACCATGGTCTGTACATGGTAAGAGAATAAAACGATTAGTCTTATTCAAAGAAATTAGAATGAGTGCTTCCGTACATTTAAGACACACAAGCACAACCAAGGGATGCACACGACCTACAGGTTCTCTAAGGATAAAAACTGCTCTGATACCATAAATGTGACATCCCAAAATATATATATATATGGAATGCATCAGGTCATGATAAAGAAAGCAGTTAGGAGCATACAAATGGTAATATTAAGGGGTACAATTATCCAAAATATAGAGGGAATTAAAACCTAATACAAGCTTCATAATTCTCCAAAATACATAACTAAATAAAGGTTCAAAGAGACCTAAAGAGTGTTTTCAAAATACAAACCAAGATAAAATAAAAACTAGAAGTCTTTTCAAAATAAAGAATTCTCCAAACTAAGAGCTAGTTGAAGTCCTAAGCACCAGGGCTGTAAGGACCTAAATTTTTATTTTAAAGTCATTGGGCCCTAGTTTAAGGCAGCCAGGCCCATCAGACTAGGGGAACATGACCTTAGCAAGAGCTTTTTCAAAGTCAGCTTCTTTATTTTCCCTTTTTTCACTCTCTCTCTAGAAAGAAACACTCTTTTGCCCTAAACATTTTCTCTACCTTCTCTCTAGATTTCTAAAAGATTTAACCATTCAATCTTTGAATAGGTGGTGCTCAAACGCTCACCGCATCGAGAGCTTCAAGTTGAACCGATTGAATTTTCGATTGTGACCGATAAGTCATCTTTCCCCTTTCTCTCCGCTGTTTCTAGAACCTTAGGCATGCTATCGCACTAGATGCATGCCACTATAAGCATTCTACTTCAGTTTTGTGTTAATTTCCAACTAAAAAAAAGGGTTATCCTATAACCATTGGGTGATTTATAGGGTGTCATTGAAATTTGTTGTGAGGAACACTGTTTAGAGCATTCCCGTCAAGTTAAATGGTGAAGTTTTCCAGGTAAGGGGAGCTAACCTATTTTATTTTTTTTTTCTTTTTTTTCGTATGTGATAGTCATGTGAATGTTGTTATCTCAGTGTGTATGGTGAAGAAGGAGTTGTAGGTGAAATGAATGTGGGAGAATTAATTGAGAGAGGAAAGATTTAAGTTGCAGAAAGGAAAGTTTTAGCTTTGTGTTTGTATGGGTAGAAGATTCAACTCTTCTTTGAGTGGGTCCTGCGGCACTTGGGAAAAGGAAGAGAGTGCCCTTTGGTTTCTTTTGCAACGTTGATATTCACTTTGCAAGGGATGGTTTAGTATATGGGAGTAGTGTTGGTGTTAGGAATTTAATGGTTAAGAATATATATATTATATTAATATAGTATAAATATATAAGGAAAGTATGTTAATATTTTATTTTAATATATTATGGTTATAGGTACAATTTATATATTTGAATAAAAGAAGTTGGATGATATTGGGAAGTGGTCTTGAGTATTTAATTGAAAGATGAGATTCTCGGATATTTTACTCTTGAAATTTAGAATGGCTATAACTTTGGGTGATAATGAAAGAATGGTAAGAAAGGTTTCAGGTTTGTATGAGAGAGATTAAGTGAGTTTTAATTTTTGTAAGCATTGAATAGGGTGGATCCCATATTGAAGTAAAAAAAAAAAAGTTGTTGTGCAGGGAGTTGGAAAGTTACGTAAGATATTATAAAGAGAAAATACAAGTGTTTTGAATAAAGGGAGCGGGCCCCACGTTCAAGGTGGAAAAATAGAAAAGAGGGAAATTGGCTTATGGTGTTTAGTTGTGACAGTAAGTTCACTTTAGTTTATGTGTAGAAATCATATTGGTAGATACATGACTAAGTAAAAGAATTAATATATTAGGAAATGATGCAGGAACGTTGTTAGGATACAAGGATGTTCTTTTACTTTATTTGATTACTTTTAAGGCTAGTTTTTTTAGTGGACATAGGTTATTTCTTTAAGTGCAGTAAAGCTTTTGAATTAAAAAGAAATTATGTTATAAGATTTTATTATGTAAACTTAATTGAATTTATTGAATATATATATTGGATGGTTTACGTGTAAAATATGAAGATGAATTGTTGTGTGTTTTGGTGCTTTTATGTTGGGTGACTTAATTGAGTAAGCACTGAACATCTCAGGGAGAGATGATTGGGAATGATTATAGAGATAGTGTTGTTGTCTATATAATGTTGGGAGCTTTGAAATGGTATGTCTATCCCTACACTCAAAGCATTGTTCATACTCAAATAGAGAAGAACATTGTGAGTGGTGAGAGTAGAGGGAGGTCCTCGTCTATAGTCTTAGGTTTAGACATAGACAGATTGGGGGACTTACCTTGCATAGTGTTGGGGATGGGCCAGCTGAACTATGCAAGTGCAAAGACGACCAATAGCTAGACAGTTATACAAAATCCGGATGAGTCGCGTTGAGTAATTGATGCATGCTTTGAATGGTATGCCTTGCTTGTTTTCTTATATGTTCTTAAGCATGATGGCATTGATTTACTGTTTTGTATGTATGCTGTTTGTTTACCTAGCTCACCCTTGTTTTCTTGTTGTGTGTTGCTTGTGTATGCTTTCTCTTGCGATGATCATCCATTTGGATGAGAGCAGATGTGGTTGAGGAGGTCTCCTTGGAGCAAGTGCTGGAGGACGCTGATGCTGCTGCTTAGTTCTCTTTAGGATTTCACTTATTTATTTTATGTTATTTGTGAGACGCTTATTAGGCATTTTTGAAGTACTTTGTTGTGGTTAAGAGTTTTAAATTAGATCATTCTGGATGACTGTAATCCTCTAATTAATCGTATTTTATACTCTAATTGTTCTCTTTATTTGGATGATGACATCTTTATTATATGATTAGTATTATTATATATTTAGGGATGTCACAAGGGCCGGTTCTTCTTCGTTCTCCAATGTGCGCTCCAGTGGTACATCATCAGCTACTACTTACATCCAAAGGATTGGATGATCATCGCAAGGAGGAAGTCAAGCATATACAACACACACAAATGCAAGGGTAAGCTAGGTTTCTATAAACCAATCAATTAATTCAAGCAAGGCCAATACAATACAGGACATATCAACGTATAAGCATGCAAGACATTATCAGTACTCAAATCAATTATCCTATCATGTTAAGACCTCTAGACTCGTCCGGACATAGAGTGTATGTAGAACTGGGGCGGGTTGTGCACTTGTGGTGGCCTCTACTGCTTTGCAAAGCCATTGCCGAGGGGTTTCACCCGACCACTCACAAGGCTAATTTGTTACCGCGCGATAGGCCTCCAGTGATAGCGTCTACCCTAAGACCTCCCACTACTCTCACCACATGCGTCAATCCTCTCTAAGTGAGAATGAAAGACCGTTAGAGTGTTAAGGATAACCCCCTATATGGAAGCCTTTTACATTCATTCACTAAATGATCTCACCTTGAGATCTTACTTTCATATTCAATCTAACCACTTTAAATCACATGATATTCCTCTTGAATCAATAATGTACCATGTTAAAATTGTATAAGTACATCCAATGTTATACTAAGTCACATACACATCATACAACATCAGCATGTCATCAAAACAACTCATACATTACATACTTTCAGAGAAACATCACTTATTAACACAAATTTCTTTATAACCTTTAATTACCAATACTTAAGTAATTCAAACAGCTTGGAGACCCTCACCAATGGCTCCGGAAGGGTAAAACCCCCCCCAGAACGACCTAAAGAACGTCTAAAACGGTCGTATGGAACTCCCAAAATGTAGAAAAACATAAAAAACACTCAATCTCCCGCACAAAATTCGCTCAGCGCACCGTTCCTGGTGCGCTATGCGAATTAAGCAGCAAAGGAGGCCCAGAAAATTTCAGTCAACGCACCCTCCTCTGCAGCACGAATTCTGCATAATTTCGCAGTTCACGCCTCTCTAACCCATTTCCAACCCTCTAACCTAACTTCTAACACCTCTAATTCATGATAGGTACCTATTTAAACTTGTCTAATTAATTATGAACGTTCTTACTATCATTCTTTAGTAATTATACTTCAATTTAGGTTCTAACAATCCAATTTCTTTAACTTAGAGACTAAATTTTGAAGCCACCATTTAAAACTGTTTTCTAACACTTTTAACCCTCTTAATAAGTCACAATTGACTTACCCAAGTTATCAAAACTAGCTAGAACAGTCTATGACCCCAAATTTAGAATTTGACTACTCTAGTTCCTTTCAAAATTCTTAAAAACCCTTACAATTCACCTGTCCATTTCCAGTTATGTTTTACCACAACATTTATTTCACCTAATCCCCAATATGCTTGCTGCAGAACATCCATACTAGATCATACACATCAAAGTAACAATTCATGATACAATTAACCATCCATACATGTTCCTACATAAAAGTATCACCAGTTTTCAAATCAAACATCAATAACATCAGCAAAATAGTCTCACATGCACTTTATCATCAAAGCCACACGAAATCATATTCAAGCAACCAAAATTTTACAGAACAGTAACATGAACCCTAGCTTCCCTTACCTCTTACGTGGAACAGCTCAACTTTAGGACCCTCAACTATACGTTCTTGCCTCCGGAAATATTAGAACACCCTACAAATCACCATTGGGTGATAGAATGCAAAATTTGAGAACTTATTAGAATTGGAAATTTGAAGAAAGTGAAATGGGGCACATGCAACCAGATTGTTGCATGACCATAACCTTAAGTGAATAGGAAGAAAGAGGGTTTCCTTACCAGTTGAGGGAAATGGAAAAACAAACGGTAGGAATGTTGTTTGCGGCCTCAAGAACGCTTATGAGCTCCCTAATAAAAAATTAAACTGTGAGATTTTGAGTTATGAAGGGTAGAAGGCAGGGTGTTGATGAAGAGAAGAAGAGAAAATGTGTTTGTTTAGAAAGTTATCGTGGCAGAGGATGGGCTGAAAACTTGAAGGCAAAGTTTTAATAAAAATTCCATTTATTTATTAAATTGTGCCCAATGCTTGGCTGCCACGTGTGCACCACTTTTATTATATTTTCTCAGACTTCACAAGGAATATTTTTTAAAGACTAGTTTTTGATCGATATAAAATAATATATACAAAAATTATATTATTAAATTAAATTATATAATATTTAATATGAGAATCAAATTTTTAGATTTTTATATTTTCAAATTAATAATAAATAATTATAGTTATTAATTAAATTTTTATGAATTTAGAAGTTATATATAACCGTTTTCAAATGATAAAAAAAAGTAGTAAAGATGAATTTAATAAGGTAACCCCAACTATTATTAGTTTGAAAAAGGAACTTGTATTATTTTGTAATATTTTAAGAATGAATTTATAATTTTTTTCAAATAATTAATCTGAAATTTTAAAGTATAAATTTAATTAAAAAAATTATAAATATTTTTAAAATTTTATTTTTTAATAATTAAAATAAATGAAAATTACCTATTTAACTCTTACGTTGGTTTTAAAAAACACTTTTAAATTTTTTTAAAATTTAAAATTTGAAAAACAAAATTAAAATAATTTTAAAATTAGATTTAAAATATTTAAAATATATTTTCATATAAAAAGGAGATTATAGTGTTAGATTTAAAGTAATAATCTACTCTCTTTTTTAGTTTTTAATTTAAAAATATTATAGTTCGGTTTAAAATTAGTATAGTTTGGTTCAAAATTAGTATAGTTTGATTTAAAAATAGTGTAGTTTAGATCAAAATTAGTATAATTCGGAAAGGTACATAACAATTTAGTTTCGTTCAAACTACAATTTAGTTTGTTTGAACTAATTTTCAGTTTAATTCATTTTATACGAACTAGTTTTTGGTTAGGTGTAGTTTTTAGCAATTCAATTCATTTTGCCTACTCCTAGTGACACACACCAGCACACAACACATTAGCACTAAACTAAGTTAATTTCATTGACAATATAAGCATTAAAAAATTATTTAAAACATCTTAAATTGCACTTTTTCAATTTTTAACTTAACCAATTATTATTTTGTTTTATTTTTCACAATATATAAACCTATGCACGAGACCTTTTACCCCATCATACTATCCTTTGTTAAAAAAGATCACATGGTATTTTTATTAATTAAATACAAAATAGACAAGCTTTCCTATTCAAACCAAAAATTCAATAGTGTCTACAATCAGGGTCTTACATTAGTTGATTATGTTGAGACATGAGATGTGGTGATGGAATCATGGAAAAACATCATGGATTGTGAAGATCAAACCATGTTTGGTGACTATGTGATTCGCCTTTAGTATACCTATAGTTCACGGTTTTTATTTTTCAAATATGTGAATAATACTTGAATTATTCTATACAATACATACTTTGTAAAAGCCTAGACAAACAAAGTAATGTATTTAGGGAACACAACAATAAATATGTATGTTTTACTGTTATTTTACTTAGTTGTTTTTGTTAAGTATTTTATGATATTGTTTATTCATTTTTGTCAAGGCTGAGTCTGCTCACTGGAGCCTAAAGAAAGTTTTAGGGAGCATAGACAATATGTGTTCTTGTTGGAATACTATTCATAATGTCATTATCCTCCAACACAATAAGATTGTGGGGTCCTTTTAAAAGAGTCTCAATCTTATGAGTGAAGCTTACAAAGAAATCAGATACATAAGTCTTATTGGATGTGTATCTAGATATACTTTGGAACTTGTTGTTGAAGAATTGGAATGCGTATAGGATATAGGATTGGATAGTGCAAGTTGTGCATGCATATTGAGACGAAGTTTCGGTCTCCCCTATACTTGAGAATTAGCATGATATGACCATAGGGTGATTTCTTTAGCTGAAATTCATATAATGTAGACACGATTGAGTTCTTCAAATATGGTATTAAATGAATCTCAATAAGAGTTATCCATTAAATGTGAACTTCATATGCTTCAGAAACAATTCAAAGAGGTTAACATTGGAGGTAAAGTCACCATCAAAATTACCTAACATTGCTTGTCTGCAATGACATTTATAATACCTCCATTACATCTATAGACAAGTTCTATGTCCTCGAAAGATAACAATGATTATACTCAATTACTACATGCGTTTGAAGAATTGCACAATAAAACTAACAAACTTGTTATGTTAAATAATCGGTTGAAAGGTTTAAATAAGTAAGTTGAAAATAGAGTCCATACATTAAAAAAACAAATGAAAAGAACATTTTGAAAATCTAAATTTGATTTACAAAAAATTAACAAAATTAGATGACATAAATTATTGTCTTGTAATAGAAATTAAGTAATGTTTACATTGTAATGACATTTAAATATAAATAAATAGTTACACTTTAATTTTAATCTTACAATTAACATCCAAGGCAACCATTAATGCTACAATTAAAATCACAAATTGAATTTTCAGCAAAATAATGACTGAGAAAGAAAGTTTTAAAGTTATCTACATCTCTATTAAGATAGTAACAGGTCGAGTTGGGTATAGTGTCTACTACAATCCAACCCGTAAGATGAAAACTCCACCCACAGTCTATCAACTACTTGCACAAATACTTGTTTAAAAAGGATTCACAAATATTTTAAAACCGCAATAATAAAAAATATATTTTATATAATTTTTAAATAAAATTTAAATAAAATTACGAAATAATTTATAAATTAAAATTTATTTTAATTAAACTTAATCTAATTAAATATAAATTAATTTTATTTTAAATTTAACTTAATTAAATAAAATATAAATTTTATTATTATAATTCCTACACTCAACTCATTTATAAATTAATATTAAAATACTCGCCACTTACCATCAACAAATAATAAATAAATATTAACAAATAACAACTATTCATCACAAATTTTATCAACCAATTCTCAATTTTTTTTTCTTTTTTTCATCTCTTGTCTCTATCCTAAAACACAAACTGTAATAGAAAATAACTAACTGTGTATAATAATATTGTACAAGACAAAAACATTATCGTATATATGCCGAAAAGAAACTGTCCACACAAAAAGATTATAGTAATTATTTCTTCTAGTGGCGTAGGATCGACACTTTTTTTTATCTTAAAACGTGATTGGTGATAAGAAAATGTGTCCACCCGTATCCTCAGAACCATGTTTTGTCACATTTATATGTTTTGTCCAATGTTTCCATTGAACTTTTGGACTATCCAAATAATGTATGGAAAATACAAAACATTTTTACCACAGGGAGTGCGTGTATCAATAATCAGCCATAAATTCCCTTTTCTTGATTTACCCATTAATTTATATTATAAATTAGAAGAAGCTGTGGCAAAAACGATTAGTTATTACAAACACCAAACAAGGTAAGCCGCCTCTCCTACCTATGACATCACTCCTTATTCTCGACTCCTCCTCCCACACGCCACCATTTTTCACCACATCTCACACTAATCTATACTTTTTATCATAATTATATATTTTTTAATTCAAAAAAGTATTTAATATTCATTAATTGCTTTATATAACATAAGTATTAAACTTTTTTTAATTACCATTTTCAAAATTAAATAAAACATTAACTTTTTTACTATGTATAGTTATTATTTATTTAATTTTTAATCATTTTATTTACTTTTTTACCATTTATATTCTCATTCCCCGTTTAATATTTAATAATTGAAATTGAAAAAAATATGAATCTTCGCGCCCACACTTTGATTATATTATCTTATTTTGTCGAGTTCAATATTTCATATTTTATATTATTTTTTAATGTTATTAATAAACACGAGTGAGTTATTTATTTTGACCGACATGATTTGATTGGGGACAGTATTTTATATAATAATATTTTTCTACGAGAAAAAGAAAACAATCATATCTTAAACTTAATTTTGAATATATATATATAACGATAATTAATAGTAATTAATTATTGTAGATAGATACGATAAATGAAGTGGTAAAATAATTAATAATTATAAACTTTTTTAGAAAAAAAGAAATGGAGGAGTAAAACAGTTCGCGTTTTTCTTCCACAGATACGGTGTAGCAACGTACGCGGGACTTCGTAGTAGGTCACCATCAGCCTGAACAGAGTTATTAATTGTTCATGGATTCTTCGTTCTCATTGCAACGCTTCTCTCTTTTTCTTTCTTTATTCTCTTTATCTTCTTTCTTTCTTTCTTTCACCAGAACGAATAGAGTTCTGGGTTGTTGGGGCAAGCGAGAAAAACTTAAAGGGTAAAGAATGGAGCGGGATCTAAGGCAGAAGCTGTTGAGCGAAGAGAGAAGAAAAGATGAAGAGGAAGAGGAATTATCGTTGTGGAAGAGGTTCTGGATTGAGAGCAAGTTGATGTGGGTAGTGGCAGCACCAGCCATATGCACCAGGTTCTCCACCTTTGGTCTCAATGTTATAAGCCAATCCTTTGTTGGCCATATTGGCTCAAGGGAATTGGCTGCTTTTGCTCTCGTTTACACCGTTCTCATTCGGTTCGCCAATGGGGTTCTCGTACGTTTTTCCTTCTTCATCTAACCTTTCCAATTGTTTTTTTCTTTTATTTTAATTATGGGTTTTGCAAAAAGGTTGAAAAAGTTTGGTGCTTTTTATCTTATCATCTTCCGATTGTATGCTTCTTTGTTTTCTCTTTAGGTTTGTAAAATATTAATAATATATATATAGTGTTTATAGCTTTTCATGCAGGAGTGGAGAAAGGAAGGTACATGTTGGTGGTGAAATGTGTAAATCTGATTATCTTTATTTTTATAACATAACACAGGGTGTTCCATACTACTGTATTGTGACTCAGAAGAAGAGATCTGTTCCTCTATTGTTGAAAAGTTCAATGCTTTCGTTGTTTATTGGTTATTAATCAGAGAACAGATTCTTTGGGTGTTATAGATTGGATTCTTGTGATTGGTTGAACCAGGGTAACACGAGAAACATGGATTGAAAAGTGGAATATACTCTAGCTGTATTTAAAATTGTTACTTTCTGGGTGTTTATATATATATATATATAGGATATATGTATATATTTTTTGTTTACTTAATTTTACCTACTTATATATGGCGTGCAGATATGAATATGTTATGACACCCTATTGGGGTTGTGTTGCATTTGCACTTACCAATTACTCGCATTTCTTGTTTTTATAATGATATTGCAGCTAGGGATGGCGAGTGCATTGTCAACACTTTGTGGGCAAGCATTTGGTGCAAAAGAATACAGCATGATGGGAGTGTATCTCCAAAGATCATGGATAGTTTTGTTCATAACTGCACTGTGTCTTCTTCCGGTATTCATCTTCACCAGCCCACTTTTAACGCTCTTAGGCCAAGATGAAAGCATAGCACAAGTGGCAGGAACCATTTCTCTTTGGTCGATTCCTGTCATGTTTGCCTTCATTATCTCATTCACTTGTCAGACTTTCCTGCAATCTCAGAGCAAGAATGTCGTCATTGCATTCTTGGCAGCATTCTCGATAGTGATTCATGTGTTTCTCTCCTGGCTTTTGACAATGAACTTCAATTTTGGGCTTCCTGGTGCAATGATTTCAACAATTTTGGCATACTGGATTCCCAACGTTGGTCAATTCATATTTGTGACATGCGGGTGGTGCTCTGATACATGGAAAGGTTTCTCCTTTCTGGCATTCAAAGACCTCTGGCCTGTTGTCAAGATGTCCCTTTCTGCCGGTGCCATGCTATGGTGAGCTTTCTTCTCAATTGGGCTCAGTTTTTTTCAATATCGTAACTCAGACTTTAAAGTTGAACAATGCTATCTTCGTTTGATAGTTTCAATTTACTTTCTGAATCCCAGGCTTACTTCCCATTTCCTTTTTGAGTATCAACCTTTGATTTGTCATTAGTTTCCTTTCAAGTGCAAATTTTGCCGCATCATTCAAAAGACACCTGTTTATTCTCTTCTCCCTTTGTTGTTTCACACCGAGAGTATAATAAAAGGATGTGAAAGAAAGATGTTAGCGAAGAACTTTTCTAGAGAATCTAAATTGTTACCATGTTATTCATCGTGAACTAACGTTAAACTGTTGTATATTTTTACAGTCTTGAGCTCTGGTACAACACCATACTAGTTCTTTTGACCGGTAACATGAAAGATGCAGAGGTTGCAATTGATGCTCTATCCATATGGTAATGCACTGGAACAGTTTTTTTGTATTAAAATTCAAATAGTGTTTCTACATTATATTGTGAGGGGTATTAGCTTAATGGAAGAACTTTTCTCTTTAGTGCTAATGATGAAACTTCACTGTTTACAGTCTCAACATCAATGGATGGGAAATGATGATAGCACTCGGTTTTATGGCTGCAGCAAGGTAATGGTGCTGCTCTCCTTTCTAATGTTGCAGTCAGTGGTCAGTCAGTGGTCACTGTTGTTCTTATAAACCTCAGCCTTCCATTTTATTTTATTTTTCAGCTGTTGTAAAATTATCCTGAAAACTTGGCTTGTAACTTTGTTTTTGCAGTGTCCGAGTAGCAAATGAACTTGGAAAAGGAAGTGCCAAAGCTGCAAAGTTCGCAATAGTTGTGTCCGTGCTCACCTCATTGGCCATCGGATTCTTTCTGTTCTTATTCTTCTTATTTTTCAGAGAAAGGCTAGCTTATATATTTACCACAGATAAAGACGTGGCTTTTGCTGTTGGGAATTTGTCACCTTTGTTATCAATCTCTATTTTACTAAACAGTGTTCAACCTGTACTCTCAGGTAGTTTTTGACACCATTTCCTCTTTCTTGTTACTTCAATGGATTTAAAGATGTGATCCTTGTTGCTTTAAAATTACTAAAGCTAATTAATCTGTAAGTGCCAATGTGGATACATTTCTGAAGTGAGATTTGTGATTTCAACAGGAGTGGCTATAGGAGCAGGGTGGCAAAGCATTGTAGCATATGTGAATCTGGGGTGTTATTACATCATAGGTATTCCTGTAGGTATTTTACTTGGTAACTTTCTCGATCTGCAAGTCAAGGTACGTTCTCATTCACCTATTTTTGCCGCTGATAACCTATTAATCATGTTTATGCTGCTTGACGGATTGAACACACTTTTTCATTTTTGCAGGGAATCTGGATTGGAATGTTGTTTGGAACATTCATTCAAACAGTAGTGCTAACTGTAATCACATACAAAACTGATTGGGATGAGCAGGTATGCATTTGGCTTATACACATCTCTAAAGTACTTGCAGAAGAAATAAATCAAAATAAACACTTTTCAACCTATTTAACAAGTTTTATGGTTAAATTTACAGTATAAGCTAAGAGATCTTATTGAATAAATGCTTGATTTGTTTACCCAAATGGTTTAGTTGAAGATGATAGTAACATTCTGTGCAGGTTACCATTGCTCAAAAGCGTATTAGCAGATGGTCGAAGGTGGACAGTGCTGACCAAGAAAATGAAACTGAGAGAACATATGTTAGCTAATTATTTGAAGTGTCGTCATTGGTCTGTACCATGTTGTTATACAACAAAGATATTGATAGTTTTCGTAATATTTTAATGCTTTTAATGTTCTATAGCTCTTGTTTAGGTGATGTTTGGAAAATAGGTAATTGTGTAGTACAAACTATTTTCCTTCATCAATAGTAACTCTTAAATCAAAACCAGTGGTCCTCTTTCTTCCTACTCCACGTACTACTCTCTCACTGGTACTAATTATTAATTTTAAATAAATAAATAAAACATCAAAATAAGCTTTCAAGATCTGTTTTAGCAAATTAGAAAGCAAGAATTAGAAAATGCTTTCCAAAAATTATTTTGCTTTCTAATGACTATTTTTTACTTCTTTTTTAATAAAAAAATTGTTATTATCTATTATTCTTCTATGGCTATTAATAAAAGTCAAAATTTATTGGCTAAGCAATGCTATTCATTCTCCATCCTTTATTGACTTGGAAAAGTACATTCCAATGGTGGGAAAAGCAAACGTGGAAAATAAGCGCTTTAAACGCTTTGATATCTAAATGACTTTTCTATTGCTATTTCCGTTTTGGATGTGACAAGTGGATCGAGTGATAATACACAGCTAACGGGATTTTTTTTTAATAAAAAATTTATAAAAGTACACCTTTTAATCTTTTTACACCTATTTAAATACTTAATAAAATATTAATATTTTTATTATTCTACTTGATTTATCTTAATTTACTTTATATTTTAAAATATAAATAATCTTTTGAATATCTGTAGAATTAAAATATGATGTTAAATAAGTGTTAAAATATGTTGAATAAAAGTTTGTATCCTAGTCAAACTATGAAGCTCATAGCATAGAGGTAGGCATCACGTTATCATCAATCATAAGCGGTAAGGTTAATGTTTAAACATAAAGTGGACTTTAACATTAAATTAATGGTTTAAATCTTTTTTTTTTTTCTAAGTTAAGTTCTCATGTTCAGTTTAATCCCTGCTTTTAAAAATGTTAGGTATATAATATTTTGTAATTTGTTAATAGAAGGTGTTATGAACAACAAATCACTTAATGAAAAACTTGTTATTTGTTAACGGATATGACTGATTTGATACATTTTTTCAAATAATAGGAACTAAAGGTTAATATTTTTAAAAACGAGGGTTAAACTGAACATCAAAACTTAATATAGAGACCAAAAAAGAGTTTAAACCTAAATTAATTTTATAAAATCGGTTTGTAAGACTATGTTTTTTCCTACCTATATACTGTAATATTAGTATAGAGAAAGAATGTGATAATAATTGTTTTGAATAATGGATATCCGTTCTATAATTGAATCATATTAAGATGAGATAAAAAAGGATTTTTGACATCAATTATAAATCGAAGCAAAAGATCCACATTTTGCTTTGATCAAAAATGCATGAAATATTAAATAAAAAATAAATAAAATATTAAGTTTTTATCCCAACTCTTAGCATAACTAAGACAATAAACCTATCTCACTTAAAATAATTATTCAATAAAACTTATAGAACTGATTAAAAAACTTAAAATTAAATAATTATTTCAAATGAGATAAGGTATAAGACCTTGATTATTGCGCTACAATATGTATAAATAATTAAAAGAAATCATTCAAATAAAACACTTAATTAAATGTAAGGACCAAAATACTAAACCTTGAGGCCAATCATACAAACTCTTTAGCCTTAACAATTGATTTTCCTAATATCATAACGTCATATGTATTATAATTGAACTAAGCTATCAACAGAAGTGTTCAATTCATCCATAATGTTCTTCAACTATCCACTGCATTTTTAACTGATACCCATCAACGACTATACTATTTAGGTTCATAAAATGTTTGGTGCAACCAATATTACAAGAGGTTTTAATGACAATGTTTCAATTAATAACTTCAATTGCAGCCAGCTATCTTCATAAATCAGTTGTTAGGAAGCACTCTTCGCAAAAGCCATCTCTCACATGTGTATTATTTTCTATCTGCAAATTATGAATCCTAAATGTATATATATACCATTATAGACCAATCTTCATTTAATAAATTTCAAGTACTTTCTGCTCTTAGCTCGACAACCACTTTTTTGGCTCCAACCTTAATGGCTCTCACTCTTAATTACCCTTAATTACATACTGACAGCGTTTTAATTACATATAGACAAATAACTTAAAATGTTTGGTCTCTGTCTTTTCGTTACACTTTCAGGTAAAAGCATAACAAAAAAGTTGAACTTTCATAATGACCTTTCAACAACAACATCATTATAAGAATAGTTTTACATTAATAACCATTGTTAACAATTCTCATACTGATATATGCTAGAGACGATTTGTTTTCTCTTTATAATGATCAAAATCGCTGATTATTTGTGTTAATGGCATGTGTATTATCATGGAAGGACACTTGAATTAGTAGTATACGTTCTCTTAAAAGCATTAATCTAGAAAAGCAAGACACTGTTATTATGAGCAACTCTGTGGCAGCTGATTGAATTGGTGCCTAAATTTTGCTGAATTGACAACACCAGACCGACTCATATCTTTACTATTTTTTAATTAAAAGGACAAACAACAACTCAAGAATTTTTCTGATAAAAAGGGGATCAACAGCATTCTTTTATAAGTTACGTGTGTTATGTTGATTCTATTAACAATTGTAAGTATGTCACATCAATTTTCTTGACTTTTGTGGAGGCGGTGCTGAACTTATATGGAAAATTTAGTAAGTTCTGAACCTGAGTACAGCTTGTTTATCTCTGGAAATTACTTATTAGATATTATATTAATCTTGTTCTTTAGTCATAAAAATAACCATGAAATTGAATTTCACCGGTATTTCCATTAAGGTGTGAAATTGAGTTTAGCTATTACTGGTATAAAGTTCTTATCGATGAGGTTAGAAAAGTGTTTGAGTGACGTAAGACTTCAAACACCCAACTCATCCAAACTTTTTTTTAATAACAAGATAAGAAGAAAGAGTATAAGCAAATGCACACAAATTGATGGGGCTGACCCACAAATTTATGAGGAATGCACAGATAACATAGTGCAGTTCACTCTTTGGCCCTTAAAAGTTTGAAAATATTACGTGGAATAGTTTGTATTAGTATATATAAGTTCACTGCCTGGAATACATTTTAAGTTTACATCTATTTATCTTCACACAGATATTCTTTTATATACCAGCGTTTAGAGGAAACTACTAAATACAAGAAGATTTATTTATGTGTGGACAATCCTTTTAATACATTGTCATTAAAACCTCTTATAATATTGGTTGCACCAAACATTTTAATATAGCCAAGATAATGAACCTAAATCGTATAGTCGTTGATGGTATCAGTTAAAAATGCAGTGGATAGAAGAACATTATGGATGAATTGAACACTTCTGTTGATAGCAACTAGCAGAAGCTACTAAACCTTCGTAAATGTTAAATTCATATAATGGTTCAAATATAACAATTAAGAATATTAAATTCGTAGCAGCTAAGAGAGCGGTGACAGTGGCACTTGTAGAGATGGCAGAAAAATCTATACTCGCGGTTAAAATCTGTTACGGGTATTTAGTATTTGCCGATAGTGGATAGCGGATAGCGGGTATTTTAATACTCTTTTGTTAATGGGTCGGGTTCGGATATTACCCTATTTGTATCCGCCGCCACCTGTTTAAAAACCAAAATTCTAATTTTACCTCTAACTATTTTATGAAATTAAAAAATAAATTAAAGGTTTAAACCATTTAGACGTCCCTATTTTCGTTCGGTTCTCCCACTTTGGTCTTCTTCTTTTAAACTTTCCCAATTGAGTTCTCAAAACTGCTAATTTGAAACAATTTAGCCCCTGCCGTTAAAAATTGTTAATGGCCGTTTAAGTATTAATAACGTGACATTATAAATAAATTTTATATTAAAAATTATTAATGAATATTATTGGAATCAGAATTTTAGAAGGGAAAATGGGAATAAGAAAAACTTTCTTATTCCTCCGTAGAACCCAAATCACACAGTTCATTTTCTTCCTCATACCAACCCCAAAGCATAAACGTTTGCATCTATCTTTGAATTTTTTCAATTCGAGTTCAATGTACGAACATTAACAATATTTTTCATTCTACGACAACCGAACAAAAATAACCAAATCCAAAACAGAACCTACCATCCTCATCCTCATCGTCATCGTCATTATCTTCATCTTCGTCATAATCCCCCATCAGTGGTTGGGGTAGAGGCGTTGGGTTCAACCTTCCTCAACTGAATCCTATGCTTGTGAGTCTCATCATCTTCATAGGCATAGGCAAACCCTCCATGTTGAGTAAGATCCATACCCGCTAGTTCATCCTCCGACGAAATCCTCAAAAGCTTCAATTTTTTAAGCCCCCAGAAGAGTGGCCCATCGTCGCACTAACCAACGTAAATTGAAAAGCAATTTTGAGAAAGGATTTTGAGATCTAGCTTGAAAGAAAGGATTTTAAGAACTGGGTCTGGCTTTCTAGACTCTTCTCTGCGATTAATGGGCTTGCAGATGCTTGTACTTGATGAAGCTGATCATTTACTTGACCTGGGATTTAGAAAGGATGTAGAAAAAATTGTGGATTGTTTGCCCCGTCAAAGGCAATCTTTACTGTTTTCTGCAACCATACCAAAGGAGGTTAGGTTAGATTTTTTTTTATATAATTAATCTTTAATCTCAGGATCTTTATTCTGTCAACAGTGATGCTGATGCTTAAAAATATTTAGGTACGTCGCATATCCCAGCTTGTTTTGAAGAGGGAACACAAGTATGTTGATACAATTGGAATGGGTTGCGTGGAAACTCCTGTTAAGGCAAGTTACAATAACCATTGTCACACTCCAAAAATTGCACATGTAAATTAGATATTTAAATGACTTCAAGAGCCTCAGGTTATACATTTTTTCTTGTTGGGGAAGAGGGGGTTACCATTATAATTTTGAATTTTCTTAATACTGTTATTGTTTTAATGATTGTATGGTTGTTCTGGTTTGCCATCACAGGTGAAGCAATCTTATCTCGTTGCTCCTCATGAGTCACAATTAGTGCATCATATTCTGAAGAGCATATCTTCTCAGTAAAGGGTGGCTAAAGATCTTGACTTTTTCTGGTTTGGTGATGATGGGCATGGAAACTGTTAAACTAACATGCATATAAGAAAAGAAAATGGTGATAGTGGATAGATTGAAAACCCGGATCAAAAAGTTCCAAAATTTTCTTCATTTTTTGCAGGTTTTCTCTAAAATGAAATTGAAACTAAAAAAAAAAAACTAAACAACCAACCTAACAACCCCGTATGAAGGTAAAGTGTCTGGGGAAGCTTTGGAGGTGTTTGACAAAACGTTAAAGAGAAAAATGGGGTTGGTCTGGGAAGAAGATGAACTCGGTGATTTGGGTTCTATGGGGTTGGTATGGGAAGAAGATGAACTCGGTGATTTGGGTTCTGCGGAAGAAGAAAGTTTTTCTTATTCCCACTTTGCCCATTCCAAGAATATTCATTAATAATTTTTAATATAAAATTCATTTATAATGCCACGTCATCAATACTTAAACGGTTGTTAACGATTTTTAACGACAGGGGCTGAATTGCTTCAAATTAGCAGTTCTGAGGACTCAATTGGGAAAGTTTAAAAAAAGGAGACCAAAGTGGGAGGACCGAACGAAAATAGGGACGCCTAAATGGTTTAAACCTAAATTAAAATATATGTTTTAAATTTGGCTCACGGTGGTGTGCAGAGGAAGTGAAAAGGTCCCTTCTTCTTTCTTCTTCTCTCTCACACTTCCTTTCCTTCTTCTTTCTTCTTCTTTCTTTTTCTCTCTCACACTTCCTTCCCTTTCTTCTTTCTTCTTTCTTCTTCTCTCTTCTTTCTCAAACTTGCTTTCCCTTCTTCTTTCCCCACCTACCAATAACAAAAATCACACGCCGCAAAGACCTCACGGTACTGTTGTCACTGTTTGCAGTTTCTTCTTCCACCATTCACGGCTCTGCCCATGGCCAATGGTGAAGCCAGCCAACAACAGGTGATCCCGACGGTGAAGCCAGCTAGCAACAACAGGATGATCCCATTCGTAGAGCTTGAGAGGCTGAACCACATCGGGAGCGGCGACGAGAGGCAGATCTGAGATTTTTTGGTGCAGATCTGAGATCCTTAAGTGCAGATCTGAGATGTTTTGATGCAGATCTGAAATATTTTGGTGTAGATCTGAGTTTGAAGTGAAAATCTAGGGTTTATAAGTTTTGAAAAAGAAAGAAAAATAGAGTTTGGGTCAGAATTTGGGTTTGGATAATAATATAGACACTGTTAATGGGTATCCAACGGATATCTGCGGGTTGGAGAAAAGCCGCGGGTTTTTTTAAACAGGGTACCCAGCGGGTAGCAGAGCGGGTAACTGGTACACTTTTGTACATGCGGGTCGGGTATCATACTATCCGGCCCGAACCCGACCCGTTGTCATCCCTAGGTACTTGAGAGTGCACTTGACGAAGAGCCAAGTACGACAAAATCCATGCCAGCTACCAACCCATTTAGAAAACTCCCTTTTAATTGACCATCAAACGAATGGACTAAAATAAAAGGATAATGATATTTAGACAACATTTTTTTGACAACATTTGAACATCATCTACGTGTCATTCTGTTATTGATTCATGGTAGTGTTTATGATTATTATTATTGATTGTGGAGTAATTTTGGACCAATCACAAAATGACACGTAAATGATATTCAAATGTGTCAAAAAATGGTTGTCTAAGTATCATTATCCAAAATAAAATCCTAGATTCTAAAATCCTCTTATAGTTTCTCCCTACACCATCCCAACTTCTTCCTCCACCACCATATTCACCAATTGTCTTTCAGTAAAATATATTTACCACGTTAAAAAAAATAGTTAAAGGTCTTGACGGAAATAAGAAATCGGTTAGACCTTCAACAAAAATCTATATCCGTGGACGGATATGAACATCTGTTGAAGACCCAACAGATTTCTCATTAAGGCCTTCAACCATTTTTATTTATTTTTATAAAACAAACAATTTTTATTTTGCATAAATAAATATAAATTAAATATTAAATTAACTACAAATAAATAAACCTAGAAAAATAAATAATTAATAAACCAAAAATCCAAATTAAAAAAAAACGGCAAAAGCCAAAACGGGAATGAGAAATCCGTTTGACCTTGAATGGATGTTAATATCCATCGACGGGTATTGACATCCGTTGTTGAAGGCAAAACGAATCTTCCATATCTTATTTGGCCTTCTCGATTTCCCTCAATCGTTTCATGCCCATAGAACATACAACAACAATATAACATTGCACAATACATCTAACATATCAACAACAAACAAAATGGAAGGAACAACACAATGGAAGCAATGAAATAATGGGGAGAGGAAACGAAAATGAGAAAAGAAAACAGAAATGAGAAATAAGAGAAGAAAAGGAGAGTACGAAGAAGACACTAAAAGAAAGGTTCTCTGTAGGGGGGTGTGGGGTATGCTGCAACGGCAATGAAAAAAGGGAAAGAATAGGATTATAGGATTTTATATTAAATAAGGTAAAAGTAAAAAAAAAAATTACTTAAGGTTAGTTTTGGAGTAAAAAAAAGTTAGGGAGGTGCAGCCTGAAACCTGTAATGGTGGAAGGAGTAACACTTAAATCCTCTCTTTGTGAATTGAAATCAGGGTTAAAATAGGTTTGTTTCATGTTATAAAACTAATTAATTTTTAAATGCAACAATTTTATTTTAAGTCAAAAGTTAAAAATCATAAAAAGATTAGAACAAATTCTTTTGTTTAAAAAATGGTGTATGAATTAACCATCTCCTATAAGACTTTATAAACATTTTGATCTTTGTTAGTTTTTTTAATTTTACGAACCTTTTTCTCTTACAACCAAACCTTTAAATTGAATTAAGTTGATAACTCTAAATACTAACTCCTTGTCATCTTCTCTATTCAATTTACCTGTATATCTCAAAACGCTCACACGACCAAATAATACAAACAAATCAATTCATACATTAAATTGTTTAATATATTAAACATTATATTGTATATACATAAACTTACATACAATGTTTATAATTCTTACAAATATTCTCAAAGAAAATTGTAAAATGTTATAATTGTCAAGATTTTTCTATAAATCACTAACACTAAAAAGAAAAAAGCTTACTTGCTTTTAATTTCTCCCATCTCTCTATCTTCCAATGGAAATAAAAAGAAGCCTATCACACATAATCAATGCAATGGAAATAAAAACATGTAGCAACAAAATAAAAAGAAAAGAAGTCAGAATAGAAATCAAGCCTATGATAATCAAAAGTTATTGTATAACTGAATCTCTGTTACATGTGTGCTAGTATGTTATCAATTTCCACACCTCACATACTTATTGTTTTTGAACGTTTTTATGAATTTTATTTAAACAAATCTTTAATAAAGAACTTCAGTTTCTCAAAAAGTTTAATTCTTCCAAGGCACATCTTTTTCTATCTCGAATGCATTCGTTTTCAAAGTGCTACATAAAATGAATTTGTTGAATGAACCTTGTAGCCAAATTGCCAAACTTTATGTGAAAGTACACAAGAACAAGAGATCACACAAAGTTCCAACTATTACTTACCCTAAGCCAGTCAGTCAGCACTGTAAACGAGCCTCTCTAAATCTGACCCAAAAATGGGATTTTTTCTAATTCTCCAAAATGGACCCAAAAATACAAAGGAAACGAAATTAAAACGAAATAAAATACTATGTGGACATTAGAAAATGATGTGATAACCCTCTATTTGAAGTGTTAATAATTATAATTCCAAAATTTGATCTAAAAATAATATTAGAAATAATTAAATTCAGATAATTCAACTTAATTAAAATATAAATTAGTGATCAATTAAGCTCAAACAACAAAATTGAAAAAATAATAAATAATTGAACACAATTTACTAATTAAATTCAGTAATAAGTGAATAGGATAAAATAATAGAAAAATAGAGACACTTAACCAATTTGACAAACTTGAGGTGGTCTCAATAGAAACTATGATTCATTTCCCCTGTCATGAACAAGAAGTATAAGCATCAAAAGCGAATAACAAATTAATACCTCTTCGTACCATTCCTTAAGCATATCTTTTACTTCTTTAATCCAACAACATGCATTAAAGAGAAAATGTCTTGAGAATGACACTTGAAACCAGACTAATCAGTGACTAATTTTTCGAACATCTGCAGGCAAATAATCGGAGAGAAGATCAAAGAAACCATCATGTGGTATCAGAAAAGAAAGATAAACTGAGTACTAAATTTAGAAAATAAAATCCAATTAAAAATAAACCTAAGTTACAAGTTGCAAAGTTCGAGGAAGTAAGTGGTCAAACAACACATGCATTAAACAAAAACATATACATATTATGCCAACTTCTCTCGTATCTAAGTCCATGAAACTATATTGCACAGTCATCGTGTCCCTATGTCATGAACTTCAACTCATTTATTCCTCCAACAGTTTCACTGTAGTTATGGGGTATGTTGAGAATTTTTACATGATTTTAGGAAGATTTCCAATTTATTTATTTAATTAGTCAATGATTATTAATGGATTAATTATTTCTTATTTGGTAGCTAAGTTATTAGTTGTTAGAATAACGACATGTGATCCTTTAGTTAGTTATTTTTAAATGTATTTAAATTAAGTTGCATTTAATAAGAAAATATATTTCTGGCCAACTAATGTTCTTCTATTTTTATTCTTTAAAAAACAACAATTGGTATCTAGAGTCTTTTTTTCTTAAGGGACTTGTAGAATGGAAGGATAGTCAACTTCCTTTCCAGTAGCACTTTCCATCTTTAATTGGAAAGATTATGATATGTGGGCTATAAAAATGCAGTACTATCTAAAGGGACTGGATTTATGGGAAGTTGTGGAAGAGGATTACTCTGTTCAACCGTTGTCGGAGGTTCCTACTATGGCCCAAATAAAAAATCATAAGGAACAAAAAACAAAGAAGGCAAAGACAAAGTCATCTTGTTTTATGGTGTTACAACATTGATCTTCACTAGAATTATGACTCTTAAATCATAAAAAAAATTTGGGATTTTTTGAAGGAAGAATGTGAAGGAGATGACAGAATAAAAAGCATGCAAGTGTTGAACCTAAGGAGGGAATTTGAGATGCAAAGGATGAAAGAGTCAGAGACAATGAAGGAGTACTCAAACACGTTATTGGGCATTGCCAACAAAATAAAGTTTTTGGGCAGCGACTTTGCAGACTCCAGAATTATAGAGAAAATCCTTGTGACAGTGCTAGAAAGGTACGAAACGTCTATTGCCTCATTGGAGAACATAAAGAATCTGTCCAAGATTACTTTGGCAAATGCGTTACACGCTTTGCAAGCCCAGGAACAATGAAGGCTAATGAGAGAAGATCGTGTGGTTGAAGGTGCATTCCCTGTGAAGCATCATGATGTCAGATCCAATGAAAAGAATTCAAAAGGTTCCAACTAGCAACTAGTGAAAATGGTGTTTTTAATAAAAAATAAGGCAAGGGTAAAAATAAAAACTATCCACCTTGCCAACATTGCGGAAAATTAGGTCATCCACCATTTCACTACTGGAAAGGACCTGATGCAAGATGCAGTAAGTGCAATCAGATCGGTCACGAAGATGTTATTTGCAAAGCAAATGTCCGACAAGAAGCTGAAGGTGATGTACAAAATGCACAAGAAAATGAAGACCAACTTTTTGCTACTACCTGTTTTTCTAGTAGCAGTTCAAATGAATCTTGGTTGATTGATAGCGGCTGCACAAACCACGTGACCTATGACAAAGAAATGTTCAAGTGTTTGGACATGAATGAAGTCAAATGGGTCAGAATTGGAAACAATGAACAACTTCCTGTAAAAGGCAAGGGTTCAATAGCTATAACAACTCACATAAGTACAAAAACCCTCTCTGATGTCTTATATGTACCTAAAATTAATCAAAACTTGCTTAGTGTCGGACAATTATTAAAGAAAGGGTTCAAAGTTATCTATGAAGATAAAGTCTGCACAATTAAAGATCCAACAGGCCTTGAAATGTTTAAAGTCAAGATGAGGAGCAAGAGTTTCTCATTTAATCCAATGAAGGAGGAGCAAATTGCATTTCCAGTAACAGCAAGCTTAGTCAATCTTTGGCACAAAAGAATGGGTCATTTCCATCATTTGGGAATGAACTACATGCCGAAAAATCAATTAGTTTGTGGAGTTCCTTCCTTGACAAAGAAACTAGCTGAATGTGAGGCTTGTAGATTCGGAAAGCAAACAAGGAAACCATTTCCTAAAAGTAGTTGGAGGGCTAATAAAAAATTGCAGCTAGCTCACATTGATGTTGCTGGACCATAAAGAACTCCATCCATAAAAGGAAGTCTTTATTATATTATTTTTATTGATGACCTAACAAGAATGTGTTGGACTTTCTTTCTTAAATACAAATCAGAAGTAGCTGCAATATTCTGGAAATGCAAAGCATTTGTTGAAAATCAAAGCAATTGCCATATTCAGATCTTGAGGTTAGACAATGGAAAAGAGTATATAACAAATCAATTTCAATAATTTTATGATGAAGTTGGGATTGAGCATCAATTAACGACCCTTTACACTCCTCAACAAAATGAAGTGAGTGAAAGGAAAAATAGATCAATCATGGAGATGGCTAGGTGAATGCTTCATCAAAAGGAATTACCGAAGAAGTTTTGGGCTGAAGCTGCAAATACAGTCGTGTTCATACATAATAGGCTTCCGACATGAGCCTTGCAAAATCAAACTCTTTTTCAAGCCTGGTTTGGTTTTAAACCTTCTTTGGACTTTCTTGAAGTATTTGGTTGCTTGTGTTACTCACATATACCTCAGATTAAACGTGATAAGCTTGATAAAAGGGCTTAAGCGGGATTATTTATTGGCTACAACACAATTTCTAAAGCTTATAGGATTTTTCAACCTCAAACTGGAAAAATTCTAATAAGCAGAGATGTGCATTTCATGGAAGATGAAAGCTGGTGCTGGAGTGATTCAAAGAAAAGTCAGAACACTGAATTGGAGGTTGAAGACATTGTATATGATCCACCTGTTAGAGGAACAAGGTTACTCTCTGATATCTATCAAAAAAGCAATGTATCATTGTGCAATATAGCTATTTGTGAACCTGTCAATTTTGAAGAAGTTGCTATGGAGGAGAAATGGTTAGCTGCAAAGCAGGAGGAGCTGTCCATGATTGAGAAAAATCAAACCTGGGTGCTAGTTCCAAGACCTTATGACAAAAATGTCATTGGGGTGAAATGAGTGTTCATAACAAAATTCAACCTTGATGGTTTTGTAAACAAGCACTAAGTAAGGCTTGTTGTAAAAGGTTATTCTCAAATATTTGGGATAGATTATTCAGATACTTTTGCTTCAGTAGCAAGACATGATACAATTAGGCTACTACTTGCCATTATAGCTGTTGGCTGCAAAACCAACAACAAGTGCACCGGTCGCAGCGTAGCAAGTGATAAATATCGTTCTCTCCCAAGGGACTTGTTCAACACATGACAATTATTCCTTTTATAACTCAATTAGACATCAAAGTGCACAAAAACAACACAAGAAACTCTTTTTGGTATTTTATCAAACAGTTGGTGTGCAAGGAATTTAACATAATGTATTTACGATTTGTCAAGACTAGAATTCATCCATTTCATTCTCATGCATTCACAAACATCTCAATTCCATCCAATAAGTCTTCAATTTCAATTCTAGGTTAAATCATATTTCTCAATACATCAAGAACCAAAATTCATGTCATGAGTGATCAAGCCACAACAAGCATTAAGCATAGAAATCAAATACTAACATGAATTGGAAAAACATATATCAATAACATCACAAAATACATAAGAATTCCATGTTTTATAACTAATCTCAACAAATAGGAAAAACCCTCCATGGTGGAGAACTTAGGGTTCTACAAAATTGAAGAGATAGGAAGAAATTGGAACCAAAGAGAAGTTGCAAAGCCTTTCCCAAGGTTCTTGGCAGCTGCTCCATGCTCCATTTGCGCCTCCCCTTCGCATCTCCATCTCCAATTTGTGACTCATCTTCTTCCTCAACCCAAAAGGGGCAAAATCACCATTGATGAAGCTTGAATACCCAAGGAGGAGTGAGAGAGCTTCCCAACACCCCAAATAGCCTCCAAGGGCCTCTCCCAATCTCTCTAGGTGAAGAATGAAGTGTAAGAGGAGAAGAATGCCCCAAAAATCACGAGACCCATGTTTAAATAACCCATTTTGACACATCAGCAGAAAGTCGCGCCCAACGCCCCCCAAGAGCGCCCGGGCGCCATAATTAAACACAAAACAGCGAAGTAAAGGGCGCTCAGTGCCCCCCAGGGGCGCTCGGGCGTGGAAATTTGGCTGCAGCACACAGAAGGGCGCCCAGCGCCCAAGGGGCGCCCGAGCATGACAATTTTGACAACATTCTAAAATTCAGGCTCTTGTGCGCTTCCAAAGGCGTCCAACATGGGTATTTGCTTCAAATTGATCTTTTATTGTCCCATAACATGTTCCCTTGAGTCCTTGTTTGTTTTCCTCCACTAGAATTGCTTCCTATTCATTTATTTTAAACACTCAAACAAAGAGATTAGAGGTAAAAACAAGCATATACTAAATAAAACACAAGAAAACTAGGAAACACACTAAACTTGAGGATAAAACAAGGTAAAAACTATGAAGGAGTTGATTTGTTCACAAAATATACACACATAAACACGTTAAATCAACCGTTATCAATAGCACAAAGGGGGTGGTAAGTGTTTCGTATGAATGTCAAGTCAGCTTTCCTTAATGGTTTTCTGCAGGAGGAGATTTATGTTGAACAACCAGATGGTTTTGCTATCAAAAGGCAAGAAGAAGAAAAAGTCTACTTGCTGAAAAAGGCTTTATATGGTTTAAAGCAAGCCTCAAGAGTGTGGTACAACAAAATTAATGATAATTTACTACACTTGGGCTTTCAAAAGAGTGTATATGAAACTACACTTTATGTCAAACATGATGGTGCTGATACTTTAATTATTTCATTATATGTTGATGATCTCTTGATGATAGGAAGCAATCTAGCACTAATTGAAGAATTCAAGCAAGAAATGAAAAAGGTCTTTGAGATGACATATCTTGGTCTTATGATTTATTTTCTGGGCATGGAGATCACTCAAAAGAAAATGAGATTTTTATCTACCAGAAAAAATATGCAAAGAATATTCTAAAGAAATTTCACCTTGGTGAATGCAAACCAATGAACACTCCAATGAATAAAAAAGAGAAGCTTATCAAGGACGATGGAACAAATAAAGTTGATGAAGCTTATTTTAGAAGCTTGATTGGGTGTCTAATGTATCTTACATCCACAAGGCCTGACATCTTATTCCCGGTTAGCTTGCTATCAAAATTTATGCATTGCACTTGAAGGCAACAAAAGAGAGTTGTAAGATACATCAAAGGAATTGTCAATTATGGAGTTAAGTACTACAAGGTAGAAAACTTTAAATTATTTGGTTTCTCTGATAGTGATTGAGCTGGTAGCTTGGATGATATGAAGAGTACTTCAGGGTACTGTTTTAGTATGAGTTCAGGTGTTTTCTCTTGGTGCTCCAAGAAGCAAGAGGTTGTAGCTCAACCAACAACATAGGCTGAGTTTATTTCAGTTGTAACAACTGTGAATCAAGTTATTTGGATGAGGAATATTTTAACAGATTTGGGTATGAAGCAAGATAAATGCACAAAAGTTTTTGTTGATAATCAAACAACAATTTCAATCTCACATAATCCTGTATTTCATGGGAAGACCAAACATTTTAATGTGAAGTTGTTTCACTTGAGAGAAGTTCAAGAAAGTGGCAAGGCATGTTTAGTCTACTGTTGCACGAAAGACCATTCTACTGACATATTTACCAAATCTTTTTCACTCAACAGATATAAATTCCTAAGGAATAAGCTAGGAGTTTGTAGCCTCCAAGGCAAGGAGGAGTGTTGGGAACTGCCTTGTTAGTTGCATGACTTTAGGAAGATTTCAGATTTATTTATTTTAATTAGTCAATGGTTGTTAGTGGATTAGTTATTTCCTATTTTGTAGCTAAGTTATTAATAGTAGTTGTTAGAATCATTAAGATGTGATCTTTTAGCTAATTATTTCTAAATGTATTTAAATTAAGTTACATTTAATAAGAAATTATACTTCCAGCCAACATATATGCATAAGGCCCTAAAGAAAACGCTTGGTTTGAGTACATTGTAAAATTTATAATTCAAATTCAAATGCGCTTGTTTCTGGTCTCTTCACAGCCGAGTCAGGTACACATCTCCTTCGAGGTTTAGGTTCAAAAAAGCAGTAGTGATGCTGAGCTGAATATATAATGCTACCTCTGCTCCAAGATTGAACCAACGATGAGATGTTGAAAAAACAAAAGCTCATAACTATACAAAACCTAGAATTAAAATAATCTAAAAGGGGAAAAAAAAGTTAATGAAGGGAAAGATTAACAAAATAGAAGACACGTATGATCAAAGGAAAAGATTACGTCGTTATAAAGCAAAAGCACTACATCAAAAGCAAGAGCAATTAGAGACACATTATATCACTATCTGTAGCATAACAGTGCAGCTTCAACCGTTCACTAACCACAAAGCATTGACTTAAACTTCAAACGACATGAGGAATTAAAAGGGGTTTGGCTGAAAGCATTCTTTCGTTACCGTAGATTAAGAAAAGAAAGGCTTTGTTTACCTTTTAAGTAAAAGCTTCTTTCACTTTTGTTGTTTTGTATGAGATAAACCTATTTTAACATAATTATATATTCAGCGGAATTTTCTCACAAACTATTTTGAGAAATATCACGACTAACATAATTTTTAACATCGCATTAACCGCTAGGCTTACAATGTGTACTTTTATAAAAGAGGTTATTATAACAAACAAAATCTTTGTGTGCAGTTTTAGTACCTTAGAGTAATTATCTAAACTAAGTTATTGTGTAAGAATCTAAGAGCCATTTACCACATTTAGAAAGTACCTTAGGTCTCTTATAGCTAAGAAAAAAGTGATAAAAAACAAAAAAACTTAATTTGATTGGATTTTAAAAATTATTACCTTTTTTACAGAATTCAGCAAAACTTATTCAAATCTTTACCAAACTCACCAAGTGTGACATGGCAATACTTTACATCGTTTACAATCCATATACCACAGAAGTTTATTGGACTGAACCCGTTGATGCAAGAATGCAATGAAACAACTTCAAGACTCAACTACTTAGACATTTATTTTCACATTTTTGAGTTTTTTCTATTGGCAATCCACAATGCAATAAAGAAAAACGATAATGATTATTTCCATTTATTTGTAGCAGTTCTAGAATCGAAGCATATATAAGCAAAGTAAAAAAAGTGGTAGGCTTTTTATCTCGGTTTTAAACCAAGGCAAAAAGATGTAAGATTTTGCCTCGATTCAAATTCAACCAAGACAGTAGAGGGTTATCCTTTTTCTACTTTTTTTTCTTCAGAGTTTTAGCCTTGGTTGCTGGATAACCAAGACAGTATAAGTGGGTTTTCTGCCTCACTTGTGGTTGAATCGAGACAGTATATGTGTTTTTTTTGTCAGCTTTTTTGTCTCGGTTCTGGCCAAAACCGATGTGATAAAGGGCTTTCTGCTTCGGTTGTGGTCACAACCAAGACATATTCTACTATTTTTTTTAATTTTTAAAACATGTTTGTTTCTGTAAGAATCCCAAATACAGAAATAGACCTGCATATTTTAAAATTGTCCATAACAGTCTAATTCAATGTACATAGAATTATAATCATAAATTAAAATAAATCATAAATCAAATCAAAGTACCTTGATTATAATCATAAATTAACTTAGAAGCATAAATCAAACCAATGTACAAAGTTAACCTAATCATAAATATGCTAATGTACAACTTACTATATAGTAATATCCATATACTATCATAGAGTTGAATTACATATTTTGCAAGTTCTTTCCTTATGGATTTAAGGGACTTGTCTGTAACTGAAGTAATAGATTTGAATCTCTGCATAAGACACAATGATTTCAATTAGTGTATATGAATTTTAAACTATGTAACATGGGCACAAATAGTGGTCATCATCCAATAGATGATGTAGTAATCACACTCATATGACTCGTTTTGTCTATTGCACCCAATATATCATCATAATTATAAAATGTTAAGGAACATCATTGGAATGGTACAAAATGTAACAAAGTATGAACTAAAAGGCCAAACCTTAAGGGCCAACCATGCAAACATTTTAGCTTTGGCAATTGATCTCCTGGACAACATATGTGCTGCAAGGGAACTATTAAAAAAAAGGCATTATAATACATTTATATAAGGAAGAAAGTCCAAACATTGAGGTTCTTACCAATCTATTACTTGTTTGAGAGGGTTGGGAGGAGAGTTGTGGGATGAACAAAACAATACAACAATGTTCTCTGTTAGAGAAACCACAAGTAGCTGCAAATGATGCCTGAAATTGGTAATAATTTAATTGTTATATACTAAAACACATATGAAACTTTAAAATTAAAAAAACTTCACTTACCCAACTATATAAAGGATAAAATATAGCTTCTTCCCCATTGCAAAACAACTGATGATGTATGTTTGGGTGTCATCAAATTTATTTCCTTTGAGTCATTTGGGGGTCAATGAACCCATATACATCATTGAATCATCTTGTTAGTTACACCAAACATATACCTGAAATCAAGAAATGAACTGATATAAGTAACTTGATAAATCAATTTTATATAAATAAGTGCTCATAGACTTACATCATCCACAACTGAATGAAAGTAATATTAAGCTCTTGTCTCCCCGACATAACCTCCTGAACATCTTGCTTATGCAAGTATATTGGGATCTTATGAATATAATAGGATCCCATGGAACAATCATCGGCGCGTCTGCAATGATGTTAGAAAGCTCGTGTAACGCACCAAGAGGGTCGTTCTCAGATAAATGAATCTTCTTCGGTGTAGGACTTTCTCTCGAGTCATCTGCTATTACATGAAAAAATAGTTATGTTTTGATGTCAATAAGAAGTAAAGTTTAAAATTGAGAAGTATATAGTAGGAGTCCATACCGAGGGGTCAGAAATAGAACCAACCAAAGATCTAGGCCAGGTGACGAAAGACGGAAATACCTGTGCCACAATAACAAACACATCTGGTACGACAACTTCATCAACCGTGACCATCACCTCATTTTCTCCTAGCTCCATACCATGAACTAGAGTGGTTGCTTCAAAGACTGTGCCACGAGCCACTAGCATGGTCTCGGTAGGATGTTCAAGATATAGCTGACACAGACAAGTCTCATCCATGTCGTCCCTGGGACACCTGGAGCTGAACAACTTCCTTTGCCACTTCTACTTATCAAATTAAATGTTAGCTTATACAAAAAGTAAATATCTACACAAAATTGATTATTAAGTTAACCTGTGGGAGGCACAACATGTTCCGCTACAGGAGATGGTTGCGGACGCATGCCATAACTATCAAACTGCTGCTGAAACTGACGTGTCACCCTTTCAGTCACATCTGAAGCGACTTCATCATAAAACTCTGCCCTGACCTTCTTTATGATCTCTTGTGTGATCTCCTTTGTGATTTCCTGCTTCAGCTTTTGTTCATACTCTTTACTAAATTCGTATGCAGTGTGACGTGAGGAAGACCCAAAGGCATCAAATATTTCAATCTCATCAACCCACAACAACTTCAAGTCTACAATTAGTGGACTGTGATAAACATATATGTCATTTCCAGGCTACTTTGGACCAGATATCAGCACTGACAACATCATGTACTTTCTTTTCATGCACAATCCAGGAGATAAGCTGTAAATTATCAGTATAATTGGCCAACAGTTGTGTTTGATACTTAAATTACCAAATGGGTTCATTCCATCAGTAGCTAAACCAAACCTAAGATTTCTACATTCTTCACCAAATTGGGGTAATTTTTTATCAATATTTTTCCATTGCTTTGAATCAGCTGGATGATGAAGCATTCTGTTAGTTGTTCTCTCATCTACATGTCATCTAAGACTTTTAGCGTCTTTTGGATTCGCGAACAAACACTTAAGTTTTGCCACGAGTGGAAGGTACCAAACTACTTTCAAAGCAGACCCATTTTTTCTATTTGACCACTATCTTCATTGTTGTTTTTTGACTTGTATCGTGATAACCCACATTTTGGACACTTTTTCAAAACTTCATACTTTTTCCTATATAACATGCAATCATTCGGACATGCATGTATCCGTTTATAATCCATACCTATCGGACAAAGAATTTTTTTTGCATCATAATTAAGAATGGGTAATGTATTTCCATTTGGCAGCATTTCATTCAACAACAACAACAATTTTGTAAAACTCTTATTAGTCCATCCATTGGTCGCCGTTAAATTCATGAGCCTTAACACCGTTGACAATCGTGTGAACTTAGTTGGACCGACATACAAAGGAGTCTCTGCATTAGTGGACAATGTTTCATACACATGCGCTTAGGTAAAAGCTTCTGCGCCAACATCGCGGATCATGTCCTCTAATTTGTCTTATTCCGATTGATCTTCCATGGTAGAATCGAATACATTTTCAGTTTGAGAGACAGTTGGAAAGTCAAGTAATTCGTCATGCCATATCCATGTTGTATAACTTCATAGGAAACCATCACAAGTAACATGTTCCCTAATATCGGTTGCGTTCAACTTCCTCCCATTCAAACAATTGACACAAGGATATCTAAACTTGACTTCATCATCACTTGTACTCTCACTATGTTACGCAAACTGTGTAAATTCTTCTACCCCTTTCTCGTACTCAGCACCGATGCGTGATGAATTAATCCAATGTTAATCGATATGTATATTTACTGAAATTGTTTACATAATTTCAATAATCTTGAATGATCACTTTGATCGCTTTTGTATTTAAGGTGTGCCCTTATCCCATTCAAGAAGATTCAATTTATTTTTAGTTTATTAAACATATAAATTTTTTAAAAACATATCTAAATTTTCAAGAAATTTTTTCAGCATTTCGCATTGGTCTTCAGGTTACACGAAATGAAAATGATTATAAATCACAATTAAATATGCACCTAAAGATCAATACAAAACACAACTGCAAATTTTCATGAAATTTAAGACATGTATATTAAAAATTTTATATATTAATAAACTATGAAAAAGTTATTACTCTTCTTAAACTGTCCAACCGGACAATTAAAGATTAAATACTTGTAAATTAATATTATCATCTCCTCTCCATTCATCTGTAAAAAGTAAATTTGTGCAAAAAAAATCTTCCAATAGTATATAATTTATGTATTGAATCTCAAACGAGAAACTAGGGCTAATTCACAACAACAATATATTCAACCAAAACAAAAAATTACATATGTAACATACAATATATTCAAGCAAATAAATAATTACATGATCATATTAAAAGGAAAATTTTAAGAATAGGAACTTGGGAGCATGAAAGCCGATCAACAATGAAGAATGTCCGCGTTTAAGAAGCTATTAAACCTCACCACAAAAATAGAATATCTAGACAAAAACAAACAACACATTAACTAATCTCATGATTCATAATCTTAAAGTTTATTTCAGCACCATATCAACCAATTTAAACAAACAATTCAAAATTGTATTTCATTAACTTCTATATCCTTAATTCAAAATTATACAATAATTTACATTATCATACAATTTAATACAAACACATTTTATTCAAAAATACATATACATAAATTCAACAATTTACATTATCAAGCAATTTAATACACCAATTAAAAATACATATAATAACTTTTATCATTGTTATTTCTATCAAAATACATATACACAAATTCAACCTAATTTACATTATAGAGCAATTTAATATACCAATTCAAAATTCACATACATAAATTTTATCATTGCTAATCTTATCAAAATACAAATACACATATCCAACCCAATGTACTATCAAACACAAAAATGAAGGTTGGAAAAACTTACCACTGAAGAAGAGTTGCACCAAGAGAAGGGATGAATGGCAGCTGTGCAAACAACAACTATCGGTGACGATGGAGAATAGTCGACGACAACGACAACTGGTGGAGGTAGTCGCGAACAACAGGCACGCGAGAGGAGACGAGACGATGGTGTCGTGGCGACGAAGAGGACGCCACGACGAGATGACGGTGGCAGTGCAACAACGGTGTAATAACGGTATAGTTGAAGTCGCGAAAGTGAGAAGAGATTATGGAGGAAGAGTTGCGCGAGAAAGTTCGCCTTTACTGTTTTACATTTTTGAATATGAACCTACACAAAGGCTATTACTTCAGTTAAGTGAAAAACTGAGACAATAAGACCCCTATTCTAGAAAAGTGTTTTTTAAAGAGATTATAAGTTTTAAAATAGTAAAACTCATTTATAACAAAACTATTTGTAAATAAACCATTTAATATTAAAATAAGTTTTAAACTATCACCATTTCTAAAATATATTATTTTAGGATTTTGCACTATCTCCAAGAAAAAAAAGGCAAATGTGGAAAATAAATACTTTGCAATCTAAATGTCTTTTCTATTTTGGATGTGGGGGAAGTTTCTATAAAAAATAATATAAAAATACACCTTTTAATCTTTTTACACTTATTTAATACTTAATAAAATATTAATATTTTAATTATTCTACTTGATTTATCTTAATTTACTTTATATTTTGAATAATGTATTCTTTTGAATAAGTATAGAATTAAAATATGATGTTGAATAAGTGTAAAAATATCATTACCCTTGTTTATAATTCTAATAACTAAGTTTCTATCCATAGCCATATATATGAAAGAAATCTAACTAATTTGTTTGCAATCTTATGACATTTTGAATTAATTTTATTGATATGGTTCTAAAGTTTTAATAAAAAACCTTCTACGAAACCATTTCTTTATTTTAATAAAAATTCTAATTATTTAAAAAAAATAAACTTTGAATTGAATTTTTCTTAAAATAATTTGTTTATTCGACTGCTTAAAATATTTTTTAAGTATTTTTCATTTAATTTTCGTCATTGAATAATATGATCATTACTTTGCTCCTTTGACTTTTGTCATCTTTCCAATGACCTAATTATCATGTTAGGTTAAAAGAAGGAAAGTGCGCGTCTATGATTAAGATTGAGGGAGATGCGTCTATGATTAAGTTGGAGATGGAAAGACGGAAATAACAATCACATGATTAAATTGGAGATGGAAAGACGAAAATAATAATAACGTATATTCGTTCTACTGACGACAAAACCAATCAGTAAGTACTAAACCAAAATAACAAAATAAGCATGTTAATAAATAAATAATTAAAAATAATAAAAATTTAAAACACATAAATTTAATTAAATTTCAAATTTCATACTTAATAATTTATTTAAATGTATCAAGTTTAGATAAAGTTCTATTCAAATAAAAAGTATTTGGTAATTATAGCAATATCACTTATTTTTACTCTCAATATTTTTATCTTCTATTAAAGGTTTAATTAAGATTCAAATATATGATAAATTTTGGTATTTTAAATTTAGTTTTTATTAAATTGTTAGTATATTGAATGCTTAAAATTTGTATATTTTTCAAAAATCGGTTTTTTAAGATGAAACTTCTTTTCACTTATATACTATAAGATTAGTGAATAGAAGAGATACAACAATGATTAAACTAAGATAAAAAAAGATTTTTTTTTTCATCGGTTATGAACAAAAAAGATTCACATTTTTTTCTGTTAAAATATAATGAAACATTAAATCAAAAATGAAAAAAAAGAATTTCAGTCTCAATTCTATTAATAATTGAAGTGATAGACCCTATCTATAATTTAAAATAATTATTTAATTTTAAGAATTTTTTGTCTTAATTTAATTGAGAATCGATGCTAAAGATTTTTAAAATTAAATAATTATTTTAAATCAGATAAAATATATGATTTCAGTTATGGTAATAATTAAGGTCAAATCTCTTTTTTTATCTATTATGGGTATATATGAGATCATATATCTTTTCTGATTTAAAATAATTAATTAATGTTAAGGATATTTGGTCTCAATTCTATCCAAATCTGAGATCACATATCTAGTTCTGGTTTGGTTCTAACAATAACCAAGGTTAAAGTAATTTTTTTCTAAATATTTTTTTTTCTAGAATGATATTTAGCTTTGGTTATGGGGTAAACTGAAGTCAAATATTCCTTTCTGCTTCAGTTTTGCCTATAACTAAAGCCATTTTAGTGTTTTTTAAAATATTTTTCTTTTTTATATTTCATCCTACATATATAATCTGTATATAAAATCCAACACAAAATCAAAAACAGAATATGATTTTCAAACAGTTATAAGCCAAAATCTAAATAGTTGTACAAATTATGATATCCTAACAATTACATACTATTCTATATTTCTATTACATATTTTGCACAAGTTTTCCTTATGTGATTAATGAACTTATCAAAAATTGGAAGTGGACTCTTGAATTTTTGTATAAATAGCAATGATTTTAATTAGTGTATAAAAAGACAATAGGAAAAAAATTGATTAAATGCAAATATTAATATTTCTCAGCTACTTGTAATACAAGCACGAATAATGATTGTCATTCACTGCATTACATAGTAATTACACTTGTCTATTATACTGTAATATATCATCATAATTATAAATACTTGAGGAATTTTGCTGGAATAAAACAATTATAAATGTTGCTCAGGTCACCCTTCATCTTTTACTTTATTTGATTATACTAGAAAGTTAACTATAGAAGATATTCTGATGCCAAAGTCAATAAATGTGTATTGAATGTAATCACACTATACCTCAAATTTGTATTTATAAATTTTAGAATGGACTTCAAATTAACACCGTCCTAATTATAACCCAACTGGTAATTAGGGGTGGGCAAAGTGTCCTATAATGTGCTGCACTATAAAAAATTATAATTAACTGTAAACTAGTTTAAAAAAACTGCTTTTAGTTCAGAGTAACTGAACTAAACTTTGTGCAATAAAGTTCAATTAACTGCTTTCAAAGTATTGGACACTTCTAAAATACAAACTATGCACTACTAACTACAATCAAAATTAACAATTATCTAACTGGCAATTAAAAGTACTCTAAACAGTGCCAAAGCTAAATCTAAAGTAATATGCATAATGAATTTGAGCCTGGGTCTGCACTTGATCTCCTCCCAACATGCTCCAATATCCCGTGCATGTCTTCCCAAGAACTGAGACAAAGAATTCAACAACTTCATCCAATACCAAAAGAATGCAGCCCCAGAGATTCCAATGCATCACCACCTATGCCAAATATTCATAAGTAGAAATCAGAATAAATGTAAAGTCTGAACTAGCTCAGTTAGATAGATGTCACTTCATTCATAAAATCCAAACTCCATACAACAATGAAGATGAAATGAATGAATGAATTAGCCATAAAAGAAAGCATCTTGCAATGAGAAGTGGCAAGTGGCTGCACTGTTTAAAATAAGACATTTCATTAAAGACATGCTGGTTTCCTGAACTACAATTCCACCAAACTTTGCTATCTTTGCTCAGTCACTTGTTTCTACGTACCTATTCATTTCTAAAACAATGGAAAACCCAACAAAAGTAACAAAACAACCCCCACTAGCATAGTCAAGGTCCAAAGCCATTCCTTCTCAACTGGGGTTTTTCGTTTTCAAGAAAATTCAAAAAATATCCGAAACTTTAATCCCATCTTTGTTATTTTTTTTTTCACTTCTCTTTATCTTCAACCTATGTATAAAAGAGAAAACACAACAAATGTTAGCCAACAAAAGCCTATCCTCATTCCAACCAAACACAGAATTATTCCTCTTGTTATTTGGTAAAAGGGTCAATATAAATTTCTTTTTATTATGTCCCTTCAATGTTTTCCCATACCAGTTTTGTTTTCTTATGCTTACAAATTCCATTTCACACATGCCTTTCCAAAAATTTCATCTGATATATTTTTTAAGCACAACCCTTTTAGCTTTGAAAGCCTTGCAGTCCATACGTTCAGGTTGAGCTCATGAAATTCAAAAATCTGCAGAAAAGGTAAAATCAATGACATGAAAGCATGGCGTAGTTTAGACCACTTTTAACGTTAGGAATGTTCTGCTTTTTTTTTTTCTGAAGTGAATAAGCAAGCGCAAGGCCATTATCATATCTATATATATAATAATGCGCTTTGAAAAGTGATCATAAAGCTCCCCCATTCAGCAGTCCTCTCCCAAGGTAGATCTCCATAATCTCAATCCCCAAGTGTTTCTTTCCCCATTTCCAATGTTTGGGGTTTGATTACTTTGATAGAGGAATTCTAGCTGACATAAATTAAGGTTCATTATGCCATGTGTTATTAAACTTAAATTAGAAATTTATTTCTTGTCTGTTAGTATTTCTAGATAACATTAATGGTTTTAGGTGGCAAAGGAATATTTCTTGTCTGTTAGTATTCCTAGATAACATTAATGGTTTTAGGTGGCCTAGGTATCATGACTTATCTCTAGTATTGGAAAAGACAAAAACTTTTCATTTGTCTCTGGCATGTGAAGAGACAAACCTTTCTCCATAAATAATTGTATCAACTCATATTTGAAAAAATGCAGAAAGAAAAAAGTTGTTTTATTTTGAAAAAGCTGTCAACCTCTTTGCCTTCTTGTTGCCAACAAATTGGCATCAGAGCTTGAGTGTAAGGGGAGAGTGAGAGAGACCCGCAACAGAGAGAGGAGCGACTAAGTTTTGTGAGGTGTGTGAGAGAAATGGCAGGATTAACCAATGGCATCCCGCTACCCAAGTTGACGAAAGATGTTAACTATGACAACTGGAAGGTGTAGATAAAAGCCCTTCTCGGCTCCTAAGATAACTGGGATGTGGTTGAGACTGGGTATGAGGAACCGGCGAGCACAGATGGATATTCAAATGCTCAGTTGAACGCGTTGAAGGCCATTCGAGCTAAAGACAAGGCGGCTTTGTATTTGTTATACCGAGTTGTTGACGAATCTGGCTTTGAGAAGATAACAAATGCAAAATCTTCCAAAGTAACATGGGATACACTTGAAAAGGTAAACAAAGGAGACGAACGAGTGAAGCAAGTCTGACTTCAAACCCTTAGGGGCGAGTTGGAAAACATGAGGATGAACGAGTCTGAAAGCGTATCCGAGTTCATTACTCGGGTGGAGACCATGGTGAACAAATTGAATCAGAATGGTGAGAATCTTTCATCAAACCGAGTTGTTGAAAAGATTCTAAGGTCACTGAGAGATGATTTCGAGAATATCGTATGTGCAATAGAGGAGTCCAAGGATCTATCAACGCTCACCGTTGAAGAGCTAGCTGGGTCCCTAGAAGCACATGAGCAAAGACGAAAGAACAAAAAGGGAGAGTCTCTTGAACAGGCTCTCCAGGAAAAGGCGACAATAAAAAAAGATAATGTATTTTATGCTCAAAATAGTAGAGGCCAAGGAAGAGGTAGAAGCCAAGGTGGTAGAAGAAGAGGAGAATGAAGGAATGAGCAAGTCGGCCAACAAAACTGGCGTGGTCGAGGTCAGGCCCGAGGTGGTCGAGGTCAGACTCGGGATGGTCGGACAAACACAAGCAACATTGAATGCTATAACTGTGGGAGGTATGGGCATCTTGCCAAGGATTACTACTCGGTAAAATGCTATAATTGCGGAAAAATGGGCCATATTTCCAAGGATTGTAGATCTGAGAAGAAAAATGAGGAGCCAACAAACTTCCTTGCCGAGAAAGAAGATGAAGGATTTTTGCTAGTGACAAATATTCCAGAAACCGAGGTCAAACCGAACTATTCTAATAATTCGGTTTGGTACTTGGACACCGGCGCGAGTAACCATATGTGTGGCGACGAGAGTCTATTCAAAGTACTTTCAAAGGTGGAATCCGGATCTGTTTCTTTCGGCGATGCTTCAAAAGTAACTGTCAAAGGTCAAGGAACGATCTGGTATCAACAGGAAAATGGGCGAATCGGAGAGATTAAAGATGTATACTACGTACCCGATCTCAAAAGCAACATATTGAGCATGAGACAGATAATGGAGAAGGGGTACTCAGTTCTGATGAAGGACCGAGAATTACAACTAAGAGATAAACTCGGGAGGCTCATCGCCCAAGTAGAAATGAAGAAAAACCGCATTACAAACTTGAGTTGAAAATAGTTCAAGACAAATGCGTGCAACTTGATATGGAGGACGAGGTCATGAAGTGGCATTTGCGGTTCGATCATCTTCACTTTGGAGGGTTGACCGAGTTGGTGAAAAAGGAGATGGTGCTCGGACAACCTAAAATGGAATTCGAAAAGAGGTTCTGTGAAGAATGTGTGATCGGAAAGCAAGCAAGGACTTCTTTCCCACGAAGTTCTGAGTATCGAGCAAAGAAACAGCTCGAACTGATCCATACCGACTTATGTGGGCCAATAACTCCAGAATCATTCAGTGGCAAGAGATACTTTGTCTCTTTCATTGATGATTTCTCAAGGAGGACGTGGGTTTACTTTTTGAAGGAGAAGTCAGAAGTTTTTGAAACTTTCAAGAAGTTCAAAGTGATGGTAGAGAAAGAAACAAACAAAGTCATCAAAACAGTTCAATCTGACAGAGGAGACGAGTTCACTTCTGCCGAGCTCAACAAATACTGCGAGGAACATGGAATTAAGCATTTCTTAACAGCTCCGTATTCTCCGCAGCAAAACGATGTAGCAGAACGAAAGAACCGAACTATTCTCGACATGGTTCGATCTATGTTGAAAGGGAAGAATATGCCGAAGAAGTTTTGGGCAGAGGCGATGCAATGCGCAGTCTATGTGCAAAATAAATGTCCACATGCAAAGTTGGGAGAGAAGACGCCTCAGGAGATTTGGAGTGTGTGAAGCCGAATGTCTCTCATCTAAAGGTGTTCGGTAGCGTGGCTTATGGGCAAGTACCAAGTCAGCACAAGACAAAACTAGAAGATCGAAGCAAGAAGTACATATTTATCGGGTATGATAAAAATTCTAAAGCTTATAAACTGTTTGATCATGTTAACAAGAAAGTAGTAGTGAGCAGAGATGTTCACGTGGAGGAAACGAAGGAGTGGTGCTGGAGTAACCTGGTCGAAAAAGAAACTAGCACGGAGATTTTTGTACCTTCAACAACAACAACCACCGAGTCCTTAGATGAAGAAACCCAGCCACGACAACCTAGGATGAGGAGTCTACAAGAAATATACGACACTACAAATGAAGTTCATGTTGTATGTCTTCTGGCCGACTTTGAAAACTTGAGTTTTGAGAAAGCTGTCCAAGAAGAGAAGTGGAGAACAGCCATAGATGAGGACATTGGAGCGATTGAACGCAACAAAACTTGGGAATTGACCGACCTTCTTGAAGGAGCTCGACCCATTGGAGTAAAATGGGTATACAAGAAGAAGATGAATGTTGAGGGAGAGGTTGAGCGTTATAAGGCTCGACTTATCGTAAAGGGCTATAGACAAAAGGAGGGGATACATTATGATGAAGTATTTGCTCCTGTCACAAGAATGGAGTCAACCGACTCTTAATCTCATTAGCTGCTCAGAACCAATGGCCAATTGAACAGATGGATGTGAAGTCGACATTTCTAAATGGCGTGCTGAAAGAGGAGGTGTGCGTTGAGCAACCACTCGGGTATATGAAGAGAGGGGATGAGAAGAAAGGGCTGAGATTGAAAAAGGCCCTCTATGGACTGAAGCAGGCTCCCCGTGCATGGAATGAGAGAATTGACGGGTATTTCAAGAAAACTGGGTACGAGCAATGTCCGTATGAACATGCTTTGTATACAAAGAAATCAGAAAATGATATGATGGTAGTTGCTCTCTATGTTGACGACCTCATATTCACTGGAAGCAACACGAAGCTGATTAAGGAGTTTAAGGAGGCAATGGAAAAAGAGTTCGAGATGACAGACTTAGGCTTGATGAAATATTTTCTTGGCCTAGAAGTGAAGCAATCGGAGGAAGGGATTTTTATATCCCAAGAGAGGTACGCACTTGAAATTTTAAAGAAGTTTAAAATGGAGGACTGCAACCCGGTTTCTACTCCAATGGAACCAGGCACTAAACTCTCAAAGTTTGATGGAGGAGAACGAGCTGATTGTGGGAAATATCGAAGTTTAATCGGAAGTCTAAGGTATCTTACTAGCACGAGACCCGACTTAATGTTGAGTGTTGAGATAATGAGTAGATTCATGGAGGATCCAAGCTATACACATTGGAAGGCCTTGAAGAGAATTCTGAGATATATTCGAGGAACCCTATCACTTGGTCTTTTCTATTCAAAAACAGATGACTATCGACTAGTGGGTTACTCGGATAGCGATTGGTGTGGTGATGTTGATGACCGAAAAAGTACTTTGGGTTACGTATTCCTACTTGGAAATACGGCTTTTACTTGGCTGTCTAAGAAGCAACCCATTGTAACTTGTCTACGTGTGAAGCGGAGTATGTGGCGGCATCTTGGAGCGTGTGTCATGCAATCTGGCTTTTAAATTTATTAAGGCATTTGGGAGTGATCCAAGATGAAGGGACTGTGATCCGAGTTGATAACAAGTCGGCGATTGAGTTGGCAAAGAACCCAGTTAATCATGGAAGGAGTAAGCACATCGACATTCGTTTTCATTTCATCCGAGAACAAGTAAGAGAAGGAAAGGTCAAGCTGGAGCATGTTGAAAGTCGAGCTCAAGCTGCGGACATATTCACCAAGCCACTGCCGACCATATTGTTGGAGAATTGCAAAAGGCTTATTAGAATGCGAAATGGAAAGAGCATTTAAGTTTAAGGGGGAGATTTGTTATTAAACTTAAATTAGAAATTTATTTCTTGTCTGTTAGTATTCCTAGATAACATTAATGATTTTAGGTGGCAAAAGAATATTTCTTGTCTGTTAGTATTCCTAGATAACATTAATGGTTTTAGGTGGCCTAGGTATCATGACTTATCTCTAGTATTGGAAAAGACAAAAAATTTTCATTTGTCTCTGGCATGTGAAGAGACAAACCTTTCCCCATAAATAATTGTATCAACTCATTTTTGAAAAAATGCAGAAAGAAGAAAGTTGTTTTATTTTGAAAAAGCTGTCAACCTCTTTGCCTTCTTGTTGCCAACACCATGGAGGAAAATAACGCTTCCTGCTAAATCACTTTCTCGCATGACTGAATCATGGAATGGAATGAGAACAAACAATTTTATCTCAGTTTTATCCAAATAACTATTTTGGGAAATTGTTTCATATTTTCTACATTGAAATGTAACAAGAGACATGTGAGACTTCGTTTTGGTTTAACATTTCTAGCTATAAAATAATCTTTATACACAATAAAGAGGACAACTACTGGCAAAGCATGGTGCAGTGTTTAACGATGATGGAAGAACCCTAGGTGGTAATTTAAAACCCTTGTTGGAATAATCAAGTACCTTGGCCACTGATGATGGAAGAACCCCAGATGCTCTCTCCACGTACAAACAATTGTTATCAGATGTCTAACAAGATGTTTGAACAACTAAGAATACATTTCAAAAGTGTTTGGACAACTCAGGAAAAACATCCGTACCTTAGGGTTCTAGATTTGCTTCTCTTTTCCAGCTAAAGGAGAAGTATTCTCAGAATCTTCGATGATGGTAGTAGAACCTTCGACAGTTCGACGACAACAGAGTGCAACAAAGCCTTCGACAGAAGTGAGCCTTTGACAATGACGAACCTTCGACGACAGCAAACCTTCGACGACGGTAACCTCGACAGCAGTCTTCAACCGATAACCTAAGGTGAGTGGGATGAAAGGAGAAAGCAAATGAAATTGAGAAAGGAAATATAAACCTAAACTCAGTTAATTGTACTGAATATAAAATAGTTCAGTATTTTTAAACTGTACTATTAATTAGTTTAACTGGTTTTTAGTTAAATGTATTATTAGTTTTTTAAGTTTAAAAAAGTATAAATTAACTGTAGTTTAAATATTTTAAGTTAACTATGCCTACTCCTACCGGTAATAATCATGCTTTAGTCTAAGATAATAATCCTTAATTCTAATTTTTGTTTAAGGTCGGTCACTGGTTTATGTTACTAGACCAACCAGTTCATTAGGTGTTCCATAATGTACAATACAATGTAATTAATACAAATAATCACTTATTTTGGTCATTTTTAAGAGAAAATAAATCGTCTGATACATATAAGTGTACATATGAGAAATGTTAACAATGATTATTAATGTAAAACTATTCTTATGATGAGCCCCATCAAGAAAATAGCTAATGATTTATTTTGGAAATGATTTAATTGAAACTTAACTTATATCAAACTCAATCCAAATTAATAAAATAAGGTAAATGATTTGTTTATTCACAAGTATAAATATAAATCAAACTATTAACATTGAATAAAACATTTAAATATGGGTTTGCTAATTTATGTGTGGGGTTTTTTAAGTTGGTACATTTTAGTAAAATGTATCAAATTTTAAGTTACAAAAATGTCTCTGTTAAAAAAGAAAACCAACTTTAAATCTAAGGATATTTTAATAATTTTAAAATTTAATTTAAAATAAAAAACAATAAAAGGTAGTTATTAGCTTTTATTTTATTTTTAATTTTAAAAAACAACTACCTTTTATTTTATTTTTTATTTTAAAAAACAACTTCCTTTTAAAAATATAATGGTTTAGCGTTTAGGGTTTAAGGTTTAGGGTTTATAGGACTCGTCTGGGTTTATAGGACCCATCTGGGTTTATAGGACCCGTCTAGGTTTATAAGATCTGTCTGGATTTATAAAACCCGTCTAGGTTAAAAAAACAACTACTTTTTATTTTATTTTTTATTTTAAAAAACAACTACCTTTTAAAAAATATATAATAAAATCTAATAACTTTTCTAACCAATCAGGATTTTTAATAACTACTTTTTTTATTTTAAATTAAATTTTAAAATTATTAAAATACCCTTGGATTTAAAGTTAGTTTTCTTTTTTAACCGGAACATTTTTGTAATCTAAAATTTGGTACACTTTACTAAAATGTACCAACTAAAAAACTCTCTTACTTAAATTAACAAACCCCTTTAAATATATAGAAATTAGTTAGAGAATAAAGAAGCTAGATTCAATCTCAACACAACAAAATTCAGTTACTTATTATTATTTCTTTTAAAAAAAATCATTTTAATAACGCAACTCTTTCCGTAAATGCATTAATTTCAGAAAGTTAATTATTTTGGGATAAATTAAAACAGGCTAATGTTTTATCATGTGAAAAAAAAATACATTTAATTTGAAATGATACTACAAGATCTAGATCTTTTGGTTAATATTACTGCATTAAATCATTATTATAACAATTATAATACAACAATTTTCAAAGTACTCAAAGAAGATGTGAATTATTACTACTACTACTTATTTATAAAAAAGTCATTTTTAATGCAAGATTTTATTTTGAGATGTTATGCTATTTTTTATAAGTCCCTCTATGTCATTAAAATTCAAAATTTTATTTACTTTTTGCTTTAATAGTAAATTTTAAGTATGTGTAAGTTTTAGAAAAAGAAATTAATAAAAAAAAATTTAAATATGATATTTTTATCATTTAGAATATTTTAAATTCTCTTATAGGAAAATCCATTTTTTATAGCGAAAATCTGATTGCCTTCTTTAAGACATGTAAGATTTATTTCTTTAATACATAGTAAATAATAAATTTTAAAATCGTGATCATTTGACACTCTTATTTTTATCTTACATTCAACTCAAGACTGTATAAATTATTATTTTAGTATAATTTTCTATTTATATTTAGTTTATCATATATAATATTTTATTATAAAACCAATAAAAACCATTTGTCAAAAAAATGTAAAACAATCTTTTTCCTAGATTTTATTTCTTTAATTTATACCCTAAATTTAACCTATATCCCGATATAGGGAGCATATCACGGGTGCAATATGTTATTTTTTAGGTTTAATACATCATTTGATCCTCTTTTTTGGGGTTTGGTTCAAAATGATCTCATTTTTGAAAAAAATTCACTAAGGTCCCATATTTCATTAAAAATTATTCAATATTGTCCTTTTCGTAGACGTCGTTAAAATCATAACGGTACATATGTTAGCATGGCGAAACTTCAATGACCTGTTTACTTCGATGCTTACGTGGCGCTGTGAAGGCATTTTAATGTTTAAATATTTAAGAAAAAAAATAAAATAAAATATAATAGGTTAAGTTTGGGTTAAAGTAAAAAACCCTTATCTGATTACGCCATTTCTGGGTTTTTCGCTATTATGAAACTGGTGATTTCTGCTCATTCTACTGTTGATTCTATTGCTGATTCCTTGAATGTGTAAGTGGAACATCCTGCGTACGTGAGGTAAGTGGTCCTAATCTAAGCCTAATTATGGTTTAATTTGATTTTGTGTTAAATATAGGTATTTTCATCGATTCACGATGATTTTGGGGGTATAAAAAGTTGTTTTTTAAATATTTTTTGTTGAGTTGTTTTGTAATGCATTGTGTATTGTGTTCTAAATATGATTATAGTTGTCGGCTTTTGGGTTGTGGAAGACAGTGTGCAAGATTGTCAGCTTTTGGTGTTCACAATGGTCCCATTGTTGTTAGTTTAAGTAATTTTAGTGGTTCCCCTTTGCATTAGAGTTGTAGGGATTGAGATGTTTGGGGAAAGGTTTGAGGTAGTGATCCACCACGATGGGACCTTGATAACAGAATACCCCTTTAAGTATACAGATGGAGAGATTGCTTATTGGGACGTTGATCTCGATGAGTGGAGTTTTTTTTTTTAAATACTAGATGCACTAAAAGATTTGGGGTACCTTCAAGTGAAAGAGCTATATTACAGCGTACCACATGTGTTGCATAAACTGTATGATGATAAAGGAGCAATGAATATGATGAAGGTGACAAACTTTTTAGGGAAAGTTCACTTGTAAGTTGTACATGACGTGGACCATGCAGAGGTTGTAGAAGATTATATGAACCAAATTTATTTCCTTTCTGAAGCTGAAGCACCTGGTTCAAGTGGTAAGGGTAGTGGTGAAGGAAATATGGACGAGGTTCAAGTGCATAATGAGGTTGAAGTAGGGGTGCAGTTGTTGTTGACTCAGGGTGAGTTAGTTAATGAGGGTGATTTGATGGGGACAATTGGCATATTGGAGCTGGAGGTGTGAATATAGATGGTGGAGTGGAGCTGAAACAAAGTGGTAGACATGAGGTGGATGATGGAGTGCATGTGGAACAAAGTGGTGGAAAAGAGGTGGATGGTGGAGTGTAGGTAGAAGAAAGTGTTATGCAGGAGGTGGATGGTGGAATGCAGGTGGAACAAAGTGTTGTGCAGGAGGTGGATGGTTAAGTGCGTGTGGAAGAAAGTGTTGTGCAGGAGGTGGATGGTGGAGTGCATGTGGAAGATAGTGTTGTGCACGAGGTGGATGGTGGTGTGCAAGAAGAAATTGTAGTGGAGAGTGAGGTTGAAGTTGAAGTAGAGAGTGAGGGTGGAGTGGAGAGTGAGGTTGAAGTTGAAGTTAAAGTAGAGAGTGATGGTGGAGGGAGAGTGAGGTTGAAGTTGAAATAGAGAGTGAGGGTGGAGTGGACAGTGAGGTTGAAGTCGAAGTAGAGAGTGAGGGTGGAGTGGACAGTGAGGTTGAAGTTGAAGTAGAGAGTGAGGGTGGAGTGGACAGTGAGGTTGAAGTTGAAGTAGAGAGTGAGAATGAAGGCCATATGGATAATCTTAATGGTGATGAGTACGTGGAGGAGGAAGAAGAAGTTGGTATTGGTTTGGAGGACAGTGATGAAGAGTATAGGGCTGAAGTCAATGATAGAGGGTTGTCAGATGATGAATGACATTCTGATGTCTTAGTAACTCCAAAAAACAGTGGTAGTGAGAACGAGAGTGAAGATAGACCAAAGCCAGGTCCGTTTCAGACATATGAGAAACAAAAGCAATGACAGATTATAAATGGGAAGTTGGGACATTATTTGCTGATAAGGATGACTTTATTGAGGCCATTAGAACTTATGTTGTGTATACTGGGAGGGCTTTGAAGTTTGTTAAAAATGATAAGCGTAGGGTGAGGGTTAGATGCATGGGTAGACAAGGCAAGTGTCCATGGACAACTTATTGTGGGTATTTGCCAACACGACAATTTTGGCAATTAAGAAAAATAAATTATACCCATAGTTGCAACAGACAACTTAACATTAAAATTTTGAATACAAAGTGGCTGAGTCACGAAATAGATAGGTGTTTATAAGACAATCCTAACTTAAAGGTCCAAGACATACGTAATAAAGCATTATGTAAACGCAATACTAAAGTTTCCATCTCCAAAGCACGAAGGGCAAAGTTAATGGCAACAAATCAACTTAATGGAGATTTTAAAGAACAGTATAGAAGAATACATGACTATACACATGAATTGTTGAGGTCTAATCCTGGGTCAACAGTTAAGGTGAACGTTGACAGTGTTAATGGTGAGGTAGTTTTTAAAAAGATTTTATGTTTGCTTGAAAGGTTGTAAGGACAATTTTGTCAATTGTAGGCCAATTATATGTTTAGATGGATGTTTTTTAAAAGGGCAGTATAAGGGAGACTTGCTCAGTGCAATTGGAATGGACCCAAATGACCAAATGTTTACCCTTGCATATGCCATTTTTGAAGTAGAGAACAAAGAGACATGGAGTTGGTTTTTGGAGTTATTGGTAGAAGACCTTGGAGGAAATGAAGTGTGTGGTAGGTACACATGGATGTCTGACCAACAGAAGGTACAAGTATTCCTTACAATATTATAATGAATTAACTCACTATAAATGATGTATTAAACGTTGATGTATTTATTCATGTGGACAAATGTTGATGCCAACTATCCAGGAAATTTTGCCTATGGCAGACCAAAGATTCTGCATGAGGCACCTATACGCAAATTTTAGAAAGAGGTTCCCTGGTCAGACTTTGAGGACTCTGATGTGGAGGACTGCCACAAGCACGTACCCCTAGGCATGGGAGAGAGAAATGTTGAACATAAAACAGGTCAACATAGAAGCTTATAAATACTTGATAGCCATCCCCCCAGGTAAAATAAGTCAGTAAGACTTGAAGCGCATGGTTACTTATTATCAGTTTTGCATGGTTACTCATTATGAACATTTATATTTATAACAGGTACTGGTCAAGGTCTCGATTCACAACTCAAGCTGTATGTGATTCCCTTGACAACAATATATCTGAAGTATTCAACAGTGTTACTGTTGCCAGAGGAAAACCAATAATCACAATGCTAGAGGAGATAAGACTTTATCTTATGAAACATTGGGCCACCAACAGAAGCAAGGTCGCAACTATGGAATTCAGTATCTACCCAAAGATAAAGAACAGGCTTATGAAGGAATCAAATTTGTCTAGATATTGGATCCCAAGGTAAAATTGTTATCTATAATCATATACAATCTGATTTTATGTCCATGTGCATTGTTAATTTACTGGAATGTGCTTTGTTATTGTCAGCTGGTCTAGACGTAAGTTGTTTGAGGTTAGACACACTGCAGTTATGTCAAACAAGTTCACGGTGGACCTTGAGAGTCAACAATGTAGCTGCAAGAAATGGAAGATAAGTGAGATCCCATGTTGTCATGCCATTGCAGAAATTAATTATTCCAATGAAGAACCACAAAATTTCATACCCTCTTGGTTCACAAGATCCAGATATGAAGCGACATATGCCTCTATGATTTATCCTGTGAATGGGCAATTGGTATGGGAAAAAACAACATTTGTTGATGTCCTACCACCAATTATTTGAAAGTTGCCTGGTAGGCCAAAGAAAAAAAGAAAGTTGGAGGCCTGGGAGTTAACAAAGGATGCGACCAAATGACTGTTGGTGGCCACAGGAAAAAATGTACCATCTGCCGTAAACTGCGACACAACAGAACGAAGTGCCCCTTACGTCCAGACATCACACAACTAACATGTCTCTTTGCCTCACAAACACAGGAAGCCAAACCCCAATCCCCGCAACCACCACAACCTACTCAGGAGTCCATTCCACATTCAACTCCACCAATCATAAGGAAGAAGTTAGCTATCAAAAGAAGAAACGTTTATATGTGTTTTGAAGTCAATTACAAACACTTTGGATGTATTTTGAACTTATTTACTTGTGTACATTCACAACTGGTGTGATCAAGTTTTATTATGTACTCTCATTATCATTTCATCAAGTATTATTATGTCCTCTTGTAGGTGCACTTTAATTATGTAGTCATGGCAAACACTTGTGTTAGTATATTATGCCAGAGATTTTACACGTGTTCATATCCCATTTGGGACCAAAAGTAAACAATTTTAAATTCAATTGGGGACCACATTGGACATTTTAAAATGAAAGCGAATACTATATTTAACATTTTACATGAACACCTTCACATTACATAGACCTTCACATTACATGAACAAAAACATTCAGCTACACTTCAACGTCAACATTCAGCTTCACCTTCACATTCATATGAACATAAACAGTGTCCTAGACCTCAACGAAAACATTGAGCCACCTACGAAGATCAACCTAAACAGACCTTGAGAGTGACAATGTTCATTAACAACACACATAGCTTCAAGTAACAATTTCATCCTTTTTTGCAACTTTTGGACTAAAATTTCCAAATCAGAAATCCTCCTCCTTTGTCTGACAATTTCATCATCTCTTTCCTCATTTTTTTTCTTCAGTACACCATTTGAAAAAGTTATAGTAAATTCCTCTTGAAGATCCACCCTGTTATGTACCAAATAAGCCACCAAAATTGATTCTAACTCATCAATCTATGAACAAATATATTCCAAACAAAGTGAAAAGGGAAATAAAAAACCTTGTAATGACGACATCTCCAAAATTTTCAGCCAGCATTCTGTGGAGTTCTCGCCACTTTGCTCACAGCATAATCACCACACTTGCAATGAAGGATTATCCCACCTCCACTCCAACCACCATTATTTGTGGATTGTGAATTTCTTTCCCACCCTGTTTTAGAACAAGACGAACATCCTTGAGAAGAAGCCCTTTCTATCCCACAACCTTTGTGCTAAAAAAAGTTAACAACTTGAAAGAACCCTAACTTGAACGAGCCCTAACCACCCCTTTTATTAACCTTAACTTTAAACATTTCCGTCAACTCACTTCACTTCACAGAGCCACGAAAGCATCGAAGTAAACAGGTCATTGAAGTTTCACCACGCTAGCATCTGCATCGTTATGATTTTAACAGCGTCTACGAAAAGGATGATATTAAACACTTTTTAATGAAATATGGAATATTAGTAAACTTTTTTTAAAGGTGAGATTATTTTGAAGTAAACCCCTAAAAGAAGGAACCAAATGATGTATTAAACCTATTTTTTCATAATTGTTTTATTATGTCTGAACAAGAAAAAAAACAAGCTTTTAAATATGTTAATTTTTATTAATACTTACTTAATATTTTTCTTAAGAATAATTGTATAAGTATAGAGAAAAGTTAAAGTATTTCAGAAAAAAATATTAAATAAAAAGTAATTAATTTTGTTACTATAAATGAGAAGACAAAACGTCTTCCTCAGTCCAATATTTTCTCTGAATCAAAACTTGCATCATGAACAACGGCACTCGCTCTCGTTCCCGGCCGGAGTATATCCCGGGCCATATTCCGGACCCTTGCTACATCCGTATATTAGACACCACCCTCCGAGACGGCGAGCAGGCCCCCGGCGCCGCCATGACAGCAGAGCAGAAGCTGAGGATAGCGCGGCAGCTGGCGAAGCTGGGCGTGGACGTGATCGAGGCGGGGTTCCCTTCTGCATCACAGGAGGACTTCAACGCCGTAAAGATGATAGCGGAGGAAGTTGGGAAGAAATGCAACGATGATGAGTACGTTCCGGTGATTGTTGTGATATGCAGGTGCAATGAGAAGGACATTAGGACTGCATGGGAGGCTGTGAAGGAGGCGAAGAGGCCGAGGCTTATGCCCTTCATCGCCACCAGCCCCATTCACATGGAGTACAAGCTCCGGAAGACCAAACAAGAGGTTCTTCAAATAGCTCGCCACATGGTTGCTTTCGCTCGCAGTTTGGGTTGTCCTGACATCCAGTTCGCTTCTGAGGATGCAGCCAGGTTCCTCTCTTCTCCTTTCCATTTTCATATCCAGAAAGTTAGTTTCACGTTGATTTATAAAAAAGAACATTGATTTCAAACTACTTTTAATACTATAATAATATATAATTATGGTAAAAAATATTATTATCTCACAGTGGAAGATTAGTATAATTTGTCGTTTTTCTGTGAATGGTAAAATATATAGTTTTACATTTATTTATTTGATATATAATATTAGGATAAAATAATTATAAAAAATATTTTTTTAAATAAAAATAAAAATAAGAAAGAATAATGTAAAATAAATCTAAAAAATTTATGTATTCAAATGTTACTTTTTAATAAATTTTTCACATTAACATTATCTTTTATTATTATTTTTCTTCTTTTTCTTCATTAATATGTGTCAAATGAATATCATATCTGTCACTGTAACATTAACTTTTTATATATGCTTTTAGAGTCTAGAGAAATCTAATTCCAAAAAATCCAAAATTTAAATATGTGAATGATCATGGGTAACCGAGTAATAATAGATAAATGAAATTAAATTAAAAGTAGATAGTTGTGATTAGAATTTAAATTATATTTTAATATTTATAAATTTATAAAAATATTTCTAATTTTAAATTTTATTTTTAATATGATACTATTTTGTTAAAATTTAATAGTAAGTTATAAAAATATATAAAACATTATAATTATTATTATTAAAATTATACATGTAAATTTTTTTAATTAAAGATTTAATATATTTATATAATTTATTTTAAAAAATATATATAAAGAGAGAGAGAGAGAAGGAACTTCTATTAATTAGGTCACCACATTATCAATATTAAGCACGCAATTCAAGTATGGAAAGTCCTGCACATTTCTAAGATTTTCAAAATAAGGAGTGTCTATTAACAAAATATACATTTGTATTAATCGATAAAAATAACCAAACTTAAAAGTCAACGAAAGAAAAAAGTCTCGTGCTGTTCCTCTTTCTCTTGTTGCTCTTCATCCATTATCCTCTCTTTTCATAAAACATTATCATCGTAAATAGATATCATAATCACATTCAAAATCACACGATAAGTTAGAAAGAATTTAAATCATATATTTCTTCACAACTCACACGTCAAACTAAAATCATCAAATGTCTAAATAACAACATACACACAAAAACTTTTGTTATAACAATTAGATATCACACTAAACTTTCAAAGGACTAATATATTGAGTAGAATCTAAAACTTCGTCACTCATTCATTCTTACCTCTCAAAAAGTATAGTTATATCATGTTTGGACCATTTCCCGATACATAAAGTATGACAGAGTAAATTTTATATTTGTGAGTTTAACTTCTTATTGAAACTTTATTTATGAATCTCCATTGACTTTTACAACTAGTTTCCTTTTTTTATATATAAATTCAATATTAGAAAAGTCAAGATAATTTAATTCCGATCTTTGTTATCAATACACTTCAAGCACCACCATACTTAAATAATACTCATTGTTCTAAATCTCTAGAGTTCATTGACTTTAATTTTCAAAGTCACACACAACGCATCCCTAATTATCGTCCAACGTTATGTTAGAAACTAAAGATGAATAGGCACGTCAGTTTGTTGAGTTGATTCAAATTAGTGTTTTATCTCTTAAGTCCTAATTGATCCTAAATCACATCTAAATAACCACTAGAAGTCAATTGTTGAGACTGATATACCTATTCTCCATTATTTCACAAATCAATCAATCAATTCAACTCATACCCTATATTTTAAAAAATATTTCACCATACAATTTCACTTTTAGTTTTCATCCCAAGTTAATTTCAATTAATCAATATCACAATCAAACAAATACCATCTCATTAAGTATGAACACGGGTTAAAACAAGTATAATCAAGTGTAAATATTACTTTCCTAACTCACATAATGGTCCTTGTTCTATATCTCACATGATGCTCTAATTTAAAAAGAAAGTTAAGATTAATTCTCTAAATACATCCTTATGACCATAAAAAAGTAAAGAATCACAAATAACTAGTTAGGGTCACATACAAATTGATGCAAATTGAACTTACTTTATTCGCAAAACTAATCATTTGTGTTGTCCTCCACTCCAAGAATAATAAGGTGAAGTCGGATCTTGAAAGAAATAAAACATGAATGATAATCTTTGTTTTTATTAGCTTTTGAAATAACTTTAAAATAACATTTGTTTCCCAAAATTTTAGATAAAATATATGAATAATGGTTAAAAATATTGAATAATTTAGTTATCCTATGAATGGAAAATATATTTTGTAAAGTTGGTAGTTGAGATGGCATTATAATATATGAAAAGTAAAATATATTACATATTATTAAAAAGGCAAAATTTGAGTTGTATTTGGAGCAGATCGGATAGAGAGTTTCTTTACGAAATATTTGGAGATGTTATAAAAGCTGGGGCAACAACACTGGGCGTAGGAGACACTGTGGGCATAACAATGCCTTTGGAGTTTGGAAAACTGATTGCTGACATAAAAGCCAATACCCCTGGAATTGAAAATGCTATTATTTCTGCTCACTGTCATAATGATCTTGGACATGCTACTGCAAACACAATAGAGGTATTTTTATAACACTATACCACTCAATTACTATAATCAATTTCACCAAGTTCTATTTATTTCAGGCTGCCCGTGCTGGTGCAAGACAACTAGAAGTAACAATTAATGGAATTGGTGAAAGGGCTGGTAATGCTGCATTTGAAGAGGTTACTATCATTCTTCTATTTTCTATCTTATTATTATTATTATTATTATAGTAAATGAGCTCAGTAACTTAGCTAATTTCATCTTCTTTAATATACTTCAACTTAGGTTGTGATGGCCCTAAGATGCAGAGGAGTTCATGTTTTAGGTGGTTTATATACTGGAATTAATACAAAGGAGATACTGAAGACCAGCAAGATGGTTTAATATTTTTAAACTTTTTTGGAATATTTTCCCTCCTTTGTTGAATTCAAAATTTTATGTACTTTTGTTTTTTAACAGGTTGAAGAGTTCTCTGGTATGCATTTACAGCCACACAAAGCTATAGTAGGTGATAATGCATTTCTACATGAAAGTGGCATTCATCAGGTTAGGGGATAGTTAAAAAGCTACCTTTTTCTATTTGTTACCTTTAAATAAAATATTATAATTTCTGTATATCTAATCAGTGATTTTTACTAGCTAGTCTCTTGTATTTATGATATATCTTTGAACATAAACTATTATGATTTCTATATATCTATTTTTCAGTTGGTTTCTTAAATTTTTTTTCCTTTTTGTTTTCTTCTAATATTATTTTTACTTTGTAGGATGGATTGTTAAAGCACAGAGGTACATATGAAATACTTTCTCCTGAAGATATTGGTTATGAAAGGTCCAGTGGAGCTAATATGGTACTCGGCAAGCTAAGGTATATGCCATTTTCTTACACACACAGATATATATATATATATATATATATATATATATATATATATATATATATATATATATATATATATATAGAGAGAGAGAGAGAGAGAGAGAGATAAACTATATATTAAGATAAAATGTTATCTTAAATTGTAAAAATGATATATAAAAAAAACATTTTGAGGTGTGAACTAAAGGAAAAATGAACATACAACCTTATAATAAACACACTTCATTACGCAACAACGTAATTCATATTTAAAATCATTATTATTGTAACTTTATAGAAAGAAATTACTGTAATAAGCTTCTTTTTTTTTTCTAATCTTATATCAATAGTATGGAGTTGTAATTTATAACAATCATTTAATAAGAATTCCCGAAAAGCACACCTAAAGCTATTTATATAATATAGAAAAGTTTATACATATTTAATATTAAGATGTAGTAAAGAAAATGTATAGTTTATTAAAATGGTGTATTGTTGTTGATATTTTTTTTTTTTTTGAAATTTTTAAGAATAGTAGCCATAAAATATGAAAACAAAACAGAAAAAGAAAATCTCAAAATGCTTGAAATAAAACTTATAGATGAAATAAGTGAAACATTTATGAAAAATGAATGGAGTAAAAGGTTAAAGAAGGTTAAAACAAATATAACAGGTAATACGATGAGTAATGTTGAAGTTATAGCATCAATATAAAATCATTTTACAGTTTTTTTGTTAAAATTGTTGCTTTTTTTATTTGTTTGAACACTAGAGAAATAGATATAAAATACGAAGTTTAAAATTTTTGAAACGAAAGAAACTTATAGATGAAATTAACAAGAGAAACATTTATGAAAAGAGAAAGAAAGTTAAATTTGAAAAAAAAAAGTTTTGTAATTGAAAATTAGGGTGGAAATGTCATATAAGAATAATTATCGTATATAGAGTGTAAATGTTGGAAATTGGTCCAACATGTGCCATAGGCTATAAATACTTGTACATGAATATTATAATTCAATCCGGAACCGGTTTCTAAGGTGATTTGATGTTATCTTTAATTGATGTGAGATTTTCAATACACTCTTTTCACATCGAGAGATATAGATATAATTAATTTAATTTTACAAACATATACAATGGCTTAATGAATTTACTTTTTTAATCAATAAATATCTTTTATCTACAAAAGAATTGTTTCAATGTAGAGATGACAGAATGGTTCCAATTTATGAGTTAATGAGTAGTAAAGATGGATTGACCCGTAACCCACTAATAACAACACTTTATTAATTTTTTTATTTTTATTTTTAAATTATTATAATTATTTAATACTTATAATTTTATAGATTTACAATTTGATTTTTTAAATATTAGAATGTTGTTAAATAATGTTTAAATATTTAATTTATTTGTTTATCAAGTTACATAAATTAAATATTTTAATCTTTAATTACTATCTTTATAATAAAGTTTGAAAAATTAAGTGAATATTTTGATTCAATAATTATAAAAAAAAAATCAAGTGAATAATCCACTTTTATTATAATGTAAATATATAAAATAAATTACAAAAATAAAATATTTATAAGTGAATCAACCCACATCAATCCGTTGCAGATCAAATCAAGTTTTAAACTTTTTGATTTATTGGAGTCGAGTTGAGCTGAACTTTATTTAGCTCAATCTGATGTGAGCAAAACTATGTGAACCAGATTGACTCATTGACATTTCAATGTGATTCCTAGGTTCATGTTTATTAATTTTTATCTTAGACTTCATATACTTAAAATATAACTTTTTTTTCTCCTTCTTTTACATACTTTCTCAATTACTAGCGGACGCCAAGCTTTGAAAAATCGACTTAAAGAGGTATGTAACTATTTTTTGTTAGAAAAATATATTTCAATTCCAATTTTTTACACTATTTTGACACTGCACACGTGTCAAAATATGGTTGGACGATTTCAAATTAAAAAAAACTGATGTAAGGGCATATTTAGAAGAGAAAAACCAAAGTTTTTTTTTTAATTTGAAATCGTCCAATCACATTTTGACACGTATGCAGTGTCAAAATGATGTAAAAAAATCGGTGTTGAAATATCATTTTGCTTTTTGTTATGATCAAAGTCACAGTGACCATTCTTCTCATTGAGCTATTTCTACCTTTTTCAGCTTGGTTATGAACTCAGGGAGGATGAAATTGAGAGTGTATTTAGAAACTTCAAAGCAATGGCTGAAAAAACAAAGGTTAATAATTCGTTTTTTTTTTCACTTCTCAATATACTATACAGTTTGTTGTACTTTATGACTAATCCGTTTTAAACGATAAAATACTTTTAGAAACATGTTGGTACATATATGGATTATTTCACGAATTTTAGAATTCTCAAGAGTGAGTTTTGTAATTAAGTGCACAAGATTAATTTATTCCACTTCTTTATGAAAAGGGTGTATTTTTTTTTTTAATTTATATAAATAGCTATTTTTTTTTTTACGAAAATGAATTAATTGTGTTTGGAAGCATAAAATAAAGAGACTTTTAATGTTGATCACATATTTCACCTTGGTGTTCTATATTTTAAAGTCATGCTTTCAAATACAACTTTTATTTTATTTTAAAGTTGTACTTCCAAATAAGATTTATTCATTTTTCATAAAATAATTAAAATTTATCCATTTCAATAAATTACCATTTTCGTCATCTTGAACTAATGTCTTCTTAATATTTTGTTTTCCTTAGAGAGTTACTGATGTTGACCTTAAAGCATTGGTATCAGATAAAGTTTCTGATGTAGAACCTATTTGGAAACTTGGTGGGTTGCAGGTAAATTTGAATGAGATTAATTTTAAACTATGTATGATAATAATACAAAAGAAAAAAGAAAAATTAATCAATATCTATCAATGTAGGTGACATGTGGAACTCTGAATTTTTCAACAAGTGTCAAACTTGTTTCAATTGACAGTAGCACACATGTTGCTTGTTCTGTTGGAAAAGGACCAGTGGATTCAGCTTACAAGGCTGTCGATCTCATTGTCAAGGTTTTATGTTTAACAACTTCCAACTCTCTATTTTTATTTTCCTTTTCATAACATCTCTTACTATAAATATAAGTATGGATTATAATAGGTTAATAATTTTTTTTTAATAATTTTTTGACAATAAATTATGTGTTACTATTTTATTGGTTTGTATATTTGAAACAGAACAATCACAAACTATCACATAAGTGGATGTAAAAAAGTTCTCAAAGAAAGTTGTTAAATAAGCTTGTATTTATTTTTTTCATAGTTCGCTATTTTGTGTACGGACCATGATATGCTAACAACTTTTTAACAATAAACTATGTGTCACTATTTTATTGGTTCGTATATTTAAAACGAATCAATCACAAACTATCACATAAACTGTTATAAAAAAGTTATCAAAAAAATTGTTAAAAAAACATTTTTCTTTGTGTACTCTTATGAAATTCTATTGATATACAAATATTCATGAACTTTCTCTGCCCAAAGTTAGGGCATTCATGGGAAACTTATAGTAGAAGGTTGTGTATAGGAATCATAAATGGAGATGATACATGTAATTTAAACTTTATGCAGGAAGGTGTGAAAGTAGTTGAGTACTCTCTAAATACAGTGACTGAAGGCACCGATGCAATTGCAACTGTACATGTTGTAGTTCGAAAAGAGAACATGAACTCACATAAATCTACTTTAACTGAAAACATTATCTATCCAACATTTAGGTATTTGATTGCTTTAGTATATCATTCTTTTACTAATTCCCCACATATGCAGATCTAATAGTACTCGTTTTTTCTCTTTTTACAGTGGGATTGGAAAAGGAGTAGATGTTGTTGTTTCCAGTGTAGAGGCTTATCTTACTGCACTAAACAAAATGCTCCATTTCAAGGAATGATTTACATCTTTTAATAGCCGAATGTATGCAATAAATGGAATACAGATTCTAATCTACTTTTCAAAGTTTCCATATCAAGCGATAGCTATGCTAAAACCAGACTATGCAATGTTTCCTTCAAATATTTTAATTCCTTTTTCTTTAAGGGTAGCTATATGTTGGTTTAAACGTAAGGTCGATGATTTATCCATTTTTAGTTACATAAATATTTTTTGAATATTTTAAAATATGTTAGTGCAATTAAATTCATGAAAATTGTAAAAATGTAAAAGTAAATTGATAAAAGTTTTATGAAACAAGTGAGAAAAGATGAAACTTTGATAACAAAGACCAAACTAAAACTTATATTTATGAAATGCAACTTTGATGTGTGAGTTTATTTAAACTAAACTCAAACCTATTTCATCTTAAATTTAAAATAAAAATAAAGTAAAACAAATCAAAGTTTTATTACGAAATAGTAAGTAAATAAGATGTTAAATGCAATCTAAAAGAAGTCGTTATTTTAGCAATTTAAGGCTTCTTATCAAACTCGTACCCATGCTATGTTTATTGGTAGAGTGCAATAAATATATTAAATAGAAGTAGGTTAGTTGAGTAAAATCCATCAATTTATTTTTTTATTTTTTCTATTACTCAATATTATTTACATTTTTCATTCATTCAATCGGATCAAGTGGTAGGTAAGACAGTGTCATTTCATTTTTCGTCATGTTATATTCTTCAATTCAATTTTTATTCTCAACGGATAGATTTTACAATCTCAAAAAATTATTATGAAAATAATCAATTTAAAAATAAAGTTATGAACATTAATTATCTTTATAAAGCAATATTGTTTCTTATTTTCACATAGTTGATTTAACTTTTATTTTAATATTTAAGTTATAAAATGACACAATTTCATTTTTTATACCAAAGTTAAAGTTTTAGAATTTATTATTTTTCAAAATTTGTGATAATTTATTTGATATTACAAAATTAAAAAGGCCACATGTCATTTAATTGATAGAGACTTGAGAGAAAAATATAAAATTTTTAAATATCAAATATAATAATTTTTTTTAAGAATATCTAAATTACAAATACTAAAATTAACAAAAAATTACCACTTAATTAAATTATTTTTTTATTTTTTTTATATTAAAATATGCAAATAATAATAATGTAATGTAAAAACATGCCATCGTAATGGACACAAAAAAAAAAAAACAGAAACTATTTTGAAATTTATTTTTTAAAAACTAAAAAGAAAATGTGACCTAATTAATAAATCGGCTCTAAGCATGCTAAATTATATAAGTGTGATAAACATGAGGTAGTAGTTGGTAAGAGATGTCCACGTCTGTGAGCTTTCTTTCTCCCATTCTTGTCTTATTACTTAATGTCTAACATTAATTGGTTGTTGCTGCTTTAATAACATAATAAATAATGGTTCACAGTCCACTACATTCACTGACACAACATAAGGCTGTTTTACCTGTATTTTTTTTATACATTTAAAATTATAAATATGATCTTTAATATTTTATTAAATTATTTTTTTCTTTTTTTTCTTTTCACACACTATATTTTTCTTTTATTTTTAATCAACTTTTAAAAACTGCTTAAAAATTCAATCATTTAAAATTCAAAATATATATTTTTTATTAATTTTTTAAAGTATATGAATTCTTAACCAATTTTCAAAAATCAGTTAAGAAAAAACGTGTTCAAAATATGTTTAATAAATAAATTTACTTTAAAATATTTAACGAAAAATATATTTGAAAATACAAAACAATTAACAAATAAATTTGAAAAATCAAAATACAACAAAAAAAAAACAATTAAAAAAATTTAACAAACTTTTAAATAAAATATTACAATTAATTAGGTAAGTGATACATTACCTGAAATTATCGACGAAACTTTACCGATAGAATTATTTTTGTCGATAAATGATGCATTTCAGACGAATATAAAAAATGTAATTATTGACGGATATTATTCTTCAACTATGAACGGATAAAAGTTGTTGGTAATGCATCTTACAGTTACCAATGACCAAAATTCATTGGTAAATTCGTCGGTAATGTATCTTATAGTTACCGACAGATAAAATCCACCTATAAATCTTTTGGTAACCGAATTATACATTCTGTCGATAAATTTGTCGGTAAAAAGAATAGTAAATTCCCGCCCATTTTTTTTTTCTCTTTTTGTGCGAAGAACACTATTTTTCTCTCTCACAATGAGTTTCGTCACCTTTTCTTTCCTTTCATCTCAAAAGCATCTCTTACCTTCTCTACAACAATTTTTCTCTCTCGTGCAACCATCTTCCCACACTGCCACCACTGTTATTGGAGAGCGCCACCGTTGGACAATGCTACCACTGCCATTGGAGAACACCACCGTTGCCGTTGGAGAACACCACTGCTGTCATGGGAGAACGCCACCACTATCGTGGGAGAACCACACAAAGTAGTGCTGCCAACGTGGTGGTCGCATGTTGTGCTGTTAAAAATGAAGAAAATATGGATGCTTAAAAACTAATTGGGGATTTTTCACAATTTTAGGGTTTCTAAAACAATTGGAGAACTAAGTTTAGTCTTTGATTTTGGTTTTGGAATGAATTGGATTGTTATTGTGGTTTAGGAATGAAGAAAGTTTGATAAAAAAAATTTAAAATCTTTTTTTATTAACAAATAACAACAAAAATTAAATTAAACAATTATTAACAAATAACAAAAATTAATATAATTTCAAGTAACAACAAAAAAAATATTTTTTTTATTTGGTTGTTACTTTTAAATTTTTTATTTGATTTTTTAAAATATTGTGATTGTATTTGGTTGTTATTTTTTACTTAAAGTTTTGTTAATTATGTTTTTTTTTTGTTTTATTTTGATTTTTCAAAATTTATTATTTGTTTTATTTTTTTGTTATTTTAAATTTAATGCGTTTTTTTACTTAAAGTTTAAAGAATAAAACGTATTTCGAAACATGTTTACGTTAAATGTATTTTGAGGTATGTTTATTCGTTAAATGTGTATTTCAAATTATGTTTATTTCTTAAATATATTTCAAAATATATTTTTTTAATCGTCTTTCGAAAATTTGTTAACAACATACTTTCAAAATTCGATTAAGAAAAAAAAGTATTTAAATCTTAAATCGTTATTGAATTAAAGGGATGAAGTGAGTAAAGAGAAAAGTAAAAGACATTAATAAAAGGTTGAAAGTTATACATGTAATTTTGGAGATGCAGATGAAAGAAGAAAGGTGCAAGACGAAATAGCCAAAATTAACCGTATTTGAAATACAAGCCTTCTTAGGATACCAACAACTTTTTTGTAATATTACCTACATCTTTTAAATCTATTTTTTATATTTCTATAACATGTGATTAGCAACATATTCGTTTCAAAGAGGTTTATTCTATTTTGTTTTCTTTCACACGAATGTTGAGACACATCTTTTCTCATAAAAAAATATAATTTGTTTTTTTGTCACCATTCTCATTTTGATTAAGTGTTATGTGCCTAATGTCAAGTAAGAAATAAAGTTTAAAAACAAACGGATGATAATAAAAATAAAGGTTTCATTATCATGCTTTATAAGTGTTAGAGCTTGTGTAACATCCCAAAAATATAAGTATATCTATATCATGTGGAATGCAACATATTATAATACTAGAAAGCAGTTAAGAGTAGTGTCAGATGAAGTATGTACAAAATACAGTCATCCAAAATATATGAGAAAGATAAAAGCTCTACATGTAGTTATAGAGTCTTTCAAAAAGGAAGTAAAACAAAAGAAAACTAAGTTATATACATTAGATTCTATCTAAGCTATACTACTCTGCGGTGTCTGGAACATCTGGGACATCTGAGCCGTCCAGAACCTGCTCCAGAGGGGCCTCTCCTACCTCTGCTCACATCCAATTTGGATGATCATTGCAAAGAGAATCAAACACATACAAAACAAGCAACACACAATGCAAGGGTAAGCTAAATGTCTAAAATATTACAAGTAAACAAAATTAAACTAGCATACAAGGTCAAGTAAACAATATTATACAGAACAATTTTACTAAGTTATATATTAAAGTTTTATTAAGTGGAGTTAGACTTAGACTCGTCCGGACCCAGAATGAATATCGAGCTATGGCGGGTTATGCACTTGTGGTGGCCTCTACTGCTTTGCAAAGCCATTGCCAATGGGTTTCATCCTACCACACACAAGGTTAGTCTGTTATCACTCACCTTGGCCCATATACAATGGAGACAACCAAGACTAGGACCCCCTACTGCTCTTCACCACATGAACTAATCTTCTCTAAGTGAGATTGAATAGTCATTAGAGCTTTAAGGGCAACCCCAAAGACAGAGCTACCTATATTCATTCCAGAAACTTAACTTAGATCTCACCTAGAGATGATACTTAACTCTTTGAATCATAATTCATACCATACCAACTTCATTGACTTTAAATTCTCAATTTTATACATAAAGATGTTATATTACTTTTGTTTCATACGAATCCTACATAATTAACTCATACAATACTAAAAAGAATCATACAATACTAGAAATAAGTCATACATTACATGTTTTCACAGAAACTTCATTTATTAATACCAATTTCTTTATCAACTATAATTACCTATACTTAAGTAATTCAAATGGCTTGGAGATCCTCACCAATGGATCCGAAAGGGTCAAAAACCCCCAGAACGACCTAAAGAACGTTCAAAACGGACGTCCGGAGCCCCTAAAATGTCAAAAACATCAAAAATACACAACCTGCTGCAGAAAATTCGCTGAGCGCACACCCTGTGGTGCGCTGAGCGAATTTTGTCTGCCAAAAATCATTCGCAGAGTGCACTGTGCGACTCTACATAATCTGCAGAATCGAATTCTGCATGTATTAGACTCTTAGAACATATTACTTAACTAATATGTTCTAAGAGTCTAATACAACCCCTGACTCCTAATTCCCCAATTCACTACTCTATTTCCTCATTTTTGGTCTTGAACATTATAATGGCATCTGTTATTAACTTAACTAGTTACTAGAATTAATATTGCTATTCCTAAATACTCACTTGCCCATCATATACCTAATCATACAAACCCCCAATTGATCACATATCAGACCACAAAATCCCCAATTCAGCAGCACACAATCCAATACATATGTTCATTGATTTAGTCACACAATACACCATACCCAACTCAATTCCACATGCATTCAAATCAAATAATTTTTCATACAACTAATTCAAATAAATTAACATTCAACAATCAGAAATTAAAACATCTAGCTCCCCTTACCTGGCTTTGTTCAGAACAGCTCAAAGCTTGCTACCAAGGTTCCCCGATTTTTCAGAATTCCGCCCCAACCCTAAGGATCACAATTTTGTGATCAGAACAGTTTTAAAAAAAATTGGAATTGAAGGGAAATTGAAGAAAAATGGTGTCAAGAAAATATGCAATCTGAAATTGATGCATGAGTCCCCAATTTAAGAAGTATAGAGGAAAAAGATGAACTTACCGGTCAAAGAACAAGATGATGAATTGATGGGGTTGAAGCTTGAAACACTGGAGCTTCTAGTTGTTTTCTGTTGTTGGAACAGATTGGATCAGTGGAGGAAATTGGTGACAGTAAAATGGAAGGAAGCAAAGAAGAAGGAAGTTAGCTTTTGAGAGAGTTTTCATGCTTCTGAAAATGAATTTGGAAGTGGCTTGTTTTATGTTTTTAAAATTTTTGGTTTTATTATTATCCTCCCACTCACAAGTTGACACCTATGTCTCTCCCTCATGGTCAATTTTCTCAATCCTTACAGCTTGCTTGTTATTTCATTACCTTTGGTCTATTATAAGTGTTAGAAATAAAGATTTGATACTAAAGTCCTTATTTTAGTAGGGGAGTCAAGTGAAGATGAACAAATGAAAAGAAGTGATTATAAAAATTGGTCTTTCTTAATGGTTATAAAGACAAGAACTTCACTCAAAAGAACTATTGTTCTTGTAAGGCTAAAGTGTTCAAGTTAATATTATATTTTTGTTGTTGTGATTTTTATTAATTTTTTTAAAAATATTATTTAATTAATATTTAGAACAACAAATGGACAGATACATATATATTTTTATATTCGAAAATATTGATAAGAAAATAAATGTTACACTAGTCTCACTTAGAATAATTAATTATCATATTCAAATAACCAATTTTTTACTGTGCAAATACTTAATGATAAAAGCATAATTAATTATATTATTCCAACCGGCAGAGCTCTTTAAGGAAACTTTGGTCCTCCAATTTTTTTATACAAAAAAATAATAATTATATAAATAAAATAATTTTCTTTTAAATTTTATTTATTTGATACTCTCAAATTCATATATTACTATGTCATTATTAAACTTGTGTTAGACCTAGTGTCAAAATAGGTTGGAAATTGTAAATCAATTAGGTCTATGAGTTTTGGTTGGATTGGATTGAAAAAAAAAATTAAAATTTTGAAACTAGTCAATTTTAAACTCAGTCTACTAAGAATTCAACTCATTCGGATTGAATTTGTACCAACCTACCTATTTATTACTTTGTGCTTCAATATTGTTAACACTCTTTTTTATTATATTGTAGATGTGGACAAAAAGAGAATATACTTTAAGAGAGCAAAATATTATGGTTATATTCATTCAAGACTTTTATCTTATAGATAGATAAGTAACACAAAAATTATCAATGATATAAACTTATTTGTTTTGCATTTTGTGTTTGCTTTCAGATTGCATTTGGAGTTTAAAATGATTTTAGATTGTATTTGGATTGTATTGTTTTTTTTTTAATTTTGAATTGTCTCTAAAGTTTAACGTCATTTTAGACGAAAATTTTTATATATTTGAATTAAAAAAACATTATTTTTTTTTGAAATTGAAAAGAAAAAACACTTATAATTAAATAAGTTAGTGAACCAACTTGTTTAACTCACCAACCCGTAAGTTCAATTTTTTCATTTCTTTAATAAGTGAGTCGAATTAAATTAACTCACTAAGTGACCAATCCTAGTAGACCAGACCAAATTGAATAGTTCGTTTTGACCGCACACTTACAAATATTTATTCTACGTTTAACATATTTATTTCTTAATAAGAGATGTATTGAAAATATCAAATTAATTATAAATAGAATTAAATTAATTTCACAAGCGCAAAATTATCTTTTAATAACAATATATTAAATCATTTTAATTAAAAACGATGTAATAAAAACGTGCTGGCAACTTTATAATAAAAAACTTATATTACATCAATTGTAATTAAAATCGATGTAACATTGGATTAAAAGACTCTCTCACACCAACGCAATTCTCACTTCTTTCTTTTTCTTCATTTCTTTTTTCTCCTATTTTCGAAGCTTTAAATCTTCTCTGGCAAGGCAACTTCCTTCCTTTTCATATTCATCTTTCGTTTTTATCTTAGAGCTTTGTTTGACATTATTGGTTGTTCATCATCATTGCTCCTCACCTCAATAGTGGTATGATTGTCGTCAGTTATATTCCGTTCAAGACTAGAGTTGCTTTGCTTGCTTGATGTTGGTAGTGCTCCACTCTACTCGACTTATTGTTCGAATTTCCTTTGTTTGACCTAGCTACTTTTAATCTACTGTCACTACAAAAATTCATGAAATTGTAGATGAAATTTTAATGATAAAAATAAATTAGTTGATATATTTAAAATATTGATAAATTTTGTTGACAAATTTTAAAATTTTAATTATTGATAGATTCATTACCGACAACAAAATTTGTTGCTAATTTGTCAGTAATGGATATTTCACTTACTAACAAAAATATCCATCGATAAATTCCATTAGTAAATGTAATATATTATCGATAGAATTTTTTGTCAGTAATTACCGACAGACATAATTTGTTAGTAAATTTATCACTAATTATCGACGACAAAATTTGTCAATAAAAAAAGCAGTAAAATTCGAGTCCACTTCTTTCTCTCTCTCTCTCCTGGAGCTACAATATTTCTTTTTCCCTTTCATGAGCCACTTTTCTTCATTTTCTTTTCTCTCATGACAACTCCTTTCCTCCAACACTTCTTTCATTTCAACTCAAACCACCATAGTTATAAGGCTCTTTGATGAAGGAGAACCAATTAGAGTAGTGTTGCACACGGCTATCTCTTTCGTCAAGCACGTAAAACCATCACATGTCAGATGGAGAATACTTCTGCTGTGAAACCCACAAGGAGTTACTTGGGAATGACGAAGAAGCAGCACATATGATGGTTGACCACATATGTGTTTCGAAACTTGTAAGAAAGAACATAAACCCATTGCTATAATTGCTTGATTAGCATGACTATGGCATGATGTGTTGTTGGAGATGAAGAAAAGATGGTTGTTCAAAAAATAGATTGGGAATTTTTTCCAATTTTTGGGTTTCTAAAACAATTAGGGTACCTAAGTTGAGTTTTTAATTTTGATTTTGGAATGAAGATGCGTTTTTGTTTTGGTTTAAGAATGAAGGAAGAAATTGATAAAAAAATGAAAAACTGATAAAGAAGAAGAAGGGGAGAGAGGAAGAAAATGAACCAGATTGTAGTATTTACCGACATATTTATTTGTTGGTAATTATCGATGACTTTTTGCTGTACTTACTGACAGATATATGTGTGGATAATTACTAATAAAATTTTCTTGTATTCATTAAGGGATTTTTTTCATCTGTAATCACCAAAAAATATAAGATTATATTAGTAATCCAGTGGAAAAAAGTAATTATCAATAAATTTTTTATGTTTTCGACAGATTTAACTGTCAGTAATACTTGTTTTTGTTGTAATGTTTGTTTGTCGTCATCATTGCTATACCAACTCCATTTGTCGTCCCTGCTGCTAGATCTGCTTTACTCATTGTTGCGGCTGCTAGATTTGCTTTGCTCATTTCCACCATGCTAAATCCACTATACTCGTCATCATCATCACTGGATCTGCTTCACTCGTTGTAGCAGCTGCTTCATTCATCATCAGTCCTAGTTTGCCATAAGGATTTTTATTCATGTTAAAAGGCTTGGAGTTAAAGTTTTTGGCGAGATTAATGTATTATTTAAGGGTGTGTTCACTTTAGAGGATTGATTTGGGAAAGAGTAAGTGGATGAATTTGAGGGGATTTGAGAGTGAATTGATGGTTGTTTGTTTGGAGGGATTTGGAGGTGAGTAAGAGTGGATTTGAAAGTAAAATTTGTAAAAATTAGTGTAAAATTTGACAGATGTGACAAATAAAAAAATGTTTAATTGATAAAAATTGAAGATTACCAAAATAACCTTAGTAGTAAAAGTAATATAAAATTATAATTGTTAATATTATATATAGTTGTAAAAATTATTATAAGAAGAGAAAAAATAAAAATTAATTTTTAACACAAAAAAGTTGTATTATTATTATTATTATTTATTATTATTATTATTGGTTTTATTATCATTAAAGGTTATTATCATTAAGAATTATTATTATTATTATTATTATTAAGGATTATTTTGTAATTTCATTTTTCATCCCTCAAATTCTCTTATATGATGATTTTAGGTTTAATGTCTTAATAGTTCCTTATTTTTGTCCAGAATCTTAAATAGGTCCCTTTTGTTTCCGGCGTCTCAATTAAGTCCTTATTTTCTTAAAATTGAATCAAATAGGACCTTTCCGTCAAATTGAGATGACGCCGTTAAGAAAGGTATCTTGACCGTGTAGTTTTTTTATTAAGTGGCATTGAAAATGTGACTGAATTGTATTTTTTTAATTTTTGAATTAAAAAATGAAGTATTTAAAAATTAAAAAAATACAATTCAGTTTTTAATGCCACGTAATAAAAAGCTACACTGTCAACATATCCTTCTTAATAGCGTCATCTCAATTTGAGAGCAAGGCCCTATTTGATTTAATTTTACAAAAATAAGGACTCAATTGAGACGTCAAAAAAGTAAGGGACCTATTTGAAATTCTGGACGCAAATAGAAACTTACTGAGACATTAAACCGATGATTTTAACTCTCATCGCTCAAATCTTCACTCATAAATCCACACAAATCACCTAAAGTGAACACCTTTAATCTCTCTTTTCCTTCCTCACAAAATGTAAATTCCTCCACGCAAACACTTTCATCATCTTATCCTAAAGACTATCCTTTGTAAGTGTTTAACTATGAATTCATGTCGAAAATATTTGGATGGATCTTGGCTTCAGGTTAGCTGGATTGCTATTCTGTTTAGTTCATTTAGTATATATATTTCGATTAAGTACCAATTCTAAAGAACATATATTGTAGTTGACAAAGATGCCATTGTGGTTTGTTAAAGTGGATATATTGCACATGTTTTTATTTTTTTTCAAGTGAATCTTACTAGCGCCAGTATTGGAAATGTATGTATTTTTTTTATAATACCATATTAATTGATATCGAATAATATAATTATTTCTTTTTTTTTTAATTGTTTTTTTTTGTCTTCTGTTTGATTACAGTATGTTAAGTTCGTCCATTTTTTTTTTAAGTTTCAATTTCAATTTTGTCCAAACAGAATTTAAAAGTATTAATTTGGTTTAAACGTAATAAAATTTGAATCAAGTCTCTTCCGTTAATAAGCATAAACATCATTAACTTTTTTTTCTCTCTTCTACTCCTCTTAATACAATAGCTTTTTGCCTGTACACTCTTCAATAATTTAACAATTTCTATGTGTGTGTCAACCACACATAAACATTAAATTTTAAATAATTTATTAAAAATAATATATGTAATATCCATGGATAAGATTTTTTGTGCATCGAAATTGGAGAGAGAAGGTTTAATCTTTTAATTATTGAAAAGTTCTATTTCCTCTCTCTTGCTCCACATTAAACAATTATTGAAAATTGTTAATCCTACCATCATAACAATTTTTTTTTATCTTTATTTTTTTTTTTTTGAAAAGAACATTCTGTTCAAAGAGTTATCTGTACACCATATACATATCTTTTCCTAAAAAATAAATACTAAATATATTTATCTTACAAACAAATAAATTAACTGGAGTTCTTTTAATTTATATTATCTATTTATCTTACAAACAAATAAATTAACTGGAGTTCTTTTAATTTATATTAGCAATATAATTTTTAATTTTCGTAAACTAAAAATCTAGAAGAAACATTTACAGAAATATACAATAAACTTCAATTAACAGAATTCAAAGACAAATATTTTTAGGTTTACATTAGAAAAGAAAATAGAGAAATTTTAGATGGACTTTGAATTGAAACTTTCTCACAAATGTAGATGATACAATACCGTAAATTGTAAGTATTTTGTTGAATTTTATCTTGGATTTTTCAAAAGATATATTTAAATATATTGAATTTAAATTAATGTTAGTTTAAATTATTTTATTTTTCATTATTTATTTGAATAAGTAAATTCAAATTTGAATATTTTTATTGGGATGAAATATTTCAATTACTAATACATACAATTATTTAAACGTAAAACAATTATAATTAATGTTGTTGAAATTTTTTAAGTCAACATTTACAAAAATTGAAACAAACTACTGATAAATAATAATATTTGTGTTGATAATAAAAAAAATCACTATAGATATTAAAAAAAATGAAAACTGCCAACTAACAATTCACAAAAAAATTAACTTCTTTTTTTTCATAAGCTCTCGGTTTTTTCTCTCTTCGTCTATGTTTTATTTTTATTTATTACATTTATTTAAATACTACTAAGTTTTTACAAATTCTATTTCTTTTAATTTTATTATAATATTTTTATTAATTTAATATTCTTTTGAAACTGGTGCCAAATAAAAAATATATATTTTGGTTAGATATATTTATACAATAATATATATATATATATTGTTTTTGTCCTTTTATATTATTAAAACATTGTTTTTAATTTAAAGAAGGGTATATCTACATGTAATAGTTATGTTGATAAAAAGTGGTGTGGAATATAGTGTTACGAATTTCTTTGTAGAGAGGTTTAATTGCTTCGTTTAAATAAAAAATGTTTAATTGTTTTATTTAAAAAGTAATTTTATAATGTAAACACTGAGAAAGAGGCTGTAATGCACAGAAAAGTAAAGTAGATGAGAGAAAAAAAAAACATTTTTACCTATTTAATGGAAAGGATTAAAGCAAATTTTATTATGTTTTAATAAAATTGATACTTTTAAATCAAGTTTGAACGAAATTTTAAAATGATAAACGAACTTGACACTACAGTCAAACCAAAAGAAAGAAAACAATTAAACAGTTTTTTTATGTGTTTATTATCTAATCTCAACAACAAAATAAGATAACTAAAGTTAAGGTTGATATAACAAAAGATCACATTGAATTTTTAAAAAATATTTATGAATCATAAAAAATGAGTAAGAAAACATTAAATTAAATGAAAAAAAATAAAATAGGAAACTGAAGTACTGAAATTAATTTTTAGAAAACGAGAGAACAAGGTAAAGAAACGTAAATAATGAAAAGAAGTTATTTTAGTAACCCAGCCAAAAATTTCTAAAATATTAGCCAAAACTAATTGTGGCATCTTCCATACTTCTCCTAACATTTATGGTCTCGACCCTACTACTGCCAAAGGAACTACCCTGTACCGCCAAACAGCCAGAATAATAAAAGAGAAAAATAAAAATAAATAATAAATATATATGGTTCGCTTAAAAAATAAAAACTAAAAAATATACAAGTAAAAACGATTTAATTAAAAATAAGTAAAATAAAAATATTTTTCATCGTATTTAATTTATGCATTATTAATATTATCTATCATTACTAATTATTTATTTTCATTAGTGATATTATTTATTACTAATATTATTATTTAATAACATTAAAAAGTTATAGAAAGAAAAAACGATTAAAAATATTGATTTAATGATTTTGATATAAAAAACTAAAATTTTTATAATATAATTAATTACATTACACAAAAATTGACTCTTAAATTATTGTTACGTGGGCTTTTGGCAATATTTCCCTGTTTTGTCAGAAAATACCCAATCAATCCCATCTATTATTTTTAATATTTTCATTTATTCATTTGTCAACTTACCAGTATTTCCACTTTCAAGCTATTCCTATCTGCCGTTCTTCCCACCAAACTAGGTCTGAAAAAGATATGTTGATAAGAATAATAGGTTCTTAAAGATCCACGTAAAATCCTACTTATCCATTCAACCAAAACCTATTATTGTACTTTTAATTTGTTCACGATTAAGAAAATATTTAATTTAATAATAAATATAACACTTTTACAAAACATTTAATCTTTTGTTCTCTTTAGAGCTGGTAAAATGAGTCACAGCGGATCAATTCGGTCTATCACAGGTTTAGGTCGGTTGGGTTTAAAAAAATTGTATTTTTTTTATGGGATCAAATTTTAATCCGACTCATTTAAATTCATGAGAGTTGAGTCCGTAGTGTACTGGGTTAGCTCACCAATCCACCTAGCTTATTTTATTTTATTAAAATTTAATTTTAATTTAATAAAAAAATATTTTGTTTCAAATAATTATTTAAGTTTTCTATTTTCAAAATTAATTAAACACCAAAGTTTATAATTTTTTTATTTAAAAAAATTGTATTTAAGTGAGCCAGCCAATCCGTTTACCCACTAACCCATGGTAGGTTGAGCCGAGTTCAAATTTTTCTGACTCGTTAATAAATGAATCGAGTTAGGTTGACTCATTAAATGACCAACTCGTGGTGGATTAGATCGGGTAGGACCAAGTTACCCGTTTTGACAACTCTACCTGTGTAGCGTTAAATTAATTATAATGTATTAATTATCTCAAAGGATAAAATTATAAAACAGTAACAAAATAGGCAATATATAGTTCAACCTTATGACGTCTTCCTTCTCTATTTTTTTCTTTTTTTTTTCTTGTTTTTACCATTATTATAGTATGGGTTGTTGTGTGACAAGAAAAACAATTATATGCATAAATGGCTTACACGTCGCATGTGTTCCAGTGGCGCCTGTATGAAACACGTACGTAGCCTAAAATTTATGACTTGACAACGACGCTATGCGGTATGAGTTAAAACCTTTTAAGTATTTGCTCTCTGTAACAATTTTTCAGAGTATTTATCAGTTAAAGACTTTGTATAAATAAAACGAAAGTTGAAGGCTATATACTCACTCCCTTTGTTCATCCTTACACTACCTAGCATAGGCTCTTGAACGAAAGCAAGGAAATGGAGGGAGATGAACAGAAAAGGTTGTTGATCAAAGAGCAAACATCAGAAGAAGAGGAGGAATCATCACTGGTGAAGAGGGTGTGGAATGAGAGCAAGTTGATGTGGATAGTGGCAGCACCAGCCATATTCACTAGGTTCTCCACCTTCGGTATCAATGTTATAAGCCAGGCTTTTGTTGGTCATATTGGTGCACGAGAACTCGCTGCTTTTGCTCTTGTTTATACTGTTCTTATACGTTTTGCAAATGGTATTCTGGTATGTTTATAATCACTCTCTTGATTTTGAATATAAGTGTTGATCAAATGTTAACTTCTTTCACTAAGATATTTTATGACATACAAAAACTTGGCAACTGCAGTTGGGAATGGCAAGTGCATTGTCAACACTTTGTGGACAGGCATTCGGGGCAAAAGAATTTGATATGATGGGAGTGTATCTTCAGAGATCATGGATAGTGTTATTGTCAACTGCAATCTGTCTTCTTCCGTTGTTCTTCTTCACAGGTCCAATTTTGAGGCTCCTAGGCCAAGATGAGAGCATAGCACAAGTTGCGGAAACCATTTCTCTTTTGTCAATTCCTGTCTTATTTGCTTTTATTTTCTCCTTCACGACCCAAGTGTTTCTGCAATCTCAAAGCAAGAATGTGATTATAGCATTCTTGGCAGCTATGTCAATAGCTATTCATGTGTTACTGTCTTGGCTATTGACAATAGAATTTAAAGTTGGAATTGCTGGCGCAATGATTTCAACAAGTCTGGCATTTTGGGTTACTAATATTGGCCAACTAACATTTATTACCTGTGGCTGGTGCCCTGATACATGGAAAGGCTTTTCATTTTTAGCATTTAAAGATCTTTGGCCTGTTGTCAAGCTTTCCCTTTCATCTGGGGTCATGTTATGGTGAGCTTTCTTCTTATTATTTAATGAAATACTATATATATATATATATGATTGCTAAATAAATTAACTTTTCGTTATTTGTCTACATTTCAGTTACACCATTTATCCTCAAATTAACTAATCTTAAACAATTTATATGCCTTCCTAACATGTGAAGCTGTGGTTTGGTTTACAGTCTTGAGCTGTGGTACAGCACAATATTGGTTCTTCTGACGGGCAATTTGACAAATGCAGAGGTCCAAATTGATGCTCTATCTATATGGTATCCTTTTTCGTTCTCTCACACTTCTTTATCAAGCATTATTTATTATAGGATGAACTTTATCTTAATTCACGAATATACTCATCAAATAGGGATTGAGATTTACGTTATTTCCTGAGTTTGTATCAACTTTATGTAGTAATACAGGATTATTTAAAAAAAAAAATAGAAATTCAAATGTCAGAGTAAAAATGAAAACGAGAAAGTTTACCGTTATATAAAAAAGAAAAGTCATACATTTATTTTCTTAAGGTGATGCGTTAGATGATGTCGATCTTTTTTGTAAGTTGAATTTATGTTTTATTACTGTTTTGTGTATTGAATACATTTATTTCGAAAGACTTATAAGTGCTTCATATTGTAGAAAAAATTTATAATTTAAGAATTTTATTGTATAATCAGTTTTTTATTATCTAATAAAATAAAGGTAATTTCAAATAGAAATTAGTCTAATGATTTATTTTGTAAAGATTTGAAAAATGAAAATTAATGTATATTTGCTTCTGATCTATTATTTCTAAAGAATATTATTCCTAAAGAATATATAAATATTAGTTTTTATAAAAATTATTCAAAATAATTTTTTAATTGGAATCATATTTTAGATATATAATTTTATTATTTTAAACAGTTAAACATATAATATATGTTGATTTTGTTTAAGCTTAAAAATATGTGTTTTTAAAAGAAAAAAAAAACATTCAAAGTAAACCATTTTTTATAAGTTTAGAAATTACTTATATTTGGATATAATTATAAAAGAATTTTTTTTTAATTCTTTTGTATTTTTAAATTTGTTATGATTTTATATTGATAAACTATTTTTAAAATATATATATAAATAAATTTTTAACTTATTTTTAGTTTTGATATCTAAAATATAATAAGTGTCTCAGTTTAAAAAGAAATGGTTTTTTCTCATAAGAATTATTCATAAAAAAATAAAATAAGTTATTAAAACAGAGTTAATATAATATAAATATTTTTTTATCAAAATTGAGTAATACACAATTTTAATTATAAAATTATAAAAATAAGAAATTATTAATAAAATTACATAATTTAATTCAGAAATTCTTGACTAGTTGATATGATTAAGTTATTATATGAGTTCGATTAATATGTTAATTTAATATAAAACTTTCAAATTATTAAGAATAAAATAGTTAATCTGTTCAAAGAAAGCTCATAAACTGACACTCTATCTCATAAAATTTTATTTATATTTGATTATATAGGCGATTTTAATAAAAGATTGTTTTGGCCATCATGTAAACTTTTTAAATCTCAATGTGAATTAAGGTCAAATCCTATAATACATATACAGGCAAATTTGACAAGTTTATGTGATTTGAATCTCCCATTCAGTGTCTATATCCCACGTTAAATATAAATAAGAAAGTTGCAAAGGAAGAAAACTCAGTTTTAAAGTTTTAAGTTGGGAGAGTGTAAATTTCTTATATATATGGATTGGATTCATATTTTTATGAGTTATTTCATAACAGTTCATATATTGCATCCAGCTTTGATATTTGGCTGGGTTGGCCTAATGCACAAAGATCTTTTCTCCTTCATTTCTTAAGATTAATTTTCATTTTTTACAGCCTGAATATTAGCGGATGGGAATTGATGATATCACTTGGTTTCATGGCTGCTGCAAGGTAATGTTCAGATCAAACACTCTGTATTCTTCCGTCGTTTGTTTACCATGAAAATATTAACTTCATCTTTCGTCATTTGCAGTGTTCGAGTGGGAAACGAGCTTGGAAAAGGAAGCTCCAAAGCTGCAAAATTTTCCATACTGGTGTCAGTGCTTACATCCTTAGTCATTGGATTCCTTCTCTTCTTATTCTTCTTATTTTTAAGGGAAAAACTTGCTTACGTATTTACCTCAAATAAAGATGTGGCCGATGCTGTTGGGGACTTGTCACCTTTGTTGGCAATCTCCATTCTTCTCAACAGTGTTCAACCTGTACTCTCAGGTACTTTTTTGGTATAACATTTTCTTTAACACTGGATTTCTGATATGATAAAATGTAGACAGAAAAACACAAGTTATACAAAATGTTGATATTGAAGTATGAAATGATTTCAACAGGTGTTGCAGTTGGAGCAGGGTGGCAAAGCATTGTAGCATATGTCAACGTAGGGTGTTATTATGTCATAGGTATTCCTATAGGAATGGTGCTGGGTCACGTTCTCCATTTGAATGTCAAGGTGCGTATCGTGAAAGTTTCACGTGGACTAGAGATAAAATCAAATTATAATATATAAATGGAATGCAAACCTCACCTTACAAATTAATTTTGTGAAGTTAAATTAGAGTTAAAACTCATTTTTTAATATGATATAAGAGTCTATCTTAACGATATTTCTTTCTTGATGTTTCATCTGTTTAACAAAATCCATTTCATCTTTCGTAGGGTATTTGGATGGGAATGTTGTTTGGAACGTTTGTTCAAACTATAGTGCTAACTATAATCACCTACAAAACTAATTGGGATGAGCAGGTATTTGATTCATTGAATCTTAATGATTCTTAATTCTAGATTTTCTCCTAATAGCTTATACTTATACAAATGATGGATGGATAATTATGTCACTGCACAGGTAATTAAAGCTCGTAATCGAGTTAGCAAATGGTCGAAGGTGAATGCTGATCATGAAAGAATTACATCAAACAGTTAGTAATGTGATATGTTAACCATCAGTGTTAGTTGATAACTATTTAATAAAATTAAATCGTTAAAAATAATTAAATATATGGTAAACTGGTTAGGGTTATATAACTAATAATGATGGTTAAATCCAAAATTAGTGGATCCAACCTTGGATTCAGTTTTGTAATGCTATTTTTGTTGCCTGTGTGAGAAAGGCAGATGATGTATATTCGTAAATGTAAATTTTCTTCGACAGGATCCTTGCATTTCATTGAATACTGTTGTCTGTGACTACTTACTTCTTTTCTCCATAGAATTTGTATTCTTTCACTAACATGATATCATATAAGCCAATCCTTCTCAAATTGTAAAGCCATTTTTTGTTTCTTTTGGCAATTGTTCAGATATTCTTTAAACAAGTTTAAAACAAACAACAGATATATACAAAGAAGAATTTGTTTACTGTTATTATTTATTTATTTTTATTTTCATTATTATTATATTTACACTTAATTAAGTTTCAAATTTTGATCAACATAAGTTACATTTCTATTAATTTTGTTGTGATTTCTTAAGTACTAAAAAAGTTGACATCCTTTTTCACTATAAAAAATATTGATATTCTATGGAGTTTTTTTTATTTATTTATTTGCAGGAGTTTTTATTCTCTGTAAATTAATTTGCTGAGAGGTTTTTAACTCTCCATATTTAGAGTCGTCACAATCCATTTGTAGAGAGGTTTAACACAATCTTTGATATCATATTTATATTGTAAAAGTTTCTTTTGTATGAAGTGTTTTAACCTCTTTTATTAGTGATTTTGTGAATGTTTTAAACCTCCTTTATTTTCAAGTATTTTATTGTAAAAATTACCTCCATTATTTCCATATTTTTTATGGGTTAGTATCTTGTTCAATTTGACAATTATAGAGGTTTTAACTTTCTTTGTTTATATTATTTAGTTTGTGGGTGTTGAATATAATGAAAATTATGTATGATATTTTTTTCTCTTATGTTGAATATACATGTAAAGAGTCCAAACACAAATACATACCCAAATACCAAATGGTCATACCATTCAATCATACATATAGAGATCACACAATTATTAGACAACAAGCATATATCAAATACCCAATACAATTTCCAGAATTATAGACACTAAAGCCAACCATCGAATAACCCAATCAAAAGCTAAAAAACAAGTTTAGATTTCCATACCTTGGTCGTTCCTTCCTCACTGAAATCGTTTTCACCCACTCACTTCCTAATGTGGTCTTTCTCTCTTCTCGTCGCGCCTCGCATTCTTCCTCTCAATACTTAGTCTATTTTCAATCAACATAGGACGTTTGTATGTGGTTTAACTCCTCTTACCTCCTAATCCTTAAATACTAACATTCACACGTCACTTCCACTCGAAACCTCACGATGCTCTCACCTAGGATTCTCGTCGCGTCTCCTAATGGCCCTTCTTGCCTTAAATCATATTCATTCCCCTTTGGTTACATTTTCTTCATTAAAACTACCCTTGACCACCCTCAATTTACCTTGCTCTCGATATCTAGGGTTTAATTAGGGTTCGCAATGTTATTTAACAAGAAATTAGACGTCTGTTGTACATAAAACCGATGTCTATAATCGCATATACGTCGGTCGCCTGACTAATAAGACGTCTATTCGATTTAAAAATTAATATTTGTGTTGTATATAGACGTCGGCTTGGCGGGATGAGACGTCTCGTGGGCGGAAAAGAATGACTTTTCACATACTTGGTAGGATTATAGACGTCGGGTACTGAGGCAACTGACGTCTAGAATTGTACATAGACGTCAATGTGGCGGGATCTGATGTCTATAGCGCTGAAAAGAGTGATTATTCACCTACCTGGCAGACATATAGGCGTCAGTTAGCAGGAGTCCAACGTCTATATGTCTGACAGGTAGGTGAGTGACATTAATTTCCGCTGTATAGATGTCAGGCCCCCCATTATGTGACGGGATCCGACGTCTATAAGGCTGAAAAGAGTGACTATTCACCTGTCTGGCAGACATATAAGCGTCAGTTAGCAGGAGCCCAACGTCTATATGTCTGACAAGTAGGTGGGTAGCATTAATTTCCGCCATATAGACGTCGGGGCCCCCGCCGAACCGACGTCTATAAGGTTGAAGGAAATGACTTTTCGCCTAACGGTTAGAAATATAAACGTCAGGTTGGAAAGGACGACGTCTAAAATACTATAGATGTCGGGGATCGACCCAACGAACGCCTATATTGCCAATTTATTTACGAAAATGCCACCGATCATCAATATACGTCGCGCTTACCCTTAACCGACGTCTAACTTGTGACGTTAAACAACGGTTTTGCACTAGTGGGTGTTTTTTTCCAAAATACACAACTTTCTCTCAGTTCTCTTATTTCCTTCCTTTTCTCTTTTCTTTCTATATTATCTTGGGTTTTATTTTTTTACTTCTCTTAGAGTTTTTTACTAGTTTAATATTTTAAAAAATTTTCAGAATTTGTGATAATATATTGCAAATAAGTTTTTAAAAATAATGAATTTATATATCTTGAAAAATCTTTGTTCATCATTTTTATTTTTTTTATTATCAATTTATACAATAAGAAGGAGAGGAAAGAAGACGTAGAAGGATGAAAGGAGAATAAGAGAAAAAAATAATGAAAGAAAAAAGAAAAAGAAGGATACACATAAACAAACATACACACACTCTTAATAATAATGTCGTACATTCTTAATAATGTCGTATGTTATATTAAAAGTATAATTAACATGTTAAATGATAGAGACTTCATTTGTATATTTCTTAAGCATATAGGAATCATATAAGTAAAATTTTGAAACAAATTTCAAAAGATTAAAAACATAATTTAAAAATAATAAAAAAAATTATGTTTTGAAGTACGGTCAATAATACAAAAATTGTGTCTTGAATTGTTGTCAATTTTAAATAGACGGTTGAAGTCGTGATAAATTTGAAAGATTTTAATGGATTCCTAATAAATTTTTTTGATAAGTTAAATACTCAATAAATTTTTATTTTTCAATTAAGTTCTAGATATTTCTGTTAATTGGATAATATGACTCTTAAATAATTCACATGGTCTTTGTCTATCATGTGACCTTGCTTAATAACAAAAAAAAAATTATTAAGAACTTAATTGAAAACATTTTCAAATTTACCATTAAGACATAATTAAAAATTTTAAATTTAATATAAATTTTAGGTGCAAAAATAATAAAAAGTATTTAGAACTGAATAGCACAACCGGCCAAACAACAAATAAATGTGATATAACACCGACAGATGAATTGTGTCGGTTATTTTTATGAGTAATAAATGCTCTTAATTTTTGTTATAAATTGTGTCAACGACCGTGCAGAAAAGATAGGTAACCATCGACAATAAATTATATTAATTTTTGAATAATAGTCATATCAGACTGCTCATAAATTATTATTCCAAACAAAAAAACACATTCTTTAAATGTAATTTGTCTTGCCTTCAATCCTCTCACATACTTTGTACTCTCTAATTTTTTTTTAAAGCATTAGAAGCCATCATTAAACATTCTTGCACAATAATATTCAACATGTGTACTACATCTTACATAAAAGTAATCATCATTAAATATTAAACTATTTTGGAATTTTAATTGCTTACTCAATTTTTTGCAATACCTCATTAGCATTACCATTATCTAATGTGATAGAAAAAACTTTCCTATTTATATTCTAATCAAGCAATAAAGTAAAAAATAATAATTGTGTCAAATCATGACTAGCATGTGTAGGTTCCATTTTATAAAAGGAAATAATCTTACTATTTAACCTTCAATTAGCATTAACAAAATGAGTATTCAAATCGATAAACCCTTCTTGATTTATAGAAGTCAAACAATTAGATGTCAAACAAATTCAACTATTAGATTTATGCATTGCAAGTTTCACCATCTCTTTGTATTCCTGAAATTTCCTAGAAATGTTAGACACAATTGTATTTCTACTTGACACTCTTACTTCTAGGTTTAGATATACGAGTAATTCTTTAATCCACTTATATTCAACAAAATTATATGGAAGCTCATGTTGAATAATAACCATTGAAATAAAGTCATCCACAAGTTTTTGATCAATTTTCCAAAATCTTAATTTCCCAACATGATCAATTTTTATTTTCCCTACGTCATTGTCTTTTAATTTCTTTAGGATCAAACACTTTGACAAATGACACAACATTGTTAAGGTCCCTATTTTTGTACCACCACCAACATACCCTGCACAACATGCATTTCATTTTACCTTTTCTTTACCATCTTTAATTTGTAAAATGATCCCAAACTTTTGAAGTAGTTACCCTAAGTCTCTTACTTTTTCTATCAAAAGCCTTACCCTCATTCTCAATATCTTCTATCGGTGCAAAGAATCGTTCAAATTATCATGAACACATTGATTATCTATGATTTCAAAGTTCATTTTGTTCTTTAATAATTATAAAATGTTTCCTAACCTGGAATCGTGCACACTGTTTTCCACTATTATGGAATTGTGAACCTGGAATCGTGCACGATGTTATCAAGAACCTAGAATAGTGCACACTATTATCAAGAACCTACGAAGGGGAAGGGTCTGTAGTTGGAATAGTCAACAAAACCATGGCCTACGTTACACTAGAATCGCACACATTGTTCACCATCTACGAAGGGCAAAGGTCTGAGCGTTGGAATCATTAACTAAACCATGGCCTACGCTTTGCTGGAATCATGCACAATGTTCGTCATGGTCTACAAAGGGGAAGGGTCTGTGTGTTAGAATCGTCAACAACACCACAACCTGCACTACGCTGGAGTTGTGCACATTCTTCATAGTTTGCAAAGGGGAAAGGTCTACGTATTGGAATCATCAACAACACCACGGCCTACGTTGCGCTAGAATCGTGCTCAATATTCACCATGGTCTGCAAAATGAAGGGATATTGTCAATACCAAATTTCTTTCGGATTAGTTTTAGGTCTTACGTTTTTATCTCGATTTTCATTTTATTTTTTCATTTACTTCTTTTAATTTTATTCCTTCTTTTTATTTCTCTTTATTTTTATTTCATGTATCCTATCTTATTTTATTTTTCTTTTTCTTTTTATTTTTCTTTTCATAATTTTCATTTTTGGTTTTGTCTTTCCTTTCTATTATTAGTTTTAATATAATTAAGTTAGTAAAAAAAAAGAACAAAAAGAAAGACGCTTGCTAAGGGGAGACCACATGTGCAAAACGACAAGGGAGACAAGGTGGTTTGGGGAAAGCAGGGATGGAGCACGGTTTGGTTCTTTGCCAAGCGCAATTGGTTTTTGCAGAGTGAAGAATTCGGAATTTGGTCAGGACATTCCCCTAAAAAAAGAAAAAGAGCATTGTTGGAGGAGGGGGATTATAACAAAAAGCAAAGGAATAGAGTAAAAGAGGAGGAGAACATACAAAAAAGAGGATCACTCATTTACAAAGGAGATAAAAAGCGGAAGAAAGCCACGACATCAAGAACCAAGGGTTTTGGAGAGCAATGCTGGTTGGAGCTACACCGAGGGGGCAGAAGGAGGCTCATCACTGAATTAAGACCCTTTTCCTAGAGGCTTGGTCTTCATCCCACTTGCAGAGAAAGATTGAGAGAGCCAGCAAAGAGGGAGAGATCATCACCGAAAATAGGAGGACGACCCAAGCAATCAGAGCTTCGAGAAGTCGCCTTTAGCGTTTTCGAAGGTGGCTGTGACAATGGGGTTTTAGGGGTAGAGGTAAATTTGGATGTGGCGGCAAAGTAAGTCGACGCGGTGACTAGCAGCAACCCTGGTCGTGACTGGTGGCGCCGGTGGTGTCTTGATTCGAGACAACTTGGCGGAGGAGAGAGAGTTTCTCTCGTGCGCAAAAGGGAAGAGGAAGAGAGGACTGGACAACTTGGCTGGTGCTGCTTCCGGCTATGAGCAGCGGTGTGCGGCACTGAGACAGAGTGGAGCGATGATGGGCGGTGGTTCAAGGGAGGAAAGCCCCAACCCCAGGCTGGGCGAAGGAGGCACGCCAAGATGGTGTTCGTGGTGGTCGTCTCTGCAGCACGACGGCTTTAACGCTGGGGGCGGTCGTTGCAATGTGGTGGCTCGATGGCCGGTGCGAAGAAAGCAGCAGCTGCTCCGGCGGAAACTGGGTGGGCGTGTGCGGCGGAGGCAAACCCCTCCCTGGGTTGCCAGTTGCGAGAAAGACCCTAGGTCTCTGGTGTTTAGTGTGTCTGGAATGAGGGGAAGAATGGGAGAACCCCCTAAGGGTTTCCTGAGCTTATGAACGAAAAGGCCTTGGGCTTATGTTTCTGATCCAGCTTTCTTTCTAAGAAAAAAAATAATAAATAATATAATAAAAAACCTCTTCTCCTACGCGCACCCCCATTTCTCACATTTGTACCCCTGTGTCCATTCCCTACCTTGGGCTTAGACCCATTTTGATTCTCCCTGAAAAAAAAAATATAATAAACCTTTTCCTCCCTACACCCTTATTTCTGCTAAATATCACACCTCCATCTAGTTTGGGCTTAAGCCTAGTTTGTTTATAATAATAGTTTTTACACCCTCTTTCTCCTAATAAACACCTCACACCTTTACTTATTATTTTGCTTTTTTATTTAACTTTTTAGTTTATTTTATTTCTACTTTTTATTTTCATCTCTATTTTTCTATTTTGATAATTACCTATTTATTTTATTTCATCTACTTTTAAATGAATATCAAAAACAACAAAAAAGTTTTTTTTTAAAGGGTCCAGCACACGTGTGACCGCACACGTCATCCTTGTGCTGGAAACATTTTCTTCTTTTAAAAAAGTTATTTTAAAAGGTTTAAGCACACGTGCGACCATTCCGTCGGCCTTGTGCTGAAAACCTTTTTCTTCTTCTTTCAAAAATCAACAAAAATTTATTTTAAAAGGTTTAAGCACACGTGCGACCATTCCGTCGACCTCGTGCTGAAAACCTTTTTCTTCTTCTTTCAAAAAATCAACAAAAATTTATTTCAAAAGGTTTAAGCACACGTGCGACCATTTCGTCGGCCTTGTGCTGGAAACCTTTTCTTCTTCTTTCAAAAATTAACAAAAATTATTTTAAAATGTTTAAGCACACGTGCGACCGTTCACGTAGGCCTTGTGCTAAAACCTTTCCCTTTTTTACAAAGACATCAAAACACAAAGCATCCTTTTCTAAACAACGAACAATCTTTCAGCTAGAACTACGTAACCCTGATTTCTCAGTTTGACTAAGAATACGTAGGAGCAAGGCTAGTCCTTGTCGCGCACAAAAAAATAAAAAATATATTTTGTATCTTTTGATTTTTACTTTTTAGGGAAAATTAAACATTTTGAAAATCACATCCTATTCGCGTATTTAATTAAAGGTACTGTCTTCGGGCAGACGTGTAGGGTGCTAATACCTTCCCTACACATAACCGACTCCCGGACCTAAAATCCGGTTTTCGCAGACCATGCCTTTTTCTTTATGGTTTTTCCGTAGTTTTCCAGAATAAACTATGGTGGCGACTCCAAATCTCTTTTTCGAAAAACGATTTCTTTTTTGAACTGTCATCCCATCGTGATTCCGGTTGCGACAGATGGCGACTCCACTAGGGATGCTAGAGAGTCAAGCCATTTAATTATATGCGCGAATTCAATGTGGTTTTTCTTTATGTTTTTCTTCCCCTTTTCTTTATCTATATTTGATATTTGAATAATCGGGTGTGAATAACTTTCTTTGTTGGATATTGAACCCTAGGATAGATGACATGCTTATATTTGCCTGGGAAAATTTTCTGGTTGTTTTGCGGGTGAAGGTTTGGGTATGCATTTGCATTCTCCCTTCACACACACACTTTGTGCATTCATTGAGTGGGGCCTATACCCGGGTCTGAGTGTAACTTAGAAGTAGAGGGGTTGTGTAGCGAAGCCACTTGGGACATACTTCCTGTTTGGCTATCGTGAGAACCCCAACTAGAGTTTGTTCTCTTCATCTGTGTCTTCACACCTAGTTGATTACTCGACTATTGTGGAGATACTATGATGGGGGACCATAGCTCTAGTGACCATTGACCTCTAGGTTCAGGAAACCATCCTTGTGAGGTTGCATATACTTGACCTTCAATCTTAAGAGTCAAACCTCCGTTAAGGCACAAAGGGATATCTGTGTAGTCTTCTAACCCTCATTTTTGCTTAATAAAATCATGCACCTTGTGCATATATTGAGTCACTTGTCTTTCTTACAAATTATCAAACTCTTGTTTTTCGAAAATAGCAAAAAAAATTTAAATCAAAAACAAAAAGTTGCAGTGTGAGACTTTTCTGAGGTCAAATGTCTAATAAAAATAACTATTTGACGTTTCCTTTTTAGACGTTTGTGCACATGTTGTTTGAAAACCTTCACCCTTCAGTTTTCCCAAAATAAAGGATTGTCCCTAATAAACATTGTCACTACCCTCAATAACAAAGTAAACCTTTACACTAGGACAGATTAGCTTGGCCAAAAATTTTCTCGCTTGAGCTAGTAGGGTGATCCCCAAATCCATTAAGACAAAAAAAAATATAAAGCAAAAAAAAAAAGAAACTTTCAAAAAGAGAATAAGCCCACTAGATTGAAAACCCAAAAGGGTGGTCTAAAAAGAATAGAAAAGAAAAAACGACTCATGTTGAGGTCATCTAGTCATAGGATTAATCTTTTGAAAATAGAGCAATCAGAATTTGAAATGATGTGTGACCATCTTTTCTTTATCCAAAAAGCAAAAACATATAACCATTGTCACCCCATTTGAGCCAAAAATAATTTCTTTTTCAAAATTATCCCTAAGCAAGGGTTGTCATCAGGTAGGAGTCAACTCAGTGTCTAAATAAAGAGCACCCAATGATCATATAGAGAGAATTCATCAAGAAGAATTAAAGAAAAAAAAAGCAGAACAAAAAATGAACAAAACACATCACAAAACAACGTTGAGCAAAAAAAAAAGAATGAAAGTCAAAGGTAAATGCCTAGATGATAACCCTAGTTTCAAAAAATATAACCGACAAACATTCATTTGGGCCTTTATACCCTTTCTTTCAATACCTTTTAGCCCCTAGTCACATTACAAGCCTAATAAATCCCACACAGATTGAATAATGATTGCTCAAATTTTCATAAAGCTTAATTTTGCAATAAGGCGAAATGACTTTCAACGTGTCGTAAAAAAAATTGAAAATGAATGAATGAAAAAAAAAGAAAGTAATGTCTCAAGAAGAGGGGATCTCCCTGCCAACTAGCCAGAAGCACACAGAAGAAAATCAAACCAATTGGGGCAACCTTTTAAACCGATCCTTTTCATTCCCACTACCTTTCTTGACAGAACTCATACACCGAAAAACTAGGGCAACTTTGTGGATCTCACCATGCGTCTTCGCCCTAAAATTCATCAACCCATAATCTCAACATTGGGGCAGCCTTATAGATTTCCCTTGAATTTTCATCCAAATTTTCATGGATCCAAACCCCAACACATTTTCCCAAACACCAAACCGGGGCAAAATTTTTGGTATATCATGTTTTGTCTTGACACTCACATATTACATCTCCTTTGAGAACTGTAGTGCCCACGTACCGGTCCCAACCTTCCAAAAAATTCTAAACAGCTCTCATTCTCTTCAAAACCATCCTCTTGCCAATAAATTCAAGCATGTGTGCATTGATGTCAAGAAGGAAAAAGTCAAGTGTAATCATATCTCACATTAGACCTCGGATGTATGACATTCCTCAGTTTTCACAAAACATTGAAAATAAAGACCAGTTTGATGATTACAAGTAAGATGACTGACTCAAGCAAAAAGAAACACAAAACAAAACAAATGTTTTCACATGTGCGTGACATAAGTTGTCGTCAATTCATATAAAAGAAAGTCTTTCTGATCGAATCCTTTATATGAATGATTATCGAGTCCTTCTTCTTCAAAAAATACAAAAAGAATAACATTCAGATTTTCTCTTTCAAGCCATATTATTTCAAAAATCAAATTTCTGTCAAAATTACAAAAATCACAAAATTATGAATTTCAAGAATTTCAAAATTTGAAAGCCCAGTTTCCACACTGGCCCCCAAAGCCCAGTTTCACCTGGCCCCTAAGACCAGCTTGCCTGGCCCACAAAGCCCAGTTTCCACACTGGCCCACCAAACCCAATTTCTATATTGGCCCAATAAGCCCAGTTTTGCCTGGTCCACTAAGCCCAGTTTCTACACTGGCCCCAAATCCCAGTTTGGCCTGACCCCTAAGCCCAGTTTCCACACTGGCCCCTAAGCCCAGCTCGCTTGGCCACTAAGCCCAGTTTTTACACTGGCCCCAAGCCCAGCTCGCCTGGCCCCAAAGCCCAGTTTCCACACTGGCCCCCAAAGCCCAGTTTTTACACTGACCCCAAGCCCAGCTTGCCTGGCCACAAAGCCCAGCTTTCACATTGGCCCACCAAGCCCAATTTCCATATTGGCCCATAAGCTCAGTTTCGCGTGGCCCACTTAGCTCAATTTCTACACTGGCTCCAAAGCCCAGTTTTCACACTAGCCCTAAAGCCCAGTTTCCACACTGGCCCACAAAGCCCAGTTTCCACATTACCCCCCTCCCCAACAACAGTTTTTTCTAGCACCCTAACCTCAAGTTTTTCTTTTTATATCGGTCCTCTTCTTGGCAATGGTTGAATTTGAGTTTTTGTTTTGCGATTTTGGCCCTCTGCTAGGCAATGGTCAAATCCAGGTTTTCGTTTTATGTTATCGGCCCTCTGCTTGACAATGGTCGAATTTGAGCTTTTGTTCTGTAAGTTTGGCCCTCTTCTTGACAATGGTCAAATCCAAGTTTTAGTTTTGCTATCGGCCCTCTGCTTGGCAATGGTCGAATCCAAGTTTTTGTTTTATTATTGGCCCTCTGCTTGGCAATGGTCGAATTTGAGTTTTTTGTTCTGTGAGTTTGGCCCTCTACTTGGCAATGGTCAACTCCAGGTTTTAGTTTTATTTATCGGCCCTCTGCTTGGCAGTGGTCGAATTTGAGTTTTTGTTCTGCGATTTCGGCCCTCTTCTAGGCAACGGTCAAATCCAGGTTTCCATTTTATGTTATCGACCCTCTGCTAGGCAGTGGTCGCTTTCCTTTGTTGCAATCTTTTTCTTTCCATGGATTTCGTTAATCTTACTTTTCGTATTCATCTTTTTTCATTTTGCTTTCCTTAGAAATCCAAACGAAATTAGTATTTCTATCTTTTAATATATGATATGAAAATCTCACTTTGTCATATTATCTAGTAAAATCTAAGTAAAGAGGGGCAACTGTCAATACCAAATTTCGTCCGGATTAGTTTTAGGTCTTACATTTTTATCTCGATTTTCATTTTATTTTTGCATTTACCTGTTTTAATTTTATTCCTTCTTTCTATTTCTTTTTATTTTTATTTCAAGTATCCTATCTTATTTTCTTTTTCTTTTTCTTTTTATTTTTCTTTTCATAATTTTCATTTTTGGTTTTGTCTTTCCTTTCTATTATTAGTATTAATATAATTAAGTTAGTAAAAAAAGAAAAAAAAGAAAGAAGCTTGCTTAGGGGAGACCACGTGTGCAAAACGACAAGGGAGACAAGGTGATCTGGGGGAAGCAAGGACAAAGCACAGTTTGGTTCTTTGGCAGGCGAAATTGGTTTTTATAGAGTGAAAAATTGGGAATTTTGTCAGGACATTTCCCTAAAAAAAAGAAAAAGAGCGTTGCTGGAGGAGGCGGATTACAACAAAAAGCAAAGGAATAAAAAGAGGGGGAGAACATACAAAAAAGAGGATCACTCATTTACAAAGGAGATAGAAAGCAGAAGAAAGCCACGACATCAAGAACCAAGGGTTTTGGAGAGCAATGTTGGTTGGAGCTACACCGAGGGGGCAGAAGGAGGCTCATCACTGAATTAAGACCCTTTTCCTAGAGTCTTGGTCTTCATCCCACTTGTAGAGAAAGATTGAGGGAGTCATCAAAGAAGGAGAGATCATCACCGAAAATAGGAGGACGACCCAAGCAATCAGAGCTCCGAGAAGTTGCCTTTAGCGTTTTCGAAGGTGGCTGTGATGGTGGGGTTTTAGGGGTAGAGGTAAATTTGGTTGTGGCGGCAAAGTAAGTCGACGCGGTGACCAGCAGCAACCCTGGTCGTGACTGGTGGCGCCGATGGTGTCTTGATTCGAGACAACTTGGCGGAGGAGCGAGAGTTTCTCTCGTGCGCGAAAGGGAGGAGGAAGAGAGGACTGGACAACTTGGTTGGCGCTGCTTCCGGCTGTGAGTAGAGGTTTACGGCGTTGAGACAGAGAGGAGCGACGACGGGCGGTGGTTCAAGGGAGGAAAGCCCCAACCCCAGGCTGGGCAAAGGAGGCACGCGAAGATGGTGTTCGCGGTGGTCGTCTCTGCAGCGCGGCGACTTTGACACTGGGGGTGGTGGTTGCGATGTGGTGGCGCGATGGCCGGTGCGAAGAAAGCAGCAGCTGCTCCGGCGGAAACTGGGTGGGCGTGTGCGGCGGAGGCAAACCCCTCCCTGGGTTGCCTGTTGCGAGAGAGACCTTAGGTCTCTGGTGTTTAGTGTGTTTGGAATGAGGGGAAGAATGGGAGAACCCCCTGAGGGTTTCCTGAGTTGTTGAACGAAAAGGCCTTGGGCCTATGTTTCTGATCCAGCTTTCTTTCTAAGAAAAAAAAATAATGAATAATATAATAAAAAACCTCTTCTCTTACGCGTACCCCCATTTCTCATATTTGCACCCCTGCGTCCACTTCCTGCCTTTGGCTCAGGCCCATTTTGATTCTACCTGAGAAAAAATATAATAAACCTTTTCCTTCCTACACCCTTATTTCTGTTAAATATCACACCTCCATCAAGTTTGGGCTTAAGCCCAGTTTGTTTATAATAATAGTTTTTACACCCCCTTTCTCCTAGTTAAGCACCTCACACCTTTACTTATTATTTTGTTTTTTTTTTAACTTTTTAGTTTATTTTATTTCTACTTTTTATTTTCATCTCTATTTTTCTATTTTGATAATTACCTATTTATTTTATTTCAACTACTTTTAAATAAATGTAAAAAACAACAAAAATATTTTTTTAAAGGGTTCAGCGCACGTGTGACCGCATACGTCGTCCTTGTGCTAGAAACCTTTTCTTCTTTTAAAAGAAAAAATTTATTTTAAAAGGTTTAGGCACACGTGCGACCACTCCGTCAACCTCGTGCTGAAAACCTTTTTCTTCTTCTTTCAAAAAATCAACAAAAATTTATTTCAAAAGGTTTAAGCATACGTGCGACCATTTTGTCGGCCTTATGCTGGAAACCTTTTTCTTCTTCTTTAAAAAATTAACAAAAATTATTTTAAAATGTTTAAGCACACGTGCGACCGTTCACGTAGGCCTTGTGCTAAAACCTTTCCCTTTTTTACAAAGACATCAAACCACAAAACATCATTTTCTAAACAACGAACAATCTTTCAGCTAGAACTACGTAACCCTGTTTCTCAGTTTGACTGTACCTAGGAGCAAGGCTAGTCCTTGTCGGGCACAAAAAAATAAAAAATATATTTTGTCTCTTTAGATTTTTACTTTTTAGGGGAAATTAAACATTTTGAAAACCACATCCTATTCGCGTATTTAATTAAAGGTACTGTCTTCGGGCAGGCGTGTAGGGTGCTACTCCCTTCCCTACACGTAACCGACTCTCGGACCTAAAATCCGGTTTTCGTAGACCATGCCTTTTTCTTTATGGTTTTTCCATAGTTTTGCATAATAAAGTATGGTGGCGACTCTAAATCTCTGTTTTGAAAAACGATTTTTTTTTTTTGGACCGTCATCCCGTTGCGATTCCGGTTGGGACAGATATGTATTGTGCAACATGATCTGCATTGTCCACCATAGTTTGAGGAGAAGCATAATTTGTCTGCATATACATTCTAGATAAGTGTTAAGAGCATTTAAGGATTCATAACTTAAAAAAATAAAGTTATTTGGCGAGCTAACTCGAGTCAACTAGGGTTCAACCTGAGTGAGGAGGGTTCGTAGTGGATCAAGATAGCTCGCGGATTCTAACCCAATACTACTTTAATTATTTATATCAAGTGTTTTTATAATTATAAATCATTGACATTGTTATTAAAAATTAAATATATTTTTTATTTTTAAATTATCACAATAAATTATGTTTTATTTTTAAATTAAATTATAAATTATTTAATTATAATATTTTATGAATGTTAGACACTCTTTTAACAAATAACATATGAAATATTTTTTATATAACAAATAGAGTTTCATATTATATTATAATATAATTTTCATATATTGTTTATTATGAAAAATATTTTAAATCATTTTCATAAGATACAGGGATAAAATTTGTATAATTTTATTTAAAAGTAAAATACAATTTTTAATAACAATTTAAGAGCAAAAAATATATTTAAAATTTTTAATCAAATTTTAACCTCCCAAATAATATGATATGTTTTCAAAATCTTCAACTATACGTTTAATATATATATATATATATATCAACTAAATTTTGAAAGATTAAAACATTGAAAAGAAAGTCTTAATTAATAATTAGAGACAAAATATGTGTGTGGAGATTTGCCTTTGCAAACTAAAAGTTGAATGTGTCTTTAAAATTTGATTTGTATTATATCTGGCTAAACAAGCTTTACCCATGCAGTTTAGGATTACCTATATTTAAGGTAAAAGAAACACAATATTACAACCTAATACATAATATTTTTAATATTATATTATAGTGTTACTTTTATTAATGGAAATTTCAGCATTGACAATTTTTTTAGCATTTATAAGAAATAACTAGAAAAACAAAGTACACCAAAAATGATGGTGGCATCATTAATGGTGCATTAACACATTTAATACATGACAATTACCACACTTTTGGGCAATGTTTTAACACATTGGGCTTAATTCTTACCACAATTAATCATTCCAACTTCCGAAAAAATCAGTCACATGCCAATTGATATTAAACTCAATTAGATCAAAGCGTAGATTTTTATAATATTATAAACTGAAATATGAATTTTAAGAAATTTAAATAAATATTTTCCAATCAATGTGTTTGATTTAAACAGATTGATTTCAAACAATTCTTTAAGCGACATAAACTTAAATAATATTTTCGAAGCCTAAGGGTATGATATAGATATGTATTCATTATTTGTTAGTAAAGAGATCCATGTCAAATACAAATACAAGTTTCATATTGAAATATCTTTTAATGGTTCTAAAATATTGAAAGTTATGTGAAAAAAAAAAAAGAAAAATTGTATCGATTACTTTCATAAGTCTATTTAAAACACTCATAAAAATTTATTAAATTAACTATTATTAAATTATTTTATTTTTAAATTATTAACAAAGCACTCATAAAGTTTTCCTAAGGCAGCATATTTGTGCAATTTTTCTTCACATGGAGGTTTGGTGAATAAATCCTTAATACCTATCAATGCATTTTTAGTGGTGTGGATAAGAGAGTTTCATATGAAGATGATCAAATTTTAATCAAAATCTGAATGCTTAAGTCAATTTGTTAAATAAAGCAATGACATTAAAAGAATATTACAATTCAGAAGAAAAAAAGAGCTTAAGAAGAATAAAAAATAGTAAATGCATTAAAGCAATCAAGACATGACATTAGAGTGAACAAGGATACAGTATATAATTATGGGAAAGAAACTTGAAACATAATTTGTTTGCTGAAAATTTTGTAACATCTCAATTAATTTTGATAGTATTCAATTATCATTACAAAACACTCAAATCAAATGAAATCTTATAAGATACTATTAGAGATATTTATAAATAACTTATAATAGCAAAAGATATATAAGATTCTACAACAACTATGAGATATTCCATTAAACCAAAATATAATAGATATTTCAAAAGTAAATGAAATTAAAACACAACATCCTATTTTTTATCTCAATTCCATCTATTCCGAGCACCTACTCATCAAAGAGAAGAAACAAAACAAACAAACAACACAAAGAAAAAAAAAAGATAAGATAATGTACCAAAAACAATCATATATCACTTTTATAGAATTAGACATATAACACAAATAAAACATTCAATCATAAGGCATAAAATTCTTCTCTCTATATTTGATCATTCGAATACACGTATTGATATCGAACTATAAGATCCCTACACCCGTACGTGGTGCAACAACAATAACAACAATTCGTCTACACCAACTACCATACTCCGAGATTAATATGTGAAACATCTATGGTCAAAACAATTAACTAATAAACTAAGAACCTTCTGTTACCTCCTACGATACAAATATTCTTCTCTTCTTGAGATTTGAAAGTTATTGAGAGAAATTAGTTTTTTCTATAATTTGATATATGTGAAACTTCACCTATCATATTATTAGATAATTTCTAATGTGTATGATTAAGGATGTCTTTACATATGAATATGAAAACATACAATGCTTTTTAATCAAAAAAATTTATGCATATTTGATTTCTCTTAATTACATATATTTATATATTTTTGAATTATTTCTTTTAGCAAAAGAGAAGGATAGATTGTTTTGAAGAGTAGATGATGTTATTAAAACTTTCCTTAATCTATAAGTTGTCATATATGATTCATTTTTTAATACTAGACAATCGTGGTGCCAAAAAGATCTAAGCTTTAACTTCATGGTTTTAGATCAACAACTTGTCTTAATTTTTATTAATGATTGTGGAAAAAGAAAACCTATTTATTAATGATAGTGTCAGGTTTTGAGAGTATATAATAATGATCATTAGGTAAATTACTTTTTACAATTAAAATATTTAGTGAAAGAATCATTCTTCTTCCTCGTGCCTTCCTCGCGGTTATAAACAAAACTTCTTCACTCTGTTCTGTTCTGTTGTGTGTTTTAGTATCTGTGGAATTCCCTCTTTCTTTTTTTAACATAGAAAGAGGGTCAAACTCTTGTTCTCTTTGATCTAGAAGCTCCACCAAAAACTGGGAAAATGGAGGAGAATCTAAAGCAGAAATTGCTGAACAGAGCAGCAATCTCAGAGGAAGAAAAAGAAGATGAATCATCGTTGTGGAAAAGGGTGTGGAAAGAGAGCAAAGTGATGTGGATAGTGGCAGCACCAGCCATATTCACTAGGTTCTCCTCCTTCGGTCTCAATGTTATAAGTCAAGCTTTTGTTGGTCATATTGGCCCAAGGGAACTTGCTGCTTTTGCCCTTGTCTTCACTGTTCTTATTCGCTTTGCCAACGGTATTCTGGTATGTACAAATCTTCATCTTCCTTCAAATAAATTTGCACTAATTCAACGATAAAGTATTTGTGTCTGTGAACTGACAATTGCAGTTAGGAATGGCGTGTGCGTTGTCAACACTCTGTGGGCAAGCATTTGGGGCAAAAGAATATAGCATGATGGGAGTGTACCTTCAGAGATCATGGATAGTTTTGTCCTTGACTGCACTTGTTCTTGTTCCTGTCTTCATCTTCACAAGCCCAATTTTGATACTTTTAGGCCAAGATGAGAGCATAGCACATGTTGCAGGAACCATTTCTCTCTGGGCAATTCCTGTCATGTTTTCTTTCATTTTCTCTTTCACCACCCAAATGTTTCTGCAATCTCAAAGCAAGAACGTCATCATTGCATTCTTGGCAGCTTTTGCGATAGCGATTCATGTCTTTCTCTCCTGGCTTTTGACAATGAATCTGAAGCTCGGGATTACTGGTGCAATGATTTCAACAATTTTGGCATACTGGATTCCCAACGTTGGTCAAGTCATATTTGTGACATGCGGGTGGTGCTCTGATACATGGAAAGGTTTCTCCTTTCTGGCATTCAAAGACCTCTGGCCTGTTGTCAAGATGTCCCTTTCTGCCGGTGCCATGTTATGGTGAGCTTTCTTCTCTATCAGCTAATGATTTAAACTGATTTGGATTTTCTTTATGATTAAAGCAAAGATTTTTATATCTAGATTTCTAACGTTGTTCTACTGCATAATTTACAGTCTTGAGCTCTGGTACAACACAATATTGGTTCTGTTGACGGGTAACATGGAAAACGCAGAGGTTCAAATCGATGCTCTATCTATATGGTATATTCCTTTTTCATTACATTATTTGAAGATGAGAAATGCAAACACACTTTTTTCCAAAATTATTAAACTGAAGATGTAAAAAAAAAAACTTATTTTTTTACAGCATCAACGTCAATGGATGGGAAATGATGATATCACTTGGCTTCATGGCTGCTGTAAGGTAATGATAGTGAAAATTCTTTTCTTTCTAAAGTACAACAAATTAAACGAATATTATTAACTTTTTATCTTTCTTCATTCGCAGTGTTCGCGTGGCAAACGAGCTTGGAAAAGGAAGCTCCAAAGCTGCAATCTTTTCTATAGTTGTGACGGTGCTTACATCCTTTGCAATTGGGTTAATCTTGTTTATAATTTTCTTACTTTTAAGAGAAAAAATAGCCTATGTATTTACAACAAGCGAAGAGGTGGCTATTGCTGTTGGAGATTTGTCACCTTTGTTGGCATTTTCTTTGTTACTAAACAGTGTTCAACCAGTGCTCTCAGGTATGCTTCATAACTTGTGTTATCTTGGTTTGAAGAATTTATTCAAGATATGAAATTATTCGATTTGAACAGGGGTTGCTATTGGAGCAGGGTGGCAGAGCACCGTAGCATATGTGAACATAGGGTGTTATTACATAATAGGTGTTCCTGTTGGAATATTACTTGGTAATGTTTTCCACTTGCAAGTTAAGGTAAGACTTGTACATGTCTCATTTTCAAATTTCACTTGATTCCTATATTATTATTCATTGGACAACCTTTGTTGTAGGGTGTTTGGATCGGAATGTTGTTTGGGACACTGATTCAAACTATAGTTCTAATTATATTAACCTACAGAACTAATTGGGATGAACAGGTATTATTTTCTCTATTGTTCTGTAATGTTTACTCAATTATATATAAAACATCATGAAATCATTATGTTCCCATGCAGGTAACGATAGCCCGTATCCGAATTAATAGGTGGTCTAAAGCTGAACCTGATCATGAAACAATTACATCACAAAATTAGTTTCATACTTTTCTCTGTTATTTCTTTCACAGCTAAAAGATTAATTGATCTTTATTTCTTAAAATTTATCAGAACAATTATTTTTCCTTCTTCTTGACTGGTAGGTACACATTCCAATTGCCCATTGTTTATTCTTCTTCTTATTATTATTTTATTTATCTCTACCTTTACGTGAAAGCTAGCAATTTATTTAAATTATCTGTCATCGCGTTTCTAATTTTCTATTGCGTTGTGTATCTCAATCATAAAAAGTGTTGAAATATAAATATAGATTTAATGTCTTAATAGGTCCCTATTTTCGCCCACAATTTTAAATAGGTTCCTTACTTTTTCGGCGTCTCATATTTTATTTTTTAATTTAAAAATTAAAAAAATACCACAGTCATGTTTTCAAAACCATGTAATAAAAACGGCGTCATCTCAATTTGACAGAAAAGCTCTATTTGATTCAATTTTACAAAAATAATGACTTAATTCGTCGAAAAAGAAAGAGACCTATTTAAAAATTTGGACAAAAATAGAAACCTATTCAAAAATTAAACCTATAAATATATTGAGGTGTTTAAATGGAAGTAGACTAGATTACTTTCTCTTTCAATTATTCATTTGGCTTACTTTTAGGTGAGGGAATAAATTACAAAAATAATATTTTTCACTTTCCGGTAACGGTCGTAATTTGATCGCGCACATGTTTTTCGTTAAACGTCATTATTTGTTGAAAAAGGGTTCAAAAATAGTATTTAAATTGGCAATTTTTATCATGTTTTGGAAGTAAAAAAATTAAAAAATTTAAAAGACCAGAAAAGTTTTCACAGAAGATCCAAGTCGTATGGGCATTTTTTTTTTAAATTATTTGTAAAATTAATGTGGCTATTATAAATGTAGAAAGGGATGGTGGGTTACATCACAACACCCATTATCATCATATATAGACTATATTATCTTTTTTTTGGGATGTGGAAAGAGGAACTTTACTTTGCTTACGCATGTAAAATGACACATTTTTGCAATATAATAATAAATGTATAAATTGATGTGTTTTTAATTTAATTTATTTTAGGTGTTTCTTCTTTATTTATTGCCTTGGTAATAATAATTTTTTCTTTTTATTTCTTTAGATGGGTAAATGTACTAAAGATATTAATTTACAGTGATATCAATTCTAAAATATCTAAAATGATTATTGCTAAATTTACCAATAAACACTTAAACGATCTTAACTTTTAAACAAATAAATAAATAAATAAATATATATATATATATATATATATATATATATATATATAAAGGGGTTTGCTAATTTACATAATTTTTTTTAGTTGATACATTTTAGCAAAGTGTACCAAAATTTAGGTTACAAAAATGTCCCTGTTAAAAAAGAAAGTCAACTTTAAATCCAAGTGTATTTTAATAATTTTAAAATTTAATTTAAAATAAAAAAAATTAAAATAGTTATTAAAAATCTTGATTGGTCCACGAGAGAAGTTATTAGTTTTTATTTTATATTTTTTAAAAGGTAGTTGTTTTTTAAAATAAAAAGTAAAATAAAATGTAATTGTTTTTTTTAATCCAGACGAGTTTTTTAACCCAAACGGGTTTTATAAACCCAAGCGAGTTCTATAAACCCAGACGGGTTATATAAACCCAGACGGGTTCTATAGATCCTAAACCTTAAACCATTATATTTTTTAAAAAGTAGTTATTTTTTAAAATAAAAAATAAAATAAAAGGTAGTTGTTTTTTAAAATTAAAAATAAAATAAAAATTAATAACTTCTCTCGTGGACCAATTAGGATTTTTAATAACTACCTTTAATTTTTTTTATTTTAAATTAAATTTTAAAATTATTAAAATACCCTCGGATTTAAAGTTGGCTTTCTTTTTTAACAGGAACATTTTTGTAACCTAAAATTTAGTACACTTTACTAAAATGTACCAACTAAAAAACTTCCTTATCGTAAATTAGCAAACTCCATATATACATAAATTAACAAACCTCATAAAATTGAGGAAATAAAATATTTAATCCTAAATAAAATAAAGGTTATGCACGTAGGTTTACTGTATCTTTGAAACTTTTTATAAAAAGGAATTGATATATGTTGATAAATTAAAATATTTTGAATAAATGATGTAGGTGTTATAACATATATATAGAAAAAAAATAACTTAAAAGTAGAAGTCTTGTTAAAAAAATTATTTAATTTTGACCAGTTTCACTGTTTTCGTTAATGAGTCTATCTCCAAAACATCCTATAATCATATTATGACTTTCTTTTTTGTGTTTATAAAAAAAAAAAAGTATCTATTTATCGTTTCGGGGTCAATTGTGGAAGTACGATTCACATAACTTTTTCATAAATTTAGGCACAGTTTATATAAGTTATTTATGACTATTATTTTTGAATAAATATGATATTGAACTAACAATTTTGTTTAATAAAATGTTGTGAGTTTAACACACAATTGGTAGTTGAGCCAAACAGTTTATTGAGACAGAAACCTAATTGTAACGTCTGTTTCATAATAAATTTCTTGTTGTGAATGTACATGGTAATAAGTTCAACATGACCAATTTATTATGACAAATCTATATTATGATAGAATAGTATGAAATGTATGGAAAATGTAAGGTAAGAATGTAAGAGGTGAGAGGTGAGGCTTAAAAGTCTTAACCGTATTTTGAAATACGATTAAGACTCCGTCATCTTTTGAAAGTCAGTTAAGACTTCGACATATTTTGAATTACGGTGAGGTTTTAATTAACTTTCGAAAATCGATGAAGTCTTAATCGTATTTCGAAATATGATTAAGGTTTTGCCAATTTTCAAAAGTTGCTTAAGTCGTGTGATTCATTGACACAATACTTGAGAAGATCAATCAGGTCTACATCACATAAATTTCACCCAGAAGAACTATCTTAGGCTCATATCATGCTAATTTTCAAGCACATGGTAGACTGTAAGTTGATCTGAGAGCACATCGGCAACATCCACTATCGAATCATACATTATTCACTCATTCAAATTCATCAACAATAAGTCCTAGAGCATATCATGAAACACATCCAACAAGTCTTTTAAATCTTATTCCTTTATAAGCTTGACTCATAAGATTAAGATTTTTTCAAATGATGCCTTGATCTTGTTATGTTGTAGGATAATCACATTATGCATAGCATCCCAACACGAACATAAGTCTCCCATACTGATCCCCATTCATCTTTTCAAGCTTTAATGCACAGACTAAACGTTGTTTCAAATGACATTAATACTATGATACCACATATAACATAAATAAGTAAAAAAAATAAGAATAACAATTACTTGTTTGTTGTTGTGTTGCCTGAATGCATAACTCAATTGGTCCACACCTTAACGAAGAAAAATAGTGGATGCGGCGGGAAAGATATTCTCTTCGGCCGTGGATGCGGGAAGAGAATGGGTCTGGTGACGAATGGGAGGATGAATCGAACTGGTTGGTTTTGATGAATGGGAAGTATGGTAAGGTACAAGGGGATAAAATACTGATCGGTGATGATGACAGGTAACCATGTTGAAATTGTAAGCGTGTTGTTGTTGTTCTATATTTGTGATGAATATCTAGCGTGTGTGTGTTATGTCACACTAGTGCAGAAAGGGCTTTCGACGTCTGTTATTTTGGGCTTTTAACGTCAGATCTTGATCTGACGTCTTTGTAGGTGATGTTAATGGGACGTCGGACTCTATAGGTCAGACGTCTATATAGACGTCGGGCTATATAGGTCAGACGTCTATATAAACGTCGGACTCTATAGGTGAGATGTCTAAAATGTCGCTGTATTTGATTGGATCTTTCTCTGCTTGAGGCCTCTCGGGTTGCTCGTGGCTCATGGCTATTTGAGTTTACAACTTTATATTTTAGTTGAAGAGAAGGGATTGTATGTTTTTTTTTTATTGGATGGTTTTAAAAATGTAGTGGAGTGAATTCGAGGAGTGCAAAACGCAAGAAATCGCCGCCCAAGACACGAGCAAAACTGTACCAAAACTCAACGAAAACTCATTTTAATCGGTTCAAATGAAAGATAATTCATCAAAGAGTGATGTAATCAGAGCAAAATTTATTTTAAACGGTGCAAAAGTGAAAAAACGAACCTGAAAAACGTAGCTCGTGGAGAGAAAACGCGAGGAAGATGATGAATAGTGAGTGAGGTATATTGTTGTCTCACATTCGCAGTGTTTTAATGCAGGCATTTAGAAGTCGGTTTCCCCCATAACAAACGTCTATAGACGTCGGTTCCCCCCACAATAGACATCTAAATGGCTTTAGAAGTCGGAGTGGCGGGATCAGACGTCTAAATGGAGTCAAAAAGTGACTTTTTAAATTTCTGGGCTGAGTATTTAGAAGTCAGTTCCCGCCATAACAGACGTCTATAGACATCAGTTTCCCCCACAACAGACGTCTAAATTTCTTTAGAAGTTGGTTTCTAGGGGCACCGACGTCTAAGTCAACTTTTCACCTACCCTGTCAGACATATAGACGACGGGGTTGGGGGACCGATGTCTATAAAATTATAGACGTCAGGGTAGCGAGAACAGACATCTATATGGCGGAAAAAAATTACTTTTCACCTACCTGTCAGGCCCGTAGACGACGGTTAAGGGAGCCCAACGTCTATAAAATTATAGATGTCGGGGACCCTCCTAACCGACGTCTATATGACCAACTTATTTATGAAAATGCCACCAATTCTACACTAGTGTCAATTAGCTCACTCATATGTTTGTGGTTGTGTTTTCCACCTGCGATAACCGATTATTACGGGAGCTGGTGATTGTGCAGATAATTCAGTTGGGTTACAACACAGCGAGCAAATCGAGAAAGAGTTAGGAAACTGTGGGTTATTTTAAATAAATTATTTTACTCGAAATTCTATTTTGTGATCAATTGGAATAATGGTTTTTTTTGGTTAATTGTGGAAATTTTATTTAATCTGGATTTTTTTCCAATGATATTATGATTAATTTTATTTTAAAATTTTACTTGTAACTGTGACATCCGTTACAAATCGGGGTGTTACACCTAACACGGAATGATCCAAGTATGATTGACATATTCAAAAAAATAGAGGTCATGTAGCAAAGGCATATTAAAGACTATCAACATAAGCACTAAACATGGACTATTCCTCACAGTCTATCACATTTTCCCATGCTTTCATCAACACATCTCATGTCTCAATTGAATCCACTAACATCTTGCATTTGGCTTTGACATTTCTCATAATGTGGAACCTATAAAGTATCTGATAAGTCTCAGGAAATACATTGTCAATGACATTCATCAAATCGAGGTCTTTATCAATAATAATAACACATGGACCGCCCTCAGATGTCATAAAATCTTTTGAACCTTTCCAATGCCCAAGTGAAATTACTTTGTCGTTCACTTGATAATAATGCAAAAGCATATGTGAATGTCAACCTAGTTAATGTGACGCCAACTATTTCAAGCAAGGGGAGACAATATTTGTTTGTCTTGTACGTGGAATCCATCAAGAAAACTATATTAAATGAATTCAACAAGTACACTACATCAGGATGTGTTTAGAACAGGTCATTTATCACGTCAAACACCATCATCAACTGTTGCATTTCAGTTATCGACCCTCTTAAAGATTGTTTGTATGTGTATCATGCATTATATATTTGTTTTATTTTCGTCACATTAACATCGTTATGTTCTTTGAGAGTTTATAGAATATTCGATGACTTTATTTGACTCTTAGTCATATAAAAAAGTATTGACTGTTCAACAGTATTTAACCTCCCAACAAAAGGATGACCAACCAAAATCTCAACTAATTCATGGTTGTGATAGCTGCAGATTATCTTTAAAACACAACCCTCTCCATCAAAATAGGGTTTGCCCCTCAACTTAAATGGACACTTATATTTTCTTGTCCGAGATACACTAGGCTAAACATCGGGTTTATATTTTCTATACTTCTCACTCCTTTCACAACCTAACAAAACGAATGTCTTTCTTCCAATTTCACCAGTTGTGGTGTCAGATCTTATAATAACCAAAACATATCCGAAATTGAATGCAATCGTCGCATGAGGGAAATATTTGATCACTGGTAAACTTATTTGTATAATCACCCTCAACTACTTCATTTATGAAATAATAAAATTTGAACACAAAGTTTGAATTTAGTTGAAAATCGATTAATTGAAATGGATAATTATCCATCTTATAATATTAATCACAACCTACAATAAACATAATTATCACTAAATATTCATCAATCTAATAACAACAACAACACAAATTCAAAATTAAATAATACATAAAAACAACATTATATACTACAAAATATAAATAAAAAATAAAATAAAATACAAAAAAAAATATTCAAAATTAAATAATAAATATAAAACATAAACATATTATATATTGAGCTAAAAATTAAATAAATTAAATAAAAAATAACAAAACGTAATAAAAATTAAGTAATAAATAAAAAACATAAACATATTATAAATTAAATACATTAACTAAAATTTTAAATTAACTAATAAGTAAAAAATAAAATAAAAACATATTGAAATTTAAATAATAATTAAAAAACATAAACATATTTAACTAAAATATTAAATACATTAAAACATATTACAAATTAAATAATGAATAAAAAATAACAAAACATAATATAAATTAAATGATAAATAAATAACATAAAATTATTAAAAATTAAATAAATTAACACATATTAAAATTAACTAATAAATAAAAAATAAAAAAACATATTAAAAATTAAATAATAAATAAAAATAAATAAACATATTATCAATTAAATATAAAGAAAATTATATTAAGAAATATTAAAAATTAATTAATAAATAAAAAATATCAAAACATATTAAAAATTAATTAATAAATAAATAACATAAACATATTATAAAGTCAATAAACAATTAAATACATTAACACATATTACAAAATAAACTAATAAATAAATAAATAATAACTTAACATATTAAAAATTAAATAATTAATAAAAAAAATATTATAAATAATTTCAAAATTAAATACATTAAGACATATTAAAAATTAATTAATAAATATAAAATAACAAAACATAAAACAAATTAAATAAAAAAACAAAAACATATTATAACTTTACAAATTACCTAATAAATAATATGAACAAAACATATTACAAATTAGATAATAAATATAATAAGAATTACATTAATTTAATTTTTAAAAATTTAAAATTAAAAGGCCAAACGTCAAATTACGTTAAATCTTTAATTGGTTTTTTAAAACCGGTTTTCTTAGAAATACGATTAAATCATTGTGGACTTCCAAAAGCCGCTTAAGGATCCTTTAAATATATATTTTTACTTACTTTTAATGTCTGTTTCAGTTTCGAAGAATTCACAACGATAGCCAATATGGATGATAACCATGACAGCCACCACTATCAGGATCACCACCACCGGAACCATCATCGGAAAATAAGGGAGTAAGCAAAAAGAGGAGTGAGTGAAGTAAAGTTCAAAACGGAAGGTGTAAGTATGCTAAAATACAAGCATGGCGGAAATCGATAAAAAAGATTTATCTGATATTTGGAATGCTTCATTTTTACGTTTCTGTATACAGATAAAGTGGCAAATGCTTTAGAAACATTTCATCTTAAAAGAAAAACAGAGAAATGTTGGAACTAAATCACAATTATCAATCATCTCAACATGCTGTAAGCAGGTAAATCTTTAATGCTGGAGATGTCTTCCAAAGTAAGCTCGCGCTCTAATTGCGCTCTGGTGCACTTCAAAACATCCTAGTGAAAAAAATATATTATAAATGAATCAAGATTATCATTAAGAAATGAACAGATAAAATTTAATGCTACATTACATTAAATTCCATATATGTCGCCCGCTTCGCTAGCCACTGAGCATCCATCATTTGAAAAGCAACACAAAAAAGGTTATCAAATGCCATTTCATCCTCTTCAAGCAATTTGAGAAAACAGATTCCGGACAAAGAAGTTGGATTCCCTGCAAGAAAATAGTTCAATCAGAAGAGTTTACATATATGATGTATCTGACTGAGTAAGAAACAAAAATCAACACTAAGTGCAACCGAACACCGAATTTCTTCTTAAGAGAGTATGTACTACCTGCTTGAAGATCCAGCATTTTAGCCAACATAAAAGAAATGTTGATTCCAGCTACAGCAAACGGATATTCCCAGTCTGCTCTGATTCCATCTTGTTTATTCAATAATCGCTGGAATGAATCCTATGACAGCGACAGGTAGAAGCGAGCTTAATTAACCAAAACCATTCTACTCATTGAAGTATGCAACACATAATGTATACGTGCCGCTTTCAAACCATTGTTGTAATGCAGAAAACATACATAATTGTGCACAATGAATATATAATCAACTTCTGCTTCGTATGAAGCCATGAAAGCAGAAATGCAGTGGGGAAAAAACGACTTTGTCAATAGTATGTTGAAAATTTACACAATTGCAAGAAATTCCAAACCAGAAACACAAGGAAAAGTTGGTACACCGATAGCAGTGTAGTCATCAAGAATAAATTTACATAAATATTTCTTATATGTCAGTTAGGAATTTCTAAAATAAAAAAAGTTCGAACGGGAGTAATTTGTTACTCTAATTCAGAAACAGCAACATAAAATTTTACTAGCATTGGCTTTGATGAAAAAAAGAGTAATGCTTGTAGAAGAAAAAGTCCAGGGAAAGTAAGTATGAAGATAAGAAGGTGGGGTGAAAAGGAGGAGGGAAATGTTAAGAGGGGCAGACTAATATTATTTTTAACACACCAGAGAGAGAGATTCGATAGCTATGCTGGACTTCAATTTTTTTTTTTTTTTAAATTACTAGGCTCTTATTTTCTGACAGCTTATTTTGTTCCAATTTTAGCCAGTAAAGAGTTATTGACTGCAGATAAACCAGCAACTCAGGAAACAACTCATTGTGAAAGACAATCTCATCTAGTATTTTTCTATTTTCTTTTAGTTTCTCCTTTCACAGGGATATCTTATCATTCCCCCTAAAATTTTCTTTCACCTTTTTTTTTTTTTACAAAATATTTTCTCAGAAAAAGAAAATATCTAAGCTTGAAAACAGAAGCAATGCATATGGATCTGCAGTATTAAAGCTCCCTCCTCCCTAGGAAAAAAAAAAGGCTTTCTATTTACATATAATAACTTACTTTCTAAATCACAATGGGACATTATTTAGCAATCTGGTAATTTCTGAATCAAAGTTGATAAATTATGGGCCAATTTCTATCGTGCACAAGTAGATAGAAGAGTACAACCAAGGTTATATAAAGTAAAGCACTCTCTTTACAAGGATAGAGATAGAGTTTGGCCTTGAGAGAAAAATCAGTAAGCAAATTATAACTTTAAATATAATATAAATAATCAGTAACAAATATTTACCAACTCATTAAGCACGGGCTGTGTATGCATGAATGCAAATGCAATGGAAGAAACTTACTGGATATGTCTTTGCGAAGAAGATGAGATTCTCTAATGAAATAAATCCTCCGCCCCTACAGACCATGATTCGAAGTTCAATATTAACTAATCATAATTCCCCAAAATACAAAGAATATGCAATCAATTGTCTAAAGATCAGATACTTCAAAGAACCTGTTGTTGGAAGATCAAGATTATGATTGAGAAATATCTTGTCAAAAAATTGTCTTTCAGGATATATTTTTCTTAAAAAAAAATACCCCTTACGCAATAAACTACCCCTCAAAATCCAAAATCGAACTATCAAACATTTAGAAGTACAAAACCTAAAAGGAGTATTAGCCCCTGATTATTACAGAAATCAACAGAGTGGATGAGAGGGTCAAAATGTTACCACTCATTTACTATTGTAAACCAGTAAAGCATTAACAATCTGAGATAATATTTTGAGTCTGATTTGTTGCTTAATAAAACCCTATCCATACCCAATTTCCCAACCCCTCTCCTAAAATGAATAAGGCGTTTTTTTTATCACACACCTAAAATCCGTTGAAGGGTCTGAACCTTGCCATCCCATTTCCTTCCAAAGTTCTGATTTAAGTGAAGGAAGCTCCCTGTTAGGGTAAGCTAATTTCCACAGTTGTTTAAGTGCATCCTGCAACCAGAAAAGATTGAAATGGCATCCTACTGTCAGTATAAGAAAAAGTATATTACATATTCTATTGACTACTTATATTGTTCATTCTTAGAACTATCGGTAGATTAGATACCTATACTATACTACAGACATGCAATAAATAGTCATTGTGTTTGTACACATTTCGGTTCATCCATGTGAGGCAATTTAATTTTAAATTTTGTCTATCTTCATGTGCAAGCATTTGCAAGTCAAGAAATTGCCATGCTCACATTCCAGTTCAAACACAATAAGAGCGCATATCAAGCAAGCATGCATGCAGATTGCAGAGAAAAATAGAAAAACAGCATCATTATATCAAAAGATACACAAGATAACAACAGAATGAAAAACAAGTTAAAAATAAAACAGATGGGATGTAGGATATAGTAGCAAATGTCAGTAAAGTGATATGAAAATTTAAACAGAAAATGAATTATTTAAATACTTGGTGCTCAGCCTTAGAACCATCAAAAGGAACTTCAAGCCGTTGGCGTAGGAGTCGCACTCTTTCTTCCTGAAAAAGAAATACATGTTAAAGAACTATGAATTGCTATAAACAAGAAAAGAAGGCGGCCAGAAGCTATAAACAATAACTACCAGTATATAGCATATGATAATATTCTCAAAAACAGCAGCAAATTAACAAAGACCTCAAACTACAATCATATCAGTTAAAAGGGCTACAGAAGCTCCACAAAACAAAACAAAACACAGATCAGATGTTTGAGTAAACACATTTACAAAAGGAGGAGGACACTTCTTCAAATTTCAAAGTTAGCATTTATAATTCAACGAAATAAATATCAAATTTTGAAGAAATATTGACTTCTCACTTATGCCTTGCAGAAAACATTCAAGAAATCATGCAGTAATATTAAACTAAATCCTGCATAAATATACAATCGCATTCTTGATTACATTATCAAATTTATCTGGCATCATTTCATTCATAAAAGAGGGGTGGTAGATTCAGGAGATTTGATTTGATTGACCAAAATTCATAATTTAGATCAACTGTATTTCAGGACATTTATATTATAGGAAATACAAATTTTAAAATCATTTGTATGAATTCATTTGCCAAAGACTTAAATTAGAATTTGGATACTTGATTTGGCATAAGAAAGCACAAGAATTTCAGATGAGATTTCCTTAGACATACCTGCAGAGGGCTTAGTGATGGAGGAAGAATCCTATTGTTTGGCAAATTTAAGGCAGAATAAGGGAAAGACAAAAGACGTCCAATAATAGATCCAGATCCTAGTACAACATTTGCTGCAAAAGACAATATGAATCAAATAAGCTTAAAGGTCACAAAATCACTGTTAAAATCATGACATGCTGCATGTCTTGTATTCCCATTTGTACACCAGTCAGATATGAGGAAAGCATACAGGTAATAATACATGAAATCCAAATGTTTACTACTTACAGTATATGTTCATGTTTTTTCAAAAGCGTAAAAAAAATACATGAAAAATATAATAGTCCTGTTAGAAATTTCGGGTATTTCAAAAAACGAAATATCCCAACCACTGTTTCCCATTTATCACTAGGCTTTACATTTCAAACCTCACATGTAGTGATCCCATCACCGTGTGATTCTGCCCCAAAACTCAATAACTAACCTGGTATCAATCATCTATCTCCATCACTTCAGTCAACTAATACTTAGAAGATCCCTCAGAAATGCTTCAGTACAAATATTTCACAGCCCAATGACTGATCCTTTTAGTTACCAATATAAAAGAAAGACCTCAAGGGAAAAAGATCATTGAATTCTTCACTTGAACAGTGCCAAAAACTTTGGTTCCCCATAATTACCACAAGAATCATGTTTAACGTTAAATGCAGAGCTCCCCTATGAGAATGTTTGGTAAACATGGGTCAGTCAACGTATGCACTAGAAGAAGACAACTTCCGCAGAGGAAAAATGAACATAATATCATTAGGCTAGTTGCAGCTAATGAAAACACTCATGATGAAAAAAGTAGTCAAGTATTGCTCTATGCTAACATTAGTGAACAGCCTACTACTCAATTACTGATACTATCAAGCTTGATTGCATCTGAAAGGTCCAAAACAATCATCCACCACACACCTAACCACTGAGCCCATTGCGCAATGATGTTTGAGAATATGAATGTCCAATGAAACTGCGCCCTCTTCCTCTCGTCATCCCATAGATCTTCAAGAGTACATATCTGTAAGACAAGGAAAACCATCACAAAATGTATACACGTTTAAAAATGAATTCAAAATATCCCCGCCCCCCAAATAGTTCCCTCACCTTCTTATTCTCAGTATAATCATCATCTGCCAGCAAGGGCTCACTCAAAGAATCTAATCCCGAAGAATCAAAATGCTCCTTCCTTTTGCCATCGACATCTCCATGATGGAGTCTTCTCCTCAACGATCTTGAAGACATTAGTATGCCTCTTTACTATATAGTTCAAGCCTACAAGTAAAAAAAGGACCCTTTATCAGAACACACAACCATCAAGTTAAAGAATATTATCATCATCAATGTTCACAATAAAACTCCATGAATTCCAATTTCCATGCATCACACCAGCTAGAGCTCCTCCCTATTGTTTCCATAACCCACATCACAAGTATTATGTCGTTTCAGATGCTGATAAACACAAACCCAAATGGTAATTCTCCCTGATTGCCCTAACCCAAGTTACAAGAGCCACAAAAGAACTGAATTTCAATAACTACAGACAGAAATTGCATAAACCCTAAAAGTGTATAATTTACCGATAATAATTAAAAAATAAAATAAACTCTTTTCTTCTCAATTGAAACCGAATGTAAAACACAAAAGTTGTGGCTTTCTTAAATACCCGAATTTGAAAGAGGGAAGGAATCTTGGAATGAAATGAAAATAATAAAAATTGTAGTGATGAGTAAGAGAAATGAATTGCTTAATTGTTTTGGTATTGGTTTTCGTGGTTGATAAGGAAATAGAAGAATAAAGAAATGAATAGAGAGAGATTGTGTGTTATGGTGAGTTACCAAATCAACAGTAGCGTCCTGGGTGTGCTAACTCTTCACTTGCAAATCATTCAATTTTAGGAAGAGCATTGAGGAAAGGGGAGAAATACATCTATCAAATGAAAAAGAAACTCCCAAATTTTTTCTTCCATCGAAACCAATTTATACTCTATCAATTTCCATGAATGCTCTATTTTAGTCTGTCATTTATATCTTCCTCAAAAAACATAATATTTGTCAAATGTTCTGTAACACTAATAAATTCCTGTAACACAAAAGCAGTGTCAATTTTTTTTTTCCATTTTTCTATCTTTCTAATTCATTTTATCTTAGTTTTAATTTTTATATTTTATTTATTATATTTACAACAATAATATCCAATTATACTCCAGCAATATACTATTTATATAATAATATGAAATAACTATCATCATTTAATATTGATTGTAATAATAAAAAATAAATAAAGTAGTAGTTTTTTTCATCATTTTCTTTTCATTATATTTTTATATTCAGAATTTAAGATATTATTAAAAGTAAAATAGAAAAATGTTTTTTATGCATTAAATGAAAGATTCTTTGATATAAAAATAATTTTTTAATTTAATTTGTCATATAATTTGATTTTCTTATTTTAAAAAACTTGTATACCGCTACCTCTACATAGTTCAATTATACATTGTTTTATGGAATTACACATTGTAACAGCGACTAATTTCTCAGTTTCTAAATATATAAAATAGAAGAAAATCCTTCTGTGTTTAGGTAAGACAAATAAAAAATGGAGTTCCAAACAACCCATATATATATATATATATATATATATATATTATATATTATATATGAGAGTTTACTAATGTGTTGTTTTTTTAATTGGTACATTTTAATAATGTGTATCCGATTTTAATAGATAAAAATACTGTTATATATAATGGATTCTAAGTTTTAAGATTAAGGGTATTTTAATAATTTTTATTCTCAAAAAAAAAAAAAAAAAACTCAAACTCTTAGTGACATCTTTGTCATTCCTCACTATCCAATTTGTTTTTCTCTCATTTTCATACTCTCCCTCACCCATACACAACAACCCGCAACACCACAATTTGTTGCTCTTACTCTATTTAGTCATTTGTTTTCCACTTCAATAACAAAAAATAATTGATGATGTTGATATTTTTTATTAGATGACTATCTTATATATTTTCCCTTCTTATTATTATTATTAAATTTCATTTTTAAATTTTAGAATTAATAGTTTATTTTGAGGAGATTTGATATTTTGACTATTAAATTGTCCGTAAATATTTTGACTATTAGTATTTTATTTTGACAAATTATATTCATAAGTTATGGCAATGTATATTTTGATAAAAATATAATGAAATATGGTGTAGATGTGCAAATGATGCATGGAAATTCTGTAATTTGTGAATGTTTTATTTAATTATAATAAGAAGGGAAAATATATAACACAGTCCTCTAATCAAGAATCAACATCAACATCATCAATTATTTTGTTATTAAAGTGGAAAACAAATTAACAAACAGAGCAAGAGCAACAAATTGGGATGTCGCGGGTTGTTGCAGGGTTGTTGTGTGTGGGTGAGGGAGAGTATAGAGATGAAAGAGAAACAAATTGGATAAGTGAGGAATGTGGATTGGGTTAGACAAGTGTTTCTTTTCAAGTGGAACTACAATAGGAATGACGGAGAAAAGGTTGAAGTTAGATAGATGGAAAAGAAAGGGTCGAGAGGAATGAGAGAAGTGATTAAGGGTTTGCGATTTTTTTTAGTTTTGAAAATGAAAAATACTTTTAATCTTGAAACTTAGAATCCATGATATATATATATATATATATATATATATATATATATATATATATATATATATATATATATATATATTGTATATTCTGAAATATAAAATAAAAATATATTTTGAATTCTTTTCAGAGGAAGATTTTTATATTTTGAAATATAAAAAGTTAGTATTTTGAACTTTACGTTCTAATATTCGAAATGAAATGTATATTCTCAATTATCCAATCTAAAATATAAAATTTACAAATTACATAAAATATAAAATTTGTGTAAAGTACAGATTAAATTTATGCAAATACAGGAAAAAAAAAGTTGTCTTTTATTAAATACCTTCTAGTTACGATAGGAATTTTAGCTAAACACTTATGGTTGAATGATTAAAGCACTCAACTTATAATTGGGGAATTCATATATTTAATTCCTACTAGATACACATTAATTGGATTCTTCCTTAAAAAAGTCTATCAAATTTTTGTTTATGGTGGTGTTGGGTGGGATATGTTCCTACTATAAAGAATTGTTATTTAGCAGAAGACAAATTAATCATGGAAGGAATAACATAGAGAATGTGGAGGTAGTGTCCTTCAAGATTGACTTTGAAAAGGTCTCTGTGACTTAATGGGTTGGGTTTCCTAAATTTCATGATGTATGGAGTTTCATTCAAAAAGGAGGAAACATAAAAAATTTATCTCATTTGCTGTTATGTTTGTTTGGTCAATATGTGCCTTTTAGAAAAAATTAATAGTCAAGGTGACCTCCTTTTATATTTTTGCAGAAAGTCTCAATATGATTTTTAGTGAGGGAACATAGATAAATAAGTTTGTAGGGTTTGATTGATTAAAGTTAAGCAATGTTGTTTACTATGTTTTACCATTAGAGTAAATGTCTTAGTGTTACTTGTATATGTAACCATTAGTGAAGATAAATTATATTATGAATAAGATAAACTAATAACAAAATACATACTAATAGAGTTAATAGCAAGACTTGTAACATAAGATTAGTCATTCACTTCAACAACTTTTGCATTGGAGTGAATGTTTGTATAACTTTACTGTATTATAAGACCTATAAAATTAAAATAAGGCACTCATGAGCAACCATGATGCTCACGTTTCAAAATTATTCTTGGATACATTAATCTATTTTTTTCCTAATGGAGAATGATTTTATTTCAGTGCCCTTTCATATGCCTTAAAAGCAAGTATATATCATGTTGTTATGAAAAAAATTGAATATACACGTATGAGAAAACGATATCCTACTAACACTGAAAAGTTTTGAAACAATCAACTGCAAATCACAAATAAATAATTTCTTAACATAGATTTTGAGATTTTGAATTAGAAATGATAAAGGTTTTCTCTGTTTAGTGTGTACCAAGTAAAAATTACTCATAATTAGTCTAACGTGAATTTCGGCTAAGAGGAGTGAGTGAATCAGGAAGGAAAATATTAGATAGTGTCAATAAATTTTCTCTAAGCATAAATGAAGATCCTAACACACCAACCAGACACTGGCAGACAATAACAATATCAACATTTGTCAATTGGTATTAATCTACATTAACACATTCCAACCTCCAAGGCGTTAGAAAGGTGAAGCTCTGAAAACCATCTAGAGGTGAATAACACCATCTGTCAATGTTTATCCCCATATGAAGGCTTCATACAAACAAGATGTCCACATGCACCGTAACAAGGGCCTCCGTGATGTTTCAGATAGATACTTAAGGCCCCAAGAGGTTCTTTCTCTTAACAGTTAAAACTGCTTAGGTAAGATCTCAACTAGTGCTATCAAAGCCTACTACTACTCAGAGTTTAGACAGTAGGCGGAAAAAGGCAGTAGGTAAAATAGACTACAGATTAATTCTGGCCACATCTAATTCTAACAATTTACATTATTACACAGCAATTTCCCAGGGATGATCTTGCTACAAGGTTTTGCAACAATGTTGGCCAATGATCTTCAAATCATGCTCACTGCCTTGGTACCGGGGGTGGTGTGGAGGGGTGACTTTGCCCATAAAACCCTATGCCAGGTGGCCTGTAATATCCCCCGGGAGAAGACTGCTGTTGCTGCTGTGCCGATTGATTACCAGGCATTGACAACCCCATTGCTACATGTGGAGGCAAAGGAGGTGGAGGTGGTAGGCCATTTGGTCCATATCCATAAGGAATTCCCCCAGCCATCAAACCAGATGATTGGACATATTGGTTTGATGGTTGATTTGCTGAAGAATGAGGCGGGGGAGGGGGTGCTGAAGCAAATGCAGCTTGTAACTGATTGGCTTGAGACCCGGTTTGCATGCCGACTGACGGTGCAAGTGGTACACTTGCCAGTGGTGGCTGTTGTATAGGGGCAGCATAAAAGGAAGAGCTGGTCATCTCAGAACTGTTAACATCAAGAACAGGCGTTGGTTTTTCAAGTTTGGGTCTTTTCTCTGGGTTGAAAATAGGTAATCCTGATGAAAATCCTGTAGAATTTAAGCTGCCATTCAAGGAGGCAGCTTCTTCAGCTACAAAAGAACGAAAAACAGATGTAAGCATCTGGGCAGAGGATGCAGAGGCAGCAAGTTTAGCAGCAACAGCAGCTGCTGCTTCCTTCGCTTTCTTGTTATCATCTTCAGTAGTTTGGAAAGGTGCAAATGGTATTGATTGAGCGAATGCAGCCTGAGATGGATCTGCAGCTTCTGCTGCTTGGTTAAGCCGTTTCTTAATACCAACTGCTTTCTCGATCTGCCCTCGTGCAACCTTCAGAATATTGAAACCATCAATTTATATGAATAAAATACACGCGAATCAGTTTATAAATAGTAAAATTTTACACATTTAACCATCCAATACACCCTTTTGATGAGTAATTGATCTTAGTTAAGTGTACTCTATCTTAGAGAATGACATATTCTTCACATTTTAGACACAAAATCTAATGAATTAGTTATATTATACATATCTTTTTTAATAATCTTCAACATTTTTTAATATATACTATCTAGATTCTACTTAAATTAATCATGCGTGTCTATTTTATATGCGCCAATTTTTTCTTCGAAGTATTTCCTGTCAAATTGCATTTTTTATATATCACCCGAGTTTGGAAAATGTAACTAAGAAGTTATATCTCATGGATTTAAAGAGAAAATTTAAACTGCGCCTATCAAATGTTAACCAGCTGCAGTTATTTTTTGATTGATTTATCTACAATCAAACCAACCCAATAACTGAACAGAAAAGGTTTCAAAACAAGCAGAACATAGAACCTCAAACAACTGTGGTAGGTAAAATATATTTAAAAAGGAAGATTAGCTTATCAATTGTGATTTTTGTTTTTCCTTTATATAGAAACTGGGAAGCCAAAACTAATTTCATGAGTCACTTATTCAAATAATAATAAGCTCACAACAAAAGTTCAGATTCCTTCCGACAAACATTTTCTGTTACAGTTAATATACAATTTGGTTTCTTAAAGTGGCAATTTGTTAACTTAGTCCCTAAAAGTGCACACTTATACAGTCTGGTCCTAAAAAGTGCCACTAGACAAAAAGTCCGAAATGTTATAAAACTAGGCAAGTTGAACAACCTATAACTTAGTTAACTCATGTCCCATTAGTAAATATCTCACTGATATTTATCTTCCTCAGATTTCCTAACAGAATTTAAATACATGGGCTCAATCAACCCACTGACCGTAGTGTCTATAAAAAGTATTTTTTATTTTGGTCTATAGAAACAAATGTTCGTCTTCCTTATAAAATTTAGAAAATTTGTTTTCATTTTCCTATAAAATGACTAAAATTTTGTTTTGGTCCATAGAAAAAAATGTTTATCATCCTTATAAAATTTAGAAAATTTGTTCTCATTTTCCTATAAAATGACTAAAATTTTGTTTTGGTCCCTATGTATATTTTTCTTTGATTTTTGTCATTCCAAAATATGAAATTACCTGTGATCCGTAAAATTTATTTTTATTTTAGGGATCTATAAAAAAACTTAAAGTATTACATTTTGACAGCATGTCAAAAACATTAACTCCCGTAAGTTGGATAATCACCTAACTTTCATCAAACAAATAAACATATAACATAACTATTACATAATAGTAGGAACCAAAAACCAGATTTCAACTTTTTGAGAAATGAAAAGTAAGGAAAATTTTATAAGGACAAAAAACATATGTAAACCTATATATTTTTCATCTTGGTAATAAATTAATTGTGTCATGTCAGTGACCAATTGACCATATTGACGAAATCTATATATGACTTCAGTTCAAAATTGAGAAAATGTTCACCTTTCTTAGTCAATGTAACATACTAGCCAAAGAAGACAGAAATCTTAAGAATGCTTGAAATGAACGTCATTAAGTGCCAACAAACATTTAAAATTATATTATAATTAGGAAGAGTAATACTGATAGAGACCAAGAAAGCAAATACACAGATTAAAGACAGGCTGTTCTTACAAGCAACTGGGAGTGAACAAGCTCTTGCCTTGATTCCTGAAAAAGCAGTTTAGATTAGTAAACAACATCAATTTCAGTCTTTTAACATAAGCATACTTGTAGAGACAACTGTACTTGTTCCTGAAGTGCGTGTTTAAGCTGAGAAAGCAATGAATCCCTTGCCGCCTCAGCTTTTTCTAGTTTCTCAATGTACTGCTTAAGCTTTTTTTCCTGCTCTTGTAAGTCATTGAGCAAATCGTTCACCAAAGTGGATCCTAGCTGGTTTCCTGATGTGATATCCAACCAATAGTCAGCCTAACTAATTTTAATAAAGTATTGGTAGGCTATAGCAATAGAAATCATATAAAAGCTATACTGCTCTGCTTGAAATATACGAGAGTCATTAAGTAGAATTGGCCACAAGCCTTCGCATGCTCTAAAAATCAAGTAAGTGCAATATACCAGCACAAAGTCCTTTATATGGCAATAATTTTGAAAAAAAATGTGTAGGCAGTAAGCAATAATTACGGAATTACTTTTCTGATCTAAAAAGGAAACAATACATTGGTATTTAAAGGAAAAATGAAATCCTAATAAAAGGAAATAAAACTCCAGACATAGACTCTAAATCTGGAGCAAATCCACCAAATAAACTCCTAATCACAATCCTTAATTTAAGGTATCTCTTACAAACAAATCTATATTTAATGTACATTAAATATGCAATATTTACACCCATATTTCAACACCACCTCTCAAGCTGAGGAATAAATGTCCTGCATTCCCAGCTTAGTTATGACATTATGGAAGTCTGAAGTAGTCAGTTATTTTTGTCAGCACATCAGCCACATGTTGAGGAACAATTGCCCTCCAGTCCCAGCTTAGTTAATGGAAGTCCGAGGTATTTAGTCCTTCCGTCAGCACATCAGCCCCATGTTGCCCGGACGAAATGTATATGACATGAATAATAAACCTTCTCCTAATTTTTCCTCGCATATATTTATTTCTATATTTTGTTCTATCATGCTGAATAGGACTGTGCAATGTCTATTGATTATCACACTAGAGCTTCATGGGTCCCTCCAAATTAATCTTCAAGTCATCTAAGATAATTTTTAGCCATAATAACTAAGTCATTGTGCCATGGACCTGAATTTCTTATTCAACTGATGATCTTGCCACTACATTCTGTTTTTGGCTTCTCCAAGCCACTCTGTTCCCACCTACCCACCTAAGAAAGTACAACATTCAGTTGTTGATCTTCTATCAAGAACCTGCATAACCTGCTTCAGTTTAAGCTTTAAGTGTCAGTCTTCCATTTCTTTTGAACAGTATTCCCTTGCGAGGGCTGCCCTTCAAGTAATGTAGAATTCTATAAGCAGCTTGAAGATGAAATTGTCTCAGTTCATGCATATACTAAACTGATGAAACTCACTAATGAGCAATGTCTGGCCCTGTGTGAGCCAACAATATTAATTTTCCAACCAGTCTCTGATTCGTCTTTTTGTCTACTTCTGATTCCTCTGCTACCTTATATAACTTGTGATTGGGATCTACTGGAGTTAACACTACTGTGCACCCAACTTTCCCAGTTTCTCCCATCAAATCAATTATATATTTTTGTTGAGATGTGAAAATTCCCTGGTTACAGTAGGCTACTTTCAATCCCTAAAAAATACTGTAATCTTCCTATCTCTCAGTTCAAATTCCTGGACCAGTCTATGTTTCAATTCTTTCTTCCCTTTTTCATCATTTCCATTCAGTATCATAAACATAAACTAGAAGCACTGTTACCCCCTCTTTCTCTGAATGATTAGTAATCGAAGTGTGATTTCCTTGACTTTGTTTGTAGCCAAATCCCTTCATAGCTTTTGTGAATCTTCCAAACCAAGCTCTAGGGGACTGTTACAGTCCATAAACTTTTGCAGTCTGAACAACTTTTTCTGTCTCCTTCAAATCCAGATGGAATACCAATGGAGAGAGAATTTTAAATCAAAGTGGGCACTAAGGAAAAAAATAATCTTTACAGTATTAATCTTAGCAACTGGTCCAAAAGTGTCCTAGTAGTCTATTCCATAAGCTTGAGTGTATCCCTTGGCAAACACCCTTGTTTTGTACCTTTCAATAGACCCATCAGCCTTATTTCCCATGTACTGTTTTTTTCCCAATGCATCCATCTCCACTTTCATGGCATCTTTCCATTCTTTTTCGTCAAAGCTTCAGTAAAAGTGTTAGGGACAACAAGAAAATTCAAACTAACAACGAACCTTTTATGGTTAGCCAATAATCTATCCAGAGATACATAATTTGATAAAGGATAGAGAGGTTGTTTTGTGCAGTTCTTAGTACCTCTTTTATGGCTATTGGCAAATCAAGTTCATTTGGAGAGTTTGAAGAGTTCTCAGTTTCAGGTTCAACTATGTTTGTAGTTTTAGGTTTCAGAAATTGGATTAGATTGCTGAATCTTGGAAAACTATATGTACTAACTCTTGGGGCTGAATCTCTAATTCTTCAAGTATTTTCTGGTTGCAGTTCAGTAGCATAAATGATATTTTTAGTTTCAATTTCTAATTCACCGAGAATTAATTTGCTCAGCAGTAGGTTCACTTTTGGAGGCTTCAGTTGGAGTATATAACAGAACAAAGGGTTTTCAAGGTGGTCATCACAATATGCTGAAAAAACTTCTTCGGAGCCAGCATTGGAGAAAAAAATATCTGGTTTCAAACGAAGGTGATATTAATGGAGATATACAATTTTTTAGCAGAAGGGCTATAACATTTCTAACCATTTTGAGCAGCTGAATACCAAGAAAGGCACATCTAACAGCACAGCGATCAAGTTTGTCCCAAATTGGTTGTGGATATGTACAAAGTTGTGCACCCAAACATTCTAGGAATGAAGCCATTTGAGATATTAAAAGTGAGGGAAAAAGCTTTTTAGGGTTTCAAGAGAACTTTTGTTCTCTAGTATATGTGAAGGAATTCTATTTATCATATACGCAGCGCTGAGGACAAGTTCTTCCCAATAATTTTAACTCTCCCTTGAAAGAGAAATACTCGAGTGGTGTTAACTCTCCCTTCCCAATTATTTTTCTTCTCTGCCATTATCAGGTAAAACAGTTGTGGAAGATGTAGCACAGGACTTAATGACTAGAGATGAAGCCCTCAAATAGCTCAAGTTTCATTTAGATAGAGCACAAGGAAAGATGGTTAAATTTTCCAATTGCTGCAGGAAACCATCACAGATTAAAGTAGGTGAGTGGGTGTACCTAAAGGCTGTTATGCAGGCAGTTATGCTTGCCCCTGACTAAAACATTAAAACTGCCAAATTGATTAAGAAAACTTTCAACAACTACTACAACAACTGTCTTATTTACTTCAGACCTTGCAGAAGCTTACTTCTGGTTTATCCTCTTATAATGCTTACTTATAAGAGGTCTAACAATTCTCCCCCCAAAAAGAGTCACCTTGTCCTCAAGGTGAAAAGAAGGAAACAGGTGCATCATGGTCTCCATTGATTCCCAAGAAGATTCCAATTTTGACAGATCAGTCCATTGAATGAGCACCTCTGCAGTTCCACTACGCAAGTTGCACACAACTTTCATAGCAGCTAGGGTGACTTGTAATTTAATTCTTCAGATAACATAGGTGGTAGAGGTTGAGGCATTGTGGAGGGTGAGACAAGACTTCTTCAATAATGAAACATACCTTTATAGACCAGCTCTTGGTTTTAAAAATAAAATACAGTCTTTACCACCCAAAACGACTTCTTCATTACATGTTTCAGCCAAAGTTGTGCTACAAAGGAATGACTTATAATTTCATAAAACCAAATTGAAAATCATTGACGCATGACTTCCATGTAAAAAAATTTCTCCTGAAGTCATCTTTGGTTCGCACGACCTATGATTAATCACATTAAAATGAAAGTTGTCTTCCCTAGGCGCACGACTTCTTCATCCAAAAATTTCCACCAAAGTTTCCCCTTCAACGACTTTTGAATTTTCAAAAAAATTAAAATAAGTAAGCCGTTCTCCCAGGACACGACTTCAGTTTTACTCTTAGCCCACTTTGGAACTGTGTGCACGGGACACGACTTCTTAACCTAAAGTCATCCCAGCCATGCACCACTTACCCAAAAGTTGTAATAAAAATAAAATTTGCCCATTCTTGTAATTTATATGTAAAACTACACCATTTGAGTAAAAAAGCCTAGTCGTTCTGACAGGGAATGCCTGTGTGAAAGAAAGAGTTTCCCTTTGTAAGATGATGTTTGTATTCAAAGTTGACAATTGCTGAAATAACATAGAAAAAGTTTCTTAGTCTATATATTGTCTCTATATTGTTTTCAAATCTTTGAGGAGGCACGTAATACGCACAAGTATATAATATGTAAAAAATATGATTTTATCTTAGTAATTAGGAAAATATGTATAACCGAAAATTAGAGACATTCTTCATTATTGGTCATAATTAAGTCTCCCGATATTATACTTTGAATGATTATAAACTTTGAATGATTATAAATAAGGGATGCGCCAGATTAAACACACAATAACAAGCAATCCTTTCAATATAATATGCATCAAGTAAGAAAAAAAAAAACTCACCTAGCGTTGATTGAATTCAAGTGATAAAATCAATATTTTAATATGAAGTGAAACTTAAGTCAAATCAATAGTGAGATCATCACACTTAAGAATCACGGTTTTTTTATTCAACATGAGGTAATCCATTCCCCTTCAAGACCTATTACTTCTAATTTTCTTTATTCTTTCAGTCACAACCAAGTACAACCTAAGAATTCAAATTTTCTACATAATATTTTTACATTTTAAAATTGGTATTTCCGTTATAATAATTATTCCTCCAAAACCATTCCTCCAAAATAAAAATAAAAAGATTCATCATCATTTCATAGATGCAAGTAATTTAGAAAAATTTCATCCATTTAACAGAAATGTTTCCATCAGTCAAGCTAGAGTAGCAGGCAGAACAGATTGAGTCCCTCTAGAAATATTCTTACCTTGAGACAATGTATTTTCAACATCTTCCACAACTTTATCCACACCATGAACAGCAGCACTGCAGTTTTTTAAAGCAGCTTCCTCATTAAGATGTTCATCAAGAACAGGCTGAAAGGCAGAAAGTATTTTCTCTGGCAAACACCCAACAGCCAGTTTCTGCATTGAAGACAGCATTGACACATCTCAAAATCAGAAATATCACAGGATCAAAAAGGCAAAAGATCAAACTCAGACGTGCTATTGCAACTTGCTTACTATTCTCACGTGGCCATCCCTCTTCGCTATCTTGATAGAATTTGAAATCTTTCCATTGCTTGTAGATGGAGGGGGAACCTTACCCATTATTATTATTTCATCCTTAAGCCCTTGAAGTCGTGAACCAAAAACCTTCCTTTCCTCCCATACTTCAACCTATTAACATTACAATCCAACACACCAACATCAAAAAAGATTCAAACCAAACGAAAATATTAAAGAGTGAAAGGTCAGCTTAGAAAATACAAATTGATAAGAATGACATAGAAAAAATTTAGAAAATAAAGGTTAGTAACTCAATCAAGCATTAATGGATTACTACCAAGCCCAGACCCACTAATTGATGTTCAGGATGAGTACACTTTTCGATTTCTTGAATTATAATTGAGTGTAAATCCAATAGTTTGACTAGAATTTGTCCAATTAGGATTAATTGAGCTCTAACAAAAATCATTGATTAAAATCTGTTTTTAAAGCCATGGTAAATGCTAGATGTTCTAGGTAGACGACCTTTAATAGACCTACAAATGACAAAAAACTCATAACCATAGGTAAAATATGTGAGGAATACAAAATTGATATCCTTAATGGATACCCACGGGTAATGGGTATGGATATTTAATTACTTGCTTTTAGATAAGCCAGGAAGGGTGTCATGGAATCCAACATGTAGATTTCCACTACCTGCTAATAATTATTAATGAATTTTATTTGAGTACTTTTTTAATATCCAAGTGATCAAAATAAAATTATTAGTGAAAAAGATATTAATCATGAATGAATCATTTAAATTTTGACTTCATATATTTCTATTTTTTTATTTAGACCTACGTCATTGAAGTTATTTTTGTAAAAGATTTAATTTTTTAAAATTTATATTTTGGCACAACTTATTTAAATTTGCCTTTTAAAAAGACCAAATTTATTTGCATTAGCATTTTATTGAGTAATTTGATTTAAATTGTACTTAAATTAATTTTCTTTTTATCTAAGTTCATATTTTAAAGAATTATTTTTAAATAATTTTATCAAAAATTTCAAATATACATATATAATCGCGGGTATGAAAAAAATCCACAAGTATTTTTTCATGGATAGTAATGGGGTGGATTTTTTCATATGAGGCAAGTAATGGATAAGCACTACTCATACCCAACCCATTTCCATCCCTAAATACACCGTCAGACAAATGAGTCTAATTAGAAGGCCTAGTCTACTAAAATTTCACTAGACGATCTGATGGACCATCCATGAGCTGAGTTTTGATAATATGGTGTAATGCATATGACTTATATGATTTATATGCACCAGCTAGAGGAGAAATGTTAGATATTGTTAAGATATTAATAATAACAATATCTTATGTTAGTTACAATATTATGTGTATATGAGTTTAGCCCATATTTTCCTTTATTATTATTGTAAATATATTACCCCGTGTGTCTTTTATACACAAGGGAATTAATAGTATACCTAAATTTCACTACTTTCAACATTAGGACAAAAATATTCTCAACTACTCCATAGTGATTAGAAAAGATATCTTTAGAATCTTCCTATTCATTTAAAATACTATTTCCTCGTTTTGAAGAATTTAATTATTACAATCAGAGATTATTAGAATGTAATTTGTACGGTTGTTATCAATGAAAGAATTCTTTATTTCCTTACAAAGTTCAAGTAATACTACAAACTCTCAATTCAGCTTCCAATGTCATTACACACCTATCAATTTCATTCATGTTGATACTACAAATCCAACCCTCACTTTTGATGGTGAAAATCATGTTAGTACCAATATTGCATCTAAATAAACCCTAACATTACAAACCTCAATTCATAATCCAATTTCATAGGTTCTAACAGTCATGGTGCTCCCAAAGGCAATTTTGGTCATTCATGTGGTCGTGGTGGCAAAAGCCCAGCACATGATAAGTCTATTTTCACTATGGACATATTCAATCGTCATAATGAGGCTGTTTTCATTTACCAACGGTGCTTCAAACTAGTCTTGGCAGTGGTATCATCCAGCTTCAAATCTGTGCAAATTTCACTGTGGTCATAGTGCACTAAGTTGCTATATCATTTAATCCTAAGTTTGAGGCTGTCTCCATTGATCAATGGTGCTTCGAACGAGTCTTGGCAGTGGTGTCATCCAGCTTCAAATCAGTGCAACTCTCCACAACCACCTTATGCTAACTCTGCTTACTTTAATTTTCCTGGTCCCTATATAGTCGTGATCCTCACAGCAATTCAATTGCCCCAGCATTCCTAAGTCAATGTTGCTAACATTGCTCCTGCCACAGCTTCTACATGGTTTCCTGATTCTTATCATGTAACAAATAATTCACAAAATATACAGAAGCCTATAATTCATCGGTAATGGGCAAGGTTTGACCATTTTTAGCTGTAGTACATCTAGGTTTCAGTAAGCCTATAATCCTAATATCCAACTTGTTCTTCATAATTTGTTATGTGCTTCCCGGAGAACAAAAAATCTCATTAGCATAAGCAACTGGTGTGCAGCACACTCCTGATCAAGATCAGTGGGCTGCCTGTTTACTAAGCCTTTGTCACTAGATTTTCTTTTCTTAAGCACAAACCCAGTTACCTTGAGTTTGCAGGGAGACGTGAGTGTATAACTCCATTGTACAAAACTGCCGTTGTTAGTATAGTAGTTAGTTATCAGTTTGATGTAACTAATTTAATACATAGTTTCCTGGTACAACTGTCATGGTCAGTAAATTACAACTGTTTTACCATTGACTGTTAACACAGAGGTGTTAACATAGAATTCAACCAACAGCATACATTTCATTCATTTTTCTTCCATAGCAAGAAATGAGAGTCAATGGCATTCTATTCAAAGAAAAAGAGAATGCTTTTCAGAGAGTCACCAAAGAAGAAAAGGTAAGATGAAACTGAACCCTGAGGCTACAAAAGGGGAGTTATCCACAGTGGATAAAGCACCACCATAGGGTCACATGTGGCTTACATGCACGATTGACAAAAACCATGTTTGGTAACGACTGCAAGTTGCAAACTGCACTGCTTAAGAATGCATTGATCTAGTATTAGCACTTGTCACTGCAACAGTGGCTGGCAACAACAACAAAAACAAAGGCCACATAATTGATGGCTCTGATACCAACTTGCATAGAGAAGAACTTTCAAAAGAGGATTATTCTATTTAATCAATTGTTCATAAATTGTAAGTTAAAACCTTGAACCATCATCCCCTTCCAAATAAAGGAATGATCTGGGTTCTCAAAGCATCCCATGGGAACACGTGCTTTAAAATTAGATACAATATGATACTTTAGTGGATTATACTAGGCATAAATGAATTCCCAGAAAAGAAATCCACACCTGGAGGGATAAATGTTTGATATATGATGCAGGAGAAATATATACCAATTACAACATTGAATTCAAAACTACAGCACAATATAGACAAGTTAGATACTGTAACCTGAACAGTTTTAACATTCTGAACAATATACCGTACAATTCAGTGTACTCATTCTAATAAAAAGGGAAAATTCCCAGAAATATAGAAAGGGACAAGATATCACCCAAACCAGGCTCCTACAATTCTACAATGTTACAATATAAGCAAAGTATAAAAGATTGAAGAGAATAATCATACCGTGGTCTTGTACAATTAATTCTGAAAATTTGTAAAGAGTAAAAATGAGACTTACTAGTCTGATTACTGCTTTCTTGCCAGAGTCATCATTACTTTCACATACACGCCTTAGAGCTTCTGGAAGAACTTTCCAGAATTCGTTGACAAACTCACTACCCTTTCGTCTACTATTTTGCAATATGTCATTAGCCAAGTGTAGATAAGCAATACGCTGATCTTTCTGGGAAGCATTGAATAATTTAACCCAAGTTTCAACTATTTCTTTTGCTCTCTTCTGGTGAGAAATACACCATCGGGACAAGGCTGAATTATTGCTTAAGAAATACAGATAGCAATACAAATCTCACTAATAGATAACCAGAAAGAGGAAGGAGGAATAATGTGAAAGAAATTAGATTGAACAACTAAAGTAAAATGAGAAAAATGCTACCATCATTTATCAACAGGAAAAATGCTACTAGCTTATTCATAACTCTGTTACTGACAGGCACAAATACATCTCAAACAAACTTTTAAACATGTTATATTTAGCTTCCCTATACCATATGCTCAATGTCTCTTGGGATGGATGTGGGAGGGGCCTCTCTTAAGGATTTGTAAAGGGACAAATAATGTTTTGTTAGTTCCTCTGTTTTGCTGCTTTATTTCGTTTTACAGTATTCACTGTCCCCTTGATGATTCATACACATTTCTTTCTCTGACTAAAAACTCATTATAATCATCAAAATGATAGCTGAAATTTAAAATATTATTGAAAATTTTAAGAGATTGTACGACAAAAATGAATATGTTATTGTGAGTTATTGAAATAACTAAATAATGCAACGGTGAAAAAACACACTGGGAAGGGGACGAAACTTCTACACAAGAAAAAAATAATGAATGGAGCAAAAAAACTACAGCCCAATTTCATAACAGTATTAGCAAATCCATCACAAGAACCATAAATAAAACTTCAGTCGAGTAATTAATAGAAGCCAAAAAGATACTTACATCCCACCATAATGAATAAAAAGGAGCAAAGAGACATTTTCAAAAATAAATTACTCCCATCTTAAATCCACCACATAACTGCATAAACAGCAAATACTAAAAAATCTTCATGAACATGTTACCAAGAAAAGATCCTACACGAGAGGACACCCACAAATTTTCACCCCTCCACCCAAAAATTCAATAAATATTCAATGAAAAATTAGCATACTATACAGAGTATCTATAGTGTTATGAAGAACATTCTTTAGACATTCAGGCTGGGGATGATTTTAGCAGCATGAAAAGATATGACTATAACATTCAGAATTCTTTCATCTAGTCCCCTTCACACTCTTCAATTCAGTTTCAGTTGACCAAATACCATTATTGTCTGTACCAACAATGCTTTTCTTAGTTACATTGCTTCTTCGGTCTTTACTTCTTTGCTGCGGGTGATTTCCTTATAAAGTTTATTGCTTTATACTACCTCCAATCAATATATAACAAGTAATTAATTCATCAAGTTCAATTAAAATAGTCAATTTTAACTAATCATGTGATAAATTTAAATTTAATTTAAGAATAACCCATAGAACTAAGTGAATTAAGGGTAGTTATATTTAATGACTCAACTATAATCCAATGAATATTTTTTTCTGCCAATGAATGCATTCCCTTGCACGTATTGGGAGTATTGGGCGTTTCATTAATAAACTTCACAATACATGAAGGGTATAAAAAGATATTAGAAACTAATATATTTGAAAAATGGGTAATTTTTTCGTATAATGAGAAACAAAAAATGCACTAATTTGTTGCTTATACAAAGTATCAAATATAGTACTTGGTAAGGGTTAAAAACAAGTCAGAGGTGTAAAAGAATTCACCTGTTCTTTATTTCAAATGAAACAAACAGTACCATCATATAAAGAAAATATTTACCAAAAATTATCACAGATTTCCTGTAAAAACATCAATAAAGAAAGCTTCAATAGCAGCAACAATTTTCCCTCACTATGAACACAAGCATGGATGCTTAACAAACGAATAATATAAGATGCAACAATCCCTCCTATGATCTGATAAGAGTCAGGGTATTTAAGACCCAAAATACCAGCTTCCCAACAATAAACACTACTAAAATTTAAGAAATATTTCTCATGGTACTTAAGTAAAAAAGTAAATGAAAAAAATATAATCGGATAAACTTCTCCGTTACAATTCAGAGAAATTAAAATAAAAAGAAGAGTTAAATAAAATTCTCCATAAGCTAAAATTAGTTTATGCATAAGTTAATTTGTAGAACTCTTCCATATAGTTTCTGTAAAATCTAATTTTTTTTGTGTATTAGCTAATTTAAGAAATGTTTTATTTTTTTCTCTTAGGGTGCATATGGAGAAATTTGTCCAAGCAGGACCAAAGTGTAATGGGCTTTTTAACATAAAATACAAAAAGAAAAAAAAAAAGTTAAAATCTATAGGTACTGCAAGTCAAAGTTATATCATAGTAATATCACATCCATTGTCTGCCCAAATTTAGACATATCCTAATTCAAAAACAAATGTTAACTCTATGTAGGCAACATTTCAACTCGAACAGCAAATAAAAGAAAAACTGATTTTACATCAAGATGATATAGGTCACATTTCTTTACATCTATTTTTCTAAATCCAAAAAAGCCAAATTGAGGTGTTGTTGCAATTGTACTTCATGAAATGAATAAATCATGCATATACAACCAAACAGAAAATTGTCATTAAAAACAAAAACAATAAAGAAAATAGGGATCAATGAAGGATACATTGAATGCTTTGTTGTGTATTGCTGACTTTCGACAATTTCTCAGCAAGCAACTGTCCGTCAAATATGTCGTCACTCATACTGCCTTTTGAAAAGTTTCACATATCTTGGAGATTTACCTATAATTTACATGAGTGGGATATCAATAACAGACAGAACATGATGTATTATATATTGAAAAGAAAAAAACAAAAACAAAATTCAAAATTGAACTAAGCTATATCATTTTTTATTTTGATTTGGAAATAATGAACTAACATGCTTTCCTAGTTGAAATTATTCACACTCTTAACACTTGAAGTTGCTTAAGATTAGGAGCTATTATCTCCAACTTGGCTAGACTTGGCAGACACAGACAATCATGCAAAAAGCTTCAAACTTAAGGTAGAAAAACCGGACAAAGGAGGGCTCTTTTTCAAATAATAAAATCCTCGTAATTCATGTCCTTTTCCAACTAGACTAACATATTCTTATATGACAAAGGAATTAACACCAAAGATTATAGAACAATTCAAAGATAATGTTAATTGGCTTAGAAAGCCTAAATTATAAAGATAGTGAGGACAAGGCAGAAAGATTTAAAGGGGATAAGAGAACTAGATCAATTCCTTTAGATATGTTAGAATATTTAGCATATTTATCATTGTTAGAGTATTTACCCGATTTATCATTGTTAGAACTATCCTATTTTATATCAAAACTTTCTTATATATAGAATGAGTGAGAGGAATCTTTCAAGCCCTATAGAAATATTTTTACAGTTTCAAATCTCGAGTTGGTATCAGAGCAAATTGTTTGAGTCTCTTCCTACTCTATCTTTGTTGTTGCCGGTGGCCGGTGACCACCGCCACCGACAGTCTTAAAAAAAATTTCGTCTTTTCTGCAATCGGGAATCTTGTTCTTCTAATCTCATTATCTGCAATACTCTTTTAACTGTTTTCCACTGTTCACCGTCACCGACCGCTATCGTTCACCGTCACAGTTTCATCCAACGACCAATGGATCTGGATCGCCTCCTCGAACCACTACCGTCGCGTTTTCTTTGACAAAGTTAGGGGTTTTGTGCGCCTCGAGGAGCGCAACCCACCCCTGGTGGTCACTGCCTCATTTTCCTCCACACGCGCCACCTTCTAGGTGTCGAAATCACACTGCAACACTGCCGTTTGTCTCGCTGGAGCCTCCTGAGTGCGTTTTGGTCCTTGTTTCTTAGTTTCAGTGGCTATAACTTAGACATAAGGTTTTCTCCTTTCATTGTTTTAAAACCCTAAGTCATTCGGATCTCCTCTGTTTCAACATTGTCTAACTCGCTGAATCATGTTGAGTCCATATACATCCTTGGTTCCTATTTCAAAGTCATTTGAACCACGGGCTGATTCTTCATCCCTCTCTCTATGTTGACCCACTCTAACTTGTTGGGTTGACTCGTTTGAGGTTGGGGGTTTCTGATTCGCTCCCAGAACGAATCTCAATTGTTCTCAAAAAATTGAACTAGGGTACTGTTGGCCCATAGGCTCTTGAGAGGGATAAGCTAGTAGATGACTCTGGAAAGCCAATTTTTTGTTCTCAACCATGATGTTCAGCAGACCGTTCTTGACGCCACCGCGTCACTTCTTTCTTCAATCGTTGATGGTCACTTTCTTCAATCGTTGATGGTCACTTTCTTCTTAGGCTCGAGTCTAGTTTGTTTAGCCCGTACTTCTTGTAATACAGTGCTAAGTATCACCATTTGGGAGTAGTCCAATACAGAACCTTTGGACCTCCAACCTGTCTTTGACATTTTAATGTCATCATAAGTCCCAATCTTTGTTCCTTGATTATTTTTGTTTTCTTTGTTCTAGCTCTTTGTTGATGGTAACTAACCCGCTCTAATGACCTTGGTCTCCTTCAATGATGTGTGTTTAGCTTTGTATATGGTAGCAGTTGTGATGCTCCTGTTGGGTTTCATTTATTTTCATGTCTCCAAGGACAGGCAATTGTTAAAACTAAGGAATTTCAATACCAAAGTCATAGGTTGAAGGTTGCTCAGGGAGTCTATTTCTGGCGAGATTCAAAATCCTAGTCAACAATTTCACCAAACTTTTGTCAGATTTGTTTTTGGGTGCTTTGATGAATAAAGGAGACCATTATGATCTTCCACCTCCAAGATTTGTCATCGACGCGTCGTCATTTCCGTCATTCGCCATGAGGGGGAGTATGTTTCCAGCCACTGCAGGCTCCATCAGTCAGTGATGGCAGTCCCTGTAGTTTTGTCCTTTCAGCCATTGCAGGCCCCATCACCCCATGATTCAGTGATAGCAGTTCCTATAGTTTTGTCGTTTCCAACCACTACAGGCCCCATCAGTCAGTGATAGCAATTTAAATCCTTTGAGTTTTTGTATAAACATAAGACTATAAGCTAATTAAGGAACATGTAAAACATCCTTTAATACAATAGATAAGTCCAAAATTATATTCTCAAAGCCGCATATAGGTATACCCTGACCATTCGCAACTGTAATAAGTTGTTCTCTATTTCTTTTATCATATGAATCGAAGGACACTCGAAAAGGTGTCATATGATCAGTTGCTCCTAAATCAAGTATCCAAATACCTTGAGACACATGACCGACAGTATTGAGACAAATCTTACCTTTCATGGACAGAGTACATGATCCAGAGAGCTTACTCATTGATTCAACTATTGCTTTCAAGCGCTCGAGTTCCTCTTTATAAGCTTTCATATCAAGATCTGGTGAAGGTGAAGGACTAGATAGATTGGTGGTCTCCTGTTCTAAGGTAGTATGATTTACCCCATCTTTGAGTAGACCCTTTGTTGTTTCCCATGCGCTCGAGAACATTCTTTTTTCCATGGAGTTTGAAGCATGTTTCCTTGGTGTGTCCAGATCTTTTACAGTATGAAAAATAGTCTCCATGAGTACCTTTGTTAAACGACTTTCCTTGTTCCTTTATGGACTCCCTTTCCAGTTGTCATGGCAAAGCCTGTGTTGGAGGTCCCCCATCAAGCATGACAGTTCTCCGAGTTTCTTCTCCTCTTACCATAAAAAAAAAACATCTGATAGGGATGGTAACTTCTCTCTTCCTAAGATTTGTACCCGAATTGGATTGTACTCAAGATTTAGGCCATGGAGAAATTTAAAGATTCTTCCTTTTTCCATGACTTCAGCATGTGTGACAGCATTTGTTTTACACATCTTTATTGTTTGGTTTTGATCTAATTCCACCCAAAATCCATTCAAGATTCCGTGATATTCTGTTGCAGAAAGGGAGCCTTGTTTTGTATGAAATATCCTACTTTCAATGTCATAGCATGCAGCAAAAATCCTTTTTTAATGAAAAAGTATGCTATAAATCATCCTGTATTTCTTTGGCAGAAGAATGAAACATATAATTTCTACTAATCTCAGGAATCATGGACTATCACATCCAAGTCATAATTAGTGAATCTTCATTGTCCCAAATTGGAAAATAAGTGTTGTCTGGTACTGGTCCTCCTCCATCTATGTGATCTAGTCTTGAAAGTCCCTTGAGAGTCCTTTGAATATACTAGCTCCATTGTAGGAAATTCCGACCATCCAACCAAGCACCCACCAAATTGGGTAGATCATTAGGACCCAAAGGAATAATTTTTACTTCAAACATCACGTAGAAGCAATCAGGTGTCTCTAGTGACCTTATCCAAGGCGATGACTATGTGTGGGTTACACCAAGAAAAGGAGCATAAGTGAAATCTCATATCTACTCAAATATGGGCAAAATGGGATGTCACTAACCCTTGGAATGGACTTAGGAGGCTCCGGCAACCTTGTCTATGACGATGACGGCGAGTGGGTCTCACCAGAACTAGGCGCGTGGCAGTTCTTTCCCAGAGCGACTTCTGGTGTTGTGATCGCCAGAGTTGGGCACACCTTTCTGCCCTATCAACAACCCCCATTGGCTATGGCGGCAACCGCAGTGGTCGGACAACAGCGATAGTGGCTACTGTTGCAGCGGAAACGGATCTCCCAAGATCGAGAGGTTTGATACCAACTTGAAAAAGAATGATTTTATTATTTTCATGGTAATTACATTTTTCTTACCTCTATTTGTAGCAATCTAATCTTCTAGAAAAGGAAATAAGGAAACAACTTTCTTATATATAAAATGAGTGAGAGGGATCTTTCAAGCCCTCTAGAAATATTTTCACAATTTCAAATCACAAGTAGATATACAACTTTAGATCCATTGACTAGAGCAACAAGGTGAAGAATTTCAAAAGAAAATATAAATGAAATGAAGAGCTATTACTATAAACGTAATCTAAGGCACCCGGGTCAAGTATCCATGGATCTTGACCTTCCACAAATTGAGAAATACAAGTTGTAGAAACACTTAGTACCAAAGAAGATTAACCTTGATGCTTGAATTTTTCAAATTTTAAATCTTGTACACTTATTACTCCTCATCAATGAACTTGAACTCTCCTTTATTAGACTTAGACACATGGTCTTCCTTGTCTGCAAAACCATGCAAGGAGTAGCAGCCTTCTTGGGTATGACCCATTCTCTTGCAATATGTGCATTAAGGACATTCACCTAACCACCACACCCTCCTCAATAGCTATGACCTCTTCCTCATTTTATTGAGTTAGACACATGGTCTCCCTTGTCTGCAAAACCATGCAAGGAGTAGCAGCTATCTTGGGTATGACCCATTCTCTTGCAATATGTGCATTAAGGACATCCACCTAACTACCACGTCCTCCTCAATAGCTATGACCTCTTCATCTTCCTCGTGTGCTACCATTTTGATGCTCCATAATTTCAATTGAATTTTCACCTTTTGACAAGGTAGGCTCCCAAAGAAGGTTGGTGACTAAGTAGTTCATTAAAGGAATTTGATCACCAGCTAAAATTTGATCACATGATAAAAACAAGAGTGTAGACCTCTCGAAATTAAGACCATGTAAAACTTAAAAAGTTTTTCTATGATATCCTCTAATGAATTAGCCACACAAAAAAAAAATCTTTAATTCTTCTACTGCAGGCAAGGAATTTGCTATATGTGACCAGATACTCATTTTCATATCAGCATTGTAAGTCAATTCATTATAGACTAGTAGCATTTACTTCAACAATTTCAATTTGGTACAATTGGACCCATGAGTTTAATGTGTAAGAGAATATCACTTCTTGTATAGCCTAAATATTATAGACTAATTATTTTTCAATCTCTTTTGGTTCTCCCTAGTAACTTTTTTAACATAAGACAAGTCGGGAATGTAAAGAAAAGAACAACCAATAACTACAAAAAGTGATGTGAACCATCAAGAATGAACATAAACAGTGAGCAAATGTAATTAGCCGTGTCATGAACAGTGTGACCAGCCCTCATCAGCTGGTCGCAGCAGCAGCAAACAGCAGCAGACTGGACATGAAATTTCAACACAAGAGCAGACAAAAAGAGAAAGATCAAACCCACTCTAATACAAAGTTGAACAATAGTACTTAGTGAATTGCTACAGTAAAAAATAGCTCAGAAACCTTATATTTATATGGATTCAAGAGTTTTACATTTAATAGTAGTAAAGGGCACTAAATACATATTCCTAATAGCTACATGAATCTGCACAATCATGTGACTTATTAGACCCATTTCCAATATATGTGAAGTTGTACCAGACTTTCCCTTAGTAAGTTGGTAGCATGTACTGAATTGCCTCCAGAGAATAACCCAGGAACATTTACCACTCAAATCAATCATTTCAATAAACAGATGAATATTCACTTTCTCCCACTTCAAAAACAGTAACAACAATTAAGCATTTTTCCTACTAGGTGATATTGGATACATCGATCAAATAACACTATGATGTTCTACTGTCAATCATGTCGATAGACAAAACCAATCAAATATAAAATTTACTCATTATCTCCTATAGCCTCTAAGCAACCTGGCCAAAGAGCCACAACATAAAGATTTCAGGATGAACACACATCACCAGGATTAATACATCAACCTTCTGTGAAAAAAAAAATCAATTCATTAATATTCGTGCTTCAAAATCATTTTTTGTTTGGTCCAGGATCATGGCACTTAACACAGCTCAAGGTCAAGGGATTACGACCAGGAACTTCAAAATAAGCAAGAAGGAATATTAGGAAGGTCTACAAGAAATTAATGAAGAGGGAAAAGGATATTCAAAATTTAGTACAACACAGTTGACTCTTCCAGAAATAAGATTTTGTCACCAAGACACTGCAAAAGCAAGATGCCACAACCTCTTCCAATCTCAGTCCCACCCTCTAGTAAAGACCTATTTACTACAACTACAAACCAATGAACATAGCATCAACTAAAGCGGTAAAATAGTCAATAAATTGTAAAAATTTCTAAATCGAATAAAACAATTGAGAACCGCAAGTGATAGAAACACCACTTGTATTTCCTTAATGCATTAAGAATCAGAAGACAGTGCAATAGCCTTTAAGGGGATGTGAATGCATCTCATATAACATAACATAAAACCGACCAATAGCACCCATGTTTCTCCATAGTGGAAGCTATAAGAGTCATTCGACTCTATCATAATGTCCATAGTCAAGAAAATGGTTTGGTCAAAATCAATAAATGCTAAACTTGGTTGAAGAAGAGGGCCAGTACACACATATAAACTTTGTAGATTCAATTTGTTTCAAGAACTCGAAACCTAGCATGCCATAAATAAATTAAGAGAAATTGCTCACGGTGAACAGTGAGAAGGAGAGTTCTTCGATGCCTCCTCGATAGATCCGAAATACTTACAGATGAAAGAAGTGTAGAAGGTGAAGCACCACCGTACACGACCGCCGCCTCCGCCGTCTAGATGGAAGAGGTTTGGATGTTGGGGTTTTATTTTTCCTTTGGATAGTTTTTATTTATTTTTAACCCAAACTTATTGCTGTTGTAGTGTTGGATACTGGAATTGATAGCAAATTGGGTACAAGGTTCTGTTTCCTGTGTTTTTTCGAGCTTATCATCTCTTTTTTCTAATTTAAATATTTATATAGATAAATATCTAAACAATGCTGAGATCTGCTATGCTATACTTATTTAAATATGTACTTTACTATAAAATTAAAAAATTGTATAACTTAAGGAGTGAAAATAGATTGCTGGGTAGCAAGGAACTACAATAATATTATATTTTTTCATATAAATTTATTCCAGTACAATTTTACCTCATTCCACATTCTTTAAATTGGGATTTATTTTTATTTTTTAATAAATAGTTATTTTAATTAGATATAAAAATTAAATGTTGTTCGATTTAATTTTGATAAATTTAATATAAAATTGAAGTTCAACCAAATTATTGTTTTATAATTCTATTTGAATTATTTTTTTGTTTTTATTACTATAAAATTTTAAATTATGTTATTATTATATTTATTAGTGAAACACGTTGGTTTTAGAATAATAAAAAGTAATAAAATTAGATATAAATAATTTTTGTAATTTGTAGGTATTTTTATAATAAAAAAATGGTTAAGTTTAAAAAAATCAAATTTAAATATAAAGAAATAATTATTTAAAAATTAAAATTGATAAAATGGTTATTTTTATTTTATAAATATTTAAAAGACAAAATTAGAAAACAAATATGAAAAAAATCTTTTATAATAATTCCAACTTTCTTTTATATCTATAAACAAGTTATATACTTTCATGACTAAATTTTACTACACAAGTCCTACTTTATTTTAATAAAAATGACTAAATTTTACTGCATGACTTGTACTTTATTTTAATAAAAATTAAACAAATTGAAGTATAAAACTAACTTTAAATCTTTGAACGATATACAAATTAACATTATATTTAAGTATAATAATTAGTAAAATTGGTTTGTTGAGAAAAAGATAATACAAATATGCCTTGGTTTTCGTTTTTTTTATAAATTCTATCAGTAGATAATTGGTAATTATATATCTTTTAGGTAAGACACCTTACATATATATAGATTAGTGCGTGTTTATTTTTTATTATAATAAAATTATTATAATTACAATTTATAAAAGAAAATATAATTAATTTTTACAATTTATTATAAATATTATTTTAATTTAAAAATATTAAATTAGAAAGCAGTTAAATAAAAATATCAATTTTTAAAAATGGTTACTTAAAAAAATTGGTAAAATAGTTGTTTTAATTTAAAAAACAGTTATATATTATAATATAAGAATTTTTAGTTATTATAAGGAAAAAAACTACAAATATTAAAAAATTTACTTACAGCAAAATAATTCTTATATCATTATATTTAATAAATTACTAAAAATAACTTATGTTTAAAGTATTAGATTTTCTATATTACTTTCTCCTTTTTAATTTTATCTTTTTATTATTTCTAATTACTTGATAATATAAAAAAGTTAAATTCATAAAAATATATTTTACTTTTATTTTTAAAATAATATTATTTAAAAAATAAAATTTAATAGTATTTCTTAATATGTGTTTTTATTGTCATATAATAAATTATCTCTCTAAAAACTTATTTTATTATTTTATCCATATAATTTGATTTACCATAAAATTGGAAATATATTTCAATTGTATCGAGAACTTAAAAAATAAAATATTAGAGTTAGTAAATGTTTTAAAATAATGAGATTAAGTATTATAAAATTTTAAAATAAGTTGATTAAATAAATAGAATTTCTTAAACTCATTTCATTATCTTAAACATTCACATTCTTTATAAAACACTATTCTCTTGAACTCTCACCATCTCTCTAAGGTGGTCTTGTTCACTTGAGTGGATTTGGGGGAGAGTAATTGAAAGGATTTGAAGATAAATTTTTTTGTTGTTTATTTGAATAGATTTGGAGATAAGTGAAAGTAGATTTGAAAGTAAATTTTTTTAATTTGTCATATAAATTAAATCCCACACTAATTCTCACAAACTTTACTTTAAAATCCACTCTCGTTTACCTTCAAATTCACTCAAATAAACAATAAAAATTACTCTCCCTCATATCCACTCAAGTGAACAATTCACTCAATTACTCTCCCTTAAATCCACTCAAGTGAACAAAGCCTAAGAGTTCTAACTTCTTGATCATCTGTTTAACGACCAAGAGGTACTTAGAAGATCACGGCAGAGTAATCTTCACTTCTACCTTATCAGTTCTTTGTTTATAGCAAGTAAGTTTCTACCTATTTTTCCTTTTATTTTTAGTCTACGATCATGCAGAGAAATTTGTTTTTGCATGTATCAAAAGTGTTTCTTTCTTTACTCTTGGCCAATTTGAGGTTCTAAGGTTTGATTTTGATCACCAATTGGTGAGTTGCAGGTTTTTCTAGAGTTCCTTGCAGTAGAAACAACGGTTAGGAGTTCTTAGAATCGTAAGAGTTCTTTCTAAGATAAGGGAAGCTATATATTCAATCTTAATTGATGTTTGTTATTTAGTTTTAGTACTTGCATGTATATTACAATGGGTGAATTATGTGTTCAAATATTTATACTTTGCTAATGCAATTTAGTAGATTTTTTGGTTGTTTGATTAGGTGAATTCTGATATGATACAGTTGTGATGTATTTATTGAGGTGAATTGTGTGTTTTAAATGTATCTTGGATGTTTATAATTGGCTGAAATGTGTTTGGAGTAATAAGAGACCAAGTCATGAGTTTTGGTCAAAAATGGGGGGTTTTATTAAGTGAGTTGGTGAATTTAGTATTGGTGTAAGAAAAATGATATTCTAGGTCTGTTATGGGAACAATTGAAAGTTGTTACAAGCATGGTGTGGGCGGAAACGGTTTTAGAACTAAAGAGGATGGTTCATGGTTAGTATTTGAGTGATTTTTAGTGAAAATTGGAGGTTTAGGTAGTGAAATTTTGAAGTAAAGGGTTGGGACAGGTTTGGGAAGTTTAAGGTCTATAATTGAGTTATTAATTAAAACTTGTCTAGGCTTTTAATTTGTTATTATGGTGTATGAAATGATAGAATTAAGTTTAGGTGGTCTAGATAAGTAGCTTAAGGTTTTGAGTGATCATTTTTATTTAGAGGTCTGTGATCAACCGATGTAACATGTGTCCAACTTATTATGTTATTTGAGATAACACTGTAATATGTCATAAATAACTTATGTGATATATATTATTGAACTAATGTTTCAAATTTATGGAGCATAAAAGACAAAGACGGAATATATCATATTTAAATATTTAATTTGAAATCTTAGAAGAAATTTAAAGAAACTCAAAACCTTGTTAAAATTTATTGATGTTTTAGTATGTGTGCATATTCTATAAAAACACATTAAAGTGTGTTTTGAGGATTCATATGATAAAATTAAACAATATGTTTAAGATGAAATTTTGTTAAAAAGTAAAAGCTAAAACTAGAAGTTTATTCAATAAACTAGGTTTTGTGCACCCAAGTGTAGTGTGTCAAAGTGTCAATTTTACGAGATACATTTCATACGAGGAGCAAAATCACATATTAAGTAGGGATTATTCTATTGTATATCTCTCAAAAATATAATATAATAATGTGGAACTTGAAAGAAATATAATAGTATATTAAATCCAAGTTGTTAATTATGGAGGATATTTGAATTTATTAGATTTTATACGTTGAATTTTTTAAAAAAATATAATGATAATATAACTCTAAAAATTAATTTATTAAATTAACCAATAATAAAAAATTTATAAATGCAGACCTATTAAAAACAATATATATATGTTAATAATTATTAATAATAAACATAACTATTATTTAATTTAATAATAATAAATTTAATTTAGTATAAAATAAAAAGAGCATAATTTCATAAATTCATAATGTGATTTTTTGAACTAAATACGGTTAGCATGCATGATAAACAATATTATTATTCTCTTTTTATTATCTTGAGTTATCCACGTATTTAAATAACAATTTAAGGTATTCTTATTTTAGAAATATGAGTGGGTTGAACTCTGAAAAGCAAGATATAAGAAAAAGAAATTAATATAAATGGGAAGAATTAAACAAATGTGTATAAATAAAGTTAATGAAAAAAAGAAAAGAAAAAGAAAGAGTATTGCTTAATTAAATGAAGAGATCAAAGGAAGAAAAGGAGTAAGGAGGAAGAATGAGAGTCATGTCTGAAGAAGGGTTCTGGAGAGAAGCGTGTTGTGGAATAATCCTGTTTGGTTCTGAAAAGGAATTTTCTTCTTTAACGTTAGGCCCTGTTATCACTGTTTTGGTTGCTCCATATCCTTTTACCTTCAAATCGATACAAAACCTAAACTTGTGTGGAACACTGTCAAAGTTTACAACTTTAATTCTCAAATACTTTTTATTATCTGAAGGATTTGTGAATTCGATTGCTGATGCAACTATCTTATCGGAACTGCTTTCAAGATTTGAATATAGCAAAGTTGCTCCACTTGAACTGCTAAAAAAATGTTGAATCCAATAGCTGGGAGTTCCATAGCTCTGGTGAGAGTCAAATACAATTGCATCCGGTGTCCACCTTCTGTCGTTTTTGTTTACGAACAGCGGTGCATAGCTAACCATGTGAACAACGTCACTGTTTGAAGAAGAAAAATAATTTAGAAATATATATATATAAGAATAAGAAAATGAGAGAAGAATGAAGAAAAAAGGAGACAGAACCTATTCTTTTCCAATCCAATAAGGAATGCAGCTTCAGCCACGGCAGCAAGAAGAGTTCCATTCCCAGCGTCCGATCGCCAAACTGCATACTCACTCACAAACGCCTGCCAACATAATCAAACTTCATCTTCCCTTTTCATAATCATTCATATCATAATCATATATAAATATAAATATAAATGCTCAAACCTTTGGACCGTATCGTGGTGCGTCATCGAATTTCGTATGCTTCGAAAACATGTCGTCGGCATTTGTATAAATCTGAAAAATGTATATGTATATGTATACGTTAACAAAAAGAGTTGTATAGATAATTAATTATCATGACATATGGTAAAAATTGGAAGAAAAGTATTTTTACATGAAAATCGTAGAAATCAGCTGGATGATCCAAAGGTTTTTGAGAAGCATCGCAGTTAGAGATAATCTGAATATCTGGATAAGCTTGCTTGATGGCATCATAAAATTTGAGGTAGTTTCCTCTATACTTAGACATGGCGCACTCTTCGTTTCCAATGGCAACAATTCTGAGATCGAATGGGTCGGGATGTCCCATGGAAGCCCTTAGAGATCCCCATTTTGACTTTGCCGAACCCTTTGCAAACTCAAGTCCATCCAGAGCTTCCTGTTACACTATCTTTAAACTACTAATCTAAATTTACAATAATTTCTATACGATCCAACAAAATGAAAGAAACTCTCACTTGAATAAAAGGTCCGATCATAGAAGTATCCACTTCGTCAGTAAGGCTGAGACCATCGTTAAACACCCACACTGGCAATGCACCGATATCCTCAGAGAACTGATGATGGAGAAAAGAAAGAGAAAGATAAGATTTTGAACTATTAAAAAGGAAAATAAAAAGAAAAAAAGAAAAGAAAGAATATACTTGAAGGCCTTCAAAATAGCCAAAACCATCATCGGTCCAATAACCCCAAACGTCTCCGAAGTGACCAGGTCTCTCCTCCCATGCTCCCACGCTGTCTTTCCATCTGAATGCGTTTCTCATATAACCTCCTTCAACGTAACATCCACCTAATGCAAACCACCAATACTATTATTCTCAATATATACAATACAACCTTTCTTATCATCATTACTTTTGAACTTAACCTACGTACCAGGAAATCTGAAAAATTTAGGCTTCAAATCGGCCACCCTCTGAGCAAGGTCCTTTCGGAATCCATGACCCTGTGGGAACACAATGTTAACAAAAACTCACAACAAAAGTAATGCATTTGATGCATACTTACCTTGTACGTGTCTACTGGCATTGCTGAAACTTGATCTAACCATAAAACTCCTTTCTTGCTTGTCGTTATTTGGAGACTTGCATTGTGGTCAGTTGCCTTCGCTTCCAGTACGGTCTCCATCCTCTTCCACTCTGTAACATTCTCACCGAAAGACCCAATGCTGTTTGATGCCAACTCGGTATTATCTGATCCAACAAACGAGACTTGAAGATCAACCGCACCACTTGCTTTGGTAAAGAACACTACTTTATACTTGTGTGCTTTCTCAATATTCTGATGGGATATGAGAGACAATTAATATATATATATGAGAAACATTTAAAAAAAAAAAAAAAAATTGTGAGAGATGAGAAGGCACATACCATGCCCCAGAAACCAGGATTTGAGATGCCAACACCATCAGGTGGGCAAGATTTGGGTCCATCACAGAGAACATCCATACGCAATGCAACTTTGTTTCGATCGAAGCAAGAGCTACGATCAGTTGAGATGTGTATGGTTGAATCATCTCCCACCATTGTCCATGGAAATATATTTGATGGAACACTTGACCCTCCTTCTTCGAAACCTCGGTTTCGAACAAGCTCCGCCCACAATCCCCCAGCTCCTGCATGGTTTATTTCCTCAAAAAATGCTCCGAAGAATGTATCTGGAATTTTTCTCCCAGCTCCTTCCGTCCCATTTATGTGCAATGTTGTTGACCTTTCCTTTGCATAACAGCATAGTACGAAGCAGCTCAAGTAGATAAGAAATATCTTCATCATAGTCATCTTTTCTCTCATTCTTGGTTTCGATGGCTTATGTTGGTGCTTCCGTGCTCTATTTATAGAGTATTACTGTACCAGAACTCATCTTCAACTTATTTCATCAGTTTACATTTTCTCATAAACCAGTTATTTCGTTTATATTCTTCAGTTGTATTTTCTCAAACTTAAATAAAACAGTTCAAATTTTCTCCAGATTTATAAACTAATATATTATAGTATAATATAAGATTATATAACTTTTTTTTATATTGATATAGAAATCAGACTTCACCTTAAAATAATTATATATGAATTTTGAAATAAATATCATCTTTCGCATGTCTATGTATTCTCAATTTTATCATAAAGAATCTCTTGCAATTAAACTAATATCCTCAACCATAAACAAAATTTGTTTATATTTTCAGAATTAACTAATATATATACATATTCTTTTTGATAAATCTCTTAAATTTAATCCTTTAAAATATAAAAGACTTACCACTACAAGTCTTACATTAGTTTATTAATTATAATCAATCAAATTCAGTTGGAATCTACCAAAACAAATGTAATTTAGAGAAATATAAATTTATTTTATTAAAAAATATTATGTAATATCTTATTTATTTAAAATTTTATAATAAAGTTTTCGGTAATTTATATTGTTTTATTACCTAAGATATTAGTAACATTAAAAATATTCAAAACGGTAGTGTACCAGCCATCATTTTTACTGCTTCATTTTTATCGTTATAAGAAATCTTGTCATGAATGAACAATATCTTCCTAATTGTCTCTCTCATACTACTATAGAAAAGACTTTTAAAAGTTATCTTTTAGAGATCCGATTCTCGAATATTCAACGTAAAAAATACCAATGACATTTTCATAAATAAAACAACTATTTAGATGTCAACTATGAGAGGCCTGATGTATAAATACTCATATACATCGGTTCTCTCGAATAGACGTCAAAACTAAACGAAAAAGTAAAAAACATAATTTTTTATTCTATTTAGACATCAACTATGGGGGTCCGACGTCTAAATACTCATGTACGTCAACTCCCCCGAACGGACGCCAGAACTAAACGAAAAAGTAAAAAAAATTAATTTTTTATTTTATTTAGACATCAGCTATGGGGTCCGACATCTAAAGGGTCAAGCCAGAAATCTGAAAAGTCACCTTTTGACTCAATTTAGACGTCTGATGCCGCCACCCCGACGTTTATAGTCATTTAGAGGTTGGCCACCCCTATTCCGAACATTTAAAGTGTGCACCATTTTTAAATGCTTTAAACGTCGGCTAGGCAGGGGAGCTGACGTCTAATGGTCTACTATTACCAAACCTGCGCGCGAGACATCAATTATGCGCAATCACTATTCATCACCTTCCTCGCGTTTTCTCTCCACGGGCTACGATTTTAAGGTTCGTTTTCTCGCTTTTGCACCGTTTAAAATTAATTTTACTCCGATTACATTAATATTTGATGAATTATCTTTCATTTGAACTGATTAAAATGCGTTTTTGTTGCGTTTTGGTGCAATTTTGCTCGTGTGCTTGGTCTTCGTGACTACTATGGCCTACACAAAAAAACACTTAATCCATGAGTCAGAAGGCATTGAGGAAGATGGATCTTCAATGGGAGGAAAGACTCAACCAAAGCATGCGATCAATGAAGCAACGATTCATGGAGCAACTACAACAAAAAAAGGAAATACAAAGAGCGCTTGAAGAGAAGTTGCATTCCATGACGCAGGGCACCATGGGTCGCCCACTAAAGCTCCCACAACAGACGTCTGACCTGTGTAGTTTGACGTCTATATAGACGTCTAATTGTGGGGTCTGACATCCCATTAACATCTTCCAGAAAGACATTGGGTTGGAATCAGACATAAAAAACCCAAAGTAACGAACGTTAAAAGCCTTTCTGCATTAGTTTCTTAACATTATATTTTCCCTGCATGTTTTACATGCTTTTTTTTATTTATTTTTTAGTTCAATACGTTGAAATGTATAAACATATAGTATTGTCTATATGTCATGACTTTTCTTAACAATATTAATGTCTTTTTTAATTACCATTTTAATATACTACTTTAGTTTTTATTCATGTTTTTTTTATAAGAGTAATTGATGGATACAAATTTAGTCTTAAACTCTGCTTAAATTTGATAACCTAGAATATGCATGAACTTTTGGGCTAATTATGAAGGAAGTAAAGGTTTTGGAGTTAGAAAACATTAAGGAAAAAAAAACGAGTCTATTACTTCTTAGATAAATGTTAGTTGAAATGAAGGTATATGAAAATAAAATAAAAGGGATTTTAAGACCATTAATCCTTGACTTGGGACATTAATATGATATGTTGCAAGTATAACATTATACCTTTCTTAAAATTTTTAGATCATTTAGCATAAGCAACAATTATTTCTAGTAAAGCTTCACGAAAACATGATTTTTGAGAAGAAGTTTTTTTTTAAAAGAATTGTCTAATAATTAACTATCAACTAATAATTTAAAACATGTCATTTAACAGTTTCACTCGTTTAGTAGGCTAAAAATAATATTACTAATAGACCAAATATTTAACTTATATAATGAGTGTAATGAGTTCAAGTGAGAGTCGTCTAATCTTGTTTGTCCTTACTATGCATTGAGACTTCATCATCTGTTCTCATGCACATACATCATCGCTATAGATAGAAACTACAACCACAAACACAAGAATAAGCTAATATAACAAAGATTGCAATTAAAGATTATCAATATCACGTATATCACAACACACATTTAGTAGATCATGGCATCTTGGCCTTGGCTTTACTCACCTCAAGACAACATCTTAAATGTCAATGAACACTTGTGAGGACATGCTCACACTCTTAGCATTCTTGGATACATACTCAAATACTATAGTAGTCATTAGGACCTACTATTACAGTTACGAGGATCGACTTAAACCTTGTAGTAGTCATGAGGATGTGTTTAAACCTTGTAGCAGTCATGAGGACTTGCTCAAACCTTGTCTTAAAGTATTCATGGAGACATGCTCATAACATATCATCAAGTCATTAACACAAAACATTTCAATGCATATTGATACTCATCCTACAATCATACGAAATATTAACTTCCCTAACTTGGATCGAGTACGTAAAATGTCAAAGTTTCTCCCTATATTTGAAACATGCTTTTACTTTTCCTTCAAATCTACCCAGTCTTATTCTTTCTCATCAAGTATAACACATACTTGCTCATTTAGAATGTATATTTATAGGTTTCTCTCACCGTTAAAATCTTAGATACTCTTAAAATATATTATGTGATTCTTCCACTAAACATAAAAGATCATATATATCTTTTCTTACCTTTCTAATTTTATTTATTAGAAAAAATCTTATTAGATCTCTGAAATAAAATATCAGATTTTAAATACAATCCTCATAATATCCTTAGAAATAAAATAAGAAAAAAATATCTTAAAGATAATTTTCCCACACACTAATATTTTAAAAGTTATTCTCGTATCATTAAATCTTTTATCTCTTAAAAAATATAAAAATATCTAAATTATACACCAATATATATTCACCTTATTTTTCACGTAATCTTTCCTTAACTACTAAATCTTTCTTAAAATAACAATTTCTATAATAAATATATTTCCAATATCCTCCTTGATAATTCTTTGAAAGATAAGCTTTTCATAACATATTTCATGTGCCAAAATATAACAAATTCATCACCTATTGAAATATGTTATGTCTCGTCTAATGGTTTAGTTGTCTTCGCCCAATAAAATCATATCGTCTAATCTTTTTAGTCATTAGTATCATTTAACACTTATGTCGTCTAGTTCTTCTATTGTCAAGGTTTTGTAATGCTTAAATAATCTACTCCTCGATCGTCTAATGTTTAAATTGTCTACTTCCTTATTTACCAGGGTTGTCTACTTGCAAAAAGTCATCTACTCCTTTCGCAAGAGTCGTCTAATGCTCACATATTCTATTCTACCTATACCTAATAGATACTACCCATAACATTATTTATTTATTTATTTTATATTTATACAACATACATTTCAAGGATCTTATATTCTCCCAATAAATAAAAATTTTCGTTACCGAAAATTGACTTACCAAGAAAGAGATGTGGATATTTTCCTCTTACATATGCTTCCAACACCCAAGTAACATCTTTTGACTTTTCATCCCATAATATCTTGATCAAATTGATGGTCTTTCCTCTAAGTTCTTTATCCTTATAGTCCAAGATTTTTATCGGCTTTGCCTTCGCTATTAAATCTTCCTTTTTAAGTATTATCTACTTATAGTACATTATTTGGATTAGGGACATACTTTCTTAATTAAGACACATGACACACATTATAAATATTTCCTAACTGAGGTAAAGCTACCTCATAAGTCACTATACCTATCCTTTTAAGAATTTGGTATGGTCCAATGAACTTATAAAGGATGGATGATATTTAAGACAACTTTCTTGTACGACGAAACGATTGAGTCCTTTAAATGGTTATTTCAAACATTTTTGCAAGCACACAATAAAAAAAATCCACAAAACTATTTTTGCTGATGAAGACCAACCCCATGAAAAAAGCATTAGAGGAGATTATGTATATGACAAGGAATGGTTAGTATATATGGCATATAATGAGGAATACTAACATCTCAAAAATTTAATGAAGGATGGACGGATCACATTTCTTATGAGATTTCAAGAAGTGTATGTATGATTATGAAGAACAAATATATTTTGAAAACTCGCGAAAATATTTGTTGCTAAAATACAATGTTAAAGAAAACATATAACTAAATTCAATATATAAAATAAATAAGAATTTGACATCATGTTATGCTTTTATAGTAGGCATGAGGAGAAGTAAGTGAAAGCATTAATTCATATATAAAGATTTGGACTAGACCTAACTTTAGTATCAATCAACTTTTCCATAAGTTTAAATGGATTTTTAAAGAAAAAAATATAATAAATTACAACATGATTATGAGATGTGTCAAAAGATACCAAGAATAATAGTAGATAGGTCACCTTTATTTCAAAAACTTTCACAAATATTGATAAGTGTTATTCTTAAGTAAATTAGACTTTCTTAACTTAGAAATACAAAATATGGTATTAAGAATTAATTAAGTGTGATTTTAATGAACTTTTGAGGAAAATGCAACACTTTTTTCAAAATTAGAAGAACTTGGCAACTAAGCTCCAATATGGATGTTGAGCATTGAGAGAGAATTAAGAAAAAAAAAAATCAAACCTTGTCTCCATAATTGAGCACTAAAGTGAGTGGTTAAGCCATGGAAGAAAATCCTTAAGAGAAGGAATCCTAAATTGATCAAATCTGGAAAGTTAGAGCACCAAGATGAAGAGTTGAGCCTAGAAAAAACCTCCCAATAAGAAAACCTCAACGTTGAACTCCAAAGCAAAAGCTTAAATCACAACATGAGGAATCCTCTACCAAGTATTGATGGTTTGAGTTAAGCATTAAATTTTATTTCTATAAAAATAGAATGCTATATATATATTTATATATATATATATATATATATATATATATATATATATATATATATATATATATATATATATATATATATATATATATATATCATGGTAGGAATACATTTGAATTTTTTACTTGAGACAAGTCTAACATGTAAAGCAAGGGTTCACTCATTAGCAATTGAGGAATCAACAGTGTGATTGAAGTCCTTAAATTTCTAAATTCAAGGAATTAGTATAAAATGAGTTATTATATGTTGGTTATTTCAAACTTATTTAGTTCTTGTTTACATTTTACATTATATCTTATCATAAATTGTTTGATTGCAAATCAGTGACAAATTAAAATTGTTTGAGATTTTGAATAAGTCTTTGTGGATACGACATTTTTTTTTTATGCTTCAACTGATTCAATACATTTGTTGAAAGGTAAATAAAGACACCAACAAATATACACTCCTCCTATGTTCAACTTGTTCCAACAAAAATAAGATCTAGTAATCGCCACAAACATAGTTAAAAGGAAAGAAACAAATGCATGTTGTGACTATGCCAAAATCATGATGGACAAAAAAAAAAAGAGAATGGAGAGATTCACATGATTCACATTTAAAGAATGAAGAATGGAAAATTACTTGTAGTTGTAGAAAATTTGAATTATGGAGAATATTTTGTCATCCTTTATTAAGAATATTATTTTGAAAGGATATCAAACTTCTTTAAAAATATATATTAAAAAGGTGGACAAGACATGCATAAAGTGATATAATGATTGATTATAATGAAAAACCAATTAATGTTGATCCTAGATTGGGAAGCTAAAAATACTAAAAGAAACTATGTTCAAGATTTTGAAGATTAGCTCATGATGGAAAAGATTATCCAAAAGCATGCACCACGGTTTATCAAGGAGTGTTAGAACTTGAGTACAAAATGGTTGTGATTAGATTGAACCATCAATCACATGGTACTCATCTTACCACTATTGAGGAAACACAATATATGGTTAAACCTTTAAGATCTAAGGATATTGGCTTTAAGAATAGACATTTGAAGAGTTGGGTTGATAAATTAAAACAAAAAAAAGAAAAAGAGAAAAAAAAAGTGAAACTTTCATAACTTCAATCAAGTTAAGATTTATTAGGGTCATTAACTTTATTCCCATATAAGTATAGTGTTGTCAAAATGGGGGTGTTGTTTCTTCCACCACCACCTTTGGGATCTCCACCTCCCCAACTTTTTAAAAAAATTTTAGTTACAAAAATAACCTTTTTTTTATCTTCTTTTACTCTTTTTTTTTTTACTTTTAACCTTATTTAATTAAGAAACCCTAAATTTTTACTTTAGAGTCACAGTCCCACCTCTCCTCCTTGAGGAGTCGGATTGTGTGAGTAAGTTCGGATCTGGAACGTATTGAAGGTATTGTGAATATTGGTTGTACCAAATTTATACTGTTTGGAGGTACACATATAATATATCACGGTATTAATGTGTTGTTCATTGGAATATCATATAAGGTTTTGATTCAACCGGTAGAATGAGATTAAAATTCATTATAAATTACGGAGTTCAAAGATTTCTTCCTAAAAATTAAACTATTGGTCTTACTCTGAACTAGGATTGTTAACTATGGAAATATATTAAAATTACTGCTACGAAGAACAAGATATAGAGAGCAATATGTTATAGAAAACGATTTTTGTTTGCATTGGCAAACAAAAATGTCATAAGAAGAACCTTTTCTGCATGTGGGCATGTGTGAAGTGGATGATAAGGTATGAAGCATGAAATTGTTTACCTTATTCCAGCTATATATCACTAACATTGAAAATGGGGAAGCAACTTCTGGAGTAGCAGTACATGAAATTGAAAGTATGGTATACTGGAACATGGAGTTTTGTTTGAATCTATATAAAGCAAACGAATGTCAAGTTTTTTTTTTTTTGGGGGGGGGGGGGGGTGAGAATCCGAGAGAAGGAGAGATGAGATTGTGAGTGAAGTAGAAATTTAAGATTTCTTAATTAAATAAAGTTAAAAGTAAAAAGAAAAAGTAAAAAATAAGATTATTTTTGTAATTAAAAAAAATTGTAAAAAATTGGGGAGGTGGAAGTCCCAATCGTGGGGGTGGAGGGATCAACACCCCAAAACGGGCCACCCGGCCTGTAACGAGCTGAAAAAATTTAAACTCAACCCGATCCACCATGGTTGATGAGTTAAACGGGTTGACTCACTGACTCGCTTAATTACAATTTTTTTTTAAAAAAAAAGTTACAATTTTTTGTAATTCAAATTTAAAGAATTTCACTCTAAAATGATGTTAAACTCAAAGACAATTCAAAATAAAAAAATTAACATACAACTTAAATGTACTCCAAAAGCAAACCCAAAATGTCAATAAATAAGTTTATAATATTGATAATTTTTGTTTCATTTATCCATTTATAATATTAGAGTCTTGAATGGATACATTTATAATATTTTGCTCTATTGAAACATTTTTTTCTTTACTCCCATTTACAATAAAATAAAAAAAAATGTTAACTAATAATATTGAAACACAAAATAATAAATAATTAAATTAGATTAGGTGGATTGGTGAGCCAACCCGGCTCACCACAGGTTCAACCCAGGTGAGCCGGATTCTAAGTGAATCAGATTGAAAATTGGTCAATATAAAAAAAATCATTTTTTTTAAACTCAATCCGACCCAAACCCGTAGTTGACCGAATTAATCTGTAGATTCTAATCCATTTTGACAGTAATATAAGTCATATTCTCAGTACCTTCTATGTCTCAACCATATCAAAAATATAATCACAAACATACTTATGATATGTACATTTATTTTAGAATGTGATAATAACTTACAACAAAACATTTATTAAAATTACTTACATACGTCTTATTTTATTTTTGTGTCAATTGGTTAAATATTACATCTAATGAATAATTAGAATTTAACTAAGCTAGTTTAGATGTTGCAACAATCCAAAATTTCTCCGAAATTTTATCACATATGGAGACAACTCATGATGAATTGTTTGTATGATAAAACTAATTTAATATTTTTTTTAATTGTGAAATTTGATATGTTTAAGTTTTGTAGCATCGTATAAACAAGAATGAAAAAACAAAGTAATTTCATATATAACTTATTATTAGACCAATTAAATGGTATATTAATATAATACAAAACTTTCAATACCATAAACAAAATAAACTAGATATTATAGTAGCAAACTTTAATGACATTAATTGATGGTTTATATTACAGTGTATACACACACTCACACCTACACATCCATTCTCATACCCACACACACACAATAATGTAATAATTACTATGATCAATACTTTTTTATTAATTTAATATTTAATGTATATTATTAATTACACATTCATTTATATTTTAAATGTATATTAACAATTAGTGATACAAAATAATATTAATAATATAAAATCGCATTACTTTAAACTTATTACTTAATATAATGTTTTGATTTATTGTTCCTATAAATTCATATAATATATGATTTTTAATTTTTTAATTAGCTTTTTTTAAATATAATATATTTAATCAAATTAAAAAAATTAATTGAAATATTTTTCTTAAATACTAAAAAATGTTAAGAAATTTATTAATTGAATAAATATATTTAGTAATAATAATCATAATCGTAAATTAAATATTAATAATTATTAATTGTGCTACTTTAAATGAAATCATTCAACATTAATTATCATTAAAAAAATGATATTAATTTATTAGTAAATATATTAATTATTATTTAAATTAAATGAATTAATTGTTAATTATTTTTATTAAAATGAAAATAATTAAAACACTCTTTTAAATATTAAAAACTGTAAAAACAATACTAAAACAAATTCTGTAACATCCAATTTTAAAATAGAATAAGTTATTATAATATGGTATTAATACAGTAATAAAAAAACCATAATAATAAAATGTATTTAATGCAATTAAAGAGCTTACACCAATGATTATAGCAAAAGAAGCAAAACAAAAAACACAAAGAAATAGGGTAAACTAATGTGTAAAAGAGTTTTCATAAAATAAAGATATTATCATACATCACTCATTTATAAAACAATCCTATCACATATAAAAATTCATACTAGACTCAATTATTTGGATACATGTATTAATATCAGACTTAGTTATCTGAATACATGTATTGATATCAGACTCTGGTGAGTTATGCATTTTTGATAGGCTTTATGCAAAACAATTGCCAATGAATTTCACCCTACCACACAAGATTAGTCCGTTAACATCTTTGGCCAATGTAAAGCCCCTAAACTAGGATCTTCTGTACCTCTCACCACATACCTCATCCTTCTCTATTGGAGATTGAATGGTTATTAGAGCGACAAGATAACTCATAATACTTAATCCATATTTCAATACATATACTAAAAAATTGTCAACATAGAATCTCCCTACAAGATCCCTGAAATTACGCCAAATACATACAATGCTCATATCCATTAGCAAGCTCGTGATCATCACAATTTCATACACCATTATTTGCATGTATATTTATCTACAAATCTATCAACAATTCTTAGATAAAGATCATAAACCAACTATAATTTATACATCATATACTCCTACATTAATCATACTAGAAGAGTACATATAAACTATTATCGAACTTTGTTAATTTTGCTCAATGAGAACATCTACTCGCTCAGCGAGGAGTGCCTGAAGGCTCACTCGCCCAACGACCAAATAGATTGTCTAATGAAATTATAACTGAAACTCACAAACTTAAATTTTCCAAAAGTCACCCAACGAGACTTGTCTCGTCCACCTATTGTCAAGTTAGTGAGCTCTCTCTATCTTTGACTTCGCTCAACAAGTGTATTATCGTCTAACTACTTCTAAGTCAATAACTCTCTAACTTTGACTTTGCCGAACGAGAGTATATCGTCGCTCAACGACAATCAAGTTTGAAGTTCATTGAGTTTGGCTTTGTCCAACAAGTATATTCTCATCCACCGAGTCTGCATAATTCTACATAACATAATTGTGCAAATTTATGTCATTCTAGCTCTACAAATTTGTCATTCCAGCTTTGCAAATCCAATTCAATAGCAAATACATATATCAAAGCATACCAAATTTGAATTATACAACCTTCACTAACTCAAATCATCTCATCTACAATCTAATCAAACAACATTTTCAAATTTCATCATACACTCAATCATACAATTTAAGAACCTAACCACAATTCAAACAATCACACTCATCACACAAATTAATCGTTTAGTCAATTCAATCATAAAATTAGACATTTCAAGGTATAACATAAAAATAGTGCAATTAGTTTTCCTGATTGACAAACCTTAACTAGCGAAACTCCTCCTAACTTACAGGATCTTCTATTTGTTCCAAATATGAGTCTAAGTCTTACATTGGGTAAAAATGAGAAAGTAGCGTAACATAAGGATGAAGACCCATTAACCCATTGCCTTAAGTTTTGGGTAGAGAGTGATGTCAATCCCTTATGTGATTGGGCTCAAGTTTCATTGATATTGTATCTCTCCAATGAGTCATCTTCCTAATCCTTATACAAAAAGTCTTCCTGGCAAAGGATTCGAGGTAAGCATATTCTGTTAATATGAACGTTGATACTAAGGGATATTCGTGGTTCTGTCCAAATTAAAGAGTTCGTCACAAAAATCAATCCTATCGTTCTTTAGTTAGATGAGGAGAGAAAAGTCAGATAATTTAAAAAAAGTGATTTATAGAAAAATAATCATGTTTAAAATAATGAAACTCGTTTATAAAATAATTATTTATATTAAAAAAATTTAATATTAAAATAATTTAATATTAAAATAATTGATTCTGACTCTTTTTAAACCATCGTCTCTTCTATAATTTTTTTTAGGTATTCACCAATTAGATACCAAATTTACAATACCAACATTTTATAAGTTATTTTGATGAGATTTTTTATTTAGTTTATTGTGGATTTTTTTTATTTAGATTTATTTTGAAAATGGAAAATCTTCGTTCTCACGCGTGAACCTTAATAATATATATTTTTCGGAAAAAAAATGTTGGTCAATAAGTCATATTTGACTTATTTATTAATTTTGAAATGGACCATGGAATAAAATAGGAGAACAGTTGGATGGAAAATAAGTTGTTCTAGAAAAAAACGGAAACAAGTCAATTTTATTTACGGTAAAGAAAAAAAGATAAAACGGGAGGTTTTGTCGGAATAAGATTCAAACGCTGTTTTCTGCAGTTTCTTCGTTTCTCTCTCTCTTTCTTCAGAAAAAAAGCAGAAAAAAAAACCATTCAAAGAAAGAAAGAGCAATTCATTCCAATTACAATGGCAGATCAACTCACCGATGATCAGATCTCCGAGTTCAAGGAAGCCTTCAGCTTGTTCGATAAGGATGGCGATGGTAACTTCCCACCAATCACTTCTCTTTCTTTTTCAACTTTTTTGTGGATTTTCGATTCGTTATCCTAATTACTTTATTCCACAGAGAAAAGATTAAATGAAACAATTTATTAATTTTTTTCCCTTTCTTTTTGTTTTTGCTTCCCAAAATGAATACCTCATATATATCATGGTTGCAATCGGAAAGAACTCCACCCATGTTTATGATTCGTATTTTATGAAAACATGGGTCCGTTTCTTTAAAAGAAGTATTGTTGTTCACCTTCATTATGGTAAATTTTATTGATTTTCAAACTTTAATGTGTAGTTTTTAATTTGTTATTTATAATAATCCTTTCATTTTTCAATGTTTAACCAGATTTTAATTACAGGATATTTTAAGAACAAAATAACTTTCAAAATATTGGATGAACTTGCAAGAATTGTTTTAGCTTGATTAGTGTTCTGTAGTTTAAACCTGGGTTATATATAGTTTATTGCCTCCGGTAGAAGAATTATAGAACACAAATATTTATTTATTTATTTTATTGCTTTCAATTCTTTTTTTTTAAATCCTAGGGGAAGGGATCTGAAAAGTCCAAATAAAAGATAATTTGAAAGACATTTAAGTTTTATGCAGATTGCTGAAGGATTTAAAACCTTGTCATTGTGTATGTGGCATCCATCCCTTTGAGCATGATTAAGATTTGCAAGCATGAATTAAATTCGGATTTTTATTTTTTTTTCTGGTGATTTTTACATGGTATTTGATGCTGTTGCAGGTTGCATCACAACAAAGGAGCTTGGAACTGTCATGCGTTCTTTGGGTCAGAATCCCACTGAGGCAGAGCTCCAAGACATGATCAACGAAGTAGACGCTGATGGCAATGGCACCATTGACTTCCCTGAGTTCTTGAATCTCATGGCCAGAAAGATGAAGGACACTGACTCTGAAGAGGAGCTGAAAGAGGCGTTCCGAGTGTTCGACAAGGACCAGAATGGGTTCATTTCTGCTGCTGAGCTCCGCCACGTGATGACCAACCTTGGGGAGAAGCTCACTGACGAAGAGGTTGATGAGATGATTCGAGAGGCTGACGTTGATGGTGATGGCCAAATAAATTATGAGGAGTTTGTTAAGGTCATGATGGCCAAGTGATGGTACACCATCTCCACTAAATCCTGAATTGAATTGATGAAAAATTCTGAATTATGACTGTGCCATATAGAACATCTAGTCCTTGTCTACCTGTCATTTCTGTCTTCTTTCTAAATTTTTATATGATGCTTTTTGAATTCAATCTTAACGACGTTTAGTGGAAATCACTGCTGCTAATGGTAATTGTGTTGCAATGGTGTCTTTTGATGTTTTTTTAACTCTGGTTTCTAGTAATAGTCTAAGACAAGGTAAGTAAAATAACTTTGAAATTACTGTAATCTAGACTAAAACATGGTTGATATCCTCGCACAAATATTTGTGTCATTGCATTGGAACATACAACCTTTTGAACTCTAGGATTTTGTTAATTCTAGGTATTAATTCTGATTTTACCATGCTTCCTTGGTTTTTCTGACTCAACTATCTGAAGCAGGAGTAATATGATAAGACTTATTCCTTATTTTCATTGATGACTCTCCTATGAGCATGTTATAGTAGCATTGTTTTAGTAGGCTCCAATCCCCATATCTCCATCAACTCTTATCTGTGCTTGCTTTCCACCCTTTTAGCAATCGAAGCAAAGGTAGTTTCCCCATTTTTGGTTTGTCTTATGCAGTTGAGTACAACATTGTAGGTTTTGATGTTCTATGTCAGTCCTTCCTGGCATAGAGAAGAATCATGAAATGTACAGTCTTCAAACTTGACATTGTAGGATTTGAATCCCTCCTTTTTAAGTGTCCAAAATGATAATATTTACCAACAAACAAAAATCCCCTTTCCAATGTAACTTCCAGTCAGACCCTATTAATATATACATTATCTTTTCTACCATCATCTGAATGCACATCTCCGATGAACTCCATGCTTTATTCAAACTCAAGTCAGCATTACTCTTATGATGATTAGATATAAGATGCACTGCTCATTTTCTAGTACCCGATTTACAATTTCACCTTCGTTCTCCATGCCTGTATTAACAGTTGAAATACCATATCGGATGATTTCATTAACAACATTTAGTTCCTCAGAGACCATTGTCATCTGATCATTTACCAAGTCGAAATGATTTTTTTCATCTGGGTCAACAAAAATATCTCTTTTAGCTAATCACACAAACAGAAGTTAACGTTAATTTATTATAATCAAGGACGGTCCAAATGATTACCCCTAACACGTAATTAACCAAAGAAAAGTAATATGACATATGATATATATGATTATTTGTCTCACTTAGGTTTGGTTGTGCTTTAATATTTTTAATATTGTAGAGAGAAGCGAGAAAAAAAAAAAAAAAAGACAAAGGGATGTTTATCGTAAAGTTAAAAACAGAAAACTATAGCAACTTCATATTAAGATTCAATTCCATAGTAGAACTGTATTCAATCCACCATAATATGATTAAAGAACTAATATTTTTATATATCTTTTTATTAAGTAAACAACTGTTAAATATGGAATTCACTAAAATAGTACTAATCAATTCATTTTTGGTTTTTTCACTTATTTCACCGTATATAAAAAAACTAATAACACTTATTTTTTTCTATCGTATATAATATAAGTGTTTTAATTATTTTTTATATGTTTTCCCATAATACATATTAAAAAATTATTATTTTTATTCATATAAAACATTACTAATTAAATATTGATACAAGTTCTATTAATTATTATACATAAAATAGATTTCTCAACATTATTTCAAGACAATCTTAAAAACAATAAATAGAACTCAAGATAAAAAGAAAAAACAAATAAACTCCAATAAAAACATAAAATAAACAACTCTTTATTTACTTGAACCTTCAAAATTCATTATTGAAATTATAAGAAAATTCATCTCAAAATCCTAAAAGTCAATGGAAGGTAAACATAACATAAAATAAAAGAATATACGCGAAGACACTTATGGAAGCCTAGCCGAACGAAGTCTTTTTATATAAAAATTAAACTGGATTTTTTTTTTGTCTTTTTTGTTGCTTTAATATTATGTTATTTCTAAATATCTTTTAAATATATATAATATCTACATAATATATTTAGTTATGATATAGATATAAAAGAATTTAAGAAGATATTGTCACATTTAAAAAGATTCGATAGTTATCTATTGATATTTTATAATATAATTAAATAAAATAATCATTTAAAAATATCTAAACATATATATTTGTTTCAAATTTTCTTTTATTAAAAGTATTATTGTACAATCAAAGCCTTTTCATATGAAAAAAATAGAGAAAATCACAAAGAATTTTTTGTTTTTCTATACTTTTTTTGTTATTTTCATATTATTCTTAGCTTGACTTTTTGAGATTTTGATTATTTTATAATTTTTGCTTAATTTTTGAGGTGTCATTGATCAATTTATATTTATATTTCTATGAGCTTATCTTTAGTTGAGTTGTACTAACACGCTTCAGAATATGCAAACAATATTTATGTGACTAATATGTTGTTTTTAACATATTTTTGTAACTTATTGTTGGTACAAACAAAGTCCCATATTAAATAAAGTAAGAGATGAATATGAGTTTATATACACATAAAATATTCTCATTGATAATACACATAAAATACCTCCATTGGTAAGAGGCCTTTTGAAATGATACTAAAAGCAAATCTGTGAGGGCTTGTCCCAAAGCAGATAATATCTTACCAGTGTTAAAGTGTGTTGAACCTCCCTACGGGAATAGTGCAAACAAAAATTTGTTTATTCTCTATACTAGTTTTGGGGATGTTGAAGAGCAAATGTATCTTGGTGATTTTAACACAAAATAAATTATAAGAAAATAAACAAATTATTGTAAAACTCAAATATGAAAAGATTCTAGCTTTAAGTGATGCGATACATACATCCTCAATTAAGATTTAATTAAATTTTTTATAGGAATTCACATGAAAGGTTAGGGAAAAAGTGTTATTTGAGTCTAACAAGATTGTTATGACAAAAAAATAATGTATTTAGAAAAAAAGGACATTGTGATCAATGTTTATTTGTAGTCAATCTTTCTGAAGTTGTTAATGAGTCTATATTTGAATAATTTGCTTACATTGACTCTTATGATATGTGGCATGCTATAGCATGAATTATGAATCGGTCGAAAGTTATTAAATTGCAATGAATATGATTAACATGCATGACCAATAAAAAAGGAAAATATGATATGAAGAATCTAAATTATCAAAAAAAAAATGCCATTTTTGGAACATTGAACTGAATTTAAGTAATGGCCTTTGTTCACATCCTGGATAGGTTCCATCGAGGAATCTTCTTCTCCTTTTGTTGCAACAAATTGAGTTGCAACACATAACTGAGTGCCATTTTTTTCCTGAAGCTCCACTTTCATAAGAGCAGTTATTCCTGTATCTCCCAATTTTCATCTTGCACCTTCAAAATACCATAAATACCCTTTTTATTAATAACCATTAGCGTTCGAAAACTAGTTAAGAAATTTACTTAACCGACGTTCGAAAGCCGATTAAGAAATTTACTTAACCGGTAACTGAAATGGAGATATTTGTTATCTACCATCTACTGACAAGGATGCCCTTCAACCTACCACATATGATTTTCATACACCTCGTTCAATGAATCAGGGATCTGATAAAGAAGGTATATAACCGCTATTGCACATCTCTGATATACAGACTACTTATTGATCAAAAGGTTGTGAAACATTTGTTGTCTGAAGTTATTTCTGTCTCTGTGATGATTTTGATGAATGGATTTGTTCAACGTCAAATCTTCAACATAAGCAACATAAGACAAATGCAATTGAAGGTAAATAGATTGATGAGAATTCCTGTTGCGGATGTTGGTAGAATAACTAATGAGAGGAATAATCAGCTAAATCCTCCTCATATGAACATTGAGAAGAAAGAACCCTTGAAAGTTCATGGGTTTACCACGATTGAACCTTCTAAAGTCATAAATCAGAAATCATCAAGCCCAAAAGGACTATGAAGAACAAAGGCCGCTTGAGAAAGAAAAAGAAGTAACAGCAAAAGCTAAAAATGGCCCTCATCGTCTAATGAAGTAGGATTTGATGAAAATCATGCTCCTCCACCTATCAAGGCATCAAAGGTTGAAGCGTCTAACAAACGCCCTAGACCTATCATGATGAAGGAAACAAAAGGCCAAGAAAGCGAGAAAGTCTTCTCCACCAAAGAACCGTCATTAAGAGAAATTTGACTCTAATGATGGACATGTTTTTACTGTGTTAAAGAAACCTGCAGAAAAATGTGCTATTGCAAAACCTCCTTCAAAAAGGCCCAAACTTGTCATCAAACACTCAACTCATCATGTGTCTATAGATATAACTTTTGATGCTCCATCCATCATGTTTGCCACATCAATCAGTCTGTATGTGGAACAAACCCTTGCCTTACCTAACCAACCTTCCCAAACACCCTTCAATCACCTTAATCAACCAGGCCTTCCTCACCCTCATACATACATGTACATCATGCATCACCTATACCATCTACACCCCCTTATTAATCACCACCATCGTCACCTCCACCAATAGAAAATCAGTCAACACAACCTTCACCCCCTCAAACTACAAGTCTAACAGAACCACCCTCACCTCCAAGGGAACCTACATCCTCCTCACTTAACAACCAATTAGCCATTATCACCACACCAACTGAATCTCTAAACAACCATCGTACCTTTAGTACTTGTACCTTCATACGTACCCATAAGCCTTACAAACACTTTAACTTTCCTCTTCTCTAGTTACCCTCAAACCTTTCATATATTCATCAACCCACACTTGAAACTCATCGAAATCTAAGATAATTTCCCTTGCCATAATGAAATCCTGAAGACTGTACAACCACCTCTACACCTTAGATAGAAAATTACCAACACACATTCTCACAAGCCTATCTATATCTTCAACAAAACTTCATCACAACACCTCCATCACCAACTTGAACACGTATACACTACCGTGACTTACAACCCATAACACCCCAAACCTTTCCTCTAGGAACCACTATAATGGAGTGACCTACATATGAACCCAAGAATACCCAACAAGCCTCATAATCTAAACCATCGACAAAGAAGTAGATAAGGAAGAGGATGAAGAGCCCCGTTAAGAACTTGAAGAATCTCGGAAGATAACATCCAATATTGGATTCTTTCAACCTGATGATGTCAGTTTCTATGGACCACAATCCATTGTTTCTCTAGTGCTATCCATCCATCCAAGATTGAATCTGCCTCCATACTTCTTCAAGCGGGTGTTCTTGACAATCATGAATCAATTGTATCATTCCAGGAGGATCAACAAAGTATCAATGAAGCCAAATGTCATTGCACCTAGATTGTTTGTTGTTGATAGAAAACCTCTAAAGATAAAAAAGACTGAGCTAATCAAAGATGTACACCTTGCTCCCACTCATCCAGTCTTCGTTGATCCTAAGAAGACTTAGAAATCAAATGATGAAACGAAATCTAACGAGTTAGATGCTTATTGATGTCGAGTCCGTACTCAACTCAAATTGCATGTTGCAATTAAGTGGAATATACTACGAAATGGCTCCTAAGTCGTCTCTCAAGTATCAATTTTGATTCCATCAAAGAATCAAACACATAATTGGGAGGGAGAGCATCTTTTTTTAAAAGATTACGAATTAAAATTAACACAGCAAATAACTTAGACTAAACATTGTTTAAAAATAGGTTGGATACAAGATCAATTGTAATGCTCCCAATCCCATATTAACAATAATTATTCGTTCCTCTCACTCCTAATTCAACACAAACCAATCAACTAAGCAAAGATTAATCCATTTTTCATAACAGCACACAATGCACTTATTTAATCAATTTTGCGCCACCACAAATTAAACAATTGTGGCTCTGATCAACTAAATATTAAACACAAATTAGACCACTGAACGTGAACTAAATTACAAGCACAAAACAAATTACATATCATGCAAAGTAAGAACAGAAAAATCAAAATGATACAATAATCTCAAGGAAAATAATGCAACCTCCCTAGTTACCAACCAAGCAGATTCAGCCTTCCATAAAAACAAATTGAAATCAGTGAGAACAAAAACATAACAATAGAGGCAAGAACAAAACAACAGAGTAAAAACAAAATAGCAGAGGAAAAACGAATGAACTGGAAAACAAAATTGGAATTAACACAAAAAAATGTATTCAGAAAGAGAGGAAAATGAAAAACAAAAAACGAAAAACCTATAGCTCCAACATTGTTTACGTTCTAGAGGAGAATCAAATATAAGATAAAGATACAATGACATCCAAATTTTAACAAATTTTTGACACCGGACACGTGTCATAAGTCAATTGGTCTGTGTGTTTAATGTTTAAAAAAATTAAAGCACACGGACCAATTGACTTATGACACGTGTCCGGTGTCAAAAATTTGTTATATAATGAAATAACATCTTCAAAGTGTGAGGTTGCATGGGTACGAAACCCTAGGCAGCAAGTCTAATTTGAAAATGGCCCAAGTCCAAAATGTGGCCCAAAATCATAAGACTGACCTAATTTACAATAAAAACGAAATGGACAAATCATACATGGCAGCTACTCTTTAAGTCTAGAATAAATTTCAAAAATTGTTCTGAAAATAATAATGTGAATAACTAATGCTCAGATAATTCAAATTAATTGAAACATAAATTATTGATCAAATTAAATCTAAATAAAAAAATTGAGAAAATAATGAACAATTAAACATAATTCACTAATTAAATTTCGTGCAAAAAACTAAATGAATAGAACAAAATAATGATTTATCACTTATCTCTATTGACAACAAGCAATTTTGCCAAACAAATGCATCTAGACCAAATCATGTGTCATCTAGTAATAACTTGCTTGAGATGATAGTGAAAGCATTACTCTTCCTAGGGTATGCACACTCGAGCCATATGAAGAATTCATCATTTTGATTATTCTAATGTTGCGTTCCTAGCAGACCAGAATACCATTGGATGACATCTCTTCAATGCATTACCTAAAGGGACAGATTTGTCCTCAGCAAATGGTCTTCAATAATAGTGCTTCCTTAGAAGAAGCCATGGGTCGTGCTGCAATACGTATGTTCAAAAACTCTGTAACGACAACTCTAAACGAAGAACTCTCCAATGATGCATCTCTAACGTACCCAATGAAGAAGAGATTTCAAGGGAAACCGCTATGGTTATTAACTCTTCACCTCCACAAACACCAAGCCCAATCAACCAAAACCCTGATCCAAGTTAATTTCTCTTCTTCATTCCTTCCTCACCCATATTTCAACCAAATTATTAATTCTTAACTAAGAATAATGTCATCTTCATAACATTTACTTCCAATAACCCATACTTCACCAAAAGTAAATATTATCAATTTTTTAATATAAATTACTCTTATTATTAACAGTGCCTTTTATATACATTTAAATGTTACTATTAAAAATATAATTATTTAATTTCAAATATAAATTATTTTTAATATCAAGATATTATATATTTTTATGCATACATATATATATATATATATATATATATAATTTAATTGCAGAAATTTAGTGTGCACGACCTCTAGACTCCATATTGTTTTATTTTATTATGTTAAGACTTAATTAATAATTTGATAAGGAAAAAACAAAATTTTCAACGTGGAACGATGGTTAACAGGAAAAAATGAAAGAAAAGAAGCTTATAGATTCAATTGGAAGAGATGGTGATGAGAGGTGGAGGAAGGTGATGAAAGGTAAAAGGAAATGAAAGAAGATATTAAATGAATTTTGACTTAAACATTAAGTTGTTGCTGTTGTTTCTTTTATTAGTTCCAGAGCGTTTAATATTTCATTACTTAAACTTGTCTATAAACGGCAATATTTTAATGAAAAATTTTGTAATAATTCCACTGAAACATAAAATCAATGAGTGAAATAACTATCTGAGAAAGTGAATTTTTTTGACAATTTAAAGAAAAAAAAAGGATAGTTAGAGGGACAAGGAATAAGTTAAAAAGAGGTGAAACATTATCCAAAGTTTTGTTTTATAGCATGTCACATCTCCCCGTTACTTTTGAAATAGTAACACCACTCATCTTTGTTTATTTTGATTGAAGATAGAATGTGATTAAAGCATGTACTGCGGAAAAGAAAAATACCCACAACCACCTTGATAGGGAACTTCATGAGTAAACCACAGTGGATACTGAAGCTTTGTCAAATTTGGCAGCTTTTAGATTATCCTTGGTTCATTAACATGTTGAGATTATCCTTGTTTTCATAATCCGGCTATTTTCTTTTTCACATAAAAATATTTCGGTTCAACTAAAAACATCAATCTAAAACGATAGCAGTTTGAATAGAAAGGAAAATTTCTTTAAATGATTTGAATCAAAAAATAACCTAACTTAAGTCTACCTCTACCTAACACAAGGCCAAAGACAAGAAGTTCAATTTCATTCATTTTACTCCCAATGGAAATAACTCATTCATTGTATAAAGCAAATGTTGAACCCATCTTTCCCAGAAGGACACATCTCCCCTCACTTCTCTTTCTCTATGGAATTGTAAAACTAAGCAACAAATAAAAACCTCAACAGTTTGAACAATTTCATTACAATCTTTTCAAACTTTTCTTTCTGGCATCTATCTTCTTCTTGTCCACCAGAGCTTTTGCTTCCTTCTTCTGAGGTGCAGAAGCAGTAGAAATCACTGTAGCAGAAGTAATCACAGAGGTGGCAGCCTGTTCCTGACTATTTCCTCTTGTTGCAGCAGGTACTGGCAGTGGCAATGCAGCACTCGCTGAAGTGGTTTTAACGTCATCACCAAGTACAGAGGTGTTTGTCTGATCAACATTCAGAGCAGTAGTTGATTCAGAGATAGCTCCACTCTTGAATTTGGGCTTTGGTTTTGCATGGATTCCAGTGTAAAGCCTGCATGCCACAATTGGGGAGGGAGAGTGTTAGGGGGTTTTATGAATCATGTATGAAAAGTAATGTTAAAATGCCAAAATAGTATGGCTGTACAAATTCAGGAAAATTGATCAAAACTAACAAAAAACGTAAAAGTTATAAATTAAAATTAATGTACACCTCCATGAAAACATAACCAATGATATGCCCTAAGGTCTCATTTCAACTCGTGTGAACTTGGGCAGCTAAAGAAACATAGATTAAATGAGGTAGAGCCTGTTTGTTTGAGATACTTTTCAACAGGACACTGGCCACAACATTGAGATAACAACTTACTATGGCTGGGACCAAATTAAAAGAATGAGTCCAAAATAAGGAATGAACTCTTTTCTCTCAAACACCAGAGGTGTTGGCCACAACGAAAAAAACAAGTTGGTATTCAAGATCACAATGGTAAGTTTAAATGAGGTAATACAGAAATAGATATATACAAGTGTGCAGCTGATGAACTTCAGCAGACAAAGAAAGCAATCATTATTTGAAAGACTTCAGAGCATGACTAAAACAAAGGAGGATGCAATTGAAAAGGAACGCATTTATTATATTAAAAACCATATCTAACAAAGTATATAAACTGCTCTATAGCCAATGCCATTCACCCACTCATTAGTAATATTCTAAGCTTGGTAAACACCAAAAGTTTCACATTAACTTTTCGAATTCCCCATAAAGAAATTATTTGACAGGAAAAACATCCTTGGACAACTTACCTAGCATGTCTAGCATACTCGTCATAATTTTCAAGCAGCATTTTACCAGCCTGTTCATTTAGGGCTGATTCTGGATATGGTTCAATCAATAGACACCTAACAACCTGTTCAATTTGGGAATGGGTGTTAGCATATATGAAGAGCAATCTAGCAAAACTTAATAAATGAAGAATATCTAAAGCACTTACAATAAGAACATGACGTAACCCATTGCTAGGATTCCAATCCTTTTTAAGTGTGTTGACACAAATCTCTCCATTGGTTGCAATGTTCGGATGGAAAATCTTAGTCAAGAAAAAACCTACAAAGTTGAATTCAATAGTTACATACGTTTAACAGCTATTGCAGCATACAAAGAATATATGTGATCCTGTAGAGCATATATATGTCATTTTGTTAAATACACAATAAACTCCACCAAACAAAAGAGTCTCCAAAAACAAAGAATAACCAAATTAACATCTCAAAGCAATAAACTAAACAGTATAGTTCTGTCTAAATAATGTAACTAGCAGATTATAAGATTGTCCATAAGGGAAGTCTAAAACACACCTTTTGGTGGAGAATGAGGAAAATCATGAGACAGCAAAAGCTTCATGCGGAAAACACCATTCTCATAAGGAGTTCCAGCTGCAAAATAATATACTCCAGTTCATCAAATTCCCTACCAAATGATGCACAATCTCACAACATAAACATGAAGCTACTTACCCGGGCCTTCAATGTCAGCAAATATAGTTGAAAAATCATCATCGTTTACTACAACTTTAATACCATCGGGAGGGGACTCATCGAGATTTTTCAATTCCTTGGCAAGTTGCTTTATAACATTTGGTGGAAGATTTTCATTAGTGGCCTAGAACAAAAGCATCATATTACAATGTAAGAATACTAAACACCTTAACAAAATGGAATTTAAAAGTCGTGACAAATATTTAATAATAAAATGCCAGATTAATGCTCCATGAGCTGTATTAAGATAGCTCCAGTCATATGAGCAAAACATTGCTTACCATCGGTACAAAGAAACCTGCTTTGTTCTGACACTAACGAGGAGTGGCCCTTTTCAAACTGAATTATCAATTTGCGGCTTAGAGCAAAGAATCCAATCAAACGAAAGAAAAACTGCCTGCAGATGCATTTTTATCAGGAATGAGTGAAAAGTTCGGTCAAATTATTATGTACAATGATGGGACTCATATATACTAGAATTAGAACTAGGGGGGAGAATTGGCCATAAAATGAGTTGAACGGAAAATCATGAATCAAGAATCTCAAATAACCTAAAGTAATCAACTGAATGAAAACCAGTAACCCATTTATCAGTAATTCCCCTTCAGAAAAACCATCGAAACACAAATAATCAATAGTAAGTTGTGAATCAAACTCATTTTTTACAATCAAAAAAAGAAAAATTCTCACACACACACAAGAACATTAAACACATCTGTGGTTAGCCCCTTCTCAGACACTTAAACACAGCAAATAACTGAGTTAAAAATATTTGTCCAACCAATCGCGTGAAAAAACCCACATGTACATTTAAGCAAAAAAAGCAATAGCAACCAAAATTGAGATCCTGACCCGAATTACATCACTCACAACAAAACCCTAGATATACTCAAGATTTTATTTTTCTAAGAGAGGAACTCACTTTAATGCAAAGCAAAAAAATATTAAAAGAAGAAGAATTAGAACAATGAAAGCCTTTTTTTTAACAAGAGGGCAAAGGACTGGGGCAAAACCCTACTGGGTAAATGAAACCCCCAGAATCTCAATAATCCCAATCTAACAAGAAACAAAACATCCCACAAAAAAAAATTACTTATTTGATTAGAAAAGCATCAATTTACAGGGCATGACACTTAAAAAATTCTGGATATCATCAACACCTCCAATTGAACACAGATTTCAACCCAAATAGGAAAAATACATTTGAATGAAACCCAATTCGATGAAAAACATGCAAAGCCCACTAGAGCAAAATCAAATGAAACCAGATGAGAATTCACCTGCAAAGAACAGAAGAAGCTTTTGGAGGTGCCAGAGGAGAGAGAAGAACAAGAGAGAGTGTGAAAGAAAAAGAGAGAGAGAGAGAGAGAGAGAGGGAGGGAAGCACAAAAGCGATCTCTCCTTGGAATGAATGAATGATTGATTGTGTAATTTGATAACACAAAGTTTAATATTTATTCACAAGCTGGGAAATAAAATGGAGATGCCATTAATTATTTAATTAATTAATATTTAAAATTTTAGTAAAGTCATTCAATATCAATATCGATATAGTAATATTTTTAATAAAAATATTAATTGCTTGTTCGAAAATAATGTCTATAAAATATTTATTTTTGAAAAGACTTGTTGCTTAATCCAGATCTCCTGAATATGTAGACGTTGGCTACTTCTTGTCTACTTAAATTAGATGGTTCCTCCACGCGCTCTGTCTGCCTGTGCATCCCACTTTCACCTTAGAACCGTAGGATTTATTAACGGTACAATGATTTCAAACTAGGAAAACAATTATTTTTTTTAAATCCTCTTTCTTGTTTTAGGATATGTATTAAATAAATATTGTCTGTATAACAAATGAAAATATTCATTACATAGTTTGATTGGGTTAGAGAGGAAAAATAAAAAAAAATAACATAAAAAAGTTTACAAATATGACAAGTAATATGATAGAAGAAACTATGAAAAAGGTCAAATAAGATAAAAAAAAAAATCCATGATAAAAGTATTGAAACTGAGACGACTTCTAATAAATTGCTACTTGGATTAAATTAGAAAAAAACTATAAACAGTAAATATGTTAATGATGTAAAAGATTTTTCTTTTAATAATGTATAGGTTTTATAAATCGCTATTCCTCCACAAAAATTTTACAAGTTAGGTTTATTCAATTTTGTGCCTCAAAAAACTTATTTTAAAATTGTATTATAAATATTGTTAGGCGATTGATTAAATAAAATTAAGATAATTATAAATTTTTTTTTTTTCTGTATTTCTCATATCATGAATTTAATTTTAATAATTTTTAATACAAAATTTATGTTAAATTAATTATAAATCTTAAAAGCATATTTATAAGTAGTTAAGAGATAATCTATAATTTATCTTATTTTGATACATTTTTTTATATGTACTCAAAGGTCTTTTCTCCAAATATGTAAATCAGTCAAATTATTGATTTTATTAATTAGTGAACCAATTATTTAATAAACTAAAAAGAAAAGTAAACTTTTGATGATACTTGACTAAGATTTAAATCCAAATTTTAAAAACACCATTAGATATTACACACATAAGATAAAAAGAATTCACATATAGTGTACTTAAACTTCTTTATTAACTTTATTATTTATCTTTACAAAATTTTGTGTTAAAATAAAAAATTTAGAATGACATTTAAGATATTATTTGTTAAAGTTAAGAAATTATTATAAAAAATGGGTAAGAAAATTATTGACATATAAATATATTAAATAAATAGAAGTCAGACTTAACGGATTTTTTATAAGTTAAACTTAAACTTTTAATTAAACTTAGTTCAATAAACGGGCTAAATTTAAGTCATTAATTTTTTTAATGAAACAATCCCGGTTACTAATTTCGATGGTCTAATTATCACTTAAAACGAAGGTATATTACAAAATAAAACTAAAAACAAAAATTAGATAAAAGCATAGTTTTACTTTTATTCATTCAAATTACATATACATTATTTCAGATTTTATATATATATATATATAAAGAATTCATATATAATGTACTTAAATTTTTTATTAATTTTTATATTTATCTTTAAAAGAATTTGTGTTCTAAAATAAGATTAAAATCTTAGAATGACATTTCAGATATTATATTGCTAAAATTAGGGAGTTATAAAAAAACTTGTACGAAAATAATCGATGATATAAATATATTAAATAAATCGAAGTCAAAAGTCAAACTTAACGTACTTTTGATAAGTTAAACTTAATCTTTTAATAAGCTTAGTTAAATATATGGGAAAAATTTAAACCATTAAATTTTTATATGAAACAATTCCCGTTACTAATTTCAATGGTCTAATTATAACTTAAAGGTGCAATACAAATTAAACAAAAAAAAAAACAAAAATTAGATAAAAAAAATAGTTGTACTCATTAGGTATAAATTATTTCATATATTTTTTTCTAACTAAACATACAAAATTAATAATTAGTTTAAATATGTAAATCTCAATTCTAATAGTATAATACTAGTTTAAATATTAAAATGATATAATACTATTAAAATAAATATCACATTTAATAATCAAAATAGATAATTTAGAATTGGTTTAATCATTTCGGACATCCCTAATTCTGCAGGTTTGTCTCAAATAGGTCATCGTATTCTAAATACTCTCAATGAGGTTTTTTATTGTGAAAAATTGAATCAAATTAGACTTTACCGTTAATTAGGTTAAATGACATTAAAAATTATGATGCGTGGCTTGATGCAATAAACAAATTTTATTGACGTGACAAACTTATCACCTGAGATGGATTTATTTTATTTACAGTTTTAAAAAACTTTAATTAAAACAATACGCAACGTTTTATTTAGGGAAAATGGTTGAGTAAGAGAAGCAAAACCCAACACAGGGAATGCTAAGAAACGAAGGTGATGACGAGGGTCCATATGAGACCCTTGACCAAGTGCGAGGAAGAATCGAAGGAAAGCCGTGAGGAAAGGAGGAAGAAGTGGAAGAAGAGTTTAGGACGCAAGAGGAGGAGGAGGTGTCGTAGGAGAAAGATGAGAGAGAGGGGTAGTCGGTGTTTCGGTGGAAGACAACGAAGATGCCAAAGGCGAAAGTGAAGATGACGAAGAGAAGGAAGAGGACGAGGAAAGGGGGGGTCCTTGAACGAGCATGGACCTGAATTGTAAGTGATGTGAAGGTATTGTTGGTTTGACTCTGATTCTTCCTTCATCGTCGAAGATGCCAAAGAAGGGTATGGGGGGTTTCGACATAAAGGGTTGCGATGCCGAGGATTCGAATGGAGAATCGCCTTTGTTGTTCAGATCCTCGCTGCCACCCATCATGATAATGCACCCCCAACAAACTCTCTCTCGTCCGCTCTCTCTCTCTCTAAGAAATTGTTGTACTTATTTCGTAGCTGTTCTACCTTAATCATTATCTTCATAGTCACTGTTGTTCTCTGTATTGCGCGGTCTTCTATTTATCTTCTCATCTAGGTGCGATATTCTTCAAAGGTTGTAGCTTTTCGAAGATCACAAGGGATTTCTGAGACAAACCCAGAATTTGCCACCAGATGGTGAAATGCCCTTTTTCCAATCACTCGCGTTTCGATGACATCATCAAAAGTTTAGAAACTTCTCAATTACCACCAACTCTCTTTTCTGAATCCACGTTTTGCTTCACAGAGAACATAACTCTTTCATTTCATAATTTCTATTTGTAAATTGTTAATTTGTTATGTTCAATCCAAATACACAAAATGAAATTTTGTACGAAGTGTAAAATTCTCCTCACGAATAGTATACTGCAGATTTTATTTTGTAATTTGGGAAAGGCTGGTGGATCTGATGGGGAAAATAAAGTGCAATAAAGTTTTGAATTTTGTAGTTTCAATTACGTATTAATCTAGGCTGGGTTAGGGTTCTTGATCTGCGAACAAGGAAAGAGCAAAAATGGGTTTGGGTTAGGGTTCTTGATCTGCAAACAAGAAAAGAGCAAAAATGGGTTTAGATGACAGTGGTCGTTTGATGCGGTGAAGGAGAGATGAGATGGCAGAATGAGTTTGATTAAAAGTCTTATTTTCGTTAAAATCTCTAAGTTTTAATCAGTTTTCCTAAATGAAACATTGGGTTTTAATTTAATTAAAGTTTTTTAAAACTGTAAATAAAAAAACATTGTGTTTGATTACAGTGAATTTTTTTAAATAAATAAATAAAATAAAGCCAACTCAGATCACCAATGTTTGTCATGTCAATACCACTTGTTTATGTCCTCAAGCCACGCATTAATTTTTTTAACTCCGTGTAGCCAACTTAACGACAAGGTCTAATTTGAATCAATTTTTCACAATAAAGGACCTCATTGAGAGCATTTAGAATACCATAACCTATTTGAGACAAACCTGCACAAATAGGGATGTCCAAAATTATTAAACCTTTAAAATTTAGAGTATGTCGTTACATTTATCCTAATAATAAAATTAATCAAAACTCTAAGGAAACTAAGTAAGGTAAAGAGACTCAAGGTCTTTCAAAAAGGTTCTATGAAATAATAATTATAGTTACTAGATAGTTGAATGACCATTTCCCTCCTGAAATATATCAACTCATGTTTCTTTGTTCACATTAATAAAAGTCATCGTTGCAAAAAAAAGAAGAAGCAAACCAACAAAAATAAGGTAAGTTAATTTTCAAAAGAGGTACCATATATCAAAATTCAAGTTATTACAAACATATTAACTTTCAAAAAGATATACATTTCATAAATAAAGATTATTCTAGACTCGATTATTCGGATATATGCATTGATATCAGATCCTTGACAGTTTTTCACTTGTGGTCACATTTACTGCTTTATAGAGACATTGCCAATAAATTTCACCTATTACACATAAGATTAGTCCTCCCACCGTCATATAAACCTTGGAACTGTTGTTGAGAATGTTGATAAGGGAAACACTGGTTTAGCTAAACTTTAATCTCACAGTGTTATGGTTTTTCATGATGACAACACATTATTAATAACACATGTATTGTTATGTATTACATGTTCAATTCTTTATTGTGAATGAAATCTTGAAAAACATGTTTGTGTTGATTTTCATATATGTATGCATATTCACTGATTTTATACTTGATACATCATTTGTTATTGCATTACATATGTTTCAATAAAGAAAACTATGTGCACTTTGTTAAACTTATATTGTGTGGCAAAACTGCAAGTTTTAAGTCGACTTTATTATGAAGCAAGTTGATTAAAACTCGTGACTTTGTACAGATTTTCAAAAACAGTGTTGTGAGTAATTTTGCAATGAAAAGTTTTTCAAAACTGATTTGAATTGTCTAAGTCGACTGCATGCGCAGTGAATTTGACTGAGTTAGTTATATGTTTTGAAATTTTGTTAATGCTTATGAACTATAACGACTAGATTTCAATTCTATGTTCAAGCATTAAATGCAAGTCAACTGAATTAAATGTGTAATAAATTTGGTTGTTATGACTGCTACTATTTGTTTTAACTGTTATAATTGTCTAATGACAGTCGACTACATTAGTGGCAAAGTCAACTACAGGAGCATTTGTTTCATAGAAAACTATAAATAGACGTGTTTCTGTAATTCACAAAGAGAGAATGAAACTTTGATTATTCTAAAATTTTCATTTGTTGTTTCAGACTGTGATCTTTGTGAAAAATGCTTTAAGAACTCATCAAGAAAACGAAGGAGATCTTTCTTTGAAGAGTTTATTTAGGAGAAAGAAAATTGTTCTTACTGATCAAATTTTGCACTGTTGGTGTTGATCATATTGATCAAGACTTTATCAATCTATTGGAGATTGGACTGCCCTGTTGGGATTACAGGAAGAGAACGTGGAGTTCTGTACACTTTAAGGATTGTGTGGGTTGAAGATTGCAGAAGAGAGGATATCTTGCAGCAGATCTTTGTGTTAGTGCCTATACTTTTAGTTAGAGAGTTAGAGAGTTTGTCTATATTTTGACGTGCAGGTCTCTATAGAAATCTTGTGTAAAAACCTTGACTAATATAATGCATTGGCTTCCTGGTTGTGAAAAGACACTGGATGTAGGCATTGAGACCGAACCAGTATAAAAACTTTGTGTTTTTTTTCTCTTTCCCTACACTCTTTACTTTAAGTCGACTTTACATTTTGCACAGTCAACTTTATTTTTCCGCTGCACTTATACTTCTTATTCTTGCAATTCAAGAAACTTTGTAAAGTTTTATACTTTGCAAAAAAGATTTTAAAAAGACTCTGATTTTTGAACCTCACCAATTCACCCCCCTCTTGGTGTTGAAACTGAGCCATCCTGTTTCCAACATGTTCAAAGACTAGGATTGATAACGATTTAAAACACCGTTATTTGTTATGTGATTTTGACACTAAAAGCACCCTTTTTCACTTAGAAACTTGCTTGGACTCATGCGTTTTCAATAAATTGTGTGAATAAGAGAGTTGAGGTTGATTTTAACAGTTTTCTAACAAATTCCCCTTGTTTTGACAAAGATTGAATCAATACTGGAAGAAGAAGTGAAAAGCCAAGAAGATGGAGCTCAAAAGGGGTCAAAAAGGCACCAAGAAAAGGGAAAACCCGAAGCCTAGGCGACAGGAATCAAAAACAGCTCATCCAAGATCACCGTTGGTTGCCCGGGCGTCGGGGCCGTCGCTCGGGCGACGGACGCTCGAAGCTTGGGCATCCAAAACTGACGCCCAAGCCCCACATGAACCCCAATTCACGCTTGGGCGAGCTCCTTGCGACGCTTGAGCATGATTTCACGTGGATCGGGCCCTGATTCTGCTCTGATTTGATTCTTTCGGATCGGGCCGCACTTTGGGACACATCTGACACTATTCAAAGGACCATGAGGCTCTAGGTTTTGCATCCCTGGCAGAAGAGAGAATAGCAATACACTCCTAGACAATTCTTAGTCCTTTCATTCTTTTTTTCTTCCATTGTTCATAGGTTCCCCCATGTCTTTGGGGAACTAATTTCTATTTTTTGTTAGGGGAATGATGTAACCTTGTAAACTCTCATGTATTTGAATTGAATCTTAATTCTATATGTTTTATTTCATTATTTGTTAGAGTAATTCATCTGCTTTATTCTTGCTTATACAATAGCATTATCTGTGAGTTGCATGAGTGTCGGGAGGTTCCTTTCAATTGAGGTCCTTGTTGAATTACTCCTAAGGGTTATATTGCTCAGGGATGAGGGTATGAGTCTTATTCGTCTTAACCTCTTGATCTTCACATCTTTTTACCAGGAATGCTAGGAATTGTATGAACTAGTAATTAGGGACAGGCTTATTTACCGAGGGATCGGGTTTAAGTGGTTTAGTGAGGGACGTTGGCATTAATGAATAAAGAAGAATTCTTATATATATGAGAGGGAACTTGGTGAAATCTAACCCCAACAACATACTCATCTCATATAAATTAACCTTCATTCATCTCTGTGCTCTTTTGCCACGGATCGATTTTAATTTGTGTTATTTTATTATTTTTGCAATACAACCCATGATCTCTTTTATTTTAAGTCTTAATTAATCTTGTTTTCACAAAATTGTTCAGCGCTGAGAGTCCTCTGGGATACGATACTTGGTCTTACCATTTTATATTACTTGTGCGACTCGGTACACTTGCCGATTTGCCCCAACAAGGATCTCTTACAACTCTAACCACATAACTCATCCTCCTCTATATGAGTTTGGATAGTTATTAGAGTGTCAAGATAATCTCCAGTAGTGAATCCTTACATCAATTCATACACTAAAGAAACTTAAGTTTAATCCACCTTGGATCAGCATACATTATCCTCAAACAGTTCACATACATAGATAATTATAGTACTAACATTCCACTATCATTAAAATTATATCATAAACATATAAATCTCATAAAGGATTGAAACACATTGTTAGTTCCACCTAGCGAGAGAAAACACTCACTCAACGAGTTGTACCTAAAGGCTCACACACTTAGTGAATGGATTTATCATCCAGTGACACTAGAACTAGAACAATTTTGTTAATAAATCGCCTAACGAGCCCAGTACACACCCAACAAGAGCGCCACTGGAGCTTTGAGGATTTTATGTAACAAAGTTCAACTAACGACATTAGATAGTGCCCAATAACAACCAAGTCTATGAATTCTCATACTTCGGAGTCGTCCAGTGAGAATACTCACACCTAGTTATCACCAAGTTAGTGAACTCTCTAACTTTGGTGTCACTCAACGATGCAATATGCAATCCTCACCTAGCGAGTCTACATAATGTAGAAATATTAAAACCTGCAATTCCAACCAGTTTAACACCATAAGACCACAATTCAAGCTTCATAAAAGTATTCATCATACCAAATGCGAATTTCAGACACTCACATTAGCAAACATAACACATCATACAATAATTTCTATAAAAATATTAAAATTACTATGATGCATAAATAAACCTACAAGATAAACACTCTATAATTTAATTCACAATTCAACACAGTCAAAACTTAACATTTTAGCATAAACTCATTTATCAAAGATATCTTAAATCAACCAAATAGTTCAACTTAAACAAGTTAAAAATTAGCTTCACTTACTTGTTTTAACAGTTTTAAGTGCTTTAAACACCCAAATACCTATAACACCATAGGATGCTCTATCTACACAGAAACATCACAAGGATTATTATACCATATCATTATGATCACTGATCAACAAAGATTCATATTGATGACTCTAAGGTCATATGCAAACACAAGATACTCACATCCCAAAGGAAAGCAAATTTGAACCTAACAAAAAGGATAGAAAACAATTTACTCAAACAGAGAAACTGGTCAATTGGATTTGAAGAACTCGTCGAAAAGATCACTTTAGTAGTCTCAGATCTCCAAATAGAGGAAGAGAAAGTAAGAAAGAGTAACGATATGGCAGAGAACCCTAGAAAATTGATTTCTAGAGAGAGAAAATGTTTTAAAGTAATGAAACTCATTTTTAAGAGACATGAAACATTGAATGAAGGTTTGAAAGCTAAGGAGGCAAGGCAATCTCATAAGTCATTGGTTTAATTCCCCTCAATATCTTATATGGAATAATGAACTTAGTAGAAAACTTCCTTGAATGAATAGCCCTTCCCACACCAGTGGTTGGGTTACCCTCAAGAAGACATGACCTCAATTGTAAACTTCAAAGGTCATCTTCTCTTATCAGCATACGACTTATGCCTACTCTGTGAGGCCTTCATCCTATCTTGTATCGTCTTCACCTTTTCTGTTGTCTACTAGAACAGCTTAGGCCCATTAACACTACCTTGTATGGTGTCAATGCTTACTTGATAGCTATTGTTGTAGGTGAACTCCACCAAGGGTAACTATTCATCTCATCCACCTAGATAATCCAACACATAGGCTATAAGAAAATCTTTATGGTCAAACCATTCTTAACTGCCTATCTATTTGAGATGGTAGACAAAGCTCATCCTCAACATGCTACCCAAAGCATCCTACCAACTATCATGCAACTTCCAACTATAAGGTTACCTAAACCTACGTATGCTCCTAACATGGCATAATTATTTCCTTATGTGTGCCCCATTAAGATGAACGATGATACGAAAAGGAGTACTTGAATGCTTCTACTAGATGGGGATTGTACCAATATGGAAGGGACTCACCATTGAAGGAGGAGATTGTTAAAATTCCAAGTGTGAGTCTAAGTCCCACATTGGGTAGAAATGAGAAAGTAAACCACCATATAAGGTTGAAGATCCATTAACCCATTGCCTTAAGGTTTTTGGTAGAAAGTGATGTCAATCCCTTATGTGGTTGGACTTAGGTCTCATTGATGTGTTATCTCCCCAATGAACCCCCTCTTCTATAAACCCAACAAGTGGTATCAAAGCTAGGTTAGGCTCAAACGAGTACAATGGTTCATGTATCGAAAGCCTTCATAACAAAGGATTTCAGGTAAGTGTGTCTCGTTAAGATGAACAGTGATACGAAAAAGGATACTCGAATCCTTCTACTAGAGGAGTAGTGTACTAATGCGGAAAGGACTCACCATTGGATAGAAATGAGAAAGTAAAGCATCATACAAGGTTGAAGATCCATTAACTCATTCTCTTAAGGTTTTAGGTAGAGAGTGGTGTCAATGTCTTATGTGGTTGGACTCGGGTCTTATTAATTTGGTATCTCCCCAATGAATCTCCTCCTTTATAAGCCAAACAATTCTACCCAATGCTAGTAAAGTAAGTGGTCAATGTTTGAGTGGTGCCCGAACGTTGCACTAGAAAGTTGTCATTTTCCTATGAGTTTTAGTTGATCAATTTAACTTTTCTTAAGCAATTGTCCACTAAATACAACTTATAAAATTATAGTTTAAACCTTCTTTAGCTCAAGAATCCTTAATTTAATCAATCACAAGTCTTAGAGAAAATTTTTCATCAATAATCAAGGTTACCGAATTCTAAAACAAAAACCATACTCAATTTCACTTATTCACACAACTACAATTTTCTTAATCACCAATTAAATTCACAATCTACATCAACCAATTCATACCATGCATTAAAATTCCAATTCACAACTAGCCAAAATTTCACATCAAACAGAATCACCTTTAAATAACTAACTTCTCTTTCATGGTTAAGGGCACAAAATAGTCTCTTTAACTCTAAACACCCTTAATCACATAAATAGTCAATATCTACACAAAGAATTTATCAAAGATTTGATCATACTCTAAGGATCCTATTTGAACATAGACTGGTTAAAAGTTCCTAAACCATACATGCAACCTCATGCCCTATGCATGCAACCCAAAACCAAACTACTCTAAACAGAATAAAACAAGAACTTATTCTATTCAACAAAGGAATCAGATAGAATTCGAGGTTTCTTTGCCAAAAATCTTATTAAACACTCTAATATTCAAAAGGACAAGTAGAAAATTAGAAATTATAAAAAGAAAATAGAGAAAAAAATAACTTTTATAAAATATTAAAATGTATCTTATAAAAAGTTTATCCCAATTAAAGAAATTTTAAGGGAAAATATGTTTTTCCTTTAAATAAAGAAATCAAGACTGATTTCTTATTTTTAGGATTGTTGAAATAAGTTATGAAAATAAAAATAATTGAAACCAAATAGTTAGAATCAAAAGAATTATTTTGAAAAAGAAGACAAGAGAATCAATGTTCAATTCAATGTAATCTCGTCACTATTATATTTTTTTGTTGTCAAAAATAGTTTTTACGGACAATATTACTTTTATGAAATTTAATATCTATATTATCTTCAATGTAGTCATTTTCTATTTTTTTTTAATATGTAATAAATAACTTAATTAAATACCTAGGTGTATGAAGCATATTTAAATTAATAATCTAATATACAAAATTTATCATTAAAAGATTAAAACTATTTTTTTTTTTTGAAAAAATAAGAACATAAGTGGGGCCCAAAAAGAGGTCATAGAGTTCCATGAAGAAGGTGAATAAAGACTTGATATCTCTTAAAAATGATGGAAAGAAAAGAGCCATAGAATGTATAGAGGTCCCCAAGAAGCCACGGTGTATGCAGCAGCCCACCAGCTCCTATTCAGTAGTAGGCTTGCATATCCAATACCTACTTCCAAGTCAAATAAGATGGTTGTTGGAATACATTAAAAAATATGGTGGGTGTGGGTAGGTAGCTACAACCTTTAGTCTTCATAAATTCCAGTTCCTACAAATATGTCAGTTTCTCTGAGGCAGAGGATAAACAAAGATGGAAAGAGAAAATGGAAAGAAGCTCAAAATACTTTGCCTCCATGGATTCAGAACCAGTGGTAGTTTTCTTAAAAAGCAGATCAGCAAATGGGATCCTTCTCTATTCACTCAATTTCACATGGTAGTCAATAATTTTTACTTTTTTACTTTTTTACTTTTTAATCTTCCCATCTAAACTGTATTAATGCCACAGGAATTCCCAGATGGTAACTACCCTGCTGGAGGGAAATCTGACATAGAAGGAATCTTCCCTCCACCTTACTATGAGTGGTTTCAATTTGAAAAGGTAGAAATACTTTATCCTCCACTTTTTCATTTCAGATTTGGTGGATTATTTGTCAAACTTCACTTGCCTTGGTTTTACTGGAAATTACTGAACATATGTATATATACACAAATCTTGCCCAGGACTTTACAGTGTACTTTAACTTGGAAGAATGTATCACGTACTTATGCGAATACATTACAGCCAATGGTCCCTTCGATGGCTTTCTTGGCTTCTCACAGGTAAATGCTCATCATTGCTCCAATATTCAATCCCTTCAGGATTTCGCAGATGTATATTACTGTCAGAAAAATTCCTAATTTGTGATAGACACAATCTATCTCTATAATTCAGCGTCAGCTATCCGATGCAATAAATACAAAATGTTCAGCTAGCCTATTATCCTAATTATGGAATAAAATATGTACGAGAAATTATCCTATCCTGATAATTATGGAATGTAATGAATTCTCTGCTGGGGAAATGAAATATTATCCTGAGCTCATTCCTGTTTGACTATGGCATTATTTGAGCATACTTTAATAGATTGTGACAATTACTATTATGTATAAACTACAACTAACTCAGCTTTCTCCCTTCTTTATGTAAATCAGGGCGCAACTCTTTGTGCACTTTTGCTTGGTTACCAGGCACAGGCAAGGAAAATACTTCTATAATTTGATCTTTGATTTAATTTGAATCACAAAATTCTAACTATTGAGCACGAAATTAACAGGGAAAAGTGCTAAAGGAGCATCCACTCATAAAATTTTTTATATCAATATCAGGAAGCAAATTCAGAGATCCCAGCATATGCGATGTTGCCTATAAAGATCCCATCAAAGCTAAATCTATTCATTTCATTGGGGACAAAGATTGGCTAAAATTGCCTGGTGAGGATCTCGCATCTGCATTTGACAAACCCCTAATATTGAGGCACCCCCAGGGTCACACTGTACCACGATTGGGTAGGTTATTCATCTTCTCTCCGCGTTTATTGGTAATGCTTTTTACTCTAGAAACTGAACTTTCATTGTCTTATCGCAAACAGATGAAGTGACCACCAATCAATTGAGAAACTGGATTAACGAGGAAGTCCTATGCCAGCCAAAAGTTGGCGTCTCAGTTATTGAGCACGGAAAAGATCATGAAAAAGAAGTCAGGAGTACCAATCCAAACAAAGTTGAAAACGGTGTATGAATAAAAAAGGATTCTGGAGATCAGGATTTCCATGGGAAAGCACATGAATTTCTTATAAATACTATATTATTAGGTGATTCATATGGACCTGTTTTCTGTTGTCTTGTATTTAATAATGTTATTATGCATGACTGGTGATTCCTATGTACCTGTTTTGTGTTCTTGATATTTAATATTGTACTATGTATGAGTGTTTATTCAGGTTGCCTTACTATTAAACATTTTACTACGTGTGACTGGATGGTCTTTAATGACTAAAAAGGAGAGGGGGAGACCTTAATGTACTCTGCTCAGATATATTCAGCACAAAAATAAAATTAGACTAATTCCCCTTGAATCAATCATGAATGTTTCAAACAATTATATTTTATAAAACAAAAACATGAATCACAAGTTGGGTCTCGATCTGATTCCACTATTGGTGCAATACATCCCTAACTCTCCACAATAGCTACATAAATTCACATGACAAAACTGCAAGCTGGGACAACAAAACAGAACTCTCGCGACAGACCACGGTTTAACCAACTCTGTTGCTGATAGTTTGATAAAGAGATTTAAGTTGTGTGTTCCATTTGTCTACGGCAGTATACTTCTTCATTCCTTTCGACCTGAACATGCATTTTTAATGTTAATAAAAAAAAGTTTTATACTGACAAAATTAAGAATAAACTAAATACATTAGAAAGAAATCAAACATAAAAACTAACCTATCCGAGCGTTCTAAGAGCCGGTTGACTTGATCAATGTGTCCTTGAATTCTGTTATCCAAGATGAGCGATACCAGTAGCTGCTCGACATCATTCTCAGGCACATTAAGTTCCTGCAAATTAACAGGTTTTGTTGCATAAAATCTATTAGACTAACGGTACCTTAAGTGACTCTTAAATCAACTCGACAAATAAGAGGAGAGAGATAATAAAGGAAGAATACACAGAATAATCAGAGACTAGATGGAATAGTTTTTGTCAGCATTTACTGACTACTTTTTATAGAAAAAGTGTATCTGACTCTTCAGTTTCCTTCTGATGAGAGTAAAAGTGTAGTGTGAGTACATTTTTACCTTAGATATAAACGGGATCCTGATCCTCGTATATGGTTTGATGAGCTTCAGCAAGACTTGAGTTCTGATATTCTTTAGCAGATCCTCAATGTAATTTCTAATAAATGGGTCATCCATGATGGTTCGTCTGTTACTCTGGAAAGAAAATTAACCATATCAAATTCCAACAAATATTTCATAAATACCAAGAAACATTGAAGGTCAAATTAGTGTAGCCAATTCTCATGCAAGACTCGATAAAAATACCTTCAAGATTTTCTCAAATTCCAATATTTCATTCCGCTGATATGCTGCTATCAAATTTGTCATTGCCAAAATTTCAGGGTCATTCTTGTATCTGTAATATGAAGTGAAAATAGAAAGAAAGCCGGGAATTGGATCAGAGAATGGGAAAAATAGGCAAGTACAGGGATAAATAAAAAAAGAGTAAATTATACTCATTTCCCAAGAGAGTTGCTTAAATTACACCCCTCCTCCCTCTTGTTTTAAATTAGGCATACATACAGTCCCTTCCCCTATGAGAGGAATATAAGTTACACTTCAATTCTTTTCAATACAGACAAATCACTTAATAGAGGTGAATAGTGATGAAAGTGTCGCCCAATGATATCATAGCTTTCTCTACAACTTTTAGTGTCACAACAACGAATTTTAAATACCTTTATGTCATCAGCTTCAAAATGTCATCCAAAAATATTTATATCTTCTTCGAAGGTCACTTAATTGATAAAAATTATTCAAAATTAGCTAGTAATCAATGTTGAGAATCACCAGATAAGAAACGGATATCACTAAAATACTCATTTACACTGAATTGATTTAAATGTAACACATAGACCTTTAACAGAAGGGATGTGTATGTTCTAAATATGAGAGAAGGAAATGTAATTTAAGCATCTCTCAAGGAAAGACATAGCTACTCATAAATAAACTGATTAATTAAAGACAGAGGACTTACGGTTTAGCCTCCTGCCCATCAAAAGGGTTTACTTCAGACTCCATCAACATGTTGGCAAGAACAAGGTATCTGCCATGTAATAGCAATTAGGTCCAAGTTAAATACAAAAAAAAATGTTGTTTGAATAGCTTATTTTGAAGTAGTCGGGCATAAATTCTAAGGACAATATATCATACTGTCACAAAAATTACTGCCAAAATTGATGGTTCAGAGTTAAATGGAATTTTTTTTCTAATTGACATTTATACAGAAACATCTTTTGCAAATTGTTTGAAACTGGTAACTAAATTAAAAATTTAAATATGCTTACTTCAAGCATTGGATACGCCTCTGATTCCCAGCTTCATCATAATTCTTAAAAGCTTCAAAAAAATCCGTAGCTGCTTCAGCCCACTGTCGCTCTGCCATATGCATTTTCCCCCCACATTCATGGATTATTCCCATTATCCGCGGATGGGGAATTGCTGACTTAATAGTGAGTGCTTTCTGGTAAAGTTGCTGCATTTAATACAAAGGAGAGTGATAAATACTGGTAAAGAACTTTCTTCAGGATAAGAATAGTTTACAAGGATGCTCCATGTCACACTAACTAGTTCCAGAGTGCATGACTTTCTGGGTCTTTGAAGAAAAAAAGATAACTACTTTTCTTATATTTTATTTTGCTTAGATAAACCTCTATAATAGAAAGCTGATGCACTAAACGTTCCTACATCAACCTTTGGTTCAACAATTTCTGCATAAAGACCACTTTCACTAACATCAACTCCCAATAACAAATGTCTTTGTACAGCATAGCATGTGCATGCTTGGTTTCAGTTGGAAAATCTCCCAACTATGCTAGGCCAAAAACTCCATCTCTTGTAACTATTTGCCCAAACCGTGATTAGACTGGAAAAAAAATTAATTCTTACAGGAAAGGTCTTGTAAATAATTAAATGCTATTTGAGAAATTGAAGAAGTAGGAAAGGTCTTGTAAATAATTAAATGCTAAATTGCAGGAAGAAGTGGTAATAAATTGAAAAGACGCATTATTACTATTATCCATGTAGCAGAATAATAACTTATTATCTAAAACAAATGCTGACCTTGAGTTTTTTGTTGTTCTTGGTCTCTGTGTACATTTGAATTTCTATTGCATAAACCTCCAAAAGTTGGGTTCCTTTCTTATGGTCATCCGTGCCATCTTCCCTTTGACAAGATTTGTGAAGTTCTTTCAAGATCTAACAGTGTTCAACAAAATCAATAAATTACTCAACTACTGGATACCAATAGGAAAACAAACATTAGAATTGAGTTGGACAAAGGCTACATCATTTACAAAATAATAATGCATTACCTTACTCATCCGTCCATATTCCCCAATATCAAAGAAGATCTTACAAAGCTTAAGATTTGTTTTAAACCATAATCTCTGCGAATAACATTAAAAAAAACAAAAACATAAGGCTGCATTAATGAAATATACCACTGGCCAAAGATAATGTCTAAATGTATTGACCTCATTCTTTGCTTCTTCAAGGGCTTTCAGAGTTGTCTGGTAGAACTCCTGCAGAAGACCAAAGTTCTGGCTAGCTGAACCTGAGACATAGTCCATAATGCTGTTTATGCATTTTTCACTATAGTTACGAGTCACTGCTGACTTAATGTAAGTCAACATCTCCCTGTAGGCTTCCATCATCTCTTTATACCTTCCAAGTCTATAATAGAGCTTCACAGTTTGCTTTAGAGCTTTAAATCCCCTGGTAAAGTGTAAGATATGATAGATGATGGTTTATTACCATTGTGGAACAATTCTAATACATGATGTTAAAGAGCACTACATAAATAAGTACAGGAATCAAGAGAAGGAATTCGTGAAATAAACACAATACTTGTAAGTTGTATTTATTGAAGATAATCTAGCTTGACCAAATGAAAAGGAAAGAGAAGCGTTACTTATTCATATAAAAAGAACAGTAATGGATCGTGGAATTAATAATGATACAAGAAAGGATGCAGCACACACCATCGTATGATCATTTAAGCCGTTCAACTCCAAAACATATATCTCTTTTTATTATATACCTTCTTTTATTATACAGCACAGGGAATAAAATTCTTACCATTCTGCCTTTTCTTGTTCCATGCGCACAACCTCTGCAAAACCAGCAAGTGCACCTTCTGGATCAGTTTCAACCAAACCTGCATACAAACCAAATTACATCCTCAGAAGTCAGTACAAAAATTGGATCAACCACCCTTGGGCCACAAATTATGAAAAAAAATTCTTTACAAAATACGAGAGATTTAAACAATAGAAAGTATTTGAATAACTCCTTTTGTTAATAATTTCAACAAGGAAGAATCGTAGCATGGTTCAATTAATACCAAAAACAAAATGAATTAACTTTGACTTTTGGAAGAACTATCAAGCAACAGAACACTAATTTGAAGTGAACAAAGTAGTTTACTAGTTACAGCCAAATCAAATCTCTAGAACTTTATCTAGAATCCTAAAAAGAAACCAATATTCCCAAACCATAAAAGCTAGGAATTATTTTTTGTTTCTTGTAAACAAAGAGAAGCAAACGTAGAAATAGTTATCAGAAATACCTTTTGAATTGTAATACTGATTCTCAATATCTACATCTTGCTCCTCTTGCTCCTCATCTGAGTACTCAAATCCATAGTCCTCCATATCAGCATCTACAGAATATCAGAAGAAAAAATGAAACCCACAACTAGGATATGTCAAAGAAGCACGACTAGAAAAACTTCTCCAGAAAATAACACCCATCTAGCAGGCCTCAGGGATTATCCTTCCATTTATAATCGGCGAGTTTCAAATCATGAAATTTGCCGTATAATGCTTACACATATCACTTCATAAAAGTTAGGGACGGAGGGGAGTGGGACTAAAAGCATGCATGGAGATAGAATCCAAATCATAAAGATTCCACAAGTTAACTCAGCTGGCAACTTTCCAAACCAAGTTTGATAAAGCTTTTTAGTTGTTTCTTATAGCAAGCATATTGAGAAATTAACCAAAAAACCAATAGTCAATTGCATTATCTCCTAATAAAACCCGCAGGAACATTCAAACATTAAAATCATCAGAAAACCCTGTTTCACTCAAATCTTCAAAGTCTTATTAATAAATTCTCATAGATTGCCCTCGACATTGATTCGTGTTGCCAGCCACGCAGAAATGGATGACACCAACAAAACGTTATCGATTGCCAGCTTCTCACAACTCAACCTAGGGTTACAGAGTTTGTGCTCAATTGCGCTACAACGAAGTAAAATCCAACAAAACCCCCGTTGTTGTGATCCAGATCTTTCCGTAGCATAAATGACGAACACAAACGAATCGCGATTCAAATTTCAAGGCTCTTAAAGTCGAAAATAAAAGCATCAAATAAACGAAGCGATTTACCAAACGAAAATTAAACTACAAGAGAAAGATTAAAGCGAGGGCCCGAAACATTAAGTGTTGGGGGAAACGGATAAAAAGAAAACGCACCCGAAGCCATGGTGTATGAAATCGACTGAATCTGAGGATCCGAGTTAGGTTTTAAGGTCGGAAGCGGTGAGTCAGAGACTCCGAGTTATAATATGAGCTGAGTGTGAGAATCCGGTGAGTGAAGCGAAGGAGAGTAACGGGTTTGAGTAGCGTTTCAGCTTCTTGCACTATAAAAGGCTTAGTTACCATTCCTTTCAAAACTCACCATTTTACAATTTTAATAAATTCCTATATTCTGGAGTTTTAGCCATTATATCAATTTATTAATTATTAATAAAACTAAATTGTATAATATTAATTCCTACATCCCATAACACACTCTTGTCATCAATTACTTAGACCACCCACACAACTCTTAATATTGTTGTTATGTAGGATGAGACATTCTAACCCATAGATTCATTTATTTGAAAATTTTGAAATTTTTTAATAAAATGATTTGTTTGAATGAAAAAATTATAAAAAAGTTAAAATTGAAAAAATTTAAGAAAATATTTCAAATAACTAAAATATTGGAATTTAAAATTTACTTAGAGAAAAGAAAAAAGAAATTTCACAATGGAATTCCTAGTTAATTAAGATGAAAAGAAACTTTTATTGATTTTTAACTTGACTCGAATCATTTTGACATCTAGCTTGAGCATATATAACTCGATTATGAGTTCAAATTGACTTAATTTGAAATTCAGGCCAAAAGTCGAGTTAACTAGGCCTAAGCTAATTGTCAAGATGAATGGACTTAAACCAAAAGTCGACCTAAGTCACCTGGACTAAAGGATGAGTCATGTCGATCCATTTCGATTTGGTTTAAGTCAATTTAGCATAAATTGAAGGTCAAGCCAATTGATATAAACCAAATGTCGAGTCTAGTTAGTTTGAGCCAAAAATCGAGTCGAATCAGCCAAGGCTGAAAGTCGAGCCTAGTTGGATCGAGCTGAAGGTCGAGTCGAGTCAGCTCTGACCAAATGTCGAGCTGAGTTATCCCGAATAGAGTTAAGCTGAGTTGACTTGAGGAAAGGTCGGGATGAGTCGGTCGAGGCCAAAGGTCGAGTTGAGTTGGTCCATGTCGAAGGTTGAGCTGAGTCAGCACAAGTCGGATGTCAATCCAAGTCAGGCTTGGTTGAAGTCGAGCTAAGCCGAGCTAAGTTGGCATGGGTCGCAGGTTGAGTAGGCTAAATGTTGAGCCAACCTAGGCTTAATGTTGAGCCAAATTGTCCTTGGCCAAATCTCGAGCTGAGTTAGCTCAAACAAAAGTAGAAATGAGTCTTTCCAAATTGAAAGTCGAACTAACTCAACTCAAACTCAAAGCATGGAGTTGACTTTGACTTAAAATAGAAATTGAATGGGTTAAATATGTTTTTGGTCCCTAAACTTTTAGTGAAAATTGAAATTAGTTCCTCTTCGAAACTTTGGACTATTTAATCTCTCATCTTTAGAACTACATGAATTTAGTCTTTTTAACAAAATTTTATTTTTATTTGAGGTTTCAAATGTGTTTCTCTTCTACTTACATTGAAGAAAAAATTTGTCAAACAGTACAAACAACTCAAATACTATCATGAAATGTATTTTAATCATCAAATAAACTTAACAAAATTTAGTTAAAACTATTAAATCCACACATTCTAAAGTTGAGGAACTAAATTAGGTCAAAGTTAAAAAAAAAACTAATTCTAATTTTTACTGAAGTGAAAGGACTAAAAATATATTTAACCCAAATTAAATTTTTTTATCAAAAAATATAAAATATTTTAATTACTTCATTTAAATAAAATATTTAAAAAATGAAAAAAAAGTTAAGTTGGAATGTATTTTAATTTATTGGAATTATTAAAATTTCTTATCGTTTGATTTATGTTATTAAGATGTATTATTTACATTTTATAGAATTTGGCTTTAAGATTAATAAAATATATATTAATCCTCAAAACGAAGTAATGTATATTCTTTTACTCAACTAAGAGTGAAATCATTAATAAACAAAAATATTAATTACTTTAATTTACAATTGATGTATAGTAACAAATATTTAAAATTAACAACGTTAATTTCAACGTAATATATAAATAAGAAACTTGAATTTTAGGATTTAATAATTAAATAATTTAATTGAAACTTTTATTAATAAAGTAACCAAATTGCGTAATGAATAAATAACAGATAACAAAAGTACTTAACTCATTTTTAACTTCACACCTGGAAGAACCATTATTATTTAGGAAATATAATTTAGAATGTGCTTCATTAACTTTTAAAAGTTACAAAATTACATAGAAATAAATCTAAAATATATGGTATGGGCCTAACTCAATTAGTAAAAGATAAAGATATTTGAATTTAAACTTTTTTTTTAGACTTTAAGTTTCATTAATGATTTTATTATAATTTGTTTTAAACATGCATGTGTTATTTTATTAAGATATTACTTACTTTGAAGTTTAACGTTTTATTATAGTTTTTATTTTTTTTAAAGGTCTTAGTAGGTTAAAGAAAGATAATGTATATAAATTATTACGGCCAAACATAGTTAACTTTAAAAATTGAAATTATAGTTCATTTGTACCTTTTTAAACTTAAAAAACTGAAACATTTTTATTCAAAATTAAATATACTTATTAATAGTTCAGTTCAAAAATATTGAACTTATTTTATTTTGAGTACAATTAACTGTAGTTAACTATGGGTTCAGTTTTTCCAATTCTTTTCTCAGTCACAATTAGGTTTTCGTGATTCCTTTCTCCATCACAATTTTCTTCAGACAAAGGTGAGAGTCAAATGTTGTGCTTAAGAGAACATGTGTTGGTCTTGGCTTCTATGGGTTTATCCATCGAGAGTCCCACTGGCCTGAGGGGCTACGAGCGTGAAGAGCTGTCTTTGCGGGTGAAGGTAGAACATGGCAAATCCAACCTCTGCGTGCTCATGGAAGGTCGCGGAAAATGGCAGGCTTGAAATGGTGTTGGTGCTTCGCTCCTCAATCTGTGGCTCGGTGACAACAATGTCGAACTAGAACACCTAGCCAACATCGTCTATGCTTTTTGGAAGGCCTGTTGTTTCACTAACCCCAATGCTGCTGCTTCTCCTTCCTTTCCCTTTCTCTTTATCTAGTAATAACTTTGATCAACTATGCAAAATATGTACTATCGTTTTCCTCTAAAAGCTTAATCCGCATGCGTATGTGAAGAAGAGAGAAAATGCAGTGTGAGAATCTATGTGAGTGTGTGGAAATTTTGTAAAGAATTCTTTTATGTAAAAAACAAAGGAATCCGATGAATTTAAGAAACTGATTGTGGTTGATTTTATGTTTACAAATAATCCCAAGTGTCCCTATATGAATTGAATCTGAAAAAATGGAAAGTAATTGTAACTTGAAAAGAATAAGAAGTTATTGGTATATGCAGGAAAGAATGAAAGAATGGAATAGTGTAAGGAAAAAGAGCTAGCTAGACATGAATGCAATCATTGGATTCCCTGAGCTGTTTGCTTGCTATGTATGTTTTCACAAAACAGTTTACTAAACTGTATAGCAGTTAATTGAACTAAAAAGTAGTTCAATTCAATTTTTTTTGAACTATTTTTTAGTTCAGTCCAGTTTATTTGAACTACTTTAGAGTTAATTGTAATGGATTTGTAGTTCGGTGCAAGCAGTGCAGTTTGCCCACCCCTATAAATTATTAAATTATTATTAATTGTGATTTTTAAGTGATGTGAAACTTTTAACACATAAGTATGCAACGTAAATATCAAATGTTAAAGGAGACAATACTTCAAATTTAACATGTCATCTTAATACAATTAATGAAAAGGAGGGTATAAGGTCACTCCAACCTTTTAAACTTTAATTTGGAAGTTTGTTTTAGTATATCTCAAAGTCTCTGCATTTATTAGAAGTTTTGACTAATTACTTGACATAGGTAAAGAGTAAAGTAGATATGTATGCATATGTCTTTTTTTCTTATCATTTTTGTTGTTTTTAAATGTTGTGCATTAAATGATATTTGATGCATGTTCAGAACAAGAAAATGTTTTTCACATTTTCTACCATTCAAACAAAATTTGATCTTAAGCATTTGACTAAGATACCAAGTAGATTATAAAGTTTTCATCATTGGATGAAAGAAATCATTTGGCACAAAGTATCATCTAGCCTATGTAAGGCTATTATTGAAAAACGTTTCTTTAAGTTATCTTTGTTTCATTCAAAAACACATTTAGCAAGGTGTCTTTCAACATAAGTTTTTGGATAATTGTTTTAGACTTTTAGCATATCTTCCAAAAACATCTTTTGACATTTTATCTATCAAGACATATTGAGAGCTCGTTTGAGCATTGCTTAGCAATGTATAACGCGAGTGTATTTAACAAGACTCTCACTGACGTATTTAATAGGAGAACCGTTTAGCAAAGCATATGTTTATGTAATGACATGTTTACTAAAGCTTTTCTCAAGGTATTTAGATTTCACAAAGATTTTTCATAAAATAGCTTATCTTTTAGCTATATTGCTTTTCCAAATAACACTCTATCATATGTTCATTTTGTTTATTACTATTTGTTAAACTTCAAAACGTATGAAAACGCTTAAACTGTTCAATCTTATAGACGATCTTGTTTTAACAGGGGCTTATTCTGATATATCTCCATTAATGCACTAACATGTCTTTTAAGAACAAAATGAAATAGAATCGTCAAATTAAAAAAAAAAAGACAAATATATATATATATATATATATATATATATATATATATATATATATATATATATGGGTCTGCTAACTTGCGTACGCCTGTTTTTCAGTTGGTACATTTTAGCAATGTGTACCAGGTTTCAATAGACAAAAGTACCCTATATATCATGAATTCTAAGTTTTAAGCTTAAGGGTATTTTAATAATTTTCATTCTCAAAATTAAAAAAAAAAAACCCTCAAACCCTTACTCGCCTCTCTCATTCCTCTCAGCCATTTCTCTTTCTTCTCTTTCCCTCCAACCTTTTCTCTGTCATCCCTACTGTAGCCCCAATTGAAAAAATAAGAAACACTTGCCTTATTTTAATAATTTTCATTCTCAAAACTAAAAAAAAGAAACCCCAAACCCTTACTCACCTCCTGCATTCCTCTCAACCCTTTCTCCTTCGTCTCTCTCACTCCAACATTTTCTCTGTCATTCATGCACTAGTCCCAATTGAAAAAACACTCGTTATTAAGCAATTTGCTTTTGTAAAGAGTTGACTCATTAGCATATTCGTCTTCCAAAAAAGGTTCATTCAAGATCTCTTTAATTTCATTATCTTCACTATATACATATTACAGCCGACGGGTACGACTTGCAGCAAGACTTATGAGCATCATTCCTTTACATTCTGAGACTACTACGTAACATTGCTCAGTGACCATTTAATTTTTTTCAGTAGAAATTCATTAACTTGTTTTCCTTTACTAAAGAAAAAACAAATCAAATACAATAAAATTTTCAATGATAAAATCAAACAATAAAAATTCTAAATCTTGAAATTTTATTTAAAATTATATAAAGAAAAAATTAGTTGCTTTATTTATTTTTATTTATGTAAGTATTTTTTTCTCTAACCATTTTATTCACCTATTGTTTACATTCTCCAATACAGCATTACACCGCAAACAACTAGTTATTTGTTATGTCATAATCATTATCATTTTTTTCTCAAAATATGAAAAAAAGTGTATCATTTTGTTAGAGTAAAAATATATTTAAATAATAATTAATTGTAGAGACAAGGAATAATTACTCACTATCTCTAAAATATAGTGGTTATTGGTTGCTCCTTTGTTGTAGCATTTTATTCATTTTTTAATCTGGAAATTTTTTGGTCATGCTTGGTTTGGTTCAATGTTGTGTAATGATTTTTTTCTACTTGAAATTCAGAACTTTTGACTGGGTTTATATTCCCAACCGCAATGTCCTTGAGCTCAATTAAACTGCGCTGGTTATCAGTAATTTGGAGTAAAGTTGTGTTTGCATGCCTTTTTTTCTTCCTCCCGATTGAGTCGAATGGTCCATTTGATCAACATTGCAATTTGCAATCCTTTGGAGAGGCAATCTTATGCATTGATTCTTATTTTCGTTGAATTTCTTTCATCTTTTCATTGGCTATTTAGACGCTATTTGTAATGTTCTAATAGTTCCATACTGATTAATTTTACTCTCTAATAACACTTCTTTTCCTGCTTTTGCCCCAATTCGAATTTTCCTCTTCTAAAAAAGTTGTTTTTTTCTAAATTGACTTGTAATTGCATCATTAGGTCATGTAGAGTACAATAACACATGATTAGGTCTTCACGCAATCAGTTCGCTAATACAGTTACATAGCGTTCAAGGCTTGTCAGTTTCTTATTATGTTAGGTCTTAGAGTTTCCTCAAATCCGATGTTATCCTATATAATTTAATTGTTGTAGCTGTAAATTGTTGTCGATTCAAATTTACATATGTTAAAGATTTTGAAATACTAATAATTTCAAATTAGTTACAATAAATGGTCAGACCAATTAGTTAGTCAAATAATTAAAGAGCATGGAAAGACATTGATTTAACTTATACAAAAGTACTACAATCACATAATATAACCAATATCATAAGTTTAATTAAGAGGAAAATGTAACCAATACACTTTCAATCAATCACCTACATATTACAAATTAATGAAACTTTAGAATACAACAGAATCATGCATTACTTATTAGAAGATGATTGAGAAGCTAATAATGAGTCTTTCTTCCTTTTGATTGGACAATTTCGTGAGTCATGATCGGTTCCACCACAATTAGGATAATGACAATGACGAGACTTCTTTGCAGCTTCAACTCCTCCTTTTGCCCTTGATCCTCATGGTCGACCTTTTGTTTTAGAAGTGATAGGATTTTCAACATCACACTCATCAACATTCAGAACACCATGTTCTAGATCAATTGAATTTTCTTGAACTTCAGGCATGCCTTTTAAATAGTGAACGACTTTATTTAACTCTTTAATATCTACTTTAACTCGATCTTTGGTCTTTAAAGATTCAACCTCTAAACATTGCACAAGTGATCGAAACTCAACAGAGGAGTTATCATTATAGTTGATTATGTGTCGTGATTGTGGGATCAATGAGCTTTCTCTTCTCCATCGAGAAGGAAGATATTCTTCTGGAATGCTAAAATAGTCATTCTTCAACAACACTCGAATATCATGTCTACATAGTATCCCAGAAAATTCAAATTGTTTACAAGAATAATGAATTGAATTTTTTTTCCTCTATCCAAGTTACAAAATGACCTCCATCAAGTTTGGTATGATGCCGCACCAAGTAAGAGTCATTGTTAATCACAGTTGCTGCATATTTTGTACATAACTTAATCTCATGTTGAAGCAACTCAAAGGCATATAGTGTGAGTATGGATGTAGCATGTTCCTGAATCGGAAAACTCGTTTTCATTAGAGGATTATGATACTTTTGACGCATTCTCGCCTCTTCTCCAGCTAGATTTCTAATGTTCACAGCAACTCCAACCTTAAAAAAAGGAAATATGAAAAATTTATGAGTTGATTATAAAAAAGGAAGAAAAAAACTTGTAACACCAAACAATAATATATTCTTACTTGATTCACAAAGTCCACCAAACTCGTTTTAACATCCAAGAATCTTTTAATATATGAATTTATAGATTCTGAACGTCTGGTCGTCGTCATCCCAGCGAAAAACAATTCTTTGAAATAGGCCAAGGCCCAAAATTGACGATAAGAATACAATGCCTCAATGCACGTGTTATTACTTACATGAAAGCGTCCAACCATCAAATCCCATTGTTGTTCAAAATCACTTTCACATTCTAAATTATATAGTTTATAGAACTCAGTTTTGAAGTCATCATATTCTGTACCCAAAAGGAAAGAAAACTAAGTAGACAACTTTGTCGCAATATGCCATATGCAAAAAGCATGCTTCGTATTTGGCAATTTTGTTGAAACAACTTCTTTAAGTGCATGGTCTTGATCAGTTAGAATTGTTTGTGGACATTTTCCTTTCACAAAGCATACAAAACTCTGAAAATAATAAATAGTAAAAATTATGAAAATACAAAAGTTAATATTTAAGAAACAAAAATAACAACAAATAATTATAACTTACCTTTAAAGCCCATGTGAAGGAAGGTATCTTATCATCCCTTAATAGAACAGAACCAAAAAAATGGAATTTCCATGATTATCAACTCCAACCCATAGTCCAAGAGGCATATCATAACGATTAATCCGATACGTAGTATTAAAGACAACCACATCCCCAAAAGCTTCATATGCTCGTATCGAATCACAAAATACCCAAATAATATGTTCCAACTTGTTATTTTCATCCAATGTAAAATCATATTGGAAAGCATCATATTTGTCTTTCAAACCTTTGCATAATTTGAGAACATCTGAAGCGTAGTTATCTTTATCATTGCTACTTTGAGATTTAATAAAATTTCTAATATCTTTGTCCAAAAATGGTAGATGTCCTGCCTCTATCCCTTTCTCCGCTTCAAGCACTCTCATAATGAGACTTACCGAGCAACCAACTTTCGACAATAATAATATACGAGCTTGATCATTAATAAGGATATCACGATAAGCTGGAAGAAATCAAATTTCTTTCTCATCTAATAACACATGATTATGAGAGTTTTCGAAACATGTAACCATCTATTTTTTCTTGAAGCCAAATGTTCTTTTAGATATCAACAAAATTGCACTACAATTACACCTGAAACTTTTTTGTCTCCTTTGTTTTTCTACTTCACTAATTTTTTTTGTTTAGCAACACCTGCTCGGTGACAAATAAACTTTCTTTTATATATATCTTCAATGTTATTATTGTTCTTTTTGTAACTATGTCCACGTCTGACTGAAAAACCATAAGTCTTTGCAAATAAACAATAAAAATTGTAAGCATCGGTGTCACCGTTAAACAATTTTCCTTTGTAAAGAGTTGAGTCATTGACATATTCGCCTTCAAGCAAAAGTTCATTCAAGATCTCTTCAATTTCATCATCTTCACTAACTTATCTAATTTCATCATCTTCGGATGTTGAATCATCATCTCTAAAAAACCCTTCAGCCCAATCACTAATTCCCTCGGATGTCATTATACTTGTGAAAATTAGATAAAATTAGATAAGACAAAAATTATAACTAGATATACAAATTATTTAACTTATGCTCTTTTTCCATATAGTTCTAACATAATCATGCATTTTACCAATATATGAATAATTTTTAATGTTCTCTTTTTATCATTCAGTAACGCATAAATATTCTTAATATTTAATATGAAAAGCAAAAGTTATAAAATTATAAAACATCAATTTCTTATATATGGTGAGACTTATAATCATCACAAGGGAACACATTTTTGTAACACACTGTTCTTTTTGCAGGCCTAAAGCAACAGGGACTAAATATATTTAATTTATAATCTTAATCATAGTTATGTGATAAAAAACAATTAACTCCTATGCAGCGTATATACGGGTATATTTTCTTTACAAAATATACAAATTGTTGGCAAACTAAACCTCGGCTATGGTGCCAACAATTATCAGAATTTAAAACTTGAATACAATACGTTTTCTCATACCTGTGTTGGGAATTGTTTATTGACATTACAACTTTATCCACGCAGTTACCAATCCCACGCTCCACGACCTCCTTCGCACTGGGAACCTTCCAGAAACTCAACCTCTCCTCCTCTGAACGATAAAAAAATGCAACCCTTCTTCATAGTCTCACACAAACACTAATATTTTTCTATTTTCTTATAACCTGAGTAATAGTGCATACAATTAAATTTAGGGTTTATAATAAAAAAATGGTTATCAATTTAAAAAGTAATAGTATGTTTTGCAAATGAATAAATATGTAGTTTCTCTATGCAATGTGTAATATTTTCGGACAACTTAATAGTCAAAATATCAAATCTCTTCAAAATAAACTACTGATTCTAAAATTTAAAAATGAAATTTAATAATAACAATAAGGGAAAATACATAAGACAATCCTCAAATAAAAAATCAATATCAACATCATCAATTATTTTGTTATTAAAGTGGAAAACAAATGAATGAATAGACAAATTACGGTGTCGCGGGTTGTTGTATGTGACTGAAAGAAAGTATGGAGATGAGAGAGAAACAAATTGGATAAGTTAGGAAGGTGGATTAGGATTAGACACGTGTTTCTGATTTTTTCAATTGGGGCTAGGGATGACAGAGAAAAGAGAAACGATTGAGAGGAATGAGAGGAATGAGAGGAATGAGAGAGGTGAGTAAGGGTTTGGGGGTTTCTTTTTTTTAATTTTGAGAATGAAAATTATTAAAATACCCTTAACCTTAAAACTTAGAATTCACGATATATAAAGGTATTTTTGTTTATTGAAACCCGATATACATTGCTAAAATGTACGAACTGAAAAACAAGCATACGCAAGTTAGCAAACCCCATATATATATATATATATATATATATATTGCAATTATCAATCCTAATAATATTAAGACTTGATAAAAAAAAACTAATTATAACAAAAGATAACTTATCAACAACATTTTAAGAAATTAATCTTAATATAATAATAACTTATTAACAAGATTTTGAATTTAAACTAATTTTAACAAATGATAGTTTAACAATAAACATTTTGAATCTTAGTTAGAAAAAATAACAATATTAAGGTTTTTATGGTTGGTTTAACACATAGAACCAAAAAGTACAATGATTTATTAGGTTTACATATTCTTAGGTTCGTTAAGGTAAAATGTAAATTTTTTCATTTCTTGTCTTTTTCATTCTTTCAAGTTTTCTTATTTTAGTTGATAGCTACATTGCTTCCTATAGATATTACCTTAAGATTTAATCTTCATTGAATCGTTAAATATTTTTCAAGTCCAAAAAAACTCCATCCACCCTACTCTAAGCTTATGAGAAAGATATGAAATGAAACAGGTTAAATCTAAAAAGGGTTAGATGAAGCTTAAAACGATTTTAGTTTCTTTTTCAAAAAAATTGTATTAAACAACGGTTTATGGTCTATGGTTTGATATTTGAAAACGATTTTCACAGTGAATGATTTTCAAAGCTGGTACTAGTATAATGGATGAAGTAAAGAAACACTTAATATTTATATTAATTATCTTTCATTGTACTACATTCAACTCTCCTTTACAAATTATTCGGGTTCCACCAATCAGCTAACAATTACAAGTATTTAGTTTAGAACAAGTACATAAAATCAATTTTAATTACCCTTTATATTTCTTCAAGATAAAAAAATATAATTATTTTTGTTTTCATTAGGTCACTTATAACTTTTCCAAGTATTCTTTAACTACCATGTTTTGTATAATGAAATAGTTGTTTTAAGATATAAAGATAACTCTTAAAAGAGAGGATAAGGTTAAAAAAGTGAAGGTTTTTCAAATAAAGAACATTCTTTTAATATCACATGTAAGACAATTTATGATTAGCACTATTTAGAACTTAATACAAAACTGATATTTCATGTAAATTGCTAATTGGTTTTGCATAACAAATTTTTCTATTTATAGGTCTTTGAATAAGACTAGTGTGACTAGTGTATTTGACATGAACTATAATCTAAAACGAGTCTTTTAAGTTACAAGTTGTAGTTATAGTTTATTATCACTTACTAACTTTCATTATCCATATAATTTATTATAAATTATAGACTATGATTCTTCCAATAATCATAGTCTATTATTACATATATACAACACTTCTCTTAATATTTGTTTTATTTTAGTTTTTCTTGTCCTAATTAAGTAACTTGGAAATAAACACAATTAGAACTAAAACCAAACTAGTAGATCTCAAAACTATAAATAATTACATTAATCATTGTCTATGTAGAAGGATAATTACAATTGTCCAAAATGTGTATGTAAATAACAAAAAGAAATTTAGAAATTCATCTAACCTAATGTGTTGTACAATTCTACAAAATAAGTTGCCCAAGTATTCTTAATGTAGTTCATTGATTCAGAATCCAATGGTTGAGTTAAGTTTTTCAAACTTTCATAACTATAATTGATTAGAATGTTTTATAATCAAATAAACTTGTTTTAGTGCAATTAATGAGGAGTGTATTCAATTATTTAACACATATAATGATAGATTCTAAAAGAGAGACAATGCAAGCATTTTTCAAAATTTTGTTGGGTTAATCAAAGCTCTATAAATATATACTCATTGTAAGTCTTTGAGATAACTTTGACAATCAAAGAGAGAAAATTACATTGATTTTTTTGAGCTATTAACACAATTTTTGAAGTGCTTTCAAAGTTTGCAAAATTAAAGATTGTGCTAAATTTCAGTCCTTATGTGTTTATGATGTGATTAACAAACTCTTTTCAAATTTATTATTGGTGATTTTTATTAATATTTTTTTGTTGTGTGTTTGCAATGAGAGTGGATAAAATATATATCCTCTTAGGCGTCCTAGAGTGGATGGAGGTTTGAGATCCTCTAGGTTGTGATATCCTTTGAGTGGATCAAGAGTTGATTTCTGTGTGGTGTTTGTAATTATTGTCTTGCTTTGTACAAACTTTTTTTATTGATAGTGAAACCAATTTTTTCTAAGGAGAAAAACTAAGAACTAGATGTATGATTGGTTGATTTGAATTAGTATAAATTCTTGTGTATTCTTTATCTCTTTCTTTACATTGCTTTTCAATTTTTGTATTAGTAAGGTTCTCAAGTAAATTGCATTCTAGTTTATATAGTGAAGTATGTTTAAAGAAAGGAATTCTTTTTACATTTTTTTTAAAAACCAATTCAACCTCACCTCTCTTCTTGGTTTAACAAAGTCATCCATTGTTTTCTAACACATACTAGAGTACTTAAAAACTAAAAGAGAAATTTTGAACAAAATTTACAAAGTGTATAAAATACTTTCCTTTTTCTTATCTAACTTTAAAAACTCAAAGCATATATAGCTTATGCTATAACTTGTATATATGTTTGTGAAATGAAGTAGTTCAATGAATATTACTTTACTTTATTCTTTGTGAAAAGGTTTAGCATGATAAAATTGTGTTTGTATAGACTACTTAGTATAGTTACTTGAAGTAATAAGTAAAAGAATCTTCAATGATTATGCTTTTGGAATATGAAGAAATATAATACTAATAATAAGTTGTGGTAGTAAATTTTTGGTGGTTTTGTTAGATACTAAACATAATTTTGGATTGGAAAGAAGTTAAAATAAATTATTATGCTTTGATCTTTCTTTCTTTTATCACGTTATATACTATGTTTTAATATTATCTCTTTTCATTTTTTAACTATAGTCTTTTGAACAACCTTAATTCTATTGTGAATTTAATAATATAAAGTACAATTTATGATACAATTTTTTTTAAAAAAAGATTTACAAAAATCTCTTACAACATCACTTACCTCCTTTTTCTTGTGTGTTTCTTATATTATACATGTTATGTTTCTATGTAAATGAAACAAGATTGATGAAACCCACAAAAAGGTCTTGAATGCTTAGAACTTTCAACTTATGGTCAATAATTAAAATCAAACAAATAATGTGAAATTTCTTTCCATACGTTTTTAGAATCATTTAGCCTATATTTATTTCTAATATGTAATGTAGACCCATAAAGAAAATTGAATAGTAAACGTGTTTGTTTTGTATAATTTCGAGCTATTTACACACATTGAGATGCGAGAGGAAGGGGATTGAGCTCCTTTGCACCAGTAGATAAATTTGCCAAGAAATGCAGGTCATATATTGTAAATTACACAATTACCCTTTGTTTAGTTTATCTTTGATTTTCAGGATGCTATATGAAATATGAAAGGGTAAGGTAAGAATGGGTGAGGATGATATATTATAATAATTATAATAATAATAATAATTATTATAATATAAATTTATTCCTTTAAATTCCTTTTACTTTAAATATAAGTTTTTTTGATTTTTTTTTTTGTAATTTAAATAACAACTTCAATTTCATTTTAATATAATTTTCATTTAAATTTATATCATATTTAGTCTTAAGGGTAAAATGATAATCATATAATTTTATCCATTCATACATTTTTGAATTCTATCATACCCATTACATCATACACCAATTTTTACAAACTTTCATCTCAAATCCACTCAAAACACAATCTTTTTTTTAATCTAAACAACCTCATCTTCACCTTCTTTTCCTCTCAAATCCACTTTCCCAAATTCATCTTCAAATCCAAACACACCATTATTGAATATATTCAGCCTAGTTGTGACTTTTGCGTTCATTTTGCCTATGCATAAAGGGCGACACTAATAGACAAGAAATCACATTACTTCTATATAAAAAAGTATATGAACTCAATTGAGTTAGAAAAAGAATATAAGGACGAACTTACTAATTAAGCCTTTTGTTGAAGTGACACATGATCACTTTCCAAATAATGTTAATGTCAATTTAACTAAAAGACTACATTAACTTTATTAAATAAATATAGAAACTAAAATAAAACAAATGTAAATATAAAAACCAAATTACTAATTAAGTAAAAAAGACTAGCCATATCAAAATAATTAAGAATCAACCAATATAAAAATATTTTAGGTTAAAATACTGGCTAACCCTCTTCCTTCTTCAAAAGTCTCAATTAGGTCCTCATATTTTGATTGACCTCAACTGAGTCTCTATTTTTTAAAATATGTAACAATTATGACCTTTCTATTAGTATTATACTACTAACGTTAAATATGTGTCATATTTCAGTTTATGTTTTTTTTAATTTTCTTTAGGTTTTTTACAATTCTTTTGACACGTGTTAAGTCAGTGTTGTACCACGTGTTAAGTAATTGTGTGAATATCAATTTAGTCCTTGTATTTGTTAATTTGAGTAAATTCAATCTTATTTTTTTAAAAAATTGAATAATTTCATCTTTCTCCACATTGAAACCACATTTAAAATGTAATAATGATATTTTTATAAAAAATAATATTTTTATTAAATATTTTTAATAATATTAAGTTTATTTAAATTTATATTTTACATTAAACTTTATTTAATTTATTATATTAAAAGTTTAAATATATTTATTTTAAATTGTGTTAAAATACATTTTAACTTATAAAATTATTATTTTTAAACCAATTTTAATATTTGTACATGAATTATTGATATATAATGTTATACAAATATTCAAAATATAAATTTATGAATCTATACAAATTTATATACATTTATTTTAAATATAAATTCAAATAAAAAATAATATTAAAGTTTGAGGTAATAAAATATCACCACAAATACATTTATAATTTAAAAAAAATAAAATTTAATGTAAAATATAAATTTAAATAAACTTAATTTGATTAAAAATATTTAATAAAAATATCAATTTTAATAAAATATTATTATAACATTTATGCAAAAATTAAATTATGTCTCAATTTAAAAAAAAAGATAAAATTGTTTTATTTAAAAAACATAAATTAAATTGAATTAAAATAACAAATACAGAAATTAAATTGATATTAAAATAATAACTTAACACTTGACATAAAACTTGCTTGACATATAATAAAATCTTTTTTTTCTTAAAAAATAAAAACAATTTTAAAACTTTCAAAAAGTAAAAAACACCACAGTTTGAAACGTAACAACCAAAAATTAATTTAAAATTTTTGAACAAATACAATAACCAAAAAGAATATTTTAGTTATGAATTTATTATTTTCAAATCCTAATGGTTTATATATTTGTATCGTGGGTCAACTTAGTTGGTTAAATTTATATGAAACTTCTATAGAAAGCTTCTATAGCATAAATGTTACCAAATCAGTGAAATGAATCTTTACTGACACTATACCAAAATCAAATTATAAAAATATAAATATACGAAAAAAAATTAGTATATACCAAACCAAATAAAGTCATGAACTTATTCATATCAAACATGAAAAAAAAACTAAATATGTTTTTGGTCCTTAGCTTTTAGTGAAAATTGGAATTAGTTCCTTTTAAAATCTTTGCCTAATTTAATCTTCAAACTTTACAAATGTATAACAAATTTCTAATAATAGCATTTAGATTTTTTTACACTGTTTGATACATATTTACTTCATTATCAATTAAAAAACGCATTTGAAACATCAAATAAACTTAACAAAAGTTAAGAGACAAAATCATATTTATCCCATCCTGGACAAATAAAAGGAAAGAGTGATAAGGATGAAATTTGTATGTAAACAAAAGTCATACATAGTATATACCAAAACAAATCACAATTCAGAGCTATCTTTTTTCTTTCCAATGGCCGGCTATTATTTATTTATTTTTACTTTTTTTTAACTTAGGGGTCTAATTATTTCACCAGAAAGCAACCTTTCTCATTCAGCCTTTGGAACCCTAAACATAAAATTAATCCCCAAAAAATCATAATAAAAAACAAAGCGTCTCTTTCATCATTCCCTTCACCAAACAAACTAATTCCCATTTTATTAAAGTAACGTCCCAGAAAAAGTAAAGAAAAACAGGAGTCATTCGTTACAGTGAGACCCTAACACCTATGACCTCAATTCAAAAACATACAAAGAAGGGAATAGTTTATCAACAAAGGGAATGATAATTAATAATCATTATTTATTAATTACACGCATTTATTTGTACTTTAATAAATTACTGTTGTTATTATTATTATTTTTATGGTGATGTTGATGATGATGAAATAAGAAGCAACCACCAATGGGTGATGCCCGTGTTGTGTATATTGTACAGTTCACACAGCACAAAAGTAACACGCATGAACGAACTCAAAAAGTGAAAAGCTCAAATAATAAAATGACAAAAACAAAAGCAAAGCATTAGCATAGCTTCTGTTTTTGCCATGGTTCTTCAAATTGAAGTGAAAAGCAGCAGCAGGATCAGCAATTCAACGATCCACCAACACGGTTCGATCTGCATCTTGCTCTGCTAAGCCACGCACCTCATCATAACCCAAAGAGAGAATTTTAAAAGTTATATATATATAATTAGAGAGAAAAGAGAGAGAGAGAGAGGGAAAGATCTGAAAGCTTTGTTGTACACAGTTATAACACTGAAAAAAAAAAATGCAAGGTATCGTTCAACACTGTTCCTTCTTCTTCTTCTTTACTTCCTTTTTGTTTTTCTGAACCCTAAATTCTCTATCATTTGACTCTACTTTGACTCCAATTCATTTGCTCTTTGCTGAGATTGACTCTGCTCGCTCCACATTATTTTCTGTTCGTTTTTCTTTTATTATGTTTTTCTTTTGGGGTTTGTGTGGGTGTGGGTGGGAGGGGGTGTTTGAATTGTGTTTGTGGTTGCACTGCATGAGTTAATTATTCGAATAGAAACTTCCGTGGGCCTGTGGGAGTTCTTAAATTTGAGAAATTGGCGATGCAATTCAACTCTGCGAAAGGGGAAGTTTAGGAATTTGGAGTTGGGGGGTTGCGATTGTGCTTCTCTCTTTGAATTTTGGATTTGGGTGATACTGTTAGTTTGCTGCAGTTGTAGCAATGGTGACGTTGGGTTGTTCTTCTCAAAGGCTTAAACTTTGTGAATATGGCTCATTTCTTTTTCAGTAACTCGATATGAATGGTCGCATCTAAAAAGACCTGTAGACTTTGAGCTTATGTTGATGCATTAGGCTTTTGGGTAAGTCCAAGTTGTGGTCATTGATGGTCTAACTTAAAACTTCAACTTTACTTCTTCTATGTATAATAGGGTTTTAGTTATAGTGATTTAGTAGATCAAGACATTTGTTTTTTTTTTTCTTCTTTTTTTGGCCTCTAAGACATCTAGGTGATATATGGCTTGAATTTGCTAATGAATGGCTTTTTTTCCTTTACAAGGGTGTAATAGTTACATATTGTGAGATGTGTGCAAGCATGTTCCTGCCTTGATGTGCTTGTTTGAGATAGAACCGGCAGTGAAATGGATAAATGGAGTAATTTGTTTTTCTTGACACTGAAGAATTAGGTAAACAGGGTGCAAAACTGGTTAATGCTGTGAATTTTGCTGTATTAAGCATGTGAATCAATTTTCGTGTCTCAGAGCACAGGAACTGAGCTAGATAGAACGATGTGAAAACTTTACTGGTGAGGAGGACCTTATATGTAGTGAGGATTTCTGTTTGTTGTGGGAAATGAGGGCAATAAGTTTAGACCAAGCACTGATATTCCTGATTAAAAGATAGTTTCTGGTCGCGTGACCACTTAAAAAGTCAATGTACATTTTTTTAATCTTGACCATTTATATGTGGTTACATGGTTATAGATTTAGATGTAACAACTTCACTCATGCTTATCTTTTATTATAAGCGGTAGTTGGGATGATAATTTTTATTCTTAATTAATAATGGGGTGATAGAATGGCATTTTTACTTTTTGAAAGCATGTTTCTAGATAAGTAGATCTTCAACAATTATCCCATTTCTCCTTGTCTTTATCTTAACGGAAGTGGCTTAAGCATTAGCAGAGATTTGGCTACGCAGATATGTAAGCACACCATGTTTACCTGTGATTCTGAACTGTAAGCAAGGTTGAAGGAGGATTTGAGATCTCCCTTTTGAAATTAATGTGAAAGAAAGCATCTACTTTGGGACCAACAAATTGCAGCCTTGTATCTTGTCCAGTAGTTAAGAGGACAACCTAAAATATGTTTGCACTGCTTATAGGTGCTTGAGTACGGGTGTCTAGCTGTAATGAAATGTGATTTTCTTAAGCTAGAAAAATTATTGTTTTGGCAAGACTGGTCCTGATTTTATTATGTTCTGTTACTTGTGCTTGTAGACCATGTGAAGTGGTGAGACTTTTGAAAATATAGACAGCAAAAATATGGTCCTCTGATGTGTACCCTGGTGCAACATATGATGGATCAACCTTAGGTGGGGAAGAAACTGGAGATAACTGTTAGTAAAGCTAGGACCTTGATATTGGATGCATTAATTGGACTAAAAATAAAGGCTATGAAACTTCCTTATTATTGTGCGGTTTAGGTAATTGTATTTCGGCCAGAGTTTAACGGCATGATGTTTAACTTCTTAGAGGAAATTCACATTATATAAACTGATATGTTAAAACTGACCGTATAAAAGGGGTATTATTTGTCAACCGACCTGTCAAAACCTAAGTAGCATTGTTTTAAACTACACCCCTACTGGAGAAAAAAATCTCACTTTTTTCTTCAAGAGTGATTTTGAGCTATTAAAATGAAATCCTCCTGAAGGAATGAAGGATGGGTCATGCTTGATCACTTTGATCTCACCTCAATAAATAATACGGTGGTTGTGGGCTTCCACATCTAGTCATAAGTGAATATGCCTTATTTTTCATTTTTATATGTTGAATTTGGACTGTCAATCTGTCAGTCTATGCATTACTTTTTATCTCTGAATTTTTAAGTCATGTCAGAATTATTGCTGGCTTTTGAACTTAAACTAATGAATGCATGATTTTGCCATCCTTATATAAAAGAGAACAATAGTTATTGTGATATTAATGAACTTAGATATTTGTTACAGGTAGATCCCCAGACCAGGAATCAGTAGGGTCTGGGACAAAGAGATCCAGTGTATCATCTGGGGGTAGGCCTCGGAATCAGCAGTTCTTCTATAAGTTTGTTGATAGTAGCAGCTTGACTGCAAAACTTGTAGATTGGTTTGGATCTGTAACAGAAGACAGTGCATTGAAACAGAAGGCATTTGATGTTCCATTTGAGTTGATTGAACTTCAAAAATTTGATTATGCATTGGAAGGGATTTCATTTCAGCAGCTGACACGCATGCCCAATGCTGTTCACGCTTCCACATCCGATGCTTTAGAAGCAACAGCTTATCTTGCGATTGAAGATTTTTTACATGCAAGTATAAAAGGCTTGTGGGAGGCATTTTGGAGTCAAGATGAGCCCATGCCTTTTTCTGTGGCTTGTCTGTATAATTCCAACATGAAGTTTTATCAGGCTGAACAGGCTATTGCAAATGGAAGGCTTGGAGGTCTTTGTGGTACTGGTATATTGCTCAATAATTCTCGACATCCTCATGGAAAATGGGATCATGTCCTTGAATTGGCACTTCTAAGGCCTGATATTGGAGGCCATGCTGTTGGCAGTGATCGTCAGCCTTCTCCATCAGTTCTTGGAGAAGCTCTATTTTATGCTCTTCGAATGCTATTGGCAAGGAGTTTAAGTAGACTGAGCTTCTTTCCAGATCCATGCACAGTGTTTGTTCTTCTAGTTGATTCTCAATATGGGGGAGTTGTAAAGGTTGAAGGAGATGTAAATAAGCTCAAATTTGACCAGAATAATGTTTATGAATGTGCTGCTGAATGGGTAAAAAATCATTCTAGAATTTCTGTTTCCCCAATTGATAGGATCTGGAACAAACTTGGAAATGCAAATTGGGGAGATATTGGCGCACTACAGGTACTATTTGCAACCTTCCACTGTATAATGCAATTTGCCGGAATGCCCAAGCACTCTGTTGAGGATTTAGCTGCTGATCATAGTTCACGTCTCCAAACAAGAAGAGTTGAGAGGCAGTTAGGAGATAGCAGCGTAAATGGAAATGGTGTATATCGATACCAACAACGTAGTGTTTCCCCTGAAATTGTTGAAGTTGAAGATGATTCAGTTAAAGTTGATTCCAAGGAGTCTATGATATCAGAAGGAACCATATTATGGCTGGAGGATTCAGATTGGCAAAAGGGTTATCAGATTAAAGAGGTAATCAACACTGGTGAATTGACATACTTCATTGCATCCCATGTTGAAGACCAAGGAAAAAATCTGTTCCTATATGTGGGCTCTCATCCGTCCCAGCTGGAACCAGCATGGGAAGATATGAATCTATGGTATCAAGTTCAGAGGCAGACCAAAGTATTGACAATAATGAAGCAGAAAGGTCTTTCAAGCAAATATCTGCCTCAATTGAGTGCCTCTGGTAGGATTATACACCCAGGTCATTGTCGTCGACCCAGTTCTGGTGGAAATTGTGACCACCCGTGGTGTGGGACCCCTGTTCTTGTAACCAGTCCAGTTGGTGAAACAGTAGCTGAAATGGTACGCAATGGTCAATTTGGTTCAGAGGAAGCTATCAGATGTTGCCACGATTGCTTATCAGCGCTTTCAGCTGTTGCTTCTGCTGGAATTCGGCATGGAGACATCAGGCCAGAGAATGTGATATGTGTAAAGTCTGGCGTGAGGCACCCTTATTTTGTTCTTATTGGATGGGGTCATGCCATTCTTGAAGATAGAGATCGTCCGGCTATGAACCTTCATTTCTCATCTACTTATGCACTTCAAGAAGGAAAGCTATGCTCTGCTTCAGATGCTGAAAGCCTAGTTTATATGCTTTATTATTCATGTGGTGGAGTTTTCCCAGATCTAGATTCCGTAGAGGGAGCTCTACTATGGAGGGAGACATCTTGGTCAAGGAGATTAATTCAGCAGAAGCTGGGTGATATTTCCACAGTGCTGAAAGCTTTTGCTGATTATGTTGATAGTCTATGTGGGACACCTTATCCTATGGATTATGAAATATGGCTGAGAAGGTTGAGGCGAAATATTCATGAAGATGATCATGGAAAGGAAATTGATGCAACAGGCTAGGCTTTCAAACTGGGTCCAATGTCCGAAAGGGAAAGTCTTCGTCTTAACGTGTTTCTCATTGCAATGCTTGGACTTTTGGGTGGTAAATAAAACATGGAAGTCATTGGTTTGATCTCTGGTGCTCATGCATTTATATACCAAGAACGATTTTTTTGAGGAATGGTTAGTGCATTCCATGAAATGAGCATGTCATGATTGCTCATGTCGGTCTGCTGTATCTTCCATAAATCTTGAGACTTGATTGGTGGCATCTTTGGGTATACGAAGAATAATCATTCCTTCATTTTGAGGTGCCAAAACATGACTTTAACAGCTTTCTTTCCATTTCATTTTTCTGGTGATGAGTTTCTAATCGAAGTAATCAATCTGTATTGGTAACATCATTCGTTTGTAAAGATAAAAAGGTCTTTTTAGAATGCTTGGTGTTTGTGCAGTTGCTTGGCTCCTGGCCATTCTGAACGGTACAAACTGCACATGACATGTAAACCTATTCTGTAAATGTGTTGTTTTTCTTGTGTTCATTGGGTTTCTTTTTCACTTTTGATTTTCTGTCTCTAATTTAAGCCTTCAACTTCATGAGGAAAAGGGATGTTGTAGTTGTTTTTATCACCATTTAAACTGTCCATTTGTTGTGGGATAGACTGAGAACATCTTCGTAGAACCTTGGAGAAAGAAACAACTATTTATATATCAGATGCGCTACCTTACATCCATCTTCATTCGGTGTTCGTATGAAATTCCTTTACGGCAGCTAAAATTTCATGCCTCAGGTCTTGTAGGTGAAATTCAGTGTTGTTTACATTGTGAGAAGTTAACTGACGAAAGTTAAAGTCACTTATTAATAACATACAAACTAACACCTTTGTTTCTATTTTTCTTCGTGCATGTAAGAATAGGAATTTGACTTTGAATAAAAATCACTTGTGTTATTTAAAATCATAAAAACATTAGAGCTTTCTGTGTGATGATCGTGTGTTCCATAATTTCAATTAGTTGCTTGGGCCTTGGCTATCAGTATCTAACTTGCTAGTTATATATATTTTAGAAACTAAATGAAAAAGGATACTTCATTGAGGAGCAGAGTGAAGAGAGTTACAATTAGATTTGGAAATCACAGTGCCACATGCATATATCTTCATCTACGTACATTTGTAGTCTTCGCTCTGCCTACTGTTTTAATGCTTTTGAAGAATGAACACTAAGTTTATTCGGGAAGAAGACTTTTCGAAGAGTGAAACAAAAGAAAATTAAGGCTATTTCTTCATACACTCTATCAAATTTCTTTCTACACCCTATCACTTCAGAAATTTATTTTTTGGAACAAAATAAAAAATTCTGGAAATTCTTTTCTGGAAAGCAATCACTCCTCCATGTCATACCTTTTCCCTTACTTCTGAGAGAAAGTCTAAGTGTGTTGTGAGACAGACACTGGTTATTTTCTATTGGTTTAATTATCTTTTTAGTCCCGAAGTTGGAAAGTGAATTTTTGTTTTTTACCCGCTTTTAAAAATGATGTTATTTGGTTACCATATTATGAATTTTGCAAAATTTCGATCCCTTCCCTTAAGTAGGTTGTAACGACGTTAACTTTACTGTATTTTTCTTCTCTCTCCTTTACTTTTTGTGACACTTTTTTCTCTCACCATTAATTACCTCCACGTTTTCTCTCTCTCTGCACCCATCCTCAAGGCTTTCTTTCTGCCAGCATTAATTACCCTTAAACTTTGTTTCCATTCTATTATTTTAGTGAAACATATAATTATTGGCGTGCATTTAATCCATTTTGTTATGGAATGTTACACGTAAACTCATCAGCGACCAAACCCTTCTCCAAAAGCTCATTCAATTTATCCACCGAAGACAGGCATAAATAACCCTCCGATTAGAGTGTTGTAAGTGAAAACACTAGGAAGAATCCCTCTTCCCTTCATCTCCTCCCAAAGCTTCAACGCTTTGCCTTCTTGCTCAACCTTAAAGTACCCCATGATCAGAGTTCCATAGGTCACCTCATCAAGAATATAACCCCGCTTCCCAGCCTGCACAGTTAATTCATACGCCTCTTCAACCTTCTTCTCCATACACAAAGTATGTAACACACCGTTAAGAGTAAAAACATCTGGCTTCAGATTGGTTATAGTTTGGATGTGAGGGTGAAGGGTGACGAGGAAGAAGAAGCTGGGTGTGAAGTGAGGTCGAGAGTGATGGTTGGATGTGAAGGTGAAGACGACACTGCAGGGTTTGACAGGTATAATTGCCTTGGTTTTGCACCATCTGAAAGATAGAAAGCGGGTACAAAACAAAAATTCACTCTCCAACTTGGGGACTAAAAAGGTAATTAAACCTTTTCTATTTCATTGTAATGTTGTCACCTAGTTGATGATTCTTCAATTTCAATCGGATCATGAAATCGGTACCATGGGTGAGGTTATAAGGGGTTTATTTGGAGGTAGATTGAGACATGCATCGATATGCCTATAGTACTTCCAATAATTGTTGGCCTTTTTAGTCTCTTTTTAAGCTCGTCGAGGATGAATTTATTAGTTGTTTCTGCTTATCCATGAGCCTTGAAATGCTCTATTGGTAAGATTATTGTCAATAAATTGCCTTTCATTATCTATGATAATAATGTATGGGACATTGAATCTGCAAACTAGGTTTTTCACACGAACCTTTGCACTCATTGTGCTGTTATTGTTGTGTAACGTTCTTCTTGAATAAAACCACCTTGTAAGAGCTTTTCCACATCTACTTTTGCAACTTTTCTTTTCTCCTCCCTTATTTTCCTCTTCTTTTGGACCATAGTCTTGGCCTCTTTGAAAGTTGACAACCAGTGACATGCTATACTAGAATATATGTTGAGTAAGTCTATAGTTACCCAAAAAAATGATCTAACATTATCCTTTAAAATTGTAGTAATTGTTTCCTCGTATTGTCCTTGGAGAGTGGTACCAATCTTTAAAAAAGACTTTTCTCTCATTATTGGAATGGGTTTGGTATCCCAAACTAGTTTGTCGTAATTGTCATCTTCGACTCTTAAGTCCAGATCCTTTAACTTGAGCTCTTGTTATTTTTCTAGAGAAATGGGTACTTATGGTGTGGGGAGTTACAGGATAGCAACGTAACATCCTCGTGTTGTTTTTTGATCTACATGAATTGTGTTAAAGATATACTTTGATTAATGGTAAAAACTTTAACAATAATTAATCAAGAATGTACTTTGATTAATTGACTTTTTACTTGGTTAGAAGGTAAAAGAATAAACATGATTAAAGATAACAAAATTTAATTGGAAATGTACTTTGGTTGAATTTATTATGAATAATCTAAAAAGACCTTGCTTTTAATTGATAACTGCTTTGGTTATTAGTAAGAATCCAACAAATTAATTAAAAATTTACTTTAATTAATTTGAAATAAAAAACAAGAATCAATTGAATAATAGTAGGTAGATAACCAATAATGAATCTAGTTTGGAAAAATAGTAAAATTAGTTTCTTTTACTATATATCACTCTTAAATATCAATTCTATTAGATAGATTTTTACTTTATTTTTTTATTATTTGCATTATGTTTTATTAACCTATCGTGTAAATATGAATAAATTATTTAAAAAAAATCTATATTTGTTAGGATACAACTGAGGATAAACTTAACTTTATCTAGTTTGTTAAACATTAATTTGATACTACTGAAGTTGCCTTGATCAAGTAATAATAATTTTATAGCGTCAACAACAAGGTATCACTTACCTTGTCTTAAGGTTTCATAATTTGTGTTATGTCTTATTACTTGTGTGATCCATATTGTAAGATTGATTTATGCATCTTCAACCTTTTGGTGTAGGCCAGTGTGTGTTCAATTTTTTTATAGAATGAAATGTCCTTAAACGTGTACATAAAACAATAAATTATAAGATTAGCACATATTTCATTATATTTTATTTGTGCCAATCTTCCACAGCTGATACTATTTCTTTTAATATATGATCTTAACGACACTTAGACTAATACTTTGAGATGACAATTTTTTTTATTGATACATTTTATCAATACAAAAGACCATCACCACAACCATATACTCCTAACTAGACAGAAGGAAAGTGAAAATAAATTAAATTAAAAACTTAATTAAGTTTTAAGTATATGATAAATTAAATTTCAACCATACAATCTTAATTAGAAAAAAAAAGTGAAAATAAATTAAATTAAAAGCTTAATTAAGTTTTAAGTCTATGACAAATTTAAATATTTTTAATCGAGTTCTTCATCTTTTTGTCTATTTACTACTAATTTTTTCTATATTTTTTAATTAAATCCTTACTATTTAATTTTTCAGTTAAATGGGTGACATGATTCTTATCATGCCTTATCACATTGCTTAATTATTTTCATATATAATTTTTTGTTAATATTAAACAACTTAATTTGTGCTTAACCTAACATTATTTTTATTATTGGATTACGGCAACATGAAACAAATAGAAAAAGAGAATGAAAACCTTAATACGGTATTGAAAGACTACAAATATCCGTCCAGAAAATCCTGTGTCATCAAAAAATCTTTTTTGACTTGCATGTTTATCCGAAAATCAAACTCCTCTTTTGTATGACCTAATTTTTTTTTATATATAAATAAAGCTTGATTAAATTTTGTCACAAGATTTTATTTTAAAAAAACGTAAATACTATTTTGCTTTATTATTGGTTGAGATAATTAATTAATTCAACGCATATATTTAAGGTAATTGTTATTATAAAAGTCAACAAATCTATTAGACTTAGTTTAGTAAAGTCAATATCACTAGAAACAATTCTCTATAGTAAATTTATTGATTTTTATGATAATTACCTCAAAAATCATAAATGATATTATATGAAATGTATGTTGTGTAAATTCAATTTTAAACATAAAAAACTGAAAAGATAGAAAAAAAAAGATGTTCTTGAGCGATTCTGATAATTTTTTGAGTTATTATGTTATGTACATATGTGTAATATTTATCAATTTTATATACGACTAGTTTATGAGAACCTTAGACTATCTATGATAAAAATTACATTTAATGTTATTTTAGATTTCTATTTTTATCCAGAATTTTAAATAATTTTTTTTTTCGATGTCTTAGGATCCTTATTTTCGTAAAATTGAATCAAATAAAGGTTTCTCTCAAATCGATCAAATATTATTAAGGAGGATATACATGACATGCTAACAGTATACATGTGTAAAGAAACTTGACATGCTGACGTGACATCCCTGATGATCGTGTTAAATTTAGAAAAGATTGAGCCAGAAAACTGTGTCTCCTCTTGCTGGAGAACTTTCATATATATATATATATATATGTATATATATATATATATGTATGTATATATATATATATATATATATATATATATGTATATATATATATATGTATATATATATATATATATATATATATATATATACACAAATAATTACAATCTGTCAAGCTGATTTTCAGCCCATTAAATAAGCTAAAATATCATATACATTTATTACAGTTAATTATCCTAATTAAGAGAATAACCGTTACAAATAAATGTATAATTGCATTCTTTTCCATTCATTCTATTGACATCCCCCTTAAATTGATGCTGGTGAATCTACAAGCATCAATTTGCCAAGTAGAAAATTGTGACGCTGGTGTGGCAATGATTTAGTGAAAATGTCAGCTCTTTGAACAACTGTGGAGACATGTGGTAGAGTGATGACCCTACGATCATATGCTTCTCGGATAGAATGACAGTCGACCTCAATGTGTTTCGTCCGTTCATGGTAAACTGGATTTGCTGCAATCTGTATGGCACTGGTGTTATCAGCATGTAGTGGATTGGGTTGTGCTTGAGAAACTCCAAGCTCTGTAAGAAGACCACGTAGCCATGTTATTTCAGAACAAGCAGCAGACGTTGCGCGATATTCTGCTTCAGTGGACGACTTGGAGACTAAGTCTTGTTTCTTACATTTCCATGAAATAGGAGCATTCCCTAGGAACATACACCAACCAGTAGTTGATCTCCTAGTGTCTGGACAACTAGCCCAATCAGCATCACTATAAGCTTGGAGTTGAAGAGATGAATTACCAGGAAAGAATAAACCACGAGTTGAGGTGCTAAGGAGATATTTAATGATACGCTGTACTGCTGAAAAATGGAAGTGCCTTGGAGATTGCATGAACTTACTAACAGTGTGTACAACATAAGAAATATCAGGGTGAGTGATAGTCACATAGATGAGACTACCAACTAGTTTCCGATATTGAGTGGGATCATCAAGAAGCTCTCCTTCATGTCGCCTATATTTAACATTAACTTCCATTGGAGTGTCAACAGGGGTAGCATTGGTGAGTCCCGCTAGCTGGACCAAATCTTGAATATATTTATGCTGATTTACAAAAATACCTTCAGGATGGTAATGCACCTCTAAACCCAAGAAATAATTGAGATGACCTAACTCTTTCATGTGAAAAGTTGAATTAAGCATTTGTTTGATTCCAGAAATAGCATCTTGATCAGAACCAGTGACCCCAATGTCATCCACATAAACAAGAAGTACGACGATCCCTTTAGGAGTCCGTTGAAGGAAGAGTGATTGATCATACTGACTTTGATTGAAAGAAAAACCAAGAAGAGTGGAGCGAAACTTTTCAAACCATACTCTTGGGGCCTGCTTCAAGCCATATAAAGATCGTTTCAATTTGCAAACAGTATTCGGGGAGAGAGTCAACATACCACCAGGAAGTGTGATGTAAACTTCCTCCTTAAGGTCACCATGGAGGAATGCATTTTTGACATCAATTTGATGCAATGGCCAAGATTTGGATGCAACAAGAGCAAGGATAGTTCGCACAGTGGTCATCTTGGCAACTGGAGCAAAAGTCTCGTCATATTCAAGGCCATACTCTTGCTTATTTCCAAGCACAACCAGTCGTGCCTTGTACCGGTCTATGGAGCCATCCGAACGCAGCTTTATGGAGAACACAAACTTGCTGCCTAAAGGTTTAACAGATGGAGGACATGGCACTATATCCCATGTCTGATTTTCTTCCAAGGCGAGAAGTTCACTTTCAATAGCTTTTTTCCAACATTCATTCTTCATTGCCTGTTTATAAGAAGAAGGAATAGGAATAGATGATAATGTTGTGGTCATGGAACAAATATACCTTTCTGGGGGCTTACCAATGCGTGAACTACGTCGTAAAGGAGTTGGTTCTGGTTCTGGAGCTTGTACTGGATCAGCATTCAAGGAAGTATCTTGAAGGGGCCCATGGGATTGTGTAAGGTGATGTTGAGTGGTAGTATTTCGCCTTTAATGGGTCAATAGAGGTCTAGATGATGATTGACCTGCAGAAGAATTAGAAAACAATGGCAAAGCAGAAATTGGGGAAGAGAACAAGTCATGATGGTTTGCAAAAAAATATACACTTTCTAGAAAAATGACATTTCTAAAGACCCGAATTCGATGAAGATTAGGATCATAACATAGAAAGCCCTTTTGATGAGGAGAATAGCCAAGAAAATCACATTCAACAGATTGTGCAGTGAGCTTGGTGCGTTCATGTGGAGGAAGATGGACATAACATGCACAATTGAAGATACGAAGGGTAGAGTAATCGGGTGGGTGACAAAATAATCGAGTGAAAGGAGATTCATTACTTATGGAAGGAGATGACAATCTGTTTATAAGATGAACAACAGTGGAAAGGGCTTCACACCAAAATTGTGATGGCACATGTGACTCCAGTCAAAGAGTGCGAACAACATCTAGCAAATGACAATTTTTCCGTTCAGCCACCCCGTTTTGTTGAGGGGTTGATGGACATGATCTTTGAGATAAAATGCCATTAGATTGTAAGAATTCCTAAAATAAGTGTGATGTGTATTCCCCCCCATTATCAGAGCGAAAAATCTTGATTTTGGAGGAGAATTGGGCCTGAACATAAGCATTAAAGAATTTGAAAGTGGAAAAGACTTCATCTTTTGAGCGCAAAAAATAGACCCAAGTGAAATGACTATAATCATCAATAAAAGTTACAAAATATTTGTAATTAGCATGAGATGTGATTGGTGCCACTCCCCAAACATCATTATGGATGATATCAAATGGTTGTGTTTTAGTCGACTGATGTGTTGGAAAAGGTAGAATTTTACTTTTGCCAAACTTACAAGGAATGCAATCAAAATGAATATTATTATGAGATGGAATGTGTTTATTTCCAAGAAAACCAGATTTGAACATGTCATGGAGAACATTTGAGTTGGGATGCCCAAGGCGCTTATGCCACACTTGGTGATCAACCACAGCAGAATTACAAGAGACTAAAGGCAAAGAAAGACTTGGAGACAACGAGAAATGGATGGGAAAAAGGCGTCCAACTTTAGGCCCCTTCGCAATTATCTTCCCCAAGTGTTGATCCTGCACAAAACAACCAGACTGTGAGAATTGAACTCGGTAATCATTGTCGACTAATTGACCGATAGAAATAAGATTACTGGTGAGACCAGGAGCAACAAAGACATTTGTTAGAAATGGAGAAATATCACCAGTTTCTGTTGTAGGCAATTGATTTCCACCAGCAGTATGTATTGTCAGATTCCCCGAATAGTTTTTTATATTAGTAAAGAATCGAGCATTGTTGGTCATGTGGTTGGAAGCCCTAGAATCAAAGTACCATGGGGAAGAGGAGTTACCTGATAATCCCAAAGCAGAAAAAGCTAAAATTATCATTTGTTGAACCATTTCAGGGGTCAAAGTTGGAGTATCAGTAGTAGCATTTGGATGGACAGGTGCTGGATTGGCAGAACTGTTGGGAATAGAAGAAGCAGTCGTGGTTGTAAAAGCTGTTGTAGGTCGTCGTGGTGGTCTTATTGGGCATTCCTTAATAATATGACCATCCTTTTTACACTAGTTGCAAAATTTTTTTGGACAGGTTGAAGCATAATGGCCAAATCGCTTGCAACTAAAGCATTGAATAATACTCATGTCATGGCGTCGTGACTTCCCTTGTGCCACGTATGCGACTGGAAAAGTAGACAATCTTTGGTCTTCAATGATGGACTGGGTAAGAAGACATTGTTCTTCACGTAACAACTCATTGAGACATGCATCCAACGATGGGACAGGATCTCTATGCATGAGATTGGACCGGATACCTTCAAAGTCATATCGCAATTTCATAAGAAATTGGTCACGTTTAGTAATATCATGAATTGTTTGTACGGCTGAGACCTTCGGAAGGCAGGTTTGCATAAACTATATCAGTGTATTCAGCCCAAAGATTCATGAATTGAGAGTAAAAACCAGAGATGGAGAGACTATCCTGTTTAAAATTAGCGATGTTGTGCTTAAGTTGGAATCGACGAGCTGCATTATTTTGACTATAAATTTTCTACAGATAAGACCACATTGTGCTTGCAGTCTTGTAAGGACGAAGATTCAGGACAATGTTCGAATCCACGAAACTTAGGATCTAGGCCATGACTTGAGCATCTTTGACGGCCCACTTAGCATGAGCGACCTGATCTTTGTCCTTGTCAGGAGCGGGAGTGCTGCCATCAACATGACCCCACAAATCTTTTCTGGTGACAAAAATCTGGAATTGGAATGTCCAAGTTGAATAGTTTTTTTCGTTAAGACGAACGAACAAGACATCATATTTTTCGGAAGCCATGAAGCTAGGAAAACCATAGACGAGAAGAATCGAGAATCGAAAGTTCGAAAGTCGAGAGTCGAGAGTCGAGAGTCGAGAACGAGACTGAAAAAAACGCAAACTAGGTTTGGAAATCGTAACCTAGACTGATACCATGTTAAATTTATAAAAGATTGAGCCAAAAAACTGTGTCCCTTCTTACGGGAGAACTTTCATATATATACAAATAATTACAATCTGTCAAGCTAATTTTCAGCCCACTAAATAAGCTAAAATTTCATATACATTTATTACAATTAATTATCCTAATTAGAAGAATAACCGTTATAAATAAATATATAATTGCATATCTTTTCCTTTCATTCTATTGACAGATCGGTCACTCAATTTGGTGGTCGGTCACTCGTTCGGTCTTCTGGTCTAAAAATTATTTTTTCAATCACCTTTATCGACAAAAATTAGAAAGAAGCTTTATGTCAAATATTTCGGTAAAAGTACTCCTCGAATGTCGTAGTTATAATTATTGTAATTAAATAAAAAAAATACGTTTGTTTTCTAATTTTGGTTAAAACCACTTAGGCGTCCCTGTTTTCGTTAGGTCTTCCCATTTTGGTCCCGTTCTTATAAAACTTCCCAATTGGGTCCTTAAAAGTGCCAATTTCATTGAAATTAACCCCTGCTGTTAAAATTGAGTAACGGTGTTAAATCTGGACAGAGTTGGATGGAGGACGTGTCAACCATTAAAACGTGGCAGAAAAACTGAGTGGTACGTGACGTGATTAATTGATAAATTGAAATTAAAAAAGAGATTAGGGTTAGTTAATTAAAAAAGAGGATTAAGGTTAATCTTCTTCTCCATCCAGAAAGAGAGAAAGCCTAGTGTTCCCTCTCATCATCATCTGCGACAATCATCTGCACTCAAAAATTCACTCCAAATCAAATTCACTCAAAATCAGCTTCCAGTTCCAGTTTGAGACCTTCCCTTTCAATTCACTCCAAATCAAATTCATTTTCATCATTCGATCAGACCCCTCTTTTTCCACCAAGCCAATCCATGAGTTTCCATTGACCCACGTCTCCGTCACCTGCCAAATCTAACCCCGCTTCGCAAAATGGTGGAGACCTCCACGTTAGGGCGCTTCCACCACCAAAGGCTCGACCTTCGCCGCTGGCTCCCCGCCTTCCTCACCTCGCACAAAACCCTTTTCACCGTGATCTGGATCCATGCCTTCCGCTGCCGGCAACACTGGTCGTGCCTCTCGTTTCCTTTTTCAATTCTTTTTTCAGACTATCTGGGAAGCTCTCTTCCCTCTCTTTTTCTTTTCCCCCCAAACCTTGGGTGATAGATCTGTGATCCCTAAAAATTATTTTTTTTAATCCAAAAGAAAAAAAAATTCCTTTTTGATGGTGGTATTGCAGGGACCTTTGAATTTGATTTTAATTGGTAGGTTTTGTGTTGCAGGTTAATCAAAGGTTAAAAACCAAGGTTCCCGTGGTCGAAATTGTAACTTTGAATCTGGCTGAATCTGCATTGTAGTTGATCAAAAGGATTTTGATTTAAACATTCCTATTACAATTTTTGTTGGTTGTTTTCGTAATCAATATTTGTGTTTGTTATTTTTGTGTTCATCTTCTCTCTGGTGTGTCTCTCTGGGAAGAGAAGATGTCTGGGTATGATTTCTGGGTAGGATTTCTCTGTGCTAATGGAAGATGATTTTCTTTTTACATTTTTAATCAAATATTTTTAAGTCAGAAAATTCCACCTAACATTCAACTTATGTCACGTTTTAAAAAATTGACACATCATCCAACCACATCTGCAAAAATTTAACACCGTTACTCAATCTTAACGGCAGGGGTTAGTTTCAATGAAATTGACACTTTTAAGGACCTAATTGAGAAGTTTTATAAGAACGGGACCAAAATGGGAAGACCTTACGAAAACAGAGACGCCTAAGTGGTTTTAACCTCTAATTTTTTATATTTTATTACAATTTATCCGAATTATATTTAATTTAGTTTGACGGTTTGAACGTTGGTTAGAAATTGATGTAGATGTTCCATAAGATCGAGAGAAATTTAGTTATTTCTTTTCTTCTCCGAGTCTCAAGCGACTATTTTCAACTGTTTACGTTCTTACACTTCTCTGTGCTTGCCACGTGTCCTACCTCACCTCCTCTTCTTCTTAGTGATCCTAATTCTTCTCATATTCTCAAAACTTATTTTTTCTCTCCAAGTTGTTCTCATTGCACACACTGTTCATTTCCTGCAGCTTGTGAAGAGTGCATCATGATGCCATTGGTTTGATTTTTCTGTGTTGGTGTAGCATTTGTCATTGATTTTGTGTTACAACAATTGGTTACATCCTTGCTTATTTAATGATATTGTGGATGCATGTGCAACTTGTTGAACTGAATCAATAAATGCTAAGGATATTTCTCTGTGTACCAATATCAAGCAACAAGAGTGCTGCTGAGGAATATTGCAGTGAAACTGAAAAGCAAGGTTTATTACGAAATGAGTTTAAGTGTTTTTATTTGATCCCTTTGCTGATTGTATTAGTTGTAGGAATTTATTGTCACGATGCTCACTCCTTTGTTTGTGTTGGTTTGCTTGAATTTTTTAAGTAGTTTGCTTTATAGTGTTGCTTTGAGAAGGTTCTTCCGTGTGGTGCAACTTTAGGATAAGAAAATGACTAAATGGATTGGCTGCATTGTGCAGACTGTGATGTTTTTTGTCTGTTTGATGAAAGTTCAGTACTTCTAGTTAGAAGGATATTAAAAGTATGCTTTTATTCCTTAAAACTATTTTGAAATTTGAGTTTAGTTTATATCAAATTTTAATACATTCGTATCAGAAGTGACGTAATTTTAGGTTTCTATCTACTAAAAGAAAACATTTTGCAGTTAAAATGTAGAAACTAAATAAAGATGTGACAGATTAAAAATATATTTTAGCCTGTTCTTTTGGCCAATGGTAGAACTCTGTAAGTTGATTGAGTATGAGATGGTTGTGGAATGGAACTTGGTTATAGTTCGGGGTTGGCAGGATTTTGAGTTCATGTTTTCTGGATAGGGTGTGGTCATGCTAGTTATGTTCTTCATAATGAAAAGGATGATTTGGGGGTGAATATGATTCAATAGAGTGTACAATGACCTCCATGTAAAACTTGAAGGTAAATTGAATGTGCTAGATTGTGAACTAGTAGTGTTAGAACAAAAGATGGTACCACTTAATCACGGGTATATGTTGAGGAAATTTTGTAGAATAGCCCTAAATGCATAGGCATCCGTTTTCTACCTTTTTTTTTCTCTCATTTTTCCAGATCTATATGACACCTATAGTTTTCCCACAAATGCAGATTTAATCATGATAGACGTGTATTTTGTTATCCTATCCTATTATCACATGTATCCTCTGTTATGACTTTTTTCATTTATGTAATATTTTCCAGATCACTTTTTCGCATCACAAAAGACAAAAAAGAACATTCTGGAAGGTTAGAGGTCTTGCACCAAGAAGACAATATCATAGCCCTGGTATTTTTCTTTTTTCATTAGGTTCAGAAGGTGAATTTTGTTAATCTGGTGTATTATTTGCTTCTTCTTTTTAAGTGCATGGCAACAGAGGGATTATAGGGCTTGATTGCTACCATTAATTCTTTCTGATTGTTCAATTGGGATTGGGGTGGGTAGGAGAAAATCTTATTCTTGTCTTATCACTTTGTCCTTATGAAAGGAAAAAAGTTATCTATCCTTTTGAGTTTAAAAATGAGTGCATCCTTTTTTTTAAACCTTGGCAACATGACAGCGATAAGGAGACAATCAATAAATACGTGCGACATAATCAACAGAGTATAATGAGCTCAAACTTCTCCATCAATTTGATGATGTACAGATGAAATTCCCATATGCTGATTTTTTGGGAAGTTTTAATGCAAAATTTAGCACCAATGGGCCTTTTAAGTTGAAGCAGTCTATTTAACAGCAATTTTGTTGGAGTGCTTCAATTATGTACTCATGCCAACTATCTGGAAGTGATTTTTTTTTTGTTCTTGTATCATACTTTCAGCTTGTTTTAGCTTCATTGGGGTTTGAAGGGAAAAATGTCGTTTAAGAGATCAAAATCAGGAACTGAAAGAACTCTATCTACTGAAGAGGAGCAGATGAAGGTACTAGACATTCATCTGGCCTTATTTTATGAATGTGAAATGATAAATCTGATGCATTGTTATTGTACATTAGTGAAGACTCTGATATTTTATCTTCCATCCCAATGTTTGCTTTAATTTTTCCTTTTTAGGCATCAGTTAATTTATCTTAGACGAGGGTAATTTTTTTGGAGGAATTTTGAAGTGGAAAATTATTTGATTTCCCTTTTTGTCTTAGGTTCTAGAAGTCAAAAAGATGATCGGTCCAATTGCTGAGAAGTGCTCAGTTCTGTGCTCGGATGCATCAATTTTAAGATACCTTAGAGCGCGCAGTTATAATACTAAGAAGACTGCAAAGATGTTGATAGGCACCATAAAATGGAGGCTGGAGTTCAAGCCTGAGAAGATTCAATGGGTGTGCAACAAATGTTTTTTTTTTTTTTTTATCTATCTTTTTCCATAAAATAAAATAGAATATATTAGAGTTCAAAGCATGAAAGTTGGTCAAATATGCTAGTTTTCTAAAGGCTTACTAGTACAGTTACTCTGTAAAAACGCGTGAACAGAATAGATAAATATAGCTCAAACCCAACTAAAATTCACTGTCTAGTTTTATAGGTGAATTGACTGTAACTAGGATAGGTCTATCATTTTGTAATACTAATTGTCCATGTAATTGCAAATTATGTGGCTTTATCAGTATAATTCTCTCTATCTCCGATTTTATTTGGTTCAGTCAATTACATAGATGAGTTGCATGCTGTTAACTAGATAACTGCAAATGAAAGACATTATCTTGGTTTTTTTTTTTCTACTTTTTATGCAATTAGGGTGATATTGGTCAAGAAGCTGAGAGAGGAAGACTGTATAAAGCTGATTACTTGGACAAGCAAGGAAGGATTGTTTTTGTTATTAGACCTGGTATTCAGGTAGTCTAAATATTTTGAAGAGAGTAAGCTCAACATTCCATTTTTTTGTGTGGTTGTACTTAGCAGCTGAGCCTTCTTGCTGTTTGGTATCATTGTCAATATAATTGAAGTTTGAGTATAAGGTTAATTTAATCTCTAAAATTGTGATTTATTATCACTTCAATCCCTAGAATTAACAAAATTCAAGAAAATCTCCGAAACTGTAATATCTGTGATTCGAGTCCACAGACTTATGTGAACCAAATTACAGCTTGGGAGTTTTTATTTTAAGTTTTGTTAATGATGGAAACTAGAGTAGTTTACAATTTCAAGGACTAATTGTTCCTTTAGTCTTGAAGTTTCATAGCTTTTGACTAAGACTTCTTTATCTATCCAATTTAGAGTACAAACACTCCAATTGCGCAAATCAAGTACCTAATTTACTGTTTGGAGAATGCCATATGGAATCTAGGTTCCAATCAAGAGCAGATGGTTTGGCTCATTGATTTTCAAGGGTGGAACACAGCATGCTTGTCTATGAAGGTTGCACGAGACACTGCTCAAATCCTGCAGGCTCATTACCCGGAGAGGTTGGGCATTGCAATTTTTTACAATCCACCAAAAGTGTTTGAGTCATTTTGGACGGTATGACATCATAACATCCCCTGTCTTCATCACTGTCTACTTTTCATTGGAAGGGAAGGGCAATGATTTTGTGAGACGAGGCTTGAATATGTAATGATATTCTCCTACTGATGTTTGTCATTAGTAGAGAAAATATTTTTCTCATTTGCTTCACTTTTTTCTGATGTTTGCGTTGTTTCTGTTGTAAAAATTTAAGATTCTGCATGCAACTTGTTTGTTGAAAGAGAAGATAAACACATGTGCTTGATGAGAACTTGTATGTGCACATGCATCACTGTTTAGTCATATTATGTATCTCCCAGTTTGGAGATACTTTTGGTTGATTTCTGTTCCACTGTGCTGAATCACTAAATATTAGTTTCAAGTGAGCTGTGACAGATAAGATGAAATGACTCCTGTGATTTATAAGTAGAAAGACCAGCTGGAATTTCTTTTGTTGCTTTCCTTTCTTAAAATTTGCTCAATAACATCTCTTAAATTCAGTATTGTTGTATTTGCTTCGTGGTTTTCATGATCGTGCTTTTCATGTTACCAGATGGTGAAACCATTTCTAGAACCCAAGACTCACAAAAAGGTGATATTTGTTTACCCTCATAACCCAAGAAGCTGCTCGGTGATGGAAGAACACCTTGACATGGACAAGGTGGAATCCTATTTTGGTGGGAAAAATACAGTTGGATTCAACTATGAAGCTTATGCTCGGAAAATGAAAGCAGATGAGAGTACCATGTCTCGTGTATTTGATTCATGTTGTTCATCATCGCCCGGACTTTTAGACTCAAAATCTCTCGAACTAGTGCAGTCAGTTACCAGTGCTTCTGTGGGTGAAGCAGCATCTTGGGAGAAAGCAATTTGTCCAAACTTGGAAGATGATGATGTTAGTACAAATGGAAAGAAAACTTGCTCCCAGTATGAATCTAATAAGGTCAATGAACCAAAAAAGACATAAAGGACGGCTGAATCAGAAGAAAAGTAGGCATAGGCAAGGTGGATTATATTACTCATTCAAACTACACAAACACTTAACTTCAATCAGTATGCATTATAGGTTTGAAAGTGTCATCTGAACCATTACTTTCTCAACCAAAGCCACTTGTGGTCCATGGTCCATACCAGCATGGATCCATATCTCACTCAAAAAGATAGAAGTTTGAGTTGGCTCATATGGCATGAGAATGTCAGAAAAATTCAAGAAATAGAAATTTCAGATTTCTTTCATGTTACTTTTTCCCTCTCCCTCAGTTTCTCTATCTTTCTGTGTGTTGTGGTGGGGTTCTGATAGGGTGTTTCAGTGATTGTGATTGCTATTTGTTCAATGCTATGATGAGAAACACCTACCACTCTTTCATGTACTAAGGTACAACCCAAGACCTAATTCACAAAAAGTGGATTTTCCTTTAAACATGAAAATTTTGTAGAGATGAAGCATTTTCCATATTAATGTATTTGTTAGTTCTTGATGGGGTGTCATGGAGCTGGAGTTGCATCATCAAATCAGCATTTTAAACCAGGCTAGTAGTGGTTGTGACTTTACAGAAAGGAAAGCACATGACTCTTTCAGGGAAACACCTAACTTAAGAATTAATCATACTAATTTATTAGTACTATTGAGATTCTAAATTTCTAATACAAATTACCATAAAGTATTTTCATAGGCAGAAATTAAAGATGGAGAAAAAAAAGGAAAAAGGTTGCTTATCTTTTGATCCTTTCTCTAACTGGCTAAGCATAATTTACAGTCAAAAAGCAAGTTCTTTAGTTCTGTAAGGCCCTGTGTCACCCAAGCTTTTATAACATCTTGATCTTATATTCTTTAGGAAAACAAGGACATTCATGTTAAGTGTATAATTGTAAATAAATAAATTCTAAAAATGAATTTTTATTTTATATTTCACTTGCAGTTTACTCTCAACGTATTTTATAAGGTAAACTTCAAAAGAGATCTTCTTTCAAAAATAAAAAAACTTAAAAAAAATAAAACAAACCCATTGGTTGAAAATTTTAAAAAACACTTAAAATGTACGAAGAATAATTTTTTTTTATAATTTTTTGGACAAATGAATGCCACTTTTAAAATTTGGTCTACTAATTCAAACTGGAGAGGCATAATAAAAAAAGAAATATAAAATATATTAATTAGTAAATGATATATATTTTGTTTTGTAACTTTTTTTCAAGCATTTCTCAACTTCTTAGGAAGAAATAGTAATTATTTTAATACTATATTGTTGCCATAATGGCCTGTCTCTTCCTACTTTTCTTTAATGCGAATTTAAAAATGAAGATTAAGAAGTACACAACTCTTTTTTGGCAGAGAAGAAGTACATAAAGTTAATGCTTAGTACATATACATCAAGACGTTTAAATTATATCAAGAAATGAATGAAATTCCTAAGAAAATACTTAAATATAAAAAATATAATAAGAATGAAGAAAGGGGCTGAAATAGATTTTTTTTTCATTTTTTATGAAAAATAATATGTTTACAAAATAAAATGGATGTTTGGACTTCAATTTGAAATTTAGTCAATTATTTTAAAATAAACTGTTTTTATGAATATGAAAATTTATATCTCATGATTATTCTCCTTTCAACTTTAATTCAATTTTTTGTCATGTAAAAATTGATTTTCGTGTATATAAAAAAAGCTTAATTGTTTAAAAACTAGTCTGGTTGTAATTAGTTGAAGAAAAAACAATTCTGATTATAATTAATTGCTATAGTAATAATCAATTTTACATATAATTATTTATTAATATAAGTTAATTTTGTCCCAAACACACCTGAATATCAATAATTGCATCTATATTGTCACTGTGTATTAAAATAATTACTCTTAAATACTACTTAATTACTCAGTCATTAAATTCATATAACTTTAATATTTTCTCTGTTAAATCAGTCTCATCTTCCTTAATAATTTGCAAATATTTATCATTTTTTCTGCGAGTCTATGAGTTCAATAAATTATCATAATGACTTCACTCGCCGGCTAAAATCAGGAATCAAATTTTTTCGAAAGATTTATTAAAAAAGTGCGTTTGGTGATCTCACCACTAATCTAGAAAAGCACGCAGACAAAAATACACGTTTTGTGGAATAAATAATAATAATAAATTCATGTTATCGAGGATGGAATGATCATCACCAACATTCATCTTTTATTCTTTACATTTTCTTAATTCTGTTTATAAATTATTATATAAAGAAACGTGAATATAGAATTTAAGCACGTCAGTGTTACAAATTTGGCTAGGAGAAATACTTGTACAACACGTTACTAGTATGAAATATTGGAATTTTAATTTTTGCTGCTTTTTTATGTTATTTCTTTGTTTTACTTTTAAGATACATTTATGTATTCTGATTTTTAATATTTTTAAATTATTAAAATAAAATTTTATATTTTAAAAATATCAGAGAAATAATAAAAGTGTAGTTTTAAACATAATAGAAAAAACCACCAAAGTTATTTGAACATAAACAAAAACCTTAAACTTAAAAACATTGATAAAAAAAATGAAACTAAACAATTGTCATCACATAGGTGAAATTAACATGAGTTATGTTAAGCTTAACGAAAATAATTAATACTTTTTAATGTGATAAATTAAAATTAAAATTTCTATTAAAAGTATTCACTTTTAATGTTGATATGTCTTGGGTAGAGTTATTTTCAGAAGAAAAAAAAAATGGATGAAAGATTGAATCTTGCATGAATCCAAAGTCCTAGAATAACAAGAAAGCATGACAGTGAAAAAGGTTCTTTGGAGAAAGCAAGATAAGAAAATAAAAATAAAAATTAGTTGTAATAATGTAATGATAGCTTTCTTTGTCCTTTTCTTTTTCTTTTTCTTTTTCTTCTTCTTCTTCTTCACCTTCAATCTTCCCCTTTCTCTTCTTTTGGTGCCGCTCCACACTCTCTTTGTCAAACCATCAAATACACGTAGCCAATACATAACACACACGTTCAGCTCCTCATAGTTCCTGTTGCCAATGGTTTGCCACATTGAGTAAACAAAAGAAGGGACATTGAAAAGTACAGGATTCTCAATTATCCTTTGTTTTCTTTTGTTTCCACAATAATATCAGGTGAGTCATTTATCTCCACATTAGTTTTTTCCATACCCTTTTTCCTCTTTATTTGGTTAGGTTATAGTGTAATCACCTCATAATTTTTCCTGAATTTCTGGAGTTTTCAGGCTTGGATTGATCTGTGGGATTCTTTTGATTCATGCTGAGGTACGTTTAAGTTTGAATGCTTGTAAATTTTCCTTTTTTTTCTATTTTTTGAGAGAACTGATGTTGGTCGGTCTTTGGATCTTATTTGGGTACCTTTTTTGTTTGTTCATGCTTGATCAATCAAAACAGGTTTTAATTAGGGGGAGTTGTCAAAGGAGAGAGACAGAGAGGGGAAGATGGGATCAGAAATTGGAACCAAAATAAGGAAAGTTGTTGTAATTTCAATCAGAGGTGGTTTCAGATCAGCTTGCAATCATCCATTCCTTTTGGGGTTTTTGTGTTTCTTGCTTTTGTTGTACAGATCTTTTCCTTTTCTATTTTCTGTTTTGGTCTCTGCGTCTCCTGTTTTTGTCTGCACTGCTATTCTGCTTGGGACCCTTCTCAGTTTTGGGCAGCCAAATGTGCCTGAAGTTGAAAAGGAAGAGAAAGTTACTCATAGCTTATCATCCTTCCAAGCTGGGTTTTCGGAGGGGGAGACTGTTTTTTCTGACAGAGATGAGAGCTACTTTGTGAAGGGGTATTCACAAAATAAGAGTGATGTGGAAGAGAGGGGCATTGAGGAAGCAAGTTTGGTTGCTGAGAGGGATAATAGAACAGAAGAAGATCAAGACTTGCGTTCTGAATTGCCCCCAGATGATGCAAACTTGCTGGATATTCAGCCTGAGAAGAGAAAAACAGGGGAAGTGGAAGGGGAAAGGGAACTCCACAGTTTTGAGTTGGGAAAGAATAAGGAAATTCATGAAGAGAACCTGACTTCTGAAGCTGTTTCAAGTGATGAAGAAGCTATTGAGAAGCAATATGTCTTGGTTCAGAAACTGGATGATGATACTTTTGAATTTGAAAATGAGAAACCTCCAAGAGATCACGTGGACTTTTCTGCTAGCTCATCTTGGAAACAGGTGGAAAATGATGATGATGGTGATGATAATGTCTCGGTGGACTCAGGTTCTGATGGGGCTGAGAGCTCTTCACCAGATGCTTCCATGGCTGACATAATTCCAATACTTGATGAACTCCACCCACTACTAGACCTAGATGCTCCACAACCAGCTCATGTGTCCCGTGATGGTTCTGATGCTGCATCTGAGAAGTCTCAGAATAGTGACGATGACAGTGTTGAATCAGATGATGATGATACTGAAAACCCTGGTGATGTGGAAGATGATGGTATTGATGAAGAGGAAGAAGAAGCTACAGGTGGCAAAGAAGATGAAAGTAAATCTGCCATTAAATGGACAGAGGATGACCAAAAGAACCTCATGGATCTGGGGAATTTAGAGCTGGAAAGGAACACGCGGTTGGAGAATCTTATTGCCAGGAGAAGACAAAGGAGATTGATCTCTGAGAAGAATCTAATAGACTTAGACTTTGCTGATATTCCCAGTAATGTTGCACCTATTGCTACAATCAGGCGTAATCCATTTGATTTCCCTGATGACTCCTTTGCTGCCATGGGATTACCACCCATTCCTGGATCTGCTCCTTCTATTCTGCAACCTAGACGAAACCCTTTTGATATTCCCTATGACTCAAATGAAGAGAAACCTGATCTTAAGGGGGACAGTTTTCAACAAGAGTTTACAGTGTTTCATCAAAAAGATGCCCTTTTTCGGCGGCATGAAAGTTTCAGCGTAGGACCTTCAGTACTGGGGTTATCTAGGCAAGAGAGGTATGATTGGAAACCTGTCTTTGTATCTGAAAGGATGGCTTCAGAGGGAACAAGTTATTCTTCATTTCACAGGCAATCAAGTGAAGTAAGTGATTCAAAGTTGAGCTCTGTTCCAGATACTGAATCTTTGAGTTCAATTGATCAAGATGACAGGAAATTCAGTGAGCAGGACTTGTCTCAAGAAAATGAATTGGTATCTAACATGGATAATGCTTCTGATGTTGTTGAACATGGAAGCCAAACCTCTGAAGAAAATGATTATGTGGAGATGATACAAGTTGAGGAGAGCAATGTTCGCCATGATGAAGTTGAGATAGTGCTGGGTGGGGTGGAAAATCCTTCTGAGATGGCGTTTTATCCTGAAAGAGGAGAGGTTGAAATTCATGAACAATTTAATGCAGGGGAAACACATTTGAGAAGAGAACCAACTGACGAGGAGAGTGACAGCCACAGCAGCAGATCAAGCCATTCTTCACTATCAGAAGTAATTGACAGCATGCCAGATGAGAAAATAGAGAGTTTGCAAGAAGGAGATGATCATGTCTCTGAATCTGGAATTTCAACACAAGCTTCAGTGCAGGAATCTAACTTGCAGCATGTTAGTATTAGTGAGGTGGAAGATAATCACCCTGTAGAACCTGTTTATGATTCTAGTCCCCAGGCTTCTGAAACACTCCAATCGTTTCCTTCACAATCTTCTCATGATTCTGCTTTGGAGTTTTCCGAGAGGGCAATGCCTCCTGCTTCAGTAGAAACTGCTAATGTGGCAGATAAGGAGTTGGATGTTCATGATCACAGACAGGAAAGTAATACTTCTGATCGTGATAAAACTCAAGCAGCCTCTTCCGAACATCAAGTGGAAGCCCAAAATGAGATGACGTCTGAGAAATCTGAAGATGTGTATTTTGCGGCGAATGAGTTATCTGCAGCTAATACATCTACAGTGGCTGAGCCTCAGGTTATCCCTGTTTCTATGGATTCAAATTTGTCTTCAGATATGGGATCAATAACCGGTGTGATTAATTCAGGCTTAGTACATGGTCAGGATGTAGCCTACCACATACATGCTGATTCTGAAATTCTTCACCAAGACAATATAGATTCTGTAGATTCACATTCTGAAAAGTCACATCTATCAGATAATGAATCTCTGGAGGAAAGTGCACTGCCCAACGAAATGTCGAGATCTTTTAGTGCAAATATGTCTGTGTTAGTCCAAGATGCAGATGAAATGTTGGATTCTGGGGCTTCTGATGCCCACCATATATCTTCTGATGGTTCCTTTATGCCTGCCCAACAGGATTTGCAACTTTCACCAGCAGCAGGGCCAGGACCAGTGGATCATCCTAGTCCACCTTCTGAAGAAAGCGGACATACAGAAAAAATTTCATCAAATAATGATGGCATATATCAGATTCACTTGACAAGTTCTGTGGAGCAAGGTGAAGCCAATATCTATGAAGATTTGGATAAGAATGTGTTTGTTTTCACTTCTGACAGTCAACAGGAAAGTGATGAGAAGCCTTCTTCTAACATGGAGAATCATAAATCAATCTCCCATAAATCAGTTGTTGAACAATCTTTTAGTGATCATGATGAAAGTCAGGTAAGTGACATGACAATCTATGCCTCCATAATCTAAATAATTTATCTTCCAAACTTCTTTTTCTTTAAGGGTCCATTAATTTATCAAGGAAAATTACTTGATGATGTCCTAAAAGGAAATAGTAGTGTTTTTTATTTTAATTTTGAGGACATGCTATTGGTAATATTCTCAATGCTTACGAAATCCAAATGGGATTTGGAATTCTATTTATCTGTACTTGCCATTAAATCATAGGATTGTTTCTGGGGCAATAACTGCTTACTTCAGATCACATCTGCATCCCAAAGAAATTTCTATACTACAGACTTTCCACTTTGGGGGGAGAAAAAGATCTTATTTTCTTAACATATATTCAGAATCTACACATAGCACTGATGCCCTGTCACAACTTTGGTAGTATATATACAAGCTGTAATTTTGAACCCAAAAGGGTATTATATATAAAAAAAACCTGTTATAATTTTTACGTTTCAATTAATTTGATGTGCATGTCCTCTGCAAAAAAAAAAAAAAAGTTATAAAATATTGTCTATTCTAAAAAATGCTAAGGAGAAAAAAATTGTATTAATAGCTGTTATCCCTTTTTTTACCACATTGAGATATTGAATATGGTAGAGTTATCTCTATTTTTTTCCATTCAAATTTAAAGAATGGACAATTGAATACCCTTCAATAAGTAAATAGATCCCAAACATATAAAACGCAAATACTGTTCAATTTTTTTTTGTGATTCCCAGAAGTCAGAAGGAGAATGAGATGTCAAACACATAGGATGTTTAGTAAGAATATATATGTGAAGTTCAGTTTCATTGTACTAGTGATAGAATATTTTCTTTTCAAGTTGTAATTGTTTGAATGATATATTCTATGACTATTTCTGCAAACATGATGGATGTACGTGAATAATTTGTTTCGTCCTTTTGACTTCTTTTTTATCTGAAGCTCGTACCAGCTCTGCTGGCATTGGGTTTCTTCCACAAAAAGTGTTATTATGGATTTGAGACTCTAAATTAGCTGAGTAAACTGATCATAATATCTTTAACATTCTGCAGAGTTCTTATGCTATCCAGGATGAATCAGCACAGAGCTTTGGCAGATCCAGTGATGAAACTGGAGAGTTGCATGATGCGACTCAAAAAGTTCAACCAAGCATTTCTTCTGTGACCTCAGAAAAATCCCAAAACTCTGAATTCGGGTCACCCTCTGGTGAAGTGGATTTGGAAGTTGATAGGCATGGGGCAGTTGAAAAGGAAACCGAAGTGCTAGAAACTGCACTTGCTTCAGAAGAGAGCATGTCTCAGGTTACTGAAGAAAATAGCTATGAATTTGATGATATGAAGGAAATTGACGAAGGATTCTTGTCAGAATTGGACACTGTTGGAGACTTTCGTGTCAATGATGCAGGTGTATCACTTCGTACTGACACTGAACATGAGAATGAGAAAACTGGAGATTCTCAAGTTTTTTCACTCCCTAAGGATGTAAAGATAGAAGAGATTGAACAGGGCATCCCAGTTCTTGAAGCAAGATCACTTGAAGATGTTAACCTGGCTTTTAAGCAACTTCAAGAAGGAGTGGATGTTAAAGAAGTTATCCTTCCAAGTACCATTAAGGATCAGCATGCTATTGAAGAATCTAAAGATCATCTGGAAGCTAATTCATACCTTCAGGTTGTTGAAGCCAGATCTCTGGAAGATATTAACATTGCTTTAAAGCAAGCATCTGAAGGAAATAAAGGGGAGCTTCCAAATTCCTTGGATTTGAAAGCCACTTCAGTCAAAGTTGAAGAAAATGGAGTTGGCTCATCAAAGGTGAATGAATCCAGTTCTGAAGAAACTAACAGAACTACGGCAGATAAATCGGAAAATGTACCCAACAGTGGCTCCAGTGACAAAGAAAAATCTCACAGTAGGAAATCTAATTCCAGTTCCAGCTCGAGCTCAAGCTCAAGCTCGAGCGATTCTGATTGATATGGTGAGAGGCCACTTTGAGCACTGAAGAAAGAATCGTAAGTTTCTCATTTATGTTGTTTTATTTATTTATCCTTCAGTGATGGGAATTTAGCCAACCAAGTCTTGGCTAATGGTAGTCAGGTCAGGTTTCGTAAATTTTGTTGGATTGGTTTCTTCAAGAATGAGTTTTTGGTTTTATTTCTTGAAGCGTGCAGTTTTTTGTTCAATTTTATCCCGAGTGTAAGCAATTTGGCATATACAGGGTGAGTGTTTATTTCCAACAAGTGCACATTGTGTAGTCCAAAAAGAAGAAAAGAAAGAGAAATTGGAGTATTGTACATTATACTTTGATTGTAGAAATGGTGAATGGACTTTTTTTATTTGTATACATCAATCAGTGGTTCTGTTTTTCTTTTCCTTTTCTTTAGTTTTTGGTTCCAAGGAAAATATCGTTACATCATTAACATTTTACATAAATAACTATAATCTGCTTCCGCCTCTACTGAGCAATTCAAGAAACTAACCTTGTTAATTTTTGGATACTCTTTAGAAAATGATGAGATTCTGCCCATTAGAAAATAATGAGATTCTGCCTAATATTAACTGCATTTCTTCTATTAAGTCCCATCTTGTCTGACTACTCATCGAATTAGTCTGGATTGAGGCCTCTTTAAAGTTTATTTTTACTGGTTTTGGTTGTAATAATTTTTGGACTCCAATTGTTATAACCTGTAAAAGGTTTTGGTAATTTATGGTTGTTTTCATTTGTCAGCTTCAGTTACCTCATTCTTTTGTGAAATTATAATGATTTTATGTACTTGAAACACACTATATCGTCTGTCACATTTTTAATGATTATAAACAGTTAATACGATTAGAAATAATTATCCTAACAGTTATTATAATTAAAAACAGTAATCGAAATATGAGAAGTAAAATAATAAGAAAATATGTAAAAAAGGTAACAAACAGAATCCCCAGTAGGAAGAGAATCTTGCCTAGTTTTCTGTATGGCGTGGTGTGGTTTTTAGTAACAAAGTTTTATCAACAGTGACATGAAGCTGAGAGAACCATTTTTTGACAAGATTGAAAATCGTTTTGTTTCAAAATTCTGATTCCAATCGGACCACTTTGCTGGTGTTTTAGAATTTATAATAATATTTGACACTCCGAAAGTTATAATTTACCCTTTCTCTTAAATTTCAATGACAACAAAGAAGACGGATAATAATTGAAAAGATACTTTTACATTTATTGCGGTTCCACGATATATAGAAAAGAAAAAGCGTTATAACACCCTGACATGCAAATTTTTATGAACGAGTGTGTTTATAAAATCAGAGTAGCAAAAATCAGTTATGGAATCCAATATATTAAGATGGCAAATGACATTACAACATGTCTTAGTTAACATTTCTTTCACTGGCTCTCTATTTTTACTGTCGATGTTTTAAACAGATGAGATATTTCCCCTAATAATATTACCAAGTATTGTGACTAAGGAACTACGGCATCAATTTCTGGAAAGACCAGCTACAGCTTTTGTTTCTTGTTTGGTGGCCCGGAAGAAGTCTCAACCTGCAAATACATTCGAAAATTGCACAATTAAATAGAATACCAGGGGCTTTTCTCTGGAAAGCTACTGCTTCATGAAATTTTCCTAGGGCTTAATTTCTTTTTCTCCGCATCCATGCAAATATATAAATTTTAATTTTTATCATATAATATTTTTCTATGATCATCCCTTTAATGTCCAATTCTGTGTTTTTTGTCCATCTATCTTGCTGTAATAGAAACACTTGTGTTGTGTGCATGTCAATCGAAGCTATGTAAGCACTTTTGCGAAGAAAATTAACCAGAAGGATAAAAGAGGATTTAGACATTATAAGGATTGTGAACAAAAAATTAAAATGCTACAACCGAAAGCAAAAATCATGGTATTTGAAAGGGTGAAAAAGATATTCATGTTTCTTTCCTAAACTTCTCTCCCGGAATATAATGTTATAATATACTCAAAAATAAACCATAAGATACTATGAAAAGTTCAACGGGGACCTAAGTTTCTGCCAACTTCAAAGTATAAAATTCATCATAAATATAAGAAAAAATTCTTACAGTATTCAGTTGTTCCCTGATGTATGTCAAGGATCTCAGCATAGCTTCAAGAGTGTCCCTTGTGAGAAAAAACTTCACCTCTGTTTCACCTGATGGAGACTTGCTGTAATCATGCAGCTATAAACAAAAACAGATATCACAAGGAAATCTTCGTGGTATCACAAAGGTACATCACAACAACAGCCAAAAGAAGACATTGCAGGTACATTTTAGCACTTCATAATATCTAACCGCGTTAACAAAATTGCAGTGAATCCTTCTAAAAGCAGATTTTGATTCATAATAACTACGCTTAATACATAACTCTCTTCGTTACCTTGAGGCTGATTATAGCCACTCTATTCGCAGGGGATGATGATCCACGGTTCTCCATGGTCCACGTCATTGATTTGAGGCAAGGAAGGCTTTCCTACCATGTTATTTTAAAATTTTTACAATAAAAACAAACTAAATTCAGTAAATAGCCAAAAGAAAAGGGGAAGCAGGAGGAAAGTACTACCAAGGATATTTATATTTAACAGCAAGAGACTCAATTTAGATAATAAAGAAAATGGGTATAAAATCACTAAAATTAATGAGGAATACTGATATTCCTCAGTTCACCCTAGGTCATTTGGAACAAAAATCAGTGCACAACTTTTTCTAAAACCATCAAATGAAAATCGAACGTTCCACATTTTATTTTTACAGGTCAGACTTAAAAATTCTGTATCATCAAGTTCACATCAACGCAGTCGCTACACGAATTTCAAGTTCTGTATCATCCAGTTCCTTACCAAGTCATCACAAGGAGCAAGGGCATCACACTGGAAGCTGGGCGACGCCGTTTCGGAATCAGCGCGATTGAGCGAGGCAACAGAGCCGGGGTCATGTCGCGGCCAGAGCAGAGAAGGAGCAACATTCGCCGTACCCTTGAATTGCAGCGACGCGTCCTCCTTCCATTGATCACAGTTTTTCCTCAACGAGGAGAGGAGATTGGTTCGGAGTTGTTGCGGAAGGTCGGGGGGAAAGAGCTTCAAGAGGTGGTGGTGGTGGTCGGGGCGAGCGAGGTTGTAGCGCGCGCATTTTCGGAGGAGGGAGCGGAGGCACGCCAAGACCTGCGAGATAGGTGAGGTGATAATGGAAATGAGGGAATTGGCGGTGAAATTGGTGAAGTGAGAGGGTTACTTACGGGGTCGAGTTGAGAGAGTGAAGAGAGGCGGAGGAGAGATTGGAAGCGAGTCTTGTCGGAGAGGGGAAGACCGGTGTTGCGCGTGGACCAGAGAGTGCAGAGGATGCGGTTCAGTGATTCTTCTGATTCTATGTGCGTTAGGTTGTGAAGTTCCTGCAGCACTTCACTCTCCTCCATCTGCTTCCTCCACACATATCAACATACGTTTCTTCCTTCTAAACTATACCATTTTCTCCACCAATTATTGAATGGAAATTAATTATTATAAATAAAAGAGAGGGGTGAAAAGAAAAAAATAAAGGCAAAGTTAAGTTATTATTATAAGTATAAATTAGAATTAATTTATATTGAAAATTATATATAAAATTATGTGTAGACGTAGAATGTATATTTCTCATACCACGTTAAATTTTGGTATAATACATATTTTTATATCTATTTTTATTAGCTTTTGTTCAAAATATTTCTTAATGTATTTTTGAGTATTCAAAATAATTTCAATTTTTGTTTAATTTAGTATTTTTTTTATGATCGCGTCTAAATTATTAATGACAAAATGTCCACCTGAGTTATCAGTTGATGACGTGATTCCTACATCATCTCATCTTCTTTTTAACATCCTTGACTCCATCGTCGTCGTATCCTTGGTCACCAAACTCTCCCTCCTCATCACTATGTCATCTCAACACACCACCATCTTCTTCCTCGTACCACATCCTCGTAACACTACCGTAAGACAGTCAGCATCTTCTTCAAACAAGCCACAAATTGCAAATCTGCAACCTCATGAGCAACCTGCGAAAAACCCTAAATCATGCACCAAACCGCGATAACCTACATGGCCAATCACCTAAACCAAATGTGAAGCCACCAACAGAGCAACCACGAATCACTACGAAAACCTCTATCGACCACCACTTCTTCGCACCACCAACAGAAGCCACGACGAAACCATAACGACCCCTTTTGTGTCTCCTCCACACGAAGTCCCATTATGAGTTCGAACCTGTATGTAAATCGAGAAGCCAGAGACCACAAATTGCAAATGAAACCCAACTTCTCCACCACCACAAATGGAATCAACCACAGCAAGGTACCATCTTCGTTCAACCACCACAGATTCGCACTGTCCTAAAACCCAACTCGTGAATCATCGCGATCAACCATGGAAGAATCTAGAACCATGAAACCCTTACATTAGCCACCTGCAAACACAAGTCCAAAATCAAATAAGAGAATTTTGAACCAAATCGTAACAACAAGAAATCCACCTTCGCGCCGTCATGGGAAGCTAAATCGTGAACCAGAAAACCTTAATTGCATCACCGCCATAGGCAGCCACATCATTCACTAATGGCTCACGTGGACACTATGTCGTTAACTATTTAGACACTCTTAGGGAAAAAGACTAAATTGAACAAAAATAACAAAAGTTAAGACAACTTTGAACGTTCAAAACAATCAAGGACCACTTTGAACAAAACTAATGAAAATAGGTATTAAGAATTAAATCTTTTATAAGATGTTTATAAAAATTGTTGAATGTGTTAAAGATATTATCTTTAGTTTATATTTATATTTTATCTTTAGTTAGTTTGTTTATATTTCTTATTGGTTTAAATCCTTTTTGGGTCCCTAAGTTAAGTTTTGATGTTCAGTTTAGTCCCGCTTTTAAAATTGTCAACCTTTAGTCCCTATGATATGAAAAATGTATCAAATCAGTCCTATCCGTTAACAAATCACAACTTTTTCATTAAGTGATTTATTGTTCATAACACCTTCCGTTAACAAATAACAAAATATTGGATACCTAGGTATGAAAACTTGTGATTTGTTGTTCATTAAGTGTTGTCATGAGGACTGATTTGATACATTTTTCATATTATAGGGACTAAAGGTTGACATTTTTAAAAGCGGAGACTAAACTGAACATCAAAACTTAACTTAGGGACCAAAAAAGGATTTAAACCTTTCTTATTTGTATTTTGGGCTTAGCCCATATTTTTTCTATTATAAATAGACTCTATGTGTATATTCAACACAAGGGAGATTAATCCCATATATAATTTTCATTATATTCAACTTGGTATCAGAGTAGGTTGTCTGAGTCTCTTCCTACTCTGTCTTTGTTGTCGCCGGAGGCTGGTATTGCTACCGGTAGCCTTAAAAATCTTATCTTTTCTAAAATACCTCAACGAGTGATCCTGTCTTTCTCAACCTCAATATCAGGCTTGTAGTGCCTCTTCAGTATTTCCAACAGTTCTGTCTCATATCATCTATCCGGTGTCGTTGTCCACTGACGCCCGCCGTTGGCCATCCACCGTCAGTGACCACCAGCCACCGTCCGTTGGTCGTCATCGTCGGCCATCCACCGTCGGTCATCACCGGCCACCACCATCTGCCGCCTTCTTCGTCAGCACAGTTTATCCCGCATTGCCTTCTTGGTGTGGAACGCGTGTTTGTCTCGCGCCACTGTCCACCGCCAACTACCATCTTTGTTGCTTCACAACATAAATCACTGTATCGCTGTCAACTGAAACCGCGAGAATCACTATTCATCTATCTCCATCAGTGCGATGTTGGTCTTCTTTATCTATTCGCCCAATCAAGCCACTGCAACCTCCCTTTAGTCATTGTATTGTTGTCAACCCTACTGGGTATTGCTACCCCTTGGCTTCTTCTCAAGTCCTAACCATCACCTCAATTTAGAAGGGCTTATAGTTCATGTTGTACATATGAATACCATAAAAAAAAAGAGAAAAAGAAGAAAGAAAAAGTAAATGAGAAAAATAGAAGAAAAAAATAAGAGATAAGAACAAAATAAGGTGGGTGAAGATGGTGTTTGGTTTCATTTTGATTCTCAAATAGAAGATATTAGAATGCAAAGATTGTGAGTTGATGTAATTGCTCTCTTTGCTTAAAATGTTCTTGTTAACTAGAAAAACCAAGTCCATTTCTAGCTTAATCACAATACAACCAATAAAGTCCGTGTGATATTAACGTGTTGGTCAAAATTCATGTCTTTCTTGAAACAAAAGGTAAAGTCAAATTGTGGGAAATTAATGGTAGAAAATAGAATAACATGTATCCTTATATACTAGTATACTTTGAGCGAAACACTTGTTCTAAGGGGAATGGTTCTTTGATATATTAATGAAAATATTTTTTTTATGGTTGTTAGTCTCTCATAAAGTATGTATATGCATTCTTGTGATATTGGCATTGTGAGCACCATAGTTAAGGTTTTAGAAAGTAACACTTATTCTCTTTAAATTAGTTTAGAAAGGAAACATATTGATATATAAAATAATTGTGTGAACTTGCTTCTTAATTGTTAGACTATTATTGACTAGATATATTTCAGATTTAAGTTACCTTTTTGTTTAATGATAAGTAAGGTTTTAAGTTTGGAAAAACTTAATAATGTTAATTTTTATGCTAGTCAATTTTTTAACAAAATCAACTCTTCTTTAATTTTTAACTTGTTTAGTTCTCAATTTTTTGAATATATTATCACTACAAGGTATTACTGATGGCCATGATTTCTCAAAATATAGCCAGAAGTCGTTGGTACCGACAACTTAGCGATGATCAGAAGGAGCGAAACAGAACGGAGGGAGAGAATGGAAGCACGACGAGAAGGTAGGATAGAGTTTTTGTCTAACGAAATTGGAGATGACCTTAGTTTAAGGGTCGAGCCTTTTACCGAAGGCCATAAATCCCTCGGTAATGCTCTTTTGGACTTCAGTAATTATATTTCACCATATCCTTCTATAATGCTCATTTTAACTGTCAAGAACACACTTTTACCGACGGTCCATTAACCTCTTATCTCCATGTATTTAATAAGTGAACAACAAATATTTTGGATGAAGAATACAAAGTGAAATCTAATAAAAAATGAAAAAAAGGTGAAACTAGAAAGTTGTCAAACTGACATGGAGCGAGATGCCAGTTAAATTGAGAGAGTTGCATCGATTAACACATAAGTATTTTAATTTTTCTTTTAATGTTGAATAATATTTTAATAATAAAATAATATAAATCACTGAAAAATTTATTTTTTAAATTTAAAAAAAATATAAATTATTGGAATACCCAGATCGACTGTGGGATAACCTAAATGACTAAATTTTATATAAAAAGTTTTAAATGTAATCAATTTTTGTATTTTTATATTCATTCTGTACATTTTATATCAAGTTTCAAATACATATAATAAATTTAACTTATTATGATGATTTTTTACATATATGTCGTTTTACAACTATTATAAAAAAAAATTATAAAACCGTTATAAAATATTTTATCTACATTAACGCGTCTAAAGTAAATTTCAAATCAATTTTATTTATATTATAGTAATTAATTAGACTAATTTAATTAATAACTCATAATTAAATTTAAAAAATTGATCACAAATATATATATATATATATATGAAATGGTTAAATCGTTTTATTTTATATCCATCTTATTTCCATTTAATTTACATTCCGAAATCCCTTATAACACTATATTAATAACCCACTATTTATTATCTAACTACAATTACATTTTTTTATTTATTATTTAATCATTGTTATCAATTGTTATTATGTATTTATTTCATTTGAATATAAAGTCTGTAACATCTAAAAAAATTACAGTATAAAACCATATAAGAGGATTGTCACAATAACAATATTATAGTTTAGCTACAGAGAGAAGGATATGTTTATAGCCGAACGGGTCTCGCAATAGTACAAAATTTAAAACTTATACAAAAGGTCCAGACCGATTGGTCTTACAAAACAAGACTTAAGACTACTGTTTCGGTAGTGGATCCGGTCATACTTACATACATATTTACTTTACTTCTCAGTACTCCGAGTCATTCGGTCGCCTTCGTCTTCCTCCTCTTATTGGGTCGGTCGGCTACCTGTTAAAGATACTCTGACGCTCAAGTTAGAATTAGGTCCGTTCGGTCTTAAGTTCACAGTATTAAATGCTATTCAATTCAAGTTACCTACCTCTTACTGTTGACCTCTATATATAATATCAATTTTGGGCCCGTGGTTAAGGCTTTACTAATCAAAGCCCAATAACATTTTAATCAAGGCCCAAAAAATGTTAAACTTCTATTAAAATTAATTTACCTCAGGGTCATCCGGGTATGACCGGTCGGCCATTTCCTTCTTTAATTATTCTTGGGGGCGGCCGACCATGGGGCGGCCGACCATGGGTCGGCTCTACGCCTAGTGTTCCTTCGGGTCGGCCCAAAGCCGGATCGGGTGACCAGTACAACTACCAAGTAAATAATTCTACACTAGGCTTTAGGACTTTCGTTGTCCAAAGCTTGCTCCAACGAACATTCTTCAACTTCTGCTCACACCAACAAGGTGATCATTGCAAGGACAAGAACGACCGAACAAAAAACATGACAAGAAGAAAATAAGGGTAAACTAGTGTAATTTAAATCAATCAAGTTAACATTTCGTTCACACAACATCTAATAAATCTACATATATGAAAAACATATAATCATGTTCTGACCGACCACTTTACACTGACTGTCCGGACTATTTGAATATGTAGCTGATGGTCGTTCGTGCACCCGGGTGATGTAGTAACTGGAAACCCATCAGCTGCCACCCGAGGTTAACCCGTCATACCTCACCTAAGGACCCCCCCCCCCCCCCCCCCTTAGACTAGGGCCTCCTGCCATTCTTACCACATGACTTACCCATCTCTACTTGAGATCTGGTAGTCATTAGAATTTCAGGATGAACACCGTGAATTTCACTATCCATATTCATACTTTACCAAATCCATAACCAGATACCGAGATATTCCTCTTTGGAATTCTCTTATATACCACTTGAAATATCCACATCTTTCCTTATCTAACATACATACATAGATAAAATTAAACCAAACAATAAGTCAATCATCATAGTCAATACAACCGAAAGAAAGAGCTTAAGAATTCTATGAACGCGACCGGACGAAAAATCATTCTCTATAAGAGTACCTGATCGAACGTTCCTGAAACCAAACCTCCCAACAGCACAAATCTAAAGCTAAACTGAACACTACGAATATTAGATTGAACCCGAGTGACATATAACACATACTGTTGTCTTAGACCAATCCCTATTGACTTAACCTGAACAATAAAAGCTTATACCGGACGTTCAACATATATCCATTAGGATATCGATTGGTCGTCAACTGAAATCTCTAACGGAAGAGAATTCAGTCAAGACCGAACAGACTAATCAATAAGAAACTTGCAACTGAAAACCAAATGGACTTAATTAATGAAAACCGGACGGAAATCAATAAGAAACTTACAACTGAAAACCAAATGGACTTAATCAATGAAAACCGGACAAAAATCAATAAGAAACTTACGACTGAACCAAATGGACTTAATCAATGAAAACCGGACGGAAATCAATAGAATTTAGCAGATTTAAGGATGACCCTTTTTCTACCTAGTTCTTGCCCATTTATTAACCATAGCACATTCAAAACCACATGCAACATCGCAACATTTATCAATTCATCAACATACCATCATTTAAATATACAAATATCCAAAACAACCAATCATAATTAAATCACTAGCTTCCTTTATCTCTAAATCCAGAAGTACAGAATTCTCACAATGGTACCAAGACTAAAACCGAATTCTAAGACGTCTTAGATGCTCTGTTTGGTGAATCAAGTCAACCCTATCATCAAAAATTGAAAACAAAATCAAGAAAAGACCCAAATAACACATGTAAGCCAAAACCATGTTTGCATGTATCAAACCTCATGAATGAATAAGGTTTTTAGCTCACCAGACTTGGAACAGTAATCTGTTCGGTGCAAATGAAAGCTCTTGACACCTGGAATACTCAATCAATAGCTGATTTGTGATCGGAGGAAGAAGAGGGTTAGAATTTGTAGAGAGGAGGAAAATTTTAGAGAGAAGGAGGAGAGTTTGAGAATCAGAAATTCTGGAGAAGAAAGTTACATGCAGAAAAGTGGAGCGTGATTTGAAAATTTTTCTTTAAACATCACCGTCAAAACCGATCGGTCCACTTCTGCTCGCCACCTGTCTTCCACTTTTTGATTTCCAAACATTCGACCGACTACCTTGATCCCACTCAGAGAATTTATTGGACGTGACACAGTCACACGATATCTCTTTTTATATATATGTCATAGAATTTGGATATATGTTTTAATAAAGAATTTTAAAAGAATATTTTCGTTTATATACAAAAATTCGGAAATTTGTTTTAATAAAGAATAATTTAGTTTATATACCAGAATTCGGAATTCTCTTTTTACAAAGCATTTTAAAAGAATAATTTACTCTCTAATAAATTTAAAATGTTAACTTAGAAAATTCTTATAATTTAAAAACATTTTAAATATTTTGAGTTATAGAATTTAAATTAACAGAGCAACAATTTAGATTTAATTGTACTCAGTTTTTAGATTAAAAGTACATATTGAAGTAATTACTCAGTTTTAATTGAAGTAACTTTTTTTTTCAGAAAATAATAATTAAATTATTTTCTTAATAATACTACAAACAAACAGAAATTTTAACCGAGAAAAACTGAAAACTTAACTGTTACCTCAATTTTAACTACAATCAACATTCCTCATTTTTTTTTTCATTTTTTTCCAAATTATCTGATATTTATGTAAATAAATTTGAATTTTAAAATATCAATTTTTAATACATACACTTAATTCATAAGGTTAAGAACTAAATTTTATTCCAAACTAAAAAAGTATATTATTTTGTTTTATAAAAATATTTAAAAATATGTGAATTTTCAGGTAAAATTGTTTTAGATATAAAGAAAACTAAAATCTCATCAGAAAATAATAATTGTTTTCTAAAATAATACTAAATTAAAAGCAAAAAGTTAAACTGAAAATTATTACTTCAATCACACTAAGGAAATAAGAAAATAAAGAAAAAGAAAAATAATACTGAACGATATATTTCATATTTATTAAACTAACACTTTATTATTCTAATTTTATAATATATAATGATAACAATATTAATATATAATTAATCTGAAGCTAAGAAAAAAATATCATGATCACTTTCTAAAAATATTATTATTCATATATATAATTATAACAATATTAATATTTAATCACTATTTTTATTTTTTATTTAATGATTATTATAATATTTTATTATTTTTTTAAAAAGTATAGAATAACAGTATATTTTTACTTTACTAGTTATAGCAAATGATAATACGATGATATTTATAAATCTGGAGAAAATTTGAACTGTTTTACTTCAGTTTGAGAAAATACAACTGAAGAATTTAAACGAAATAGACGAGACATAACATATTTCAATAGGTGATGAATTTGTTATATTTTGGCACATGAAATATGTTATGAAAAGCTTATCTTTCAAAGAATTATCAAGGAGGATATTGGAAATATATTTATTATAGAAATTGTTATTTTAAGAAAGATTTGGTAGTTAAGGAAAGATTACGTAAAAAATAAGGTGAATATATATTGGTGTATAATTTAGATATTTTTATATTTTTTAAGAGATAAAAGATTTAATGATACGAGAATAACTTTTAAAATATTAGTGTGTGGGAAAATTACTTTAAGATATTTTTTTCTTATTTTATTTCTAAGGATATTATGAGGATTGTATTTAAAATCTGATATTTTATTTCAGATATCTAATAAGATTTTTTCTAATAAATAAAATTAGAAAGGTAAGAAAAGATATATATGATCTTTTATGTTTAGTGGAAGAATCACGTAATATATTTTAAGAGTATCTAAGATTTTAACGGTGATAGAGAAACCTATAAATATACATTCTAAATGAGAAAGTATGTGTTGTACTTGATGAGAAAGAATAAGACTGGATAGATTTGAAGGAAAAGTAAGAGCAAGTTTCAAATATAGGGAGAAACTTTGACATTTTACGTACTCGATCCAAGTTAGGGAAGTTAATATTTCGTATGATTGTAGGATGAGTATGAATATGCATTGAAATGTTTTGTGTTAATGACTTGATGATATGTTATGAGCATGTCTCCATGAATACTTTAAGACAAGGTTTGAGCAAGTCCTCATGACTGCTACAAGGTTTAAACACATCCTCATGACTACTACAAGGTTTAAGCCGATCCTCGTAACTGTAATAGTAGGTCCTAATGACTACTATAGTATTTGAGTATGTATCCAAGAATGCTAAGAGTGTGAGCATGTCCTCACAAGTGTTCATTGACATTTAAGATGTTGTCTTGAGGTGAGTAAAGCCAAGGCCAAGATGCCATGGTCTACTAAATGGTGTGTTGTGATATACGTGATATTGATAATCTTTAATTGCAATCTTTGTTATATTAGCTTATTCTTGTGTTTGTGGTTGTAGTTTCTATCTATAGCGATGGTGTATGTGCATGAGAACAGATGATGAAGTCTCGATGCATAGTAAGGACAAACAAGATTAGACGACTCTCACTTGAACTCATTACACTCATTATATGAGTTAAATATTTGGTCTATTAGTAACATTATTTTTAGCCTACTAAACGAGTGAAACTGTTAAATGACATGTTTTAAATTATTAGTTGATAGTTAATTATTAGACAATTCTTTTAAAAAAAAACTTCTTCTCAAAAATCATGTTTTCGTGAAGCTTTACTAGAAATAATTTGTTGCTTATGCTAAATGATCTAAAAATTTTAAGAAAGGTATAATGTTATACTTGCAACATATCATATTAATGTCCCAAGTCAAGGATTAATGGTCTTAAAATCCCTTTTATTTTATTTTCATATACCTTCATTTCAACTAACATTTATCTAAGAAGTAATAGACTCGTTTTTTTTTCCTTAATGTTTTCTAACTCCAAAACCTTTACTTCCTTCATAATTAGCCTAAAAGTTCATGCATATTCTAGGTTATCAAATTTAAGCAGAGTTTAAGACTAAATTTGTATCCATCAATTACTCTTATAAAAAAAACATGAATAAAAACTAAAGTAGTATATTAAAATGGTAATTAAAAAAGACATTAATATTGTTAAGAAAAGTCATGACATATAGACAATACTATATGTTTATACATTTCAACGTATTGAACTAAAAAATAAATAAAAAAAAGCATGTAAAACATGCAGGGAAAATATAATGTTAAGAAACTAATGCAGAAAGGCTTTTAACGTTCGTTACTTTGGGTTTTTTATGTCTGATTCCAACCCAATGTCTTTCTGGAAGATGTTAATGGGATGTCAGACCCCACAATTAGACGTCTATATAGACGTCAAACTACACAGGTCAGACGTCTGTTGTGGGAGCTTTAGTGGGCGACCCATGGTGCCCTGCGTCATGGAATGCAACTTCTCTTCAAGCGCTCTTTGTATTTCCTTTTTTTGTTGTAGTTGCTCCATGAATCGTTGCTTCATTGATCGCATGCTTTGGTTGAGTCTTTCCTCCCATTGAAGATCCATCTTCCTCAATGCCTTCTGACTCATGGATTAAGTGTTTTTTTGTGTAGGCCATAGTAGTCACGAAGACCAAGCACACGAGCAAAATTGCACCAAAACGCAACAAAAACGCATTTTAATCAGTTCAAATGAAAGATAATTCATCAAATATTAATGTAATCGGAGTAAAATTAATTTTAAACGGTGCAAAAGCGAGAAAACGAACCTTAAAATCGTAGCCCGTGGAGAGAAAACGCGAGGAAGGTGATGAATAGTGATTGCGCATAATTGATGTCTCGCGCGCAGGTTTGGTAATAGTAGACCATTAGACGTCAGCTCCCCTGCCTAGCCGACGTTTAAAGCATTTAAAAATGGTGCACACTTTAAATGTTCGGAATAGGGGTGGCCAACCTCTAAATGACTATAAACGTCGGGGTGGCGGCATCAGACGTCTAAATTGAGTCAAAAGGTGACTTTTCAGATTTCTGGCTTGACCCTTTAGATGTCGGACCCCATAGCTGATGTCTAAATAAAATAAAAAATTAATTTTTTTTACTTTTTCGTTTAGTTCTGGCGTCCGTTCGGGGGAGTTGACGTACATGAGTATTTAGACGTCGGACCCCCATAGTTGATGTCTAAATAGAATAAAAAATTATGTTTTTTACTTTTTCGTTTAGTTTTGACGTCTATTCGAGAGAACCGATGTATATGAGTATTTATACATCAGGCCTCTCATAGTTGACATCTAAATAGTTGTTTTATTTATGAAAATGTCATTGGTATTTTTTACGTTGAATATTCGAGAATCGGATCTCTAAAAGATAACTTTTAAAAGTCTTTTCTATAGTAGTATGAGAGAGACAATTAGGAAGATATTGTTCATTCATGACAAGATTTCTTATAACGATAAAAATGAAGCAGTAAAAATGATGGCTGGTACACTACCGTTTTGAATATTTTTAATGTTACTAATATCTTAGGTAATAAAACAATATAAATTACCGAAAACTTTATTATAAAATTTTAAATAAATAAGATATTACATAATATTTTTTAATAAAATAAATTTATATTTCTCTAAATTACATTTGTTTTGGTAGATTCCAACTGAATTTGATTGATTATAATTAATAAACTAATGTAAGACTTGTAGTGGTAAGTCTTTTATATTTTAAAGGATTAAATTTAAGAGATTTATCAAAAAGAATATGTATATATATTAGTTAATTCTGAAAATATAAACAAATTTTGTTTATGGTTGAGGATATTAGTTTAATTGCAAGAGATTCTTTATGATAAAATTGAGAATACATAGACATGCGAAAGATGATATTTATTTCAAAATTCATATATAATTATTTTAAGGTGAAGTCTGATTTCTATATCAATATAAAAAAAAGTTATATAATCTTATATTATACTATAATATATTAGTTTATAAATCTGGAGAAAATTTGAACTGTTTTATTTAAGTTTGAGAAAATACAACTGAAGAATATAAACGAAATAACTGGTTTATGAGAAAATGTAAACTGATGAAATAAGTTGAAGATGAGTTCTGGTACAGTAATACTCTATAAATAGAGCACGGAAGCACCAACATAAGCCATCGAAACCAAGAATGAGAGAAAAGATGACTATGATGAAGATATTTCTTATCTACTTGAGCTGCTTCGTACTATGCTGTTATGCAAAGGAAAGGTCAACAACATTGCACATAAATGGGACGGAAGGAGCTGGGAGAAAAATTCCAGATACATTCTTCGGAGCATTTTTTGAGGAAATAAACCATGCAGGAGCTGGGGGATTGTGGGCGGAGCTTGTTCGAAACCGAGGTTTCGAAGAAGGAGGGTCAAGTGTTCCATCAAATATATTTCCATGGACAATGGTGGGAGATGATTCAACCATACACATCTCAACTGATCGTAGCTCTTGCTTCGATCGAAACAAAGTTGCATTGCGTATGGATGTTCTCTGTGATGGACCCAAATCTTGCCCACCTGATGGTGTTGGCATCTCAAATCCTGGTTTCTGGGGCATGGTATGTGCCTTCTCATCTCTCACAATTTTTTTTTTTTTTTTTAAATGTTTCTCATATATATATATTAATTGTCTCTCATATCCCATCAGAATATTGAGAAAGCACACAAGTATAAAGTAGTGTTCTTTACCAAAGCAAGTGGTGCGGTTGATCTTCAAGTCTCGTTTGTTGGATCAGATAATACCGAGTTGGCATCAAACAGCATTGGGTCTTTCGGTGAGAATGTTACAGAGTGGAAGAGGATGGAGACCGTACTGGAAGCGAAGGCAACTGACCACAATGCAAGTCTCCAAATAACGACAAGCAAGAAAGGAGTTTTATGGTTAGATCAAGTTTCAGCAATGCCAGTAGACACGTACAAGGTAAGTATGCATCAAATGCATTACTTTTGTTGTGAGTTTTTGTTAACATTGTGTTCCCACAGGGTCATGGATTCCGAAAGGACCTTGCTCAGAGGGTGGCCGATTTGAAGCCTAAATTTTTCAGATTTCCTGGTACGTAGGTTAAGTTCAAAAGTAATGATGATAAGAAAGGTTGTATTGTATATATTGAGAATAATAGTATTGGTGGTTTGCATTAGGTGGATGTTACGTTGAAGGAGGTTATATGAGAAACGCATTCAGATGGAAAGACAGCGTGGGAGCATGGGAGGAGAGACCTGGTCACTTCGGAGACGTTTGGGGTTATTGGACCGATGATGGTTTTGGCTATTTTGAAGGCCTTCAAGTATATTCTTTCTTTTCTTTTTTTCTTTTTATTTTCCTTTTTAATAGTTCAAAATCTTATCTTTCTCTTTCTTTTCTCCATCATCAGTTCTCTGAGGATATCGGTGCATTGCCAGTGTGGGTGTTTAACGATGGTCTCAGCCTTACTGACGAAGTGGATACTTCTATGATCGGACCTTTTATTCAAGTGAGAGTTTCTTTCATTTTGTTGGATCGTATAGAAATTATTGTAAATTTAGATTAGTAGTTTAAAGATAGTGTAACAGGAAGCTCTGGATGGACTTGAGTTTGCAAAGGGTTCGGCAAAGTCAAAATGGGGATCTCTAAGGGCTTCCATGGGACATCCCGACCCATTCGATCTCAGAATTGTTGCCATTGGAAACGAAGAGTGCGCCATGTCTAAGTATAGAGGAAACTACCTCAAATTTTATGATGCCATCAAGCAAGCTTATCCAGATATTCAGATTATCTCTAACTGCGATGCTTCTCAAAAACCTTTGGATCATCCAGCTGATTTCTACGATTTTCATGTAAAAATACTTTTCTTCCAATTTTTACCATATGTCATGATAATTAATTATCTATACAACTCTTTTTGTTAACGTATACATATACATATACATTTTTCAGATTTATACAAATGCCGACGACATGTTTTCGAAGCATACGAAATTCGATGACGCACCACGATACGGTCCAAAGGTTTGAGCATTTATATTTATATTTATATATGATTATGATATGAATGATTATGAAAAGGGAAGATGAAGTTTGATTATGTTGGCAGGCGTTTGTGAGTGAGTATGCAGTTTGGCGATCGGACGCTGGGAATGGAACTCTTCTTGCTGCCGTGGCTGAAGCTGCATTCCTTATTGGATTGGAAAAGAATAGGTTCTGTCTCCTTTTTTCTTCATTCTTCTCTCATTTTCTTATTCTTATATATATATATTTCTAAATTATTTTTCTTCTTCAAACAGTGACGTTGTTCACATGGTTAGCTATGCACCGCTGTTCGTAAACAAAAACGACAGAAGGTGGACACCGGATGCAATTGTATTTGACTCTCACCAGAGCTATGGAACTCCCAGCTATTGGATTCAACATTTTTTTAGCAGTTCAAGTGGAGCAACTTTGCTATATTCAAATCTTGAAAGCAGTTCCGATAAGATAGTTGCATCAGCAATCGAATTCACAAATCCTTCAGATAATAAAAAGTATTTGAGAATTAAAGTTGTAAACTTTGACAGTGTTCCACACAAGTTTAGGTTTTGTATCGATTTGAAGGTAAAAGGATATGGAGCAACCAAAACAGTGATAACAGGGCCTAACGTTAAAGAAGAAAATTCCTTTTCAGAACCAAACAGGATTATTCCACAACACGCTTCTCTCCAGAACCCTTCTTCAGACATGACTCTCATTCTTCCTCCTTACTCCTTTTCTTCCTTTGATCTCTTCATTTAATTAAGCAATACTCTTTCTTTTTCTTTTCTTTTTTTCATTAACTTTATTTATACACATTTGTTTAATTCTTCCCATTTATATTAATTTCTTTTTCTTATATCTTGCTTTTCAGAGTTCAACCCACTCATATTTCTAAAATAAGAATACCTTAAATTGTTATTTAAATACGTGGATAACTCAATATAATAAAAAGAGAATAATAATATGTGATCTCGTAAACCCAACTAGTAAACTCATAAGAGTTTCCTTCAAATGAAAAATACTATATAAATAATATCTTAATTCAAATAAGTCAACAAAATTATATAACTTTAAATAAATAAAATTTGTAGATATATTGTTCATAAAAACAAATATTGTAAAACATAAATACTTGGATTATTGTCATTAATTTTGATGCATTTCATTAAATATATAATAAAAAAAGATCAGACGACCTTGTTTTTCTTAATTTTTTCCTCTTTCTTGTAGAATCACTCAAAACTCGCGATTCTACATGATCTTACCGATTATCACTCAAAACTCGCGATTCTACATTATCTTACCGATTTCACTATTAATTCTACCGAGTTTACGCAGAAAAGAGTTTACTTCCAAGTTAACTCGGAAGCCATGTCTAGGAATGTAAACTCGTAAGAGTTTAAGAGTTAACTCAAGAGTTTGATAACCATGGTTATCATTGTTGTTGCCCATTACTACCTCCTTTGTCATTGTTGTCTTCAATTTCTTCTCTCCTCTTCTTCTCGTCCTCTTCTCACTCATCTTCACTTAATTTATAACATATATTTCATCATATTTGACAAAAAAAAATAGTTTCTATTTTATTGACAAATTTACTAACATAACTACCAAACAATTTAAAAAATATAAAATTATCCAAAGATTTTTAAATTTTCAAAAATTTAATTACTGACGAATTTATGGATTTTAAAAGTAATTACAAATGAATTTATCAATTACTAATGAATTTTACCATAATATAATCAAAATTAAAGTAAAAACTTTGAATTGCATTTTATCAATGAAAATATTTATTGGTAAATTATATATTATTAATGAATTTTATAGATATTTTTTCAATAATTAAAATTCTAAAATATATATGTGCTAATAAATTTTACTTTCACTAATGAATTTTTTTTTATAAACATATTAAATACATGCTATTTTTTATGAGCTTTTTAATGTATGTTTCTTTACAAGTTAAAGTTCATTAGATTCTGTAATTGGTTACTACCAATGCTAAACACTTTAAGAGTTCATGCACTACATATAATTCTAAACACTTAATCAAATCGTAATCATAAATTATTTCTACATTTAAAAAAATCAAAGTAAAATTTCGTGTATATATAAACCTTATCTGATTAAATATGAGATGCAATAAATAAATAAATATATATATATATATTTTTTGTAGTGTATAGGAATCGGTTAGGTGGAAGAGATGATTGGGTGGAAGGAGAAACTGGTTGGGTAGAGAGAGAAACTGGTCGGGTAGAGAGAGAAACTGATCGGATTAAGATAGAGACTGATCGGAGGGTGAGGGACACTTAGCGGGGATGTCACAAACCACACAGTATGTAGTAATAGGCAGAGTATGTGGCGATAATCTCGGAGACACGTGTGACAGTTACACTTAATGGGCAGAATATCAGGGATTATGGGTCGACGGTTGTGGATAGTTCGCAGTCCAGAGTTATGATCTAGGCCTATGGAATAGTTGGCCAGGTAAATTACTTTTGATCTAATCACTTTCACCTTGAATAATATAGTGACCTTGCTTGATTATCGGAGTGCTAACGTACAGGTCGCTCCCATTCAGACATGAAAGAGGTTTGACCGATTTGGACAGTGGGTTCGAATTATGTCTCGAGACCTACATCCGAAACATATATATATATATATATATATATATATATATATATATATATATATATATATATATATATATATATATATTTATTGCATCAAATCGTAATCATAAATTATTTCTACATTTAAAAAATCAAAGCAAAATTTCGTGTATATATAAACCTTATCTGATTAAATATGAGATGCAATAAGCTCCACCGAACAACAGCGGTTCATTTGAATGAATAATTGCAGCAAAAGTGCACGGCCGCTGCCCCCAATTTTCTGCTCGCGTGCCGACAACGGAGTATGAGCAGCCTGGAAATTCAGCTCTTCGTGTCCTTTGAATAGCTTTGAAATTGATTTCAAATTGTACAAGGTATGAGATTAATGACACAAAAAAACAAAAAATACTTTAGCAATTACATTTTTTTTTTGTCGTTAAGCGTTTCAAAATGAGTTGCAAATTCTTTAAAAATTGAAATAACAAAAAATATGTGGTGTTGAAAATTTTAGTAATTTGATTTTTATATTTAGATTTATAATTTATTTTAGTTCTTTTCTTATTACAAAACTGTAGGACTTACACTGAAAACAACAGATAGAGGAAATTCTCTTGACCTAAAGTAAGTAACTTTTATGTTAAAATAGTTATGCTCCTTGTAGTAAAAATTTTAGTAATTTAATTTCAATATTTAGAAGTATAATTTTATCCTGAACTTCTTTCTTCTTATCATTCTAATTTCATTTTATATAATACTCATCTTCTACATCACCATTTCACTTTTATAAGAAAATCTATTATTTAAAACAGAATATGCACACCTTTCACTTATAAAAAAATTTGATTCATTGTACCTATGGTTGTTGTCGAAAGAATCTTGTTGTTGCTATTGTAGGTTGTTAAGGCTAGCTGCAGTAGGAAAAATGTTATAAAGTGAAAATTTTCTAAGAGATTAACAAGTGAAAGAGAAAACGTGACTCTATTTGAAATAGATTAAAACACATTTTTAAGTATGTTACAAAAAATATCAATATAAAAATATTAAATTAAGTCTATTAAAAAAAAGTAAAAATAACATATTTTTAAGTGTGTTAGAAAACTAACATATAAATATACTAATTTAAATCTATTAGAAAAGTAACATATATAAAAATATCACTTTTATTTATCAAATTGTGACCGATTTTTAAGTTTTTTTTTCTTCTAAATATACTTAAATTCACGTACTTAATAATAAGTCTATTTTTCACCGGTGCCAACAATATTGTATGACTGTCTCCTGTCAAAATTACTTGATGTGAATGAAAATTTAATTAGTGTTTTTTATAAAAAAAAAAAAAGAAGTAAATGAATTGCTAACTATGGCGTACGAGTAACCTGCTAAGTTAAATGTAATCTGTAAAGCCATGTAAGTTTATGTTTAACAAGAGAAAAACGATTAAGGGGAAAAAAAAGAAGCAAAAGAAGTGATAATTATGAGCATTATGTATAGTTTAGAAGCAAAGTCTTCTCCTACAGGCCTCAAAAGGCAGAGTGTAGAAACAGCCTAAATCTCTAACAATTTCTTCGATCAAATCCTTGCAGATATAATCTTGCAAAGCTAACCCAATTCTTCCAAGCTCTCGTTTTTCTCCCCAGTCAACGTCCCTACACACTTCATCCACACTTTTTATCATGGCTTTGCTACTCCACATCACCAAATGGTCTTCGTAGTTCACTTTCTTGTTCCCTGACTCACATGTCATTCTCTCGTATATGAAAGTACTGCTGATTTCTTCTTCTCCTGGCTTCTTCCACAACTGTTGTTTTTGTTGTTGTATTCGCGCTGCACACAAAAATGTCATCATCATCGTTAATCATATTATGTTTTAATCCATTATACAGATACAGAAGTAGTGCTATAGATAGTAATAATAATAAGAATCTGTACTCTGTGCTTTAATCTTGTTAAAGAATTGGATAACATTTAATATAAAAATAAAATAAAATTTGAAAACTGGACTTATCCCCGATGTAGCAGCAGCAGCAGGCAAGCAACAACGCTCTTGGTGGTTGGGGGAGAGGGTGGTGGGGCTATAAATTAACAAATCCCTGAAAAAGTGCCTCTCTGGGTGGCAGGTAAAGCACCAAAGGTGGGGTGTTTCTTTTCTCTCTCAACCCTCCTTTTTCTTTTGAACATCTTTTGACTGCCTCAATTCATGAGGCACAGTCTCTAGAGTGAGCAATAAATTGTGGTCCACCATCCATCCACCAAAGTACTAAATTTTATTAGTCTTTTGTTATTTAGGAATCAGAAAAAATAAAACCAACCTTATGGGATTCTTTAATTTTGGTTTCTAGCTAAAAACATATAGTAATTGCTGGGTAGAGAAAGTGAGATATTTTTATCTGTGGTGAAACGTACAGAAAAGGAACATTAGGAGAAGAATAATTATTCAGTGGTTTGGTTTTAACAGATATCTCTGGATCACTTTATGTTAAATTGGGTGCAAGATGATTGGAGTGGTAAAAGGGAATTAATTTGTCTCCCACTATGAAGGTCATGATGGTGTGGAATACAAAGAAGTTATGATTTCGAAACATGGAATCCTAAAAATCAAGGGCAGCAACAGTGTGCTTTTCGATCAAACATCATTGTCTCTCCTCTTCAAGGGTAAGTACTAACTACTTTAACACCATCGAATGTAATTACAAACTATGCTACTTTTCGGGTTAGGGATTCTGGATGTCATTTCACAAATGACAATTAAGATGCATGGAATTGGCATTATAGCACATGCCACTTATTTATTGATTTCAATAATAAAAATTAAATAACTTTACTTTTTGACTTGGCATAATCTTCAATTCTGCTACTAATCCAAATATAACAACTATGCTTAATTAGCCAGCTGTGCCCATTCTTTGTCCACTTTAGTCATTTCATACCTAACTAGGGTCTAAAGAAAATACTTTTGGAAATTTACATTTCAACTTTAAACATGTGTGCCGATCAGAAAACAAAAACTTTAAACATGTGCAAAAGATTAGATGAAAGAGACCAAAAGAGGTAATTAGCTCATCTAATGATCAAAGTCCTATTCCTTATCCTGAAAAATCCACGGATATAAAAACATGGAGTACGAAATAGTCACAAGGAATGGAATATTCAGACCACATGAGTTAAAACTAGATTATAGAATCATTTTTTTTAGGATTATAGTCTCACTTTCTCTTTCTCATCCTCTTCTTCATTTTATTATTATTAGTAAGTATAGTATGTCTTCGTACCACGCATGTCTAGCTCCAATAAGATGATAATTGAGTATTATCTAAAACTAAAACTAATTTGCTAACAGTGTTTTATGGGAGAATTTTCATAAAATTGATTTCAAGAAAATGTGATTTATGATTGGATGTATTTACTCTACAAAATTAATGAATTTTCGGAACAATTTTAGATAACGTAAGAGTCAAAATCAATTATAGAACCAAAATAAATATCTTAATGTAGAAAAAAGTGAACATTTGTAAAACCAAAGCCGTTCTAAGAAAAATTGCTAGTATAACAGGTTTTAAATCAACGAAGCTAATTACACTTCTTGAGTCCATGCAGAAGTAGAATTTAGCTACTTTATTATAAGCATATCTTATAATAGATTAATTTACAAATGAATAGAATTATCGTAGATTTTTATTTGGCCACATTAATCTATAATTAGAGTGAAAAAAAGAATTTTATCTAAATTTAAAATGATGAAAATGCTCAATGGGAACGGATACTACGGTTAAGCGGAGGCTTACCAAATGAATGTCGTCCCGAGGGGCAACTCGGACTGAGTGGAGAACGAGTGAACTCGTCGAGCACGGACACAGGACTCGGTTGCTGTTGCTGTTGATCACCGTTAACCACTGAACACTTCACCTCCGAAACCGTTCTCAACTTATCATCCAAGCCAACGGAAGCCACCGTCGGCGACGGTGACTGCCGAGGAGGATCTGCCAAACGCACGGCCTCGATTATCTTCTTTAGCGCTTTGAGATCCTCGTCGCATCTCTGCAACGCACCGAGCAATTTCTGCCTCTTCTCCGCCACCGAATCCGTGGGCGCCGGAGCCGCCTCTAGTCCCATGAGCCTCGCTACAATCGCCGGCCCCTCGCGACGGCTCTCCTCCGGAGGCGCCTTCACAACGGAGCAGCGAATCTCCGCCGGCAACGTCGGGCTCCTCGGAACCTCGCTCGACAGCTTCCGTTTGCTGGCGGCGGCCTTCGCATTTTCCGGTCGCGAATTTTCGGCGGCGGGGGGAGTGGAATTCTTATTAATCTGCCTCTTTCCTGAGAATAAGGACAAAAGAAAAGAATATTGTGTGACTAAAATTTTCCGAGAAAGGAACGAAACAGATATGGTGTGGGCCCGAAAAAAATGCGAAACGAAACGCACCAAATGTAAGGAAGCGCCGAGAGCGACGCGCATTGGAGCTGGAGATGAAGTGGAGAATGCCGGACATGCAGCCAATTGTTTTGGCGTGAAGCTTCTCCGGCGGAGTTTCTCGCCGGGACGAGGACGGCGACACCGCGCTGCTTTGTCGCTTCATCACTCTCTCACACACACTTACTCTCTTTCTCTCTCTCTCTCTCTCTCTCTTCCTTGGTTTGACTCGCCTACCCCTGTGTTTGTGTGAAAGAGCAACGGTTATCACAAAAACAACGTAAACTAAAGCAAATTGCACGTGGAATGTTAATTATCATGTCTCGGTTACTTTTCCTCTTTTCGTTACTGTCTTTCTTTTTCTTTTTTATCTTAATTAATTTGTTAATAATTACGTCTCTGCATTGTATTTTCCATTCTGATTAAGTTAAGTATTTTTATTTTTTATTTTTTACAATATTTTGTTTGAGAGAGGTTTTGCACGGGATGTGAATGACACCCCAATAAAGAAAAGGAAAAGTAGCAGTGAAAGGAGAATGGTCAATTATGCATGACACTCATTATTAACAATGGAGTCATGCCCCTGCTTTCAATTTCAATCATAAAACAAAATGAAAATTAAAAAAACTAGTTAAACCTGGAAATCATTATCTTAAATTAATTATACTAAACATCTAATTAATCACATTTTATTATCAATAAGTTGACAATATTATTGTTAAGTTGCGACCTACCTCATGATATATATGAATACTTGGAGTGCATGATTAGGTTGTGTGACCTACTTAATTTATGACGTAGGGAATACACTAATTCTAGTATTTTCTAACACATATCAATCCCTTCCTTATTTATTAGGTCATCTGACTTACAAGGATAAGGGATACCTAATTTTATTAAAGCTACCACTTCCATATTTAGTCTTTTCATCTGTTCTTTTAAAAGCTATATATTGTGGAAAATATTTATCACAAGATATAAATATTTCAAAAATATTAACAAGTCATTGGCTGTAAAATGTCTACTCTTTAAATTAATAAAGGCTGATCCTCGTCCCTCCCTCTCAATTTAATAATTAATGAAATCATTCTTATATTTACATAATCAGGTTAATAATTATTTTAATCAAGTTAATCACTATATAGGATAATGACCATGTTATAGATTATTTCATATTATTTTAACAAATTGTGTCACCTCAATGCATTTCTTTTACTATAGCATGCATACGAAGATAACCATATAAAAATATAATCAATGGATTCCCATTGCTTTTGGCTTATTCCATGATTACCATTCATAGCTTAAATCTAAAGTCATCCATTTTAAATAAAAAGAGAAGAAAAATAATATAAAAGATTATAGTCATTGTCTCGTCGTTGGATTAACCTTTGTGTGCGAAAACATCAAACACTTCATGATAATTATGACAATTGGAAGTAATTGCGACTTTATCTTTTAGCTTTTTCAGGTAACTTTTTGGTTTAAAACTAGTTTTACATTTTTACGTAACGAGATTTGTCTCTTTCTGTAAAACAATTTCTTAAAATAATTTCTTAAGGTTGTAAATTTACTTTGTATTCCTTAAATAAAATGGTTTATTGAGTACTTTGAATAACGTGCAGTAAATATGTTGACCTTTCAACAACCAACAAGTTGAGAGAAAATAATTAATAGCCACCGCAACTTTAAGGCATTCTGCGACCAGACTTCTAAAAATAAAGGAGCTTCCCTATATATCATTTTAGAAAAAGAAAATAAAAATTAGAGTTGTAAAATGGTTACAATCCCCGCCCAATAAGTAAAAAATGCATTATTTTTTCTTTACTTTTGGAAGTTTTATTTTAAGCAAAGCTAGTATGTCTATTTGTTTAATTTGTTGATGTATATATATGTGTAATTGTTCAATGATATATACTATTTGAGATTTTTTTGGCTTACATTTAAGTAATTGTGATTGAGCATGTTATGTTGGATTGCATGATTTATGTCAAATACTTATATGTGGAATTAGTTTGTGGATTAAAGTATTTAAACACACGAATTGCTTATTGAAAAAATATATTTTTGTTTCACTAATGATCTAAATTTTATGAATTAGACATTAGATGGTGAAAAGTTGAGAGAAAAAATATTGTATCCCAATACATAATGAAATTACTTTAATTTATTGAGTTAAAGATTCCGCGGAAACAAAAAGTGTTTAAATTAGTTTAGGTGCTAATATTTAGTGAGACATGTTTAATACAAAATATTTTAGAAGACACCTATTTACTATTATGTATTCATTGAAAGTTTTTAGATCAATAATGCTTTGAAATGGATTAAATAATTTTGAAGTAACATGTATAGATTTGTTTCATGTCTTATCTATATATATTAATTTTAAATTTTAGATAGGTTAGCATTGGATTTCCAAGTGATGATTCTAAATGGACTTAGATTATGTTATGTACAAAAATATGTATAAGCTTGTGTAGCTTTTGAAATACTTTGATTATATATGTTAAGGCTAGATGATCTCATTATGATAAGAAGTAATTCAACCATTCTTTCAATAATTTATACTATAATAACTGAGTCTTAGAATAAAACAATTTGTGAACTAATATATTTGTTATTAATATATTTTATTAAAAAAGCTTTAAAATTGTATCTTTATGAAGCTCATATAATAGGCTATGTTAATTGATGTTGCAACTTTCACATGCAATAGAAGATCAACACACTAATCACAACTACTTGTATTCAATGTCAACAAATAGAAAGTTTGTCTTGCAAAATCAACTAGGAATTTTATACGGAATATCATTGCATGAAAATATTATTGTTTCTTTCCCCATATTTGAGATGTTTCATATATTTGCAAACTATACCCTTTTGTGTTCTCTCCCACCTAATATTGGAACTTGTTTCACTTGTTAGAAGTTAATACATCTAGCTAAAGATTCTACATTGAAAAAGAAGACAAATTTTATTGTTCATAGTCATAAGATTCAACATTCTTGGTTACGAGACCAAACCTAAAGACAGTTGGTAGATTCTTTGCCATTAGTGGAGGGAAGGCCTCACACTTTGATATTGGAGTGAAATATTTGTACGTAGACCTTGGGTATGATTTGAGAGTTTATATATATACATATATATATATATATATATATATATTTTTTTTTTTTTTTTTTTTTTGTTTGTGTTAATAGGTTGATTTTACCTAGAATGGAACTTAACTTTAAGTTGATAGTTGTTTTTACAAAGCTCAAGACATACCCTGCAAAGACTTCAGCAACTCCACGAACGTCTCCAACCTTTTATCTTCAAAATGCTCATCTTCCTCCTGAGTACTTGTGCTTCGTAAGATGAATGAGTTCGTAGAAAACACTCTTATGCTTATGTAAACAAAGTATTAAATATATAATTAATGAGAGTGTAAATAAAATACTCCGATGATTGTGTTATTCATAATATAATTATTATGTTTATGGGTCTTTACCTATATGAATCTAGGCTTGGGCCTAATGGTCCATTTATCTTTCCTTAGCAAGTGTTTAATCATAGTCTAATAACATTTACAGAGTAGTCAATATTCCATTAGTTCTGGTAGATCGAGAGGTAATTGACTCGGTTGCCTAATGGTAGTCACATAGCATGCATACGAGACATGTTTAAGTACAGACACTTAAAACGTATTCAATTGTAATATCCACTACATCATCCTAGGATGAATGAAAAATACTCAACCATATCCATAATAGTTTTCACACTAACTCTCATAATAATAATAATAATAATCACTTCTACAACTTTTATTGTTAAGCTGATTGGAATCACACATAGTCAAAATAAATTTGATATGTCTATCTTTAAAAATATCCTAATACCATTTTAAAATTAAATTAATTATTAAATTTCGTTTATATATTGATTGTATTATATATGTAATTAAAATATTAGTTCATTATTTAATTTTTATTACTATGATCATGTTATTCTATAAGATTACATAATTTTCTAGATATACATAGTTGGAAGAAGTTAGTAGATTTTTTTTTATAATATTTGAAATTTGTAATATAATATATATATTTATATATTTTGGAATAATATTGTTTTAATGTATACTTAATATAGGGTGTAAGACTTACCAAATGTTTTTGTTTTAAGGTGAGTTTGGATGGTATGCCATATTTGAGATATCATCTTCATGTTAATAGTTGAATTCCTTTTTCACAAGCCATCTATTATTCTCATTTGTCCAATCCTATGTTTAGGGTTGTTAAGAAGATACATTTAATTTTTACTTAAATCCACAAAGTCATCAATATATGTAACTAAATTTATGACTCGTGGTTACATGTGCTCAACACACACATTTAATTATTTGCTTTTTTATGTTGCTTGTGCTAGCAACTGGTTTTCACTCTTAAACGTGGGCCATATTCCAGTAATCTATAATTATATAATAATTATACGTAATAATGAGGATATTTTTATTTAATACACACGTGTTATCTTATGTATCTCTTTTGTTCTCTAATAAATAACCGTTAAAGTGTCAAAACTACTTCATATTGATTTTTTTATCTAATTTTTTTAAAAGTTAAGTGAACATTTATTTCATTTATTTTAACTATGAGTGTTCTTTAAATTTAATGTATCATAGTGAAAAATATTTTATTTAAGTTATAATGTATAATTCTGTGCGGGTTGTAGAGGCGCTCTTCTATTATATTAATATAAATTTGTTTTTTATCAAGACTTTGACTTTTTAAAACTATATTTCTTATTGTCTAAATTTCTTAGCTTATAATATAATATTCTTTAAAAATTAAGTATCATTCGATATTTTACATTTTCATGGTAACGTGTAAAATAATCTTACAAATAAGTGGAAATGATGACCATATAACTAAGGAAAATAATAATTTGACAGGGCATTTGCATTAATGTGAGGTATTCAAATGACACACTGACATTCTTTGATGTCTTGTAAGCTGTTATTTTGGCATGTTGCTTGGACATTATCATTCTTTGGATGTTATGGAGGTTTGGTGATGTTTGTGTCTTTTTATAGTGTGAGATTACATTATAAAAAAAAATTATTTAGTGGAGGTTTTTTTTTTTATTTATGGGGATTTTTATCTTCTGCAAAGTAAATTGTAGGGATTTTTTAAATTGTCACAGTTTGAGTCGCCACAACTTATCTGTAAGAGTTTTTCGCAATCCCTGGTATCATATCAATTTGTGAAGGTTTTTCTACAAAGGTAAAAACCTCCTCAATTTTTGATTATTATTATGTGGAAGTTTTTAACCTCTTTTATTTCAACGGTTTGATTACAAAAAAATCTGATTTTTTACACTATTTTTTAGGTTTAATATATGTCATTCAATTTAACAATTATACTGTGGAAGTCTCATTTGTATTATTTAAATTGAGGTTTATTACTTTATTTTGCTAGTATTATTTAATTTATGTCATCATTTGGTTTTTTGGGTCAAAAATATTTATTTGTAACAATATTAAACATATTATTATAACAAAAGACATCACAAATTGATATAATTTCATTGTCAAAATCATCGTAGTAATATAAAATCAATTGAAAATAAAACCATCTTTACAACTTAATCAATAAGTATTCAAAATTCATAATAAACTAAATATAGTTTTATCCTAAAAAATATATCATAAACTTTCTAAATTTTACTTCCACCAGATTATTATCTTGTACTTAAAGAAGACTCGGGTTCATTTGAATCACCAGCTTCCTAAAATAATAAAACAAAAATTAATAAAATAAATAATGATAGTTATATTCATACAATTTTGTTGTACTAGAAGGTAACAAAAGCAAGAAAAAAAATGAATTTGTTAAGATAACCAATGGATTTACACTGACAATATAAAAATTAAACTAAAATTTAAAAGGAAGAAACTTACTCGTGAGTGGGTGGGAGAATAAGAACTAGCGGATTGATAATCTTCTCACTATGGCGTTGTAATTCAAGTAAGGAATATGGCTATTAAATGTTGTAAAAGTTACATCAACTTTAAAAAAATTAATACATAAGAAAAACTGACAATAGAGGAGAAAGGCTTAAAAAAATAACTAAAAATGTCATCTAGATATGGAAAACCAAAAACAATTATTAATGTGCAGCAAAAGAAGTACCAAACAATTCTTGGTTTACCACCCCTGCAAATATCACAGAAACATAGCATACACAACCTCACCTCAGTTCACCTTTCTCTTCTTCACACCTATTCTACCGAGCTCTCTCTTCCTTCTTCTCTTCTGCACTGAACGCATGCACACAACACACAAGTTCTTCTTCTTCTTCTCGATGAACGAACACAACAACCAGATACCAACCACACACCATATTAATACATCTTTGGTCAAAAAGCTTAGCTATGTCTCAGTGAATTGTATTGTCAATGGTGCAGAAACGTATCTTTTCTGTGTGCAAAGCTGGCTGTGAAGGACGAATCTACACTGTGCCATGGCTGAATGAAGCAACGTTCAGGAATCTTCATTGTTCGTCGTCACAGTGCAGGTCAAAAAAGCAGTAGCTCGTGAGTTCACAGTAGTTCAAGTATGTGTTATATTTTATACTATATGGCATATGGGTATTAATTGAAATGGAAAATGACATTTTTGGGAAATCATGGTTGATGCCTCCAAATCTTCGCACTTATGCGAGTAATGCTACAGTAGCTGAATCTCGCTAATACCTGCAATTCCTCGCTCGCTAATACCTTCAAGTAAACACAAATTTATGCTCCATTCCTCGCCCTCTAACACTCTGCTATAGTAAAGTACCTCAAGTGAACATAGTGTTATAGCAAGAAAATCATTACAATCCACTGTACAATTTATGCAACAAACCAATAACATTGTTGACCTAATCAACTTTTACTATAAGCAAGAATACCCTTAGCTACTGATTATAGTTTACGAAGACCTAATAAACTTACATCGTAAAACTGGTAGGCATCATCACATTAGCCTTTAAAACTAAAAGAATATTAGCAAATGATATATGTAGATAATAATTATATAAAATCAATTTAAACGATATAAGTCAGCAACTTCTTCTACGTACATTAAACAATTTCTAAACAATTTCTGAAATTAATTATGTATTATAAATCATAAAGGTTGGTTCTTACTAAGGAGTTACATGGATCTTCATGATACCATCCATTTACAAAATCTGCAAAGATGCCCTTAGTTGCCATCACAAATATTAGCATAACATTTATCCATTCCAAGAACACAAATGGAGTTCGGAGCCCCAAAACACCAATCTGTTTTTAAATTAACAATCACAATCACAGATAGAACCAAATTAGATATAAACTGAGATCATTATTTTATAAATAACCCAAAATAAAACTAAAAATCAAATAATATAAAGTTTAAATGAAGTTCTTAACAAGTTTAGAAATTAAAAGCTGCAACTTGATTTGAAGAGAGAAATTTGATTGATTTTATCTATTTATACTTCGTAAAACTATGTAATAAAAATACTTCACACACGATGTAACTATGATTAGCAAATGATACTCTATGTAAACAACATAACACAACACAGTAATAGAGTAGATAGTAAAGACATTCACATCATGATGAATATGAACAAGTTGCAATCTCCATTAATGAGTAAATGGATTACACAAAGGAAACACAAACATTGCAAAATGAATTCATTTGATAGAGCAACATTGTAAAAGACTCTATGATTGATTCTAACAAATCTGAGAAATGACACAAACTTCACCAATTATTAACAAGACCACAAAACTAAGTCTCAAATCTCACCTTTCCTAACCCAAACCTTATAGTTTTTATACCTCTTCCGCTGGTTAGAATCACGAATGACCGTATTCATTTCCTCTGATTTTCCCTTCTCTTCTCAATTTTTCGAGTTAATCGATAAAACCCTAACTCTCTCTTCTTCCTTTTCTTGTGTTGTTGTTCCAGAACCTTCTCCATTTGCTTCTCTCTTTTTTGTGTTAGCTATACAATAACAGGAGAGTAAGAGGACTGAACATCCGTGGAGGAGTCAACGGTGAGCAGCTTGGACGAGCTTCCATTGGAGTTCATAGGAGGAGTCGGTGAAGAAATCGATGTCGTCGGAATGCTGTTCTAGAGTTGCATAGGAGAGTCGGCGAAGAAATCTTATGGAACCCTAATTTGAAACTAAAGACTCGTAGTGAACGAAATGGAAGAACGAAAAAAAGAAAGGAAGAAAGGGAATGTGATGATTTTGAGAAGCTTTTCAAGAAGGAAGAATGATTGCGAAATTTTGAGAGGAGGAAGGGAGTTGGAAATTTGGGAGGGAAGAAGAAAAGTCGAAAAATTTGGAGGTAAAGATGTTTTTGGAATTGGGAAAAATTAACTGTAAAATATAAAGATGGAAGAGATATAAAAAAGAAGTGAAAAGAAAGAGAAAAGTTATTATAATTTGAAGATGTTATAAACCTCTCAAATAAAGAATTAAAACCCCCACAATAGTTGCCATTTAGATTGTTAAGCATAATTATTTCAAATCATGTGAATTTGTGGAGGTTTTTTATAACTTCCGAAAAAAAAACCTCCACTATATATAATTTTTTTTGTAGTGTTATTTGGTTTCTTGATGTTGATTGTTTGGTTTGTTGAACTTGTGAGATTATTTGGTTTGTTGATCAACGGTGGTTAATAGTTGATTATTTTTAACAAAAGGAGAAAACTATATGGGACTTGACAACAACTTGGATGGAGTATTATATTTTCATCTATCTTCAGGGCTTTCGTTTGAGTATAGTGGAAAAACTTGTATGGTTCTCCTATGTTGTTAAGAATAATAAGTCAGATCTTTCAACGTATATAAAAGGTGCAAAAACAAATAGTATAATGTTAAATGGGCTCTTCCAATAGATTTTGTAGTTGTCTTGTTCGTTTTACTCATCCATAATATTAATTTTCAATCACTAATATCATTATTTAATGTTATTTTTTGTTTTATGGTGATGTAGGAAGAGCATAGATTCACAATCGTATTACATTGGTAGTTGTCTTTGAAATACATTATTTGAAATAAGAGATTCTTTTATAGGGAAAGAGGTTTGAATTGATATTATATTGTTTTTGATTGATTAAGATTTAATTCCTAAATGTTTGAGATATTGAATTATTTACTATAGTATGTAGGTGAATGTGCAACATTCGGGTTGTAAGACTCTTGAAAATAGTTGTAATTAAGATATTAATTTTTTTAGAAATATAATTTTTTTTATGTATAATGCTATAGTAAAATGCTATAGTAAAAATGCTACATTGAAATTTGTATAGTGCTACGGTGAGAATATTTTCATGTGTTGCTATAGTACTGCTACAATAAAAAATGTAGTACAAGCTACAATACTGCAACAGTGAAATGTTGTACAACTACAATATTGCTATAGTAAAATGTGGTACAGTTATAATACAGTAACCTTAACTTCAAGTGTAAATAGGGGTGAGGAAATGAATTTTTTCATGAAGAAAGCGAAAGTGGGCAAGAGTTTCGTAGCAAATAAGGAGATTTTAGGGCTAAAATCTGAGTTGTGTAAAAGGTAGAAAGAGCTTCTGAAGAGGTGTTTTCTATCCAAGAAGAAGAGAGAATCATCCTGACATGTCTTTTTGATAATTATTTTTATCAAAAAAGATTTTCGCAGCATGTCTCTCATCATCTAGGAAGAAGAGAGAATCATCCCAACCTTAAAAGCCAATGTATATATTTTAGTAATACATAATTGAATTATATATTATGAGTAGGTTGAATGATTCTATGTTACAATGATTCTTTCTTCTTTTAGGGATGATGAGAGACATGTTGGGAAAATCTTTCAAGGGCTTTTTGATAAAAATAAATATCAAAAAGACATGTTGGGATGATTCTCTCTTCTTCCTAGATGAATATCACATTTTCATAAACTCTTTCTACCTCTCTACAACTTAGATATTAGCCCTAAAATCTCCTTATTTGCTACGAAACTCTTGCTCACTTTCGCTTTCTTCATGAAAAACTTCATTTCTTCACCCCTATTTATAGTTGAAGTTAGAGTTACTATATCAGTATTGTAGTTGTACTACATTTTACTATAGTAGTACTGTAGTTGTACTACATTTCACTTTTACAGTACTGTAGCTTGTACTACATTTTTACTATAGCAGTATTGTACCAACACATGATTCATGGGATATTCTCATTGTAACACTGTACACATTTTACTGTGGCATTATACGTATTTTACTGTAATACATACAAAATTTATTATATTTCTAAAAAATCTAATATCTTAACTATAACTATTTTCAAGAGTCTTACACAACCAGAATCACAAATGTTGAAACCCTAACAATAAATAACTTCATCCATTTTGGATTGCAAGACAGGAAAGCATTGAAGATGAAATAAAGTTTCAATAACTTACATATTAAATGAAACAATGCTGATTATTGAGTAATTGAAGATGAAATAAAGTTTCAATAAATTCATCTTCTACGCTTCCCAATATTCTTGTAATGGCAACAATGTGGGTCTTCAATACAATCTTTCCCAATCTTTGTTTTGAAGGAAAAGGTGGGAAAGTTGGTTTTAACCCTAGAGTTTCATTAGTTGCATGCATCATACGAAGATTTCTATCACAAGCTATCCACATTCAAACACTTTTATTCCAAATAATCTTTTTTAACTTTCCTCTTTCTCTATTACTCTTAGTAAAATTCTCTCATTACACATAAACCATGAGATTGACAATGCCACATGAAAGTGTCATTCCAATGTCAAGTTCAAATACCTTAACATGGTACCGCTACTCTATAACTAATATATGGTAGTGTTTTATTTATTTTTTTCTCAAATGTATTTATATTAGTACTCCAAAATATTCTTTTGACATGAGTTGTTATTTTCTTCATATTTAAATTAAAATATCATTGAATCAATATAAGTATATGTATATATATAACCATTGACATGAAATATATTAAATTAAAATTAAGAATTAAGATGGAAATTTTTGAATAGTTGCTGCGAAAATAGGAAAAATTAAGGAAGATATTATAAATTCTTTTATTAAGTCTCCTTTGAAACAATATCTAGAGAAAATGTAAGTATAAAATATTATGTATAATACTTTTGCTTTGAATAAATACGAAAACATATCTACATATTGTAACGTGTATAGGAAATACTGAGGAGAGAGATAAGGATGAAAAAGTTGTTAGGCAGAAAATACACGTGGCAAATGATTCACAGGATGTGGTCACAAGGAAAAGCGTGAGACAACGAAAGGAGAATATTTTATTGAAGGAATTCATGCAGTGAAGGACGCATGTGTGGTATGAACCTTCCTGTACTCTACTATTATCTTCTTTCTGTCTGACTTTTGTTGATTACCTTTCTATCTTCATATCAGGTTTTGCAAAGCCATGGATGACGTGAAGAACTATTGCTTATATACGTTGTTGCCGATTTCATGAAATACTGATATTGAAATTGTTCATTTGTCTCTCTACATAGACACTTTATAGTGCTGAATATACTATGCTTGTTTTTCATATATATATATATATATATATATATATATATATATATATATATATATATATATATATATATATATATATATATATATATATATATATATATATATATCAGTTCAATAAAAGTATTGTTACATTGGTGCTTTCATTGACGTCATGGCTGAGAACACTCATTTGAAGGAGTTGCAAACTGAAATTCGTGGTCAAGCTGCAAATATCAAGAAGTTGATGGAGCTCTTGGAGCTTCGAGATCAAGAACTCCGTGCTCATACTATACAGGTTCAAACTGAAGCACAATCTCGCATGGATTTAATTCAACAATCGTTGGACCGACTTGTCCACGTACAATCGCCACATCAAGTCACTAGTGGTTCTACGTCGACCAGCTGCAACAATGGCAATATTCATTTACATAAGGCGTTCCACGTTAAGGAAATTTCTCTCGATTTTCCGCATTTTGATGGTGGATTTTTAAAGCCGAAATTTTTTCGATTATCACCACACACCTGATGCTAATCGAGTGGATATTGCTGCAATCCACTTTGAGAAGGATGTCGTCCCTTGGTTTCAAATGCTGCAACATCTTTCGGCAATAAAGACATGGACAGAATTAACAACTGCACTGGAGTCGCAGTTTGGGCCCTCACCATTTGATTGTTCGATGGCGGAGCTTTTCAAATTACAACAAACAGGTTCAGTTTCAGAGTATTACCTTAAATTTATGGCCCTTGCGAATAGATCATCTGGGTTACAAGCATTTGCTTTGTTAAATTGTTTTTTGAGTGGTCTTCATATTGAAATTCGTCGTGATGTTATCGCTCTATCCCCAACTTCGTTGTTGAAGGCGGTTGGATTGGCGAAATTATATGAGGAACGATACTTGCAAACATTGAAGACTAGTCCAGTGCTTATTCGACGTTATTCCCCTGTTGCTTCAATTTCCAATAATGTTTCCCAATCCAGCTCGAAATCCATTTTAAAATCTTCACTTCCACCATTACTATCAACGTCTCATACGCCACCATTGAAGGATTCCACTATAAAAAAATAAGTGCATCAGAGATGCAAATTCGTCGGGAGAAAGGATTGTGTTACTTTTGTGATGAAAAGTTCACGTTCAATAATCGATGTCCGAACAGACAGTTCATGTTGTTGCAATTAGAGGACCCTGGTAATGAGGAAGGACTTGGTACTGTTGACACTGGTCAACCACTCATTATTGAGGAAAACCAGGTTAATAATCATCATTTATCTCTTAATGCTTTAAAAGGAGGCACTGATGTGGGCACTATCAGATTTTTAGCTTATGTGGACACGTTAGCTATTTCAGTGTTGATTGATGGTGGTAGTTCGGACAATTTTTTGCAACCTCGTATTGCAAAATTTTTAAAACTTCCAGTTGAGCCAGCTCCAACTTTCAAGGTGATGGTGGGCAATGGAAATTATATGACTACTGATGGCTTGATTCAGAACTTGACTATTCAGGCTCAAGGAAATACGTTTCAGTTTCCAGTCTATGTTCTTCCTATTACAGGGGATGATCTTATATTGGTGCTAGTTGGTTGAAGACTATGGGACCCCACATAGCTGATTATGCAACATTGACTTTGAGGTTTTTCCATAATGCTAAATTTGTTACATTACAAGGTGTGGTAGACCAGTGCAAGCACATTTACATCATATTCGTAGAATGGTTACTACTCATTCTATAGTTGAGGTGTATACAATGGAGATGGTAGATTCCACTCTACCTCCTACGACTTTTCCATAATTACCTGTTAATATGGAACCTGAATTGGCTCTGCTTTTGAGTAATTATGTGGATGTTTTTGACATATCGACATCTTTACCTCCATCGTGGGCACATGATCATTCCATTCCCTTATTGAAGGGTGTTGGACCTGTCAAAGTGAAACCATATCGTTATCCTCATAGCCAAAAAGAAGAAATAGAAACGTTAATAGCTGATATGCTCCAAGCAAGAATTATTCAACTGAGTAAGAGTCCTTTTTCCTCTCCCATCATCTTGGTTAAGAAGAAGGATGGTTCTTGGCGTGTATGTACCGATTATCGTGCTCTTAATGCTATCATTACAAGGATAGTTTTCCCATTCCCACAGTGGATGAATTGATTGATGAGTTATTTGGTGCTTCCTTCTTTTCAAAGCTGGATTTACGTTTTGGGTACCATTAAGTTCTATTAAACCCTAAAGACAGACACAAGACTGCTTTTCGTACGCATCGTGGACTTTTTGAATGGTTGGTCATGCCTTTTGGCTTGACAAATGCTTCAGCCACATTTCAAGCTCTTATGAATGTTGTTTTTAAAGATATGCTGAGGCAGTTCATTCTTGTTTTCTTTAATGACATTCTCATATATAGTTCTTCATGGAAGGATCATTTGTTTCATTTGGAAGTGGTACTGCACCTTCTCCAAGAAAATAAATAGTATGTGGGTTTTTCGAAATGTTCTTTCAGGGTTAAAGAAATTGAGTATTTAGGTCATACTCTGTCTGGCCGTGGTGTAGCCATGGATACATCAAAGCTTGCCTTTATTAGAGATTGGCCTCAACCAAAGAATTTGAAGCAATTACGTGGCTTTCTTGGGTTATCAGGGTATTACAGTCGTTTTGTCAAAGGATATGCTCACTTGGCTGCACCTTTGACAGATTTATTAAAAAAGGATGCTTTTTGTTGGACCGACTCAGTAGGTCAAGCTTTTCCAAATTTAAAAAGAGCTCTCATGACAGCTCCTGTTTTGGTTATTCCTAACTTTGACGAGCCATTTATCTTAGAAATCGATGATTCGGGAATTGGAATTGGAGCAATACTCAGTCAAGGAAATCACCCGATTGCATATTTCTCCAAGAAGTTATCTATGCGCATGCAGAAGAAGCCAACTTATACACAAGAGTTTTATGCCATCACTGAGGCTTTGGCAAAGTTTCGTCATTACCTTATTGGCCACAAATTTATTATTAAAACAGATCAACAAAGTCTAAAAGAGCTTTTAGAGCAACAACTTCAAACTCCATAGCAACAACAATGGTTGCCTAAATTTTTGGGTTTTGATTTTCAAATCCAATACAAACCAGGGAAGGAGAATATTCCTGCTGACGCCCTGTCCCGTAGCTTTATGATGGTTGTCTCTATGCCATGCAATACATGGTTACACAAGGTTGCTGAATTAACTCAAAAGGATGCTTACTTAAAGAAGCTATATTGGAAATGCATAGCAGTTACGCCTCCAATACAAGATTATGCAATTAAGGATGGTGTTTTGTTATGGAAAGGAAGGGTGGTGTTACCTGCTAATACTGAAATAATTAATCAAATTTTAATGGAATTTCATGCATCCAAAATTGGCGGTCATGCGGGAGTAGCTAAGACCATAGCTTGTATTGCTTCTCAATTTTTTTGGCCAGGAATGAGACAACAAGTGCGAAACTTCATTAGAGAATGCCAAGTTTGTCAACAAGCAAAAGTAGAGCAAACATTGCCAGCTGGGTTGTTACAACCATTACTTATTCCCCAACATGTATGGGATGACGTTTCGTTAGATTTCATCATAAATCTTCGAAATTCAAATGGTTTTTCAACTATTATGGTAGTGGTCGATAGGCTCTCCAAGTTTGCGCATTTTATTCCTTTAAAAGCTGCTTATACCAGTAAAGTGGTTGTTGATGCTTTTATCAATAATATTGTTAAATTGTATGGGGTGCCCAAATCTATTGTTTCAGATCGTGATCGCATTTTTATCAGTTCTTTTTGGAAGCACTTGTTCCAGGCTCAAGGAACTACTTTAGCCATGAGCTCTTCATATCATCCATAATCCGATGGCCAAATAGAAAATTTTAGCAAAACTTTAGAGATGTACTTGAGGTGCTTTGTTTTTTATAATCCAAAAAGGGTGGTGCTCAATGCTTGCATGGGCGCAATTCTGGTATAATTCTTTATTGCATCATAGTCTTCGCATGTCACCCTTCAAAGCTTTGTATGGTAAGGATAGTCCTTGAGTCTTGAGATATGAAACCAATGTACAAGACCCTGTGTCAGTTCAAGAGTTAATGCGGGAATGTGATGTTTAATTGCAACAATTGAAATCAAATTTATTTAAAGCTCAACAGTATATGAAAGCCCAAGCTGATAAAAGACGTCGATTTTTGTGTTTCGAGATAGGGGATTGGGTGCTTGTGAAATTGCAACCATATAGACAACATTCTTTGGCTCTGAGAAAAAGTTCAAACACACACACATACACACACATTAATTTACGCACACACATTTATATACGCACTGATAAATTGTTTTATACCTGTAATTTTAATAAAAGATAAAATTTTGTATATTAAAATAACATCATGGATAAGAGTTCGATTTCAAAGGGATATTACATTTTATAATTACATAATCGAATTTTAATTCAATTTTTGTTTTTAAATTTGATCATAAATATGAAACTTATGTAATCGTAAATAGAATAAACAATAAGTGTAGTTTCTATGTTAGAAGCTAAAAGTAACAAAATCTTAAACAAATTACTTTATATTACACTTATTTAGTGTGACGAAGGTGAAAGTTATTTAAATACAAACATTGAAATATTTTGAGTAAAAAAAAAGAATACAATTATATCATCATTAAATTAAGAATTTTGTTTGAGTATATTTAACACGAATAATATAAAAGCAAATAAATGCTAAAAAATTATATATTAATTTAAAAACATCATTAAGCATCTTCATAATACAGTTAATAATAAATCAAAATAAGAAAATTATAAAAGTGAAACACGTCGCCTGAGAGATTCGAACTCTCGCGGGGAAACCCCATGTACTTAGCAGGCACACGCCTTAACCACTCGGCCAAAGCGACTTTGTGATATAATTGGGTATTATTCTATTTGTAAATGTTTTGTGGCTTTATAATTAATAAAGAAAATAAGCAGAGAATTAATATACAGTGTTTATCTTGATGCTTTCTTCGTGGGGCCAACTCTTTTCTTGTACACAAAATATTATTGGCTGTTTTATGTTAGCGATTTCTTTCTGCACCTTTCCACCATAGTGTGCTTACAAGGCCCAATTGCCTCGGCCTCCATCATCACCCTTTGCCGATGTTCACTTTATGGTTAGTTTAATTTACTGAATGATTCTCAAATTTATATTTTTTTTATATGGAAGAATAAGCTGCATTCATATAATGTACTAAAAAAAAATTTATCTAACCATAACTCTTGATATCACTCATCGGAAAAATACATCAACTTTATGTTCAAGAACCACCCCACTAACAAAGAAATAAGATAAAAACAAGAAAAACAAAAATATAACATAGAAATCCCAAAATCAAAGAAAAATCACAACAATTAAATTTAAATTATAATATATTAGTAAATATAAATTTCATTGAACTAGATAATCAGCATAGATCCCATTCCACAATTAATAAGTATATATATTTCTTATTCATTGGGAGATGAGAGTAAAATAGGAGAAATAAATAAAAAAAAAACACAAAAGGTTGTTAAACCAGCAAAGAGAAAATGTAAATGATAACATTCATGCAACAACATAAGATTATGGAATTAACCATCTCACAGACTCGGCAGACAAACACATTTCAAAAGTGTTATGTTTTCTGAGGATGTCCCAGGAAGGTAGCATCAGCGTTCTCATCACTGCAATAGAGGCAAGGATGCTGATCAAACCCCTGACCTTGCAGCACCTTCCTCGCCCTCACCACCACCTCTCTGTTGCTCAAATCACCCTCCTTCTCCCTCACCACCATCTCCACCGCGTTGCTGAACGCCCCATAGGCTTTCCCGGCGACGCCAGGGTTCATGTCCGCCGACGTCTCGTCCGCCTGGCACCCGCTCAGCAGGATCCCCTCGTCGGGTCCTAGCGCCTCCAACAGAGCATGCGACGCCGTCTGGAACCTCAAACTTGCGCTGGAGCCGAAGAGTTCTAGCAGATGGGTACCGATGTCCGTGGTGATGACTTTTGTTAGGGAAGAGAGGTGTTGCTGTATGGAATCATAAGGGATTGTCTTGTGGGTAAGGGTGTAACAGGTTTTCGATGTGGAACCTTTCTGAACCGATGAAGATGGACCTATTTGCTCTTTCTCTTTGTCGATGAGGCCTCCACTGTGGCATGAGTCTGAGAGGATTGTGAAGCTTGCACCCTTTGCTAGCCTGTTTACCAGTTGCCGGAAGTCCAAATCTGTAAAATGAGTAATGATATTTTCATAACTTATTTTTGATACCTGAGCATGGTTAAGGTGTTGGAGTTATTGTGCAAATTTGACGTGATGTGAAGTGAAGTGAGAAATGCATATTTCAATTGTGTGATTGAGAGGGGTAACTATACAAACCAGTGATGAGATTGAAGTCACAAGGTACAATAGCCTCCTCATGGTGGAAGGTTTGGCCATGTTTCTTGGAAGGGATTCTGGTTCCATGTCCACTGTAGTGAAAATATAGTACATCCCCTGCTTTAGCTCCATCAACCATGTTAGCCAGTGCCTGCTTGATGTTAGCACCAGTGGGCAATTTACAAGAGTTCGGTGCATCAGTTAGCACCTCAATGTTACTGTCATCAAACCCAAATCGCTTCACCAGAGTCTCCTTCATTGCCAACACATCGTTTATGCAACCATGCAACTCATTTGCGGTGTTGGGGTAATTGCAACCCACCAAAACAGCCACCCTCTTCTTCTGCGCCTCCATTTTTTGGTTTCACTTCAAAGATGTGAATGAAACTAAGTTTGTCAGAAAGATTGGTTTCTCTGTGTGCTTATTGCTCGCTCAGTTTCCTCCATTTATATAATTCTCGGGGGAGCATTGCATTTGGCTACCCCTTTGGATTTGCCACAAGCAACATTATGAGACGCTTGTGTTGGCTTACAAGCCAGGGAACTTCTGTTTTGGACAAAAACATGCTGTGTGTGAAGAACTTCGCTCAACTAACAATTGCAACTTTGGAATGTTATTTGGGAAACAATAATTACAGTAATTTATGTTGCAACGGGAAAAGTTGTTAGCTGCAGGAATCACTAATTTATATCACAAGTTCAATTTAAAGATGCCATTTGGTGAATCTGAAGTTGTTACCTCGTTGAGAGCTTGGATAAGGAAATTTCCAAAGCAGTTTAAAAGGGATTTTTCTTGAAAATTATGAAAAGGGTGAATGAACAGTGACATGAATTTGGTGAAATCACCTTTTTTTTCCCTTTCTGGTTAGTTCTTAAGTAACAAGAAAGAAAGAACGTGTTTCCTATTTGACTTTGAAGTAAGTTTTATTAAGCAAAGAAGAATATTTAACTCGGACTTTTGACTGTATCTGGAATCTTGAAAGTTTGATCCAAGTCTAAGCAATAGTAGTTAGTCCCTTCACGCATATGAATCGAATCAAAAACTTGAAAATGATATCCCGTGTGATTGATCATCCATACAATCACCTAAGGCCAGGTTCGTTTGCCTGTAACTTATTTGATCATTTTACAGCAGGTTGATGACTGTAAGCAGATTTATCTACATAGAATCTCTAATTATTGAGAACTTTCAAATTTTATTAATTTGCACCAATAATTTATTTATTTTGGTCTCTTAAATATATACTACATTCTTTCGAAGGGATTCATGCCTTTCAAGAATTTCAAAACAACTGATTATTATTATTATTTTTTAAATAAAAGATCTAATAGACGAACTTTTGTTATTTTTAGTTAAATCTCCGAAGTAAAAAGTAAAGCTAAGCTATCACATGGCCATTCTCAGATTACCTGCAAGGTAAGCTAAGCTTTATAAACATATTTTTGTTTAAAATAAGTTAATTAATCTTATCATTGTTGTGTTCATTATATAGCCCTTGCGTGCAAGTAAACCTCAGTATAGTTTGCACATTTCTCCCACGGGCACAAAAATGTAAGGTAGAAGGACAAGAAAGTTATGGACATGACACGAGTTTCCCATCCAAATTAAACATTCTAAGGTATCATTTTTGTGGCTGAAACATTATAATACAGAACTAGTTTGATTTGGACAAAACAAATCCTATGTTTAAAATTCATCACTAAAGAGTTAGTAATTTTGAAGTCTTTTTTAAAAAGTCTATTATTTCAGGTATAGGATAAAATAACTTCTAACATGTTCACAATTTACTTCAAAGCCATTAAAAAAGTTATATTTTTGTTCTAGTTTTGTCTCTATTCTAATCGAAGAATACTTGTGAAAGTTTTTCAATGTTTAAGTCAATAAATAGTCTATATAATGTTATAATAAAAACATTAAATACAGTAAATATGATACATACCTCTTATTTTTAACTTTTATTTATAATTTTTAAAATGACTTTGAGATTTATAAAACTTTAATTTCGATCCAATGTTGACCCATTATCTGTAATAAATACTTTAATCTTTAATACAAGAAAGTTAATCATTAAATTGGACCGTCCGATCTTGATCATGTCTGAATGGTACCCTCACATGTTCATTCTAGGCCGTCCAAACCTACGGTACATCCATGATTAGAATGTTTGGAACAAGCCCCTGTTTACTGTGCCTAAGGTCATAACATAACATTATTTCCCTTGAGTCTATCTTTTTTCCTTGCAAAATCCTCACATTCATTACCAACCGAACTTGCAACGAAGTTCCATATACATATAAACAAGTGCTAGGTTAAAATTTCATCATGCTGGCTCAGATACATTTCAGATTCAGAATAAAAAAATGAAATAAAAAAAATGTTCAAAGATCTTTCCAAACATTAAAGTCAGTACTTGAGGCACTATTGTTCATAACACCGTCTTGACAACCTATAAAGAAGATACTCCGAGTGGAATCAATGTTCACTAAAGCATGAGCTTTGTCAACCGGACTTGTAGCTACAGCAATTTCATCCTTGCCAATGGTCACTTCAGCATAACCATCATCTTGCTCACTGTTCTCCAACTGCATATATTCAACCATTTTGCAACTCATGATTCAGAGTCATGGTTAACAATATTTCATAACAAAAATCTTGTTTACTTATCATTTTAATCAGTTAGTCATTTTCATTTTAAACAAAGTTTAATTTTAGTGTACTAGCAATTAGAGAAATTTACCATGTGCCACTTGCACAATTCATAAACCCCTCTTAATATAACTTTTATAAATTAGATAATAATATACAAATTATAATCACTGTATTTTTTATTAAATTTTTTAAAATATATTTTCCATATTTAATTACTTATTTAGTTCCTGTACTTACATATAGATTTTAATATTTTTAGACTTTATACATGCTGATTTGAACTTTTTTAAAAAAAAAAAGCGTTTTTTAATAAAATAAGCAGACATCTGTTAATGTTTGGTATAATCTACTTATTTTAAAAATAAGCATTATATAAATTATTTCAATAAGCAAATTATGGATAAATTTGCTTGCTTTTTTTCTTTTCCCTAAAAAGAATTTCTTTAATGAGATAAATAGATTTCAATTTTTTTTTCTATATTTATGTTAAAAATAAGTAACTTTCTGTGTATTATTTTTTTTTTTGTAAATAGAAAAACAAAGTCTATCTTCTTCTTAAATAAATAATTTTTTTAAAATTCACTTCATAAACATTTACTTTAAGTTCAATATTTTTAGTTATTCTGAATTTAGAAAGTAAAAGTTAAAACATGTTAGATATAATAGAAATTAAAATGGTGGGAATGATTTATTTTTAATTATAAGAATGAAAAGAAAAATAAATAAGTTTCTTTTTTTTTTTTTTAATTGCAAGTGAGAATGTACACTGAAAGTACATTTAGTGAAGGATGATGACGATGACGAAAAAGATGAGTAAGTGCAGATTGTTACCCTAAACCTGGTTGCAGCGCCCCAAATGAGGAAAGTCTCGTTACAATGGTGGTGTCTGTGATTTCCTCTTCGCTTCCCAGGCCGAATTTCTCCCACGTGAAGCGACGAACACGTCACAGCTCCACCTGCACAACGCAACACAACACAAAATAAATAACTCTTCAAAATATCTCTCCATGCCGAACGAACCAAGAACAACGAGAACACCACGAAACGACGACGCATTGAAATTGCATGAAGAAAGGCACGATTGGAACCTGAAAGGCCGGAATCGAGTGCGAGAACGATAGGATCGAAGAGCCAGCCGCGGTTATCCTTGGCGACGTGGGAAGCGTGGAACCTGACGAGGTTGACGAGCGCGTCGCGGTGGGAGGAGTGAGGGGGAGTGTGGTAGACGAGCTGGACGCGGAGTGAGATCCACGCGAGAAAGAGGAAGATGGCGAGAAGGATGGGGATGGAGTGCGGTCGCTGGAGGAACCACGTGATGACGGAGGGACGGATCTGTTGCGACGTCGTCGTTTGGGAGTTTATGAAACCCGTTCTTCTCTGGGTCGACATTGTGTAGCTGTTCGTCTATTTCTTTCTGTTTTGTTATCTCTGCTTTTCTTGTGGATCAAATTTTATACCGTGTTGTATTTTGCATAAGGTATTTTGGTGGAAAATCTTATCTGCTATACCATAGTGTAAGAAAACAAAATTATTTCTTTATAGGATTTAAAACATAATAACAAAAGACGATGTCTGTTTTAAAACTTACATATAATTAAATTACATAAAATATAATTTCTGAAAAAATATTATGAAATATTTTTTCTTAGATTTTTTTATAAAATAATTATTATATTATGATATATTTGTAAAATTACCAATTAGCTTATTTGATTTTTCACAGGAGTTTATTTTATTTTTGGGGTATTGTGTAAAATCCTCACTCTTAAAGAATTAAAATTTTAAAATAAAATAATTTAATTTTTAAAGAAAAAGAAAATACATAATATTTAAAGGAGAAGGGAGTTGGGGGAAGTGGGGGTGCTGCTGTTATCACAAAGCGGAAACTGGAATAGTCGGATAAGAGGGTAAGGGCGGTGCAGTGCTTCCATTACAGTATTCTAACCTCTTTCGTTTTTTCTTTATTTATGTATAACCTATTATCGTCTCTTTACTCTTTCATTTCATCACTCTCTTTGTTCCCTATTTCTTCACCGTAAATTACATTTTCACAGTGTTCGCCGCAAGGTTTATTATCTCTCACGAATTATTATTTTTCCTTTTCGTGCCAGTGTTCTAGAGACTGCTGTTGTGATTTCGAGTTACATTTCTAATTGAGCTGAATCTTTGGTTAATGATATATGTTGTTTTTAGTCGGTTAGGTTTTCCTTGTGTGTTGTGGCATATGGACCAAAACGGAATTGTTTTCGAGTTTTGATTTTATTTTTCTGTTTTCCGACTTTATTTTCGTAGAATATCTTCGATGGCGTCCCAAATTATCCGTGAATGGTCTGGCATCAATACGTTCGCCCCTGCTACCCAGACTAAGTTGCTTGAACTCTTGGGAAAACTTAAACAAGAGGTTTTGTTTTTATTTGCCCTCTCAAATTATACCTATGTTTCGTGTTTATTGTTTTTGTTTTACTGTTGTATACACGTTTGTTTGTTTATTTTGTGCCTGCGAATTTCATGTTTGTTATGGTGTAGAATGTGAACTCCTTGACTATACTTGTGATGGGAAAAGGTGGTGTTGGAAAATCTTCAACTGTCAACTCCATCATTGGGGAAAGAGTGGTTTCGATCAGTCCTTTCCAGGTATGAGATGATACTTTCAAGTGAAGGTCTAAGGGTTGTTATTGTGCTGTTGTCCGATTTTTTATTTATGTGATGTTGTTCTTTTGTGGCAAAGTCGGAAGGGCCACGACCTGTGATGGTGTCACGATCAAGGGCTGGTTTTACATTGAACATTATCGACACTCCTGGTCTCATTGAAGGGGGCTACATCAATGATATGGCACTTGATATAATAAAGCGGTATGTACTTAATTGCCTGTATTTATCATGTGATGCTTTACCTGTAAGCATGTATATGGTCTTAGAAATGTTTTTTAACTGTGTCTGCTCTTTTTCTTCTTGTTTTTTGGGAATCTGTGTTTGTGTGAGTAGTTTTCTTCTGAACAAGACCATAGATGTGTTGCTTTATGTGGATCGCTTGGATGTGTATCGAGTGGACAACTTGGATAAATTAGTTGCCAAAGCTATAACAGATAGTTTTGGCAAAGGGATATGGAACAAGGCTATAGTAGCACTCACGCATGCCCAGTTCTCTCCACCAGATGGATTGCCTTATGATGACTTCTTCTCACAAAGATCTGAGGCTCTCTTGAAGGTTCTTAGGTCAGGTGCCAGGATAAAGAAAGAAGCCTTTCAGGTATTTATACCTGTAAATTGAATCTTATACTTCAAATGCATCTAAGTTTGTCAAAATTGTATGTAAGCATTAGAAGTCAAAGCATTTTTTGTTTTACTGCCCTGTTCCTTGAATCGGCATGTATCATAAACCCCAAATGGTGGGGGCAGGGCTGCCAACCCGAAAACTGATATAGTGGGATCTCAGACAGCAGGATCGCTGCAATTTTCAAGAAGGTAGTTATGAGCTAAATAATTTAAATTACACTTGTATGTAAAGGCTCAAATATTAATATTACATGAAGTGAAAGATATATCCATAATTAATAATCATAACTAACATCATAAAGCTAAAAACAGAAGTCAATAACCTTAAAAGTCTATAAATCAAATTAAGCCTCCAAGTGGGTTTTGGCATAACTGCATCCCAGGTAAACATTGAAGTAAAAGACTCTGAAAAGGGCATACCTTCTCAAGACTTTTTGTGATAATTGAAAGAATAGAGATGCCAGACCGCTATTCTAGACTCCATAGGAAAGAGGTTGTGTGGCCTGTCTCAGTCATGGATATCGGTCACTCCCAAAATTTGTGGTCATTGCTGCCACTACTGTTGACCGAGGAAAATTCCTACATTGCACATAATATGTGGGACGAGTGGTCAGTTTTTTCTTTCTATATACATTCTAATCTTTATCTCAGAGAAAGGGAGAGACCTACTCTGTTTCTTTTGTGAAAAGTTGAGAGTGAACATGAAACCAAACAGCATTACCGCAAAGAGCACCTTCGTTTCCAGCAAACCTGAAGCAGCTATGATTTCAGTTTTGGTTGCTTCTAATTGTACTTTTTTTCTGCCTACTTCTGTTCTCTGTTACTGTTCACCACAGGTATTTCATTTTACTGATACTTTTTTTCTTGTTTATTCCCCTTGTCATCCAAGTTCTCACGAGTTTTGACCTCATTACCGTTCTTTATGAATAGTGTTCTAAAACTGTCCAGCCATTGTCACCTGTCCTCTGGACAGAGCTGCAGGGCTCACTTTTTATTCCACTTCACTCTCTCGTATATTCTTTTTGCCTTTGTTTTTTCGAAAGACTCTGCAATGCTGGGGATGCGCTCTAGCTTTTATTCCTTGACTTGTGTCGTCTACTCTCTTTCACCCTCTTTCCCAATTTGGTTTTCAAAAAAGTTGTGCAATGCAGGGGATGCCATCCAGTTTCTTTATCCCTTGACTTGTCATCAACTCGTGTTAGTATTAGCTTAATATTATAAACTTTTGTAATTAATGTTAAATTATTTTAGGTATTTTTAGCATTTATCTATGTTCAACAAGGTAATCAAACTCGAGAATTTAAGTAAACTTGACTTGTAAACTCAAGAGTTTACTTCACATGAATAACAAAATTATTAGGATACACTTGGATTGCCTTGAATTTAATTTTATCTATTTCTAGACATACTTTAAATTAATCTCTAATATAAATTTTCAAGTGCAAAATTATAAAGCATATTACATAATTATTAAATAATTTCTAATCCTAATTAAAAAGTAAAATTAAAAACCTAATTCCTAATTATAAAAATCAGTTAAGAATTAATTTATAGCTAATATAATATATTAGCTCTTGTTTCTTCTATCCTAAAACTAGCAAACCACCATCCACCACACTTTCCTCCCACATGATCCCTGCTTTCAAAATGGAGAAGAGGACCGTGCAACAGTGAATGATCGTGATGGCAAGTGAGGCAATGACGAGCAACAATGGCGATCACGAAGTTGAGAGCAAGGTGATGAGAGACGGTGAAATGACGCGAGTGCGAGAGAGGGACTTGCAGTGTGCGATGGAGCAAGTTTAGAAGAAGGAAGAAGAAGGGGCTTAATCTGGAACCCTAATCCTGCCATACAAAGTCGTTTTGGATTTAAAAATTTTTCTCGTCGAACTTGCTAAATCGCTTACAAACTTGATTCTATTGATTTTGCTTGAGAAATGAGCTTGCTTGCAAGTTGATTCGGAAGCCCCCGGAAGCCATGAGTGGATATGTAGTGAGAGTTAACAAGTGAGTTTGATAACCATGACGTGCAGTATACATTATTAAGTTGTATTTCTAATATTCAAATAGCGTTGTCCCATCATGTGCCATACCGCTGTAGTGGTTATTTTACTGACTTCTGGTTTGATACAATGAGCATAAATATTTGTTGGCAAGGTACCCCTTTGTGTTAATTCATAATTTTATTAATCCCTGCTAGTATTCTGCACTATTACATTGCCGGTTGACCTCTGTGTATAGTGTAGGTGCCCCTTTGGATTTTTCTTGAGTGTAAGGTGAGTTAAATTTGACATGCTATTTAGTTTATCCTGTCAAGTGATATATCTGTTGAAGTTGAATATATGGAATTTCGAGGATACATTATCCTTTATGAAGCCAACATAATTAATACAAGATAGGTATACAATATGTCATGGACTCGGTGATACAAGAAATTATTGAAAATATATAATACAATACATCCTCGATGTGCTAACACTTAACATTGTTGTAGAAAAAAATTACATCAATGAAACATTATTGTAAAATTAAATTATAGCGTGCATGATTTGTTTTTTGGTCAGCAAAGATGATGCTTAATTATCAAGGGTATTATTAGACAGAACTGAATCAATGGGCTAGAGACGTAAGCATACACATACTAATTAATTAATTTTAAAGAAAGAAAAATGAATAATGCCCGTGAATAAAGCAACCAACCAGAATTCGTAGCTTATCCTTATTTTTGTTATGAGACAGTGCCCATTTTCAAGCTTCTATTTATTTTAAACTCAACAAGGTGTCATGCTGGATATTTATTTGATAGATATTCTAAGGATTGGGAGAGCATTGGTCTGATGTATAAATTAACTTTTTTGTTGGGTATAAACTTGTATGTGTGTTTCTTTCTTACATAGAAAAAAGTCCGGCTTTTCTTTGTTTTCTTCATTTTTTAATAATTTGAAATTCAAAAATTGTTATCTGATGCATTTTGAACATGCCTCTTCTCGTGCACGTGTTTATTATAACTGATAACTTCCATGCTTATTATATATTACTTTCTTTTTGGGTAAAATTTTAGGCTGCTTCTATGCCTGTTGTTTTAGTTGAGAACAGTGGGAGATGCAACAAAAATGACAGTGATGAAAAGGTTGGATACTTGATTCATTGCATTTATTATTTATATCTTTCTCATTCATTTATCTTGCTTAGTCTGATTGAGAAAGCGTCTACTTCTTGGTGCTAGGTTCTTCCAAATGGGACTGCTTGGATTCCCCATCTGGTCCAAACAATCACAGAAATCGCATTGAACAAAAGTGTGTCTATTCATGTTGATAAGAATTTGATTGAAGGGCCAAATCCGAATCAGAGAGGGAAATTGTGGATTCCACTCGTGTTTGCTCTTCAAGTAAGCACGTTGTGAACTTTGAGGCTTATTTGTTTTCTCATTAGAATCAGAGATGGGAGCATTGATTTCTTTCTCTTCTGTTTATTTTATTATTCCTCTCTGCAGTATTTCCTTGTCATGAAGCCAATAAAAGGACTGATCGAGAGGGACATTGAAAATGAGAGAAAGCCAGCATGGGAGAGACGCGATGCCGCATTCCGGAAGAGAGATTTTTATTAGCTGTGCACTTCTGTACCCATGAAGTTCCATTTATGTTTAGCTTCCTTTGCTTACAAATTTGTTTATTGTCCTTGTTTTATGAGTGAACTTGGATGGTTTTGGTATACTGTAATTGCTAGTAGTTTGCGGCATAGGAATTTAATCAAGCTTGAGAGGATTTCCTGTATGCTGGGAATTTAATTTGCTTTTTGCATGTAGTTAATGTCTTGTAAACATAACTCTAGATTTAACTACCGGCGTTGATAGCTTGTGATATCCTAAAACTGTAGCCTGAAGTATCAACTATTTTGTGTACAATGGTCGCATTGAAGCTTTAAAAACCTTGAACTTAATGCGCAGTACATAAACTCCTGGTCAGTAGATACCAACTTATAGAGTTTAAGTATAGACTAGAAATCAGTTGTTTCTTCCTATTTTCTGTGTGTTTTTTCACATATTGGAAAACTCATAACAGGAATTGGTTGGTAGAAGAAAAAATTTGTGGGTGCATAAAGTGACCCCCCCTATGCGAAATGTGGGTAAGTATTGCATGAAACATCAGGGATTCTTACTTGGGCTAATTTACAGCCACTACCTTTTGTGGTTTTTCTTAGCTCTTTCAATATTAAGGGTTGGTTGATTTTGACTGAGGGTTCAAATTGAAATTTACTCGTCAAATGGTCTGGTTTATAAAATTGAAGCTTCATGAAAAAGATATAAAGCTATAATTATTTTAAAATGTTTTGTCACCAATGTATAGAACTATTTTTATTTTCTTTTACTATTGAACGTTTAGAAATTTATAGAAATTGGTTTCTGAGCAATGGTTGAAGGAGATTATTAACAAATTAACAACTCTGGTATGAAGACATGAAATGAAATAAAGTAGTAATAGGAAGGAAGGATATGAAACAAATACGATTATACACAATTATAGAAAATAAAAGAAATATATTAATATTATTAGTCGGCCATGCCACATTTTCATGCGCCGATGCAAGGAATCTTAAGTATTGGGGAGGGCTAAACGGCGTTGATGTCAAAGAGAAACGACGACAAACAAATACACCCAAAAAGTAGTGACACGTGACAGGCGCGTGGGACCCGCCACCTTGGTTAACGACACCGTCCATTTAAAACGCCGCCGTCTGTTCAATTCAACGCTGGGATTCATAACGGGTCTCTCTCTTTCTCTCAAATCCAATCATTTCCTGAAAGACAAAACAAAAAAAATCACACTCACAACACAAACACCACCACCAATCCCCAATCTGTAACTTTTCCCGAGAAAATTTCCATATTCTCCCTCAGATTCCCGCAAAATTTTACAACGCCTCTTTTGCCTCTGCCAATTCAATTCTTCGTCGTTTTCTCCAATTCTAATGCGTCGATTTCGGGCTGGAGAATGAGTTCTCCCAACTCTTTCCTCATTATCAGTTTCCTTAGATCTCTCTTCAAACCCTCCACAATCTCCGCGTTCCACATCTCTCGTCCAATTTTAACTCTCGCTTAGGTAAATTAAATCAAATTAAATTTCCTTTATTATTAGATTTATAGTTTTGTAGCGAAGTCTCACGAAGTTTTAGTGTCCATTAATTCACCTAAGTCTATTTTTTTTTCTTTTTTAATTTAGTTTAAAGTGCTTTACTTGTGTTTTTATCAATGTGAAGTCCATGGATTATGTGTAAGTTATAGTCAAGGTTCTAAATAACGATCCAAGACCGTGATTTTGACCGCAGCATCGAGGTTTTGGGGTGTTTTAGACTGGATAGCAATTTAAAACCTTAGTTTTAGTGCTTTGAGGAAGTACCAATATGATGGATAAAGTTTGGTGATTTGATTTTGTTTCTCTCGTAAAGTTCAGCAGATTTTACCAATAGAGTGGGCCAAATTTGGTGATTCTGTTTTGTTGGTTCTGCAAAACTCAGCAGCTCATTTTTTTCTGATTTTTTTTTCTTGTAAATTGTAGCTCGTAATATAACTATGTACCACGCAAAGAAGTTTTCATCGGCTAGCATGGTGCCCTATAAATCTCAAGGTGGTGCTGAACAAATTGCAAATGTTGAGGTTTTGGGTGGATCTGCTGGAAAAAATGCCACACCGGCGGGAGGAAGTGGGAAGCAGCGTTTAAGGTGGACATCTGATCTTCATGACCGTTTTGTGGATGCCATTACACAACTTGGTGGACCAGATAGTGGGTATTTCTTTTCAATATTGAGATTAATGCACTTTATGTAGGGTTTTTTTCATTGGTAATTTATTATTGTCTTGCAAAAGCGTATAGGAAAGAGAATGCAATATGGGAATTGCTTGTCCGATTGTCAAGTATTTAGTATGTAGTGTAACCTATTGAATGCTGTGATCACTTTATTCCAGTAACCGTCGAGATAATTTCTCATTTGGTTACTTGCAGTCCAAGGTTGCATTCTAGTTGATAATAACATGCTTGGACTGGAGGAATTGAGTTCTATTTAATGTAACCATTAAATGGGAGCTAATCCTTTTTTTTTTTTTAAATGACTAGTGCCAATATTCTTTTTAATGACTTGTTTTATTGTGCCTCAAACTCAGTTCACCTTTTTAATGCTTTCGAAACTTCTTGAGGGAAGAGCCGATATTCTTTTTAAGAGAAAGTGGTCAGATCTGATACACATTCTCTTGTGATAAAAAAAAAAAATCCAGCAATGGTGAGTCATGTTGGATTAATTCCTAGTGTTCCTTTCACTCTGTGGAATCAATTGTTTGACAAATCTTGTTATTTGAAACTCATGGCTTCCACGTTGTGTGCATGCAACGCTGGCTGGCAGAGTTACATTTTCCAGAACTTAATTTTTCATATTTTAGTGGCTGATTATTTTTATTTTATGTGGACCCATTCATGGAAAATACTACCCTTTTTCATCTCCTTTTTGAGTTGGCTTTTACATCTTTAACCTGATAATCTGTAAAAATTTAGCTATATTCCTGTAAACTTTTTAAATTGATTTAATTATTCACGGCAGGAGCAACCCCAAAAGGTGTCCTTAGAGTGATGGGTGTTCCTGGACTGACCATTTATCATGTTAAAAGCCATTTACAGGTATTATTATCTGGTTTAATAATTTAGGCTTGTGCACCTAAAATGTCAACATTTTTACTTAATTTAATATTGATCCTATTTAATCTTTGATGATATTATTTTATGTAGAAATATCGTCTTGCAAAGTATTTACCTGAATCACCAGCTGATGGTAAAGGTGCCTTGTTATTTCTTGTCCTTGCTTCCCTAAAACAAATTAGTTAGAATCTGTTGGGCTTTAAAATAATCGTTTTGAACTTTTTAGACTCTAAAGATGAGAAGAGGAATTCTGGAGACAGCTTTTCTGGCGCAGATTCTTCTCCGTGGGTATCCCAATTGTTTTCCTAAAATAATCTATAACTCGTTATTGTGTTTCCTCTTTTAATCTTTTATTAAAATCTTCACTGCCTCCAGGGGAATGCCAATCAATGATGCCTTAAGAATGCAGATGGAGGTTCAGAAACGTCTGCATGAGCAGCTTGAGGTTTGTTACCTATCTTGTATGTCCCTGATGATAGCATACATACAGATCATTTCTCTTATGTTTAGAGTTCATACCACATACGAAAATGTTTTTACAAGTATCTAATTTCGCCAATTGTATGGTTAAACTTGGATACACTACTTCAGCCATCCTTATATATGTCATTTCCTTTGATTTTTTGTTGATTGAAAGAAATTGGAACATGTGACATGTATCTTGAAAAGAAATGACTGAATAAACATTCATGTAATTGATGAGTGATTGACTGAAATTTGACTTACTGTGGAAAACTTCAGATATTACGTATCATTTGAGATGAGAGATGAGTCCATTTTTACCTCAATGACTGAATAAACATTCATGTGATTGATGAGTGATTGACCGAAATTTGACTTACTGTGGAAAACTTCAGATGTTACTTATCATTTGAGAGATGAGTCCATTTTTACCTCAATGGTTAAGATTTAATTTTTAATTATATTTTCTTCATTCACCAAAACTTTTGGTACGATGCGTAAGTACATCAGGGATAAATAAAAGACACTGCTTAATTGTTATATTTTATATAATTCTTTGAAAAATGCTAATTATGTTTGTATATGTGAATCATGCATCTTATGCTAGCTGAGTGGACTCATCACAAGTATCTATTAAATTATTCTTATATGAAGAAGAATTATGTAGCCTCAGGACTTGCGTGCACCGATTTTAAGATAACCGCTGCTTCTTAATTTTCAGCACTGTGCTTCTATGAGTAAGCACTTCTGGATAATGATAAAGCCTTTTTATATATATTCCAGGTTCAGAAGCAATTACAAATGAGAATTGAAGCACAGGGTAAATACTTACAAAAGATCATAGAGGAACAGCAGAAATTAGGTAATACCTTAACAACCTCCGAAACACTTCCTTTATCGCATGATAAGCAAAGTCATCCGCACTCGGAGGCTTCTGGATCTAGTGATGCCCTTGCAAGCACTTTGTCTCCTCGTAAAAAACAGAGAATCGATGATGGTTCCAAGGATGGCTTCACTGCTTCCCATGTAAGGAAGACTGAACAAAAGAATGAGTGCAATGTTGGTCAGTTGGATCCAAATTTGTATGATGATGCTGGGTTTGGATTTAATTTGGTGACAAACAAGGATGAACATAAGGAGAGTGGACAGTAAGAACTAGGTTCCTTTTGTAGGTTGTGTGTCTTCATTGTAATGTGTAGTGTATTTTTCTGGTAGAAAATACAAATCATGCTTTGTATATATATCTATATATATATTTCCATGCAATCCATTTGTACATATTAATGTAGATATAGATGCATTCTTCTCCTGTTGTGAGAGTCATAAAGAATGCACTCTTCCACCCAACAGAAATGCTGTGTGGGACATGGATGATGACTGTTGGGTGCAGGGTACTTGATGTTCAGGTTGCTATGGTCCAAGTCAGTATCAAATAGCTGGAGATGACATTGTTTGATCCTTGTAGCCGCCGACCTAATCATGGGAGATAGCACTTAGTTCTTATTGATGGAAACATTTATGACAATCTTATATTAATTTTCTTCCAGGCCTTGGCACAGTTAGACTCGTGAATGTGATACTATCAAACTTATATAATAATAAATTTGTTAAAGACAAAAGTAATGTGGCTAGAAGCTTTCATCTATAAACTAAATACACTTGTTTGGTGCAAAACTTGTTCTTACCATTTGTACTAAAAACCATAGAAGGACAAATATAGAAGGATTTTATTTACTTTTATTCATAAGTACTTACAGCAATTGAAGTATATAATTTGAAAGTTTACAAGATATCACTAATTAGCTATTAATTTAGTTCAAAGTCATGGTTATGTAATGAAGAAAAAACTGTTCTTCAATAAAACTGTTTATTTGTTAAAGTGGAAAGTAAAGGAGTTTTTGGAATGTGAGTCTAGTCTGTATACTTTGAAAAATATTTCTTATTGAAAGTTTGTCACCATGTTTAACCATTATAGCTTTATATCATCACGCAAGATTTTCTGGTTCTAAGTTTAATTATAACAGAAGAATGATTTTTACTCTTTAGATGACTTACAAGATAGTATTAACAAATATGCACTATATATTTTAAATGTGGAAAGTCGTCATCGAGAATCTGTAAGGCCTCACGTTGAAGACAGGTTCGTTAAGAACGATAAAATATAGTTAGATCAGAAGTGTTTTAAATGGCTAATAAGTTAGAATTGTGTTCATTATATGCGTTAATTAGATCACAATTGAGATTAATAATGGTTCACGAATCTATAAAACATCAAAAATTTCAGACTAACAATTGCAATGGAACAATGATTTGGCAACAAGAGTACTCCGTTCCTATGAATTCAGAAGAGCCCTCTAAGTATCGACTTGTATTTGCAAACTGAATTTTGAAAGAGCTTTTATAAAATTGAATTTAGTAACAAATGATTTTGAAGTAAAATTTTATCACATTAATTTCAAAAATCATCTTCCCCGATAGTGTTCAAGAGGGTTGATAAATGCAAAAGACAGTTGCTTAAAAAAAGTTTAGTTTTGGAGCATAAACTGACTTTGCTTAAATACAATTGATTAAAAAAAATTGGAGGAGAAAACTACCTACGAGCATACGAGATATACGATCGGATCAATGGAATCGAGAGAAATCAAACTAAGCCCCAAAATGACACTCAAATAATACAATTCATATATATAAAAAAGATCAATTTTAGAATTCAAAAGATAAGATTATACATGTATTTTGGCAACTTTCCCATTGGAGTGAATTTCATTACACAGTTAGAAGACACAAATTAAGCTAAACAAACTATTGAAACATGCTCTAAACTTAAAAAAAGGAGTCAAAATAAGTCTCAAAAATATCAGATGAATACATAAACTCAACTATTTTGTGCCACTTGAATTCTTAAACATACATTAGAGAATCACTCAAATCACCCAACTTATTAATCTCATACTAATTTATTATTTTGGTGAATACCTGTGCTTTTATTCTCGGACTATAATATTAAAATATTGCACTTTTGGAGACAGGAATTTTCTTATTTTAAGGGACTCAAATGTTGTTTACTGTACATTTTTGTTCTGCTTTCAGTCAAATATACTTTTAGGTACCAAAGCAATTCTGATTTAAAACAATCATATATTATTCATTTCTTTGGTATCACGTTCTCTCACCTCAAACTACTTTTTTGGTGTAGTCACCTCAATATGATTAGAATCTTACGTCAATTTTCCAATCATGCTATAATTAGTAGCCTCAAATCAAAATCCCATTTTCTGTGCCAAGGTTGACATTTGCCTTGTACAGGTGGGAATGCACTAAGTTGCTAGCATTTATCCTCAATAAATTAGTATATAAAACCAAAATGGTTAACTGGTTATAGGAGATAAGAAAAAGGTCAAAATAAAAGTGCAATATTATAGATGTTTCTGTTTATGTTCTTCAATTAAAATTGAAATTTCATCTCAGTAACATGCATCAACCTTTATATAAACTTCTTAAGCACAAGTTACATAAAATCTTCAAATTTAACTGAAGAACAACATCAAATAATCTATACTACAACATCTATGTTTTGTCCTTAGAAGTGGTATTAAAGCTATATCGTGTTCAAAATTAGACTAAAGCATGCTTATAGTGCAGATTAAGTTGGAAAATGTACATATAGGAAAACACTCTTACAAGGGGACATGCTGAGGAGAATAAATAGCAGCACTTCCCAGAGAAAAATAGATTTCCAAATGTTGGAAACTTGAGTGCCAAACATATATGTCGCAAATGAGATCTATGGAAGTGCATGGAAGTTTGTAGAAACTGGTTTGCAGTGAAGCCATCAAAGGGGAGCTGAACTAGTTCTGCGCAGCTGATGCTTAGGGTCTGGTGGCGGTGCACTTGGCAATACCTTCTCTATCTCCTGAAAGAAAGATCATAAAAAACAGTTACTATGAGCAGAGATAAACCATCCAGAATCATCTCCAAAGCTCTTACATAAAACTATTTCTGCTCGCTATTTTTTATTCAACAATGTAAATAGTTTAGAGAATTGAAGAAAAAGAAACACGCAATTATGGTTGGTTAGTTGCAACCTCAAAATATGAGCTTACATTATACCATATTGTTGGTTCAAAGATCATTATGGAAGGGTAATGCCATCTTACAGCACAGCTATGTCCTTCAAGTTTTACGATCGAAAGCTTGTTCAAGAAAGGTATAAGATATATAACTAGTGTGGATAAATTATGCATGCTTATCTATTATTAAAATCTAACCACAGATATTTCCATTTGATTCCACAAAAAGACAACCACAGACAATTGGCTTAATCATGAACACATGACAGAAGTGTTATCTTTCTTTTTATATATTTTAAAAGAAGGGTCATTTTTACGATCTAAACATTAGTCATCTAAAATTCACATAGTTGAACATTCATTGTAAGACTTTTATAACAGGCAGGTTCCCTTTAGTTTTGTCAGTGGTAAAGTTACAATGAAGAGATGGATCCAAGACCAAATGTTACATTAAAACTGAAAACAAACTAAAAAGGACTAATGCCAACAGAGATATAATATCACAACAATATACAATCATACGTAGGCTCACATTATAAATTCACCCTTTTGTGATCAGTACAAGGTTGGGTGATTCCAAATGGAAGTACTTAAGGCTGCAGACATAGTTCTGAACTGACACATAATTAAATGCTTCAAAAATCAAATCATTCTACAATTGTACAATTCAAAACACTAACAGAAAGCAGAGATTCATGATCAAGACCATTACCACTCACAACTTATTTCTCCCAATTTTAACAGAATCAGGTTTAGTTTTGTGCATTAATATTGATTCTTGTAGCCCTGACTTGAAATGTGTCAGCCAGACTAACTGCAAGCAAAATGGTTGGCCATATCTTGAAGCCATAAAGTACTCCAAACTTTAGCCAAAGTGAATCTATCTTTTTAACATTGAATTGAAATCTTCGTACCTCTCCACACTACAGAGTACATCTCCAGATAAGGAATGGAGAGAAGTCAAACACCTAATCTCAAGTTTGGAAACAATTTAAACGTTGGAAGTTAGATGTAACACAAATGTTTTATGAACTGTTTGTTAGGGAATTATATGTAATCAAGGGTTAGAAAAAACATCAGAAGTATTTACTCGAACACAATTTTTTTTCTTTTTTATTTTGTCGCTCAACAATGAGCTCTAGAGAAGTCTGCTGATCTACCTCCTTATGACCCTTCTCAGCACTTTTTTCTTCACCTGATATGGTCACAACATCTTGGAGCCTCTGTCCTATGTCCAACTTTAAAGAACCCTGATCTGTTCTTTGTATAGGTGTTCAAAATACGTGCCACATTCAAACGCTAAATATTTCACCTTATCTCTCACCACAAACTGATAAAGTCATCAACATAAAGACCTACACTTTCTGCAATTCTTTTACCCAAAAATTTCAAAAAGAATTCCTTGGAGCCATGCCAGACAGAGAGTTAACAATATACACCCTCAAAAACATTAATCCGGAAAAAAATAAAATAATTCATTGCTAAAGAAAGGAGAAAATATTTTAGACCTAACAAATTCAGAAATCATCACTAAATCAGAACTTGTTTCCAGGAAAGAGATTATCACCATAAAATTAGGCACACACAGACAGACACAAAGGTTCAATTGTCAAATAAAGAAGATTCAGAATAATGCACGCATAAGGAAAGAAAGAACAGAACAAAGGAAAATAGAGAATATGACAAGACCAAAAGCAGATCACCAGCCTAAGGTCATGGCCTGCTTCACGTCAATAGTGTAATTAAAAAGAGAGGAAGATCATATCCTAGCAAAATCAAAATATTTAAAAAAATGTAATTGTAATCCTAAATATACACAATGATAAACCAAATGTCATTTGTTAAATAGTAGTTGAAGTTCAATTGGTTTAAACACTCCACTTAATAGAAAACCATTGGCAAGGTAAACTAAATCGCCAACATTTCAACCATCCATTGTGCAACCATATGGCTGACACAAACTGAAAAAAGAATTTAAACTTACATTCTGTCTTCTAAGCCTTTCATTCTCTTCTTCTAAACGAGAAACTTTAATCTCCAGTTCTTGTGTGTATGCCTGCCCATTCAAATATACGCAGCTTTGTATAAAAAAGAAAAGTAAAAAATAAGACTTGAAAGCAAATACACCATGAAAAAAAAAAAAAACAAGAAACAAAAATAACCTGCTTTCTAGCCCGGGACCTAGCTGCTGATTCCCTATTTTTAATCATCCTCTTCTGCCTCCTCTCCACAGTTTTCTCAACCACATTACCTGAGGCAGCCCTTTTCCTACCTGCAGATTGTGAATCAGATAAGGCACCCATCAAAGAAGACGGCATTGATTCAGAGTATCCTGCATCCAGAACCGGATTCACCACAACCGGCATAGGCTGTTGAACAGCCATAAAACCGGAAAAACCCGGCATCATGGTATTCTGCTGATTTTGATGTTGATGATGTTGTTGTTGTGGCGGCTCCTGCACTGGAGCGAGCTGGTATTGCAGCCAATGAGAATGTTGTGATGTGTTGTGTTGGGAATCAACCCCTGGCATGGCCATGGAACTATCCTCATTAGAGAAAGGTTCAGTAGTCACACCAGCCTTCACCAAGAAATCCTCCAGGGTCATCTCACCCAGTGTAGGCTGTCTTTCTCTTTCCTGACTAACACTCTTCTTCTGTTGCATATCTCTCCAAACCTCATCAATTGTTTTCTTGCTAAGATCCCCATACAATGTTAGACTCCCTTGAGGGTTCAAAGATGATCCAGCAGAAACTACCTGACCTTGCTGCATGTATGCATCAGTTCCAGATTCTGCAGTCCACACACCCTTGAGCAGCTCATCAAGATTCATGCTTCCTAAGGGTTTCCCCAAATTTCCAAGCTGGTTGTGCACCTCGTCAAGGGTGAGATTGTACAAAGACCCTTGCCTTGCCAAAGACCCATTCTTTGGCTCCTGGATTGCCCCACCTTGAGATCCCATTATCCTAACCCCAAAACCACCCTACAAGTCTACATGTATCGCTTCCAAATATAAATAAAACCCAAATTCACAATCCCCCCACAACTCAATTGCAAAAGAGACACCTGAAAACCAAAAGTAAAGAATCTATCCAGTGATTTCTCGCGACATCTAAATGAACGAACTTGGCACCAAATTAGAATCCGGAGAAACAAAAGACGAGGATATTGTCTTGAATTATGAGATTTGGTGAAAAAAAGAAACAAACAGAAAGCAGGCAGTGTGAAATGGGGTGGGAGAAAACCGGACCCAGAATAGGAAAAAGGTGACTCAGATCAGATATGAAATAGAACTAGGAATCAAAGAAAATGATGATGCAGAAGAGACCCACAGCAGAGAAAAAGCTAGAAGTAAATATGCATGTCATGATTTTTGTTACATCACCACCACTACTATGTCGTGTGTCCTAAAAGAAAAGGCCAAAATTGATCCTGCAGGACCCTGAGCGTAGAAAGAAGTGTTTTTTGTGTGAAAAATGGGAGTGTTGAATATTCTGAGAGAACATTGCTTATCTGAAGCAAAAGAATGATTAAGGTTTCCCTTCAAAGGGAAAAAGAAGAATTTAGAAATGAATAAAGAAATTTTGGAAAGTGGCGAAGGAATAGACTATTCTGACTTGCTAAGTTAAAACAAAATCTGAGAGTACTACACTTTCAGTCCTTCACCTACTTGCTACTGTAGGATCCAATCTCAATCTTACAACAAAGTGGGCCTTTCAATTTTCCCTTGCCAAGCGAGGAACAATCACTTTTTATTTGGAAAAGATAAATGTCTTATAATTAATTCACTGTAATATCAATAATTACTGTATAATCATATAACATTAACTTGTATTATAATACTCTAACATTCTCTACTTTTCTTCTCTTTCCACTTTCTAATCTCTCAAACTTTAAGAAATTGACAGTTTTAGTTTTTAACCCTTTCTTCATTTCTTCCTCAAATATAAATAAAATGGGCTAAAATATAAATGCAAAAATCGAATATTTAAAGAGTTGCATCCAAATTTTAAGCTTTAATATATATATATATATATATGCACTCTGGTTCTTCAATCCCACACTTCAGGGTATCTTCCCAGCAGATAAATGTTAACAAAAGGTTACGTTTTTATTTTACTTTATTTTGTCTTTTCCGCTTTAATCTTACCTCCATTCATTTTCACTTGGCTGTTGTGAAATGAAAATGATGAAGATTGTTATACGTATGAATTTACAGGAAAAATTAATTAACTTTTAAACTTTTAATATATTTATATATTTTTAATTAAATTATTATTGGAAACTTTGTTCTACTAAATATATAAATTTTTTATATTTATTTAATTTTTTCGTAATATAAGAATTATTTTATCCTGTTAATTTGTTTCTACACGTGTGTTTAATATAAAATAGAAATAACTTTTATTATTATAATTGGGAATTTATTAGATAATAAGAAATGTGTTATGAATAATAGAAGAGATAATTCTTTAATCAGTACGGTTTTATTATCCAACACGTTATAAATAAAAATCATTCATCTTTTCATATTTTAATACTTAAAAAAAAGTAGGACAAGAAAACATTCGTGTAAAAAAAAGAAGTTAAACTGTATCTATTCAATTAGAAAATATAAAAGTTTTGAGCGCTAAAAAGAAAAGTAGAAACAAATTTATCATAATATTAGAACTTAATTAATCTTATAAAAGTTTATTTAAAAGCAACGTTAATTATCTTTTAATTAGTTAATGTAAAAAATGTTATGCTTTTGTTACGAGTAAATAGAGAAGCTTCGTGTAAAAAAAAATAAATATTGACATAAATGAAAATTATAAAAATTGATATGTTTCTTCAAATAATTGACTGAACTGAGTGTAACATATGAGTTATAATTTTTGTTGTTCAATTACAGTGTACAGTGTCTGAGAAATTTTTGGGTCTCCAAGAAACATGACACTATTTATGTGAATGGAAGTATAACTAACTAAGAGTCCCAATCTGAAAGTTTGATTTGAACAGCAAGAATAGGGATTGGTAATTAGTTCCAAAGTTTGGTCTAAAAAATTAGAGAGAAAAATAAATAGTTTTAAAAAGATAAAGAAGAGGGACCAACTCTTCCATATCATGTCAATTAAGGGGATAAGTGTGTATATTATAGTACCACAAACTATATCTTTTTCACAAATAATAGCAAATTTGATTTTTATCTTATATGTTGTAAAAGATTGAACACAATATCTTTCAGTTAATTTATTTTATGTTGTCTAAAACATTTTAGACAGTTCACTCATGTGATATATATAACTTATCAATTTAATGATTCTTTTTTTTCAAAATTCTTCTATTTCTATCAACAATCACTATTGAAATTGTAACATCCCAAAATATAGTATTAAAATCATGGTTTAATACCTATTTTGGTCTCTCTTTTTGGGGAGTTTGTTCAAAGTGATCCTTTCTTTTTTAAAAAGTTAACTAAAGTCCTACTTTTTGCAAAAACTGTGGAAGTTAGTCCTTTTTGCTAATGACGTTAATTTTGTTAACGACAGAGTTGTCCAGCTGGCAAATATTTGATGAGTTGTAACGTTTTGGTTGTGTTGGCACTGTTTTGTGTTTAAAAAAATTAATTAATTGTGACGTGGAATTTAATAAAGTTAGGGTTAAAATAAAAATTAAGTTAAGGTTAATTTCAATCCAGCTCTTATCTGGGTTCTTCACTGTCTTCCCATTGTTCATATCCTTTCTAACATCCTTCTTGCAACTCTATTATTCCCACACTTCGAGTACATATGAACAAGGGCACTCATTGCAAATGAACACGGATCATACCCAACACGCATCATGTACCCATGAACCTCCTTTCCCAGGTGTTCAGCAGCATGGTCGGCACATTTATTTAAAACTCCAACAAAGGTATACTCATTTAGTCTAACACCTAACCTCGTCAAGTCTCTAAATAATTAAAAGCCCTCTTCTTTTCTTCCATCTTCAAAGCATCTATGAATCATGGTAGTCCACGAAACAACATCTTTGTTCTTCTTCTGGTCAAAAATACCCCTAGCTTCATCTAAACTCCCACATTTGCCATACAAATCCAACAGAGCACTCCAAACCACTTCATCCAAGTTCAACTCGGTTCTTATTAAGAAACCATGAATTTCCTTCCCAAGACGCAAGCAAGGAATAGCAATCGAAGCGGCAAAGGCACTGGACAAGGTAAACTTATTTGAATTCGATCTCTCACACCTCTGCATCACTCTAAACAACTCCAGAGCTTCCCAAGGCCGATCATGGCTAACACAGCCAGATATGGCAGCGTTCAAAGAAAAGTTATCTCTCCGGGGAATTTCATCAAACAGTTTCCTAGCCTGTTCATTGTTGAAGGTGGTTGTTGAACCCTAAATCTGTGGATTGTTGAAGGTGCTTGATGAACCCTAAATCGCCAAATTCGCAATCGCAATCGCAATTGCAATCACAAATTTTACCCCAATTTGCTTCTGACCAAAATTACTTTACTTAATTACTCCTAATTTTTATTTTAACCCTAACTTTATTAAATTCCACGTCACAATTAATTAATTTTTTTAAAACACAAAACAGTGTCAGCACAACCAAAACGTTACAACTCATCAAATATTTGCCAACTGGGCAGCTCTGCCGTTAGCAAAATTAATGTCGTTAGCAAAAAGGACTAACTTCCACAGTTTTTGCAAAAAGTAGGACTTTAGTGAACTTTCTAAAAAAAGGGAGGACCACTTTTAACAAATCCCGCGAAAAGAGGGACCAAAATAGGTATTAAACCTAAAATCATAGAGGAATCATCAAATAGTCAATAAGATAGATCGGTTAACAGACAGAAAACATAAATTTATTTTTATAGTCATCTAAACAATCATAAATATTGACTTTATATACAAAATACAAGTATCAAAACTATGCACATGATGGTGTATCTAAACAACCAAAAGAAAAGATAACTACCAAAGGAGAAACTACTATGTATACTAAACATCTGGGCCATCTCCACCTAAGGCCTGCTCAACCATCACATCATCCTGCTCTGCTCACACCCACAAAATAATCATCGCCACAAGAAAACAACACATAGAACAAACATCCAAGAAACACACAAGAAGCATAAATTAATTCAAAACAGTTTAACATGGTAAAATAAAATTCCATCATACAATTCAATTCACACATCGTAAAACATCTTTCCCATTCACAAAAATGACTCAGACTTGGCCAAACCCTTTGCAATATAGTTTTAATTTCGAGTCATGGAAGGTTCGCACTTATGTGGTGGAATAGTTGACTCACTCAAAGCTACCACACAAGGTTAGTCCATTAAAACGCTCTTTGTCACCATGAAGAAAGGCCCCTAGGCTAGGACTTTCTGTTCCTCTCACGACATGACTCATCACTCTCTAATTCAGCATGAATGATTTTTAGAGTGTCATGATAACCCCCATATCGAGCTTCTTACATTTATACTAACAACATTTTATACAACCCTTAAAAATCCTCTATAGGACTCTTATACATCTCATTCTATTCAAAATATATTGCAAACATTATCACATAACACACAACACTTCATTATAACTCTTAAAGTCATACACATAAAATAAAGGATTCAAAAACATCTAAGAACACAAACCCACTTGCCCAGCTCGTAGACATTGCTCGCCCAGCTAGAGCCAAAACAACAAGTTTCTCAAGCTAAGCGAGCTAGCTCACTCAACCACTACAACTCTCTACCAAAAACCCCAAATACTCGCCTAGCTAGCCACTTTTGCTCGCCTAGCAAGAGCCAAAACAACAAGCTCCCCAAGCTCAACGAGCTAGCTCGCTCAGCCACGAGAACTCAGTGCCAAAGCTCCCTTACACTCACCCAACTAGCCAGTTCTGCTTGCCTAATCGGACCGCATAATTGTCCAACACTAAAACGACAAAATTAGAACTTCTAGACCATTTATTACATCTTCTATCCACTTTTACCAAATTCTAACACTCCTAGATTTTATTATAAACTATTTTAGACTTAGAAAAAAGCGTATAACCTATCTTAAACTAAAAATCAATTGTTTATAAGAAGACATCAACTCAAAAACCTCTAAATTCTCGAATTAGAGACCAAAATCACATTCTACCTATTCTAATTCCTTTTGAAGTCATTTAAGAACTCTAACAAGTCAGAAATGACTTACTAACAAACCCTAAACCTTCCATTTGGACACAGAACCATTATTCAAAATCTCATTATTTCAAACCCCTAAAATGAATCTTAAAACTAACCAAAATATCACCAACTTACTACTAATTATTTCTAAACCAGATTTTAACACATTCACAACTAATCCTACCTAATTTCATAAACTTCCACTCTTAACCACATTCAACATATCCACAACATCTAAATTATTATTTTTATAAATAATATATTTTATTTTATGGAAGTTTTATTATAGGAGTAACAAACGATTTTTTCAATTTATTTTGCCTAGATTCGGTGTCGTTTCATAAAAAAAGAGACATTACTTGTCATAAAAAAAAATTAGGTCAAAATCTTGATGGAAAGAACTAGTGAACTATTGACTAACCTGTCAATTTTTTATATTATATATATATATATATATATATATATATATATATATATATATATATATATATATATATATATATATATATCATATGTAACTTTTATCAATATTTTTTAATATTTTTATCAATTTATGATGTTTCAAGTAAGATAAATTAAAATAATTATTATTTCTACATGTTAAATTAAATTATTATAATTAACAATTAAAACTTAATTTATAAATGTTCAATAATATTTTGTATTGTGTCATTTAAGTAATAATATAATAAAAAAAATTATAAACTAATTTTTATATAATTTCTAATTTTTAATTTTTAAAAGTAAACTAACATATTAGTCTTTTAACGTATTAGTTTGGTAGATTAGGAGATGGACTAAGACATTCTAATAAGGATAATGATATTTAGACAACATTTTTTTGACAACATTTGAACATTGATAAGTTATCAAATGTTGTCAAAAAAATGTTGTCTAAATATCATTATCCTTCTAATAATAATTTGAAATCACCAACTCATTGATAAGTTGGCATGCTAGCCTGTCCACTAAGATTCACTTTATCAACGAATCATTAGTTATTTGTCATTTTGTTATTCACTTTTAACTCTAAACTCATAATATTGTTTAATTTATAATACGTTACATAGACTGTTTGAAGTTTTGTGAGATTATATAAAAGATCTTAAAATTTTCAATCCAACACTGATTATTTTTTTACGCTAACAATTGTGTACATTATTTCACAAATTGATACACAAGTCAACAAAATTGATGCTTTGTTAATATGGCAAAATGGAAGGGTGTTTGTATTGTTAATTCACGTTTGGTTGTTATGCGCGGAAAAAGTAAGATGTTGAAGAAAAAAGACAAAAGAAGAAAAGGAGAAGAGCATGAATATGAATTTATTTCTCAAGTTATGGTGTCTAACAAGCAAATTCAATATTATAGAAGTCTGAAGAAAGTAGAGAAAAGAGATAAAGTTTATTTGTGGATGATGGATGAAGATTAAGGACACTTTGGTTTTCCTTGACTTGATTTCCAATTGTTGTAACAAGGACATTCTTCCTTGTTGCCGGAGGTTCCAGAGGGAACACATAAACATTTCTGACAACACATATTACAGTAATGAAGACAATCCGTTGGAATCCGAGACTTTGAACAACGATATTTGCATGCACTCACACATTCTGAAATAATTCACCAATATAATATTCAGTTTCAACATTACATGTATATTAATTTTCAAAAATTTTAACAAATGAGTAAATACCTCCAGGCTTAAGAGACCCTTCGCCACCACCCTACACAAATAATTTTAAATGAATAAGTAAAAGTATGAATAAGATAGATATAAGGAAAAATACGAGTGGGAGAGAAAGATGAATCACATAGACAAATTGAGTGAGAAAAGTCATGATAAAGATGAGAAGAAGCATAGAGACGAATTTAGTCATAATGAGTGATTATGTCTTTAAAATGAAACAATGTTTGAGTTTGTATCTGAATGAGTAAGAAACCCTTGAAAAATAAGGTTTATATAGATACCAACATTCACTTTACAATTAATTTCTAAATTAGAATGTTATCCTCTTTTAAAATTAATGTCTATTAAAATGTAATTTTCATTATTAAATTATATAAAAATGGTATGTTTCTCCTTATAACAATATCAAACTTATCATTTCTTACTATTACACATTTCAAAATTATTTCAATTATCATTTAATATATTTTATTTTTATCTTAAAATAACTGAATAACTTCACATTTTTTAACAATATTTTTATAATTATAAATACTTTAAATTACATTATTTCGTATTTTTTGATTAATTATCTGTACAAATAAATAATAAAATTATATATACTTTACTGTTTATATAAAAAAAGGGTTAAATATGTTTTTAGTCCCTATTCTTTGGGACGATTTTGGGTTTAGTCCCCCTTTCAAACTGTGGTACAATTTAGTCCTTCAACTTTAGAAAACTCTGGTTTTAGTCATTTTTACCAAATTTTTTTAACTTTATTTGTTGTTTCAAGCACGTTTCATTATAACATTTGGATTGTTTATACTGTTTGACACATTTTTGCTTCAATGTTAACTGAGAAACGCGTTTGAAACAGCAAATAAAGTTAAAAAATTTTGGTAAAAAGGACTAAAACCAAGGTTTTCTAAAGTTGAAGGACTAAATTGTACCATAGTTTGAAAGAGGGACTAAACCCAAAATCGTTCCAAAGTATAGGGACTAAAAACATATTTAACCCTAAAAAAACACTGTTTTTTTTTTTTTCATTCACTCATTTGAACAAACGAATGAACTTTTTCTTTTAATTATAAGATGAAAGCAATTTGAAGTTACAATTCTTAAATCTGAATAATAAATAATTTATTTGTAGAATTTAAAGAACTTTTGATGTAAATTACATCCAATAATTAAATTAATTCTATTTTAAATATGTAGATTCATATTAGTGCTTTGACTTCTCAAATGCAATTAATTTAATTATGAATGTTTTTCTTACTTATTTAAATTTTGTTTAAATGAAAGTCGTGTATATCAACTTTTTAATTTAAATAACAATAATTCTAACCACGTTTATATATATATATATATATATATATATATATATATATATATATATATATATATATATATATGACTAATACTTTTAATTACTAGTAATCTAATCTGATTATATATCTCATAAGTCAATTAATTATATTTTATATTTAAAATAATTAAATATATATAAATGTTAACGTTTTTATTTATTTTTATATTATTTGTAACTTAAAAAGTTAGCTCAAATTATCTAATTAGGACAAACTAACCTATTTGAGTTTGACTAGACCCGATGTTATTTATTTTAAGGCAAAACTTGATTGATTTTGTTTAAATTAGGATGATATCATATGCAAAAGACTTAATTTCAGTCTAATGTGAATTTAATTTAACTTGACCCTATATTTATTTGACTCAACTCGACTTAATATGGATATGACTTGACTCAACCAATTATTCATTTGATTAAACTCAACTAAAGGTGAGTTTTTGACTCAATTCAACCAACCTGAGGTAGATCAAATTGTCTCAATATGTAGCCTTAATTTGACTCAATCCAACACTAGCCTAAGCATTTCAATTTGATCTTAATATACTCGGCCTAACATGAACACAACTTTACTCGATACGAAGTAGGCATGACTCGACTATTCTAAAGGTCGACCAAACTCAACTTAATTCGACCCAACTCGACCCAATCAACAAGTCTAACATGACTAGGCTAGAGGTGGAACCAATTCCACTTAGCATGAGGTGAACCTGATTTGATTTATTTCAAGGTGTGATTGACACAAGTTAACTAGAGGTGAACATGATACGACTCAACTAGAAATAGGTCCAACTTGATTCGACCAAAGGTCTAACTATGGTGACCAAATTGACACAACTTATTTGTTTTATCATATTAATTGAATTTATAAAACTTTTTATTCTTTTTAATTTAATCAATCTCACTTTTTTCCAAATTTTTTTTCTTTCTTTTTTTTCTTTTTAATTATCGTCACAATATTAAAACTAAACAAAGTTTAATTTTATTTATATAAATCTTAAATATGTATTATTTTTTTTGAATAAATATATACGCGGTCTATAACAAATTGCTAAAGTAAAAGGCAATATGTTGAAAAAATAATTACACAAGAATTTAAATGTTAAATGACAATTTTTTTTTTCTGAATTCAAATGAAATTCTATAGATCAAATCATATATAGAATAATCAAATTATAAAATTATATGTGATAATAATTAAATATATATTTAAAGTTTAATTAAGTTTTAAAATAAAAATTAAGAGAAAATGTTATTATAACACAAAATTATATTAAATTAAAATTTAAACATATAAATTCATACAAAGGATTAAAATAAATAGTTTAAAAAAATTTGAAAAAATCATTCGTATGAATTTCTAAACATTAGCTAACGAGAAAAACTCATAAAATTTTTGTTGTTAGAAAAACGAGAATATACTAAAAACACGAAAAATCAAAATGAGTGTGTATAGTAAACTTTCTACCCATTTTGACAAGTATTTAAACTAGGCTTAATAGTAAAAGTTGAAAAGAGAATGGTGAAAATTGTGGGTTAACTTATTACTGTAATTGATTAATTGATTTTTTTAATATAATTATAATTATAACTTTTATTAAAATTAATAAATAATTAAAATTAAAATAGTATCCTACAATACCCAACTTGTGAAACATATGAGCTTATATTCCTTAGACAAGCATTGCACAAATATCATCATTAGAATATACAAGTACAATAGTATATCCTAACAGTCAGCAAAAAGGCGCGAGAAAAATGAAAGAACAAGCCTAATTCCAGATTTCACATTCTAACACTCATCATATAAAAAAATCTCTTAATGATTCTTTCATATTTAACACACTAAGTTTCTATTTAGTATAGAAATAAAATATCCGTGTAATATATCATTTAAATACCTAAAAGCATATTATAATTTTATCTAGCTCAACATATAGTTTCATATCCTTAAACCTCTCAACCAACTTTAGCTCTATGACCATCATAGCATAACTGATACATGTACTATTTTCCTGTTCAGAGTGTCTACCACCATACTCACTTTATCTGGATGGTATAACAAATCAAACTCATAATTCTTTAGAAACTCCATCCATCTTCTCTGTCTCATGTTCAATTTCTATTGATCAAATAGATATTTCAAGCTCTTGTGATCCTTGAACACCTGGAGCTACGCACGATCTAAATATTGCCTCCAAATCTTCAAGACAAACACAACTGCCACCAACTCCAAGTCATTAGTAGAGTAGTTCTTCTCATGAACCTTAAGTTGCCTTGAAGCATAAACTACCACTTTCTTCTCCTACATCAACACACAGCTCAGTCCTAATGTAATCTTCTTGTTCAATATATATCTGTGTTCATATGTTTTTCTTGTTTTACTTGTCATTATACAAAAGTACTTTCTCCATTATTTTCACTTCACCATAATTTTCTACTAATATCTACTCGACACTTTAAATATATGAAGTTTATAAAAACACTCAAAGAATCTAAAACTCTATAACAATAAAAACCCACAACCACAATCTTTGTCCACTACCATTTAATACCTTAATACTCATTGGACACTTTAAATATATGAAGTATGTAAGAAAACTTAAAGAACCTAAAACAATATAACAATAAAAACCCATAATCTCCATCCACTGCCATATAATACCTTAACCTTGTTTTTGGATGAAAGATTTCAACAATTCCAAGAAAGTGAAATACATAATATTTGAATTAATTACAATTGATTTTTTTTATTCTTTAAATAGTTTGTTTGGATGGATTGGTTGAAATATCTTAGATTCCAATTTTCTTGTTTGGATAAAGAAATTTAATTTCTGACAAACTCAATTCTATCCTTAAACCTTTCAGTTAATCAAACTTTTGATTGAGGATGACTCATCACAACTTTCGATATGGGTCGACTCTTGAAGATTCAACCTGGGCCGACTAGGTCCTATCGCAACCGAGATTGTGACGGGGACGACAAGACCGTTTAAAAAAATATAAATAAATTTGAAAATCAAAGGTTGGAGTTGTCACCATAGTTTATTATGGAAAACTATGAAAAAACCATAAAATGAGACATGGTTTACGAAAACCATATTATTGATCTTGGAGTCGGTTATGCACATCGGACTGGCACAAAGGTAGTAACTTTAATTAAATGTGCAAGTTTGATGTGGTTTTCAAAATGGTTATTTTCCCCAAAAATAACATTACAAGATAACACAAAGGAAAAAATATTTTTTATTTTTAGGAAACCCGACAAGGATTGACCTTGCTCCTACGTATTCTCATGTGGAAATCAGGAGTATGTAGTTCTTCTTTATAAAAAAAAGTTTGAAAATGATTTGGGAATTTGTCTGGAAAATATATTTGAAAATGATATGGATAATTTTAGATTTTTGGGAAGTGAACCTGACAAACGCTAACCTTACTCCTACGTATCTCCACTCATGATGGAGAATCAAAGATCATGTAGTTTTGGCTGGATTGATCGTATGAGAATGTTGGTGATTTTTAGCTTTTGGAGATTTTGTATTTTTTTGGTATTTTTTATATGATTGAGAAAAAAAGAAACCATTAAGTACTAGGCTGATGCGGACGATCGTAGGAGTACTTATACCATTATTTAACTTATTAGTGTTCTTGAGTGTATATTTTTGTTAGAACATATTGTTATGTTATGTAAGAAAAGAAAGGCCTTATATCTCAAGCCAAGAGGGGGGTGAATTGGATTAACCCTTTTTAATGATGTTTTCAAAATCTTTATGAGTTCTTGGTTTTCTTGAAATCAATAAACAAATAATAATGAATCAACAGGTAGAAAAAGGAGTAGAGAAAGATCAACACAAACAATCTGGATTGGTTCGGCTATCACAAGCCTACATCCAGTCCTCCTTCAACAACCTTAGTTGAAGGGAATCCATTGTAATTGATTGAGTATACAAGAATACAGAGACAAACCTCTAAATACACTCCTCTCACCATTCAAAATCAATATAGCAACACAAGAGATGAACAACCTAAATCTCTTACAACAACCAAGAGCAATCACAACCCTTAATCCATGGCAAACCTGTACAGGTACACAATACATAAATTGTTTGTGCAAAATCCGATCTTTAACATGCACTATCCAAGTGCAAATTGAATTAGAACCACTTCAACACAGAGTCTTGAATGAATCTTGATGTAATCAACCAATGAAGTGTAGATCCTCCAAGAATGTTTCTTGAGACCACTTGTAATCAATGCTCAATAAGAATGTTAGTATTTGAAAATTGTAACGTTATTGAAACAAGTTTCAAGTCACATATATACAAGATTTTCTAATCTTGTCACAATATAATCACTATGATATTTATGTAATTTGTTATGATTTTGTTTATGTTTTAATAGATTATCTTATGTGTGTAATCGATTATCTAAACACTTAGGCATGTTATTGCTTCATTTAACAGTCTTAACAAATTAGGCTATTTATGTAATGGATTAGACTATGTTTTCTTTTTTAACCGACTATCAAACTTATGTAATCGATTATTCTAACACTTAACCATATTGTCTATCCATTTGCCGTCCTTAACAAATTATCTCATTTATATAATAGATTATGGCTTTTTCTCTGTTTTAATCGGTTATGTACTTTCTATAATCAATTATAATAGAATAGTTTGTTCCTGTTATGCTTTCTAAGTGACCTGGTAAAATCTAACATATTATATACCTTGCTTAATTGAACCAAAAATGAGATTATCAATCTGTTTTAAGCATGATTCATTCAACAATAATGGACTCACATATCTAGCACAAACATGATCAATATAAAACATTTGTTATGCTATTTGTTATGCCATTTGTTATGCAAGAACCCATTAAACCATTTTATTGTTCATCATCAAAAACAAAGATATAAAGAGAGGTTAAAGCTCCCCTTATCAATAATCTCTCCCTTTTTTTATGATAACCAACAAAAAAACATGTTTTCCCATTACTCTCCCCCTTTTGGCATTAGAAAAAAATGGCAGAACGAACAAGTAACATGGAATACATATGTACTAAAACATCAAAATCACTTACAAACCATTGAAGAATATGATGTCCCCCTATCAAAAAGAGTTAAAGCACTATGAAAGTGAGCGAGCAATATATGAATGCTATCAACCTTGGACCAACTGGACTCGACCTTTGGCTTCAGTGGCTCGACTCGACCTTAGGTCCTGTTTGATTTGGCTCAACTTTCGGCCTTGATTGACTTGGCTCAACCTTCAGTCCAGGCTGACTCGAATATACCTTCGACCCGAGCCTATTAAGCTTGATTTTCGATTTATGCCAAATTGGGTCGACCTTCAATTTATGCCAAATGAGCACGGACCAATACGATCTAACCTTTAGCCCAAGTGACTCGAGTCGACTTTTGGCTCAAGTCCATTCAACTCAATTATTAGCTCAATCCTAATCGACTCGATCTTTGACTTTTACTAAAAATCGAGTCAAGTCAGTTAAAATAGAGTAGGCTCAAACTAGATTTCGAAATGATTCGGTCCAACATGAAAGTTGATATGAGTCGACTTTTTAAAGTTGTAAACCTTTTTATTATGATCAATAGGGAACTCTTCAACATGTGGAATTTCAATTTATTTCTTTTTTTTAGTGAATTTCAAATTATATTATTTTAATTATTTAAAATGTCATTCTTAAAATTTTTAACTTTCAATTTTATTTTAATTTCTTCATCTATTTTGTTTAAAAAAGAATTAAGTTCTTTAAATAAGTGAATTATTTGTTAAGTTGTCTTATCCAAGACAAAAGGCATTTTAAAAAGGATAAATAAATACCCCAAATTTTGGCACATATATAATTACAAAATATGTAGATCTATTTAATGTATCAGTTAAACTTGATCCTGATAACTTATTTAATAGATTTATGTTGGTTGGACTAATATTATAAATAGACATAATTCCTTGTTATCCAGTATGACTCTGTTGATATATATATATATATATATATATATATATATATATATATATATATATATATATATAATTTTAAAATTGAACTGATGTTAAAAAAATAATTTTAATTTTAAATATAATACATGAATATTATAAAATAAAATAAATTATAACACTTTTATTTTATTTATAATAATTATTTATGAAATGAACTAATCCATAAATTTACAGGCTAGTTAAACTTAAGTTCATTTTAAGCAATGAATGGTTTAAATAGATTATGATTGAGTTCAGTTTAAGTTGGAGAGTTTGTAGTTTAACTTGATCCCTTTATTGTAAACCTTTTAGTGTAAGTTGATATGTTTTGCAGGTATTTTAAACCAGTCCACTAGACTAAGCTCATTTAATTTCAAATCTCAATGTCATGGTTTACTAATAAATAGAAATTTTTTTTGTCTAAGACTATAGTGGATCTAATTCCAATATATGCTCGTGAATTTGATTGATTCTTCCCATGCATGTGTTGGAAGGTAAAATTAGAATTTAAATATTCTTCTAAAGTTTAAAATTTTGCAGTCAGGTCTTCCTATTGCAATGACTTCTTACTTATTAGTTTAAACACTTAAGATTTAGTTCTTCACATGCTTAACTCCTTATATCACATGTCCAGCAAGAAACATAACTATTTATATTTTATGTTTATCAAGAGAGAATGTTTTTACATTACACATAATATCATAAAGTAAATGAAAATATGAATGAGATATGAAGAACCATGTTGGCTGGCATATTAGAATGACTGATCAGAATCTGGTTCTGAATTCTGACACAGGAGTGGCCTCCAACTTCCTTGAGACAATATCTTCTGAACTGATAATACTATATATATATATTCATAGTGTTTTTATGTATAAAATAGGAGACATTGGTTGGCAGTATCGATGGGAAGAGAAAGAAGTAAATTTAATAATAGAGAATATTAATTAAGAATGTTATAACTAAGAATGGAAAAAGGTAAAGGTTAGAACTAGGTTTGTTGTTGATATGTGGAAAGAAAACATGTGCACGTGGAATTGGTCCTCGGTGGAATGCGCACGCGCATTCTTATGCATACATTACATGTGCCTTTCAATCACTTTGTCCGTTTTCAATCACTTTGTTAACCATGGATCCTTTCTTATCTTACCTTTACCTTAGCCATAATACAAGCTACATGAAACTCCTTTTAACTTTGCTCAATCTCAACTAGCATAATTTTCTCTTATTCTTCTTGTTTCTTCATCTCATGTCCTTTGTTTAGTTTCTTCTCTTTGTCAAAAAAAAAAGTCTCTGTGTTTTTAGGCATCCATCTTATGACTTCCTGTACTTTCTTAGGATACTCACTTACATATTCTTCAATCTTAATTCAGTTTTATAATTCTTATGAATTCTAGGAATTTGTTGATTGTTTTGTTAATAACATTTTGGTTTAAATACTTTTTTTTCTAGTTTGGTCAACTTTGTTTAATATATCACTATTTTTTTGGATGTTGAACAATGTAAGTTATGTGTAAGTCATTTTTTAAATTATTTTTTAATTTTTTTAGATTTTTGTTTAATTTAAAAAAATTGATCATGTCTCAAATCAATATTTTTAAATATTTTTGTTTAATTTAAATCATTATCAATGTCTTATATTCAATCAATCCTAATTTTAGTTAATATTTTAGTCTAAATTTTTGTTAATCATATTCAATTCAATTCCAATTTTTCCCTTTCGAGATCAAATTTAATTTGTATTAAAATTCACATTTTTATTGAATTATTTCATTATTTTTAAATCAACTCTAACTATATTATTAAAATATAATAATTAAATTTATGTTTGATTTCTTTACATGTAAAAAATAGAATTAGAATAGAATTAAAATTAGTTTAAAAATAATGAAGATTTTTTCTTCTAAATTTAAAAATAATAAAGAAGTTTCCTTCTAATTTTAAAAATCAATTAAAGTTTTCCTTCTAATTTTAGTATTTAATTAGAATTTCCTTTTAACTTTTAAAATAATGAAGAAATTTCCATATAATTTTAAAAATAATAGAAAAAATTTCCTTCTAATTTTAAACATAAAAAATAATTCTTTCTAATTTAAAAAAAAATTCCTTCTAATTCTAGAAATAATAAAAAACATCCCATCTAACTGTAAAAATAATGAAAAATTTGCCTTTTAAAATTTAAAATCAGAATTGAATTGAACAAAAATTTAAAACTAAATTGAACAAAAATAATAAAATTTAAAACTAAATTGAACAAAAATAATAAAGATTTGAATTAAATTGAATAAAGACATGAGACTACTAAATAATATAAATAGCAAACCTAACATAATGAACAAAAAAACACCATAAAAATGATATATAATATAATAAAATCCATAAGAAAAATAGTAGGCACTTTGACCCAAATAAAGTAACACTGATGACTACCAATTCATTCAATTATTTTAAGAGGCCAATTATAAACTAAATTACAATTAACTATAATTTAGTTTAAGAGAACTTAGTTTAAGAGAACGCACAAATGACTAAATTACAGTCAGTTTGAGTTCATTAAAGTGACATAAAAGAAAAAGTGAGAGATGATATAATATACCGTGGGCATGATCAACAGCTTACAAACCTAGAGGAAATGGGACACTTATAGTTCTTGCCAGATTTTATAGATTATTATAGAAATAGGTTGTAGAATTCTTTTACGAAGATTATGGTTAAAAATTCAAAATAGTCTGATTTGAAACAGCTAATCCAAGCTCACAGCAGTTAATAAAAGCAAGAATGCAATAACATCACAAATTTACAAAGAATGAAATGGACATCTCCTAGAAACTTCAGTGGTAATGTAAATCCTATTTGAACAAGTTTCTTAAATAAACTCTAAAGATAAAAGAAAAATAAAATAAGATTAACCTGCCCATAAAAAGTATATTAATTCAAGAAATTAGTTCCATGTTTTAGCTATTTTTCATTCATAGAAGAATCCGTAAGAAAAGTTCATCCAAACATGTCCCTAGTTCTATTCAATATATTGAATGCTGCGTCCAAACAAGAACAGTTAAAAGGATCTAAATTCTCCCGATGTTCTCCAATACAAAGACACTCAGGCAAAAGCAGCAAAGATTGACAAACTGAACAACAGCCCTCTGTAAAATACACAATATTTACATAAATTAAAAAATCACATTTCGGAAAAACCAATAACAAAGTTTCAACACCAAAATTTATACCTAAACTATTTTTACTTATATAATAAAAATTATTTCAATTTCTTTTCTTTACATGATCCTTCTATAAATCCAAACAAACTTAAAAAATGTCAAATCACTTGTCATTCAACGAAAATAGAGATAAGAAATTAGACACAATACAGTGTATCATACCTTCCAGTCCATGAAAGCCACCTATTCAATTGACGGTAAGCAGAACATCAATCAATCAGTATAACAAAGTTGACTTCATCTCTTACTTCAGTAAGGATATTTAAGTCGAAAATTAACCATTATAAAACACAACTTTAGGAAATTTTGGTTTTCCCAATATAAAGACACTACATCAAGTTTAAAAGGATTTCTAGAATCGAATGGCGTGTGAAGTCCATATTAGCAAAACATTTGAAAACCATTATATAAATTAACAAACATGAAAGTACTTATAATCGTCAGCCTCATAAAACCAGTTAACATTTCTGATAGAGTGATTGGAAAAAATCATTTCATATCTGGTTGAGAAATAAAATAAAACAATTTCCCAGACATATCACTAGGAGAAGAGAAAAACTCCAAAGTGATCAACAAAAAAATCCACAGCATTGACAACTTCAAAGAACAATTTTAAACAAGTTTGGCAATGATAAAGTAAGATTGGTATTTTCAAGTTAAATGAGAAAACAGAGGGCCCCTGTGTGTTTTCCGGTTGTAAAGAGGTAGAAAAGAATAAAGAACCAAACAAAATACAAACATTCCTCAAAAATGTAAAATCATGTTTATTTTGTTATTTTTAACCAAATCAAATTGCATTATTGGTGAATATTTAAAGCATGGCCATCAAACCTGCAAAATAACTGCAAAGATTAGGTGCACACACTGTTAACAGAAGTAAAATAAAAACAAAATGAAAAAGAAATGACTTGATATGTTGGCTTTAACCTATCGTCTCAAGGGGATGATGATATTGATATCCTAAAGCACTTGACATACAATGACATTTCATTTTGATGATCACAGGTTAAAGAAGAATGAAAAGGTAAAGTAAGAAACAAATAAAATAATAAAAACAAAGAGAAGCAGTGTCAGTTAATGATATAAAACACTTGAAGCTACTTGTGAATACCAAGTTGAAGCGCAACGGTAAATACAAACATAAATTTCAAAATATAGTTTGTTCAGCATCCCAAGCTCCTCCATAATTCAGATAAAACGTTAACTCGCAATACAAAAACAGTTCCATAGGGTTTTTTTAAAGTTAAACAAGTCAAAATACTACAATATTTTGAAACGGAAGAAAACAAGAAAAAGTCGTGGCGAAAACATAACTCCATTTGATATTTTAAATGTTCTGATAATTCTAGTAAGTAACATTTCGTTATAAACACGCCAATTGCATCAGCTCCTTAAACTTCAGAAGAATCACCAGGCCAGTAATAAAATACTGATGCACTTATGAGGAATCTGCAAAAATGAATAAAAAAGCATGAAAAACAATTTAAGTGGAAAAATGGAAGGGTCCAAAAACCACGCTTTAGCAAAATTGGCTGGGAAGTATTGAAAATCAAATTCCAAGATCAAAATTTAGACATCCCAAGGTAATGAGAATATCACAGTTGTAAAAGTTTTTTTTAAAAAAAAAAAAAAAAAAAAAAAAAAACTGTGTTGCAAATATAAAGAAAATCACTTACCAAGGAAATATAGGACAGAAAAAAGTATGAAACGGTGATAAAAAACGAAGACCATTTTTTTACATAGACATGGAAAACGCATTCAAAAAGACTAGGAATCTCTGGCTGCGGTCAGACCTAATCCAGACATTGTTATCTTATCTGGTCAGACAGCATGGGATGTCAAGGGAAACATGAAACTGGAATCAGTAATACTCCACATATTGAACACCAATGCATGACACTAACATTTAAGCAGGGTGGCTACCTACTCCAACCCAAGGCCTAGATGAAGCACCTAACATGAATGAGCCCACCGCCCACTCTCAACTAAATAGTTTAAGCTTAAAAACAATTTTTTATTTAGGTAGGATGCACTGGTTCACATTGTATTCACAATTGTGCCCCCTTCCTGGGGAAAATCTCAATTTTAAAAACAATGCATTTAACAAATTAGTAAAATATGACCCTATCCTCAATATGCATGCGCTGATGAATATAATAGACATCACTGATGTCAATGCAAACAAGAGAGATAAGCAAGAAAAAAAATATGAACAGTAAAGCTTATGCTGTTCTACAGAATCCACCAGAAATTCCGAGGAACATTTAAAGTTTTAACAGATTATATATTAGACTCCAAAAGCATGTCTTTAAGGGTCCATTTGCTTTTACAAGGAAAAATATTTTTAAAACTGATACGTTAAAAAAATTATATTCTGGGCTCTAAAGTTGCTTCTGATTTTTTATCCAGAAGAGAAAATAAATAGCGTATGGAAGAAAGACATAAAAGATGTATCAGAAAATTACAATACATATGTAAGTTTTTCGAGGTGGACTCAAAAAGTTGCATCTAGCTTCTGGGAAAAAAATATATACAAAAAGATGTATCACAGAATTAACTTCTATTAGCTTGCTTAAACAAATAGGACATATATGCAATAACCTTGAAAATTTGTTGTTTCACTTCCAACCAGAATTTCAGGTAATAAATAAGAGACCTAAATCCCCTCTGTTCTCAAGAAATTGACGAACACAATTCAAAGAGTGTTAGACACAAGCTTCTCGTGTAGGGCCCTACTATTCCACATCCAAGGGACAACAACATGAATCAGTTTATGACAATATATACATAAAATTAACAATTCTATTTTCCTTTGTAGAGCAAATATTCATAACATACCAAAGAATTTACCAGCCGCTTTTTGTTGCTATAATTAAAAATTAAAAATTCTTAATCAATTTATAAGGAAGTCACATTTCTTTGATTATCTATATATTATTATATGTCTATTCCATAGTTGATCCAAGGTAATAAAAATATATACTTTAATCAAAACACTGACAAAAAATTATATTACCAAACACGCAAAACTTACATTTTAAGCTCCTACATATAGACCGTGGATATAAAGTATTATACAATGTGCTGTAGAACACACCATGTCTCTATACTAATCAATAAGAGCTGCCCGACCATTAAGTGGTCATTCTTAATCCAACAGAAAAAAAGAATAGCAAACACAATCATTTACATATAAGTTATATTTGAGGACAAGAGGTCAAAGAGAAAGGATGTAATCTCCCTATTGAATATGGGAACTTTATTAACATGATTATACAAGCTCTACAAACGAGTACACTCAACAAAAGATGCGAAAAGGTCAAGAACAAAGGAATTGTGAACGAGAAAAAGAGAATCCAAAAGAAAAAGCAAGGAATAAACAACAATGATTATGAATGAAAAACTATAGAAATCATCTATTTGTCCAACTACGACCTATCCCTAGTTCATCATCGTTCTTTATTCTCGGTTAGTTACTTTCAACTCCTAATGCACCTTTTTTATCTACATTGCTTTCCAAAAAGATTTCCATAACTACACTCCTCAATCAAACTCCTAAGATATCGGTCTACATTGTCTAAATTAATTGTTTCATCCTCCATTTCCAGTGACAGATAGAAACAGCCATAATCCAATCAATAAATGAGAGTGAACACTATAAGATCGTGCTCCAGCATATAAACTCTAGATCACAAGAGGCTACTATTGTCACCTGAAAGAATAAGCAATTTGAGTTCATGCTATGCAATCAATAAATCCTATTTGCCACACTAGAAAATTTGACAATGTATGCGTTAATGCCCTGTTTGGTGGTGACTAAACAGGCTATGTGTGCGATGCTTTAGACTCCTTGGATCTCATATAATCGATTATGACATATATCATTATCGATTACAAGGAATGTACATTAAATAAAATGTAAAAAAAAAAATCGCAAATGTAAATATTTCTACCCTCTTACTTAAATCAAACAACCTATTTTTCTACCTATTCCTCATCTATTTCTCTTCTTTTCTTTTTCACCCACCTACTTTCTTCTCTGCTAAAACACCGTAAACGATACCAAAAAAGGAAAAACCACTACAGTGCTTTCAATTTCTCCAAAATCTATCCCACATTCCCAGTGACAATTCCATTATGGTACCTAACTGATAAAACTAATGCCAAGCAGGAAAACAAATCAAACATCAAAGACACAAATCAAGCACAAAAACCAAAACCATACCTAATGCCCCATGTAAGGCGCACCACCACCACCATATTGCCCTCTTCCAGAACCACCCTGCCCTATCTGCTGATTCGGATTCGGATATGCAGCCTGCAACCCCACCTGGGTCCCATATCCACCAATAACACCCGGACTAATATTTGACTGAGCACTGTAGCCACTCTGTACTCCAGCCCCTGCAGCAGGCACACCAGGGTTCACAGCAGCACTCGTTCCAATACTCCCCAACAAATTCAGCCCCAACGTCCCTTGCGATGCCAGGAGGGCCGTCAACGCCTGCCCCAACGCCGGATTCAACGCCGCTTGGTTAAACCCAATCCCTGGCCCAGCGGGAGCCATCAAGTGTCCCGGCTGCGCTGCTGCAGCACTACCAACATACGCGCCACCTGCATTGGCAGTATCATTCCTCTGAAACTGAGTCCGCTGGACCTGAGCATTCACGTTCCCGTGTTGCTGCTGCTGCAACTTCCCAGGCTTGGGCCCATCAATCGCCTTCTGGCAATGCAAAATATGCCCCTCAAAGTCCTTATGAGGCTCTTCCAAGGCTCTCTTCGCACTCTCCGGACTCCTGTAAACAAACAAACAAAACCCCTTCGGTTTTCCTGTTAGCTTATCCAGACCCAAAGGCCCCTCCTCAATTTCCCCGAACCGTGAAAAGAACGCCAGAAGCTTCTGCGGATCGAGTTCCGCACCGACGTTGCTCACGTAGATCTTCCTCTGCGTGTACTCCGAAGCCGACGATGACAGCGTCGGCGCTGAGGAAGGCATTGCCTGCGGCTGGCTCTGGCTGCCACTGACGGGGCCGATGGACGCCAGCTGGCACGCCGTCATGCGATTGCCGATCTTCTTCTGCGGCTGCTTTAGCGCGTTGCGCGCGCCGCGCCGCGTCTTGAAGAGGATGAAGCCGTAACCTTTGGACTTGCCAGAAACCTTATCCGTGACGGCCTTGCAGTCCTCGATCTCTCCATACTGCCGGAACGCACTGATTAGGGTTCCCGCGGTTGTGTCCCAGCCCAGCCCGTGCACAAAGATCTTCCTGTGCACGGGATCCTCGTCAGCCGCCTTACGGATCCGGTCCGCCACGTCGCGGTGATTTGCCGCCGCCTCGCATAGAAGGTTTAAGATCTGGTCCTTGCTTAAAGGTTCCAGAAGCTTTTCGATCGGGTCGTCGTCCTCGTCTTGTTGCTGTTGTTGCTCTTCATCGTCCTCTTCTTCTTCTTCTTCCTCCTCCTCCTCCTCTTCTTCTACTTCCTCTACTTCTTCTTCCTCCTCTTCCTCTTCGACTTCCTCGTACTCGGGTGGCGCAATTTGGGGTTCGGGTTGGTGATGCTTGAGCGGAGGTTCAGCAGATTGAGAAGATTTGGGTGCTACCTTTCGCTTCTTCCCCATCGGCGATTTCTCAAGTGTAGTGCAGAGGGTGGCACTAGGGTTTTTTCTGACGAGGATTTTGGAATCAATCGCATTCACTATGACATGATACTCTTGTATATATTAATTTTAATTTTTTTTTCTATATCTTTTTTTAGCCGCCACAATTCTTTTTTCTATTTTGCTTTCCCCCGATAAGAAAATTTGAGGGGATGGTATGGACTCAGGTTTCCTCCTATTTTCAAAACTTTAGTTTTCTATTTCCATAATTCTTTCCTCCAGACAGAAAATAATATTTTTTATTTTTTATTTTTATACGATATCATTCAAAATATATCAAAAATACATACATGTATATATATATATATATATATATATATATATATATGATTTTAACTTTATTAAACTAAAATAACGTTATCATGTGTGCAGTTTATATATCTATAACTACATAAATATATACAGAAAGATTCACTTTTCTAACCACACGTTTGATTTACATAATGTTTTAACAATTCTATTTATTAATATATTTTATGTTAAAATTTTCTTTATATCCTCATTTTTGTGCTTTCCATTTCCATGGCCTCAAAGATAGAAGCTACTCTTGTAAGCACCCCCTCCCCCTCTGACGCTCCCACTATGTGAATTCTCCGTTTTACCCTTTTTTCCACTTTTTCCCTCTTTCTCCTTTGTACATTTTCATCCTCCAATCTTCTTTTTCTGCAATTGCAAAACCCCCTTGTGGCTGGCTTATTATATGTTCTGATACAACCATCAAAATTTCAAAATTACAACGTTGTTGTTCGTAGGCTTCATTTACAGATGATTGTATGAAGACATATGCTCGTTTGAATGTTAAAGTTAGCTATTTTATATAATCTCTTAATGACTCTGAGTGTGAGCATTTGATAAAATTCCATGGATTCTGTGGGACGTGCTGGCTTTCCATAGACACTTTATCTTTTTAATTATTGAGGCAGGAGCAGGATATGATACAGTGTTTTTCTTATGTGATTTTATATTTATTTATTCACGGTTCCATGTATTCACATTCTTTCTCTTGTATTATGTGATGAATAGATTTGACCAGATCATTAACAAGGAAATACCTTCTACTGTGGTATACGAGGATGATAAGGTATTTTCTGATTCTTGATGGAACCCCTTACTTACCTTTTGTTATTGTCTTTTTCTCTTTTCCCAATGTTTAGGGATGCAATTATATACAAAATAATGTTTCAAATGCTACACCTGCAAGTATGATAACAGAGAGAAGTTTGATATCTAAAGAAAAAAATAGTTTGCTATACAAAAGCACACTTATACTCATGTTGTCTTACGAAGTGTTGCTTTCTTTGTTTTCCTAGTTTCAATGAAACTTCGAATCTCATTGTTTATGAATCTTGTTAATATTTCACTATTCTCCAGAGTTTATACTACTTTGTTGATCAGATAAACAAGTATAATGGTTTAACCAGTGTTCCATGTTAAGAGAAACCGAACATTGGGATTCTTTGTTTGAATTGAACGACTTAAAAGGGAACTAGTTTAGTTTTCTTTCTGGACTGTGGATTCTTGCATAGGTCTCAAGTTTAAAGTTGAAAAAGGTTATGAATCAATTTGTATGAGCACTTAATTTCCGGCTTATCAATTGTAGACAAAGGAGTATGGCCGTATTTTGCTTTGGAATTTTTTAGTATATTATGATATATATATATATATATACGTGTACTAAATATGCTCAATACATTATTTTTGTATATATTAACAAATATGTTTATATTTATGAAAATGACATATTATAAAATTCACATTTCAGATAGTTCTTCTTCAGGTTTATATTTCTTCTTCAGGTTTATCTAGTAATATTGCTTTGAAGTTACTTGAGTACTCTGTGACTCGGCAGCATTTTCTTTCTTTGAATCCTTCAAAGCTTGGAAGGTGTTCAATCTGATACAAACTTGAAATTATTAATTATAAATCCCAATTTAGTTTGGAAGTTTTATTAGAAAAAAATCGAGACAATAAACCACGTAATCCTTTTTGTTTCCTCAATAGACAATTTGATCTAAAAATAAAATTCATGAGATTAAAGAGGCCTTATGTATAGTGTTATTAGATGAATTTCCAGAAGATAATTCATTTTAACAGAAAATTTAAAATGTTTTACCATAAAAACGTACTTGAATACAGGGTATTTTAAAATAAATTGAAAATTTTCATATCTATGAAAGTAATTTGATTGTCTAAAACATACTGAATTTCAAATTTCATATGAAAAGAAAGAGTAAAAATGTAAAATTTTATATTTTTTCTAGTTTTAAAGTATGTTTTTCCTCCTTATTTTCTCTATATAACTTCTTTTAATTAAAATTGGAATCAAATTAAATAAAAAGAATTGAAAAAATACAAATATGACAAAAATTATAAGAATTCATGGTTGAAAGGGTGATGGTGATCTTCTTTTCCTGGTGAGCTTAATTATGCCACTCATAATTAGTCCAAAAAAACAGGTGTTGAAAAGAGCATCCATGAAACAACAACTCCTAACCAATTTTGTAGCTCCATTTCCAATGCAATTTTGTTTGATAAAAAGTCAAAGTTTGCATCAATTCTTGGTGAGTCATCAACAACATCTCTCTACTTATAAACATATGTTTTCACAGAGGTTAGTTGGTATGATAAATGAAACTTAAACTAGGGTTTCATTCTCCATGCCATGGCTTCTATTGTGCTTCTTCTCTCTTTGTTTGTTCGTACCAAGAACAGAAGCCAAGTTTCTACCATTGCTGCTTCCTCTTCAGATAATAGCCGAGATAAATCAGGTTGGCACGTGGGAAGGACAAAGCAAAGAGAGAATGATCTAGGAATTGGGTTGGAGGAGATTCTGCAAGAGCCAAAATTTAGTATCCATTTGATTTAGTCAGAGATCCATGAATTACCATCCTATATAAATAAATTATGTTATATTCTGTTTTTTTTTTTCTTGTCGCCTGTTTCTATTTGTAATATGACATTCATTATAGATAAAATGGTTAAAAATTAGGTTAAAACTAATTTAATTTTATAAAAGTGGTTTGTAAGTAAAGTTGTATTTATTTATATACTATAAATTGATAATTTGAATTTTTAAGACATTTTTTTACATCGAGACATATATATTTTGAACGTGAAACTAGATAATGATGGGTGATCCAACAAATAAGAAATTTTGTTCAGATAGACTCTCACTTATGATTTTGATACTATGTTAGAAAATAAACATTAAGCTTAATTTAATCTTACAAACCCAGTTTGTAAGGTAAAATTGACACTCACTTATATATTATAGATGTGACATTTCCAACAAAAAAATTAATAATATTTAACAATATATGGTATTACATAAATAAAAAACCAACATTTAGAGACTAATAAGTATTATAATTATTCATCTAAAAGGTCTCATTGTACATATATCATGATAAACTAAAAAAAAACTTATTAAAGCCAAACATAACACACAACCCAACATAACTAGCTAATAGACCCTAAAAAAATGAGAGTTTCACCCTGCACCTCCAAGGACTTCTTCCTCCACTTCCAATAGACCAAAATAGCCCTCAGTTAATTTAAAAAAAAAGTTGGTAAATAATAATTTTTGCTTACCAAATATCAACCATTTTCATTTAATTATTCACTCATATATGTTGTCCCCTCTCACCCCCTCGTTCAGATCTTCTCCTTATTTTTCACTTTCTCCATCACCTCACTTCTCTCTTAGTTGTCCTTGTGCTCTCTCGTATCCATTATGGTGGTCCTTGTGGTGTGATGATTTGTTGGTGTGTTGGTGGTGGTCCTAGTGTTCTTCATGTTCATGGAACACAAAATAAAGGTGGTCCCTTGTGCTTTTCTTTGTGAAGCAATGCAGGTTCATGTTTTAAGTTTAGAATCAAATTGGTTATCGAAATATGTTTAAGATTTAAAAAAAAAAAAAGTTCACCGAATTTCAAAATCCATTGAGGCATTCAGTGAATTTTCAAATTTGTTGAAGACCTCGATGAATCCTGATAACCTTCAACAAATTTTGAAATTCGTCAAGCAAAAAATTCGAAATTCATTGAAGGCCTCCCCAGATTTTAAAAAATGTTTAATTTGTTTTTCTAAGTTTTATTAATTTAATTTTGTTTGTAATTTGTTATATTTTTATAATAATTTTTTAGCTATTATTATTATGAATGAGGTGAGGTATTGAATGGTGGATATTACATTATAAGTGATTATATTGTAAAATAGAAAGTTATCCTTTCAGTATGGATTCCCAAGTAAATTTTAGTTTCGTATAAGATTTTTTTTCTTTAATTAATGAAGTGATGAAAGGAGATTATACAAATAATTTTATCATTGATCAAATATTTCACTCCTATGATGAGTTAATTGAATGGGTGAGAGAGATTGCATTTCATCTTGGATTTGTTGTGGTAACTATAAGATTGGGCAAAACTACTAGTGAACCTGAAAGGAAGACGTTTATCTTGTTAGGATGTGAAAATAGGGGAATTATAGGAAATACAAACGAGATAAGCCATATTTTAATGGAGACGAGTAACTATTGAATGTAATATGTGAATATCATAACCATGATTTAATAGACACTTTAGTGGGTCACCCTTTTGCTGACAGGTTAAATCCCAGTGAACAATCATTACTTGTTAATATGACTAAGACTCAAGTAAAGTATACAAATATTTTGTTGACTCTAAAAGAAAATAAAGATTGTAATGTAACAACAATCAAGCAAATCTATAACACAAGATATACATACAACAAACATTGAAAGGATCAAGAACTGAACTAAAGCAGTTGATGACGATGTTAACTAAAAAAAAATGGTATGTAGTGGAGGTTATAAAAAACCTCCACAAATCAACATATTTTAAGATAATTCTAATGTAGTATCTAATGGCTAATAATGGTAGGGGCTTCAATTCTTTTTGAAGAGGTTTATAACCTAGTACATTATTTTTTCTTTTTCTCATTTTTTTCATCTACTCCCTCCAAAAATTTACATTTAGTATGAATTTTTCCCCCAAATTTGAAAACCAAATTGATAAACACGATTTTCCCCTTCTTCCCCCCTCTGCCAACCACACTTCCTCTTACTACCGGCCCTTGTCCTCCACCAAGTATATGGTCAAACTGGTAGTGGCTGGCGGTGCCGAAAGCGCAAGGCGCGAGGAAGGAACCGATGACGGAGAAGATCTCGAACCTGTCGTCGAGTGTGATGATGGTGTTAGTGGATTGGCGTAGGGTTGCAATTGATATCTGCTTTTTGTCTCCTTAATCAGTTATTTTTTATCTAATTGTTATAATTTTCATCAACCAGATTGGAGTGCTTATAGATGATAAAGAATATGTTGAGCCTTTGCTTGGGTTGCACAAGGGGAAGAAATAAGTGACAGGCTTCGATTTTTTGTCGAAGAGTGTGACCATATAAAGGTAACAACTTTTCACTTTTCCAATCTTGTAGTTGAGTATGTGGGTTACTTCTCGTTTATAGCTTTAGCAGTTGTTGTGAGATAATTAACACAGACTATCCAGTGCCAATGGAATTTTTAGTCCATTTGTATTCTTAAATTTCATTTTATACCAAAAGCTTTACGTGTGCCTTGAAATGAGTGAGTAGTTTAGTTTAGTAATATAAACTTTATACCAAAAGCATAGTGATCTTGATTCTCTAAAATGCTTAAAATAATATTTTTGCCTTTGTCCGTTAAGTTCTAAAAGAGAATTAATATTTGTTTGGTGTGCCTTTTCCAATCTTTAAATTTTGGCAATTTTGACAGGGATTTCAATTTATAGTTGATTATTCTAGAGATTTCTCTGTTGTTGCCGCTGAATTTTTAGAGAACATTGTAGACAAGTATACAAACATTCTTGTCTTACTATATGATGTCCAAGGTTCTAGTTCACGCACAAATCTTCAGAGTGAAAGCATACAGTGTTAGAGGTTCTTCATGATTCTATATCATTTTCAAGATTGTAATCATACTATAAACTTATTGCACCTGTTGGTCTGCCCTCCTTAAATAAAAGTATGTCAAACACAATCATATTAGACAGCAGCACAATAGTCAATAGCCTTCCTTTGATAATAGGCAACAAGTATATATTGACGTTTGATTTGCTAGTACTTTGCTAATTTGAATGGTTGGATACCGTTGAAGGCATTGAATGACCTATTTTTGTTAGAGATTTTACAGCCATTGACCCTAAAAACAGATGATGATGTTGAAGACATGTTGGCTATTGAACACACGACAGTCCATGGAGCTCTTGCATCAGGTATTGACTACAAAGATTTATCAACTAATATTTTCTTCATGACAGTCCAAGTTGCTTTTTACCATGTGTAACTAGGATGTCACAGGTTTGATTCTTGAAGTTAGCTTCTTGCAAGGAACTTCTTCACCAAACATAAGCAAATGGTTATGAGTCTTGCACAGGTGAAATTCAGAACCTTTTTAGTTTTTGATTGCTTCTAGGTTGTTTTCTCATATTTTTATTAATAAGGGTATACCAATCAGAAATAAAAGTTAGATCTTTAAGATAATTTCTTGCGCTACAGTAGCTTACTTATGCAGATACCTCTAAAACAACACAGGAAATTATCCAGTGTTTAATTACACAGATGAAGTGGCAGCGATTGAGGTGAAGTTTTCTTCCAGGTCTGAACCAGTGCCTGAACCACTTTTGACACCGTTTATCGTCAATGAATCTGCTATAAACTCGAGTTGTATATATCCTGGTGAAGATTTCTCTAGCAAAGCAACAAACATTTCCCAATCAAAAGAGTATGATCATGATCCTTCTTTTGATATGTATTTGTTTTGTAAAGTCTGTGTAAAGTGAGAAAGACCAAGCATGAGAAACTGAGAGAGTATGATCATGATCCTTCTCCGTAAATATTAAAAAAAAATATTATATTTTCAAATATGTTTTTTTTAATATTTAGACTTTTAATTAAATATTGTTATATGCCTATAGGAACAAATTGAAGTGGGTTTGACTCAAAGTACTACCAATGAATCAGAGGTTTCTCCTAATGATGTTGTTGGTAAAGTGTTAGGCCCAGAACATTCTTGAAGAGTACGATGTATGGGTTTGGGAGCTGCTCCTACTAATGCATTTAGGAACACAAGACTTCGACTTTCAGATTTAAGTCTTGCTTCATCTACCATTGTCCCATCATCGTCTTCTAATGAGTGGAAACAAAAGTACAACTATTTAGAATCAACACTTAAAGCATACATGATAATGAAGGAAGGAAAGATTCCTAATGAATTTACCTCATTCTTTGATTCTCAACCTCAAGTAAGTTACTAATATAGTTGAAGCATTATGCCTGATATACTTTAATTATAAGTATTCCTTATTATTAATATTTTTGTTTTATCATTTCAGGAAGGTGGTGATGCAAATGAGTCCGAGTCTCCTTTGGGTGGTACAATAGGATCATCTGGTGCTAGCAACATTTAGGAAGTTTATGATGTCTTTTAGGATGAAACTATATTTAGCCTATGAATTTTGAGTAATTGAGTTTAGGTGTTATTACGATTCAATTTAACTTACTTTTATATACTATGGTGTTTTTGAGAATTGAATGTTTTAATGATATATAATTCAAGACTTTGGTAAAAGAAGTTTGTCATGCTTTTTTGTCTTCATTGTAGCATTTGAATTTCGTTACAAATAAATATTGTTGACAAAAATATAAGCATCTTAATGGTGATATTTTCATGTAAGATAAGCAAAATAAAGTTGTAAACTCAACCTAAATAATACAAATGAGACAGTTTAAAACATTTAAATTATAATTGTCAAATTAAATATGGTATTAATCCAAAAAAAAATTGAAAAAAATGGGGTTAATCATTACAGTAAAATAGATAAAAATAAAAGAGGTTTCAAACCTCTACAAAATAATAGTCACCAATAGAAGAGGTTAAAACCCTCAACAAAAAGACCTCTGCAATATAAATTAGATACCAGGGGCCATTAAAAACCCTCGCAAATTAATAGCGACGACTCCGATTGCGGCGGAATTTAATTTGCGAAGAGTGAAAACCTCCACAAAATGGAAAATAAACCTCCATTACTTATCAGTTTTTTTGTAGTGAGTGATAACTATATCCATTGGAGTAGATGTGTCGAGGAATCTAAGGTCATAAGTGACCTCTTTTGGATACATCTTGATGTAGTGAAATTATTGTATTCATTTAATGTTGTCTTCTTGATGGATACGACCTACAACAAACAAATATTGGTTGCATTTGCTTATGATAGTTGGTGTGAAATCTACAAGATTGACCTTCTCAACGAGCTTTTAATTCTTATTAAGTGAACAACAAAATAATTTCACCCCGGCTTTGGAAAGGTTTAGAGATTTATTTATGACATCTGAAGGCGGTCCATATGTGATTATTAATGACAGAGACCCAACTTTGATAAATGCCATTGACAATGTATTTTCTAAGTGTTATCAGTTGCTATGTTGCTTCCACATTCTAAAAAATGTCAAAGTCAAGTGTAAAATGTTAATGGGTTCTGTTGAGGCATGGGATATGGTCATGGAAGCATGAGAAAATGTCATGGATTGTGAACAAGAGTCCATGTTTGGTGAGTATGTCGATCACCTTCAATAAGCTTATAGTTCATGGCCTTTAGTTTTGAATACGTTAATCGTACTTGGATTATTCCAAGTAAGTCATACTTCACAAAAGCCTGGAGAAACGGAGTTATGCATTAATTTAGGTAACACAACAACAAACAAGTATGATTTAATGTTATTTTATTTCGTTCTTTATGTTATATATTTTATGATATTGTTCGTGGCATTTCTATCAAGGTTGAGTCTGTTCACTAGAGCCTCAAGAAAGTATTGGGTAGAACTATCGTGGTTGATGGTCATTGTCGTTAAAGATGCTTTGCTACATTGTTAATACTGGGGGAAAAGTCATGGCCTCTTATTCGACCTAACTTGTATAAAGAACTTAGTTAGTGTCGTGATGAATATGTAACACTAGTGGGAAGTTATGAGCAAGTGGAAGCAATGAGGAGGTCTTTGCTAATGAAGTCACAATCAATGGTACATGTTCCTATATTTGACACTTTACTTATTATTTGTTACCTTTTTCTTTCATAACAATTTGTTTCATTCCTTACAGACTAATGCTAACAAGTGGATGATTATACCATACATTGTTATGTTATTGTTAATCGATATAATGTCAGCTTAGTTTGTATATCATATGGTCATAATTATATGATATTCCCACTACATAGCACACCGCCTTCTAATATAAGATAACATCGATTAATATGTATATGACAAGTTTATGGATGTCATTTCGTACATGTAATTTTATTATTATTTACTTTCGTTTCAAAATAACTTGTATATACTAATATTAATTCTATAGGTTCACCTACGAAAAGGTTGTTCGTTGCCCGAAGTTGATATCATATCTTCAACCCACTATTATCCTAAGGCACAAACATGGTAATCTTTTTATATAAGTAGGATGCAAAGATTTATACATTTGATGGGTGTTACTACTACTTATGTTGACTTACTTGAACCATGATATTTGTGTAATTTGAAGAGATATATAAATAAACATTGGTAGTTGTTGTTAATGCATCCCAAAGTTTTTCACTCTCATGCATATAAATATCTCACATCCTCTCCATGAACAAATTAAGTATGTATAAATGAACTAAGTTGTTTAATTATAGAGTAAGTATGTAAATATGGACTAAATTATTTAATTATATAAATAAAAAATGTTATATCAATCAAAATATTACATAAAGAGTCATAATAAACAAAATACATAGTAGAAGAGACGATTATCCGGATGAAGATGATCGTTTGCCATGTACATGTCGACGACCTCTAATGTTCAGTGAATGTTCTTCAACCGACACACGAGCTATCTACAGGCCTTGTTAGTACGATTGCAGGCTATAGTCCCCTCACTTACATCATGACAAGAGATCATTGTATGTATGATTTTGACGAAGCACCTCATAGAATTCGACATTCACGGTAATAGAAAAATCAATAAACATTCGTAAATAGACTTTAACATATAAACAATGTAGGATTACATACCAACAAACCAATTCTAATGGTGATCTACAACAAACTAACACGTCATCTGGAATATGTCATTAAAGTTGAGGTGCAAGATTTGGTCGGTCTTTGTTGGTAGTAGGAATAATGTATTCATGGGATACCCTTCTAAACCACTAGAAGTATCCCTCAACATAATCAGATGGAGATGAGGTAGGTCTAACATGGGTTATAACCTGGTTTAGAAATGGCAACAAGCAACCATAAATGGTTACTATGTTTGCCTCTAGAACAACATGTAACAACTGTGAAATTGACTACTAATGCCTAAAATGTCTCAAAAAATGTTTATACAAATGTCATGAAGCATCTCACCAACTTTGATCCAGCCAAAAAACATATAGATGGCCAGAAATTGACGAGTGGCTCGATGTTACTCATATGGGCACAAGATGGCCCTATCAAATATGAGTCCGTCCAAATGTGACCTGACCTTTAGTAGGCTAGAAACCTATCTCCTTGTCACCTACTGTGCGACACAAGGTTGTCTTTATCATAAGTAGACAACACACGCCTTCTTCCTATCCCAAGGAAGTGCTCATAAATCCAACTTTGAAAAGAATTAATTAAACCTTGGTCAACAACAAAAAAAAAATAAAGGAAATCAAACTGCAAAAATATATGTGTACCTGTAAAAGAGTAAGATATCCAATCATTTGTTTTGTCACAACAAAATTTGCATCTTCGAGCTGCTCGTACATGTGGATTAGTGTAACAACGCCCCTGGCATATCTGTCACATGCGTGCAAGTCTTTAAAAGTATCAAGTACGATACATGAATTGATGTGACACTATTATTCGTGAAAATTGTGCATCCAACTAGATGCAACAAGTATGCTCGTGTGACGCATTTTCACTACTGCTGATAACAACACTCATTATAAACATCTCTTAGTCAGCTCAACCTAACTTTAGGATCACGTGCTTCTCTTATCTCAATTCTAACCCTCTCGTCATCCACACCCGAAAGTTCCACAATAACATGTCAAACTTTTTCAAATTTCTGATCATTAATAAGATGAACAATTATGTTAAAAACCTAAAGAGAAGACAAGAGACATTTTAAAAATAATTTTAGAGAAATAAAATATTTTTATAATAAAAAACTCAATTATTAGAAAGTTATTTATAATTTAAGTTTTTAATAAAATACTTGAGTATTATCTTCTAGCAACTATATCTATTACTCTTTACCTCCATTTTGTAGAGCCTTAAAATTACTTGGAATATGCCATTGCAATAGCACAAAATAAAGCTTCGGAACATTTTGCCATTATAAAAAATAAAATCCAAAACTTAATTATATGAAAAGGGGATCTGAAGAAAAAAATTAAAAGATATGGAGGGGTGTATAACTAAAAAGTGGAGTGTATTAAGCAATTGTGCTATCTTAGTTCAATGATGTACTAAAACCTTTTAAGAACTTAAAAAAAAAAACACTTTAAATCAAAATGGTTATTCACTACGGTCTCACAAATAACTAAAGAGTAAGAAAAATGAAAAGAAAAGTAAACTGAATCGAAATATATTTATAATTATGAAATAACCCCTTACTTGCCTTTATTCAAATTTTTTGAAAGGATTTTATTTAGAAGTTATACTTACTATGAATGATCAGTTAGATTATAGATCGCGTGCCAAAACTGTAGTTATTGCTTCAATGTTTTGTTGATTAAAATGTAATTGAAAAAATTAACTATTAATTTTATAAAATAAATAAAACCAGTTTTAAACAACTTCAGTTAAACTCCTTATTAAAAACACTTTACAAATCTTATATTTAAAAAATAAAATAAAATAAACTTGTCTTTAAGATGAAATTAGCTTAGGCACCATTTGAAAATAAATATTTGAAAAAATCATATACGAAAATTCATGTAAATTAGTTGGAAAGTTAATTTTAGTTTTAGAAAAAAGATTTTTTTTTTCTTATTTTTCTAGCCTAAAAGTATTTATAGAGAATTGTCTCATAATAAAATATCCTTCACACTTTTTTTATAAATAATTTTCTTTTATGTTTTTAAATATTCTAGCCCGATTAAAACAACTATAACAAACATATAGGAAATCTGATCATTTCAGTATTGATTGATAATAAACATTATATCAATTATAACACTGATCAATATATATATATATATATATATATATATATATATATATGGGGTTTGTTAACGTGCGTAGGCCTATTTTTCAGTTGGTACATTAGATTTTAGTAGACAAAAATATCCTTATATATTATGGATTAAGTTTTAAAGTCAAGGTATTTGAATAATTTTCATTCTCAAAAACTAAAAAACAAGAAACCTCAAACCCTTATTCACTTTGCTTATTCCTCTCAACCATATTTCTCTTTCAATGTCTCTCACTCCAACATTTTCTCTATCATCCTATGGTAGGTCCAACTAAAAAAAAAAAAAATCAGAAATACACAAGATCTCTTTAATTTCATGAAAATTAGATAAAATTAGATAAGACAAAAATTATAAAATGAAAACTCATTATAAAATTATTTTTTGTAAATTGTTTAACAACTAGTGTTTCTGATTTTTTTTCCAGACCAATTACCAATTCCTTTGATGTCATTATGCTTATGAAAATTAGATAAAATTATATAAGACAAAAATTATAAAATGAAAACTCATTATAAAATAATTTCTTGTAGAAATTGTTTAATAACAAGTGTTTCTGATTTTTTCCAGATGAATTACTAATTCCTTAATATGTCATTATGTTTGTGAAAATTAGATAAAATTATATAAGACAAACATTATAAAATGAAAACCCATTATAAAATCTCATTTTTTTTTTGTAAGAAATTGTTTAACTTCTGATTTTTTTTCAATTGGAGATGAAAGAGAAAGGGTTGAGAGGAATGAGAGAGGTTAGTAAATGTTTGATGTTTCTTTTGTTAGTTTGAGAATGAAAATTATTAAAATACCCTTTACCTTAAAACTTAGAATCCATATAAGGATATTTTTGTTTATTAAAATCTGGTACACATTGTTAAAATGTACCAACTGAAAAACAGGCCTACGTGCGTTAACAAATCCATATATATATATATATATATATATATATATATATATATATATATATATATATATATATATATATATATATATATATATATATATATATATATATATATATATATATCACATTCTCTAAAAGGAAATATAAGTTAAATCTTTCTACATTGATTATAGAAGAAAAAAAAAGTAAATATTTATACCTTACCGGTCGTTAATTGCTTAGTGTATCACGATATTATTTAGAAGTAGAGAAATTAAAATAGGTTTAAATCTATAGGCTAAACCAATTTATCACGGTTGACTTGAATATGGAAAAGTTCAAGTTTTCTAAATGGATAAAAGTGAACTTTATCATTTACCCTATGAGTTAAAAAGTGTGAGGGAAGTTGAAGGTTGATTAATTTATAATTCATAAAACAATAATTTTTTATTATTTTTTTCTAAGTTTTTTATTTCTTATTTTTAATTATATAAGTCGACAATTTAATATTTCTAAATATTATAATGTTTTATAATATTTTAAATATTATGAGGGTATTAATAATGTTGGGTTTAGGAGGTTTACCATAGAGATACACGATTAAATGAGATTCGAGTCTAATCATGTAAGGAATTGATACCATTCTTTATCTAAAACTTTAAAATAATGGGTTGATAATGGATTAATGGGTCTTTCATCTTTATATAATATTTTATTTTTTCATTTTTATTCAATGTAAACTCACACTTAGATTTTTAATAAATAATATATATATATATATATATATATATATATATATATATATATATGTGTGTGTGTGAGAGAGAGAGGAAGGGACCCAGCATTGGGTTCGACTAGTCAAAACATCTCTTTGTTCCATTGTGTCTCTGCCTTCAACCACTCAACACTTCTCATGCATTATTGTGTTTGATTTTGTTCAACAATCTTAATGCATAATCCACTTCCCTCGTCTAGTCTCAAATCCACCAGCTCTCAATCACCTCACAAAATCACTTTCCTTCTACGCTTAATAGTCGTTATTGTTTTTTTTTTAAAAAAAAACAATTTAAATATATAATTTGGAGGTATTTTTTAATTCCAAAAATATGTAAACACTTCTAAATTTTAAACTTGGTAATTGATTTTAATAATATTATCTCAGCAAAATTTAAAGTTTTATTACTGACATCAATAGTCTTAAAGTCGAATTCGTGATTGAAACATCACTCCTTAATTTGAAAAGTTTGAACCGTACACACACAGCAAGTTAAAAATGCTTTAATAATTTGCGATTACATTATTCAGTTTTGATACTCCTTTCAGTTGTTTGAGATGACTTTTAATATTATAAAATAGATTTATAATATATTGTGAATATTATTATTTTAAAAATTGATTTTGAAAGATTAAGTTAAATTTAAAATTTAATTTTTATCGTAGTATCAAAATCAATCTAAACCTATCATTTCATGTTATTCGTTACTGAATCGCTAACAAATCATACAACTTTATATAATATATGAGTAAACAGGAGTTCAACTTTATGAGTCATTTTGTAAAATTAATTTAACCTTAAAAGTATATTTTTCAAAAGAGTTAAATATTTTTTTCATTTAACTTTTAATGAAAAATGAAAATAGTCAATCTTAAAAATTTTGATCCAATTTAGTCATAATTTTAGAAATACGTAAATTTAGTTTTTTTAACTAAATTTTGTTAGATTTATTTAACATTTCAAAAGTATTTCAATGTAATGTTTGAATTGTTTACATCGTTTGATATATTTCTATTTTAATATTAACTAAAAAAACAGGTATGAAACATTAAGTAAATTTAATAAAATTTAATTAAAAGAACTAAATTTACATAGTTAAAAGATAAGATTGAATTAGTTTGAAATTTAAAAAAAAAACTAATTCTATAAAAGCTAAGAAATTAAAAACATGTTTAACCCTTATCAAAATAATAAAATAATAAGTACATTAGATACAACAATTAATCTTAATCATATTATTTTATCAAACTTAAAATGGAAATGATGATTGAGAGCATATTTCTCTAAATTGAAAAAGTTCAAGTCCCATGCAAAGAGCAAAGTTAAATAATGCCCTGTTAGGGCATGTGAGATTCCATTATTTGGTTTTGATTGATTTGGATACTCATCTTAGCTAAAACAGCACACGTACTAAACAAATGTACAAAGTGTTGCAAAAGTCATCAATTAATTTAATTTAACTCTTTTTAGGTCATGAAAAACAGACACCGTTCCTATCATCTTCTATATTTCTTTCGAAGATGCACAGTGCGAGAAAAATGAGCCTCTCGCTGAAATCTTCTTACCACTTCTCATGTCAAAACTATTCATTATTTCTTATGGTGCCTTCATAGTTCAATATAAGAATATAATATTTTAATATTAAGATATAATGTCTTTATTATTTAGAGTATGATACTAGATATAAATTATATTTAATCAATCATTTATGTTACTTTAGGATGAGAACTGATAGATAGGGTATGATTGCGGGCTGAATCGAATACCGAGGTGTGGAAAAGAACTTCGCAGCCTATCGGAATGACACTAGTTGAACAGAGTTAAAACATAATTAATATGATAACTGTTATTGATAAGTGATTAATATTGATATTAATGACCATTAAGAAGTAAATTAATAGATTTGATTCTTTTAAATCCTATAAACCGAAGTTTAATTTCGAAGTAATGAACATATTTTTTATAATTGAATTATTTTAGACTTTTACAGAAAAATTATGACTTGAGATAAGAGTGTTGTGCAGGAATCATCCTCATCCCAATCCAGCAAAAACAATTTATAATAAAAATATTTCTTTTATAATTTTTTATGATAATAATAAATTGTTCTCTTTTCATGTAACTAATATTCTACTGCTATTTTTATCTGTAACCTAATTATATTTTTAAAAGTATTATTTTCTTTTAATAATGTTTTTGTTTTATGATACATTAATTTTATATTCAAAGTTATACAATGTTGAATTCATATTTAGTATTTTTGGAGAAAAAATTAAGATGCGTAAAGTCCATTTATCTTGCTTATTTAAGTGGAAGGGGTTAGACTAGGTATATGAGAGAGATTTATTAGTTTATCCTATTAAGTATAAGAGAAAACAAAATGTATATTTTTTTTCCACCCTGTGTGGATTTTAAAATTATAATTGAAAAATTATTTAAAAAATTATTCATTTGACATTATCATTTCTTATTTTCTATTCTCTTTTTTAAAAAAATACAAAAATTTATATTTTTATAACTATTTTACTCTTATATTTTATGTCAAATAAATATAAAAGTGTGTAATGATACATGATCATTTATGATCGCGAGCTAATATCAACATAATTTTTAAAAGTTGATTCTTAATTTTTATCGGTTGGAAAACGATTTTATTTCAAACTTTATTTTGAAGTTTTTATTTTTTTCTAATATGCCGAGCATTTTTTTTTTTTGTCTTTTTGTTTATTTACTTCTTAGAGATTGTCTGTACATTTTAATGATAATAGTAGATTTATTTCTTTGATTATGATAATTTGTAATGTTTACTTTTACATCGAAGAGTTTTTCATGTTACAAATATTTGTTCATGTATATTTCTTATTTTGCGGTACTCATTTTATTTACTCTACAAATATTATTGCAAGTTTGATTTTTTTTTTTTTCAAATGCAAATTATGCTATTCTTGAGTTGTTATTTTCATTCATTTAGGCATCATTTATAACTAAATCAGTATATCAAGAGCGTCTTTATATTGATTTGATTGTCATTAATTTTAAAAACTGTATATTAAAATTTATAAAAGAAAAGCAATGTTATGATTAATCTAAAAAAATGCATGTTAAAATTTATTAACTAAGTAAGGTTATTGTAAACGATACACAATTTAAATAACATATAAATGATTCACACTTGAAATATAGTTCTAAATAATAACTTTAGTATTTGATAAAATATTCATTTTTTTAATATTTTTAATTCTAAATCACTCTTTAAAACACTTTATTTCACTATTTAAAATATTACCTAATTCTTTTAAAGAAAAAACTAAAATAATTATTAAGGAAGAAAATATTACCTAATTAAATATTTTTTTAGAAATAAAAAACAAAACTTAATAATTTATCAAATATAAAAATATGTTAGAAAGACTATTTAAGTTATCATAAATATTTTACATTATATTTAATCCATGTCTAACTTTTTGGATAATTTTTTATTTTTCAAATTTTACATATTATGTTAGAAAGACTGTTTATAGTTGATTCTCCATCGGAAGATTTTTAACAATCCAAAAAAAAAAAATAGATATTTCTACTTTTTTAATATTCTTACATGATTATAAAACAAACCTAACCGAGATACAACATACATAAACATAAATGTATAGTAATATTCATAGCTTTTTTCCATATAAGGTTTGTTAAAATAAAATATATGACCAAAATAATTTGTTGAAGTTACAATATTATAACCATACTACTTTGTTTGTTGTGTACATCCATAAGAATAAAGAAAATATACATACTTCCTTAAGCATAGTTCACTAGCTATCATCACTTGCGTCTGTAACATATTGTGCTCACATAATAATGATAATTACAAAAGAAAGAACACGTAATAAACACCAACCAATATAAACCAACCAATCATATAATCATTAGTAAAAAAAAAATTTAACTCGTACATTTGACATCGTTTTAGTTGTAATTGAGACAAAAAATGACGCGGTAATATTTTTTTAATTATCGCAAACGTTTATGTCTCGGTCAAAAAGAATAGATGCCTAAAACTGGATCGGTGATTTTTTTTCGTAATTATCACATACGTATACGTCTCGATTCAAAAAGAATCGATGCCTAAAACTAGCGCGGTAGCATTTTTGTAATTATCGCAAAGGTCTATTACTTTGGTTGTTTAAAAAACCGAGGCATAAAATAACTATTTTTTTTTATTTTTTTGAGAGGGTCTAGGCATTGGTTGTTTATAGAACCGAGGTCGTAGACCCTTATTTTACCCTAATCAGATTTCACTAAGAAAACCTTGCTTTAGGGTTGCACAATGGGAAACTCTTTCCCATTCTCTTCTCTGTTCTAGTTAACGAGCAACCATCTTCTCCTTTTTTTCTTCTCGCGAACCACCCAATCTTGGGGGCGAGAACGTTCTGCATCTCAAGCAGAGACAATGGCCTCAGGCGGCGAGAATAACAGCACTACGAAAGCACGACTTAAGCGTGTTCTCGCCTTCGATTGTGGCTCGCGGTGGACTTCTAGGGTCCTTCGTTGCGTAGGTAGACCTTCTCCTTTCCTTTTTCTTTTCTGGCTTGCGATGTAAAAGGAGGTAGCGCCAATCTCTTCTTCCCCTTTTCCTCTTTTTCTTTCGTCTTGGTTCAAGCGTCACAAGGAGGGTTTTCTTTTTCCGGCATCTTTGTAGGTGTTCTCGTCGTGGTGGGATCGCGAAAGCTTTCATCCTTCGAAGCAAACGCGGGTTCAGTTCTGACCAAGCCTATGTGCAAACGACGTCGCGGTGGCGAGAGAAGATGACGGTGACGCGTCGCGAGTGACCTCCAGTGACAACAACGAGGGAGAAGGGCTGAGTATCCAGTGACGACAGTGTAAAAAATGAAAGTGTGATTTGGGGTTTTGGTTTTGTGATTTTACGGTTTTGGGGTTGTTCATCAATTTTTGGGAGTTTCTGTTGTGATTATCTGTTGTGATTTGGATGGAGTTGCGTTGGCTCAACATTTAAAAGACTAAGAACATCTATTGCGAACTTATCAAATGGTAGTCAAACGTGGAGTTGTAAGAGTAAACACATATACATATAGAAATATTCCTCTTACCCCTTTCAGTCATGGTAAACATTATCTATAACACTCACCCTTCTTAATGATACTATATCCTAGAACAACCTCCTTTCCAATATATATATATATATATATATATATATATATATATATATATATATATATATATATATATATATATATATATATATATATATATATTATTGGGTTAAATATGTTTTTAGTCCCTATGCTTTGGGGCGATTTTGGTTTTAGTCCCTCTTTCAAACTAAGGTACAATTTAGTCCTTCAACTTTAGAAAACTCTGGTTTTAGTCTTTTTCACCAAATTTTTTAACTTTATTTGTTGTTTCAAGCACATTTCATTATAGCATTTGGATTGTTTACACTGTTTGACACATTTTTGCTTCAATGTTAACTTAGAAACGCGTTTGAAACAACAAATAAAGTTAAAAAAATTTGGTAAAAAGGACTAAAACCAGAGTTTTCTAAAGTTGAAGGACTAAATTGTACCTTAGTTTGAAAGAGGGACTAAAACCAAAATCGTCCCAAAGTATAGGGACTAAAAACATATTTAACCCTATATTATTTAGCCAAGAGTTCAAAATCATTGACCACCTAAACTTTGAAAAGTGCTTCCTCACCTAGGGATCCACCTACTTATATCCCTCCTATAAGGTAACATGTTTTTGCCATGCTCCTCGACATCCCTATTCTCAATAATCGTCTCCATCGGCACCCCTTTAGCTTAGGATGATGAAGCATAAGGGGATGTGAAAGTCTAACTACTACTACTACTATATGACTCCTCCCCAGAACCCATATTCAACTCGCTATGTGTCATACCTTTTAATAGCCGACATGACCCTTCCTCTATTATATGCCTTTTCGATTGTTGAGCCATATGACAACCTAACCTCCCACTTTACTAGACAGGACATCTCATCGTTACGACCTCTTTTGTCGCTACGCTTCTCAAGACTAAAGGGCTACTATACCTATAAGGCTACATAGCCAAAGAAATACAAATTTCTATGCAAATAAGACGAGAACTGAGTATTAATGTCATTATTGGCAAGTCGTTGACCGAAGATTAACTATTGATACTTAACACCACGAAGCTCTTTGCAAGTTTTCAACATGTATAATATTAAAGCTTGAGGGGCTGATGTACTATATATGACCAAGTTATTATCAGACTCAACAATAATTACTTTTGGTTGAGTACATGTCGGTCTACTAAGCTAGCATGTATCCGGTCCCTACCTATTCGACTAAGATGACATTACACTAACTGTATTATTCACAATCAATTAAGATAATTCAAAATTAAGAGGTAATTGGGCCACGTGGCTCAAGCCTATCCAGGTAAGGACCCACAAACATTAGTATAAATAATGCATTTTATGAGGTATGTTAATTATGTTCATTAATTATTGTCTTTATTGCTAGTTGATGCAGTGGGTTGACTTGAGCATCATAGTGTCTTCTACAAGCCTACCCGACATAAGGAGGACGAATACCCTAAAGGAGGTCGAGTACCTTTGGAGTCGAAGGCTTGAAGTGTTCGAAGTGCTCTTGGAGTTTTCGCACCATATATTTGGCCCTTTAAGAATAATTCCAATTGTAGTTGATAGACTACAATTTAATTTCACTTATGAAAATCCTACATTTAAGTGTACTTATTTATAATAAATTTGAAAGTGTTGTCATTAAATTGTCTCCAATAGAATATAATTTACATCATATTTTACTTGTTAGGTTTATTTATCATGGGAACATATTTAACTTTTATACATTCATAATACACTATGTAACATTCCATTTTAGTAGTATAAAACTAATAAAATAATACATTTCATAATAATATTCAAAACCGATAATCCATCATCTAGAGAATTGTTATAGCAACGATTAGAACAAGAGATACAAAGATATATAGTTTTTAGGAAAATATGGTAGAATAAGGAAGCTTAAAGTCTTTCCTAATATTCTAAGAACAAGAAAAGAGAACCTACAATGGGACTCCAACAAATCATATCCCTCTTGAGATAGGTAAACTCTTGCTTCTTCATTTGTTCGTACCAGTAAAGGTGTTAAGAAAAAAAAACATAAACCTAAGGAAACACAATATAAGAGGGTTAGCTAATTTACAAAAGTAATATCATATATATATATATATATATATATATATATATATATATATATATAATTATAATATTATATCAATCATTCATCAATATATACAATTCACAAAAGAATACTATAAAAGAATCAATTATCTAGATACAAACATTGATATCAAATCTCAGGAGGTTATAACACTTGTGATGGATAACCTCCACACACAAGATTAATCCTATACAAACCACTAGAACTTCAAAAAATTCACTTGACCAGGATCTCCTACCTTTCTCAACCCCTCAACTCTGTATGAGTTGAATGATTAATAAAGCATTTAGAAAACTTCTAATCGTGGACTCTCGTGTCAATGCATCCCGTACTCAACAAATGAGACATTCCCATAAAATTCTTTTCTCCAAAACAAATCACACTTTACTTCCTCATACTTATTCCATACATTGAACTCATCACATCCAAAACTTACAACATCATTGTTCCTCAATCATTCATCTTTTACAACACAAATAACATGCATCTTTACCCTCTTTACCATTACACATCACAACTTTCAAATTATACATACACACACACACATATATATATATATATATATATATATATATATATATATATATATATATATATATATATTCTACAATGTTTACATCATCCAAATGGTTTATATGTTTTTAATGAAACCCAAATACATCTACACATCCTAATACAAATATTTTTAGATACAAAATGAGAACTTGAAAACATAAGAAAAAAATATTAATAAGTTCACTTTTTATTTAGTGGAAAGTAAATATATAAAAAAATAATAGTTAAGGTTTAAAATAACATTTTGAATATCACTTACTTGCAAATGAATTGTCTTGCTTTTCCTCTGCAAGTGCATATGAAGTGTCGGGAGATTGTATAGCATACATATTCCTAATCAAAGACATGTATATAATTTATCCAATTCCAATTCCATGATTATACATACAGAATCCAAATGTACTAACCAATCCCATGTGATTTCGCATTAGATCCATTATTAATAGGACCCACATATATTCAATTCTACATCTCTCGTTATTACTTATTCTAGATAAATAATAATATACTTTTACGTGGTAGAAAATTTAAGTGAAAAATATAGCTTAATTTTATAATTACGAGTGTGACATTTTCTTTAGCATTAAACAATAACAAATTATGCTAAATTCACACTTTGTAAATATATTAGTTTGGAATGTGCCGTTTCATTGAAGAAATATTTTAAATTATAAAATAATAATTTTATCTTTGTAAATTCTATTATTATAATGTCCTAAGTTATTTGTAAAGACAATAGTATAAAAAGTTAGACGAGTTATCGTTTAAAGAGTTTTAATAATAATAAATATGATTAAGAATTGATTATTTTGCATTATAATATTACTTTAGGTATGCATATACATATTTTATTTTTAAACAATTAATACAAATTATATGTATCATGTGAACTTTCAACAAATACATTTGTTTAAAAGGTTTAATATATACATTTGAATAAATATTTGGTATTATATTTTAAGTAAAATATGATAAGAATGTATATTAATCAATAACAACACTTATCACGAGATGTTATATGAGAAAATATATTATTTATGATATTATTTTATATACAGAGGTTATACTTTTATGAGCATAAAGAAGATGGAAACATGCTTTTTCATAAGAAGATTCCAACACATTATTATTACAGAATTTTATGCGAGATTAAAGATGTATAATATCAAAATTATAACAAAAATATTAAATATAAATTGATCTACAACCGTCATTCTGATCAACTATAAATATAAAATGAAGATGCTAATAGAGACACACAATTGTTCTTTCTTTATGATAAAGTTGGTAAAAGCCTATAATTCTCGGTGACTTGGTGCATCACCTATTGGTGCTCTATCCACAATGTCTAGCTGCTTATTGGGTGTTTCTTCATCTGCGTTTGTTGGTTGATTAGAAAAGTCTCATTTTTGCTTTTTTTTTCATCAACCTACTTAGAGTAAGAATCATTCAACTCTAGTAATTTCTTATCATGGTTATTGGATCTTTTATAAATGAATTCTTTCACAACTTTGATTCTTAAGTTATCAATTCTATAGTACCTAAACATTGTTACTTCATCACTTTTGGAGTTAAATCTTTCAAGGTTGTCTTTGATATTCAAGATGAAAATTTGATATTCAATTTTTTTATCCTTCCATAATTAATTGAGTTTTCTTCATAATAGCTATGATGTGGAATCTATTTTGTAAATAACATATTATATTTATTACCTTTGCCCATAAATGCTTAATAATTGAATTAGAATTTGACAAAGTTATAGTTATCTCACCATTTTGTTGTAGTGTTTGTGGGGTTAAAAAATTGTGAATACCATTTTCATAGTTGTTGAAAGCCTTCATCTACCAACTCTAGGTCATGATTATAATAGTTATAATATATAACCCTTTTTTATTTTTAACTTTCTTGCAAAATCTATAAAAGACTTTGAATGTTTCATCCTTATATATAAGTAACTTAACTCAAGTTCATATAGTGTAGTCGTTAATAAATATATTTTATTGACATTTTTACCATTTCTTTAGTACATATTCATTTAGTTTAGTTTTATGTCTTCATCCATATATTTTCATTAATATTGTGAGTTTTTTTCTTAATATGTGAATGAAGACATAAATCTTGATACAAGTTTTTCAAAAAGAAATCAGTACATTACAATTAGTTTAGCAAATTTGTAATTAACTATTTTTACATTCCGCTTACTCCAAAGAGCAACATAACAAATTTAATAATCATTCCACTCAACAAATCTCATTTTGCTAAACGAAATTATAGATATATGGAAAAGTAAGCTAGTCAAGAAGAAACTCAAATTGAAATTGAGTGAGCTTTCTTCATGGGAATTATATGAGTGTGTATGAAATAGGAGTTTGTACCATCACTTTATAGATTACTTTTATTTTCTTTAGACACTTTTCATAATTCATTTTTAGAATTTTTTTTTCATATTTAAGAACGAAGCTTGACTCATTAGTTGTTATAATCATTAGTTGCTATAAATCCCTATTGTGAAAACATGTTATTTTATTAAGTGCTCACAAAATTGACTCTAAATAAGGAAACTTTAAGATATTAAGTAAACTTGTGAGTTGACTTTAATATTAAATTGGAAATAAGTTGAGTGATGATGTCCATAAGAATAAAGTTTAGTGAAGTTTAACCTTAAGAATAATATACCATATCATTTTTAATCTATTATGCATTCCAAGTGTTTCAGAAAATCCCAAAAGGATAGTTATTTGTTTTTGCATAGTTTTTGTTCTTATGGGATCTTGAGCAGTTTGGATCTTATGAATAAGAGAGAATGAGTATGAATGATTGTATATTTCTTAATGAAATATTATGTGTATTATTTATAGAGTTTTTGGGCCGTATGACTTATATATGCTATAAAAACATATAATATCAAGATGATATCAAATAATATAAATAAAAATAACAGTTTACCGTATATATGATAGTCAATAGAATAATCATAATAATGTGATATCTTACCTAATTGACCAAATATTTTGTAGATATATGGTATTAAAAAAATATCATAATATAATCAAACTACCAATATTTGGTCATTGTTTAAATCATGTTGATGATGATAAAGTTATATGTATTGATGCAAGAAGAAAGGATTTGGGAGAAGACAAAGATTTTATTTTATTTTTATCTATTGTGAATATTTGTATTAGTATATTGTAGAAGTTTGGATTTGTATAATGTATGCTTATAAGCTTTGTAATAAATATTCTTTGATAAAGTTAAAAATAGACTTCTCAGTTTAAATTTTATGATGTTAATGCACTTATCAGTTAAATTTTAGAACGTTAGAGATTCATTCCAATGGGGTTACATCCAGTTAGTCAAGATAACCTAAGCTTTACTTTTCACTAACTTAAGATATTACAATATTCTTACAATTGAACTCTTGAAAAACACACAACACAAGTTTCTTAAATCACACAAGAAAGCAAACCACATAGCAAGAAACCCTCTTGCAAACTTGAATTCCCACCAAAAACACCATGCAAATATAAGAAAGATGAAACCTCAAGATTGGCTCGAAGTACCTTTCTTCAATGTACTAACCAAGAGCAATCATAGCTCCAACACCTCCATATTGATTACAAACAGTAGTATCACTGACCTCTTCATAAAAAAATGATAATGTTTTGATTTATGAAATGATTTCACATGCAAAACAAGTCTCACACATTCTCACACAAAAAAAAACTAGGCTTTATAACTTCTAAATTGACATATTAAACTGATTGAAAATACTTCTTAATATGTTGATTTCACTTATTTAAGTTAAATGAGCTTATTCATTTTTATTTCAGCCGATTGAATATGTTGTTCACAAAATTGTAAGCACAAGCTATTTAACCTGTTAAAACACCTTTCTAACATATTAAATTATTGCAAAACACACAGAACATTTCTATCTTAAGTGAGATTTCTCTTTAACTTTCATCCATTTTTAAGCTTCATGTGTTTCTATACCAACAGGTTCAAGTTTCACTTCAAACTTCATCAAATCTTCATGTTTCAAGATTTTTTTATACCAACAATATCCTCTTGATATGATGAAGTCAACATCCATTGCTACAACCATTGCTATCGTGCTTGTGAATATGAATTAACAATGAAAAAACGAGTGAATACAAAATGTGAAAAATGTATAACTATGTATTAACTAAATTATGAATTCAGTAATTTCAATTTAGGTTATAACTTATCTGTACTTATAAAATATATAAATAGGGTATGTAAAATCTGGTGTACACAAGTTATTAATTAATAATGCAACTTATATAAAAAATCATTTAAGTACTTGTTTCTTTCATGTTAAACTTACACACAAAACCCCCAAATCGGCATCAACCATCCCAACCGCAGAACCACCAAACCGGCCTCAACGAACCTAGGTGTGCAAAACCCCCAAACCGCCATCTTCAATCCTAGTCAAAGAATCCCCAAACCGGCGTCAATCAACCAACCCTCACTTGTCCCATAATCACTCTTCAAATCGATATTGGAAGACACAATGGAGGGCACCAGCAAAATAGGGAAGGGAAGGGGGAAGCTTCAAACGAGAACAAAGGGGAAGAAAATTGGAAAATTTGGAAAAAAGTATGAACGAATACCCAATTTCTATGATTTAAACCATCGTGGACGTTACAGAAAGCCTTGACGCTGCCGGTATTATGTCACCCAAGTATTACCGAAGGCATTAAGACTGTCGGTTTTAGCCCGCCGGTAATCAACGCGTTTTCTGTAATTTATACATTGCACCCTCAAATAGAAAATCATGACCATTTATAAGATACAAAAATCTAAAAAAAGGTGTACATGAAATTAAATTAACAATAAATGATACGATGCACAAAAATTAATAAATAAAAATAAAGAGGAACAATTATTATATAGTTAAAATATAGTTAAAAAGTATCGTGTCTTGCGAACCGAAAGAAATTAAAGTTAGAGTAAAGAGGGAAAATAATCAAAGAGGAAATTTACCTCTTTATTAGGAGTTAGGATTATGAGTGTTAAGTTGTGTTCGAAATACACTGATGGTGATAAAAAAATTATCAAACACAAAGAAGAAAAAAGACGAGACACAAGAAAGGGAAAAGATCAAACTTAATCACCATAAAACAAAACAAGTTCTTCCTACACATATCCATGACTATTAAGGAGCAAGACCAAAATCCTAAACCTTAATCAAGATAATGTCGGTGGGTCAACGACTCAAAGAATAAAATGAAAATAATTGTCTTACCAAAGAGAACAATGAAAGGAATAACATAAAATAATAAAAGGAGATATTTATCTTATAGCAAACAACAAATTAAAACAAAAACAGTTAACTTAACAAAAAATTAAATTTAATTCCACACGTCTTGTTTAGGAAAGAAAAATGTTTTTTTAACAATTTTCTTTTACAACTTTTTTACAAGTTTATGATTGGTCTATTTCAAATATTATTTTGAAAATAAATTCAAACAAACTAATAAATAGATTACGTGACATTTTGCTAAAAAGTTGTTAAAGTAAGAAAAGCATTGGGAAAAAAAGTTATCAAATGTATAAGTATCCAAAACACATAATTTAAATATGTATATTTAAAAATTGAAAAATGTTTTTTAACATTTTGTTTTGACAACCTTTTTACAATTACTTATGTGATAACTCATGATTGATCTGTTTTAAATATACTTACCAATTACACAGTCTATTATGAAAAAAAAGTTGTTAAAAAAGTCGTTAAGGTCCTTATAAATGTTAATGTAGTTAATTAAAATTTTAATATCTTAACAACTTCTTTTAACAATTTTTTAACAATAAGACACGTCGGAGAAAGAAAAACTTTCTTTTTCCTTGTGAGTTTTTGGTAAACTTACCAACTCGTCAGCCAATACATAAAGAAAGCGAAGTAAAATTTGAACTGGTTTTTCCAATGCGACCAAGCAGTCTCGTTTCATTTTGGCAGATCAAAGAAGCTTACATGGGTTAATCGATGAGTTTGCGACTGACTCTTGTGATTTTGTATATATACCTAATAATAATATATATATAAGAGCCAAGCATATTACGTACTTGCACCGTTATGCATGGAAAAAGAAAAGAAAGCATTGTTCTAAAATTAGTTAATCACTCATATGACGAGGTCAATTGTAGTTGTAGCAACGTGATTAGTGGAGTTAACAGCGCGAGTTATTTCAAAGAGAAGGAGAATAGGTAGGTGAGAGTATGATGATTTCGTTGCTGGCTCCTGTTACAACAACGACGTAATATATCTCATGCCATTACATGCATCCTATATTATTCCTATCACTCAAATAACGGATACAGAACAGAAAGACAAAGGCGACACAATAATTAGAAAACGGAGACAAAACGGAAGGGCGGGTGATTACGTTATTCTGGGGTCTTGTTGAGGAGAAGAAAAATAAAAAATAAAAAATAAAAAATAAAAATAGAAAAGCGTAAGATGCATGCATGCGCGCAAATGGCTATGTCGCGAAAGCAAGCGACACACGAGGTGCGTTGCGGTGAGCCCTGGCAAGTGGTGGCTTATTTACACTCCCAATCTTACTACTGTTCCCCCCACTCGCGATAGCGTTCACATGTGATGCTGATGGTGACGTGGCACTTCTCTGTCCCTCTGATCCACATTTCACCGGCTGCGGCCCCACGCTAACCGCCTTCTCGCACCGACAGCTCACCAACAAACCGTTTCCTCCTTTACGCTTCCATTTCTCCTCTACGCCCGGAACCGCCTCGTCGTGTCCCTCCGCCGTCGTCACGCTCCACTCGATGCTCGCCTCGCTCGGCTCGTAGCACTCCGTAATAGTCGGCGTCGTGGAGCCCTCGTCTACGCTTCTTCGACCGAAGAAGAACGCTGTGGTTGAAGTGGAGCCCGAGGCCTCGTCGAACGAGTCTCTGCTGTTGCGACGATACGCTGCGGGAAACGTTGACTGCGTCACGGTGGAGAAGCTCTCGATCTCGAAGAGATCGGAGCTCGCGTCGCTCGCGGCGTCGTCTTCGACGACGCGTGCATTAGCTGGGAACGCGAAGTTCAGTGGCTTCGGCGATGGCTCGTCTGGGGGCCGGAACACCTCTAACGAGTCGCGCGGCGGATCTTCCTCTGCGACGCCGTTTACGACTTTTAGTTTCGTTATTGGATTGTTAGGGTTTAGCACGGGGAAAGTGAATCCCTCGGTGAACGGTACTCTCACTGAGCTTGTAACTCTGTGAGAGTTGGAATTGTGAAACCGTTGCGATTTCGCTGCCGCAATTGTTGCTGTTACTGGTACCGGTAGCGATGCTGGTGTTTGATTCAGAATCCACTTATTTGGTGTGATGTGATTAGCAACGTTGTGATGTTCGTAATTTCTTTCTTGTTGTGATATCTGAGATTTGGATTCTTGAGCTGATTCTTTGATTTGAACTGATTTTTTCCCCGTGCAAGGACATTTTCTCCTTAGGAGCCAATTGGATTTGGAGTGTTTCGGGTTTCGAAGGCTTTTAGGGTTTTGCATTGAGACAGGGATTGCACCTGGAGGGTGAGACAGCAGCCCGGTTTGGCTGTTCCAGCTGGCTTCTGAGGAAGCCGTTGGAGTTGCCGCGTGGAATGAGCGTGCTCTGTAGTTTCTAATGTGGGCGTAGCCGTCCACAGATGATGAAGCAGAGGAGTATCTGGTGGTTTCTGTGGCGATGACATCACCTCTCTCTGGAATTCGCTCCATGGGAGAGACTCTACTGATGCTAACCTTTTGAATGTTATTGGTGTTGTTGCTGCTACTATCATCGTTGAAGTATTTGTGAGCATCGAATATGCTAAGCTCGGAGATGGCGTCTTCAACAGGTCCTGTAGTTATTGTTGCCTTGTTATCGGGTCTGAGATAGGATGAGAAAGATGCATCTGTATCTCTCACGGTCTGCATCACTGTTGCTCTTTCAATACTATTAAAAATATATATTTATATATTTTGTGACTGATAAAAACTGAGCTATTGCATTTGGAATTCCTTTGGTCTGATATATATGTGTTCAGGTCTCTGTTCTGACTTGTCCTGACACCGATTAATTATGAGGCTGTAAAAACTAGAAACATCGTATGCCCATCTCTGTTTTTCTTTTTTCTTGCCTCTGTAATGAAACAAATTCCCCCAACTTATGATCTGACTCGCTCGCTTTCTTGATGAATAATGAGTAAACAACAAAAGTGTGAATTTTAAAAGCGGAATGTCCTGACTAGATTATGATATCTGTGGAGATAGAGTGATGGAATGGCCAATTATGTGTGATACTTCATCATTTGGATGCATCATGGCCATCTGTTAGTAGCTATATCTGTCTACAGAATTAATCATTGAGGAAAAGTTCTATGCCTTCTAATGTGAATCCTAAACATAACTGTAGTTTGGACTATCACATTGCATAGTAAAAAAAGGATACTACAAGGAGAATTTGTTTTCTACACAATTTTAAAAGTGAAATTATATTATTCTTACTTTCATGCAATACAATTTTAACCACATTTTGGACAAAGTTATTGTTCATTTTACATTTCTCCATTACATCCAGTAACTTCTTACTTCTTTTTCTTTCTTCCCTCTGCCCTTCTTTTATATATATTTTGTGCAAAGTTGAAGTATAATTAAGATTTCTCCAATTTTAAGAGGTGGTTGATTCTCCGTGTCTATAAGGTTTTCTATCAGGTACAGTTTATTCGATTAAGAGCGTGCTGCTTTTGAAGTAGAGATGTGCAGATATTGTCAGTGCTTCTTGGATTCCTAGTTGTACTACATATCAAAGAGTTATTTATATGTGCAACAAACCGGGTGCTACACCTCAAATCCAATTGGTAGGTAGAGCTATTATACATATATACAGTATGCTTTATCAAAATATAATTAATGTTACTTTAGGACTTTGCGTTGATATATGAAGGCTCTTCGAATTAATTATTGACCTCTTTTATTGCTATAACTTGTCTTGGAATGACAGAAGAAAGTTAGGTGCATGCTGCATGCCTCCTTAAGAGCCTCATAAGACTCCAGAGTCAAGGACAATTAAGTTTACTATTTTAGAGACATAAAAATTGCTTGAATCACTTTTTTCCTTGATTGATTGTTTCCCAACTCAAGATCTGTGACTGTTGTTTCTCCTATTCTTTTCCTTATTTTCTAAGTAAGTTTCCTCTTGATGTGGCTGCCTGATAAGTTTGGTAGTGCTGATTCAATAAAGTAGGCAAATAAGCACATCCTATCTGACATCAAACATCAGCCAGGTAGCAACGTGAATGAGTGAGGGTCCATTGCATTTGACATTTAGAGATGAAGGTATGTCTGAACACTTGGGAGACCATAAAGAACTGTCTTTATGGGTTTACCCTATCAACTATCATAGGTGGATTGATTTTGGAAACAGAGCATGGTGGGTCACCATTAACCTTCTAGGTAACATGGACTGCTTTATTGCCCGCCTTTACACAATTTATGCATTGCTCTTGAGCAGGTGGTGGTCCTCATTTTGCCTTAGGAACAAGATTTTGGTCACATCTTTCTATCAGATAATATAATTTACTCTAACAATTCTTTAGCTCGTTATCAAGATCTTTTACTTTAAAAAAAAAAAAAATTCGCTTGGTTGATATTGGTGGGTGATGTTAGATAAAGTACTACTAATTTCTTGTTATGTTACTGTTCTTTCTTCTATTCTGTTTTTTTCTTTCTTCTTGATAATCCTGTTAGGCGAGGGTATACGATTTTCTGAGGAGACTCTTTATTTCAAAATCTGTAATTTTTCTTTTTAAGTTCAATGCCTAATGTATGTATAATAGGCGGATGGTGTGCCGTTTGTATCTAATATTGCAATTGTTAAATATTATTCTATCGTACTGATCTTTGCGGATTTGTGTTTTGTTCCATCCCCAACAACCTTTTTATGATGGAGAATTATATTTCATAAAGAAACAGGAAAGGGAGAAGGGGGCAATAGGTAACATGATTAAAAAAGGAAGACAGAGAGGGAGAAATAAATAAGATGGCAGTGATTTCGATTTCGATTACTGCAAAACGAATTCTCACCTTGCACAGTAAATACTTGAGGAAATAAATATTGGCCAAGTCTACTCAGGGTATTTAATTTCTATATAGATCTACTGCATGAAAATTTTCTATAGTGTATAAAGCATATGCGTTTGCAAAGTCCAGAACTCTTGTATGATACGTCATATCATTTTAATGGTTGGTTGGAGAAAGTATAATAGGTTTACATGATAAAAAAAAAAAGGAAGAAGGAGATGGAGAAAAAAAGAAGAAAAAAAAATATATATATATATATATATATATATATATATATATATATATATATATATATATATATATATATATATATATATATATATATATGAAGATGGCTTAAAATATGCGGTGAGCAAAAGCTAAAACTCTTTTCTAATGTCATGTCTTTTTAATGGTTGGTTAGCAAAAATAATATTCTGTCTAGGCTCTACACATCTGTTAGAATTTCCAGTTGATGTTATAGTTAACGGCTTCTAAAGTAGCTATAATTATGAGGTTCCATTAATTGATATTCATCAACCCCCAACCAGGAAACCAAACTTGATAATTTCTTCATGTTCAAATGTACATATTCCTGTCTCGCGCATGATAGTTATATTTCCCAATTAACTCCTGCTCTGTCTGATGCTGGTGGTTGTAGTAACCAGATTTTACACACAAATCATAGATGATTCTAAATAAAGAACTGTTTTTTTGATATTAATTAAAGTTAAGGACTATATTTGATGCATCAAAACTAAATATCAACATTTAACTTAGCTCTGTGAAGGTTCTGTGAGCTGTCTATTTTGCGTAAAAATAATATCATGCTGTATGGACTTGACACAGATCGCTGAAAAGTATTGCTCATGACGGAGCCACACGTGGGTGTGGAATATAAAGTTCGATATGACGAGGGTGATATGAAGAAACTAAGAATTTCATATATGGAGTGGAGTCAGATATTTTATTATGTCAACCAGACCAGAATGCATTAAGGAAATAAGCTCATTTCTTGGTGATTCTTTCCTATTCACAGCTCATTTCGTGGTTGAACAGTTTCACAGATGCTATCGGAATTAGAGTTATCCATTTGATTCATGGTTAATAATATTTACGATTTTAATTCGTTTTTTTTACTTAATTAATTTCTTATGTTTAAAAAGAAAATTTAATTGAATTTCTATTTTTGTAATTTTTTTATCTTAAATTGATGTTAATATAGTTTGGAAATGTAATATGTCAAAATCTACTTTTGTTATATGTTAAAGTTTAAGTCATCTTCTAAAGTCTAAGTCATCTTCTACTTAAAAGTACTTGTCAATTTCAAGATAATTCAAATTTTGACAGGAGACATTCTCTATTATAAATTAGAGTGAAACATAAACACAAATTACATACTTAAATAATGTTTTTATTATCATTGTTAAAAAAATTGTAGAACAACTAATAACATGTGAACTATCTTGTATTTGAAGGATGAGATCTTCTTAAACTTAGGCAAATCATCTAAAAAACAAAATTTAGAATCATATCAGATTTAGTACACATTTTTATTAAGTTGTGAGAAATGGATTTTTCATTATATTTAAAATAGGAGGTAGTGATCTGTTTATAACTGGAACATTATAACCCAATTATCAACTCTTGTGAAAATTTTCATTTACCAAATGTTAACTTGTATTCCATAATACTCATTCTGGAAAAAAAAATATATTAAACTATACAATATGGGTCGTTAAATAATTTTCATTGGAGTTGAATCAAATTATTAGATAAATATTACTACACATGCATAAAATCAAGAAATTTTAGTTAGTCTTTTTATAACCTACAATGATTGGTTAACCCTTATGCATATAGTAACAAATTTTTCAAACTTATTTACCCAAATGATATCCTTCCTTTAGAGAATTCAAAAGTTCCTTGCAAACAATCTTCTTCGTTGTGTGCTTAAGTGAAGCAATAGTATATGTTAGGAATGCAAGTGCGAGTCCAAGTCCCACATTGGATAGAAATGAGAAAGTATAACATTATATAAAGATGAAAGACCCGTTAACTCATTGTCTTAAGGTTTTGGGTAGAGAGTGGTGTCAATCCTTTATATGGTTGGGCTCATATCTCATTGGTGTTTGTATCTCCCCGATGAATCTCCTCCTTGATAGACCTAACAGTGGTATCAGAGTCGATGGTTAACACTTTACTATTGTATAATTAACTAACTAATTTAAGCTTGTGCATTAAAGCTAAACATAATGCAAAAATGGTAAAGTGACCTTCTTAGGGTTAAAACACTAGAAAATGAAATGATTTAAGATGATATGGAATGGATATGTTGGAGAATGATTTCAACTAATACAATCCTATGTTGGAGAATGATTTCAACTAATACAATCCTATGCAAATGCACTAAACCACTCTTTTTCATTAACTTGCTCTTATCAACTTGCTAAGTTACTTAAATCCAATCCCTTGGTGAGAAAGCCTAAGTTCACTTGTTAAAATCTCAATCCCTTGGCAACCTAAAAGTTCACCTGCATTAAGATAAGAAGTTTAAGATAACCAAAGGTCCTAGCTCTATCCCTAGACACTATTTCCTTTTGGTGTTTAGTCCATTTCAAGGTTCACACAACATTTCCCAATATTAAGTAAACCCTAACATCATGCTATGGTTGATCAAGTCATAACAAGCTTTAAGCAAAGAAATAAACACTAACAAGTAATGAAAGAAGCATATTTTCATTTAAAACAAGTGCATTTACAAGTGGGTTGTAAAGTTTACATCATTCCCCAACAAAAAGAATTTAGCTCTCCATAGTCATGAAGAGTTTGAGCTTCCAATGGAAGAAAATGGTGTAGATGGAGACCCAAGGAGGAAGAAAGGAGAGCTCCCACAGTCCAAAACCCGCTCCAAGAGGTCCAAAATGAAGTTTCTAAGTCTCAGCCGCCAAGGAGATCCAACCCTCGTAAACTGTGTGCCTTTTATAGGTCTAGGGTGCCAAGTCAGCAAAAAGTCACGCCCAACGCCCTTTTCTAGGGCGCCCAGGCGCCATCATTTAAGCTCCAACAGCGAATCAAAGGGTGCTCAGGTGCCAAAATTATGGAAAAAGTGCGAGCTGAAGGACGCTCAACGCCCTTCTGGGGCGCCCAGGCATGGAGAATTGCCAAAAAGTGCGAGTTGAAGGGCGTTGGGCGCCCTTTAGGGGCGCCTGGGCGTGGCCAATTGGCTTAAAACAGCGAGTTGAAGGGCACTGAGCCCCTCTCTGGGGCGCCCAGGCGCCACTTGTGCAGGGAAACATCTTCAAAACTTCATCTTATAAGCTCTTCCTTGGTTCTCCACTCTTGATAGCTTGAATGTCCTTCCAAAGCACATAAAGTTCCTACAAAATTTGAGGAATTAGTGATGAAAACTAATGTGTGTAACCTAAGCTAAATTTATTCACAAAGTTAGATGAGAGAGAGGATTAAGTGTATTTCAAGCTTCAGGAGAGTTGATTTGGTAAGAATATTGCACCATAGATAATGGTAAGAATTACCGTTATCAACAACCCCAAACTTGAAACTTTGTTTGTCCTCAAGCAAAAAAGGAAAACTTGGTTTAGACAGACAATTCAATTCCAATGAGTCAACAATCAAGACAAGTAGAATCAAATCAAGCTTGCTCATCATGGTAAAATCAACTTGAGAAGATGAATTTTTGACAAAGAAAATTTCAACCATGGTGCTCACAGAACAAGAATCACAAGAAATATGTCAGGTTTTAAGAGGGATCAACAAGCATGACAAAAGTATTCTCAACACTAACATGGATGCTTTTCTCACCAAAGAAACTGTTTCTCTCAAGCACACTGGTGTATAAGGATGTGTGTTTCTCACTCTTGCGTCACACGGTCACACAATTCAACTTTGCCTTTCATTTCAACCACAATGAAAACATTCACCTGCAAGTTTGCATCACAAGGACTTTCAAGGCTTGAATTTTGGTTGGGGTAAGAAAGAATTTTTGGTTTTTCTAGATACAAAGCACCTTTAGCTAAGAGAGCATTCAAATCAGCACAAGTCAACATAATCCTCTCTTAACTTCAAGCAATTGCAACCAATTATCAATTCTCTTTCCAATTTTTCAACTATTAATTCTTTTTCTTGATCTTGTTCCTTTTTCTTCTTTTTGTTTGCATTTTTCTTTTCACTTTTCTTGTCATTTTCTTTTTGTAACCTTAACCACCGCAAACTTAAACCATTTTCTATACCAAAATGAATGCTCTACTTAACTCAAGGTAAGGAGGTCAAAATTTTCAAAATTGGTCCAAAGGTTCAAGGATGGGATCAATGTTTCTTTCCAGATTCACAGGGTTACAACAGCTCTTGGGTTCAAAACATAGACAAGATTGAAGAACAAGACGACCTTGATCACATGAAACATGCAAGTAAATGATTCACATAGAGACAATCAGGCAAAACCAATTGCGATTCCAAAGTGATAACATTCAACAAAAATTCTGAGGCACAACATCTCACTAGGTTTCTTAGGGTTCCACATTTTTGTTTTCAAACACAATGCCCTGTATATTGACCACAAGAAAAACCTAGCATAATCTCAAACAATCATGAGCAACCACAATCAAATCTTCACATCTCAATCCTATAATCTCAGAGAAATCACATAGAATAAGCAAGCACACAAAAATTTTCCAAAATCACAAAGAGTACTTGATATCAAAACATTGTCATCAAACTAACCATCAAGCCAAGTTCAAACTTTTAAAAGAGAAGCTTAACTAGAATTTAAAAACTGAAATTAAAAACATGACAGAAAAATAAAAGTTTCCACAATGCAGTGCTGAGCGACAAGCCTCAATCATCATCCTCCTCGTCCTCATCAACATCATTCTCCTCCACCTCAGTCTCAATAATCTCAGTCCCAACATTAGAATCTTCGTCCTCAACTATCTCAGTCCCAACATCAGAATCTTCTTCATTGCCATCCTCCTCCATGGCCTGTGCTCCGGCAGATGTGCCACCTCCCCCACATGAATGGGCCTGGTCCCCAGGCCAAGCTACCTGTGTGATGAAGTCATCTTGAGACATGATCTGTCGGTCTGGGAAACAAGAAGCAAGAGTACTCAGCAAAACGAGCTCGCCTTTGTGTACCGCATCAAGTTTGGCGTCGAGCAATGCCAATCTCATGTCAAACATCTGGAATGGATCCTGGGGCAGGCTGATTAGGCTGAGCAGGCTAACTACGCCCCTACTACTGAGGAGGCTGTCCCGGCTGGGCAAAATGGTGGCGCTTGGAAGGATGTGGAGCAGGAATGGGAAGGCCCTCCTCATCAATCAAGCAATACTAGATGTAGTAGGCACGGTTGATGGTGTTGCACGGTCTCTCTAATGGTGCCTCCGAGGTGTCAACTCCAGCAAGCGCGCATAAGTGTGTGATGAGAGAAGGATGCCCAAGTGGAGCCTTTGAGTTGGCTGAGTGAGCACAGTCGAGTATCTCTTGGGAAATGCACTGACCAAGATTAATCTGCCGGCCCTGGAGGATGTAATAGAGAAGAACCGCATGGCTAGTGACAAGGTCAGATACATGAGAGCAATGTGAGATGTTGGCATGAAGCAACGCCACCCAGTATTTGCACAAGGGTTGGAGGAATGATCGCTTGATATTGAGGGGCTTGCCATTGAGATTTTTGTAGAAGTGGCCCCCTGGAATGCAAAGAACACGCTCCACATCCGTAAAATCAACCTCCCGAAACTCAGCTGCACGAGCGGCAGCATACTCACAAGAAGCAATGTCCTCTGGCCACTCGGTGTTAAGAAATGAGTTGATGGTGGCGGCACTAAAGGGGACCCTGCGGCCCCGAACATAGCTGAAGAAAGGCTCCTCCCCATCAGAGAAATGACGAGCATTTGTGTAGAATTCTTTGACGATCGCGATGCTCGCTGGCTCAGGGAAGGTGAGGAGCCTTAACCAGTGCCTCTTTTCAAGCTCATCACGAAACTCCGAGGCCTCCAGAATCAGCCGTTCAACTTTCCTCTCCATTAGCAGGCGGCGGTTTTGAACCACCTGAAAGTGTTCTTCATTCTTCTTGGAGAGGAAGTTGTGGGAATAGATGTTGTGCTTCTTCTTTTTACCCTTACCAATCTTATGACCAGTTGTCTTGACTCTTTTTGGATTAGAGGATGAGGCCACATCTGCACACAAGTTTGAAACAAATGGTTTGACATGTTAGCATTCAAGAGAGAAAAACATTTGGTGCAAGCATTCAAATTGGTGTGGACTCATGGCTTAACAAAGCACATCACGGTGTGGAAACAAGAAGAAAAAAACAAAGAAAGACCATGCTGGAACAGAAGAGAGTGCAACAGATCTCAAATAGTGAGGCAGGAAAAATGTGCATAATCAGTGCCGCCCGGGCGCCCTATAGGGGACGCTAGGCACGAGTTTCTGCAGAAAATTTCTGCAGGTGCAGTGGCTTGTGTCTCTCTGTAATAAGTCAGTCCGTTTTCAATGCATTTGCAGCAGAGTACGGAGTAAAACTAACCACTAGAGCAACACCAAACACATTGAATAAAAACTCATCAACTACCAACTCAGTTCATGGAAGCTTGTATTGAAAATTGACATTGCAAAAGAGCCTATACAACTAGCATTTCTCACCACGCACCAACATACACAAGCAGAAATTGACATCAATGCAGGAAATAGACATAGAAACAATCGGGAGTACAAACAACAACATTTGGCCGATATACACAGTGAAAACGCAACAAAATCACAGATAAATGCACATGCGACAAGAAATTTGCCTACTTGAGTTGGAGAGTGGTGTAGGCAGAGACTAGGAGAGTGATAGCGAGAGTAATTGAGTAGGCCACAACGGAAAGGGTGCCCCTAGCAACAGCCGCGAAATCAAATTAAAGATGCCCCTTTTCTGATTGATGAAACTGTGAGTATGGGTGGCGGAAATAAGTGACAACGAAAATAGGGTTGAAAGTGAAAGTGTGGAAGGGTTGCATTGTTTGACAGGGAGTGCGTGAGTGGCGTGAGGTTGTTGATGGTACTGAGTGAGTTGTTGATGATAGTGAGTGAGAAATTGGGTCAGAGTGTGTGAAAGAGGCGCAGGAGGGGGCGCTAGGGTTATGGGGTAGGAAAGTGTAAATAGGCCAAGACTGTGCAAAGAAGCCTAAACCAAAATCACTTTTCTGCAAAATTCACGCCCGGACGCCCTTTAGGGGCGCTTGGGCGTGACATTTGAACTGGGATGCAGCAGACAAGGGGCATCGGGCGCCCTTTTTAGGCGTTGGGGTGCGAATTTTTCAGCAACTTATGTCTGAACTAGGGAAAACTGGCGCTGGGGCGCCAAATCTGCAGAATTTCTGCAGAATTCTGCAGATTGAAATATGGTCCAACTCAACTGTGACTTTTGATTTTTGACACTTCTAAACACTCAATTCAGTCCAGATCAATGTGATTTCACTATACAAACTTGCTCAAACCCAAAGGGAGTGAAACTGAGTGTTAAAATGACCAATCAAATGCTCATTTCCAAGGCTTCCAACTCTTCAACTCATAGGTAAACTTTTTGACAATAAAAGCACAGTAAGCATACCTCAACTCATCAAACCAACTTAACACATGCACTAACACGCCAGTACACATCAAAACTGATTGAAGCACTCCTAATCATAAAAAATGGCTCCAACACTCAACATTCCACCAATGCAACACAAACTTCAAAGCAAAAGCACAATTACTAAAACAACTAATTTGAACTAAGGACAATCAAACCAACTTCAAACAACCAAAACACACCAAAATAACAAAATAACACAAGAGAAGGGATACAACACCGAGTTGCCTCACAACAAACGCTTGTTTAACGTCATTAGCTTGACACCATTATGCTCAAGTTTGATTTTTGATGTTGGTGGGTTTCTTCCTTTCATGACACCAACATAATCTCAAAACTTTTCTTGTCACCAACTTGACTCTCCTTGAATATGGAGCCTCTATTTCAAGTACCCCATTTTCCTTTAGCGCCTTGATAACCTATAACCTGTTCTTGAGCTTCATTGGTTTGCCAGGTTTGGGTTCGTCACTTTCCACAATGGAGTGCTGATGAACAAGTTTTTATTCTTTGTCGCCATCCTCATCCTTCACTTTTGGAGAGAAACAATTAAGCCTCTTGTTAACCACTTTGGCAGCTTGCCCTATTAGACTAATCACTGATAGAACTTCATTCTTAGCTTTAGGATTAGTCTTTTCTTCTTGATTTTGTTGCCCAGCGTCGAAGACATTGAAAGGACCTCATCATCTTGGTTTCTTAATTGTACAGTTCCCTTATCAACATGAATGACAACCTTGGTCGTCTTCATAAAAGGTCTTCCAAGGATGAGAGGTATTTCAGCATCTTCCCCATTTCCATAACTACAAAGTCCACCGGGAAATTGAGTTTATCAATTTCAACCACCATGTCTTCTACCACACCATAGGGATGCCTGATAGATCTATCTGCCATTTGCAAGATCATTCTTATAGACTTGACTTCCAGACCACCAATCTTCTGAAGCATAGATAGGGGCATCAGATTGATGCTAGCCCCTAAGTCAACAAGTGCTTTCCCTATCTCATAATTCCCAATGGTGCAAGGTGATAAGTGTGAAAATGAGTTATTTTTACACTTATAAATAATCTCAAATTTTTAATTATTCATGTTTTTACTCAGTGAAAAGTTGTAATTAGTTCATAAATTGTTTCGTAATTTATTGTTCAGGAAAAGATGTAAAAATGGGAAGTTGTCAGCCAATTCTTGCAGAACGGAAGTGTAAATTCACAGAGCCAGAAAATTTAATTCGCCTAGCGACTAGTTTCGCTGAGCGAATTATAAAATTAAAAGGCAAAATTTTGGAAATTCGCCTAGCGACTAGTTTCGCTCAACGAATAATGGCAGTTAAGTCACTTAAATTTTAAATTAATTCGCATAACGAACATATTTGTGCGCTGAGCGAATTAAGGAAGTTAAGTGACTCATTAAAAGACATGACCGGGAGACAGAAAGGAGATCCTGACACGAAAAATAGAAAAACGCTCTGGAGAACTAGAGAAGATCGTCAGGAGACCCTTCAAGACATCAAGACTTCACTTTCTGCAAGGAATTGCTGTAAAGAGTATGTTTTATATGTCTAGGAGAGGCTAGTTTTTCTGTTCATTGGAATTGGTTGTATGACTATACATTAATGTAAATTTCCTGTGCAATATATGTCTCTGTTCTTGTTCTTTTCTTGACTTGCTTTAGATTATACGGAAGTATAATTCTTTTTAAAAGTTCTTTTGTACTGGGAAGTATTTTTAGAACCAGAAACGTCAGAAAAGAAACTAAAAATGACTACGCTAGGAATAGCTTCTGTACTTTTGGTCATTCTACACATCTGATTTTAATGCAAAATTATCTGTTGAATTAATTAAGGAATTAATAATTTAATGGATAATTTTAGAACTTGCTTTAAGGAATTGAATCAAGATACGCTTTTGTGAATGCTTGAACAGAGAACGTATTTTATCTAGGTTGTTACTGTGATATTAGTCAAAGACCAATTCCTGGCACACCAACTGTTTTATAAAATACAAAAAATAGTTTCTTGTATTGTTTTGTGTATTTTGATATCTAATTGAGTTATAAAAGGAAAAATTCTCATGTGTTGCACAAGTCCCTTGGGAGAACGATATTTTATTTATCCACTGTATTACTTGTAACGATTTGGTATACTTGCCAAAAAGTTATCAAGTTTTTGGCGTCGTTGCCGGGGACTTGTGTTCCAACACAAGGCAATTTGGACATTTGTGACTCTTTTAGACTTTGTTGTGAATTTTCCTTTTGAATGTTGTTGTGTATGCAGTTGTGACTACAGATGCTTATACTTTCCACTGGTTTGGTTTGTGCTTAAAGCTTGTTTTGGGGTACGCCTTAGAGCATGATCTAGTTGTTGGAAGATCCTAGGGATGGGAATTCAGCAGCCGAACTAGCTAAATCAACCCAAATTTTTCATATCACCAGGGATGAGATTGTGAGTTTGGCCCCCATTGTTCTGGTTCTTAATGCAAGTTTTGATACATTCTTAGACCAAGGGATTGAGTGAGGTGTGTCAAGCTTAGATAGACACAACAAGAGGGATCTGAGTGTTTTTACCTTAGTGAACAGGGAAAGTAATATTCATCACCTTAGGAAAGTACTAAGTGATCTTGCAACAAGAGGGATCTGAGTGAGGTAATTTAGGAAATCCATTTTTATCACTCTGCATATTAGAACTGTTGTTTGGTTGGTGTGCTCACGTTCTGCAATTTTTATTTTTTTCCTTGTCTCTTTGTTTGTGTTTTTCATTCTTCTATTTTACTTCTCTATATGTTACTTTTATTTTTATCTTTATGTTTTAGTTTTTGTATGAAATTGTTGAAGTTTCTGTGTTGGTAAGGAGGTCTGGAAGAAGTTTGTATGTGTTTTTGTGACGCTCCAGTCGCAGAGCGAACAACTGAAGTGCGCTCAGCGACCAGAGTATTTTATAAGACAGCGATTTGCTCGCACAGCAAACCACATGCGCTTTGCTTGAGAGAAAAATAATTTGTTAATTATATTGAGGTTCGCACAGCGCACCACATGCGCTTTGCGTTCCAAAAATTTAATTTTCTCTGATAAGCAAACCGCACAGCGCACTTGATTGGCAAAGCGAGAAGAATTAGGGAGAAATTAAATGTTTAATTAGCAAAGCGCACATATTGCGCTATGCTAACAACAGTTTGAGGGGGCTCTGTCAAAATATTCGCTTTGCGAAATTTGACGCAAATCGAAAATCAATGAGAAGAAGGTATTAAATTTTAATTCGCAAAGCGCACACCTAACGCTCTGCGAATTCTGTTCCTGTTTCAAAAAAAAATAAAAATAAATAAATAAATAACCTAATAAATATGTTAAAAAAAAAAATTTGAAAACGCATAGCGCACAAACTTTTTAGCGCTATGCGATTGAAAAAAAAAAGTTTAAAACGTACATTAGCATAGCGCACAATCACTGTTGCGCTAAGCTAATGTTTTCAAATAAAAAAAAAAACAAAAAAGTAAAAAATAAAAAATAAAAAAAACTATAAAAAAAGTTAAATTAAAAAAAAATAATAAAAAAAATAACAGGAATTTCGCTTAGCATACTGTTTCGGTGTGTTTATCAAATTTTTTGCAGATGACTTCTCCTACAATCATCACAAGATCTTTTTCAAGAACACATTCTACTGCAGCATAGGAAGAAATCCTTGATCGACAAATATTCTCTTTTGATTTTGCGAACCCCTATTACGGCCTGTGGGCAGGCCTAAGTCTAGGAGGGGGAGTGCCTATGCGGAGGATAATGATGATGAGAATGATGAAGAGCCCAATCCCAGATGCACACAACAGAGTCACGAGACATATGAGAGCGAGTGGAGATCCAGATCAGATGGACAGACTCTCCCGTTGTTTCAATTTTTTGTTATTTGTTTTTCAGTTCAGATGTTATATTGTGGAACTCTGTTTAGTTGTTTATGTTTGTGTTGTGAAGACAATGACATTTTGATTTAATGAATGATGTGTGTTTTGATTAATTGGTATGATTTTTAAAGATGAGAACATGTATGATTGTGGTGCAATGTGCTTAAATTGTGATCTTGTGCATGAGTTGAACTAAGACCAGATACTGTGGAGTGTTTGAGAGCATGAATGAGTGAAACAGATGAGATGATAAATTTGTTTGGATATGGAATTGATTTTTGCATGATATTGATTCTACATACACACTTTTGGTTAAGGATGAGAAAGGCATTGTTCTTGTTAAATTGTATAGCTACTGACCAAATAACTAACCTTCATACGTTATATATGATACCATTGTGAACCCTTTTGAGCCTTGAAAAAAAAAATTTCTTCCACCGTGAGCCAATTAGATGATATCCTACCTTACACTTTAGAAGAGAATGAGTATTATGTTTTGAGTGAAGGTATGATTGAGTTAAAGTTTGGGGGAAGAAAAATGTTCAATATAAAAAAAAAAAAAGTTGATGAAAAGGGTACATGATTTGAAGAATTGAAGGTTGTAACCAGAAAGAATATGGTAGGAACTGATGAGGAATAATTTGGGATAGTGATGATGATTAAGAGTTGAAACATATACTTATGTTCTCTTCTTAGGTGTTTTTGAATCCTAGAAAAACCATGATTCTTCTAGCCAAGCCTAGCTTTAACCTTCAAAAGACCTTTTGACTTTACCAAACGTGTGTGGAATGTATGAATTAGATGATGTGCAAAAGTTGATGAAGTTCTTAAACAAATTTGTTACAGGTGAGGACAAACACTGGAAGAGAGAGATCTTAATATCTGGTCTGGTTGTTCATACTTAATGCACAAGTGAGCTTTTATTGATGAATGCACCATGTCATGTTTGTTCAAGTCTTTGGGAATACATATAATTTTTTTGATAAGCACATTCATTTCATCAAAATGTCAAATGTCTGTTATGTGTTGTTCATTTATTTTCTGTATTCCTGAGGGCATGAAATAGTTCAAGTTTGGGGGAGTTGATAAGTGTGAAAATGAGTTATTTTTACACTTATAAATAATCTCAAATTTTTAATTATTCATGTTTTTACTCAGTGAAAAGTTGTAATTAGTTCATAGATTGTTTCGTAATTTATTGTTCAGGAAAAGATGTAAAAATGGGAAGTTGTCAGCCAATTCTCGCAGAACGGAAGTGTAAATTCGCAGAGCCAGAAAATTTAATTCGCCTAGCGACTAGTTTCGCTCAGCGAATAATGGCAGTTAAGTCACTTAAATTTTAAATTAATTCGCATAGCGAACATATTTGTGCGCTGAGCGAATTAAGGAAGTTAAGTGACTCATTAAAAGACATGACCGGGAGATAGAAAGGAGATCCTGACACGAAAAATAGAAAAACGCTCTGGAGAACTAGAGAAGATCGTCAGGAGACCCTTCAAGACATCAAGACTTCACTTTCTGCAAGGAATTGCTGTAAAGAGTATGTTTTATATGTCTAGGAGAGGCTAGTTTTTCTGTTCATTGGAATTGGTTGTATGACTATACATTAATGTAAATTTCCTGTGCAATATATGTCTCTGTTCTTGTTCTTTTCTTGACTTGCTTTAGATTATACGGAAGTATAATTCTTTTTAAAAGTTCTTTTGTACTGGGAAGTATTTTTAGAACCAGAAACGTCAGAAAAGAAACTAAAAGTGACTACGCTAGGAATAGCTTCTGTACTTTTGGTCATTCTACACATCTGATTTTAATGCAAAATTATCTGTTGAATTAATTAAGGAATTAATAATTTAATGGATAATTTTAGAACTTGCTTTAAGGAATTAAATCAAGATACGCTTTTGTGAATGCTTGAACAGAGAACGTATTTTATCCAGGTTGTTACTGTGATATTAGTCAAAGACCAATTCCTGGCACACCAACTGTTTTATAAAATACCAAAAATAGTTTCTTGTATTATTTTGTGTATTTTGATATCTAATTGAGTTATAAAAGGAAAAATTCTCATGTGTTGCACAAGTCCCTTGGGAGAACGATATTTTACTTATCCACTGTATTACTTGTAACGATTTGGTATACTTGCCAAAAAGTTATCACAAGGGATGGTGAAACTCCTCGGATCCTTGAATTCTGGGGGTAGAGTCCTCTGCATAATAGCACTACAATTCCCTTGTACTTCAATTGTTCCTTCCTCTAAATACTTCTTCTTATTCTTGAGGAATTGTTTCATGTGTTTTGCATAAGAGGGAATTTGTTGCAGTGCTTCGGTCAAGGGCATAGTAATCTCCAATTTCTTGAAGATATCCATGAAGCGCCCGAATTGCTTCTCTTTCTCATTTCTTGAGAAGAATTTAGGGTAAGGAAGAGGTTTCTCCATTTCTTTCTTTTTTCTCAACTCCGTCTTTCTTTTTCTCTCCACTTGCACTCTCTTCTTTTTCATTCTCTTCCTCTACTTTTCTCTCCTCACTCTTTTTCACATTATTCTTCTCTCCACTCTCTGTTTTCATCTCTTCAGCTCTCTTGTCTTTTTCCTCTCTCTCCCTCTCAACTAACATCTTACCACTTCTAGTGGTGATAACTTTGCACTCCTCCTTTGGGTTAGCCTCAGTATTGTCTCCAAAACCCTTGTCAGATTTTTCTTCCAACTTCTTGGCCAGTTGGCCCATTTGGATCTCCAAGTTTTTGATGGAAGCCTCAGTGCTTTTATGATTAGATATGGAGACCTGCATAAACTATTGGAGAGTTTCTTCCAACTTAGAGGATCTTTCAGCACAAGCAGAGTGAGGTTGATATTGATATTGTTGATGTGGTGGTCTGTTTGATGGCTCAGCTTGTCCTTGGCCCGTGCTAGGGTGGGGTTTCCAACCTTGATTGTAATTGTTTGACCAGTTTTGATTACCCATGCAGTTTACATCTTCTTGGGTATTGCCCTGTTTCACACCCTGTTTCACACACTGACCACTTGCATGTGCTCCACCACACAACTCACACCCTTGATGTTAGGCGTGTGAAACATTTTGGTGCTCTTGCAATTGAGAGACCTTGTTCATGAGGATTTCAAGCTGTTGGGTTATGATTTTATTTTGGGCCAAGATGGCATCCTGAGACTGTAGTTGTAAGACACCTTTTTGTTGCCCCCTCTCATTTTGCAATTAACTGTCATTTGCAGCCATGTTCTCAATGCGCTCATGGGTTTCCTCTAGGGTCTTCCAACGGATGTTTCCTCCAGCTGAGGCATCCAACATCAACTTAGTTTGGGATCTCAATCATCCCAGGAACATTTTTAGGACAGTCGGCTCATCAAACCCATGAGTGGGTTAGTAGCCCCTTGAATCTATCCCAACATTGACTCAATGTCTCACTCACATCTTGTTGGAAAGATGAGATCTCCTGCTTCCCTTTGTTAACTTTCGACTGAGGGAAGTATTTGTTGAAAAACTTAGCTACTATATCATCCCAGCTAGTGAGGCTATTTTTAGGGAATGATTTCAGCCATACTTTGGCGTTGCCTCCAAGAGAGAATGGAAATAGACTAAGCCTTATGAATTCATCAGGAACATCCTGGAGCTTCACCGTATTGCATATCTCAAGAAAAGTGGTTATGTGATCAAATGGATCCTCATGTGTCAAGCCATGAAATTGATTGCTCTGCATCAGATGGACGAGAGCAGGTTTCATCTCCACGTTTGGGGATTGATCCGTGGCCGAGCAATACTATTAAAGTGAAACGTCCCTGATAACGCATTGAAATCCTCCAAAGTGTGTCTAGCTTGCCCATCATCGTCACCATTCCTATTGTCAGCCATTTGTTACAATTCCTACTTAGCTACAGGCAAGATAAGTTGCTTAGGAATCACAAGAGCGGGAGAAGTTTCTCTAGATGCCCGATTCTCTCTTCTTCTTCTTCTACTGTCGTTTCTTCGGGCAGTATTTTCAACTTCAGGATCTAAGAGGAGAGGATCAGAAGATGGTGTGCTTCTAGTACGGATTGTGCCCTGCATACACTAGAGACAATAGTACTAGAGCACCAAGTTAGCCCACAATTAAATAAAAACAAAGATTATTCACAATAAAAAGAATATAAGAATAGAGCCTAAATGGGTTAGAAATCACATAAAAGTAAAGTAATTACACTGAATCCCCGGCAGCGGCGCCAAAAACTTGTTAAGACTTTGGCAAGCGTACCAAGTCGTGCAAGTAGTAAAACCGGTAAGACCGGATATCGTTTCCCAAGAGACTCGGTTAACATTTTACTATTGTATAATTAACTAACTAATTTAAGCTAAAGAATGATTTCCTTTAATGTGTAGTTGTGCATTAAAGCTAAACATAATGCAAAAATGGTAAAGTGACCTTCTTAGGGTTAAAACACTAGAAAATGAAATGATTTAAGATGATATGGAATGGATATGTTGGAGAATGATTTCAACTAATACAATTCTATGCAAATGCACTAAACCACTCTTTTTCATTAACTTACTCTTGTCAACTTGCTAAGTTACTTGAACACAATCCCTTGGTGAGAAAGCCTAGGTTCACTTGTTAAAATCCCAATCCCTTGACAACCTAACAAGTTCACCCGCATTAAGATAAGAAGTTTAAGATAACCAAAGGTTCTAGCTTTATCCCTAGACGCTATTTCCTTTAGGTGTTTAGTCCATTTCAAGGTTCACACAACATTTTCCAATATTAAGCAAACCCTAACATCATGTTATGGTTGATCAAGTCATAACAAGTTTTAAGCAAAGAAATAAACACTAGCAAGTAATGAAAGAAGCATATTTTCATTTAAAACAAGTGCATTTACAAGTGGGTTGTAAAGTTTACATCATTCCCCCAACAAAAAGAACTTAGTTCTCCATAGTCATGGAGAGCTTGAGCTTACAATGGAAGAAAATGGTGTAGATGGAGACCCAAGGAGGAAGAAAGGAGAGCTGCTACAGTTCAAAACCTGCTCCAAGAGGTCCAAAATGAAGTTTCTAAGTCTCAGCCGCCAAGGAGATCCAACCCTCGTAAATTGTGTGCCTTTTATAGGTCTAGGGTGCCAAGTTAGCAAAAAGTCGCACCCAGTGCCCTTTTCTGGGGCGCCCAGGCGCTATCATTTAAGCTCCAACAGCGAATCAAAGGGCACCCAACGCCCTCAAGGGGCGCCCAGGCGTGGAGAATTGCCAAAAAGTGCGAGTTGAAGGGCGTTGGGCGCCCTTTAGAGGCGCCTGGGCGTGGCCAATTGGCTGAAAACAGCGAGTTGAGGGGCGCTGAGCCCCCCTCTAGGGCGCCCAGGCGCCACTTGTGTAGGGAAACATCTTCAAAACTTCATCTTCTAACCTCTTCCTTGGTTCTCCACTCTTGATAGCTTGAATGTCCTTCCAAAGCACACAAAGTTCCTACAAAATTTGAGGAATTAGTGATGAAAACTAATGTGTGTAACCTAAGCTAAATTTATTCACAAAGTTAGATAAGAGAGAGGATTAAGCGTATTTCAAGCTTCAGGAAAGTTGATTTGGTAAGAAAATTGCACCATAGATAATGGTAAGAATTACCATTATCAATCTCCGCGGTGAACCTCCTCCTTGATAGACCCAACAGTGGTATCAGAGCCGATGGTTAGTCTTGGTGACTGGCTCAGATGAGTATAATGATCCCTATATTGAAAGTCTTCCTGGCAAAGGGTTCTAGGTAAGCGTGTCCCGTTAAGATGATCGGCGGTATGAAGGGCTACTCGTGGTTGTGGTTGGATGGGAATGCTTCCGTTGGAGGGGTAGTGTACCAATGTGGAAGGGACTCACCCTTGAGGGGGAGATTGTTAGGAATGCAAGTGGGAGTCCAAGTCCCACATTGGATAAAAATGAGAAAGTAGAGCACTATATATAAAGATGAAAGTCCCGTTAAGTCATTGCCTTAAGGTGTTGGGTATAGAGTAGTGTCAATCCTTTATATGGTTGGGCTCATATCTCATTGGTGTTTGTATCTCCCCGGTGAACCTCCTCCTTGATAGACCCAACAATATACTCATACTGGTGAATAACCCCATCAGCTTCTACCTTCATTCTATAATTGGTCACATCCCCTTTGTGAGACACCACATCTTGTATAATTTTGAAGCTTCTTTTCTGACAAACTTCATAAAACTCTCTGATTGGATGGAGCTTCAATGTTTCAGGTGTTACAAGAGTTCCAAAAGTGGCCTGATGCTTTGCCACAACCTCCTTATCATATCCTGAATCAACAAGAATTACTCCACCTAGAGACTCTAAAATGTCTTCAAGTACCTATCATATCATAGAAAACATCTCATGAGTTTTTGCAATGATCAACACACTTGAGTTAAGAGAAATGTGTTGCAAAACTCACAGAAGGTATATACACATTAAATCTATAAATTATGCCAAAAATTTAAATGACCCCAATGACAATAATAAAGTAGTAACATGTTTACACATGAATTATGGAAGACAACTTTTCCAGGGTCCATTAACATTGGAGAAGCACAATAATTTGGTCAATTTTACCTATAATAATTCAATTAATTAGTATAGTAATTATTTCTTGTTTAATCGTTCTAGAGACAAGGAAATGGCTCATGACATAAAGTATTGCATATAGTGAACTAATTTATCTTTCAGTTAGAGAAGGTCCTCCAAAATTGCAAGAAAATTGGAATAGTGATGTCCCTAAAACTAAGAAACCTATAGATATTTAAGCTGACAACTTAAGAATGGGAAAGTATGATCCATCAAGTTACCCATTGGTCTAACTTTTTCCCACACCCATTGACCCCTAAGAGACTCTCTTATCTCCTTCTTTAACATAAATCCTGACAGTAGTTCCACTTTGAAATTAAGCCTAACCCTAATCTTCAATCGCTCACTCTCTTCCTTAAAACCTTTTTCTCAATAATAAATTTTACAAACTCGGTGTTTCAATCAACCAAAAAATGGTTAAGGAACCCGAACTCCTTTTTCATGTCAAGTAACTTATTAGCATGATACGTTTGTTCTTGAACATCATTAATAGTTTACATAATTTGGAGACAATGAAAGGTTTGTTCTCGGAGAAAATCTGTTGCTTTTCTTGAAGAAAGTAGTGAAAGCGGTCATAGTAGCATATGAAATGAATCAATTCCATTTTATGTTGATGCGACTATAGTCGACAACAAAGAAACTAAGGTTTTGGATGATAAAGGTTTTAGCTTTGACCTTAAGGCATTGCAAGTTATCACCACATGGATTAATTAATTGTACATGTGTTTTGATGACTTGACACCATTAGGCACGTCAGAAAAAAAAAAACTAACGGTGTTAGTCATGGAAGGCTAAATATCGGACTTTCTAAAAGAAGAGAGATGAAAATGGATCAAAGACTGCCTGAGTGATCCTTGAAGCTAAATCTTCGAGTCTATCCGATCAATTTTTACGAAAGAGTAAGTTGATTTTTGTTATTTTCCTCAATTTGTGTGTTTTTCCATGCATATGAACTAGTATAGTCGTACATGTCACCTAAGTCTTCTATAAGACTACCTACTGATCAATAGTCTTGATGGTATGCCTTAATCATGTTTATGTGGTTTGTAGGAGCACATAAGCTTCTTGGAGTTGTTGGAGTTATTTTAGCGTCTTTAGAGTCGTTTGGTCATTTGATTGGTAAGGGAAGCTAGTTACTCTTATTTTAGCTGATAGGCAAGTTTTGATTAATGCTTGTATGCTTGTATGATAGTTACATCGTGTAATTGAGATGTCTGATGATATATGACCTATTGAGTTGAATTAAGAAGCTTGAATTGCTCTTACAAATAATGGATTGAAACTTTGCTATGATTGAATGATTGAGTTTGTATTTGAAGTAAATTGTATTATGGAAATGCATATGATATGAGGACTGGTTGGTTTGAGCATATATGGTTAGTGTTACATTGGTTTTGCAAGGCTAGAATGCCATAAATCTACATATATATGCAGACTCATTGAGCGAACATATACTCGTTGGATGAAATCAAAGTCATAGAAATCACTGACTTGGTAGTTGTTGGGCAAGAAAAATCTCGCTGAGTGAGACCAAAGTTAGAGAGTTTATTGACTTGACAATCGTTGAGCAAGAATTTACTCGTTGGGAGACTTTTCCAAGAATTTAAATCTGAAAGTTCTATTGGTATTCTCGCTAAGCGAGCTATTTGGTCGTTAAACAAGTGTCCTGTCAAGTCCTATTCGTTGAGTGAGTAGATTAGGTGGTTGAGTGAGTGTATTGTCAGGTCTTATTTGTTAAGCGAACAAATATTGTGGTTGAGTGAAAATATCATAATTTTAACTAAATTTTCCTATATCTCTTATGAGGGGTTCAATATGTATGATTATGTGAATATTAAAACCATGGTTGGTCTATCATATGATATGAGAATGATTGGAACCAATCCAATGAGAAATTGGTTGTGGTATTGCTTAGTGTGTGCTTTAGCATATTAGAGTTTAGAAAGTAGATATCCTGATATTCTACCAATTATTCAGCTCATATAGAGATGAATTAGAGAAGAAAATGGCAAGAGGTCTTTACCTTAGACTTTTGGTCTCAGGTGTGAAAAATTACCCTCATAAGTAGTAGGGTGATAACCCTTGTGTTTATGACTCTACAAAGTATAAATACTACTACGAGTTCACATTTATAGTGAAGCTTATGTCAAAGCATGTATCTGGATAATTGAATCTAGAGTCAACTACTTATATGTTTATATGATTGATAGAATGTTATAAATGTTGAACTAATATGTGATATGTTAAATTGCTTTATGAAATTTTCTTTTGAATAATAACTTACCATGTCTTCTTTTCTATCTATGATGTTTTCTCTTTTGTAATGATCACTCGTTGGTGTGAGCAAAGGATGAGTTAGGTGTTGATATGTCATTTTCATCTTTTGAGAGACTTCTTAGTTTTTTAGACCTTATACATATATTATGTTGATATAGTTATTATTCTCAAAAACTATAAAAATATTTTGTATGTTTCTTATCTATATATTGTGCATTACTAGAGTATATGATATTTTGTTTAGTAGTTTATAATATTAAATAGTTACACATTCTAATATATACACCATACGTCAACTATACTAATTGTTATGACTTTATATATATATATATATATATATATTGTATTAATTTTATATTTAATAATTTTTTTGTAAAATATATCTTTCGATAAATTAAAATAAATATTTTTTTATATTACTTTTTAAGTAATACGAAACTTTTAAGTAAAATCAAACTTATAAATTAAAAAAAAAATTTAGAGAAAACAATAGTTAAAATTTATATTATAGTTTAAAAAAGACATAAATAACTAATGACATTGTTTATTTTTGGAGCATGAGGACAATTCAATCTATTATATTTAATAAACTTTTATATATATATATATATATATATATATATATATATATATATATATATATATATATATATATATATATATATATATATATATATATATATATATATAAGAGATTTAACCCACCTTAAGATACGAGTTTTATATTTTTATATAGCAAATTTAGTGAATAAAATTTGATGTAGCCCATAATTTAATGTTTTTATGATATATATGTTATTAGTTCTTAATATTAACATATTGTAACATTTTCTAAATATCTATATTATTATCTTGGTTTAATAGCTATTTTTTCTCTAGTTTAAAGCAACGTGTTCAAAGTGGTCCTCCTTTTCTAAAAGTTCATTATTGTTCCATATTTTGTAAAAACGGTTCAAGTTGGTCCTGTTGGCTTACGCGTTAAAACCACTAATGGTTGTGTTGGGATAAACTTAAATTTAGAGATTTATTATTTTTTTAGTTTTGAGCCTAGTAATATTTGGTTTGATTTTGATTGAAATAAAATAAGATGGCTAGTTATGATTTTGGTTTATCTAGGTAGAATATTATTTTGTGATAGAATAAGGAGATTTTATATTTAGGTAAGTTGATATTTTATTGTGAGTTTTTATTATTTGTAATTGGCCCAAGGCTCTATTTGCACCTATTTAAAGGTTGCCAATTTTTAATAAAAAACAACCCACTATGGATTGAAGAGTAATATTATTTGTGTGGGTCAAACCCATAATGGATTGAAGTGTAAAATTATTTATGTGGGTCACGTTATGAGTGTTTATAGTGAGATTTTTCCAACAGTGGTATCAGAGCCGATGGTTTAGTTGGAGAAAAGAGTCAAATACCCAGAGAGAAAAAGATAGAGCGGAAAGAGTCTGAGTGTCCGAAAAAGAGAATAGAAAGAGAGAGTAAGAGAGGGTTAATCTTGCAAACAGTGTTTTCCTGGTTCAGGTTTTGGCCAAGAGAGTGACGCACGCCGCACGCGTACAAGGGAGACGCGCGCCGCACACGTAAAAGAGAGTGACACACGCCGCATGCGTACAAGGGAGATGCGCGCCGCAAGCGTAAAAGAGAGTGATGCACGCCGCAGCGTACAAGGGAGACGCATGCCGCACGCGTACAAGAGAGTTACGCACGCGTACAAGGGACGCGTGGTAATTGGAGACGCACACGTACAAAGGACGCGTGGTCATTGGAGAAAGACGCGTACAGGGAACAACTGTGTTAAGCAAGATTGGTTTCAAACTTGAAGAACACTCAAGGCCTAGACAATCCTGGGAACATATTTCGAGAAGAAAGAGGAGAAGAATAAGGAAAAGAGGTCTGGGAGCAAAAGTCGATAATAAAGGAAGAATTTAAGTTTATGGGGGAGTTTGTTGGGATAAACTTAAATTTAGAGATTTATTATTTTGTTAGTTTTGAGCCTAGTAATATTTGGTTTGATTTTGATTGAAATAAAATAGGATGGCTAGTTATGATTTTGGTTTATCTAGGTAGAATATTATTTTGTGATAGAATAAGGAGATTTTATATTTAGGTAAGTTGATATTTTATTGTGAGTTTTTATTATTTGTAATTGGCTCAAGGCCCTATTTGCACCTATTTAAAGGTTGCCAATTTTTAATAAAAAACAACCCACCATGGATTGAAGAGTAATATTATTTGTGTGGGTCAAACCCACAATGGATTGAAGTGTAAAATTATTTTGTGTGGGTCACGTTATGAGTGTTTATAGTGAGATTTTCCCAACAGGTTGCCCATGTGGCCAAAAGTGAATGAGATGTCCAGTTTTATAATGCATGGCACACTAAGGTCAATTGAGGTGTAAATTTTAAAAATAAAAATTAATGATGTGGAAAAGGTTTAACAGAGGATTAAATGAAATTGTTGTTGTATCGTTTTGCTAGTGCTTGTAAAACTGTTGTTGTGTGCCATGACTAATTGTAAAGTGGAGGAATAAAAAAGTTCTCTCCTCCTTCACCATGCCCATCATCTACCTTTTCTTCACCTTCATCATCACTGTAAACCTCCATTCTTTTAACACAGAGAATATCACATCTCACCTATACAAATAGAAAAACAACAATCCATTACCCCTTTCTTTATCACGACCCCACAATCAACACGCGGTTCCATCACCAACATTTTTTAAGCTCAACGCATATACAATAACACTCTCGAAATCCACACGTTCATCATCCAAAATCTTCATTCTTTTTCCCTTTCTCCTCTGTCCATTCACGCATAGAGAATACAAAAAACAAAGGGTAGTCACCATTCCATCACCACTCAACACATTGAATGTTGGAATCACAAAGCAATTAAAAACAGGGAGCAAGATAAGGAGAAATCCCAAATTGCAAGATAATGAACACCATAACCTAAAAGGTGAAATCAACCCAAGAAAAGGAAACCAAATTCGCAAACAAAGAAAAGAACCCCAAAACGTAAAAATCAATCCTGATTCAAAACCTTATTCTGAAATTCCTAAAATTTGCAAGATCTAAAACACAAGAAAATGAAACCCCAAAATGCTGCAATCTGAAATCCCCTTCTTGCAAAACACTCTCGAACCAGAACGAAAAGGGAGGAGAAACTCGTCTTCAAGTTGGAGATTTTCTAGAGCCATAGTCTTTTTGTTTGGTTGATGAGGCTCATTAAAGACAAGAGACATTCAAATGGAATCTGCCCAGGCTCTACATAACAGTGTGCTTGGATTCAGAAAATTGTACTCAATTGCCACGTCAATTTGATAGATTGCCACATAATTGGACAAGTCATTTATTATTGGCTAAGGTGAACATTACGTCGTTAGGTTTTTAACACCGTAAGCAAAAAGAACCAACTTGAACCATTTTTACAAAATATGGGACAATAGCGAATTTCCGAAAAAGGGTAGGACCACTTTGAACACATTACCCTAAACTAGGAACCAAAATAGGTATTAAACCTATTATCTTTTACTGTAATCATAACACTATCTAAATTCTCTTCCTAATATTATGGATAAGGGTGGACAAAATTAACTAAATTACATTGAGCTATTAAAATTTATAGTGAAACAAAAAATAATTCGTCTAAATTAAACTAAAAATTAGTTCAAAAGAACTGAACTATTTTTTATTTTATCAAATTATACTACACTGAATTGAATATATACTGAATTTTTATGTATCTTAATCTATTTTTGAATTGTACTAATTTTGAATTGAACTGCATTATTATTTCAATCGAACTACATTAATTTTGAACAAAGTTGTACTAATTTTGAATTCAACTATGATATTTTTAAATTAAATTTTAAAAAAAATATTATTTATCCACTTTATACATCATATAGGTTGCTAATTAAAAAAAAAGACATAAAACTAAATAGATAGAAAATAAATTTACTTCTTTTTTAAAACATTATATATCATTATTTTCTATTTTAAATAGGCATCAATCCATTTTTAGGCATTATAAAATTAGTAAAATTTAATTTTGATTTCGATAAAAAATTATTTATTTTTATTCTATTAAAATTTGAAATCACTTGTTTTAATATATAAATTATATAAATTTTAGTTTTAGTCCTTACAGAATATTTCTTAAACTTTATTATTCTAAATTTTGAATGAATTTTTTTAGCTTCTAATGTTCATTTTAAGATATATACAAAAATAGTCATTTCATTAATCTTTACCAACTTTATATTTACGATATTAGTATTCGTGAATTGGAAGAACTATTTACTTTTTTATTATTTAACGTATAAGTAATTAGTGTTATATAATACTAGGAATTGAGAGAAATAATTTTTAACTCTAGACAGATTAAAAAACACGTGTTTTACTTATTTAAGCTTTTTAAATAATAAGAGTTAATCATATTTTATGGAGTGCATATTTTTTCTAAATTTTGCATACATTCATTGTATAGAATAAAAAGTTTCATTAGCAAGATTTTAACAGCAACGGTTTCAGTTATTTTTTCGAGAAAAGTCACGTAAAGTTTTCTTTTATATTTTTTTTAAAATTAAAAATTCAACAGATAAAAATTAAGAAAAGTTACTTAACTTTTTCCATAAAAAATCATTAAATCCATTCCCGTTTTAACAATAGTTGTGAAATGATAATTTATTATTTGTTTTTAATATCTGCTGTTTATATATATTTTACTAACGGAAAATAAACAATTTCTTTTCTCTTTAAAAGGTCAATATAAACTAAAGTTTGTAAAATTAAATGAGAATTATCATTGTTGAAAAAAATTATATCAAAAAAAAAAAATCTAGGCAACAATAAAGTACTGTACCACAAAATCATATTCATAAATCTTAAAAGAGTGGAAGAATTCTTAGTTTCCACGACATGAGCTTCCATCATCACCACAGAAAAAAGTGAAAGAAAATATGGCTAAACAAGAGAAACATTTCTTTGCCATTCATCATCCATGGCTCTTCTTCCTTCTTCTTCTCTCATAACTCTTCTCCATATCTCATCCCAACGTTATCTTCCATCTTCCTTTCACAGCTCCATCACTCTTGCATCATCTTTCAAGCCGCTCACTCATTCAAAGCAGCACCTGAACCACAGAAGCTGCAATTCCAAGCTCTTGGCTTTTTCTTACAGGTATTTCATTGAAGAAGAAGAAGAAGAAGATGATGATGAAAACCACACCTTTGAAGAAGCTGTGGCTCTCTTCAATGGAGGAGAGTACTACAAATGTCATGACTATCTTGAATCCCTTTGGAACAATGCACAAGAGCCCACCAGCACACTCATTCATGGAATACTGCAATGTGCGGTCGGTTTCTACCACCTCTTCAACCAGGTTTTCATTCATACCCATAACTTTTAACTATATATATATATATATATATATATATATATATATATATATATATATATATATATATATATATATATATATATATGATTATTCCTATCAAAAATCTGTTAGATTATTTTGCTAGTATTAACATTATATCTTTTCTCATTACAAATATTGGGTATAGACACTTTTTCCATGACGTCTTTTTGAAATTATGGGTGGAATTTTTCTGTTATTAAGGTATTGTCCTTCAAAGTATCTAGTTCCATAAACTCTACAAAATCACTAGATCACTTTGTAATGGAACACAACCTAGTTTGTTTGGTTGAGCTCTTTTAAGTAACTTATTATGACCCAAATGAATAATTTTATATGAACTATCATATACTAGCACATACTTTTATGTATGAAATATTTCTTGTGAAAAGTGTGTCCTTCTGTTGGTAAGGCTATAAGAACATTATGTGGTTATAAGATTATCATTTGAATTCATGTTCTTCTCACAAGACTTTCAAATTAGTCTCATGTTGTAGTATCATTGCTTCTTATTGTAAATCCTCCATTTACCTCCTAAATAAACAAATTATTCTCCATGCCCAATACCATATGGCTTCTGGTATAAACTATACATGATTTAGAAAAAGTTTTATCAGATCATGCTATAGGCGTCAAAATTGACTTACAAAATTTTGACAGACATTTTATCCTTTACAAAAGTATTTGATTTTTCTCCTTTAAATGACAGGGAAGGGTATCTATGAAGAAACTCCAATAATTAAGGATTTTCATTATATTTGAAACGATAGTTACCTTCTATAATGATTAAGATCTTGACCCAACGTAATGATCAACCCCTCAATTAGATAGTCGTTAACTACTTGAGCTATCTAATACATTTTTTTATTGATATTACGGTTTTGCTTGATCATGAGTTACATTGTCTTAAAAAAGATAGTTCTTTGGTTTAATAGAACCACAGGGGAGCCATGATGGAGTTGGGGGAAGGACTATGTAAATTGAGAAAGATGGAATTCTCAAATGGACCATTTCATAACTTTGAGAAAGATATTTCAGCAGTTCTAGATTTTATCTATCAGACTCAGATAGAGTTAGCTGCATGTGAGTGCTCTTAACCTTGGAAGTCCATGCAGTAATCTGGGTTTTTTGGACAATTTTTTCCATAAGGACTTCTTGGAGAAAAATATTAGAAGAAAAAATTACATAAATTTCTCTATAAACTAAATTTATCTAGTATACAAGTTACAAAACAAAAGTTTAGAAATGTTTGATGAAAACTTGTGCAGATTAGCTTATACACAAACTTATTTTAACTTACAGAAAAGTTCATTTTATATATAGAAAAAGTCCTTGTGAAGAAACATGTCCAAACATACCTTTAGTTTGTTTTTGAAGAAATTTCAGTTTGTGTTTTTCCTTTAAATTGAGCAGGTAGTGAGGATGTATGTGTTACAATGGATCGATCAGAAAGATCTTACCAACTTCTGGGGGAATATGCTTCAGGGAAGCGTGTGTATGATCTAGAACTTTGTAGTGATGCATCAGTGTACATTGTGTTCTGTCCTCAAGGCTCTAATGGTTCCTCTGAAGCCCCAAGGGTAAAGCTTCCTAAGCTTAAGGCTACCATGGAACATCTTGTGGCCTATGAATACAAGTGAACATCTTTTCAAGTCTCTGTCCATAGATCAAACCACATGCTATATTTTTCTGTCCTTCTGTTGGAGCTCGTGCAGTTATCATAGAATATCTTGAAGTGAAAATAGCAGTCACAATATGCAAAGACCTTTGCAATGATTTCAAAATTTGTGCATTTATGTAGCCCCTCTTCCTATACCAGGTCTTTGATTAAGTACCTAAAAATATCATATTTAAACTGCAGTACACTATACTGAGTGTTTTCAAAATTTTATCTTACATAATTCAGAAGTACTTATGCAATAAAAATGTTTAGGAAATATTAAATTCAATTTAATTTTAGATTTAGTATAAATTTGTGGAATATGCTTTTGAGAAAACTCTAAAGAGATGTTTCTTTTAACATGAACATCTTGGAAAACATACAAGCTAATCTCAAGACTCACTCATATACACTTTCTAAAAGTTTTATTTCAAGACTAAGGGAAAAATTTAGGTGTATTTCTTTAGGTAATTTTATTATTTTCACTTAACATTCAAATTTCACCTCGATAATTATTGAACATCGTGAACAAGTTCTATAATATTATACCTTAATTTTGTTCAAAGGCAAGGGTTGACTAATGTCTGTTAATTAAGGAAACAAAGTGACAGTTTTTTTTATAGAAAAAAAGTACTTGTCATGTCAAGAATGTAAGTCATTTAACACATGATTGTTGAAGTAATTAAAAGCATTGAACTAAGCGAATCTAATAATTAAACAACTTAAACAGTTTAGAGTACTTGTTAACAAAACCCTCAACTTAAAATTTAAGCTTTAAACTAAAAAATCATAAAACTACCAAATAACTGTTTAATTTGAAAGCTTGAGAAGACTGGAACAGAATATAATAGTGATTCAGAGCAAGTCTGATTGACCATGAATACTGACTATATAATAAAGAACATTTAGATATAATAACAAAAGCATGTTTCATAACTTCATTGGTTATTTATTGACTTAGGTAAACAAAACATAAAGTTCTGATGGAATTGAAGATTGATAGGAAACTCAAAGTGTGTGCAAAATGTCTTTACAAAAACGCCTCAAGTAAAATTGAACTGGTTCTAAGAATGTCTGGCAGAAAATCTCAGGAACCAAAAACATCAAAGTTGAAAAGGAATCTAAACCGGAAGCATCAACCTCATACAAAATTGTTGGCAGATCAAATAAACAGAATCACTTCCTTTTTCCTTCTATGGTCATCACGCCAATGATTGTAACAATTAACCAGCTGACAATAGTCACCATTCCCCAATTCAGTATTATGCTCATAATTCTAGTACAACTTGGTGGAGATTGCCAGACTGCAATGAACATCTATGTTAGATTTATGAAAGAATATCACTGCACGTCCTAAATAAAATGATTGAAAAGGTAGGTAGGTAGGTAGATAGATAGAGATAGACAGAAAGAAAGATAGATGTTTGAATTACGAACACATGGTGTGCACAAACAGATACCAAATGGCACACATACATGCTTGCTCACATACACACAAGAGAGGGAGAGAGAGAGAGAGAGAGAGAGAGAGAGAGAGAGAGACCTGGAAATCCTTGTTTCTTGCTCAGTACACAAGATTTTGCAATTACCCTACAGGTCTTGGGAGGTCCAATAGCGGAAATATATAAACTGCATTAAAATCTAAAGCAGATATTAAGGTAGACAAATTTCTTCTGCCAGAAAACTCTGCATGGCTCAAGAGGAATCTCATGTACACATGTGACCTTATATTTAACTCTATATTGTCTTTGAAACTAAATATTAGAATATAATAAGTATTGTATATTCCAATTTAAATGATCCTTAACTCTTGCGTGCTTGGATTAAGGGACGTTGGATAGTCAGTGTATTAACTTTAAAGTTAATGAGCTAAGCTCTAAGGTTATCTTTGTTGCTCTACATATATAACTTTCTCACCTGGAACCCACTTCTCTCTAGCAAGAATAATCTGGAAAAGATAAATTAACAAAAAATGGATACAAGGAAATCGAGAAGGACACACCCTCCAGCATCTACTAGCCATGGCAAATTTGGTTTGATTTTTGACCAATCCAAGCTGATCACAAGTATACTGGCATCAAAAGACAAACCAAATGTTCATTAAATACATTTTGATAATTTCGTACCCTCAATACTTTCAGTTGGCAAAAGTCACTTTGGTCCTGAAATTTTAAGTAGAGAAGATAATATAAACTAGCAGGATACCTGGCTACATAAGTGGAATTTCCAAGTACAGCAAACATGAACATCAAAGGATTGAGACCCTGCAAATAGTAAGAAGCAACTATAAAATCCTGCTGACACTTCTTCATGTAACTAGAAACTAATTTGTTTTAAGGCTCTCATAAGAGTGATTTGGTGAAAGGAGGAGGAGTCTTATCTTCCATATTTCCTCCCAAAGTTTTTAGGTGCTAAATGATAAACAAGACAAAGTGCATAAAGGACCACAGCTTTAATAGTTAGTGCCTAACCTCAACATGACCCCTTCTGATCTGCAAAATCAATGAGTTATGTATCAATATAAATAATCCGATTAACAAGACAAATCAATCCTTCTTAAAGTGTAGATAATTTTGAAATTTTCTATATATTACATAGCAGTTTGTCATGGAAAATACCAAAGGAATAATTTATCTCATACCTGTCTATAATATTCATATGTGAAATATTCTGTATTCATCAATTATTCTTTATAACATACTTTTCCAAGTTTACCATCCACAAGCAGACTCACAAGTGATAGGATGAATGACTACTGTCTCGTAGCAGTTAAACAAAAAAATCTTATCTCAGGTAACACAAATTTTATCCGCTGAATTCCTACCTAAGCTAACGAATACAATTATATAACTTACATTTAGACAAATTTGAGGCAGTCTTCCACCCAAATATACAAATGTCATTGCCCAACCAAGGAAGGTTCCAATGCTACTGTTTCCAGAAACATCAGTTTTTAGCAACTGGTCATCTCCAACCTGCAATTGCTCAATGAACTGATGAGAAATAGGAAAAAGTAAATTTCATTTTTTTTTCTTCCTTTTAGCATGCATAAAAGTTTGAAACAGATTACAACTTAAGAACTACTTAAAGTGAATCTTTAGTCATCTAGAGAAATATTGTCATTCTTCCTCACTCATAAGGAACTAATATGCAGCAATCACCTAACATTGGCTAGCAATAACCAAAAAGTTTCAAATCACAAATAAAAAAAATTAAATTTCATATCTTGTTCAGGCTATTCATACTCTTATAGGATATACACATGCTATATTACAAACAATTAGCAGGATATCAAAACAGGATGATTAATTTCTAATATGGTAATCAAAGTTGGGATTTGCATTACCTGAAAAAGCTTTCGCCCAACATGAATTACAAATTGTTGTCGTGGGTTTGAGCCCATATGGTTAATATTTGTACTCAATGGTTGAAGCAGGTTGATAGCACCAAGAAAAGTTAATGTTGAAACCTGAACAAAGACAAAATTGATTTAGATTTCAATTATGGCACTCTTGTAGTTATGTAAAAGAATAGTAGTAGAATTAGAATGTTTACCAAACAAAGAGTATTCTTCATCCTTGAAGCTGGTGCGGACTGTGTTGCAATGGCTGAACCAAGCAAGCCCTCTTGTATAGAATCTAAAGAAGTAGTAGATCCCATTCTCTGTGCTAAGATGGATCCCGCTGTTGGAGTGTGACTCTTAGACAAATATCTTGCTGACCTATGAATTCAAAATAAAGAGTACACTAAATTACAGATTATTAATTTCTTTGCTTGGGAAAGAAAAGCCAACTAGAACTCATTGTGGGAAATCTGTGCTTATTCACTTCACATTAACACAAAAAGAAACAGTGCATAGAGACCAAGCCAAAGAGAAAGAAGACAAATATCAATGAATCTTCAGCATTTTGTTCAGGAAATATTTTAAAAGAAAAGATAATAATCATTCAATCAAAAGAAATTTAGAGCTCATTAGTGGTAAAGAAGATGTTGGAACCAGATATTTGAATTTCAAACTAAGAAATCTTAGATAAAATGTCTAGCGTTGAAGTTGACAGCCCAAGATTAAGGGAATCCAATATGTTTCTTTAAACTGAACACATCAAGAGATTGAAGTTGACTATGAAAATAGAGTATTGTGCATTTTTTAATAGATTTTTTTGAGAAAGATTAATTACCGGTAGAATAATTCCCTTCCGGTACCAATTCTTTGAGGAAATGCTGGAAGAGGAATAGGAGAACTCGGACTGGCATTTCTATTTGAATTTTCAAATTTAATACTCTGTTCAGCATCTGCAGCCTTTTCCCCTTGTCCAGTTTTTGTGAATGTCTCAACCTGCTCATGTTTAGAATGCTAAAATACGGTACAAAACAAAAATGATAAGTATCTAAATTTGTCTAGAGTATCAGACTCTAGTTGAATGAGGAGTGAGATGTAAGGATTCTGATTTTGAAAAGGCAATGATAATTGGCGAAATAAAGTATATGGACTTGTACCTTGAGCTGTCTCCTGTATTTTAGTTGAGGATATATATGTCCATAGTAAATGGTTTGTAAACCAAGAGCAAGAGTTATAATGGTATAGAGCTGCATTTTAACACATCAGGAAAATGTCACATCAAATGGCTGAGGCCAGAAAGGTCAGATGAAAAGATGATTTCGTAGGTACTGAAACCCCTCAATCTTTGGCTAGAGTCCTCACCACTGCCATATATAATTGAGTAAGAAGCTGCATAAATAAGAAATTAAGAATTACTCTGTATACTCTTACTGATTATCCATATGATCCATAACAAGTTCAACAGGAAAAATATTCAGAAAATAGGAAAACAAATGCTCATGATGCTCCCAATGAACTAAAGAGCATGCATTACAATCTGTTCTCTAAAACCGGAACATGAGGATAGCAAACCCATTTATAACATGGGATTAAATTTAAAATGTCGTATAATAAAAGGTTCGATTTCCCAAGGCTATAAATACAAAAATTTCCCATTTTAGTTTTTATGCTTAAAAACAAACATTTTTAGTCCTTACACATACCATTTGCAATCTCTTTTAGTCTCTCTTTTAACGAAGATCGAATAGGATTAAAATTGTGTTGGGGGGGTTTTTTAAGTACAAGAACTAAAAGGAAATTTTTTTTTTTTAACTACAGAAACAGAACGAATAAATAAAATTATATTAAAAATTTTATTAAATCTGAATTATTTGAGAACAAAATGATTTAGTTGGCTAATGACTTATCCAACCCCTGTATTTTGCTTTTCCCGTTCAAATAGTACGTGATTTTTACATATATTAATGTTGCAAATGGGAGAAAATAATGGCAAACTTTAAAGATGGCTCCAAAAATACTAGCAAGATAAAGCTTTAAGACACAAGAAAATAGAGACACTCACAGTTGCAGGTTCCAGCAGGCACCCAAGGAGGTTGAAGACATCTCTGTAGTGGAAAATATATTGTATCAGAATAGTTGACTTAGAATTTCTATCACGTGTACAGGCTAAGTAGCCAAGATAGAGAAAAGAACATGGATCTCATTTGTATGGCGTACGCCAGTCTCATCCCATGCGGGCTACCCAGGCTAGTTAGACTCACTTTCCTACTTATAACTGTTAAAAATCTGTTAATAAATAGAAATTTACATTGAGGTTGTGTCGATCAACATATTTGATGATGTTTTCTTCCCTTCCCCTTTTACAGAAAATGGTGATTCTTCTAATGAACAAAAGCATGTACTCAAACTAATCTCGAACCTGAAACTTTGCTTTCCTAGTTTTTACTTTTTAGGATTAGGTAAGGATACCCTTAAAAGTGAGACTTAAAGGGTTTAGAGGATAAGCTTATTAGAAAAAGTATATAAAATTTTGTCCCGAAATTAACTTCAATTTTAGGGGGATACCAAAAAGATTCTTGGAACATAATCCTCCCTCTAACCCATATTCCTAAATGAATTCAAACATGGAGTGAACAAGGTAGTTGCAGAAATCACACGTATCAACCTATTAATGAAATCTCTTATTACATATTCAACTCAACTCAAGGTTGAATGAATTGTAACTAGTATATGCCAGGCATTCAAATAGCCCAGCAGAACAAACAAATAAACAAGAAAATGAATAGGTTGAATTAGATGACAAAACTGCGAGTAGCCCTTAGGAAATCTTAGTGAAAAGCCAAGTTACCCAATTATCCATGTGACCAAGAAAGTGAGAGAGAGACCCTCAGTAGACTTTGTTCTATAGTTTGTGATTATTTGAGGTATCTCAGCGACAACCCAAACAATGACACTGATTAAACCCAGAAAGAAAGATGCTGACTCCCTAGCACTGCTCAGCTGCTCTTTGATCGATTGCAAGCAATGCTGATTGCTATGACACCACACAGAGAGGATGAAGTTGTCAAACACTCCCATTGCATCAAAGGAGCAACTGATACCTGCAAACCTTATATAAAATAACAAAGAATCAGTAACAGATTTTTCTCACATCATCAACACTCTACTGCTAACACTACAAAATGATAAAAGATTCAGAATGTTGCAGAAGAAGCAGAGTTTGTTAACCAAAGAGTGTTGTTAGCAACACACTCTCAAATACACGCTTTATTATTGAAAACTATAAAATCAAGAGAGAGTCGTTAAATCTGATCCAGGACCACCAAAATTTGTGATTTGTCCAAAAAAGGTGCTTGCTAGTATTTCCCTTGTTTGTATAATAACAGGATATTATATATCATGGCAGTAACAACCAAAAGGAAGAAATGACCATTAGGGAGTTTATAAAATTGAAATATTTCAATGTACTTGGTGTCACTTGATGAGTTGATTTGGTGTCAGATATGTTACGAAAAGGACCTTTATAGGAGCAAATCAAGTGTAAACATTGAATATTCAGAATGCATCAGGAGTTCAGGGTACAAAAAATGCACGATAAAACCACCCAATGCACGTTCATAAAGGAAGAGAAAAAGGACGGATCTTTTACTTTTGGCAAGAGAGAGAGAGAAAAAAAAAAGATTGATTGAATAAAACGGTGAAGAACACATGCAAAAGCAGATGAATACCCAGAAAGAAAGGAAAGGAAAAGGTCGAGATTCGGAGCTGCTTCTCCGACTCACAGAAACTCTACGTCCACTCAGAATACGAAACCTTCTCCACTTCAATTTAACCACGTTCGAATCTCTTTCTAGAATAACTATTCATATTTTTAAGGTTTAATTAACAATAAAGTGTTTTCAGATTTTTCATCATTGCAACCGTTTCTCAAGATTTTTTAACCTTCTTTTTAATCTATCATTTTCACCAATTTTAAAATTCTAAAATATTATTTTAACTTGGTTGAATGTTATTTTTTAATTTTGTCTTGTTATATTACGGATTATTAGTGTGGTCTCATTTTTTTTTTTCTAAAAATAAGTTAATATAGTCTTCTTCCTTTTTTTTGGATTGACCGTAATAACATTGCAATAAAAACATGTGGTTTGAATAAGTCATTAGTTAAAATTTATCTGTCGATGAAAGTAAAATGTGACACACGCAATAAATGTTATGTGATATTTTTGACTCATTCTTTTAAAATAGTAGAACAAAATTGTAAAAATTATCATAATATTGGATAAAAAATTATTTAATTATATATTAGAGTTTTCGAAACAAGCTAATATTTGATGTGGTCCGTCCGCTCACAAGTTTATTATTTGGTGAGTTAATTTAAGTCAGTTCATTTATTAATAATCTTAAAAACAAAATGAGTTTAACCTAACTCCTGGTAAATTAAACAAATAGACTCAGTTAATTTAAAAAGATAATGATTATTTATTTTTTTCCTTCAATCAACTTTTTCTAATATAAAAATTGGAATCAATTTTCAAATTATTTAAATAACAACAACGTATGTCAATATAATACATAAAATAATATTGGTAAATGATAATTATAAATATTATATGCATACTAAACAAAGATACAAAAAAATAATTTAAAATGATATGTTGGTGTAGGAAGTTGGCGGTGTACAACGTTGTCGACGGTGGAGCATGTGAAAGTGGCCCTTGTGTGGCTGGTGATGAAAAATTGATGATACTACAGTAGAGAGAGAAAATTTTGACTTAGGTTTTGAGACATATAAATCCATTTGTCCGACATGACAATAAAATATTGATAATTATAAACAATAATGATCTCCTATCATTATTTATTAAAAGATTTCTATTGTCATTATTTTCGTCAGTAGTTTTATTTAAGGTGATTTTCAAAAAATTTTAAATATGTGTTCTTCATTTTTGTTTAATTTTATTATTTTTTTATGATATTTAAATAGTTAACCGTATAGTATTCACGTCTATAATTAGTAAATGATGTGTTTCATTTTTTTTTTCTGTGTGACTACTTTTATATGATAAGAATTCGAAGTCTACAAAAACTCCTAAAAGAACATCATCATTTGTTTTGAGTACGCTTTTATTTGCGACTCTTGTATAGAATTCATCATGTCAATCTTGTACTAGAATTCATCATCATTCCATTGATCACCTTCATTGTTATTCTTTATTTCAAATCTCTCCATCTCTTGATTTTTGTCCATGTTTCGTAGATAAACCTGTAAAAAATAGGTTTTAGCTAATTTTTATCTTATTAACATTTAGTTAACGAATTAATATCTCATAGAAAGTTTTACTTTAATTGGTTAAAACAATTTTTTTATTAACTAAAATGATAAAACTTGTAAAATTATGTTCTCACTCTATTTTAATATATGATAATGATGAAATCTTTAACATTCTTTAGTGGGATTTCTTCATTCTAAAAATATATTTTTGGTTCCACGACAACCATGCAATTGAATTCATATAAATTGGTGAATTTAACATTAAAGATCATCATTCTTTCTTTTCTTATTACTTTAATCTAACATTTGTTTAAGTGAACTTTTTTATACTTTTTTCTTTTTTATATTGTTCATGACTAATGTTGTTAGGAGGGTTTTCTTATGATAGAGTTTTATATTGTGGTAGTTATAAAAAACTTGAAATTAGTATTAACTCAGAATGATTAAACAAGTAAATGTAACTTTCTTACATATATGAATATAATTTTATTACTAATCTCTTTATCTCTTATAACTCATAAATGAATCACATTGATTATAAAAGATTAAGAAAGTTTGAAAATAATATTTCTTATGATTGGTTTTTTTTTTCAATATCCATTGATTTAAAAGTAATTCTTCATTTGCAGAAAATTTTTCAGTATATTTTTCTAATCGAATTGATACTCAAATAAATGTAAAACATTAATCCAACACCCAATCCAAGAATATTTTTTTTAATGATGGGATGAATTTGTTAAAACCTAATTGTATATATTTCCTAATTTAATATTTATCATTGAAAGAATAATAATAATTTGTTTTAAGTTTTGATACTTGTCAAGTTCATATATACTAGACAAAGAAATAATATTGTTTAAGATGTACAATATATATATATATATATATATATATATATATATATATATATATCTAAGCATAACTACTGAGTGATTCTTATTGATAATTTAAGAGAGAAATATAGAACCATCCATATAAATTATATTTAAGCAGATAAATAAGTAACTAAACATTCTAATATATGTTTTTTTCTCAATTTAATTTTAATTTATTCAAAAATAATATAATTTATTATGTTGATTAACATTAAACACCATTTAAAAGCTTACCATATATAATAAGTCGACACTTTTCCAACTCGTATTTGCTCATCCTTTATATTTGGAGATATGATGACTAATAAGAAAAAGGTTGAAAAACCATATATTATTGACATGATCAACTTATAAAATACTTATAAATGGTAATCTACCAATTGACTCCTTTTAACTGAAATAAATATTTAAAAAATTGAAAGAAGATATTGAATAAATGCAACATATTAAACCTAAAAATAAGATCTAAAAAAAAAAGCAATTGAACCTAATTTACGCAAGAATGTTGTCATCAGAAAAATATTTTCTCCAAGAAAACTGCAACGATAATGTTAAAAAAAACAAAAACATTAATTTATAAAATGTGCCAAAACACAAGTGGCCATGTTGAATTTACTATTTCGGAATGCGATTCCTGCGTCCCAGCCATCCCGTCTTTCTTGATTGGCATCCATAAACAAGAGAAGAAGGAAGATTCATGGCCATGTAGTTGAACACAGTTGTTCATCCTGTAATCTTTCAAGATGGGACGAATCAGCCTTCTGCTTGCAGATTTCGTTCTGTCTTTCATGTGGGTATGCTCCGGTGTTCTTGTTCGCGTCATCGTTTTCCAACATCTTGGCTTCGGTCACTCACCCCTTGGTGAGGTTATCAAAACCACCTTCTCCGTCGCCAACATGTTCTTCTTCGCCTTCCTTGTCAAGATTACGCGTGGCGGCGCCTACAACCCCCTCACCGTTTTGGCTGATTCTATCTCTGGGAATTTCAACTACTTCCTCTACTGCGTTGGCGCTAGAATCCCCGCACAGGTTCTGCTTTTCTTCTGTTATGAACAAATGAATACACTTTTCGTTTTGGGTCTTTCTTTTTCTTTTTCTTTTTGATCTTGCGCTACCCCGGTTTTTTTAATTAAATGGCTTGGATTGAAGATGCGAAGAAAATTGGTGGAAATGGAACTTTATTTGTGGGTCTGTCAGAAATTTTCGTTGTGACGAATTAGCATTGGGACGTATGTGAAAGTTGACCTTTTTTGCCCTCTTTTGACTGAGATTGACTAGGGTTGAATGTCATACTATTGCTGGTTAATCGTGTTCGATTTTGCTCTTGGTGACTTGATTGAAAAGTTCAGAAGTATAGTTGGGTTAGATGAACATTTTTTAGCATTTTTGGTTTAGGGTTTGCTTGCACCGGTAATCATCAACTTAATCACGTGATGGGTGGAACATTTTAGATATTATTCGGATATCTTGATATTCTCAATGTGCAGAAGATGGCTTAACTACATTATGGATAGTCAGTTAAGATTTTGAAGCCGCCATAGGATTCCTTTGGAATTTGCTCTGAAGATTCAAAAGTCGTGCTTTTCTCATGTTTGGACCGCAAAACACTTTTCTTGTTGTGTTGATTAATGACATACTGACCTTGATTCATTGCCAAACTATTTTCATAAGTTATTCGTTGTATTGTCATTGATGCATTCACGTTTGAAGTAGGTAGAATTCAAAATTTAGATTCATGTTTATACCTAAACTCCAACATTGTAGATTGTAGAATTACCTTGTGGGAATACCTTCCGGTCCATGGATCCTTAATTTCATGAAATCAATCACGTATCTGATTCTTGTTGGCTATGCTAGAAAGCAACTTAGTTAATCACTTTCCCGCTGTTGCTTGTTTTCTGTTATACATCTCAACCATAGCCGTGATTGTCTCAAAACTCATCTTATGTTGAAGATTATCATTGAAATGTGCATGTTTTTCAATCTCTCCAGGTGGTTGGAAGTATTGTTGGCGTTAAATTTCTTATTGATACCATTCCTGAAGTGGGACAGGGACCACGTTTGAACGTTGACATTCATCAGGGTGCACTCACCGAAGGATTACTAACCTTTGCAATTGTAACCATTTCACTTGGACTTGCCACAAAAATTCGTGAAAATTTCTTCATGAAGACTTGGATTTCCAGCCTCTCCAAATTAACACTTCATATTCTTGGTTCTGACCTGACTGGTGGTTGTATGAACCCTGCATCAGTAAGTACTGCTTTATCCGAATTTTCTTTCATCAGAAAACTTTGGTTCTTGTGAACCATAGAAGAAACCTTTGTTGTTTTCTTGCTAAGTAACCTTGGTTTGACTTGTTCAGGTGATGGGATGGGCTTATGCTCGTGGGGATCACATAACAAAGGAGCACTTCTTTGTATACTGGCTTGCTCCCATAGAGGCAACTATTTTAGCAGTGTGGACATTCAAATTGCTGGTGCAGCCTGCAAAAGAAGATAACACAGCCTCAAAACGTAAATCTGATTGAAGAAACTTCATTTTGTGCCAAATGTCTTTCCACTTGCTTTCAATTTTTGTTTTTACAGTTTGTGGGATGAATGTATGGCAAGCCAAGAACATGTACAGGTTACTAGATATAATAATGGATCAGATGTTTTGTCAACTTTTGTATTGTGTAATACTCCATGCTCTTCCAATTGTCTAATTCCATTTTTGCACGCGTGCATGACTCATTCATTCTACTTTCCTTCTCTGTCTTATTAACCACAATAAACTTTTCTGTCGGATACATGAACAAAGATGAAATGGCAAGGAAACTCACGAATGAACGGTGTTTTTTTGACGCCCAATACTTTTGTTGGGTGTAATGGAAGGGCTTTGACGCCCAATACAGATAAGTGAGATGTGAAATTGACGTCGGTCGGTACCTAACGACCAATGTCTTTCTCGTAGAACAAACAGTATTTCGCCCAGTGGATATTATTTTGGTTGTCCATTGGAAAGAAGTTGACATCATGTAGTGCACATGCTGACGTCAATATACTCATATGGACGTTGTTTAGTGTATAGACCGACGTTAAGTTCAATATTTTTTTTAAATTAATTTATTTTTCATAATTTTACCACACTTGAAAATTAGAAAACCAGTTTTCATATATATATATATATATATATATATATATATATATATATATATATATATATATATATATATATTCAAAATTCGTATATTCACAGTTCAAACTATATCAAACCTAAACACTAAAACTATCAATATCAAAACAACAACTTAAAGTCAAGTAAATTATTCTATAGTCTAATTCCATCTTTCATTAAGATATCTTGTCCATTCCTGTCTTAGCTTTCTTATTGTGGCTTTTGTCAATGAAGATGAACTATTGAACCACTGTAAAATCAAGTAAATTTTTCTATTATTTTCATTCTAATGTGTAAAATTCATTGAGATTTGTAAGATTTCAAATGAAAATTATTACTTCAGTCCAATCTTCTTTGATTTCTTCTCTGATGATTGTCTTCATCCATGACATGATGTAATACCCACATGCGAATATATCTTCTTGTTACACTAAACATGAAAAACAGTCAAATATGATGGTTTAAATTTAACTAGGAAATTTTTTAAGTTAAAGATGAATAGATTCCAACCTTAGAATAGACTATTTCAAATTGTTGTGCTCTTGGCTTACTCACAACTCTAAACAACTTTGAAACATTAGAAACATAAGTTAATATAATAACATAATGAATTGAAATGAAAGAATGTAATACTTACGTTTGTAACAAGGATTTCTAATGCAATACTTACATTTGAAACATTAGAAACATAAGTTAATATATTAATATCATCTATACGAAGGTGATGAAATCTTACTGAGAGAAAAGTCTTCAGAAAACTCAAACCATGGTTCACAATATGTTTAATGGTAAAACAATTTTGATAAATATATATCACTCCCATTGCATAGTTTGATCTAATACAATCCAAATGTTTAACTTATTTGGATAATTCATTTTTTAAGTGTTGCTCAAGTTGTTTTTTACAATCAGATTTCAGAGCAAATTGATTCATTCTATGAAAAACAACTTGAGCAAACATAAAAAAATTATCCAAATATACAAAGGACGTCAAACTTGGGCATTAGCTGACGTCCAAATATATATGACGTCGAATTGTCATTAAATCCGATGTAAAGAAAACTATTTTTACAAAACATAGGTTCAAAAATGAACACAAAACCAAAAGAAATACATTATAACAAAAAATAGGCAAAAAATGAAAATGAAACCAGCAAAAGAACCACAGGTAATGTAAAATGGAGTAAGATTTTGAAATCCATATCTGTTAACTTTTTGGTCTGGGTTTCTATCATACCTTCAAGTTTGACAATAATATTTCATAATGACGCTGAATCAAAGACAAATAAATGTCTTGCTTTCGTGAACTTGAAGGAGTTGATAGAAACCCAAAGACAAAAAGTTATCAAAATGAATTTGATTAAGAAAGTTCTGTAGGGGAGCAAAAGTTTGGTGAATGGAGGTGTAGGGTTTTCAAAGGATCCAAAACTCTATTTAAAGTGAAATTGTAGAGAAACAAATGACTGTTTAGTATTCCTTTATTTTGGATTGGACATCCATTGTTTCCTAAGCAGACATTATATATTTGTTCAGGTTAAAGTTTAATGTCGAAATTGTTTATGGTTGGACGTCATTTAGTTTTAGACGTCAAATTTTACTTCTAAATGACATCTAACAATTGAATTTATTTACAATAATGTCATTGGTCATTGTTAACGTTAGAAGTTCTATGATTGGATATTGACGTGTGACGTTATACGTTATTTTTGTACTAGTGAATTGAGTTATTAAGTGTAAATTTGTAAATTTTTCATGTTAATTATTTTATATAAAAATAATTTCATGAGTCTCCATTTTAACATGTTGTAAAATGACAAACTCAACAAATATTATTTATTTGAAAAATTAGGTAGATAGTGAGCTAATCTAACTCATCACAAATTCAAATTGGATGAATGAATTTTTTAACAAACTGAATTGAAAATTGGTCTATATCAAAATTTTAATTTTTTTTAACTCAATTCGATTTCCATACGAAGCAAATTAAGTTACAAGTTTTAACTCATTTTAAGAGCACTATAGTTTGCTAAAGACAAAAATGAGTAATGAAACCGTTGGCTGCTTCTCCCGTCCCATAATCCATCTTCTTTATAAATGAATATTGAGGCATGTTTTTCTGATTGGCTTTTACTTCAATCTAAAAGATCCAACCTTACATTAAATACCTCAATTATAGAAGTACAAACTGTTACACTTCGTGCAGAGCAGATTCCGAGCATTTCATATAACTTGTTCCAAAGTACATTAGAATATTTATGTGGTGTTGTGTGTATTTAATGTTATCCGTATAAAGATCATAAATGCTCGATTCCTCCGTATAAAGAAAATGTTTCACACTCACAATTAAATCTCACCTATGCAAATGAACCTCAATAGTTGTTTTGATACGCCAACAAGATCATGAATCTCATGGGTAAAAAAATAATAGGTGTTCACATGTGGTGTGTCGGTTAATCGAAAACATAACTATATGTCTTCTCATATCATATTATAAACAACTTATTTTAATTAAAAATAATAATAAATAATTATGAAAAGCTTATCAGAAATGAAGTTTTTTCAATACTCAAAATCTTGATCTTAACAATTTAATCTTTGCCCTTTTTAGAGTGTCTTTGTCATTATATTTGCTATTTGATCTTCATAAATACTATAATCATCATTGAAACTATCATGATCGTCTTCATCTTCATAATTGTTATCCTCGTCATTTTCTTATCAATTGCTGACATCTCCATCATTTTCATTATCATCTTATTCTTGATGTTCTTGTTCAAAAACATGAGCTCGTGAAGTTCAACTTCTTGTTTCATTGTTTATTTTTCCTAAAAGGTGACAAAATTGCCAGAGTGGGTATCCTTCAAACATCTAACTCTCCTTTCCTTATCCTTTGATTTTCTAACTCTTTTTTTATCAACAATAAAAATATATTAAATAAAGCACTTGGATACTTCAACCCATACACATAAAACAAGGACACAAAAATTAAAAAATAAACATCAGATTTACAACATGTAGAAGTTATATCAAGGACACGAAACCTTCCAGACACATATAGCAGGACAAAATAAATTAACTTATACAAGCAGCATGCACACTAAAAAATAATTTTGTTCAACCCAAGAAAGTTCTTTTGTTGCAAATCATTAAGGAACTTATTCTCTTATTCTCTTTGAATTCCTTCTTGAGTTTCTCGTTCACTATCTTTATAGATTTTATTTCATGACTTATACCATAGATCATGACCTTCTATATAGTAACGATTTTTATGAACAAATTACCATGTAAAGTTGCTTGTATGATAATAAGTGTTTTTCTTTCTTTTATCATTTCATCATTGTGACTTTTGAGTCAGACTACTATTAAAGTTTTAGATAATAGAAAAGAAAATAATTATATTTTAAGAACCTATCATTACTCATTATAAGTGTTATTTATGTTAACAAAAATTGTTTTTAACTAATATCTAACGAACTAAGTGACTAATATAAGATCAATACACAAAATTATAATATATCTTACTTTTAGTGTGTTGTTATATTGGAATCACTCAAATGAGAATGAAGATAACGTATGAGTTATTAGGACAAAATAGAGACATTGAATCATAAGTAGGTAGTTACAAATGATGTTTCGAGAGATTTATAATGTTTTGATGACAAAGAAATATAATATAAAGAGAGAAAAATAGAAAGATGATATGACTCAAACTAAATATAGTAATTGTTACATAGTAATTGTTATTGTTCAATGTTAACAATAAATATTATAAACAAAACTTTTGGAGGAATAAATTCATTGTCTTTAAAAACTTATCTGAAGTATGTTGCATAAATTTTCTAAGATGTCACAAAAACTTCATGAAAATATTTGAGGAGATCAAAACTAGCAAGAAACTCTAAAAAGAGTAAAAATAATAAACCTAAGATGTTATAAGAAAGAAAAAAGAGAAGGAAGAAATAAGAGAATAAGGAATGAGAGAAAGTGTGTGTTTGTGAACCAACCCAAAGCCTATGATATGTGGGATCCTGCATAAAGCTGTAAAACCGATTTCAACAAAGAGAAAGGAACGTTGGGAGCAATCGTACCTTGACTTGCGAAAGAACCTTGCGGTTTTGATGAAAACCGTTCATAAGGAATCAAATCCCAAGCCTTGCGGAGAAGCAATGTTCACTAAGTAGCGTTCATCTCAACACTTTCGGAAGCAAGTTTTTTGCAATTATAAGGCACAATTTTACAACAATCTCCCATATATTGCAAAAGATGAGAAAGAAAGAAAAAGAAATATCATAGGTTTCATAAGATGTAATGCATAAGAAATGGTATAACAAGCTATATGAACCAATCCTAGATCGAGAAACTTAACACATACAATGAAGTTGGTGTAGCAAGCTATATGAACTAAGGACACTTGACGTGTGTTAGAGGTTTATCAATCATTATGAAAAAAGATTATTTGATTCATAGATATCATACTCAAGGCCAGAGTCTTTCTAGATGTGAGCTTGAGAAGAACTTTTTCTTTTCCCAAAATAGAAGTTGTTTTGGAATCACCGAGGTAAACATGTTCTTCTCCATCCCCTACATTGGTGTAGAAGGTAAAAGAACTTCTATTTGCACATATATGTTGGGTAGCAACAAAGTCTACCACCCACTTGCTCACATTGATAATCAAATTTACTTGTGAAATGATTGCAACAATAATATCATATCCTTCAACTATATTTTTCTAGAAGGATTGTCGTTTCTTACTTTACGCCTCCACTGTGGTACATGATGGCCCGACTTTTTACACACGAAGAAATTTCCTTTCTTCTTAAAGGTGGGGTTAGAACTATTGGAACATGATTCTTGAAAATTATTTATCCTAATTTTATGATCATATTTGTACTTAATTGCTTCTTAGCAAGGCTTGAGATTTGATTCCTGTGAATGGTTTTCATTAAACCCGTAAGGTTGTTCTACAAGTCAAGGCAAGATTGCTTCCAACATTCCTTTTTTTTTTGTTGAAATCATTTTTGATCAGTAGCATTATGCTAAGATTCTTCTGCAAATCATGAGTTTTGAGCTAGTTCGTGAACTCTATAAGTAGAATATGGTGCATTCTCCAAAATACACTCTTTTTTCTCATTCTCTTATTCTCTTATTTTCTTCCTTCTCTCTTTTCTTTCTTATAACATCTTGGGTTTATTATTTTTACTCTTGTTAGAGTTTCTTGCCAATTATGATATCCTCAAGTATTTTTAAAAAATTCTTGTTATATCATGAGGAACTTGTGTAACACACAGTGGATAAGTCCTTAAGGATCGTGGATCTACAGATCTCGAGAAATTTTGTTTGTAATATTTATTGTCAGCATTGGACAACATATATACATTTTTTACTTTAATTTGACATATTTTTCCTTTTTTCTAAATTTATAGAATTTTAGTTTTTTTATAATTATTTTACTTTTATACTATATATCAAATAAATATAAAAGTCTTTTATTTTATATTACTCACAAAATAAAAAACCGTACTTCAAGCTCATCCTAGCTTTAAACTAAGTAAAAGTCTTATTTAGCCTTTGTTTAATTCACCTAATTTATTGTTACTATTAAAGTGGGAGAGAGTGAATGCATAAAAAAAGAAGAAAATTATTGAAAGTTGGTGGGATTAGTATTTCTATGCACAAACCATGAGAAATGCATAGAAAAACCAACAAAATACATGCCAGTTTTCTCGCTTTTGTCTTTACTCTTGGACAGGTCACGGACCATTATAATGTTGTCTTTTGACTTTCTGGAAGATTCTTCTTATTTTAAATTTTTATTCTAAAGAGTAAAAGATCTCAGTCACTATTTCACTCTCACAATTAATTAAGTCATGTCTCCACAAAGGTTTATAAAAGTACTATATGTCATCTTTATAGTTTTATTTTTAACTTTATTTTTAAGTAAATTTTAAGATTAAAAGAACCAAACCAAATCCCATCAAGTGTTTTTTCTTTTTTTTTTTCTCATTTCATATTAAAATGTTTGAATCAACTTTTAAATAAAAGTTGTAATAATTTTGATATTAATTAAAAAAAAATCTTATCTTAAATTTCACTTTGAATCTTAAAAAATTCACATTGAAACTAAGAAAAGTTGGGCCAAACCTCTTGAACTATATTACATTAGAAGATTTCTTCTAGCACCCAATTATTTGAATATACACCGACGTCGTCTTCTGCCATCGCAGCGCGGTGCATTCCCAGTCTCACAACGACCTGACAGAGCATAAACGTTTGAAAACGGTGATCTCAAACTAAGAATATGTGAACATAATAGAGTGGTTTTTTGTAAACCATATTGTAGGTAACGACATGCTTGTTACCTTTTTTTATAACAAAAATAGCATTGCGGAGGTAGAGAAAAAGATGGCGAAGCTGCAAGGTACATATCCAACATCCTTAAAAGTTAAACAAAACAAAATAAAAGAGAAGACTTGTTGGGGTCTCCATTTTGTTATTTTACATAAAAGAGAGGAAACGATGAAGAGATGAATGAAGGCAGGGGATAGAAACAAAGGAAATGGGTTTATATGTACTCAACACTTCTAACGTTCCATGGAAATCCAAAAGACTCCTCCGAACAAAAAATGACATGTTAATATATTTTGTTGGTTAAATATGTGTTTTGGTCCTCATCTAATTCTCAATTGGGTTCTCATATTTCTTTTTGTCCCAATTAAGTCCAAATCTTTGTTAAATTAAAGCAATTAAACCCTCTCTGTTAATTCGTTAATTTTAAACTTAGACCTGTATTACGTGGATGCAGACATTAATAGGTTATTTATATTCATTCAATTACGTGAAAATTTATAAATGTTATATGATGTGTATTATCTTATATTATTTAATTGTAAAAAGTGTTATTTCCTTCCTTCTTCCTTTCATTCATTAATCCCGTCAAATTCCCACAACTACCGCCACTATCGCTATTCGCCGCCGGAGGTAGTCGAGGTGCAGGAATCCAATCTGAAAAAAAGAAAATGCAGTGGGACCCACAACCAAGAAGAGGCGTCAAAATTGAGTGCCTCTTCCTTCAATGTTATAACTTCAACTTTCCTTTATAATCACAAATTTCCCAAAATGATTCCCACATAGTTTGGCATAGATGGCAGCCAACCCAACATCCAATATTCCGATTCCCCATTTTCAAATTATCAAAGCAGAACCTTATTCTTCGTAAGAGGACACCCATGAATCCAAACACCATTAATCACACGAAAAGCAAGAAGCCATAAAATCAAAGACATCACATAAACGAACAAAAGCAAATTCCCACAACGAGAATCACTCCAAAGAACAGAAGAACATGCCAAGAAAGAAAATTTAGAAGAGGCAGTGACAGTGGATAGAGAGAAGCACCTGAAGAGGAGGGTTAAGGGAGACGGTGAGGGAACATTGTGAGTGAAGATCATAGAGAAAGGAAGCAGAAGGTAGAGAAGTAGAAGAATAAGAGGATGGCAGAAGAGAGAAACAAGTGATGAAGAGAAGAAGAAGTGAAGTGGCCATTGAAAGTTGAAGAAGCTAAGAAGGGTGCGTTAGGAGGACCCTGGTGGCCATTAAATTTGATACACACTGTCACGTCAACTTAAATAAATTACAACTCAACATTTATAAACAGGGTTAGATTAAAATTAAGGAAGAGGGTTTAATTGCTTCAATTTAACAAGTATTTGGATTTAATTGGAACAAAAAAAAAATATGAGGACCCAGTTGAGAATTAGGTACAAATATAAGGACTAAAAGACATATTTAACCCATATTTTTTTTATAATATTTTAATGGCTTAATCCCTCTCTTCGTCCTCGTATTTGTGTGAAAATCTCAGTTTGGTCCGGCTTAATCCCTCTTTTGGTTCTTGTATTTGTGTGAAAATCTCAGTTCGGTGCTCAAGTTTTGAACGGTCTCAATTAGATCATATTTTTTTGTAAAAATGCATACATTTTACTCTGTCCGTTAGATAGCAATATTATATTATGTGAAATTTTTTTAATTGGAAATGTTAAGGGATTGGAATTCCTCCATCGTCTTCATCACCCTCCACTGTCAATTTCGAATTGAGATTTCAGTCTAGGGATTCATCAATCGTCTTCAACCCACCCTTTCTTCATTCCACCCTAGACTGGAATCCCAATTCGAAATTGACGGTGGGTGATGAAGACGATGGAGGAATCCCAATCCCTTAACATTTCCAATTAAATTTTTTTTACGTAATATAATATTGCTACGTCAGCGTTTTAAGTTTGCACCACGTCAGCTTAATTTAACGCCGCCTAAGAGAGCATTTAACGGACAGGGTAAAATGTGTGCATTTTTAAAAAAAAAATGATCCAATTGAGGACATTCAAAACTTGAGGACCGAACTCATATTTTCACACAAATATGAGGACCAAGAGAGGGATTAAACTATTTTAATATAATACACATATTATTTTTTAAATTTTTTAATTGAATTTAAAAATATATCAATAGAATAAAAAATGAATAATAAATTAGTAAAAAATTATACGTATATATTGTAAAATATTAATCACTTAGGTGATAAACATGTTGGTTACTCCGTACCTAACTAAATACTAATAATAACATCAATACTAATAATAAAATCCTAAGATATTGAAAATTAAATAACAAAAAAAAAAACTAAATTAAAATAAAACATTTAACAAAATTAAGGAGATTAATGAATTTTGAAAATCGTTAAATCTTTAATTGGATTTCAAAACCTGCGAGCTCTTAACTAAATAAAAATTGGTTAAAAGAATTTAACGAATTTCGAAAATCATTAAAACTTTAACCAATTTTCAAAATTCGGTTAAGAGTTCGACTTTTAAAAATCATTTAATATTTTAATGGTTGTAGAAATTTGTTAAACTCAAAATTAATTTTCAAAATCTGATTTAAAACTTTAACTAATTTTCGAAATTAAAAAAACTCGCAACCGGTTAAGAATTTAACTATTTTTGAAATCCATTGATTTCTTAACCAGTTTTTGAAAATTTGCAAGGTCTTAACAGAATTTCTAAAATCAATTAAGAGTTTTAGGATTTTAAGAATCCATAAGGATTTGTTTTATGTATGTTTCTGAACCTCCCACACACCTAACGAACACAAAGACCACCAATAGAGACCACCATGAGGACCACACCACGAAGGAACAAAAACAGAAGAAGAGAAAATATACCCAAGTGTGTATTCTTTATCTGTATTGTTAAAAAGCGTGTCTTTATATACAAAGTAAAGTAAACACACTGATAGAAGTAAAATGAATGCAAAATCATCGTGAACTATTCATGAATCTCATGCACCAATACTTCAAAAGATAGATCTTAAACTACTTGGACAACCTTGTTCTTCTTATTGTTGTGAAAGGAATTCAAGTACCTAGTCTTTTATATATTTTTTGAAAAGAAATCAAATAACACCTAAAATGACGGATTATTTAATATTTATATATGGTAATCTTCGCCTTCTCTCTATAAACTCCTCATAATACAATGCAGAAGAAACTAAATTGTGAAATATTACAGGAGATGACTTTTCTTTAAATGACAATGGAATTTGCTAGCTTATCTCTTTGTGTACAATGAATAGAAGTTGTATTTTTCAATGAAGATGAACAAATATAAGAGTTAAACATTATTTTTATTTACATTCTGATCTCTAACTAATAAGAAATCGATTTTGGTGTTTTTTTAAACATTATTGGCGGCCAATGTTTTGAGAACAATATAGAACCGTTTTTTCTGGTTTTTTGAATATCGCTTGTTGCTAGTTGCTGATACCTTTATCACATTCTGCATTTTATTGAAGAAATCACTCATGCAACAACTATGTAAATATTTTCTACACACTTATCCAATCATAAATTTTCATATATTGTAACCCTATTCATTTTTTCCTATAGCTACCTGAAAATCGTACTGAAAACAATGTCTTATTAGTTGACAGTAAAAAAAAGTTACACAATGACAATGAACATCTATTATTAAACTGTAGAGAAACTTTACTGAATTCAAGAGAAATATCATCAATACTTGATGTTAAGACAAGAGCATCCAATTGGAATGCAAGAGTGAGGAAAATATCGTTTCCTGATAAGTACCTCATAAGGCTAAGATTTCTAATGAACTTGTATAAAACCAAAATGGAGAAAAAAAAATGATTAAAACTAAAAAGGACCTCATCATGGTAAACGTTTCCTCACTGTCTTATACAACCATAATTTACTTTGGCAGCAATACTAGTAGCACTGAAGATGAACATTTTGATGAAGATCAGAAGGACATGGATAATTTAATCAAATTATACACAACTTCAGTACACAAGTTGCGGTTCAAACTCTGCCAAATCTACAGACCCTGATTCAATTGGTGGCATTAAATATGCAGCCAAGATTTCAGACACCAAGCCAGCCACCAGTGGAATCCTCTTCAAGTTCTTCACCAACGGTATGTCATCACTCTCACCAATGGCAAGAATCTTCTCGTTTAGCTCCACCATCCTGTCCAACTTCCTCTTGAATTCTGGGTTTTCAACATCAAGAACAGCTGGGAAAATCCGAGCCGTTGTGCGGTTTGTCTGCAAAATCATTTCAGAAATGAAGCTTGAGTAACTGCTTGTAATTTACGAGTTCATCATTTGTTCTTTGTTGATGAACTCTTACTAGTAAGAGTTTTCTTAATGGTAACTCAAGGCTCCATTATTTTCATCTTATCATACCATGTTACTAAATTCATATTGGGACTGAATAGAAACAAATTATCATTGTAACAAAGAATAATGGAAGTTAAAATAAGAACAATAGTGATCTCAACAAGTATGAAGAGAGAAGCTAACCTCAATGATGACATGCATGTCAAACTCTTTTGTGTTAAGTCCAATGCCTTCATAGAAAGCCGTACGTTGGCAATCATTAAGATACATAGTGACATAAACCTGCAAGAAAAAATTGAGATTTAAGTTTTAAGCACAGTTAAGAAGGTAAATGGTCACAATCTTATGAAAAAAAGACATTCAGATGTGATAACAAGTTTCGCTGAGACATGCATTATCATTTAAGGTTTGTAGGATTCTGCATACCAACTTTTCACTTGTAATCTCTATTACATTCTTAAGCTAGCAGCTTGGCACTACATGCTATTGAGTTCATCATAAGAATCTTAAAGGAAGCCATAAGCAAAGGAGAAAAAATACCGAGAGACAGAAGAAGCGAGCCCACAACTTTGCCTTCCAGTCGTTTAGAAATTGTGGCTGTGCCTTCATAAGGGCGGAGAAGAAATCTCCATGTCTGTTCTCATCCTGGCACCAGTTCTCAAAGTACTTGAAAATGGGATAACATTGATACTCGGGGTTGGCCTTGAGATGTCTGTATATGGTTATGTATCTCCAGTACCCAATTTTCTCTGACAAGTATGTAGCATAGAAGATAAATTTGGGTTTGAAAAACGTGTATTTTCTAGCTTTGGTCAAGAAACCCAAGTCCAGAGCCAAATTGAAATCCGATAAACCCTTGTTCAAAAACCTGCCCAGAATCAAAATGAGGTCATGCACAATTACAAACAAGATATCAAATAGAAAATAAAAGGATAGTTAAGAGATGAAGGCCAAAGGTGTGGCCGTACCCAGCATGCCTGGCTTCATCCCTGGACATCAGAGAGAAAATCTCAGCCACCACAGGGTTGGTTTTCTGTAACATCAATATCCCAAATAATAAATCAGTCCAAGAATGAGACACAAAAATTGCATAAAGCACAACATTGTCCGAGATAGTTCACTGTAAAAACATGGACTGTAGCAGAACTACATTAATAGAACAAAAATTGTCTCAATGAAAAGAACAAAATTTGTCTCAATGACAATCTATATTTTTCAATATCAACCAAAAACAAACTTGCTAATGCATTGACAAGATAAAGTGGTAGATTTTATTATAAAGTGGTAGACTTTTTCTCTCTCTCTGACAGTGTCTTTAATTAAACTGTAGTTTAGTTTTTCCTTTGAAAGTCGAATGATACCTTGAGCCTCCTTCCAAGCTCTTTGTAGAGAAGGAAGCCAGAGAATTCAGCAGTGCAGGACCTCTCAAGGAACTCCACGAAGATCTGTCTGAGGGAGCCTTCAATTTTGTCAGCGGCTTCCTTGAACTCCTTGTTCCTGACAAAGTGGGTCTGGTTGTAGTCAGTCTTGAACTCCTGAAGCAAGGCGACAAACTCCTCCTGGTTGAGGTTCTTGTTGATCTCAGTGTTGAAAAGGGTCTCCATCTCATCGAAGTCGGTGGTGTAGAACCTTGGGGTCAGAAGGCTCTCCTTGATGCCCTTCTTGCTTGCCTTTGCGGAGGTGGATGGTGGTGGGGTGGCAGTGGCAGACATTCTTATGGTGCTGAATTTGGAGTATGAACCCATTCTGGGGCTGCCAAATTTGGGACTCACATTGGAAATTGGTTTCACAAGAGCCATCTCTGCAGCCATGTTTGGTTTGTTGAGGATGCTTCAAAGGTTTGTGTTTGAGGTTAAGGACCAAGGAATGGGAAGCATGAAGGACAAGAACCGAGGAAGTTATAACTTGGATTGGGTGTGATAGAATCTCATCCAATGAAATCTTTGAAAGTTAATTGAAACTTGACACGTGGCAGGTGGTGTAAGCTTCTTCTTGCTTTATGATTGGTTGTGATGATTACATGTAGATCACAGCCTGTGGCTTTCTTCTCTTACTATTGGATACTTCTTTGCCTTGTTCAGATTATTACAGTTATTATTAAATAAGTGAAAAAAGGAGTTATATTTACACATACATTTAACACAGACAAGTACACAGAAAAAGAGAGAAAAGAGAGTATTGCAACATAAAAACAGAAAAAAAATAAAATTGACAGTGCTCTCTGAAAAGTGTTATGTGAATAATATAACTCTTTATAAAATAAATGCTTTAGATTATGCTTGTTGATTTTTTATTTTAATTTTTGTCCAAGAAATTGTGCTACGTTGCAATAAAAATGTCTTGCATCTGATTAATCTGTAACACTCAGATTTTTTATTCTATGGACGCAAAAACAGAACCAATAGCAGTCATTGAGGGACAGAGCCTACAAACATGAATAAAGACCACACAAAACCCGGCCAATGGAACAAAAATACAAATGTAAAACAAAAGCTCGACCACAGAAATTCCTTTGTTTTTTTTTTTCTTTGTATTTTCATTTTATTTAACATTAAAAATTGAAAGAAACTCTTGAATATCTTCGTTTTGGGTAAAAATAGTATATACAACTTTGGGATAATATAACAGATTTTTAGATATGATAGTCTCTTTTTTTTTTAATTGTCAGGGCCACATTTTAAAATAAAATGTTTGAGAAAGCAAAGGGTAACCACACCAATACATGCTTTCCCATGTTATACTTCCATTCAAAATTTTACACAAACATTCCCTTTATTTTATAAAGGTTGTATTTAAGTACCTAATAATAGAGATTACTGTAATGGGGTAAACTTAAAATGTAGATAGAGTTTTAGAAAATCTAGAAAAAGAAAATACTCTGAGCAAAATAGCAGTACACTTTTACTTACTTCTAACTCTCCATCTTCTATAAAAGAGGGGTAACTACTCTAACATTAGCTAAAATTTATAAAAAATCATAAATTAATTTATTAAATAATTGATATTCCTAAAAGTATTCAAAAGAGTTTGATAATTAATTTCATAAAAAAATAAGTTTACTAAGCCAAAAATAATTATTTTGTGAGTTTAATAAAATAAGATGATATAATTATTAGTGTAATTATTCTTTATGAAGTGAGCTGAGTTGAGTGAAACTGAACTGTCTTTTCCCTTTTCTGATCCTAGATTTAATGTTAATTAAGTTGGAAGTTCCCTCAAAAAAAGTTTTTGGATGACATCATTTTAATTTTGTTAATTCAATGGCATTGAAACCTATCTAGCGATGACCTAAGGAGAGAAAAACATAATTGTTACAAAATGAAATTAGTGCACTACTTACAGAAAATCTAAATTTCTAGAGTAAATAAAAAATCATCCGATCTAGAGATCTTGACAGAGGATTGAGTGGAAGAGATAGGCAGACCAGAAGCACCTATCATAAACTTAGCCAGACAATCTTTCTGCATTATTTTGAATGCAAGTGGCATTTACAGCTTACAACAAATACTTGCCACACTTTTATGCTAAAATGAGAGAGAAGTGCAAGCTCAATCTCTCCATTTCCAGAATGAATAGCATCAATGAACTTGCATGAGTCAGCATATTGAAAATTCTTACAAAACCACAAATTGCTGCAAGTGTGGATGGAAGGAACCAAACCATCCTCAGTGTTTACTTCAAGGGACACAAGCAATCAGAGGACCGGCAGCAAACCTGAAACAAAGGCCAGTCAAGGAAGGAAATGTCTTAATAGTGAAACTAAAATCACTTTCTCTTTTTGTACAAAACCACAGTATCCTTCATTAGAGACAATCCTGTTTGAATCAGGTAAGAACATTACAGACAGCATAATCCCCACCCCTCCTCAAAGTATTATTCAGCACAGTTGCATGCTCAGGACTCAAACTTGAAATCATTGGTTAAATTGGAACAACTCCACAGGAATTACTTCATAAGAAATACATTTTAACTGAATTTAAGTATGGTTTTAGGACCATCTTACTTAATCTCATGTCAGAATATACACTTTTGAAAAGGATCAAGCTTAAGGAACTTCTCATCCATGAGCATCCCAAAATTTTCCAGAAAAAACAAGGATGAAGAGTGAGAAGACAACCTCTATGCATAAAAACTAAAAGCTGGCATTGTGGCTTAATGTGGGTGATTCCTGCTATTAGTTTCCTTATTTTTGTAGGTTCCATCAGAAGTAGTGTGTCTTTGAGCAGACTCTCTGGCTCTTCCTCCAGCATGGGAGCTTTGCACATACTCTTCCATTTCATCTTCACTTATGCTTTGGAAATTCAAAACCGTTGCATTGGATGTTCGTGACGAGCCTTTTGCATCATCCTCGATGCTGTAGAACGGATCGAAAGACCGCTGCCCCTCATCTGCAAACTTCATGTCATCATCAAAATTATCAAAATCAAAATTTCGCAGAAGTTCAGGAATAGGTAAACGACCATCTTCTGCACGCATAGATCCCATTTCAAGGTCAATTTTCTCCTTTGGGGTCAAAATTCCATCCGCATTGTTTGGAGTCAGCGATCCCACCATCATGTGTTCATCCTCCACAACAAATGCTCGGAAGTTATTCTTCGAACGAGGAATGCTGGAACAAAGTGTTTCATTTATATTTCTGCATGATCCCCTATTGAATGGGTTGCCTTTTTTGTCATACTGATATCGGAAGTTCTCATAAGTTGTCTGCAAGACAACAAAATCAACAAATTATATGTAAAGGTTATGAACAACGATTTAAAAAGAGAAAAGAAAGTTTAACACACAAGATAAAAATCATTGATTATCAGAAGTTAAAAAGGAATCAAATCTACTTCTATTAGAAAGAGAGATCAAACTATTTATAATGTTTGATCAACAAGCAATTCACCAATTGTACAACAGCTACCCACTAAAACAGTAGTTAAAACCAGAAGCAGAAAGCAAAAAGCTTTATCATTTATCCTTTACAATCTTTAACCAATAAACAACAATCTAAATCTAAGCAAACAATGGATCAAAATAGTGGCCATATGGACAAGTCCCAGTAAGCTGCTTATTAAACTCAATTCGAATCAGCAGAGTCACTTCCAAATAGAAAGAAAAAGAAGCTATCTTGAAAATCAAAATATAAGTAAATTATTTGAGTACCCTGAAAATCAATGTATATTCACTGAAAGAAAACAAAGTTATATTAATGGCCAAACTCAACACGATGAAAACGATAAACCTGAGCAGAACCTCAAGCCTGAATGAACATGACATTAGAAAAAATAGTATGAGATTGGAGACCGACATTTTTTTTTACCTACCTTCTCTGCAACAGAGAAAACAAAAATAAGTTCATCAAGTTGCCAAGAAATGACATCTTGAATTGCTACACAATCTGTTATTTAATTTGATTTAAGCCAATCTTACTGGTGCAAACTATTAGTATGATTTATTAAGCTACCGTAGATGTCAACTAAATATCCCAATATCATCAATGATACTTCATCATGCATACATAGCTAGCACAACGTCCAAAATATAATTGTTTCTATGAATAACGGAAAAATAAAGTCAAACTTTATAAATATATAGCAGCTTTTTAGCTAACTACATATTTCAAACTCAGCTACAATACCTAGTGTTCTGTTATTGTCTCACCTTTTCTCCATTTGCCATCCTCTTAGAAAATGAAAGCATAAAACTTTGGTCATTTCAGTCATTATTAAATTTATTTCACCCTTTCTCATTCATATTCATCTTATTCATATCTAGTAAACTTGCAGTTTGTTGTACCAAAACCAGTGTGCCACTTAAGCATTAATTAAAATTCCTAAACTTTAGTTTCTTTTTGGTAACAAACAATTTCTCTTCAATAAATCCAGCTAAATTATATGTTCCTGTTAGTAGTGATTTGATGCTAAAAAAATTAGCAACCACTGAATAAGAAATGGTTAAGAACTGTTTCATATTTTTGCGAAGTAAAATAATCACCTGGTTTGTACAAATGAGATAGAAATGGAAAGTTGTGAGGCCACCAACAAACCAAACAGCTATAAAGCAGTATATCATCAGAAAATCTGCTAAATAATCATGTGATATTGTCCTCCAAACATTTTGCTGGAAAACACTGATACAAGTGAACACGAAGACGTATAGGCACAAAATGGTTGATGTCAAAATGAACATGAAGAAGTATCGATAGTTACGCTGCAATTATGTCAGAGAACTGTTAGTTCAAGAACTGAAATGAAGTAGACATCTGGGCAGTATCAAAAAAAGAAAAGAAAAACATGTTTCTGTTTCTAACAAATGAAGCCATGTTTCTGTTTCTACATTGGTATTACTCTGAGGAATTGAATTTCTCAGCTTTTGAGGAAATGTTATTGATCAAGAAAACTATAACCACATGCTAGTAGCTTGTATAAGAAATTAGTAGTTTTTAATGAAAAGATTTTAAGAAGATCACGGCAACATTAGACGATAAATATAAATTAAATTATTTCCCACTGGACACTCTATGTTTAAGTAATGTGTCAAATAATCAAGATAATATTGCAAAACTAGCTTTCAGCTTTATATTAACTTATATTTGAGTAATATGCCACTTAGTTTAAGGTGTTCATCACTTTAATCAGAGAAACTTTCAAAAAGGAACAGCAAACAGCCTAGAGGTCTTCATGTTTTTTCTAGCAGAATAAGACAATAACATAATGAAAATATTCAAATTCATTTGTGCGGTTGAAGTGTCAACTGATTAGATCTATCTTTGGAGTGTTTAGAAAAGATTATGACATTACAGAACATAGATGTCATGGCAATTGTAGACACATACTAACGTCACTCACTTATTGTAGTCATCAAATAGATCAAAAGATAAGTATTGTCTACTTTAAAGTTTATTCAATAATTCTTTTGAACTAATACCCCAATAGCATAAAAGAAATTTGGATAAAAATATGTAACAATATCTCATTGAAAATTTGAAACTTCACTTGTTACAGTATAGTGGACTTACTGTTCCAATGCACTGACCAACCCAGGGACAGTGATGATCAAATCTCTCGACACAATTGTTGCATATAGAACAATGAGAAGTACGAGGAGGGCGATAAAGCAAGCACGTATCACAGAACTTTACTTTCACTATGTGTCCATTAACAATAACATCTTTAGTTCGAGGTAGTTTCAGATGAGGGGTTGTGCCATTAATCCATTCCATGGAAGGGGTAGGTATATCATATGTATCGTCAAATTCAGGAGGTCTTGAATTTCTAGGGACAATTCCAGGATCTCTCCCAGAAGTCACGAGGAGGAAAATTAAATCCTGCAGGAGTTATCAGACATATCAGCTTTTATATTCAAGATCAGAAAGGAATGCTGATCATATAAGCTACGATGAAAGAAGGAAGCAAGGATAAACCAATCATGAGTATTAAAATGAAGTGATACCAGTATCTTGAGCTGGTCTTGTACTATAATAGTGTGTTGTTTTCTACACAACTTCTGACACATTAATATTAGTCAGAATGTTCTTTCCTCTCTTTTATGTTTTATATATATTACTTCTTTCCTCGTAATCTCAAAATGACTGATAAAGAGTTTGATCTGTTTCCCCTACTCTCCTCCATTATCAAATATTAGTTTCAATATCAAAGGGCTCTTGTTTGAGAAGGTATGTTGGGGATATGAAATATTATTTGGCTCTTACCAAATTGCTTCAGCTTTTAGAAAACTTGGTCTTTCATAATTCACAAAACTATTTGACGTTGGGGAAAAAGCTATATATTTTGTTAAAACTAAAGACTTAGAAGTATATTCCTTTTGCCCTTACATTAAAGTTTAGAAAATAAGTGAATCCTTAAATATCATGTCTTGCTTACGTATTAGATAACCCCATGTGTATAAACTATGCATGTTAAAAAATTGGATTATGATTCTGTAGCTGAAAAGAGACAATACACAAGGGAAAATGGTAGAAAGATGCATAAGATGACAACTAGTTTATGTAAACTCTTCAGGAATTAAATGCCAACGGTATTTACCAAAACAGTGAGAACTGCGCCCACAATCACGACAGGAAACCAAAATTCATGAGAAAGCTCATCATTCTTCTTGATTTGAAAATATAATTTTAAACAAAATGCAATCGCAGGTGCAGCGATTAGGAATGTCGTAAGAAACAGGGAAGCTACATCTGGACCAAATATCACCCTCCCACCACAGAAAAACTTCTGAAAAAATTCAAACAAAGAAGAATTAGTACAGTATAACATGCTTGTTATTGCTGTAAGATATCCAATCACACCTACATAATATTCTATTACTTTTCAACCCAAAAACAAGGTAAAAACTTCCACATGGTAAACATATAGAAGCTAAAAAATCCACAGCCCTGTCAAATTCATCTATTGAAATGAAATTTTGACCAAAAGAAAAGTGTTCCCATTGAAGTGGCACCGATACATAATAGCTTAAAATCATCGAAACATCATCTATTCACATTTGCCGATTAAAAAAGCAAATAAATAAAAAACATCATGGATTCACATTTACATAAAAATGATCACACAAGATTAATCTCCGGTTTGCAAGCGTTAATTTTTTCCCCAAATATACCATCAACCCTCTAAAGCGATCAAGCAAGCATTGATACAATTGAAATTGTCGATCAAAAGCAACATTCATCATGTTGGAAGAAACATTCCACAACTGAAAAGATATTGAATCGTGACCCAACAAGCAATCTATTCATAAAAAAAATAAAAAAATAAAAAAGACATAATTGAAGCATAGACAAACAAGTACAACAATTCAAACAAAGATTGAATTGTGACCAAACACAATCTGTTCATGATAAAAATTGAGTTGTGAGACATGAAAACCAATTCAAAACAAAAGTTGAGATGTAATCTCACGTTTCCTCCCCTCCAAACTTGATAGACCCTCTTTTGTTGCTGACCCACATTGCTAGGAGAACCCCCCATTTCTGGATTTCTGTTTCCAGACATGGCAGCAGCACCTCGTGTGTCACCAAAACTGGACTCTTTCCTTGTCAAAACCCATAAACCCAATTCAAGTCCCGACCCAGAAACAAAAATCCTCTTAAAAATCCAAAATGTTCTGGCTTTCCTTATGAGCCTCCTTCTACAGTGGAAAGGGACAATGCAGATGAAAGAGAGAAAAGGAGATGAGAGAAGAAGAGAAACAGATAGAAAAAGAGAGAGAGAAAGAGAAAAGAAAGAGGTGTTTGGAATGGCAGCAATTGAGAATCAAGCTGTGACGCCAAATCCAAACGAGAAAATTTGTGGGGTTGAAGGGATCATTGGAAGATGACATTCTCCATGATCCTTTTCTAATCAATCCCTCCCTCAAAGTTTCTGAGCTTTTCTTAATATTATTTTCTTCTCTTTCTCTCTCCCTCTCTTCTCTAAGTTTTTTATGTTTTCTCTTCTCTCTCTTTCTCCCTTTCTCCTTCGAATCCAAAGTGCTGACAGCTTCGGGGGTGTTCTCGGACGGATTTCCCAATTCTTCGCGGCTTTTACGCGCGTAATGTTTCTTTTTCTGTTACATTACAACACTACAACCTTTCCTTTTCCGTTGCTCACAACATTCATAAATGCTGTCATACCAATGTGTTTTTTCCTTTTTGGTTTCCAAAATACATCATCACCAATCATGAATATCGATTACATAACACTCATAAATATTTATTTATAGTTTATCATTAAATCTTCCTAACAAACAACCTTCTTCTGAAAATATTATGTTGTCTCTGTGTATTATTTTTCTCATAAGTATAAATATAAAATAAAAACTTACACGATGAATAATAAAAAACATAATTACTTTTAAGAAATGAAAAAAATGTTGAAAAGCAAAAGGCCAACTCACGGTACTGAAAAAACAAGTCACATGTAAGAGAAATTTTTTCAGAAAATTTAATTTCAGAGTTGATTAAATTTAACAGTAAAGACATTTTTAGCTAGTTGTAGAATATACATTAAGGGAGTAAACTAATTACAATGATTGCCCCCAAAATCTTACAAAATATTTCCAACCTCTCAACAACAAATATAAGATGTAATGAGTACGTGAATTTTTACAAAAATCAGAAAAAAAAAAATGAAAACCGAATCTGAAGCAATTCTTTCATACATTCTTGTCGGAATTGGATAGGATGGAGATAGGTTTAATTGCGAAAATTTAGTTAATTCAGTTTAAAATCATAGATTAAACTTGATATAACCCTTCGAACCAACTTGTTGATTTTTTTTTTAATTTAAAAATGTATAATGTAATTATTAATGCTATATTGTAGTTCAATATTAAATGATTGACTTATATTTACTTAATTTCGAACTATAATTTGCAAATTATTATTGTGAGAAAAAGTTTTTATGTTCTATTTGTATTCATGTATCTAACATTATTATTGCATGTACTATAAAAGGTCAAAATGTTTCAATGACTCATATCTAAACACCAATACATGTTGAAAAAAGAAGGTATTGGTTTGTCCCTTTGTGTGTCTAAAATAATGTATAATTAACTAACCCTAATAGTTACTCCATCCAGCAATTGATCTACTAATAGAAAGATGTGAAACCAGCTGTATTTAATTCACCAAAAATAAAAAAAAAAATATTTGTATGAAAAAATATATAACACTAGTGACTAATTTGTTTTAAAGAAACATAAATGTTATCATGGATGTTGGTAACCAAATTGCAATAAAATAAGTGGAGATGATGCATATAATATAGATATGAACACATTGATAATGGTGGGTGCCATGAATGTCGAAATTACCAAGATAATAAAAAAAACATTTTCTTGGAGATAAGGAGTGTGTATAGAATATGCTTTATAAATCAAATCACAACATTGTAGACAGACAGATACCATGCCAATTGAATGGTGGAGCCATATATTATATTATTTATCTAACTTTATAATATATATATATATATATATATATATATATATATATATATATATATATATATATATATATATATATATATATATATATATATATATATATATATATATATAAGTGTCTCTATGTGTATGATGCTTTGAAGGTGAAATTTGACACAACGTGACATCCAATATGAAACCAACTAAAAAGGCTTGCTTGGTTAAGATTCAACTTCAATTTACAACTCACAAATATGAATATATTAATGGAGTTTTCTTTTTCTTTTGTCTTTTTTTGGTGAATGTTGTTATGGATTAAAAAAAGTGGCTATTAAGGTCAAATTTAAAATAATGGTGATTGTTCCTAGGATTCGATGACATGCATGCTGGCACATTTTAATATCTAATTGAAGGGTGCATTAATAGAATATAGGAAAAAAATTGAAGAAAAAAAGGCTTGCAAAAGATTAAAGAAATGGCAAGCAATTGTAACAAAAACATTAAGATGTTTATCATATATATATATATATTATTTCAATGATTATTTCCCTTACCTTAAAAGTAGAAATGTATATAATACTACTATATACAGTGTATTTATTATATTTTATGTCTATTGATATGTCAAACGTAAAAAAAAAATTGTTTGACTTTTATTGATGTAAATTTGTTTAAAAAAGTACAACGCCCTTTCTTTCTCATGTTTCTTTTTATGCCTTGTTGTCAACTTTAATGACGAAAAAGAGGTTTTTTTTGCAAGTTGGAGTTTTAATTGGTGATCAAAATTATATTTTTTTACATTTTTTTGTGTGTGTATTGCTTGTATAACATTTTTGCAAAAAAAGATTTATTTTTAGGAGTCTCAACAAATTGTTCAGTGATTCATTTGTTTTTAAGAAACATAAATAATGTCATCATGTATCTTGTAACCACATTATAATAAAATAAGTGGAGATGATGCATATAATATAGATATGACCAAATTGATAATGGTAGGTGTCATTAATGTCGAAATTATCAAGATAAAAAAAAAATTTCTTGGAGATGAATGAAGCATAGGAAAAACTCAACTAGATTTCAAAAACCTTTTACAAATACGAACACTTTAAGTTTTTAACAAAGTTTAGAAAAACATACATAAAAGGTAAATAAAAAAGCTTGTTTTTATACTCGTTCACTCAAATTGAGTTATGTCTAGTTCTCTCTTAAGTATTCTTAAGAGATTTCATTAATATTTTCAAAGATTACAACGAGTTTCACCACTCTTAGTTTACAACTATCCAATCTAAATATATGAGTTTACCCACTCTTAATTCAACACTAGTTTTCTTGACTAGACTGTTTAGCTCAATGAACTAAACAACTAAGTGTTTTTATTCTTTTCAGAATTTGCAAAGATAATAAAAGTGTTTTAGAAAAACAAGTACATACCAAAGCTCTCAAGGAGAGTATGTTTTCAATACAATGAAATATGAAGACTTGTAAAAAAATTTCTTAAACAAAGAATGTGTTAAATGATGGAAGCTTTAGAGAGAGAATAACAACATAAGAGTTAATGATCACTTCTTGTATTTTTCTCTTCATTGAGTCCTCTTTATATATCTTTCTTCGATAAAGGTCTATTACTCAAAGAAAGTTGACTTTAAGGAAAGCATGTATCCTTCAAGTACAAAGTCAAATGTTGGGTAACACCAGAACAACAATGCATTTTGTAGAAGTGGCGTGTATGACTTTCTCAAAGCCAAAAGTATTAAGGAAACATTCTAAGAATATCTTCCTATCTCTTAATGTTTTTATGATCTTGTACATACTTTTGAATAAAGCTTGGTATTGTCATGATCTACACAAATAAAAAGAAGGAAAGTACCACATACAAATCATACATGCATTTAATGTTATAAATGTTTTAAAGCATTTAGGCATATTTTAGTGTACTAATCGTTTAACAAACAAGTATGTTCTTTTGAGTAGCATAGTGGTTACAAGATGCAGTGTTTAATGAAAGCTTGTCTTTAAACAATTTGAAATGTTAAATGTACTTTCATTAGATATTGTTTGAATTTTATAAAATATTTTTCAGACATAGACGATTTGCTCACATTGTTGAACACTTCTTTTATCAAACATATTCTTTAAATGGTTTAAACTATAAACACTATTTCATTAAAGTTCGTTTGTTAAACTTTAAAACAAGAGTTGTTAAACAGTCTTGTATTTTTAAACGATTTTTGTCTTAACAATGAAGATTGTGTATAGAATAAGCTTTATAAATCAAATCACAACATTCTAGAGAAACATATACCATGCTAATTGAATGGTGGCACTAAGAAATTTGATAGTTATGGTGGTTAAAATTATAAATTTTAGTGGTTAAAAACAATCTTAAACTTTTCAACGGTTAATATAATTATGAAAATTACATTTGTAAAAAGCAGGTTGTAATAGAAATATTTTAACTGTCAGTATTTTTTCTAAAATGAAAAAAGAGAGTCTAGCAATTAAAAACCACTACAAAATATATAAATTAATCAAAAGTCGAACTAACAAAAATAAGAAATGAAATAGGTCATCAAATAGCAAATATTTTTACATGTTTTACATTACATTTAGAGAAATTAAATTAAGATTGAAAAAGTTAACTAGATTGAAAAACTTAAAGAAAAAGTATAAATGGTAATGTGAATGTTGGCCTCGAATAAAAATCTTACATGAATATATACTATAAAATAGGAGTAAAACCAAACAATATCCTTCAATCCAGTCTCCTGGTTCTGATAAATTAAGCAGATCCTGTCCATGAACTCCAAGATTTGCATTAGGTTGTATTACATAAAACCAAATAAGTCAAATGCGAAGATCATACTAGCAATAATAATATTATTCATTCAAGTACTGCTTAAATACCCTAAAAGACATTCTAGCATCATATCATAGGCCACAAAGAAACTCATCCAAACGTTTAGAGTGAATGATCTACATCCTCTTTTATACTTCTTTTTTTCATTTGCTTCTTTTTATTATTTTTTATTTATTTATTCTTTATTTAGTTTTTACTTTTAATTTTTTATTTTCTTTGTTTTTATTTCTATTATTAATATTTTTTGATTGCTTTTTTCTTTGAAAAATATTTTATCCCATCCTTTCCTGTTTATATATATTTTGAGTTTTTTTTTTCAAATAAATTTTATTTACCAGGATAAAATTAAATATTGACAATTGTTCCTCTGTATTTAGATTAAAATTGGTGTTTTCATATTATCAAAATAAAAAATAAATAAAAATAAAAATATTAATTTTTTCCGGATTCAGAAAAGAAATAAAGAAAATAGAAAAGGAAAAAAAATCACTAATTCAAAACAAATACTATGACCAATCTCATAAAGAAGGTCCCGTTTTAAAAACAAAGAAAGCCTCGACCATTCGGGTCTTATCCAAAAACAAAATAAATATCAATGTTCATTCTCATGGAGAAGGTCCTCGAGCAAAACAAGATCGTTTAGATTTTGCAAAAAAAAAAAATCTCATCAATAAATCCAGCTAATTTATATGTTCCTATATATTAGTGATTTGATGCTAAATAAATTAGCAATCACCGAATAAGAAATGGTTTAGAACTGTTTCATATTTTTGTGAAGTAAAATAATTACTTGGTTTCATATTTTAGGGATAAGGGTAGACTTGTCCATTTGGTTCATTACGTGGTTTGATTTTAATTTACATGGACTAAAATAAAAAATAAAAAACTAAAAAAACTTTTCATTGAAAAACAGAACTAAAATATCCACAAAAGTCATGGAATAAGGATCAATCCATGAACATTCTTTTAAAAAAACATATTCATTTTGAATAAAAAAATGTAATTATAAAATAAATAAATATTATATTAAATTATATACTATATTTTTTAATAACATAATAATAAGTATGATAAGAAAATATTGATTTAAATATAATAAAATTACAACATATAATTTAATAAAATATATAATTTTATCTGTATACATAAATGATATTGAGCAAAACTATTGCTCCATCCAATTCGACTCCACTTATAACTGCAGCGACAAGAGGACACACGGAAGTGGTGAATGATCTGCTGTCGAAGGATTGTAGCTTGTTGGAGATTGCTAGATCCAATGGCTGTCGAAGAGTTTGATTGGATTCATCTTCAGCTTCACCCTGTGATTTGTGGAGTTGCCATGGGAATGCTCCATCATGCGGAAAAAGAAAGAAAGAGATTGTTAAGGAAAAAAATGGAAATATAAGTAAATTAGAAAGAGATAATGCGGAAAAACAAAGAGAGAGATTGTTGAGGAGAAAAATGGAAATACTGAATAAGTGAATTAGAAAGAAATAAGGAAAAGATGTATGATATTTTTGAAATAAAAAAAATAGTAAAGAACTGTAAGAGGACTGGGGTGGTGAAAGGAAAAATATCCCACTTCTAAATAGGGGCCAATATCTCTTAAATTTTTTTTAAAAATTTAAATAATATATAATATATATTGAAAATTTTCAATTTTTTAAATTATATATTATATATTGGGAATTGAAGAAAATAAAATTAGGTATAATTTTATTTCTTTTATAAAGCACAATGTTTAATGTTAATAAATAAAAAACATAAAATCAAATATAATAATGAATAAAAATATTATTTAAGACATTTTTTTATATTTTATTTCACATTGTCTTTTGTTATTGTCTTTTGAGTTTCTCACATAGTATACTCCTCTCTTACTCTCACCTGTTTTTTTTTTCTCAAGAAAAAAAAGGAAGTTAGACAGAAACTTATTATCTTTGCTTTCATTTATCATATGTTATCTTTCATTCTCGAAGAAAAAAAGTTATTCTCTTTTATCTCAACTGATCATGAAATATTAGTTTAATAATTGACATTATATTTTTTTTTATCTCATGAACTTTTTGTATATTATTTTTTATGAATATAGAAAAAAAAAGTATTATGTGTTTTTTTATAATCCGTTTTTAATTGTGACTTGATTATTATATATTTTTCTTTTAGTAATTACGTTTTTAAATTTTTTATTAGATTATGATAAATTACTTTTTAATCTTAAACATTTGTTTTAAAGAAAAACAAGTATATTTATGAAGAATAAAAGAATTATTTTATTTTATTTAAGTGGTGAAATTGAAAACAAAATAAATTCAACTTCTTTACATATTTTGAAGCATGATATTATTGAGGAGCCCTTTCATAAGGTTAAAGAAAATACAAGTGAAGACTTTCATGGTAATTCTTTGAAATGTCATTCAAGAAAATATCCCCAAAAAATATCCAATGAGTCAAAGAGATAAAGTTAGAAGAGCTTATTTAAAATGGGGTCAATATCAAATATGACTTGAAAGCTATCCTCTTTCTAAGGAGAAAGGAGATTTCAATCTAATTGGTTTAAAAAATTTCCTTCTTGCCTAGAGTATTGCCTTACTAACTATGCAACTTATGTTTACCATGCTATTTATTTAGTTCAAAGTAGTTGGTTGTCCTAGGTCATATGTGTTTACTAAATAAGGTTTTAGATAATGAAAAAAGGTTAATACAAGAAAAATAATGTGCATTTCTCAATCACATTGGAGATAGTCCTTCCTAATCGCATAACAATGAAATGAAAGCTTCTGAATACTTGTTGAATCAATCTATGCACATTAATAACATTATAAATGTTCAAAGTTTAGAGCAAGTTTGCCAAAATGTTTATGACTTAAAACCACTATCGATACACTTTGTTAACTAGTATTTCAAGCTTATGCATTTAGAGGCCATGAGGAAACACCATAGTCTAAGTAAAAGAGGTAAATTTCTTGAGATGATTAAACTTCTAGCATCATATAATGATGAAATGGCACAAGTTGTGGTTGAAAATGCTCCATATATTAAAAAGTATATTTCACATCATATTTAGAAAAAAAATCTTACACATTTTTTTCTAGAAAAGTAAAAAGTCACTTTCAGGAAGAAATTACAGATTCTAAATTTTGCATAATTATTGATGAAACACGTGATGAATCTAAAAAAAAAAAGAGAAAATGAATATTGTCTTTTGAGATTTTTGTAGATAAAGTTGACAATAGAAAAGAACGATTTTGATATTGTGCATGTTAAAGATACATCAATCATCACTCTAAAAAGGAATTAAATGTTGTTCTCTCTAAGCATAATTTTGATGTTTCTAATATCTGAGGTCAAGCATATGATGGTGCTATTAATATGAAGGGAGAATATAATGGATTACAAGCATTATTTCTTAATGACAATCCTTATGCTTATTATGTGCATTATTTTGCCCATAGAGTACAACTTGCTTGGGTGGTTCCTTCAAGGGAGGTTTGGAGCTCACATTTTTATTCCTTTGTAATGTGATGAAGCTATATAATGCATCTTGCTGGCTCTTCAAAAAATTATTGTTGATGGATCAACTTATTCTTAAATGGGTGATGATGATCCTACATTTAATACGTTCTCTTCATTTGAGTTCATATTGATTTTACACTTGTTAAAAGTGATTACTTATTGTCTTTGTTAAGCTTTGTAGAATCAGTCTGAGGATATATTGATTGTTGCATTTAATATGTTCTCTTCCTTTGAGTTTATATTGATTTTACAGTTAATGAAAATGATTACTTATTTTGTCTTTGTTAAGAAAGAGTGGTTGGTAAAACTTACTGAAAGGTCTGCAATTGTTTTGCGAACATGGCATTGATATTTTTGAATTTAATTCTACTTATGTTGTATGTTATGGCCATTCTCGACATCAAAAGGATCATGTCACTATGAATCATCATTTTAGTGTGAATATATTTTTTGTTGTAGTGGATAAAAAATTACAAGAATTAAATAAATAATGAAAGATGAATTTCTTATCAATAAAATTATTTATATTGAAAAAAAAATAGCTAAAAGTTTTAGTTATAATTCAATTATTGATGAATACAATAATCTCAAATGAAAAACAATTTTTTAAGATATGCTTGATTTCATTTTGTAGTTATAATTATATTAAATTATATATTAATTTTTACTGTATTAATAACAATTATTAAATATATAAATTTCAAGTGTGTCAAAAAACATTAAAAAGTATGATAATATATAAAGGTGAAAGATTTATTAACCTATTACCTTAAGGTTTTGGATAAAGAGTTCAATTCCTTATGTGGTTGGACTCATATCTTATTAGTGTTTGTATCTACTAGATGAACCTCCTCCTCAGTAGATCCAATAGGTACTTCCGCTAGAGGAGGAGTGTACCTATGTGGAAGGGACTCACCACCCTCCTTCCTCTTCCTCTTCAGTTCATCATATGTCTGGTTTGTACAAACAAGGTAGTAATGGAAAATTGAGAAGGTACTGAGAAACCAACCAAATATAAAGCAGTATACAATCAAAAAATCTGCTAAATAATCATGTAAGATTGTCCTCCAAACATTTTGCCGGGAAACACTGATACAAGTGAACACAAAGACGTATTGGCACAAAATGCTTGATGTCGAAATGAACATGACGAAGTATCGATAGTTACGCTGCAATTATGTCAGAAAGCTATTAGTTCAAGAACTGAAATGAAGTAGACATCTGGGTAATATAAACAAAAACATGTTTCTGTCTCTAACAAATAAAGCCAAGGAAGATGGTCTCCAAAAAGAAGACGGGTCTTCATGTTTTTCTCGCAGAATGAGAAAATAACATAATGAACATATTCACACTCATTTGTGCAGTTTAAGTGTCAATTGATTAGATCTATCTTTGGAGGGTTTAGAAAAGATTGCAACCTTACAGAACATAGATGTCATGGCAATTGTAGACACATACTAACATCACTAACTTCACTCACTTGTGTTGTAGTCATCAAGTAGATCAGAAGATAAGTATTGCCTACTCTAAAGTTTATTCAATAATTCTTTTGAACTGATATCCCAGTAGCATAAAAGAAATTTGGATAAAAATATGCAACAATATCTCATTGAAAGTTTGAAACTTCACTTGTTATAGTATAGTGGACTTACTCTTCCAATGCACCGGCCAACGCACCCACAGTGATGATCATATCCCTCGATACAATCGTTGCATATAGAACAATGAGTAGTACCAGGAGGGCTATAAAGCAAGCACGTATCACAAAACTCTACTTTCTCTATGTGCCCATTAACAACAACATCTTTTGTTGGAGCTGGTTTCAGATGAGGGATTGTCAGATTAATCGATTCGATGGAAGAGGTTGGTATATCAAATGTATTGTCAAATTCAAGAGGTCTTGAATTTCTAATTCCAGGATCTCTCACATGAGTTATGAAGAGGAAAATTAAATCCTGCATGAGTTGTCGGACAACTATGCATATTAAAAAGCTGTATTACCATTCTATAGCTGAAAAAAGACAATACACAAGAGAAAAAAATGGTAGAAAGATGCATAAGATAAGATGACAACTAGTTTATGTAAACTCTCTGGGAATTGCTAATGGTATTTACCAAAACAGTGAGAACTGCACCCACAATCACTACAGGAAACCAAAATTCATGAGAAAGCTCATCATTCTTCTTGATTTGAAAATATAATTTTAAACAAAATGCAATTGCAGGTGCAACGATTATGAATGTTGTAGGAAACATGAAAGCTACTTCTGGACCAAATGTCACCCTCCCACCACAGAAAAACTTCTGAAAAATTTGAAACAAAGAAGAATTAGTAAATTATAACATGCTTGTTATTCCTACAAGATATCCAATCACACCTACATAATATTCTATTACTTTTCAACCCAAAATGTCAAGTTAAAAACTTCCAAATGGTAAACATATAGAAGCTTAAAAAATCCACAGCCATGTCAAATTCATCTATTGAAATGAAATTTTTACCAAAAGAAAAGTGTTCCCATTGAAGTGGCACTGGTACACAATAAGTTAAAATCATCAAAACATCATCTATTCACATTTGCCGATTAAAAAATCAAATAAATAAAAAAACATCATGGATACACATTTGCATAAAAATGATTACACAAGCTTAATCCCCGATTTGCAAGCATTAATTTTTGTCCTTAATTTACCATCAACCGTATAAAGCGATCAAACAAGCATCGATTGCTAGGAGAACCCGTTATTTCTGGATTTCTGTTTCCAGCCATGGCAGCAACACCTCGTGTGCAACCAAAACTACACCCTGATGCGTTGATAAAACCCAATTCAAGTCCCGACTCAGAAACAAAAATCCTCTTAAAAATCCAAAATGTTATGGTTTTCCTTACGAGTCTCCTTCTGCAGTGGGAAGGGATAAGGCATATGAAAGAGAGAGAAAAAGAAGAGAGAACAAGAGATAGAGATAGAAAAAGAGAGAGTGTGTGTGAGAAAGAGAGAGTGAGAGAGAGAACAAAGAGATGTTTGGAATGGTAGCAACTGAGAATCAAGCTGTGACACCAAATCCAAACGAGAAAATTTATGGGGTTGAAGGGATCGTTGGAAGATGACAATGTCGATGATCCTTTTCTAATCAATTCCTCCCTCAAAGTTTCTTAGTTTTTCTTTCCTTCTCTTATTTTTTTTTATTCTCTTCTCTCTTCCTTTTCTAGTGTTCTCGACTGATTTCCCAATTCTTCGCGACTTTTACGCGTGGAATGTTTCTTTACAACACTACAACCTTTCCTTTATCGTTTATCATACGTGGTTTTTTCTTTTGTTTCTAAAATACATCACCAATCGTGAAAATTATAGATTAAATAACACCCACAAATATTTATTTATAGCTCATCATTAAATCTTCCAAACAACATTCGTCTTAGACAATTATGTTGTCTCTATATATTTTTCTCATAAGTATAATATGCAATAAAATAAAAACTTACACGATGAATAATAAAAATCATATTCACTTTTAAGAAATGCAAAACATGTCGAAAAGCAAAAGGCCAACTCATGTTACTAAAAGAACAAGTCACACATAAGATAAATTTAATCTAAAATTTTAAGTTTACAGTTTATTAAATTGAATATAATGATTATATGCCAAGATCATGTTGAAAATCTAAGTGTGGATCTAAAGTCCATATTGGATAGAAATGAGAAAGTATGACAATATATAAAGGAAGAGTGGCGTCAATCCCTTATGTAATTGGACTCATATCTTATGGTGTCTGTATCTCTCAGATGAACCTCTTCCTTAATAACATCCTTCTCACTAGATCCAACAGGTACTTCCGCTGGAGGGGAAGTGTACAAATGAGATAACATGTCTGGTTCGTACAAATGAGATAGGAATGGAAAATTGAGAGGACACCAAGAAACCAACCAGCTATAAAGCAGTATACAATCAGAAAATCCGCTAAATAATCATGTGATATTGTCCTCCAAACATTTTGCCGGGAAACACTGATACAAGTGAATACTAAGACGTATAGGCACAAAATGGTTGATGTCAAAATGAACATGACGAAGTATCGATAGTTACGCTGCAATTATGTCAGAAAACCGTTAGTTCAAGAACTGAAATAAAGTAGACATCTGGGCAGTATAAAAAAAGACATGTTTCTGTTTCTAACAAATGAAGCCAAGGAAGAGGGTCACTAAAAAGAAGATGGGTCTTCATGTTTTTATCGTAGAATAAGAAAATAACACAATGAACATATTCACACTCATTTGTGCGGTTTAAGTGTCAATTGATTAGATCTATCTTTGGAGTGTTCAGAAAAAATTGTAACCTTATTGAACATACATGTCATGGCAATTGTAGACACATACTAACATCACTACTTCACTCACTTGTGTTGCAATCATCAAATTGATCAGAAGATAAGTATTGCCTACTCTAAAGTTTATTCAATAATTCTTTTGAACTGATATCCCAGTAGCATAAAAGAAATTTGGATAAAAATATGTAACAATATCTCATTGAAAGTTTGAAACTTCACTTGTAACAGTATAGTGGACTTACTCTTCCAATGCACCGGCCAACGCCCCCACAATGATGATCATATCCCTCGATACAATTGTTGCATATAGTACAATGAGTAGTACTAAGAGGTCTATAAAGCAAGCACGTATCACAAAACTCTACTTTCTCTATGTAACCATTAACAACAACATCTTTTGTTGGAGCTAGTTTCATATGAGGGGCTATGAGATTAATGGATTCCATGGAAGAGGTATGTATATCAAATGTATCGTCAAATTCAAGAGGTCTTGAATTTCTTGGGACAATTCCAGGATCTATCACATTTGTTATGAGGAGGAAAATTAAATCCAGCATCAGTTGTTGGACAACTATGCATATTAAAAAGTTGTATTACCATTCTGTAGCTGAAAAAAGACAACACACAAGAGAAAATGGTAGAAAGATGCATAAGATGACAACTAGTTTATGTAAACTCTCTGGGAATAAAATGCCAATGGTATTTACCAAAACAGTGAGAACTGCACCCACAACCACTACAGGAAACCAAAATTCATGAGAAAAGTCATCATTCTTCTTGATTTGAAGATATACTTTTACACAAAATGCAATTGCAGGTGCAACAATCAGGAATGTTGTAAGAAGCAGGGAAGCAATATCTGGACCAAATATCATCCTCACACCAAATAAAAACTTCTGAAAAAAGTCAAAAAAAGAAGAATTAGTAAGTATAACATGCTTGTTATTGCTGCAAGATATCCAATTATGTACATAATATTCTATTACTTTTCGTTGGGTTTGGGCTCTCAACTATGCCAAAAAGTCAAAAATTCAAAAATTGTGGTCATCACATTTTAAACTCACTTAAGTTAAGTGAAGGGACTACTACAGTGTGTGAGTGTCCTTTGAGTCTCAAAACAGATAGGCATGTAGCTTGTTAGAGAAAATTCTGCATAATTTTTCATTGTGCAGTCTCGATAAAATGAAGATCCGGGATTCATTCACCATTTGATTGGATGTATGAGATTAGAGATATACACTAGTTTGTGCAATTAATTAAGAATTTTTTTGTATCATTGGTTGGTCATAATGAAAATATTTCTTTAGTTTGTATGACTTGTTGTTATTAATTAATTATTGCTCCTCATAGATTCCTGAAAGTTAGAAAAATTTTATCTGATGCATTATGTGATAGTATTGTGTTGTTTTCCCATCACTTTTCTACCAAAAACATCAAGGTAATAACTTTCATACAGTAGACATGTAGAAGCTTAAAAAATCCACAGCCATATCAAATTCATCTATTGAAATGAAATTTTGACCAAAAGAAAAGTGTTCCCGTTGAAGTCCAAACATCATCTATTCACATTTGCCGATTAAAAAAGCAAATAAATAAAAAAACATTATGGATTCATATTTACATAACAATGATTACACAAGATTATTCCCTGATTTGCAAGCATTAATTTTTGTCCTTAATTTACCATCAAACCTCTAAAGCGATCAAGCAAACATCAATACAATTGAAATTCTCGATCAAAAGCAACATTCATCATGTTGGAAGAAACATTCCACAACTAAAAAGATATTGAATCACGACCTAAAAGGCAATCTATTAATAAAAAATGAATAAAACATGATTGAGGCATGGACAAACAAGTACAACAATTCAAACAAAGATTGAATTGTGACCAAAGACAATTCATTCATGATCAAAATCCAGTTGTGAGACGTGAAAACCAATTCAAAACAAAAGTTGAAATATAATCTCACGTTGCCTTTCCTCCAACCTTGATAGACCCTCTTTTGTTGCTGACCCACATTGCTAAGAGAATCCCCCATTTCTAGATTTCTGTTTCCATCCATGGTAGCAACACCTCGTGTGCAACCAAAATTGCACCCTAATGCCTTGATAAAACCCATAAACCCAACTCAAGTCCCGACTCAGAAACAAAAATCCTCTTAAAAATCCAAAATGTTCTAGCTTTCCGTACGAGTCTCCTTCTGCATTGGAAAGGGATAATGCAGATGAAAGAGAGAAAAAGAAAAGAGAGAATAAGAGACAGAGAACAAGAGATAGAGAAAGAATGAGAGAGAGAGAGAGAGAGAGAACAAAGAGATGTTTGGAATGGCAGCAATTGAGAATCAAGCTGTGACACCAAATCCAAATGAGAAAATTTGTCGGGTTGAAGGGATCATTGGAAGATGACAATCTCGATGATCCTTTTCTAGTCAATTCCTCCATCGAAGTTTCTTACCTTTTCTTTCCTTCTCTTATTATTTTCTTCTTTTTCTCTTTCTCTCTTCCTCTTCTGGTGTTCTTTCCCAATTCTTCGCAGCTTTTACGAGTGGAATGTTTCTTTACAACATTACAACCTTTCCTTTTTCGTTTCTCACAACATTCTTAAATTCTATCATATAGGTGGTTAAATTTTTTCTTTTTTGTTTCTAAAATACATCGCCAATCATGGAAATTATAGATTAAATAACACCAATAAATATTTATTTATAGCTCATCATTAAATCTTCCAAACAACCTTCGTCTTAGAAAATTGTTGTCTCTCTGTATTATTTTTATCATAAGTATAATATGCAATAAAATAAAAACTTACACGATGAATAATAAAAATCATATACTTTTAAGAAATGCAAAAAATGTCGAAAAGCAAAAGGCCAAGGTACTGAAAAAACAAGTCACATGTAAGATAAATTTGATCTAAAATTTTAATGATGATTAATGGTGAATATGATGATGTTGATAACTTGAATGTTAATGACGGTTGGAATAGATAAAGAAGCTTCACACCTAAAACACTCTTTGATACTTGTAAAAGCAAGAGAATTTTATGATCTATTAATACAATAGTAATTATGAGAATATTGTTGTACCTCTTCGAAAAATAGCATGTATATTTAGAAGATTTCTAGATCTAGAGACCGGTTATAAAATAAAATATAATAAAAACTTATCATATTATGATAAATCAGCATGATAATAACGATAATATATTATTTAATCAGATTAATGACATATTATGTTGATATATTATATAAAAGGATATTTATGATCTAATCAAACTATCGAAATTTGACCATATGTTATGTTATTATATGGTAACTCTTCCAACAAATATCTCTATGAATATTATTTAATCACTTTAGGTTAACAATGTTGAATAAACCTTGTTAGACCATATTTTTTAACATATTTGTTAGATAGAGTATATATACAAGTCTCTCAAGCTCATAAGCTTGATTAGCAGATGGAGTAAACTTATTACGATTGTAATTGATCTTTTGAGTGAGTTGTAATCAACTTTATGTTGTAGGTGAAATGACAGTTTGATCAAATTTCATGTGGTCATCATTGAGCATGCTGAACTTAGGTTGTCTTTGGCCAAGCAGCACCTATAAAAACTTTGTTTTCTTTTTTTTCTTTTCATACTTTATAAGTTTTATGATTTATGTGAAAAAAAAAATCAAGAAGTTGATCAAGTGAAAAGTGGATAAAAAATTTGGTTAATTTTTTGCTTTTCATACTTTTCATACAGATTTTTTGGTTAATTTCATAGTGGGCGCAAAAATTTGGGAGCATGAAAAGTCTTAACGTACCCGGAGAGAGGTTAAAACTCATAATCATGTCCTCTACGGAACTAAAAGCAAATTCAGAGAATTCTTTTCCAAGATCCAAGGGACTTCCAAGGTTTGGCCAACTCTCTGCATAGCTAAAGATGAGTAAAAGACTTATCACCATTAGGGAGAACCACTCTCCCAGTAGATGACTTTTGCATTCGTCCAACCTCGCAAGGTAGTCTTCTTCAGCCACTTGGAGCGCTACCATGTCGCCTTTAATGCAAAGAGGTGGCAATTGAAAAAAAGGGAATATTACAGGCATTGTGTAAGACCTGGGCAAAAGTTTTCTTTTATGCATTCATACCAACTGCCTAAGCAGATTTGGGAGGATTTATACCAACCCCTTGTTGTAAACACTCCCAAGGAATGGCAAAACCCAAAAACTCTGACGCCGTCCGTATCCTTAAGAACCGAAAAAGGAATGAAGCAAAAAACACAAACAGATAGAGGGCACACCAGAGAATGAAAGCAGTACACTCCACGCCAACCAGCGAACCCTTTCCTTTTTAACAAACACCTAGAGTGCCAGAAAAGGAAGAAGAAAACCATTTAGTCACCACCACCCTGCCGAAGCACCGGGGAAACTAAGAGGAGGCCAAAACCCAAGAAAACCAGAAAACAACTAAAACCAGAAAGTATTTGCAAAAAGAAAGATAACGGACCACTCGCGCTAAGCTCGAAGAGAACCGCTTAGCCAAAACTGAACCTGTGTCACACGAAGCAAAAAAAAGCACAACGACAAAAGAGCAAACACTACTTGTGCACTCATGATTGGTCCGAAACCACTGCAGCAAAACGGATGACGCAAAGAAATGTTATAACATTCTTAGATTTTTTAATTTTTACCAACACCAAATATATGTAGTTATAAATTTTTAATTTTTCTTATAATAAATATATGCGAGTAAATATATTTTTACTCAACTAGTATATATAGGTAAAAGTGTGAGTAGTTATAAATATTGTTTGCTGTTGTGATGGTATTTTATGCTTTTATAAAGATTTATTATTTAATTCAACTATAACATTAAATAGTTAATAAACTTTATTAAAGTTCATTAACAAAGTCAAAAAAATTTCAATACAAATTTATAGTTTACAAAAATCCATTCCGATGCTTTTAACTAAAATATTTAACATTTTAACAAACTCTATAATATATTTATCGTTTTTATTATAAATAATAAAAAACGAACCCTTTTATGTCACATCCCATTTAATACCCTCCTTAGTGGAGTACACATGTCAACCGTCCGTTCTCCCCTGGTGAGTGGGAGACAAAACTCTGTCAAGCTTTTAATTCCCTTCCTTCGTGATCCGTGCAGCAGCAGAGCAGTTAAACCCCTGAAAGTGGAAGTCAGGTGGCATGTTGGGAGTGGACCGGACGTTTTAGTGGAAGCCATGTGGCAGATGGCAAATGGACGACCGTCCGGTTTGGAGGCCATATTTAAGGTAGGATTTCCAAACCCTTGCCACTTTTTCTGCATGCAATCTTCTTCTTCCTCAAACTCAACTTTCTGAAAAACCTCAAATTCTCCTCCTTCTCTCTAAAATCCTAAACCGTTTACTGTTCCGATCACCTTGCTCCTTTCAGATTAAACACTCCTGGTGTCAAGCTCTTTCACTTGCACCGATCGGTTTCCCAAGCGGAGCACTTTGGGACGTTTGGACAACCATAACGTAGAACTTTAGAAGCTTAGCTGGAATAGAGGTAAGGGAAGCTTATAAAGTTTAATTTTGATTTTCTGTATGTTTTGAATGTGTGTTTGATTTAATGCATGTTAGATATCTAATGTATGTTGTTTGATTTATTATGAATGGAATATGATATGTTGTAGTATGAATTGTATGATAAGTATAAACTTAGAGAAAATGTGAATCTGAGACCGAAGGTCATTAGGACCGTTCGGTTTTCCCCTAAAACCATCGTTTTTGTACCATTGTATCGAAACCTAAATGACTTGCTTATTCAGTCGTAATAATCTATCCATTACAGAACGCTCGGTCTTATACTGAGTGTTCGGCTTTAACGTATTCGGTCATAGACTGATTACTTAGTCTCATGTTAACTATGTTTATTATAGTAGCGTTCGTTCACTCTGAACGTTCGTTTTATATTGATACTGTTTATTGAAAGTACTCGATCATAAATCGAGTGCTCGTTCTGTGAAGTACTCGGTCATAAACTGAGTACTCGGTTTCATATTAATTGTCTTTATTGTACCTGAAGTGCTTAGTCATACACTAAGTATTCAACCTCATATTAATTATTTGGAACGTTCAGTCACACACTGAGCGTTCGGTTATACGAGTGTTCGGTATTAGACTGACACTTAATTTATGAAACATTCAGTTTTGTATTACTATTATTACTCACTTTAAGAACGTTCGGTCAGACACCAACGTTCGGTCATATAAGTGGTCAGTATTAGATTGACACTTAACTTATGAAGTGTTCGGTTTCCCATTGTTATTATTATTCATCCAGACGACGTCCGGTCATGTAAAGCACTCGGTCATAGATCTAGTGCTCGATCTTATGAAATGTTTAGTCAGAAACTATTCGGTATTGAGTATCTGGTATTCTTCTCAACACCCTAACAACTTGGAAGTAATAACGAACGTTGAATTTGATTAAGTAAGAGAATTCCACTGCCGGAATGTCTCATGAACTCAGCAATGATTGGTAAAGTATGAATGTGGGAATGACTCAGGTGTTGTCCATGATCCTGATATTCCGTGAGGGCGCTTCCTCAAGTAGAGGGAGGCCACTCATGCGTGGGAATGGCAGGAGGTCCGCGATTATATGAGTAAATAACCGTTTGAGGACTAACCTCGGGTGGCAGCTGGGAAAACAGTTACTACACCACACCGGGTGCTAGGGACGACCGAGCTACATGTTTATACAGTCCGGACAGTGGCTTGTGGTCGGTCATGAGTTTAGGAATTGTATGTCGCATGAATGATTGGGTTGTATTGTATATTTACTTGTATGATGAATTGATAAATTAAATTTACATAAGCTTACCCTTATCTGTTTTGCTTTGTATATGTTGTCGTTCGGTATCCGACCGTTCGGCTATTCTCTTCATTGCAATGATCATCCTTTTGGATGTGAGCAGAGGATACCTTGGAAGCTGTTTTGGAAGAAACTCTGGAGGACGCTGTGCAGGCCGAGGAACCCGTGGAGGCAGTGCCCGAACGTTATGCAGGACCGTCCGGTCCTTAGTATAGTCGTTTTCCTTTTCTTGTATTTTGTTAAACGTTCAGTATAAGAATCTTTTAATTTTGGCCTTTCGGTCAATGTATTGTATTCTAGACCGTTCGATCTATTTTGTAAACATTGTATATATTTCCCATCGTTCAGTTTTAAATTTCCAGTATATTTCATGCTGTACTGCTTATTCACTACTGTTCTCCTTTATTATTCTTGTTAACTGCTAAAAATAAAGTATGACTTTGGTTATATTTATTGGGATGTTACATTTTAAAAATCCAAATTACCATTTAGAATTTAAAAAATTAATAATGTACCGAAATGAAAAAAAAGCAAAACAAAAAAAAAGAACTAACAACAACGTTTATATTTTATATAAAAAGAAAATAGTTAACGTTGATTTCCCATGTTCGATAAAAAAGAAATGGGTAAGTTAATTAATTTTACTTATATAATGTCTGAAATTTAATTTTTATTTTACAAATGTCTAATAAATAAATAATTTAAGTAGCGATAATATTTAAAAAGACTATATAATTCAATGGATAAGCGTTTTTTCACTCCAAGATTGGGAGTTTTTTTTATTTTTATTTTTGTTAATAGACCAATATTGCATCTACTTGCATAAAAAATGGGTGAACATTTTATTAATAAATTTCACAATAAATTAAGAGTATAAAGATAACTCTTCATTAATACATATGAAAGTGGTCCATATATTTGTTATATTTTGAAAAAGAAAAAAAGTTCATTTATTTCTTACATAAAGAATTATATAATATGTGAACTTTTATCTCTACAGAATCTGTCATTATTGCTTCAAGTAGACAAAGAAAATATGCATATAATATTTTATAGTTACAAAAATACAATTTGCATAGATATTACAATAAAAAGACATTAACCTTATTTCTTCTAGTATGTGTTAGTAACAAATTTGAAATTCAAAAATAAAAGTTTTACCAAAGGAAAGTGCTAATAACACATTCTTGTTATTAATAAATATATTAAAATTTACAAAACAGGCATACGCAATTTTTTGTAATTTGTAATAAAATTCAACTAATATAGAAGGAAAATAAATAAAAAATTAAAGGTATTTTTCTTTTAACAATTCTAAATTGTTCTAATATTCTAATAATTGTATTTACTTTTTATTTATTTATTTTTATAATTAAGTGAAAGGATATAATATTACTCTTATTCCATGCTATAACAAAAGAATTGGAATTGCAGACAAAATCTAGCATCCTAACTAACTTTAAGAAAGGGAATAAAATTGTTCATCATTGATTAATCTAACTCCTTCATTCATTTATAGATCCTGCATTCATATGTGAACATGTCAGTCTTTGTAACTAGTCACTTTTTATTTCTCTCTCTCAGCATTGAAAATATCTAAGTTTCCATTGAGACATGTCATTTGTTTCATTCACTTAGAATTTCCATTATAAATCAAGCCACTTGTACCCTTTTGCATGTTTCTTCATTCATCAGAAAATCAACATTCCCTCTCAGAATATGCAAAAAGAATCTGCATCAACGACAGTTATTTTAAATCATTCAAGTGACTAACAAGTTCTGCAACTCTCTTGCAAGTTCTTGATCATTGACTGTTTAGGGTAAAAGTAATAATATATTTTAAATGGTACCTTCAAAGAACCAATAGAATCACTGCTTCTCTTCTTGTGCATTGGCTCCTCCAGTTTTGGATTTAGTTTGCTCAGCAGGAACAAAAATATCATATTGACCTTCTTTTTCTCCTGCTTTTTTCTTTAAAGTATCATCAATGCCACTATAATCCAGTTCCTTCAAAATGGGAGGAACTCCCATACCATCTTTGCCATACATTGTTCCCATTTCCATGTCAAATTTGTGCTTTGAGCTTATAAAACCTCTTTCCAAATCTGAAGTATAGGATTCATCCGGAATATCATCCTCAACCACAACCCATTCTCTGAAATTTACCAATGTTTTTGGGATCCTACCACAGGAAAGTTCTTTGAAGTTTTGCAATATTCCCTTTGTATATGGATTTTCCTTCTTATCGTATCGGTACCGAAAATTCTCATAGGTTGTCTGTAACAAAAGAAAAGATAAAAAAAGTGAGTATGGTAGTCTTATTTTGACTATGTTTAGCAACCCTAAAAAACAGAGTATTATTCATTCCAAAACATTCACTTCACAACCCTAAATAATAATTTTTTAAGCATACTTAGCATTAATTTTTAATTTAAAATCTTAATATATGTTGTTATATCATTAAAGTGGGTTGTAAAGTGGGAGTCATTTTTTTTCAAGAGTGTCAAAATACTCTTTTCCACAATACAAAGTGATGAGAAAGTATGTGAGGCTTTACATGATAAAGCATACGTAAGATCAAGACACAATACACATATTCACTAAATAATGAAGCAGATGATGAATTTGCTACAAATAAATCATGCTAAAACTCAACTTTGATTAAATAATGAGAAATATATTTGTAAGTTTAATTACTGCAGTAGTCCAATATTAATAAAGAAAATCATACAGTAAAGTAGTCCAATATTCTTAAATATATAAGTAAGAATAATAGTATACATAAATTACACTATATAACTAATGACCAATTCTAAGATAATCACATGTACATGCAATAAGAAACCATTATATAAATGTTCAATGGAAAAAAAAAATGAATACCTGGTTGGTGGAAATCAAATAAAGATGGAAAACCGTTAGCCCTCCCACGAACCAAACAGCTATGAAGCAATAAACAATGAGAGTAACTGATAGAACATCATGTGACATGTTGACCCACAATCTACCCTTTTGTCGGAGAAGGTTAACCCAAGAAAAAGCAAACACATATATACACAACAAGGTTGATGATGATATGAACAAAATGAAGAATGGATAGTTACGCTGCAAAAACAAGAACGAAAAGGAACAAAGTTAGGTTCTTTTGAAGAAAAAAAAAAAGGCATATCAATACATGTTCTAAGTTCATTTGTTAGCAAATTCAATAAACATACATTACGTATTAATCTGTGATCTGTAACAGTGCATATCAGTATATTCAAAACTTCTGCAAAAGCAGATAAAAGAAACAAACATTAATGTTGTAGATAAGTTGGGGAACTTACTGATGCAATGCACTGACCAACCCAAGGGCAATGGTGATCAAACTTTTGCACACAATTGTTGCAAATAGAACAATGAGAAGCACGTGGCGGTCGATACAACAAACAAGTATCACAAAATTTCACCTTTACTGTGTGACCATTAACAGTCATATCTTTCACTCTGGGAAACTTCAAATTAGGTGCCTTATTGTTTATCCATTCCATGGATGGTGTGTTTATGTCTAAAGGTTCTTCTAATTCAGGTGGTTGTGCATTTCTGGGGATAATTCCTGGATCTCTACTACATGTCATGAAGAGAAAAACAAAAACCTGTAACAACCAATAAAATGTGATGTTAAAATATCATTCCCATGTTAAATACTCAATATTGATAAGGCAAAACCTTCAACTTTACCAACCAAAACTGTGAGAACCACTCCTCCAATTAGTACAGGGTTGCTAAAGTGAGGGTCTTCTTTCTTTAATGATAATAGCATTCTTATGCAAAATGTTATTGCAGGACCTCCAATCAGGAACGATGTTAGAAAAAGAGATGATGCATCCTGACCGAAAACTAATCTTCCACCACATAGAAATTTCTGACAACAAAAATGTTAATTATGCATAATTAAATTACATCACAATATAGTGAAATTATTACCTAATAGACTACTTCCTAAATAAACAATTTGATGAATCAATTATACCCTTTAAGAGATTACTTGTTTATTGTCAATTCTCTTTCAAAGTTTAGTTCCACAACTTGAATTCGTCTAAAGTATTTATATTGTTCTGATATGGAAGAGTAATAAAGTAAGGGATAAGTGTATCAGAAATGTTTTATTCCTATCAAAGAAAGCAAGATAAACCAAGATTACTACTAGGGTGGTGGTAATGATAAAAATGACATCAAATCTCTATATATTTTCAAATGGCAAATACTCATCATCTCAGGTTACATAAAACCTAACTTTCCTCTTTGAGGCATCCAATAACCTAAAAAAACACTAAAACATGAATCAATTTTTACTTTTTCTTTATAGATTTTATACCAGACATGTGAATAATCTGAACCAACATATACTTTATGAAAAGAATATGGGTAAAGTTTGAATTTTGATTGAAGAGAAACAATAAGTGACGGAAACAGTATAGATGGTGTATAAATTTTGAAGGGAAAAAAGTGTACATTGTTTCCTTTCCAAACTTGGTAGAGCCTTCTCTTGACGCCGGAAGGTGGAATTGAGGTGGCGATAGACGAGGAGCGAGAGGCCATTTTATTATTGTTTTGGTGGCAGGAATCGTGGTTGAACAGGGTGGGGTGTGACGATGATGTTGTGTACGATGTTGTTGCAATGATCACCTCTGTCAGCAAAAATCCACTTGCATTTGTTTCCTGGTATTGAATTAAGACTTTTGCTTAATGTTCTGGATTATTGTTCCTCACCGCGAGATCAATTGGCCGAGGTAGGGGAACAACAAGAAGGGAATTGAATTTCCCTTCTGAAGTTCCTTCCTTTTTTTTCTTACAATCTCATTTTCTCACACCTTCTCGCCTCTCTCCCCTCTCTCTCTCTCTTCATCATCCATGAAACAAGCATTGCTCTAACGATCTTTCAAATTCCACCGATCTTTTCGTTACTTCTAACTATTTTAGACAACATTGTAATGCTATATGGAACTCATTTTTTTCAGCACCTTAATGTCTGTGATCACACAAATTATTTTTTTAATGTATATTCTATAATAATATATTGCATATCAAGAAATTAATAAACTTTGCATATATAATTTTTATGATTAATTGAGAAATTCATATATAGATACAATTGCAAGTATTTCAATGTTAGATTTTTTTTTGACTAATTATATATTTATTGGATGTCTCAGGGATAAATAGTTATATGTGCAAAAGACTGTTAGTTTACAAATAGTTGTTCAGATTATTAAACCATTTCAGTTTAGTTATAATGTAAAAGATAAACTAGAAAAAAGTTGTAATGAAGTATTATTCAATTTAGATTTATAAAAACTTTTGTAAATTAATGATGTTTTTGTATTTAACTTTTCATAAAATAAAGATAACAGAATTTAAAAAACATTGAATATTTAAAATGCCTCAACATCAGTAAAATATTAGAAACTAATAAGATTATTTAGTGTCTGAATTGTAATTATAATAAATATATACCTAATTTAATAAAGATAAGAACGTGATTAAAAATCATGTATAAGATTAAATGAGATTGTGTTTGATAAATATATATTATATTTGACTCAATAAATACATATTAATGATGTATAAGATTCATTCATTCAATTTTATTAACATAAAGTAATTAAAAATATTTTAAAATATATTTACTAATGTAAATATTTATATCTACCATATATATGATTAAATCTTATTAGTTTAATTATGTCATAATAATATTTTTTAATATTTTATATTTATAAAATGTTTGATATATAAGATAAGATATATATCACATTATTGTTATTTTTTCAAAAATCATCATATATATATATATATATATATATATATATATATTAAGTTGTTATATATTTGTTGATATCATTTATTATTATTTTTATATTATCACTTTTTATCGCATATCTCATAAGACTAAAAAACATTACAATACAAAGTTATTAGAATTTTACTGACAAAAAAAAAATTCTTAGATAAATTTGAATATTGACAAATTTTATTGATAAATTTATTATCAATAAAAAAATAAGTAAAAAAATTCATCAGTAAATAAAATATATATTATCAACGAAATAATTTATCAGAAAATTCGTCAATAATTATGTAACTTATTATCAATAAATTTATCGACATATAAAATTCGTCAATAGAAAGAGCATCAAATTTTTTGTTCAAATCTCTCGTTTAATAAACATAAAACACTCTTTCTTCATCTTTTCTCATGTAAAACCACTACCACCACTAGGAACCTACGGCCTCTAGATACATGAGAGGTCAAGCCTTTTCATCTACATATGCTCTTCATGCTCAAACCACATGACCATCGACGAAGCGCTCCTCCATTACACTACCACCTCTAATGTCTATACTTGTCTTTCCAAAGCCCTCCCCCTCACGTCACACCCTAACCATATTTATCACCAACCCAAAATGCAAAGGCCAACAAGACTTCGTCTAGGATTTTGGGAGAGAGTTTTCAATGACGAATTTCTCTGCTGAGTTGATGCCATTGCCTTGCTAGCTAAGTTGCCTTTACCTGTTGAGCTACCTTATTGTCTGAACAATCTTGTTAGTTGAGCTACCAATTGGCCAAGCTGCCAAGTTAGCCAAGAAAAAAGATGAAATAAATTATTTTTCCTTTAATAATTATTAATGAACATGGAGATAAGGCAAGTAAAAGAAGCTAATTGGAAGTAAAGTCGTTAATTGCATTAACTCTGTTGGAGACAATAATTAAGAATTATGGAGACATTATCCACATGCATGTTGCCGAGAGATGTTCTTGGTGAGATGGTTAACATAACAAAGACATGTCCGGGAAAAGGTATTGGTTCTTATAGATACTTGGCAAGAGGCTTTTGGATTATGCAGCATAAAATGACCTTTTTGAGTGTCAAGGCAGTCTTCATGTAACATCCCAATAATTATAGTATTAAACTATAATATAGTTATTACATTCTTGATATGATAGAACAGTCATAGAAACGAGGAATAAAAGTTTTCCTCGATATACAAAACTCAGATTTCAACTTTTCATCTATAAATATAACTCGAACTCTTATCAACTATTCTTCTGTCTCTATCCTCGCTTGAACTGGATTAAACGACATTCCTCCATCTGCTCCCGTATAACATCACACATTATACGATCATCGCATTCACATGCACACACAAGTAAGGGTGAGCTAATGCAACAGAAAACAACATGGTATATTTAAATTAATAGCATACATATCAATTACTCAATCATACCATAAATATACCATAATCATCATAAACTATACTCATCCAAACATTCACATGAATATCGAACTCTTAGCAACAAGGGTGAGCTATTTTAACAAAGTAACATGATATATTTAAATTAATAACATAATATCCAACTTATAAATCAAATCTCTTAATAATACATTAATCACACGATGATCATCAAGAACTCAACCCAATCAAATAATCATATGAATATCGGTCTCTAAAAAGAAATTCTACGCTTGCAGTGGTACCTTTCTCAGATACATCATATCCTACTCTGTCCCCCAAAGTGGATCTTCGGATATGGATGCACCAACTTGCTAGCTCAATTATCATATCCTACTCTGCCCCCAAAGTGGATCTTCGGATATAAATACAATCACTGAAGCTACATCTTATCCTACTCTGTCCCCCAAAATGGATCTTCAGATAAGGATGCACTTACTTGCTAAATCAATTATCATATCCTACTCTGTCCCCCAAACTGGATCTTCGGATATAAATACCACCACTGAAGGTACATCTTATCCTACTCTGTCCCCCAAAATGGATCTTCAAATAAGGATGCACTTACTTGCTAGCTCAATTATCATATCCTACTATGTCCCCCAAAGTGGATCTTCGGATATGAATACAATCACTAAAGCTACATCTTATCCTACTCTGTCCCCCAAAATGGATCTTCAGATAAGGATGCACTTACTTGCTAGCACAATTATCATATCCTACTTTGTCTCCCAAACTGGATCTTCGGATATAAATACCACCACTGAAGCTATATCCTTCCTACTCTGTCAAACTTCTCAACATGGATCTTCGGTAAGGATTTTCTACTCTCTACCACACTCTCATTATGCTCAAATACATAAATTTCTCATCCAACATAATATCACACATTCAACACAAATTTCATATCCATTGAGTATTTTACAAAAATAAAATCAGTAGAATATAATCTGTTTAATAAGGATTAGTTAAAAACACATTGAGTAGACTTCCAGGAAAGATAGGTGCGTCACAGTGGACAACTTAAGAACCTGGTCTTTCCTTAGCCAAAGTGTTCCTCAACATGTTATTAACAAATTTCTTATTCACAGATTCAAAACAACAACATAGTTTTACATCAATAATAACACATAAATTTAATACTCGAATAATTATATAACCAACACATAGGCACACATAATAATTCAAAACATGAATAGTAGTACAATAGTATTAACTTAAAACATAGAAAGGTTAGCTCCCCTTACTTCCTCTATTTTGCCCCACTTCTCCTCCAAATATATATATTCACAACACCATTCATAGTTCCGAAATTTCCCATTCAATTACATCCAACATAATATCATACATTCAACACAAATTTCATATCCATTGAGTATTTTACAAAAATAAAATCAGCAGAATATAATTTGTTTAATAAGGATTAGTTAAAAACACGTCGAGTAGACTTCCAGGAAAGAGAGGTGCGTCACAATGGACAACTTAAGAACCTAGTCTTTCCTTAGCCAAAGTGTTCCTCAACATGTTATTAAAAAATTTCTTATTCACAAATTCAAATCAACAGTATATAATATTATCACAAAAAATTTAAATAGTTATACAACAAGCACATAGATTTTTTTATTAACAATAATTGCACAAAATTTCAAGACATAAATAGTTATATAAAATATATAATATAAAAACTTAAAAAGGTTAGCTCCCCTTACCTCTTTTCCAGACTTAGTTTCCTACTCCGAAGTGGTTCCCCCGAAAACCTTCCAGAACCTCTGCTCTTCTAAAACTTTCTTCTAAATTCTTTCCTTCTCTCACTTTCTCTCTTCCTCTCTTATTTCTTGTGTGCAGAATCATTCTCCCCTCCTTGGCTATTTATAGTAAAAAAATTTACTATTTACTAATTTTTTAATATTAACATCTTAATCTCAACCACCATTTACCAACCTTTCCTTAATACTTAACCTTTCCTTAATACTTGAGAATTTTTATTCTTTCATAATATTTGATTTATTTATTTTTTTCGTTTTTACTATTCACTTTTTACTATTCACTATTCACTTTTTACTATTTATTTTTTTTTTAACAAAGCCTTCTAAAATAATTTCTCAAAATTTTAAATCCCCCATTCTGAAATTATTATGATTTTCTATCATAAATTTAAAATTTTCTAACTTTAATTATATTTTCTATTCATTATTATTACTAATAATAATGCTAAAACTTACTACTGTTTATTAAAATAGATATTTTTCATGGGTCTTACATTCTCCCCAACAACAAAAATTTTCGTCCTCGAAAATTGTCCTAACCAAATAGATGAGGGTAAAACTTCTTATTTCTTCCTCTGATTCCCAAGTTATCGCTTGGGTCTTTTCATTCCACCATACCTTGACAGTGCGAATATCCTTTCCTCTTAGTTGTTTAGACTGAACATCTAGAATCTTTATCGGTCTTGTGTCTAGCGATAGATCTTCTAAGGATTGGATCGTCCTCTCAGACTGCCCATGAGTTTGTGGATGATAGGCAGAACTCATTTGTAACTTGCTGCCCAATTCACTTTGTAAGGACTGCCAGAATTTTGATGTAAATCGAGGATCCCTATCTGACACTATGCTCGATGGTATTCCATGTAGTCTCACTATTTCTTTTATATACAACTGAGCAAGCTTCACCATAGGCATCCTCAAATTTATCGCTAAGAAGTGAGCGTTCTTCGTCAACCTATCTATCACAACCCAGATAACATCGTGACCCTTTCCCGTTCGTGGTAAATGGGTTACGAAATCCATGGCGATACTGTCCCATTTCCATTCTGGTATTTCTAATGGTTGTAACATACCTCCTGGTCGTTGATGTTCCACTTTAGCCTTTTGACAGATCAAGCATGCTGATACAAATTGCGCCACATCTCTCTTCATTCCGGACCACCAGAAAGACTCCTTGAGATCGTGATACATTTTGGTCATACCAGGACGCATGCTAAGGTGACTCTTATGTCCTTCCTCAAGAATCAACCTTTTTAGTTTAACGTCATCTGGGATACAGACTCTTCCTCAAAACCTCAAAATACCATCAGTTCCTAACACAAATTCTCTACCCTGGTCCGTACTCAACAAACTCATCGTTTTCTGCAGCTCGACATCTAATAATTGTTTTTCTCTGGCCAAACTCAACAAATCACTTGATATCACCAAGTTACTACATCTGATGGAATCTGATTCTAGTTTTAACGTACAGCTTCATATCCCTGAATTTCTCAATCAACTCTAACTCTCTTACCATCATAGCAGATATATGAACCGTCCTACTCAGAGCATCTGCTACTACATTAGCCTTACCCGGATGGTATAAAAGTTCAAACTCATAATCCTTCAAAAACTCCATCCACCTTCTCTGCCTCATGTTTAATTCCTTCTGATCAAAAAGATATTTTAATCTCTTATGATCACTGAACACTTGGAATTGTGCGCCATATAGGTAGTGTGTCCAAATCTGTAAGGCAAAGACGACTGCTGCTAATTCCAAATCATGAGTGGGGTAGTTCTTCTCATGATTCTTAAGTTGTCTCGAAGTATAAGCTACTGCTCTGTTTTCCTGCATCAGCACACAACCCAGTCCCTGATAAGAAGCATCACAATATACTTCGAAAGGTCTACTTGTGTCAGGGATTACTAACACTGGAGCACTTGTCAACCTTTGCTTTAACTCTTGGAAACTGGCTTCACATCGATCTGTCCAAGCAAACGGTTGATCCTTCCGAGTTAATTGCGTCAATGGAGACACAATTTTGGAGAATTTTTCTATGAATCTACGGCAGTGTCCTGCTAGTCCTACAAAGCTTCTGATTTCGGTTACGGATTTGGGTCTTTCCCACTGAAGCACTGCTTCGACCTTAGCCGGATTCATAGAGATTCCATCCGTTGATATGACATGCCCCAAAAATTGCACTTTTTTCATCCAAAACTCACACTTGGACAACTTTGCGTACAACTTTTTCTCTCTTAACACTTCAAGTACTATCCGGAGATGTTCCTCGTGCTCCTCTCGAGTCTTGGAGTATATAAGAATGTCGTTTATGAAGACTACGACAAACTTATCTAGGAAAGGTCTGAATATTCTATTCATATAGTCCATGAATACTGTAGGAGCGTTGGTTACACCAAAAGGCATAACCACGTATTCATAATGTCCATATCTGGACCTGAAAGCAGTCTTTTCTACGTCTTATGCTTTCACCAAAATCTGATGATAACCCGACCGCAGATCGATCTTTGAAAACACCTTCGCTCCATGTAACTGATCCATCAAGTCGTCTATTCTTGGCAACTTATTTAATTGCCTGTAATCTACACAGAATCTGGAACTTCTATCCTTCTTCTTGACCAACAATACTGGCGCACCCCAAGGTGAAAACACTTGGTCTGATAAATTTCTTCTCAAGTAACTCTTCTATTTGTCTTTTCAATTCTGCTAGTTCAGCTGTAGTCATCCGATACAGAGCGATGGATATTGGTCCTATACCTGGTACCAGATCAATTGAGAACTCAATTTCTCTTTGAGGAGGCAGTCCCGGTACATCTTCAGGAAACACATCCATGAAATCACTCACAATTGAGTGATTTACGCTCCTTCCACTCTTATCTACCTCCATGTGCGTCAACACTAAGAAACAACATGAACTTTCTTGTACTTCGCGCCACAATTGCCCCGAAGATGAAACCATCGAATTTTTCTCTTCAGGGAATAACAATTTCTTCGCACCGCAGTCTATTAGAATGTGATTGGAAGTTAACCAATCCATTCCTAAGATTACCTTTAAACCTTGTAGAGGTAAGCAAATGAGATTAACTCTAAACTGACGTCCCTCTACTGTTATAGGACATCTAGTACACACTAGAGATTTCTTGATCAGCCCAAAAGCTGGAGTAGACACTACTAGGTCATACTGTAGCTCCTTTACACTTAACCCCAACTCTCGCACACAAACATCAGACACAAAGGAGTGTGTCGCTCCAGAATCAAACAGAACACAACAAGTTTTCCCAAATAATAAACAACTGCCGATGTCAAGATTACCTGGCCTAAATGCCATGGTTCTGTCCAAAGATAGAAACCATTAGTCTAGAAGAAATAATCCATATATTAGGATTTTGCAACTAAGATCACACATCTAAAGTATGGGACACTCATAACCTACAGGATTCTTAAGGAAACAACTGCTCTGATACCATTAATGTAACATCCCAATAATTATAGTATTAAACTATAATATAGTTATTACATTCTTGATATGATAGAACAGTCATATAAACGAGGAATAAAAGTTTTTCTCGATATACAAAACTCAGATTTCAACTTTTCATCTATCAATATAATTCGAACTCTTATCAACTATTCTTCTACCTCTATCCTCGCTTGAACTGGATTAAACGACATTCCTCCATCTGCTCCCGTATAACATCACACATTATACAATCATCGCATTCACATGCACACACAAGTAAGGGTGAGCTAATGCAATAGAAAACAACATGGTATATTTAAATTAATAGCATACATATCAATTACTCAATCATACCATAAATATACCATAATCATCATAAACTATACTCATCCAAACATTCACATGAATATCCAACTCTTAGCAGCAAGGGTGAGCTATTTTAACAAAGTAACATGATATATTTAAATTAATAACTCAAATCAAATCTCTTAATAATACATTAATCACACCATGATCATCATGAACTCAACCCAATCAAATAATCGTATGAATATCGGACTCTAAAAAGAAATTCTACGCTTGCAGTGGTACCTTTCTCAGATACATCATATCCTACTCTGTCCCCCAAAGTGGATCTTCGGATATGGATGCACCAACTTGCTAGCTCAATTATCATATCCTACTATGTCCCCCAAAGTGGATCTTCGGATATAAATACAATCACTGAAGCTACATCTTATCCTACTCTGTCCCCTAAAATGGATCTTCAGATAAGGATGCATTTACTTGCTAGCTCAATTATCATATCCTACTCTGTCCCCCCAAGTGGATCTCCGGATATAAATACAATCACTGAAGCTACATCTTATCCTACTTTGTCCCCCAAAATGGATCTTCAGATAAGGATGCACTTACTTGCTAGCTCAATTATCATATCCTACTCTGTCCCCCAAAGTAGATCTTCGGATATAAATACAATCACTGAAGCTACATCTTATCCTACTCTGTCCCCCAAAATGGATCTTCAGATAAGGATGCACTTACTTGCTAGCTCAATTATCATATCCTACTCTGTCCCCCAAACTCGATCTTCGGATATAAATATCACCACTGAAGCTACATTTTATCCTACTTTGTCCTCCAAAATGGATCTTCAGATAAGGATGCACTTACTTACTAGCTCAATTATCATATCCTATTCTGTCCCCCAAAGTGGATCTTCGGATATAAATACAATCACTGAAGCTACATCTTATCCTACTCTGTCCCCCAAAATGGATCTTCAGATAAGGATGCACTTACTTGTTAGCTCAATTATCATATCCTACTCTGTCCCCCAAACTGGATCTTCAGATATAAATACCACCACTGAAGCTACGTCCTTCCTACTCTGTCCAACTTCTCAACATGGATCTTCGGTAAGGATTTTCTACTCTCTACCACACTCTCATTATGCTCAAATACATAAATTTCATATCCAACATAATATCATACATTCAACACAAATTTCATATCCATTGAGTATTTTACAAAAATAAAATCAGCAGAATATAATCTGTTTAATAAGGATTAGTTAAAAACACATCGAGTAGACTTCCAGGAAAGAGAGGTGTGTCACAATGGACAACTTAAGAACTTGGTCTTTCCTTAGCCAAAGTGTTCCTCAACATGTTATTAACAAATTTCTTATTCACATATTCAAAACAACAACATAGTTTTACATCAATAATAACACATAAATTTAATACTCGAACAGTTATGTAACCAACACATAGGCACACATAATAATTCAAAACATGAATAGTAGTACAATAGTATTAACTTAAAACATAGAAAGGTTAGGTCCCCTTACTTCCTCTATTTTGCCCCAAACACTATAATTTCACTTAACCCTTTACCTAATAGTTCTTGAAACAGATTCACCTTACTAGTAACTCAATCATAATCACACTTCTCCTCCAAATATATATATTCACAACACCATTCATAGTTCCGAAATTTCCCATTCAATTACATCCAACATAATATCATACATTCAACACAAATTTCATATCCATTGAGTATTTTACAAAAATAAAATTAGCAGAATATAATCTGTTTAATAAGGATTAGTTAAAAACACGTCGAGTAGACTTCCAGGAAAGAGAGGTGCATCACAATTGACAACTTAAGAGCCTGGTCTTTCCTTAGCCAAAGTGTTCCTCAACATGTTATTAACAAATTTCTTATTCACAGATTCAAATCAACAGTATATAATATTATCACAAAAAATTTAAATAGTTATACAACAAGCACATAGATTTTTTTATTAACAATAATTGCACAAAATTTCAAGACATAAATAGTTATATAAAATATATAATATAAAAACTTAAAAAGGTTAGCTCCCCTTACCTCTTTTCCAGACTTAGTTTCCTACTCCGAAGTAGTTCCCCCGAAAACCTTCCAGAACCTCTGCTCTTCTAAAACTTTCTTCTAAATTCTTTCCTTCTCTCAATTTCTCTCTTTTTCTCTTATTTCTTGTGTGCAGAATCATTCTCCCCTCCTTGGCTATTTATAGTAAAAAAAAATTACTATTTACTAATTTTTTAATATTAAAATCTTAATCTCAACCACCACTTACCTACATTTCCTTAATACTTAACCTTTCCTTAATACTTAAGAATTTTTATTCTTTCAGAATATTTGATTTATTTATTTATTTTTATTTTTTATTTTTTTACTATTCCCTTTTTACTATTCACTTTTTACTATTTACCTTTTACTATTTACTTTTTACTATTCACTATTCACTTTTTACTATTTATTTATTTTTTTTATTTTTTTTAACAAAGCCTTCTAAAATAATTTCTCAAGATTTTAATTCCCCCATTCTGAAATTATTAAAATTGTCTATCATAAATTTAAAATTTTCTAACTTTAATTATATTTTCTATTCATTATTATTACTAATAATAATGCTAAAACTTACTACTATTTATTAAAATAGATATTTTTCATGGGTCTTACACTTCAGACCATCAACGTTACGGCGTTGTTGTCATTGATGATGAGCCCACTGGACATGCCATTGCCCAATACATGATTCATGTAAACCTAAGCGATTGATGAAATCTTTACCAGAAATGTTGTACTGGAAATATCCAAATTCTATCACTTTAGTGAAGCTCGACATGTTCAAGAAATTAGGTTGATTTTATGCCATCTTGATCTTGTTTTGAAGACACATTATCTTGACAACACAGACGTCAGTGTTAATGACTTGGCAGATATATGCCTCGGGGATCGGCCCAATGCAATTTCAAAGATTTCATCTCATCACAATGTTGAAGTTAATTAAGAAACATTGAAGTTAATTAAGAAACTTTTGTCTTCACTTCTAATAATAAGAAACACGGTTATTACAGACGGACACTTACCGACGGTGTGTGGTTCTTCAGTAAAGATTTGGTGAAATAATTTATTGAGGACTCTTGGTCCTCGGTAATCTCCACGATAGATTTAAGTAAAAAGTGTGGGTTTCCTTTCCCTCAATTTCAGAAATTCCCTACCCTCGTCTTGCTTGTGCTTGCCCTAAGCTAATTATCAGAAGTTGCTTGGGTTCTTGAGAGATTAGATTAGCTTGCCATAAGGCGTTCTCGTGTAAAGGTTCTGTTTGACGGTGAGGTGTGTTCGTTGGTGGATGCTGGTTTGCGGTTTGGGTGGCTAGGCTTTATGGCGTTTGCGACAGGGTGGTGGGTCGTGGTAGCTCGCGTTTGCGCCAGTGGTGGTGGATCGTGGAGGTTGGCTTGAAGACGACGTTGGGGTGAAGTAGGGTTGTTTTGTTCATAGGGATGGTGGTCTGCAGAGTGTGGCATCGTCAAGCATTTGGCTGTTGAGGTAAGTTGATCCCCTTGTTCTTTCTGATGAGTTTAATAATGGAAACTGTAAATTGACTTGCCTATAATCTTTTTGCGTACATGTTTGTTGAAGTAGGGAAGCTCTTGTGGATTCGAAAATCCCTGTGTCGTGGAGATCAATTAAGGGAAAATTGTTTTAGTTGTCAATTTGTTTTTTTACTTTTTATCCTAGATAAAAGTGACGTTATCTGCTCTATACATGAATGATGTTATCCTTTCACACATACACCCTCCCATACCCAAAACAAAGATTTTAAATCAGTAAAATCTATGTAGGCTTGCGATATTCAATTTAAAATGTTTTTTTATTTATGGAAAACATTTTGGAGCAATCCTAAGCCAAGATAAATAACCAACCTAAAACTATGGGTAATCTGGAGCACTAAACACAATAACCAGCTTTCCAGAATATACTGTATGGTGAATGGTGTACCTTCATCCATTTCAACTATAAACAAGCAGCCTAAATCATAATTTAGCTAGGCATTGAATAAGCTTGAATTTGAAGGAATAGTTTAACTAAGTTCCTGCACTTTTATTTTCATTATCCTAACACTCAAGCCATATAGGAGCAAACCAGAACACTAGAATGCATTCAAACAGGAATTCTTTTAGGATCAGAAAACATAAGTGAAAATTTCATTATACAAATAATACATGCAATAGTGTGGCATCTTTGTCAACCATCAATTAACACCCGTCTAATGTTACAGGATTAAAGTAAATTGGTAGGTAATATTTTACTAGTTTTGTTTAGAAAAGGGTATTAGCTTTTATTCTGAGGCATGCTTTCATGGAAGTAAAGATGGGAGAAACATGAGTTTATTGTATTTTTCCATAACACTTTGATTTATATTTGATGGACAAGGTCCATACTCTAGCTATTCTCATCTTTTTTTTTTCTACCTTAATATTGTTTCGTGCTTTGGGAAAGTAGAGTTGGACGCTTATGATTATTCATGTCTGGTGTATAAAGTTAATGTTGTGGAAAGTGGGGGGATGACATTTTGGCAGCGTTTTTAGGTGAACAACCCATTAAACTAATTGTCATTCTTATTTTAGTATGTTGGCTAATCAATGTTTGTTTTGTTTATTGTTACAGATGAAGGTGCAGTGGAAACCTGAACATGAAACATAGATACAAAGAAATTTTCACATGAAAGCATCTCATCGGCTCTCAGAGATGTTTAGGGATGCACGCAATGCAGGGGAGCGCCCTTACTAGTTGGGCGAGCCATTTGGAACTCTTTACTGGCTCATTAGAATTCAGTAGAGTTTTGAAATAACTATGCCAAAGCCCAGAGGAAAAAAACCTCTGAAAAGAGTGGCACCCTGCATACTGGTGGGTCGATCACGATTCATGAGCATGTCATTGGTATGGTAAACTTTCATTACTTTTCTGTTTCTTTTATATATAACTTATGTATTTTTTATTTCATATGTACACTTCTAACTCTAAATTATGTTACAGCCACAAGCTCTAGGACGTGCGGTCCATGTTGATGAGGTCTTTGACCAGACTCATGTTCGAAAGGGCACTAATGAATTCGTTGATGAAAGATCTCGGAAGACTCATGTAAGCAAATAAAACTTTTACTATTAGTAATTTTTCATTTATGTTATTCTATCATTCCCTAACATTGCTTTTAATGTTTGAACAGGAAGAATTTTCTTCCAGACTTTCACAGGTTAGATCTGAACATGGGTCAGCTCCTACACTGGATGATGCGAGTAATGCAGAAGAAGACATCCGTAGGACACAGTGCTGGGTAAACATCGTTGGTGGGAACAAAAAGGGACGAGTAAACGGTGCAGGACAACTTGTTGCAAACTATACAACATCGAGAGGAGGTACTCTGAAGCACCAACCTTCTTCTTCCACCACTACTGCTGACGAGGTCGTTGTCCGCCTCACGCAGGCACTGGAGAACCGTGACCAGGAAATCATTGATTTGAGAGCAAAGTTTAGAAACTTTAAGGCCCTGGTCATGAGAGTGTTTCCTGAAACTTCATAAGATCAGTTCATAATCCCTCCGACCCAGCCACGACCCTTCCCGTCACCTGCCATCCCTCAGCAACCAACATCAGTCCAGCCCTCATCAGTCCAGCCAACATTAGTCCAACCCACACCAATCCAACCATCTACACAGGAGCAGGATGATGAAGATCACTCTGATGATAACTATGTAGATTATTAGTTTTATTTTGTTATTGAACATAGTTGTTATAGAAACATTTGGATATTAGAACATTTAGATGTTAAAACATTATGTTAGATTGTTTTATGTTTCATTTATAAATGGTTTAAACCCTCGGTTGGTCCTCACTTTTGTAGGGTAATCTCAGTTGGGTCCTCATTTTTGCAACTGTCTCAATTGGGTCATATTTTTTGTAAAAATGAACAAATTTTACCCTAACCGTTAAGTGCTCTTAGACGACGTTAATTAAGGTTGATGTGTTAATGTTGACGTGCATTGTTTAATTACGTGGAAATTTTATTTAAATTAAAATTTATGACATGGAAAAATTGAAGCTCTCAAACTTCCAAAGCCCTTCATACGAACATTGTTAAGACTTTGGCAAGTGTACCAAATCGTGCAAGTAGTAAAACCGGTAAGACCGGATATCGTTTCCCAAGAGACTTCGGTATTACTTAACGACCGTATAATTACTAACTAACTCAAGCTAAAGAATGATTCCAATTTTTGGGCGGTGTTATGCAATGAAAGTAAATTTTATGCATAAGTAAAATTTGAACTAATTGGGGCCAAAACTAGTGAATATGAAAATGATTAATGACTATGTGGAATGAACATGTTGGAGAATGATTTCAACTAATTCCTTGCTATGCAAATGCACTACAACACTCTTCTTCAATTACTTATTCTTGTCACTACCTAAATTACTAAAACCCAATCCCTTGGTGAGATAGCCTAGGTTCATTTGATAAATCCCAATCCCTTGGTAATCCAACAAACTCACCCGCATTAAGAAAAGAAGTTCAAGACAACTAACGGTCCTAGCTCTATCCCTAGACATTATTTCCCTTAGGTGTTTAGTCTAGTTCAAGTTTCACCCAAAGTTTCCCAACCTTAAGTAAACCCCAAAATCAAGTCATGGTTGATCAAGTCATAACTAGCATTAAGTAAAAGATACAAACACCAACAAGTAATGAATGAAGCGTTTTTCATTTAAAAGCAAGTGCATTTACATAAGAAGTTCTTAGTTTACATCACTCTCCAACACTTATGAACTTAGCTCTCCATTAATGGAGAGCTTGAGCTTACAATGGAGTGAAAATGGTGAAGATGAGACTCAAGGAGGAGGAAAGGAGAGCTCCCACTGTCCAAAACCAGCTCCAAGAGGTGTAGGAACGCTTCCCTAGGTCTCAGCCGCCAAGAAGATCCTAACCCTCGAAAACTGTGTGCCTTTTATAGTTCTCAGGTGCAATCTCAGCAAGGATTCGCGCCCAGCGCCCTTTCCTGGGGCGCCCAGGCGCCAGAAATACAGCAAAAGTGCGAGACAAATGGCGCCCAGCGCCCTCTGGGGGGCGCCCAGGCGTGAATAATGGCCACAAAGTGCGAGTTGAAGGGCGCTGGGCACCCTTCAGGGGCGCCTGGGCGCCAGTTCTGCAGGCTTCCCTCTTCAATTCTTCATCTTTTTAGCTCCTCCTTGATTCTCCACTCTTCAAAGCTTGATTGTTCTTCCAAAGCACAACAAGTTCCTACAAAATGTGAAGTATTGGTGATGAAAACTACTGTGTATAACCTAAACTGAGTTTATTCACAAAGTTAGATCATCCAAGAGGATTAAGCGTGTTTAAAGCTTCAGGAATGTTGATTTGGTATGACAATTGTACCATAGATAATGGTAATATTTACCGTTATCAACAACCTCAAACTTAAAACTTTGCTTGTCCTCAAGCAAAAAGGAGAACTAGGCTTAAACAGATAATTCACTTTCAACGATTCAATATTCAAAACAAGTAAGAACCATTCAAGCTTGCTCATCATGGTAAAATCAACTTGAGACGATGAATTTTTGACTGAGAAAATTTCAACCATGGTGCTCATCGAACAAGTATCACAAGACTCATGCATGGTTTTAAAAGGGATCAATAAGCATGGCAAAAGTGTTTTCAACACTAATATGGACCCTTTCTTCTCACCAATGAAATTGTTTCTCTCAAACACTCTAGTGTATAAGGATGTGTGTTTTTCACTATAACAACACAAGGTCACACAATTCAACTTTGCCTTTCATTTCCACCACAATGAATACATTCACCTGCAAGTTTACATTACAAGGACTTTTGAGGCTTGTATTTTTGGGTGGGCTAAGAACGAATTTTGGTTTTTCAAGATTCAAAACACCTTTAGCTAAGAGAGCATTCAAATCAGCACAAGTCAACATAATCCTCTTCTTAACTTCAATCAATTACAACCAATTCTCAATTCTCTTTCCCACTTATCATCTGTTGATTCTTTTTCTTGATCTTGTTCCTTATTCTTCTTTTTCTTTTCATTTTTCTTTTCCGCTTTTCTTGTCACTTTCTTTTTGTAACCTCAACAACCTCAAACTTAAACCTTTTTCCTATACCAAAATGAATGCTCTACTTAACTCAAAGTAAGGGGGTCAAAATTTTCAATATTGGTCAAAAGGTTCAAGGATGGGATCAATGTTTCTTCCAGATTCACAGGGTTACAACAGCTCTTGGGTTCAAAACATAGACAAGATAGAAGAACAAGATGGCCTTGATTATATGAAACAAGCAAGTAAACGATTCACATAGAGACAATCAGGAAAAATCAATTGCGATTCCAACATGATATTACTTAACAAAAATTCTGAGGCACAACATCTTACTAGGTTTCTTAGGGTTCCACATTTTTGTTTTCAAACACAATTCCCTGTATACTGACCACAAGAAAAACCTAGCATAATCTCAAACAATCATGAACAACCACAATCAAAGCTTCACATCTCAAACCAATTATCTCAAAGAAATCACACAAAACGAGCAAACATACAAAAATTTCCAAAATCACAAAGATGGTTTAATATCAAAACATTGTCACCAAACTAACCGTCAAGCCAAGTTCAAACAGTTAAACGAAACGAAAAACTTAATTTAAAAACAAGACAGAAAAATAAAAGTTTCCCAATATGTAGTGCATTGACAGAGCCTGGGGTCATAAGCTTCAGTCATCATCCTCATCGTCATCAAGGTCAAGAATTTCCGTCCCAGCATCTGAGTCATCCTCCTCATAGTCATCCTCATCATAGTCATCCTCATCATCCTCAATGTCCTCTACCTCAGTGCCATCCTCCTCCATGGCCTGTGCTCCAGACGAAGAGCCACCTCCTCCAGCAGTAGGAGCCTGGTCCCCAGGCCAAGCTACAAAGGCATCGTATTCGGCTGGAGTCATAAAATCAGGGTGAGACACCCCAAAAGCTTGCCGCATCATCTCTGCCTGGGCCCGACCAATCCTGTTGATGGCCTCCATCCTTGCCTCTTGGGCCCGACCCATCTGGTGAAGGTTCTTCATCTTCTCCTCCATCCGCTGCATCATATCTCGCATCTCCACCATCATGAAGGAATCATGTGAGGCAGGGTAGTCAGGTGACGCCTGCTGGTCACGCTCAAGGGGCTGCTGAGGGGGAACCTGGCCTCGGCACCGGTGGCGTCTAGGAGGCTGAGGAGGTGGAATAGGGAGACCCGCCTCATCAAGTAGACAGTACTGGATGTAGTAGGCACGGTTGATGGTTGGTCGTGGTCTCTCAAATGGTGCCTCTGAAGTGTCAACTCCAGCAAGTTCGCATAAATGTGTGATGAGAAAAGGATGTCCCAGGGGGGCCTTCGAATTTGCGGTCTGAGCACAGTCGAAGATCTCCTGAGCAATACACTGACCAAGATTGACCTGCCGGCCTTGAATGATGTGATAGAGAAGAACTGCACGGCTGGCAATAAGGTCAGAGACATGAGAGCACGGGGATATGTTGGCATGAAGCAAGACCACCCAATATTTGTACAATGGTTGGAGGAATGCGCGCTTGATATTGAGGGGTTTGTCTTGAAGATTTCTGTAGAAATGGCCCCCCTGAATGCAAAGGACACGCTCAACATCCCCAAAATCAACCTCCCGAAAACGATTAGCACGGGCAGCAGCAAATTCACATGAGGCAGTGTCCTCGGGCCACTGGGTGTTGAGGAAGGTGTTAATGGTGGCCGCATCAAATGGGACCCTTCGACCCCTAACATAGCTGAAAAATGGCTCCTCCCCATCAGAGAAGTGGCGAGCATTGGCATAAAACTCCTTGACAATTGAATGCTCGCAGGTTCAGCATAATGGAGGATACGCATCCAATGCCTCCGTGCAAGCTCATCAGCAAATTGCGGGGCCTCCAAAATTAACATTTCCACTTTCCTCTCCATCAGCAAGCGGCGGTTTTGGACCACCTGGAAATGTGCCTCATGTTTTTCAGAGAGGAAGTGGTGGCTAAAGATATTGCTCTTTTTCTTCTTGCCCTTGTCCTTCTTATGCCCTATAGTCTTGACTCTTTTGGGGTTAGAGGATGAAGCCATGCCTGTGTTCAAGTTTGAAACAAATGGTATAACATGTTAGCCTTAAAGAGAAACCATTAGCAACAAACTTTGAACTTGATACACAACCAAGGCTTAACAATTCATAGATGACAAGAAACACATAAAGGATAACAAAGCAATGCATGGAAGACAAAAGAACATGAAACAGAGCACAAAAATTGATGGAGAAAAGGTGCAGTGCAGGGGTTGTGGCGCCCAGGCGCCCCATGGGGGGCGCTGGGCGCGAATGGTTACTGAGCAGGGCTGCAGATGTGCTGTGCTGGGCTGGTGGCGCCAGGGCGCCCCACAGAGGGCGTCTGGGCGCGAGTTATGCAAAAAAATTCTGCAGCATTTTGGCGTACCACCTCGCCTCAGCCTCTTGTGCAAAACATGATAATTTAACCCTATGAGCTCTTAGCCAACAAGTACAACAGTATTGACAATAACAATGGTCATAAATCTGTCCAATCCAACTCTCAACCCCAACTATTTTCACATAGCAACATAACAAATGAAAATTGAACTCCATCAACAACACAAACAACTGCAAACAAGTAAAAGAAAAAGAGGATTAAACAGCCTACTTGAGTTGGATATTGGAAAAAGAGAGTGATGCACTTGGTAGAGGGAAACACGAACTTGAAACGAAAGTGGTGCCGCCTAGGCTTGGCAATACAGCAAACACCTGGTGGGCAGTGGTGGTTGGACTTGGATTTTTGTAGTTTCACAATGAGTTTCCCGAGATTGGAGTTGAATGTTGGGTGTGAATGGAATGATGAATAGGGGGTGGCTATGGTTGCACGAAGATGAATTTTGGGTGAGTGGAGATTGGAGTGTGGTTTAGGGTTTTAGAGTAGAAAAGGGAGTGGGAGAGAGTAGGAGAATGGAAATGGTGTATGTGGTTGGGTGGTTAAGTGATTGTTGGTAATGGGTGAGAGAGTGGAGGAGAGTAGGAGAGTGAGGGGAGCGTGACAGAGAGGGGTGCTGGTAAGGGCGTGAGTTAGGTTTAAAGAGTATGAGAGTGTATATGGGCCAAGACTGTGCTTAAAAGCCCAACTCAGAACCACTTTTCTGCAGATTTCACGCCCGGGCGCCCCTTATGGGGCGCCTGGGCGCAATTGCCAAACTGAAACAGCAGAGCTTACTCTGCATGCCAAAAGAAATGGCGCTGGGCGCCAGTTAAGGGGCGCCTGGGCGCCAGTTCTGCATAATTCTGCAGACTTGAGTTTTGGTCCAACTCACCCTTTGACTTTGGCTTTTGGACACTTTTAATCACTCAATTCAACCCAGATCAGTGTGTTTCCACTATACAAACTTGTTCAAATCCAAAGGGGTGGCAATTGAGTACTAGAACTCCAAATCAAGTGTCCAATTCCAAGCTTTCCAAATCTCCAACTCAAGTTTTGACTCTTTTACAACAAAAGCACATGAAACATGCCTCAACTCATCAATCTAAGCTTAAACAAGCACCAACACACCACAATATAACTAAACAACTAAAGTTGAGCCTAATCACAACAAAGCAATAAAACCATCACATTCCACTAATGTACCACTCACATCACAACAACTTCAAATCAAAATCACAACTCCTAAACACTTATTACCACATACAACATATCAACTTAATTCAAACAAGCAAAACCGAAACAACAACACAATAACATAAAAGAAGGGATAGAAAACTGGGTTGCCTCCCAGCAAGCGCTCGTTTAACGTCATTAGCTTGACACCATGATTTTTAGGGGTCAACTAACTCAACACTTGTTTTGAGGCGTTCAACCTCACCACCCAAGTAATGTTTGAGTCTTTGACCATTAACTACCCAACTTCTGTGTGGGTCATCAGAGGATGGATCACTAAGCTCAACAGCTCCATGTGGCTTGACATCTTTGATGGTGAACGGACCCGACCACTTTGATTTCAATTTGCCCGCAAAGAGCTTGAAGCGGGAGTTGAACAATAAGACTTGTTGGCCCGGATGGAATACCTTCTTCACCAACTTCTTGTCGTGATAGAACTTGACCTTCTCCTTGTAACTTTTGGAGGAATTATAAGCATGAAGGTGCATTTCTTCAAGTTCAAGGAGTTGCCTCTTTCTCTTTTCACCAGACATGGAGGGATCAAAATTCAAGAACTTGAGGGCCCAATAAGCACGGTGCTCTAACTCCACCGGTAAGTGACAAGCCTTCCCATAGACAAGTTGGAAAGGAGTAAGCCCCACTGGAGTCTTCATAGCGGTTCTATATGCCCATAGGGCATCATCCAGCTTTTGAGACTAATCCTTCCTAGAAGAAGCCACCGTTTTCTCCAAGATCTTCTTTATCTCCCGGTTTGAAACTTCCGCTTGACCATTTGTTTGTGGGTGATAAGGTGAGGCCACCTTATGCTTGACTTCATAGTGCTTAAGCACCTTGGCCAATTGATCATTGCAAAAGTGAGATCCTCCATCACTAATGAGAACCCTTGGAACTCCAAACCGGGTGAACACTTGCCTTTTTAAGAACTTGATGACAGTGGATGCATCATTTTTGGGGCAAGCAGCAGCCTCCACCCATTTGCTCACATAATCGACAGCCACCAAGATGTACTCATTGTTAAAAGAAGGAGGAAGGGGGCCAACAAAGTCTACGCCCCAACAATCAAAGACTTCCACCTCCTGAATCATTTGCAAGGGCATTTCATGCCTCCTTGAGATGCTCCCCGTTCTTTGGCATTTATCACAACTTCTTGCATGATGGTGGGCATCCTTGAACAATGTAGGCCAATAAAACCCAGATTGGAGAACTTTTGCAGTTGTTCTCTCCCCATTGAAATTACCTCCATAAGGAGAGTTATGGCAATGCCATAAAATACCTACTGCCTCCTCACTAGTGACACACCTCCTCAACAGGTTGTCAGCTCCAATCTTAAACAAGAATGGGTCATCCCAAATAAACTGCTTGGCGTCATGTAGGAATTTCTTTTTCTGCTGCCATGTTAGGTCTTCTGGTATGACTCCTGCAGCCTTGAAGTTAGCCATGTCAGCAAACCATGGCCTCTGCTGAATATGCAGGAGTGTCTCATCAGAGAAAGACTCACGGATCTCTTTTTCCTTGCATGTGACTTCTTCATTAATAAGCCTAGATAGATGATCCGCAATGAGATTTTCACTTCCCTTCTTGTCATGAATCTCAATATCAAACTCTTGGAGCAACAAGACCCATCTGATTAGTCTTGGTTTGGAATCGGGTTTGGTGAGCAAGTATTTGATGGCAGCATGGTCAGTGTAAATGATCACTTTAGACCCAATGAGATATGGTCTAAATTTCTCTAAAGCATAAACTATGGCAAGAAACTCCTTCTCCGTGGTGGCATAATTGAGTTGAGCACCATCCAAGACTTTGCTAGCATAGTAGATGGCATGAAAGATCTTCTCCCTTCTTTGGCCAAGAACGGCTCCTATAGCATAGTCACTGGCATCACACATCAACTCAAAGTCTTGATCCCAATTGGGAGATACAATCACTGGGGCTGAAATCAACTTGTTCTTCAGAAGTTCAAATGCCTTTAGGCATTCATCATTCATTTCAAAGGGTGTGTCCTTCACAAGGAGATTGCTCAAGGGCTTTGCAATCTTGGAAAAATCTTTAATGAATCTTCTATAGAACCCAGCATGGCCAAGAAAGTTGCGGATGCCCTTTACATTGGTTGGTGGAGGAAGCTTTTCAATCACCTCCACTTTAGCTTTATCTACCTCAATCCCCTTGAATGATATTTTGTGGCCCAACACAATGCCTTCAGTCACCATGAAGTGGCATTTCTCCCAATTGAGGATGAGATTAGTTTGGACACATCTTTTCAACACAACTTCCAGATTAGCCAAGCACACATCAAATGAGCTTCCAAAAACTGAGAAATCATCCATGAAGACCTCGATACATTTCTCCACAAGATCGGAGAATATGGCTTGCATGCATCTTTGGAAGGTAGCTGGGGCGTTACAAAGCCCAAATGGCATCTTTCTATAAGCAAATATCCCAAAGGGGCATGTGAAAGCCGTCTTTTCTTGATCTTTGGGGTCCACAGCTATTTGGTTGTAACCCGAGTATCCATCCAAGAAGCAATAGAAGGCTTGCCCTGCTAACCTCTCTAGCATCTGATCCATGAAGGGAAGAGGAAAATGGTCTTTCCTAGTGGCTTTGTTGAGCTTCCGGTAGTCAATACACATTCTCCAACCGGTGACAGTCCTTGTAGGGATCAACTCATTCTTCTCATTACATATGACTGTCATGCCACCCTTCTTGGGCACTACTTGCACCGGACTTACCCAAGTGCTATCAGATATGGGATATATAATTCCGACCTCAAGAAGCTTTAGAACCTCTTTTCTCACTTCCTTCTTCATAACAGGATTAAGCCTTCTCTGAGGTTGAGTCACAGGTTTGAAATTCTCTTCCATAAAGATCTTGTGCATGCAATAGGTGGGGCTTATCCCCTTCAAGTCAGAAATTGACCATCCCACAGCTCCTTTGTTGTTCTTCAAGACCTCCATGAGTTTCTTCTCTTCATTAGTTGATAAGGAGCTACTAATGATCACTGGTTTGTTGTTACCCTCTTCAATGAAGGCATACTTAAGATGGGAGGGTAACATTTTCAACTCCACCTTCTTCTCTTCAACACAGTCATGAGTCTTCAAATCTTCAACTTTCTCCTCATGAGGTGGGATCTCCTTCAACACATCAAGCTTTGTCAAACAATCATCAATAATTCTCTCCTCTGCTTCATTGAGAGACTCGCGTGCATCAATGAGAGTTTTGATGAGAGGTGAAGAAATGTGAATCTCCCTCTCCACTCTAGTGCAAATATCATCTAAAACATCAACTTTGAAACACTCTCCTTCATCATTGGAGTGGGACATTGCTTCAAAGACATTGAAGTTCACCTCCTCATCTTGGACTCTCACCTTGAGCTTGCCATCATCAACATCAATGAGCACTATTGTCGTCTTCGTAAATGGCCTTCCAAGGATAAGAGGTACATCCACATCCTCCTCCATCTCCATGATGACAAAATCCACCGGGAACACAAATTTGTCAACTTGCACAAGGACATCTTCCACCACACCATGTGGATATTTGATTGATCTATCCGCCAATTGTAGAGTCATCCTAGTCGGCTTGAGTTCTAGCTCTCCAATCTTCTTGAATAAGGAAAGGGGCATCAAGTTAATGCTAGCACCCAAGTCAATCAAGGCCTTCCCAATGGCAAGTTTCCCTATGGTGCAAGGGATGGTGAAACTACCCGGATCTTTGAATTTTGGTGGGAGAAGTTTTTGGATGATGGCACTACAATTGCCTTGCACTTCAATAGTCTCCTCCTCAATGTATTTTCTCTTTTTGGTGAGGAGTTCCTTCATGAATTTTGCATAAGCCGGCATTTGTTGGAGTGCCTCGGAGAAGGGTATTTTGATCTCCAATTGCTTGAAGATATCCATAAACCGCCCATATTGCTTCTCCTTCTCCTTTTTAGAGAAGATTCTTGGATAAGGAAGAAGTTTCTCAATTTCTTTCTTTTTCTCCACTCCCTCTTTCCTTTTCTCTCCACTCATACTCTCACTATTTTTGCTCTCATCCTCTGTTTTTCTCTCCTCCTTTTCTTTCTCTTCATTTTTCTCTCCACTCACTTCTTTTTCCATCTCTTCAACTCTCTTGTCTTTTTCCTCTCTCTTCTTCTCAACCAACACCTTACCACTTCTAGTAGTAATAACTTTGCACTCTTCTTTTGGGTTGGTCTCAGTGATAGCTCCGAAACTCTTATCAGATTTCTCTTCAAGCTTCTTAGCCAGCTGACCCATTTGGATCTCCAAATTCCGGATGGAAGCTTCAGTGCTCTTATGGTTGGAAATGGAGACTTGCATGAATTGTTGAAGAGTCTCTTCCAACTTAGAGGATCTTTCAGCACAAGCGGAGTGAGGTTGATATTGTTGATGAGGTGGTCTATTAGATGGCCCAGCTTGACCTTGACTCATGCTAGGGTGGGGTCTCCAACCTTGGTTGTAATTGTTTGGACGGTTTTGGTTACCCATGTAGTTAACATCTTCTTGGGTCATGCCTTCCTTCATACACTGGCCACTTATATGCCCTCCACCACAAATTGCACACACTTGATGTTGAGCATGTGACACATTTTGGTGTTCTTGCAACTGTGAGACTTTACTCATGAGAATTTCAAGCTGTTGGGTCATGAGCTTGTTTTGGGCCAAGATAGCATCATGAGACTGTAGTTGTAGGACACCTCTTTGTTTCCCCCTCTCATTTTGCGCTTCATTATCATTAGTAGCCATATTCTCAATGAGCACCCGGGCTTCCTGTGGAGTCTTCCAACGGATGTTTCCGCAAGAAGAGCCATCCAACATCAACTTAGTTTGGGAACCTAGTCCTGTCAAGAACACATTCAGGATTGTGGGCTCATCAAACCCATGAGTGGGTGTCTTCCTTAGTAGCCCTTTGAATCGTTCCCAAGCTTGACCCAATGTCTCATTAAATCCCTACTGGAATGATGAAATCTCTTGCTTCCCTTTTGTTACTTTGGATTGAGGGAAGTATTTGTTGCAAAACATGGCAACCAAATCATCCCACGAAGTGATGCTATTTTCAGGAAATGAAGTGAGCCACTCCTTGGCATTACCTTCGAGAGAGAAGGGGAATAGGCTAAGCCTTATGAAGTCATCTGGAACACCTTGAAGCTTCACCGTGTTGCATATCTCCAAGAAACCGGTGATGTGTTTGAATGGATCTTCATGTGCCAGGCCATGAAATTGCTTGCCTTGCACCAAATGAATAAGTGCAGGCTTCACCTCCATGTTTGGTGCATTGATTTGTGGCCTAGCAATACTGTTGAACTGAAACGACCCTGAAAAGGTATTGAAATCCTCCAGAGTGCGTCTATCTTGCCCATCACCATCACCATTCACATTTCCAGCCATTTGTTCCACTTCCTGCTCAGCTGCAGGCACAATGAGTTGTTCAGGAGTCCCAGGAGCTGGAGATGCTTCTCTAGATGCCTGATTTCTTCTTCTTCTTCTACTGTTGTTTCTTCGGGCAGTCTTTTCAACTTCAAGATCTAAGAGGAGAGGTTCAGAAGATCGTGTGCTCCTAGTACGGATTGTTCCCTGCATACACTAGAGCCAATAATACTAGAGCACCAAGTTAGCCCGCAAATGATGAGAGTAAAATTTATTTAAAATAAAAAGAATATAAGAGTAAAGCTTAAGTAAGTTAGAAATCACACAAAAGTGAAGTAATTAACCCGAAGTCCCCGGCAGCGGCGCCAAAAACTTGTTAAGACTTTGGCAAGTGTACCAAATCGTGCAAGTAGTAAAACCGGTAAGACCGGATATCGTTTCCCAAGAGACTTCGGTATTACTTAACGACCGTATAATTACTAACTAACTCAAGCTAAAGAATGATTCCAATTTTTGGGTGGTGTTATGCAATGAAAGTAAATTTTATGCATAAGTAAAATTTGAACTAATTGGGGCCAAAACTAGTGAATATGAAAATGATTAATGACTATGTGGAATGAACATGTTGGAGAATGATTTCAACTAATTCCTTGCTATGCAAATGCACTACAACACTCTTCTTCAATTACTTATTCTTGTCACTACCTAAATTACTAAAACCCAATCCCTTGGTGAGATAGCCTAGGTTCATTTGATAAATCCCAATCCCTTGGTAATCCAACAAACTCACCCGCATTAAGAAAAGAAGTTCAAGACAACTAACGGTCCTAGCTCTATCCCTAGACACTATTTCCCTTAGGTGTTTAGTCTAGTTCAAGTTTCACCCAAAGTTTCCCAACCTTAAGTAAACCCCAAAATCAAGTCATGGTTGATCAAGTCATAACTAGCATTAAGTAAAAGATACAAACACCAACAAGTAATGAATGAAGCGTTTTTCATTTAAAAGCAAGTGCATTTACATAAGAAGTTCTTAGTTTACATCACTCTCCAACACTTATGAACTTAGCTCTCCATTAATGGAGAGCTTGAGCTTACAATGGAGTGAAAATGGTGAAGATGAGACTCAAGGAGGAGGAAAGGAGAGCTCCCACTGTCCAAAACCAGCTCCAAGAGGTGTAGGAACGCTTCCCTAGGTCTCAGCCGCCAAGAAGATCCTAACCCTCGAAAACTGTGTGCCTTTTATAGTTCTCAGGTGCCATCTCAGCAAGGATTCGCGCCCAGCGCCCTTTCCTGGGGCGCCCAGGCGCCAGAAATACAGCAAAAGTGCGAGACAAATGGCGCCCAGCGCCCTCTGGGGGGCGCCCAGGCGTGAATAATGGGCAAAAAGTGCGAGTTGAAGGGCGCTGGGCGCCCTTCAGGGGCGCCTGGGCGTGAGAAATAGGCAAAAGTGCGAACTGAAGGGCGCTGGGCGCCCTTCAGGGGCGCCTGGGCACCAGTTCTGCAGGCTTCCCTCTTCAATTCTTCATCTTTTTAGCTCCTCCTTGATTCTCCACTCTTCAAAGCTTGATTGTTCTTCCAAAGCACAACAAGTTCCTACAAAATGTGAAGTATTGGTGATGAAAACTACTGTGTATAACCTAAACTGAGTTTATTCACAAAGTTAGATCATCCAAGAGGATTAAGCGTGTTTAAAGCTTCAGGAATGTTGATTTGGTATGACAATTGTACCATAGATAATGGTAATATTTACCGTTATCAAACATCAATCCTTTCTTCTTCCTCTTCCTAACAGATTCCAGCACCGCCATTGACATGCTCCTCCACCTCGAAGACAAGTTGCACGTCGTCTTCTCCTCCGACCCTAACCTTCGCAACCTCTCTCGCATCCTCTCCTCCTTCCCATCCCTAATCAATAAACTCAACAAACACCGCAACCTCTCATTAGAAGCCACAATAACCTTTTTCATTGAGGCGTGTAGTTTGGAATCTGCAATTAATCTTGAGCATAAATTAAAGAGGTTGAGGCTTGTTACTTTGAACATTGTTGGATCAGGTTTTATGGAAGGTACTAATGTTTGGAGAATAGAAAGGGAAAAGAAAACAAGGCCTAAGGTTGTCATTCCCACACCTCACAGATATGTGAACCTGGAGTTCCATTAATGAAACAAAAACCAAAAGGGAAAATGAAATTAAGAACCTGCAAATATCAACTCATTAATGCACATTATTGCATTTTCAGATCAGTTCCACCGTTTTGTCAACAGAAAAAAAAACAGTGTTTCATTCCGTTGCAATTTTAAAACCCTAACCCCAAACGCTCCTTTTTCAAATTTCGAACTTGTCGCTCTTAACATCATCACCATCTTCTTCGTATCCCCAAGTTGCAATTCGGATCTTATCTCATCAAAATAAACTCCATGGGATCGCAACCGCGAAGATCTGTTAGATTCATCTGATTCGGAGCAGGAGGAGGAGGAAACCTACCAAGACGCCCATGGAGGAAGCTCTGAACGGCCACCAAAAACACATTCAACTTCATCCCTTGATGACATGGAGGCCAAGCTCAAAGCCCTCAAACTCAAATATTCCTCCTCCAGCATCCCCGCTGTTGAAAACACCGTCAAACTCTACCTCCACGTCGGCGGCAACACCCCCAAAGCCAAGTGGGTAATCTCCGACAAACTCACCACGTATTCTTTCATCAAAACTCACTCCAACGTCGACACCGACGATGAAAACAACGAAACGGACGATGACGAAAGCAACAGAGAACAACCATTCTAGGTTATGAAAGTTGGTTTTTAGATTACACAATTTAAAAGTCATTTTTTATTGTCTCCACCAGCTTCACCTCTTTCGCACAATTGCTCCTCCATTTCCATAATTACTTGCGTCGTTCTCGTAATCCTTTGGGTATCTTTGAAAAATAGAAAATGCCAACCAGATTAAACAACGAATGTTGGATCCAAAAGTTTAAAAAACAGAAGATCAAGGTTGATAAATATGAGAGGGTTTACGGATGAAGGAAATGCTTAAAATGCCATGTGCGGAGAATGAAGGCGTAGAAGGAGATGGAGCGTGGACCGTGACGATTTTTGGGCCAGTGTGCGTTTCAGTGACAACGCCTCTACGACGACAAGGATTTTTGGGATTGTTCTTCACCTAAAAATAATTCCACGTAATATAATATTGTTACGTCAGCATTTTAAGTTTGTACCACGTCAGCTAAATTTAACATCGTCTAAGAGAACTTAACCGTTAGGGTAAAATTTGTTTATTTTTACAAAAAATATGATCCAATTGAGACAGTTACAAAAATGAGGACTCAACTGAGATTACCCTACAAAAGTGAGGACGGACCGAGGGTTTAAACTTTTATAAATACATGTTCTATTGATAATTGGATGATTCAGATGTTATATTGTTTTTCTAAACGATTGGATGATTGAGATGCACATTATGCAAATCTGTATGTGGTTGGAAAATGTTATACAAATCTTTTTGTGTTGTGAACAATTTATACAAGTTTGTTTGATTGAATAAGAAATACAAATGTGTTTAAAATTTGCCTGAATCCGAAGACTTTACCGAAAATTTATGCCCTTCGGTAATCACCAGAAAAGCAAACAAAGAATTCTAAAACTCATGAAAATTTCTTGCATTTTTTTTTCGAATAAAAGGAAATGACCATTTTTCTTTCTAAAAACATAGGTACAACTTGAGTAAAAGAAAGGATTTTAAAAAAATTTCTTCTTAAAACTACGTATATTCTTAAAAATTAAAGAGCGATATATTACTTTTACTGAAATCTTTTATTCTTAATTATAATAACTAATTTAATAAAAATAACCATACGTTTTATGCAATAAAACATTTTAACAGGGAAAAAAATTACTATAGTTCCACTCTACATGCGTAAATGATTATATGGACTTGACCAAATATCATTCCCAGAAACATTATTTCTTGGAAATATTTTTTAAAATTAAATAAAAAAAGAAAACGTTTTTTTCCAAACTTCATATTCCCACTTAACAAAAATAATATTACTTGATTTATAGGATGTTTTCACAAGATCTTACTTCAAAAACCAAATAAAAATCAAATTGAGAACAACGAATATTCACTTTAATGAGATTCTCTATCATATGTGACTAAGACTCACCAAAAAGTAATATAACATCTCAAAATAAGACCTTTTATTATATAGATGCAATGCCCTTCAAAATTCTTTTTAAATTTAGATTTCTACTAAGCATTCAAATCTCCTTTTTCTGTAGTTTCATTTGCAACATCAAAAAGAGTAAATTTTCAGAACCATCAAACAAGAGCTATACTAGCAAGTTTAACCTAACGAATATTTGTAGGATTGGATCATCAACAAGAAAAAAAAATGCAAAATAATAGAAAATTAGGATGATTTTTGGAAATGATGGTAACAAACTTAAATATCCAATTCTACGGATCTAGTTCAATATGTGGACTACTAACAGCCCTAGTCAAAATCCATCCATGAGGAAGAAAAAAAATGTATCTAACAGCAGAAAAGAGAAACAATCTACACAAAATGTGTCTACAGTTAACTTTTACAACTTAACTTACCCACATCAGTAAATAGACAACTTGATCTTTCAAGTGCTAATTTACTAGGTTTGCCAAAAAGAAAAGTTTGTCTGCTAACATCTTTCTAAGTAGTTCCATCCTGCTGTCTGGTTTTACAGCTACAGCTGAGAAACAAGATGCAATGGCATAAATCACGTCCTACATTCATGCCATTTCTACGCCACAAAAGACAGAAATTATACACCTGAAAGGACAAGTTAAATATCAGTTAAGAATGTAAGAAACACTTTTTAGCTTAGAGAATAAATACATTGTCAGTTAGTCCTTTACTCAATCAATATACATCAGTAACTAATAATTGATTCATCATTGCCAAGGGATGGTCAAATATCGGATTTCAAGTATACATGCTAGTTATAAAAAACATTCATGCATCTTTCAACAACTTTTGCTTAAGGAAAACCGAATTCATGAACATGGTAGCACAGCTTCTACACCTGGATTCAGCAATCTGGAATTGAAAAGGGATTTGTATTGCTAGCAAATTTAAGTCAAAGTAAACTTTCAGGAAAATCATCCTTTGAAAATATATTATAACCATTTTACAAGACCCTTTACTATTTTTCTCTGTATGTTTTGGTAGGAAAAAATTTACACCTTTTCTTTTATTGAAAATAATCAAGTGACATCAGGATTCAGGGATGAACAAAAGGGAGGAAAAGATATTTCAATTATAGTAAAAGACCGAAATAACAATATAATTAGTTTAAAAACAAAACTGCACAAGTATAGTCTTGCATGCAACAGCAAAAATATTTTTAATATGCGTAAACTAAGCTTTTGGTACCTCCAAAATTGGTCCATATTAAAATTGGTACCTCCAAAACACTCTGATTTTGATACTCTTCAATAAATATGTGAATAATGTATTCTGTTGCTTTTAAATTAACGTCACAGGACATTCCTTCAAATATCTTACTAGATTGTATGTCAACACAGTTAATTCAAGAGTAATAAAGTTCCTGTTAGGAACTTTGCATATCTATTAAATGTTGGACATCAAAAACACTAACAAAAAATTAGAGGTGACAATTTCAATAGACAATTTTTGTAAGTACCAAAAAACTTATTTAACCCTTTTAAAATTATCCGTGAATTTATCTCAATATTTCATAAATCTACTAAACACCTAGTCTTTCATTTCAATATTACAATTAGAAATGCAGAGGGGCAAGAAATTAGAAAAGTATAGGTCACAAACTTCCTGATGTCATAATTTAATAAATCACCAATACAAAAGCTTAATCACTGATCTCCAAAAGTGTGAGATAGAGATAATGGGAAGGATAAAGCAAGAAGAAAAATTATTTAGTTTATAAGAAAGTGTTTTGAAAAGTTGTAGACTAACCTTATCATTCAGTACATTCATTCAGAGGCCTCTTCATCGAAACTCAGGACAAATAATTATCAAAAGTAACCCCTGCATTTCACAGATTCACATAAGCATTTCTTTTTCCTATGACCTGCCTTGAGAGGAAGAACCGTCCCATAATCAAAAGTTAACTCCATCATAGGAGGGATATGTCTAATTGCATAGAAAGCAATGTGGAGATCTGAAAAATTCTTATTTTCATGTATGACTGGACGCCATAGTACATTTGGAGAGCAGCTGTGATTCATAAACCGAGCAACATTTCCTTCATTTATTGCTGATATATATAGGGGGGATGGGATTTTTGGAGCTTCAGTGTCACCTGGAAAAACTTCCAGTTGCTGATAAATGCGAGTAGAATCAAAAATGTAATCATCAAGATTGTCACCACCAAGCTCCTCCTCCACTCTGGCACTGTCTATGACTTCCCCAGCATACTCACATATGAAAGATCCGGCTCGAATAGCATCCCATGATCTAAGAGCCCATCCTTTATTCTTGGTTTTATAAACCTCCAAACGAAACTTCAAGCCACCTTGCGAAACCTTGTTTCGGCAATTCGGAGGACATTGACAAGAAGGACCACACTCATATATAACAGATTTTAGGTCTGCAATTAATGAAGCTGAAGAATATGGTAGATAGCCACCGTTCTTTTGAACACAAGGACAGTTAGAATTGTTAGGTTGGCATCCACCAACACAAGAACATCCAATAGAGGATTCCAGCGGAGCAGTTGGCCTCAAATTCTTAAGATTTGGGAGGTAAGTGAAATATGCAGGGCCCTTCTCGGCATCAACATCATTCACAAGACAAACAGGTACTTTTTCGGCCCCAGAAGTAAGATCAGGCAATATAACCCCAGCTCTTGGAGCAGATTTCTCAGTCCATTGTTGAATGGATTTCCAAATCATATATGCTGGAGGCTGTCCAGGCAACCTGCCTAATTTATACTTGAACACATTGAAACCAGATTTTGATTTGTCCACCCAGGAATCTTGAATCTTGTAAAGACCATCATAGACATATACCTTCCCCGTTGGATGATACAAATCCTTCAAACCCCTAATTACCCTCACTTCGTTACCTCTACGAGCACTGTTATCCAAAGCAAGATTACCCCTTTCAAGCTTTTGATCACTTTCTCCCTTGTCACGGTTAACCCCACCTTGGCCACTGTAAATCAGCACATCCCCATCCTCCACATCATCTTCATACCCTCCAGATGAGACAATACTTACAGCTAAGGGCTCTTCCTCTTGACTGGTTTTGGTACCGATGTAATCAATTCCAGCCATAGAAGGTGAATGTAAACCCACTAAGCATAATTCAAATCTGAAATAGAAAATATCCCCAATCTCAACACCAGACACAAGTCCGATATGTTTCTTGCTGTTGGTCCGAATCCCTTTATTCATCATAATTGCACCTGCCCTCAAGTCCGGTCGTTTTGCTCCAGCGTTAGCAGCCCTATTTGAATCCTCAATTTGTCCAAGCTTCCTTCGCATCACTTCATATATCATGAGTGTATATGCAACTGAGTCCCTGCTACCTTCGGGTTGATTTAGTACATTGAAAACCAATGGGTTAAGTGACTTGAGAATATCAGCAGCCACTGCATCTGGATCAACATCCCCAGAACCAACACTCTGCGGTCCCTTTATCTTGTTCTGCAACTTGCGCTTTGATCTTTTAGTCACAGCTGTTGCATCTGCCTCAACTTCCTCTATCACAGCATTACTGTAGCCATCTTCCTGTGCGACCTGTCCCCGAGTTCGGGTACTCCTTCTCGATGTGCCCAAATCACCATTAGTAGCTCCAGTTGGCGTCCTGAATGAATTAATTGGAACTGCAGTCGATATCGGAGCAGCAGGAGTAGCAGGCACACGTTGACCAGTGGGGGTTTGTGCATTCTGCTCTGAGAGCCTCTGGGACTCCGGGGAGATGAAGAATGGATAGAATGGTGCAACCCCAGAAGGGAAAGGACCAGAAGGTGAAACACAGACAAATGGAGCACCCCCTTGTGGAGCTGAAGATGAAGCAGGATTAGATGGTGAAGGGAACACAGGAACAAGCGTTCTTAATGGCTTCACGTTCAAAACCCTAGTCTTATCAAAGGACCCAGATGCAGGTGCAGCGTCTTGACCAAAATGGTGTTCCATTGGCACAAATTTAAAGCAGTACAAACAATCTATCGTCTACAAGCAACCTAGCCAAATGTTTAGCACCCAACAATCTCAGTGCACAGAAAAAAACAATGAAATGCTAGAATAACAAAAATAAGTACAAAAAAAGATAACACTACAAGGGATCAAACATGCAACCCTTGGAGATAACACAGGGAAAAACAACACAGTTCCTGTAACAAAATGCAATAAAATTCGGAGTCACTAGCCGGGAAAAAAAATAGAACCATAAAACTTTCTACCTGTTATCATTCAGATTTGGAGAAAAAAAAACAAAAATCTAGCTCAAAACTAACGACAAAAAACACATGCAAAACGACCACCATGAACGGACGAAAAGAACATGAAAAAGGCAACAGAGAAACAAAAATACAACCTTTATATCCTAATTCAGATCAGATCCTAGGGTTTCAAAAATGGGTAGAAAAATCAAATCCAGGGTGAGGACTCCTACACTGGATAACAAAATTGAATCTTTCAGCTACAAAGGTGAAACTGAGGCAAACCTGAAATGGGATTTGCAGATTAAACTAAGCTCTAGTCAGTCCATGAAAGTTCCCCAGCCAAAGCTCCTTCGGTATAGTTTTTGTTTTAGAGAGAGAAAGAGAGGGCGAATTTTCTGTCTTCTGTCTCTATTTGGTCTAGAAATGATCAAGTGCTGGTGAGAACAGGAGGTCGTGCTTTTTGTATATCACCATGCTGACGTGGCGACATGTGGTTGGACATTTGAGGAAAGTGAATTTTGAAACGTGATTATCCTAAATGAAGCTTCAAGTAAACGTTTTGGGTGAAGCAGAAGGTTGAATAGAGAGTTGAGAAATGAACGGGTCTGATTTATTCAGCTGATGAGCTAACGGTACGGAGGATTCGTAGGAGAAGGAAAAGTGAGAAATTGATACTACAAAATATGCCTCAGTGTTTTGGTTTTCTTTATTAAACATTTATCTTTCTTTGTCCATGCCTTTTACTTGTCATTTATGAAACTTTTATGTATTTGTATATATTCAAACTATCTTTTATGAAACAAATTTGTATTTTAATAAAAAAACAAATATACTTAAGAATGAATTTCTGTTACGTACAGTATAAAATGATGAAGAAAAAGTAAAAGATATATATTAACTATAACTATCTCAACAAAACTTATCCTAAATATACATTTCCTTCTATAAATATAAATTAAATACTTCACTCCTCACCTCTTTAATATATTCAAACCATCGTTTATAAACAAATTTACATGTTACATCAATCTAGAAAAATTCTATTTAATATTTAACGGAATGAATAAACAATTTGTAGGTTTTTATTCCCGTTATTTTTTAGTGAAAGTATTTGAATCAATTATGTATTACTTTAATATTATTTATTATGATATACTAAAACATAGTTATACAATGTTAATGTCATGTGTTCTGTATGTAAAAAATATCAGTCCAAATTAATATTAAGAGAAATTTACATATTTTATTCCCCTATATATAGATCATTCTATTAAATCTCAATGTCAAGATAAATTTACATATAGTTGTTTACTAGCAAATAAATTTATAAGAAATTCAATAAGGTATTTAGAACTTTTCTCAAAGTTGGGTACAATCTATTTTACCAATTGGTTTTAAGAGTGAATCATCAAATTTGTTTTGGAGAGAGATTTTTTCTTTTAAAAGGACTGAAAGAAGTTGAGAATACTAATATTTATAATTTTTTAATATACATTTTAAAAAGATATATATAAATTCAATTTTTTAACATAAATAAATTTACATTATTAATAAATCATAATGGACACGACTTTTAAAATAATTGTTGTAAAAGTCCACCATCTTAACATAAATAATATGTTATGGTTACATGGAAGTATATTAAATGTTTATGGTGAATTAATTGTTTAAACTAAATGACATTTATTATATTAGGTAGCATTTAATATAAATATTAAATACATCACCATATGAAATATATATTTTATGATAATATGAAACTTGAATTTATTTCATTGCATAATCATAAATTAAGTTGAATAAAAGATATGATACTTCAGGAGAAAACAGTATAACAATAATAAATAAGTTTTCAACCAACATGAATTATTTTTTCCTATATAACAGTTATTAATGTCTTAACATTGAATATAGACTCTCTTTTCCAATCTTATCTAATAGATCTCAACTTAGTTATGCTCAATGTAATGTTAAAATTAATTGAATTATTTATATTTAAGATTTGTAGGTTTAGTTTCTTTTTTTTCTCATTTTTATTCTAATTCTTCTTGCCTTATTTCCTTTTCAATATCTTTCTTTTTTTTTTATCTCTTCAAACTTTCTTCTTTTTTTGTTTTTTTTTTTCATTTCTTCCAAGAACTCAATTTTTGTAATAGAGACTCTATGGGCATTGTGCTATCTTATTTTGTATCTTTCCAATATAGTTTATTAAAATGTTAGAACAATTTGTCTGCTTTTGAAAAGAAAAACAAACATAACAATACTGAAAAAAAACAAATATAATTGACTTAAAAATGTGTGCATGAGTGTACTTAAAGTGTAACCTAGCATTAATATAGTTGTAAGATATTTCTTTATAAAATGGCAAATCTCAAATATATTCTCGCATGATTTATTGTACCTCATGTTAGAATTTGTTTGAACTTTATTTTTTTTAATTAAATATATTTTATATAACTGAATGTTTAAAATTTGACATCGTTAATTAGATAAAAAGAAGTAAACAACACTAGGTGTATCAAGTTAATATAATAGTGCAAGTTTAAAATATTAAAAACATTTGATAATAAATGTGACACAATAATAATCACAACAATATTAAAAATAAAATAAAAAATATTAATCAATAAAAATTTGGATAAAGTTGAATAGTAAAAATAGAGAAGTAAGAAAAGAAAAACAATGAAATAGAAGAAAAACAAGCTTTTTAGAAAATTCCAAGATGAGATGAATCTGAGTAAAATTATTAAAAACATTCTAAAGCAGACAATCGAATCTCCATTCTTTTAGCAACTCAGAGTTCCAACATCATCGTCACTAACAATTAGTTCAAGTCAACCAATGAGCGCTTCGATCCAGTTTTTGTCGGTAATAATCATTTCGAGAAAAAAGAAAAAGATATTTACGCCATTTAATTGGTAGTGGAATATGTGTCCACTGACCAACTAAACGAAGCATTTACACACTTTAAAATATTCTCGTCCTAGTTTTTTTTTTAATTATTTTTTATGTGAATTCTAATAAAGATGACATGTCTTTTTAATTATATTTTTATTTTTATTTTTATCAAATTCTAAAAATTATTTAAACAGATAAAACAGAATAAATAACTTATTAAAAATTATTTTGAAATGGAAAATTGAAAGAAGTATAATAATTATTCAAAACCATATTAAAATAAAAAAAGATAAACATTTTCTTCAATTAAAATGAAAAACTATAAACAAATTTGATAATAGAGAAAAATATTACTTTTGTACTTTTCTATAAAATTACTTAAAAGTATATAAAAGTTGCACTATTTTATTTAACCACTAATCTATTAATTAGTAACTAATATATATATATATATATATATATTGATATTTAACTTTATTATAAAAAAGCACAATTTCTTTTTTAAAATCACTTTCCATTTTTTTAATACTTTAGTTCGTTAGTAACGGAGGAAAAAAATTCTCTTTTTATAATTATTTCTATAGTTATTTTTTTATTTTCAATAAATTACTGAAAAGCTAATAATGGGAAAGAAAAAGTGATAAAATGACACTAATGTTGTGTTCTTTTGAGGTGATTTCGAGAAGGTGATTGAAGGACATGATTTGAATAAATTTGAGGGTAAGTTTTTTATTGTTCTTTTTAGTGGATTTGAGGGTAATTGAGAGTAAATTTGGAAGTAAAGTTTGTGAGAATTAGTGTAAAATTTGATTGATGTGATAGATTTAAAAAATTAGTTTAATTAGTAGAAATTAAAGATTATAAAAATATCCCTAGTTATTAAAGTAATATAAAATGATATTTGTTAATGTTATATTTAATTGTAAAAATATTTATAAAAAATAAAAAATTAACCTTAATTATTATTATTAGTAAAGTATACAAGCAAAAGATATATAATAAATGAAAGTAGAAGAGAAATAAAGTAAAAAATTGTATTTGAATAATAAAAATTAGGAGATGAAGAAACAGAAATAAGGAGATGAAGAAAAGTTGGGGGCTGCAGCTTGGATAAATATCAACACGTGGAGGAAAGAGAGGTGAGCAGGAGGAAAGTGGAGGAGTAATTATGCCTTCTGTATCAGAGGTAAAAAAGATTTTTTACTACAATTACTCTGAAATCTCTTCACATTACAAGGGATGAGAAAAAACACCTCATCCCGCAAATCAGCAGAAAATCATTCCTTCCAAATCTGTTAATGCTAACACAGTTGCTTTTCATTTCCTCGCTTTCCAATTCGTTTGAACAGTATAATCTGTTCAAACGAATACAGCCTAAGAAATTACTAAAAAATATATCTCACTATTTGTTTTAATCTTTATTAAACATTTCTCTTTTATAACTTTTTATTTATAGAAATTTTATTTTATTATCTTTTATGAAACAAATTTATAGAATTAAGATGATTTTGTCGAAGGTCATATTCAAATACATACATTTAATATTTATACATTATCATTCGCATATAAGATAAAACAATTACAACTCAATAGATTTATAGCATAAAAAGACCATTCCACTACTCCACCTCGTACATAAAAGCCCAGTTAAATTACATCTTATATTTGTAGCTCTCTTTTCTCACCCAACCATTAAAGTGTTATCAATTAAAAGGATAGAAGTATTTAGAGATTTTGATGATGATGCACTTAAAAATTTGAAGAACAATTTACATGACTAAAACAATCTATGTTAAAGTATTTTATTGTAGATTTCATTCTAGTAGGCTTATATTTTCATTTGTAACCCATGAAGTCTTGTATTTACTTCTTAGTGTGGAAAGCTTACGATAATAATCGATTACCACTAAGGATACTCGATTATCACGAGAAAACTAAGAAAACACTTTATTTCGACAATAATCGATTATCGGCAATAATCGATTATCTCTCACGATAATCGATTATCACCAAAAGCATGAAAAACCAAGGTTTGCATATAATCGATTACCACTTGGGATAATCGATTATCCCCAAAATGAAACTCTTTTTAATGGCCTGAAATAATCATTTATCACTTTAGATAATCGATTATCACTAACAGTTGGGAGTTGTTTGTTCAACTTTTGACGTAGCTCGAATCTTGGGTTATATATGGTGTATTTCACAATTCATAAAAGGTTACTTAAGCAATTGCAGAACTCTCTGAAATACTCTGAGTATTTAAGTAATCTAGTGTTTCGGTGCTTGAAGAAGGAAAAGCTTTTACTTCATATGTCTAAGTTGGTGATGCTTTTCTACCAAGCATAATCAAGTTGTTCATTCCTTTATGGGTCAAAGGAAAGTGTTGGTCATCTCTTATTTGTTAAGGAAGGTGTTTTCTAATCTCTTTCTCATTATTATCTTGTAAACTAATTTACATTTTTAGTGAAAAAGTTAATCACTCTTTTAGAGACATTAACAATTAGATGCAAAATCTTTTTATTCGAACCAGTATAAAAATTACTTGTGTAATTCTTCTTCTCTTTACTCTACTTTATTTATTTGCTTTTAAACAACGTGAGTTTTCAGTTTTATCGAAGGAATTTTTAAAAGGAAATTGATTTTTAACTAGAACCAATTTAGTCCCCATCTTGGTTTTGTTCTATGCATTAATCATTCCGTTGTACAATTCCAACAATTGGTATCAGACCTTACTTTGATATTCTTTCAAATTTTTCGAAAATGGCTGGACAAAGTCAAGTGTATGCTGAGGGTGCCTCAATCAACGGACTCCCTCTTTTTACTAGTGATAATTATGCATTCTGGAAGGTCAAAATGCAAATAATATGGTGTGTATTGAGAAATGCATCTAGAAAGCAGTTGTGAATGATCCTATAATTCCTCTAGAACTGTGGATGATATAGAGGAAGAAAAACCATATTTGCTTTGGACTGCTGAAGAAAATAGACAAGCTCAATTTGATATAAAAGCTTAAAATATAATTTCCTTTATTGTTGTATTAGATGAATTCTACAGGATTTCAGTTTGCAAAATAGCTCAAGAGATGTGGGAGGTTCTTCGAGTAACTTATGAAGGAACTAATGATGTGAAGTGCGTCAAGAAAAACACTCTAATACAGGAATATGAAATGTTTAGGATGCAATAAGGGGAAAACATAGCTGATGTGCAAAAACGTTTCACCCACATCGTCAACCACCTTACTGGTCTAGGTAAAACATTTCATACTGATGAGTTAAATGTTAAAATCTTGAAATCTTTGAACAGGACATGGCAGACAAAGGTGACGACCATATTGGAGTCTCAAAATCTATCCTCAATGTCAATAGCGATACTGTTTGAAAAGCTAAGAGAGAATGAGCTCGAATTGAACAGATTGATAGCTGAAGAAGACCATGGAAACAAGAAAACATTGGCCTTCAAATCTGAAATCTCAAAAGGAAAAAATCCTAAGAAGGATGAGGATTCTAATGATTAACCTTCTTATAATAGCATGCTTTAGACAAGTGACCAATATTATTGCAATTGAAACAGGATATACAAATGGTTTGCTCATATCATTAAATTTTCTAGCATTTGATTTATTGTTTTTGCCTACATATCTTATCCCTTGTTTATTTAGCACACTTCTTTTGGATCCTAACAAAGCTTCAATATTGGAACTATCTAGTGTGAATTTTGAAAGAGTAATCATTAAGTATTTAATTCTTTCTAGGTGAGTAGGACAATTCATGCACTTTTTAGCTTTCATCTTACTTTCCTTTTCAGCTTGTCTAGATGATTCTTTCACACTTTCTAGTTCAGATTTCAAGCTCTCATTCTCTTTGACTAGATTTTCAATCCTCTTATTTAAGTTTTTTTTTCTCACTTTTCAACCTATTTACTTGATATTTCATTTTCATTACCTCACTATGTAATTCTTGAAATGCATCAAGTAATTGGTAATATGTGTCCTCTATTGACTCATCTTTAAAGCTACTTGCACTACTTTCTAAACATATTGAGCCAACCATTAAGCACAAGTTTGTCTCCTCTTCAAGGCTTTCATCAGAGTCACTTGATGGAGAGCTTGATGCACTGTCTTCCCAAACTATATAGGCCTTTTTCTGCCTGTGCATCCTGTTGTCCTGACTGCTTCTATCATCCAGCTTCTACTTCATCTTCAAGACTAGGTAGTCAGGTTTGATATGACCAACTTTGCTACATTCATAACAAGTTGGGACAACAACAACTTTGCTTTTCCTCCTATCTGTTCTTGAGTTTCTTGCAAAATCAAAACTTGATTTATTTCTGGATTTCATAAAATTGAAAAACCTTTTTACCATCAGATTCATTACTTCAAGATCTGGATTCTCTGTTTCAAAATTAGCCTCTTCAACATGCCTGCTTGAGGCAGTCTTGCTTGTTATCTTGAGGGCAATGATGTGTTTCTGTTCTCCTTCTTCTTCCTCCTTCAATCTACCAAGCTCCAACTCATGTTCTCTTAATTTACCAAATAGTGTAGCCATGTTCATGGTTGTCAAGTCTCTTGATTCAGATATGATAGTATCCTTTGGCTACCAACTTCTGTTTAAGCTTTTAAAAATCTTGATGTTTATTTCCTCTTTGTCAAGTGTCTTTCTAAGGGCAAGAATATGGTTAACAATATGACTAAAACTTTTTTGTACATTGTAGATTGTTTCACTCCTCTTCATTCTGAACATCTCATATTCTTGAATGAGAGAGTTCTTCCTTGGTCTCTTGACTTCATTCGTGCTTTCATGGGTGACTTCCAAAATGTCTCACATTTCCTTGGCAGTTGTGCACATAGAAATTTTATAGAATTCATCAATGGTGAGGGAGAAGAAATGATGTTCTTGGCTCTGACATCATAGTGACCTCTTTTGTTTTCATCTACACTCCACTCAAAGAAGTCTTTAACCTTTGTCTTACCATTCTCAATTGGTTCAAAGGGGCCATTGATAACAACATCCCAAACACCTTTGTCAATTGATTCCACGAAAATTTTCATCCTTACCTTCCAAAAAGAGTCATTTTCACCCACAAATAGTGGTGGCCTATTTGTGGATGCCTATTTGTGGATGCACATTCTCCAAAGGTTTGAGATATATTGGCCATCAGGAACATTTAATCAATTAAGCTGTGAAAGTAATCGATTAAAATTTGAGTAATTTTCAATTCTCAGCTCTGGTGCCAATTGTTAGAAAAGAAATGTCTTATATCTCAAGCCAAGAGGTGGGGTGAATTGGATTAAGCCTTAAAACATTGGTCTTTTCAAAATCTTTGGCTTTCTTGAAATCAATAAACAAAAGGTGATGAATCAACAATAAAAGAGAAAAAGTAGAGAAAGATTAACACAGACAATCTATACTGGTTCAGATAATCTCAAGCCCACAACCAATCCTCCTTCAACAACCTTAGTTGAAGGAAAACTACTAAAATTGATTGGGTTTACAGAAATACAGAGATACCCCTCTCAATGCACTTCTCTCCACACTCAAAATCAATATAGCAATACAAGAGATTAATAACCTTGTTCTCTTACAACAATCGAGAACACTCACAATTCTCAACCCTTGGCAAACCCGCACAAGAACAAAAACATAGATCGTCTATGATGAATTTGATCTCCAAGTCACACTCCTTTAGTGTAGATCAAATCAGAACAACTTTAGCCTAGTTTCTTGAGAGAATCTTGATGTATAAGCAACCAATGTAGCCTTGATTCTCCAAGATCACTTCTTGAACGCTCTTGTAATCAAAACTCAATGTAAATGTTAGTATTTGAAAGTGATAGCAATTGATTGTTTTGAAATAGAACTCAAGACGCATATTTATAGGATTTTCTTAATCCTGATGCATTATAATCGATTAAGGTTTTTATGTAATTTGTTAAGCTTTAGCTTTTGTTTTAACAGATTATCTTAAGCATTATATAGTCACGTAAGCCAGTTATAAATTCAATTGATAGTTATAACAAAATAGGCTATTAAATGAAATGGATTTAAACAAAGTAAATTGATTTGATTGATTAGACAACTTATGTAATTGATTAATCCTATACTTAAACAAATTTTCAATCCAATTTCCATTCTAAACAGATTTACTCACTTATGGAACAGAAAATGGCATTGCTTTCTATTTTAATCGATTAGACAACTTATGTAATAGATTACTATAGAGCAGTTTGCCCCTGTTAAGTAAAGTAAACGGGTGAAATCTAACAAATTATATACTATGTTAAATCGATTATTTCATCCAGAAATGAGATTAGTAATCTATTTAATACATGATTCATTTAATATAAATGAATTCTCATGTCAAACACAAACAAGATATAGATAAAACAATTGTTATGTCATTTGTTGTGCAATAAACTATAAAATTGTTCTCTTGTTCATCATCAAAAAATAAAGATATAGAGGGTAGATTTAGCTCCCCTATCAATACTTGTTAAAAAATGGAAATGGAAAAAAGGTGAATATATGTGATGTGATTGATAGAGGAATTAGTGTATATGGTGGATTCAAACTAGGTGAATTTGCCCAGCTAAATAAGAAGGCTAAATGAGGCATAAGGTTTCTCTAGCTAGTGACTTTTAAGAAAAGAGGCTGAAGTGATCTCAATAGCATTCATTACAATACTTAAAAGTTTTTATACAAAAGGAGGAACACTGAATTTATAGGAGATTCAGTCTCTCAATCAATAACATCCCTCATTCTAATTGTCCAATGCCTTTCTTCATCAATTGAATTTCTTTTCAAAAAGAAACTAAGGTGGGAGATACTATTCCTTAAATTAGCAGCTACCCTTTAACAAGCTCAACTTGAGCAAAATACTTCTACAGATACAAAGAGTACCCTCAAAAGTCCCAACCTATGAACATAACATGAGGTAAATTTGATATTGGAATGTATTTAAGTTGCTGCCTTTACCAAGGTAGAGACTAATTTTCCCAAGGAAGGTGCAGATGTTAGTTAGTTAGTCCTGGAGTAGCAGTATATTAAAAAAGAATGCATTTGGATGAGTCATGCTTTAGACACATATGCAAGCAACTTGTTAGTTTATAGGTCTAGGTCCCATTCAATTGCCATATGTGAGTCCTTCATTTGCCTAACGATTCTGGCTACAAGAAGAAAAACAATCGCTTTAGATAATAACAAGCTTTTATCAGTGAAATGTGCGACAATAGAATCTGTATTTCCAACATTGAAAGAATTTGGCAAATAATAGATGATTCTACGTGTGATGTAAGAAGAACCAGAGATATGATAACCAAAAAAGTACTGTATTCAGGGATATTGAACTTGAATAGAATATTGAGATCCAATATTGTAGTGCATAGGATATTCACATCCGATTTGGTAGATTCGAATTATCATAGGTGATCTTTAGTTTATTTTAATTCAAAGATAGTTTTATTAATTTTAATAAATTCATATAAATTAATTTATATTAATTAAAAATTATATGATACATTATAAAATTAATACATAAAATTAAAATAAAATTATAAACTAGTATAAACAAATAATTCATACATAATATAATTTAAATATTTTACGAAATAAAATGTTGATCGGATATGAATATCCGAAGCTCTTCAAATCGGATGTCTATAGGCCTGCATCAGTTAACCGATGTGTGCATTTTCGGATTATAAAATCAATCCGTTGTTTACTGTGACCATGCAAAGATTAAACAAAAATATTATACTAACATGAAACAAAAATAATATACTAACATTAAACAAAAATAATATACTAACATGCAAATGCAACAGATTAACCAAAAATTAAATACTAACCTCTCTCGAACAATATCAATGCAACTAGGAAGAACACCAATAAGAGAACTCCAAAACCACCATCACAAACCACCTCAAGTGTACTACCACAAAGCATGTCAAGTTTTCTGGATGTATTATTCCAAACTACACTTAAACACTACCAATCCCTCTCAAATATCTTTAATTCTCAATATCAAACTTACTCACAAATACAACTATTGATATGAACTAAAAAGAAAAACAGTCAAGAGAAAAAAATTATCATAGAGTTCCAACTCAAATGAGAAACTCCATTTTTTAATAAAAATTAAATGGAGTATAAGGGTGTGGGAGTGGAGAGGTGTAGTCAATACAGGAGTGGAGAGATTTAATCAATGCAGAGGTACACAGGATGCAGAAATACATGTTTGGTAATAGGAGGAAAATGGAAATACAATCTACTAGATATAGAAATTTTTATTAAACAAAAAATTTATTAAATAACCACATTAATTAAGGTTAAAAGTATATTTAATTAACGGTATATTAAGAAATTAAAAGTAGACAGAGAAATTTTTATTAAACAAAAAATTATTAAATAACTATCTAAATTAAGGTTAAAAGTGCACTTAATTAACCGTATATTAAGAAATTAAAAGTACAAAATAAAATGCTTGGAGGTGTAGGAAAAACATTTCAATGGATTGAGCACTCCCTACCATCTTCCTCGGTAATAATTATTTTTCACAAAAACAAAATAAAAAAAAATAGATGAGGTTTACATCATTTAATTCCTATCATTTATACCACTGACAAAACAGATATCTTTACAATTTAAAATATTATCTGTACCGCTAGTTTTTTTAAAATTATTTTTTATTTAAATTATAAATAAAATGGCATGTTTTTTTTATCACATGCTAAAAATTAATTAAACAGGAAAATGACAAAATTCTAAAAAATAAGTTATTAAAAATTATTTGAAAATGAAAATTTCAAATAAATAAAATAATTGTTATAGAAAATTAAATATTTTCTTTGATTAAAATAAAAACCTTTAAACTTATTATGATAATAAAAAAGAATATTACTTTTGTTTTGTGTTATATGAAATACAAAAAAATTATGTTATATTGGGTTGACTTTTATTTTCATGATAAAAAATTTTTTTTTAATATATTTAAGAAGTAAATATAAATATTTTTATAATTTTATTATAAATAATTATTTTATTTTTAAAAAATTAAATTAAAAAACATTTATATAAAAATATCAATTTTAAAAATGGTCAAAAAATGTAAAATTACCAAAATAGTCATTTTAATTTTAAAAAATAATTATTTAAAAGGTAAAAATGAAAACAAATATATAAATAAGAACTCCATTAGTTCTAAACTATTTAAAATGGTAAAGATGGACCACAGAAACATCATAAACAATTACAGAGTTTGTTGAGATCAGATTCACGCTAAAATAAGAACTTTAAAGTAATAAAAGAAATTGAAAAATGTGATCTAACAATAAGAGAATATTTGAACCTTCTTTTCTCGTTTGTTTTCATGAGTTTAGGACATCCGATCAACTAGGAGTAGAAGATCTCTTTTGTGACTCATAACATTTGCAGGAGGGCAAGATTAGACTTGAAGAGAAATTAATAACAAAAAATGCAGTGTTAAATTGGCGTTTTGTCAAAAAAAATCATTTTCTCTCTCTAGAAAATAGTTTTATGTATCTCAATTATAATATGGAAAAAGTTATTTGAAATAATTTGACTACCATTTGATAAGTAAAATGTTCTTAATAAAAAAGAATGATATTAAATAAATGTAAAATAAATTTAAATGTAAAAAAATACCATTATTTTTATAATTTCTTTCCATTTTGTCTATCACAAATTATTTTAAGCACATGGCAGAGCAAGGCAACACCACCTAATTGTATGACAAAGATAAGGTTTCTAATTTGAAAAAAAAAAATAGAAAGATGATACTGAGTCACATCGCCTCTAAAAAATATCCCTCCAAGGATAAATATTTCAACTCATAATAATCTAATGTTTTCATTAGTCCTAATTTGGATATAAGATAAATCCAAAGTCTAAAAATAAAGACGAAATCTTCTTGTAGTCTGATTCCAAAGATATAAAAATGTTCAAAAGAGAATTAGTTAATTCTATCATACATAAAAATAAAGGGATCTAATCTTTATTAGTTCAAAAAGTTTTTTAAAAGAGTGTTTTATTATTCACCCATAGTAAAAAATGATGCTTGTGGTGGAAGTTTTTGTAAATTTTTGGAGTTTTTCTATTAGTAAAATTGTTATAAAAAGTGGTATAGTAGTAAAATCGTAATAATTTGAATGTTTTTTTATATCACTCAAAGGTATAACTAATATAGAAAGAGATGTAGTGAGAAACTTGTAATTATTTATAAATGTTTTTCTAATTTATTTTTTTTAGGTTCATTTCATTCGCACTTTTGAACTATCAGTTGCGGAATTTCCATTTTTATTCCCTTCATTTGTATTTATATTTGTCTCTTGAATTTCTTTTGTTGTGGCGATTCCTAATAGTTGATTTATGACGGTGGTTCGTAATGACTGGTTTGTAGTGATAGTTCACATGGTTATTCATGGTGATGGTTCACGATGGTGGTTCATGCTTCTGATTTCACGTTGTCAATATACTTTAGGTGGTTCACATTATTGTTATATGATGTTAAATAAGTAGCTGTTTTTTCTCTTTGTGAGGCTATTTAATCCAATTATTTCAAGTGTTTTGGATGACTTTTTGTTCTTCAACCTTAATCCTTCTATTCCAAGGTTATCCTTTTCCCCTTTGTTCAACTGTGCAATATTTTAATTTATTTTTGTTTTACTGAATTTTTGTGTGTTTGTGTTAATTGAATTGTGTGTTGGAAGTGGTGGTTGAGGGATTGAGCATGGGTTTACCTGATTTAAGAAGAAAAAAGGAAAGTAGAAATCTTTGAAGGGTAACCATATGACTAAGGTGTTGAACAAGATGAGGGAGATTACTCTCTATACTAGTTGTGGGCTTAAGAGGTATAAAACGTTATACTTTTTTAAACCAATTTTGAAACTAGTTTAGAAAATAGAAACTTTTTATACTGCTTGTATCTATACCTATTTTAGAACCGGTATAAAAATTATTTTTAACTAGTATAAAAAGGCTTTTCTAAAGTTTATAAGCCAATAGAATATAGTAAATGATTTTAATAGATTGAAGGAGAGATCAAGAATGACAAAAGAAGTTGGATAATTAATTGTGGAGTTATACAAATAAAGCTCTTGTAGTTTGGAGCCAAAATTAAAAATGACCTTCAAATGCTAATGATATTAGATTATTGCTAAAGAGATTAAGGATATTAAGAGATGAAAATTTTGGATAAAGAAAAATTGACAAAGTAATGTCATCATTTGTAAATAAAGCTCATGTAGATGAAGGTTAAAATTGAATAAGAGTTAAAATGTTGAAGAAGTTAACATATTAGATCGTTGAATAACTTTATTAAGTTTGGAATGAGCTCATTGATAGCTTATATGAACTGGTGAGGAAATGAGATTATGCAATGAGCTCAACTTGAGACTTGTTAAGGAATGAAGATTAAACAACCACTCTGCATCCTCTACTTGTACATGGAAATTAACACCTAGCTGAGGAGTTTGTAAGTTATGAACAACCCCATTACGGAAAGCGGTGGCTCTAAAAGGAATGTAACTTACAAGATTAAGATATTGTAGGCATTATTGAGATTCCTAAGTTAAAATGGGATATCTCCTTATAGTGTTAATGGGATTTTTATAAAAAATGTAACATAATTGATAGGATAACCAACATTCATTTGAACTAGTAATGTTGTTGTTCGAGAAGTGCTCATCGTGCTTTGGTGTGACACCTAGACAAGTAAAACTCATTTGCAACAATTTTGCTAGGGATTAATTAGAGATAAGTTGTTACAATTTACTACAAACCAACTATAAATTAGCTAGAGATAAGTTGTTATAATTTGATATAGATTAACTAGGAAATAACTAGTGACAAGTTGTTAAAATTTTCTATGGATTACTGACGGATTTTTATCGACGGAAATATTTTCATCGGTAATTGTAATTTATCAACAGATTTTATCGACGGAATGCATTTTTTCTTTTTACCGACGGATTTTACCGGCGGAATCATTACCGAAGGAAAAATCCATCGATAAATCCGTCCATAACGCAGTTAAAATTTACCGAAGAAAAAATCCGTCGATAAATCCGTCGGTAATATACCCTACATTTACTGAAGGAAAAAATCCGTCGATAAATCCGTCAGTAATATATCCTACATTTACTGAAGAAAAATATCTGTCGATAAATCCGTCGGTAATAGACCCTACATTTACCGAAGGAAAATATCCGTCGATAAATCCGTCGGTAATAGACCCAACATTTACCGAAGGAAAATATCCCTCGGTAAATCCGTCGGTAATGGACCCTTCATTTACTGAAGGAAACATCTGTCGGTAAAATGGGCGGGAATTTTCCCACCCATTATTTTAATTACCGACGGAAAAAGCCGTCGGTACATCCGTCGGTAAAATGAGCGGGAATTTTCCCGCCCATTTTTCCTGTCTGTCCGCGAACAGAGTGTTATATATTTGGTTTCTCTCATTTCTTCCTCATTTGTACGTGGAACTTGCTGTTTTTCTTACTTCTCCATCTTTCACTCCATCTTTTTCTTCTCTTCCACTCCATTGCAGCTACAAATCAAAACTCTCTCCATCTCCGATCAGCAAGATCGTCGCTCCGTTTAGTCAGGCCGCCTCCATCTTTCTTGTTTGCAATCACTGTCAGCACCGTTAATGTCTCTTTTCTTCCCCTTTCAGGCTTCAGCTCACTGTGCAACCCCTTTTTTCTTCCGTTTTCATTGCTGCCATGGGAGAACGGCACCACTGCCTTGAGAAAACCACGCGGACAAGAGGAAAATGAAGACAATATGATGCTAAAAAACTAAGGCATTTTTTCCAATTTTAGGGTTTCTAAAACAATTGGAGAACCTAAATTTAGTCTTTGATTTTGGTTTTGGAATGAATTGATTGTTCTTTTGGTTTAGGAATGAAGAAAGGTTGATTAAAGAATTTGAAATCTGAGAAAAAGAAGAAGGGGAAAGAGGAAGAAGATGAACCAGATCGGGATATTTACTGACGGATTTACCGAAGGATTTTTCCTTCGGTAATTACCGACGGATTATGTGGCAATTACCGACGAATTTTTTTTTCGGTAATTACCGACGGTTATATTTTTCCGTCGGTAAATATTACCGACCATGTTATTACCGACGGAGTTATGACCGTCGGTAATCCGTCGAAAAAATGTCATTACCGACGGATTTTGCACATTTCCGACAGATTTTGGTCGTCGGTAATTCTATGTATTATTGAAGTGGTTAGAGATTGGATAAGGATATATTGTTAAAATTTCATGATAAGGTCGAGGATAGCTAGAGATAAATTCCTATAATTTGATATGAATTGGGTAGTAAATATTTTTCTACAAATTTGCTAGGGAATAACTTAGGAGAATTTACTATAAAATTACTACAAAATTGTAACAAATTAACAAACAAATTTTGTAGCTAATTAACAAGGGTATTAGCATGTATTTTTTAATTCATTAGTGAGTCTTTAGAGTAGGACATTCTAAGAAAATTGCAACAAATAACAAGGGAATAATTCCTCGTTGATTAGCTACCTATATCCTAGCTATAGAATAATATCTTCGTTGTTTCGTCGTTAATCTTTCACAAAATGATTTTGCGAGGGATCAACAAAGGTTTAACTAAGAATTGTTTCTTCATAAATGTGTTACTTTCTTGTAGTGATTGTATCAATAATAATGTTGTATGACTATTTTTAGTCTTCAATGAATCATCTCTTATAACGTAGGAGGAGACGACTTAAATAAGACAACAATGGGAAAACTTTCTCCACCAACACGTGTAGCTTAGTTGTTGTTTAGTTTGTTGTTTAGGTTACATTAGTACTTTTATTATTTTAGGATTTATTTTGATGTTAAATAGTTTTTAGGTTACACTACACAAATTTGTTGAAAGTGTAGTTTGAATGTCTATCTTATTTTGGAAATTTTTTGATCTATATGTTGCGTTATATGCCAAAACCAATTCACTTAAAAAAAACACACAAACATTTACATCAAATTATGTATTGTTCGATGTAAATTTACCTCAAACCATGCTTTGACAAACATCAATTTACATCAAAAAATACATATATAGCCTGACATAGATTTACGCTAACATTGCATGATCAACATAAATCCTTGTACTTTTTTGTTGAAACAAGTTCAACTTCATGCATATTCCAATACCTCTAACGTAAATTTACAGAAGACTGAAATATCTTTTAGGTAAATTTACGTTGCAGATAGACTTTAACATAAAGTTTTGTCATTTGCATTGACATTAGACCTATAATGAACATAAAAAGTCCAAAATAACAAATGTAAAAGCTTATTTTTATGATAGTAAAGATGATTGGATATTCCCAAAATTATTTCAAGAATTGTGCTACAATGTTAATCAAGTGGATACTCAAGTTCATAACTCTTCTAATTCTTTTTTTTGCTTTAACCGCTACACATTTCTAACAATTGATCCATTTTCTTAAAAAAATGTTTATCAATACTACCTATTATGACGTTGTTGGTAAAAGAAAAAGATGGACATCTTCAATAAATAATTTTGATGACGACGACTCATGAAGAAGTATTGAAAATTTAAAGAACGATTGGATTCAATAAATACATTAAAGACTTAAGATTTTAGTTGTTGAAGTTTTGTAATTTGTGTATTTTTTTAAAGTTATTAGACCAAGAGTTAATAAATAGAACCTAAGCAGCAGAGCACTCAAGAAAAGTTTTATCATTCACAAAAGTCTCTAGAATAATTCATTATCACTAACGATAATCAATTACCTTAATTCATTGTCATGTCATCCCTAGGTGCTACCATGGTGGTTACTAGTGGTTCTCACGATGACATTGACAGGGGTAGGCCAAGAGGCGAAGAAAATGGTTTGTGTGGAATGAACTTGGTGGCACCCATTGAGAATAAGAACTCATAATGAAGTTTTCTAAATGTTGGTGGCTCTTTGCGATTTTTGGCATGGTGGATTACGACAATGCATGGTGGAGCTCATGATGACAGGTTAGTCTGGTGAGGTGGTTATTGGCCTAAAGGACATTGACGATGACACAAGGAAAGAAAAAGAGAATTAGGATTTTTAATGAAAAGACGAAGCTGACATAATAGGATTTGATGAGATAGATGTCTCCCATTGATTGGTTGAGTGTGTTAATTTAACTACAGAAATCTAATTTAAACAATTTTACAAAAATCAAAATCCAATTAAAAAAAAACTAATGCTTTGTTCCTTTGTATGGATTTGAGGGAGATGATTTGAATGGATTTGAGAGTAATTTTTTTGAGTGGATTTGTGGGTAATTGAGAGTGGATTTGGAAGTAAAATTTGTGAAAATTAGTGTAGGATTTGATTTATGTGACAAATTTAAAAAATTTGTTTAATTGATAGAAATTAAAGATTACCAAAATGCCCCTAGTTATTAAAGTAATATAAAATGATAATTGTTAATGTTATATTTAAATGTAAAAATGTTTATAAAGAGAAAAAAATAAAAATTAATTTTTTAAATTGTAATTGAATAAATTGAAATAATTTTTTTAATAAGTTTAGTTATTTAGTAAATTGAAATGCTTTTTTTTATAAGAGAGAAAAAAAAATAAAAATTAATTTTGAAAATAAAATAAAATTGTATTTAAGTAAAATAAATAATTATGTGATATTTAATTATTGCTATTAATAGGATATTTATTTAAGTACAAATAAAATCATGTAATTAGTTATTATATATTTTATTTTCTTAATTAATTATTCATTTAATCCTAATAAATGAAATATTAATTAATAATAGCATTTGAAGGTATTTAAAACATAAAATAAAAATTATTATTTTTTTACTGTTTTTTCAATGTTGGTAAAAGGCAGGTGACATAACAAAGTCATGCAAACAATATTTTTTCTCCACCTGTTTTCTTTGTCATTTTGTTTTAACTGCTTCCAAACAATGATTCAGAAACCTAAAATCATACACCTGTGTTCTTCGTCATTCTTCCTACGCATTCTCTGTCGTGGTGGAGATGGCACGAAAATTTCCAAACTAGTCATGGGGTCCGAGTTCTGGTTTTGTAACGGTGGTACTGCGGCAGAGTTCGTCTAGTTGGCGACAACTTTGGGGTGAGTGGCAGCGCAACAGTAGCGATCGTTCAGTGTGACGTAGCGACAGAGGCGTGACCCATGGGGTTTCGTGTTCGAGCAAGAACGACGACGGTGACAGCGAGATCCTTCATGCTTTGTTCTTTTGGTAAGATTTGGGGGAGACGATTTGAGTGGATTTGAGGGTAATTTTTTTGTTATTTTTTAGTGGATTTGTGGGTAATTGAGAGTGGATTTGAGAGTAAAGTTTGTGAGAATTAGTGTAAGATTTGATTGATGTGACAAATTAAAAAAATTAGTTTAATTGGTAGAAATTAAAGATTACCAAAATGCCCCTAGTTATTAAAGTAATATAAAATGTTATTTTTTAATGTTATATATAAATATAAAAATGTTTATAAAGAGAGCAAATTTATTAATAATTATTAAAATTAATTTTTAAACATTATATCAAATTATCTTACGTTAAAATGGACCACCAGGTTGCCACTTAAGTCAATGATGCAGCTCTATCCACCAGCTTCACAAGCAACTACCTAGCATATGTTATTTTCTAAAATTGCAAGTGTATGAGACCTTGTTAAGAACGATTTCTTACTCTACCAAACTCATCATAAACTACTTTGACTATCAACAAACGAAATTACACACAATACCAATTACACAGATTGTTCTTGATGAATCTCCTTTACCTTGCCTAGGCTACACACCACACAAATGAACCAACAGCTTGACAAATGCCCACCACCTTCACGCACCTTCACGTAGCTCGCTCCCAATACCTCAAAGCACTGAACACCTGCATAACAAACAAAAGGTTAGGGGTGCTAATATTTTAATACTTACATCGACTCCAATGCATGCACGAAGATGATTCACTCCAGCTTGGTCTCCTTCTCCAACGTCTCCTTTTGCAGCTTCGTGGACTGCTTCAAGAACAATGGCAGTTTTCTGCAATGCCTGCAATGCTGGAATGAAGCTTCCCTGCAATGCTCTAGGTTCGTTGACTGCCTCCAGGTTCGTCACACAAACATGGAACCAAATACTTGAGGTATGGAACCGAATCCAAGCTTCTGTGTGAATGGTTCTAAGCTCTGGAACCGAATACTCGAGGTATGGAACCAGATGTAGGTCGTCTGTCAATGCTTCCAAGCTCTCTACTTGCGCTCTGTTTGTGTCGAATGTTGCTCCTAAGAACACACCTCCATCCTCTATGACCTTTTCCTCAACCTCAACCCATCATTGCTTCCATGGGAGACGTACATCGTTGACAATGAGGTGAAGAAGATGATAACCGCTTCACCCCATGCACGAAGGTTAACACGGTATGTTAACCAGTTGTTTCGCCGGAGCAAGGAACGCAGGTATGGGGAAACGGTGACTGCAACCGGAAACAATGCACACCTCTCATCCGTAGAACCAGAGACGAACCACGCAGAACCGAATAAAGACGTGCAAAAATGTCGCCTTGAACCGGATACACGAAGGCTGTAACCGAATACACCTCCTTCTCAAATCCTTCTGAAAGCTGGATCCGCCAGAGAATCTCGCCAGCTTACAGTGCAATTAGCTGCAGACAATGCAAAATGAGCTGCAAAAGCCAGTCTATGCATGGCCAGGACAATGCATCACATGGGCAATGACACTATTTACTCATGAAAGCACAATGCATGGCATTTTTATACTCTTTCTTTCAATTGCTTCTTCGAATCCATTCTTAAAATAAGAACCGAATAACGCATATGATGAATATTGTATTTAAATTTTAATAATAGTAGAGGGCATTTCAGTCATTTACATGTAAATCAACGCAAATCCTTGCTAAACAGGTGAGATGCTCTCAACAATGAAATTCCGCGAATCAACGCAAATCCATCGTCGCATTTCAACACAAGCGAACACGAAAAAATTTCATTTCATCGCTCGCATTCGCCTCTGAACAGTGAAATCTGTTCGAGCGAACAAGGCGTCAGAACTTGAGACAGTGAATGGCGAGACAACTTAATTCCTCGTCCGTAAATATGAGTAAACAGTACAATTTCTTCAAACGAACAAGAAGTAAAGAACCTATTTAAAATTCTAAAAAGAAAATCAATTATTAAACCTAAAAGAAAATATGTGATTAATAATAACAATAATATTAAAAGTAAAATAAAAAATAAAATTAATGAACATTTTCTAATACAGGCCAACAGAGAAATTTAATGCACAAGAAAATATAGGTACACTCACCAACTGTATCACACAGTATTTAATGCATTGAACATCTTTTCCAGAGTGACCTTGGTTCGCGTGGCCACCTTTCAATCCACCTTCAACTTTCACCTGTCATATCAGACTCACATTAGAAAACCAACTACTCACACAGAACCAAGGCATAAACTCTTTCATCATTTCCTTTCAGTTTTTGGTACAATGAATTGTTTCAGTCCTAAAAAATCCACCATGTCTTCCCTCCAAATGGTTCCTCTCAGCAAACTTCGTTACCAAAAGCTAAGACATGAAAAAGGTTCCGATGATGACAGGGACAGAGTGAGTGAGAAGCCAAGATTCAGGTTCAAAAGGGTTCCCATCAGGAGAAGGTTCAGGCTCAAAATCTCAAGCTTCAGAAAACTGTGGCGAAAAAGAGCCAGGTTGGTTTCTTCCGTCAGAGTTTCGTATGCCAAAGTGTTGAAAAGATTCAAGGACGGACAAGTCCATTTCGGTGATCTTTTTGCTGGCAACTACTTGTTCATGCATGTCAATCCTACATCACTCAAGTCCCTTCAAAGAGATCTTCACCTTCCAAAAATTGCATAGACCTTTATGATTAAAAATTGGTGTGTATACCACCAATTCATTTTTTATATATGCTCTTTTTTTCTCTCTTTTTATGTTGTTATTGTCAGTTTGGTGACTCCTAAACAAAGGAAATATGTTGGATTGGAGGAGCAAATTATTAAAATTGGGGCAATAAGCCTTAATTCATATATGAATACCATCCAATTGTCTTAATGTTTCTATTGTGATATTGGTTTTTAATTGATAGTTCATGGGATTATATATTATGTGAATATATATTCTAAGGGTATTGTTGACATATGTTATAGTAATAAAAATATTTAAAATAAAATTAGGTGAATATGGTTAAGTAATACATGTACTTTCTAAAATATTATAATATTTTTTTTAAGATATTTGCAAATAATATTTATAATATGATAATTTATTATCTAATTTTATTATATCTTTAATATATTTAAAAATATATTAATGGAGTATTTTGTTTATTTACTCAACATAACATATTATCAATGGAGTATTTACTCAATTTTTATTTGATTTTTTCACAACATTATCAGATAGAGTACTTACTCAATTCTCATTCAATTTTTTGTCAATTAATGTTATATATTCCACATATTCCTTAAACTCATTGACGTTGGTGTCATAGAATTTGATAGTTCAAATTTGCTCTAATAGGAGATGAATAGAGCATGTAAACATTAACTTATATTTTCATGTAAGTATGAACATTATAGAAGATAGAATTAAAAAATAAGCATGCACAACATTTATACTCTCATTCATCCCAAATACTAGAACTATATCCAGTCTCTAATCACCATGCTTAGGACATTTTACTAATAAAATATTCCAATTTCATTATAATAGTACATGGATTTCTCTAGTTCATGAGTATCAATTTCCTCAAGTGTCACGAATGTCAACCTCTCCAGATAATCCAAGTACCAACCTTTTCGAGTGAGTATAATATCTTAAACACACAAGTTTAACCTTTTTAGGTATTACAAGTTTAACTTCTATATTATACTTTCTTAATCTTTCACTTAGATAAAGAACTCTTAAAATGAATAATGAAAACCAATTTTAAATAATCCGATCAAAGTTTACAAGGTAATCTTCAAAGTTTATAAAGGATATTACAATGATTTTTCCATACCAATACAAGTTATGAATTTGACTTTATCAACTCAACTACTTTTCTCTCAAATATTCTTGTGTACTTTGTGTGTTTCACACAATACTAGTTCATTTTTTTGTTCTTCATTGATATTCAATTATGATATGCTTATTTTTGTTTGATGATCTTTCGGGAGTTATCAATATAATTTGCAGGTTAAAAAAAAGCATATACCATTAAAAAGGGATATTGAACAATAACATATTGGATAAGTTCTCTAGGCTTCTTCGTCACTTTACCATATTGTTTTATAATTTTTTTTTTCATTATTATGTCTTGGATTATGAAGTGTTATGTAAGTAGTAAGTTATTCCTTTAATTAAATCAAATTATATTATTTTTATTTATTTTTCTTAAGTTTTGATTTATGATTTTGAGATTGTTTTAACACTTATTTTTTATAATTCAATCTTGATCTTGAATTAGAATTCATATAAGGTTTACAAAATTTTTTATAACTAAATAAGTGAATCTTCACATGTAAATGTTTGATACATGTATAGTATCATAACACACTTAACTTATTTATGTGTCGACAAAAAAGTATTAAATAGGTTTTTATTTGTAAACACTTAAAATAAACGAGAAACTAAATAAATTAATTGATATTTGGTTAATTTATTTGTTTACTTAATAAAAAGGAAGAAGAATAGATTAGTACTTTTAATAATGAATGTCTAGAATGAGTAAAATATGATTTTTAATGAAATATGATTGAAATCAATGATAATCTAAAATAAATCAATTAAAATTAATTTAGTTAATTTAATGTTCTCTATTTTTAATTTTAAAGAATAACAATTTAATAGTCAATAAAAAAAATTAATTATGGAAAAGCTAAAAGATGACCTGTTTTTAACATATGTATTTAAAATTCTTTATATTATTCCCCTTTATTATTTTTATAGTTCTAACCTTTTCCATAGATTTAATTAAATATTGTTTTTCCGTGTAGTTTAATTTGAGACAGACTACTATGTTAAACTTAATACAAGCATTCTGAAACAAAGGGAATCAAATCTCTTTTTTAGCAACTCCAGTTCGAACAATCATGAGAAATAATTATGACTTTTTAATCTGTATCATGCTTTGGATTAAGCACTCTCCAACATCCATAATAATTATTTTGGCAAAAAAACAAAAAGATATTTATGTCATTTAATTGCTACTACTGCAACTGTCCACCGACAAACAAACAAAATGAAGTGTACACGGTTTAAAATATTCTCTCGTGCACACTAGTTTTTTTTTTCTTAATTATTTCTTTTTCTATATGAATTCTAAAATAAGATGACATGTGTTTTTTTTAATTATATCTTTATTTTTATTTTTATCATATGCTAAAATTTATTTGAACGGGTAAAATGGAAAAATTACTTGAAAAGGAAAAATTGAAAGAAATATACTAAATAACTTATTTAAAATTATATTAAATTTTTAAATATTTTATTTAATTAAAATAAAATTTTTTAAAGAATTTTTAATATAAAAAAATTAAATATGTTCAAACTTAATATATATAATTATTTTTACCCATTTGTGTGAAATTTTTTATGTGTTAAATGATATTTTATATCAACGTTTAAGTTTTTTATACCATAACATGTTTAAAATTGTTTATAATATTGTTTAACATAAAAAGAAAGTTGATATTATTAGAATAAAAAGTTGATGTTGTTGGAACATATATATATATATATATATATATATATATATATATATATATTTATTTATTTATTTATTTATTTATTTATTTATTTTATAAGTTTAAAATCAAAGTATATTAAAATTTGAAATATAAATGAATTCAAATTTTACGTTTATAAACTAAAAAAATATTTAACCTAAAAGATATTAAATTTGTACTATTTCATTTATTACTCATTTATATATATATATATATATATATATATATATATATATATATATATATATATATATATATATATATATATATATATATATATATAAAGTAAGAAAACATTAATTATAATAAAACCATTGTTGGTATGTTCGAAACTAGTTTAAGTGAATCATAAAAGTAAAAAATGCTTTAAAAGTAAGAATAAAGTTGTTGTAAGACCGGAAATCAGATACCAGTTATAACCATATATGTATCTAAAGCATATCTAATGCTTTGTCATACCTTGTTCAGTTCAGTTAGAGATTATGACGCGATATTATACAAAAAAAATCAACAAGTAATTATATATATGTGTACACTAAAGTTATGATATTCTTACATACTATTAATAATTATTTTATGTTCCTCTTTATGGTTTAACTTTTATAAACAGAACTGATACAGTGACATGTTTCTATGAGTGGATAAACTCTGCTGCAAAGATAGAATAAAAATGTATAAACTAACAGAAAAAAAAACAAAAAGTGAGAAAAATTGAGGTTGTCATTTATGTGGTTACGCCACGCAATGATGCTAGACGGCACAGTGAGGTGGGCCCCGCAATCCGAATAGAAGAAAATCTTAAAACAAATCGATTTACAACGCACAAATGTCTGTGTTGAAGACATCACAGTTCCTCTTTCAACCGTGGAAGCGAAGGCAAAAATACCTACTGAATATTTTGGCATCATCTCTTTCGCTTCACTCTCACTGATCAAATCTTTCTCTATAAAGAGAAGTAAAACACCAGCAGATTCAGACCAACCACTCCACACAAACACATACCTTTTCTTTAACTCCTTACATTCCACTTTACCTTCTGCTTCGATCAAGCATAATCGTGAGTGTTTTTAGCTTCCAATCAGTGAATTAGTGACCCTTTTTCTTGTTAATGATAGTCTTTTTTTTTTTGTTTTCGTCTTATAACTTGATCGTGTTATGGGTGAGACCTGTTTCATAATCTGTGCATTATTTTATTGCTATTATTATTGAACATGGCATGGGTGCAGCTACCTGTAATAATTCACTGTTAATTTCTTTAGATTTTTGGACATTGTTTGAATTCACACAATATTTGTCGTGAGGCATGGTAATAATTGCATTCAGAACCTCAAATTCGAGCTCAGGATTTACCTTTTGCTGTCATTTACAAAATTCCTATTTTGTTTATTTTTGTGTTGTTTGTGATAAATTAACCGAATTCTTTAATGAACATCTAGATTTCGGATTTTCCGGATAAAGTTGACTGGAACAATTCCATGCAGTTATTGAAATATTATTTCTTTTTCTTTCTTCATTATTATTATTATTATTGTCATATTGCAGGATCAAGCCGTGGTGACAGTAAACGTGCTTCTTTTTTTTGGCCTGACATATTGATTGTTTTGACTTTTTTATTCCCTTTTCATCCTTTATAATCTAAGTTTTTGTTTTTGTTCGTTCCATTACTTAGTTTGCAGATAGATTGAATGTTGTGAACAATGGGTTCATTCGAGGCCTTATGCAATGTTTCTCTGCTCCAATTGTTCATAGTGTTTTGCCTTGTCTTCCCATGCTTTGCTACTGACCTGAGAACAACTCTAGTAGTAGATGCTTCTGATGCAACTGGAAGGCCAATACCAGAGACACTTTTTGGCATATTCTTTGAGGTCTGGTTTCTAGAATTCGTTGGTTGTTATTTATTAGCACCTCTCCCTTTCTATTAAGAGAGTGTTCTTTTTAAATGGACTATATAGAACATGTGCTATGCATGAGCTGTAAGAGATAAGCATGAAGATGTCATATGAAATAATTAATCAAATAAACTGTATGCATGTTTAGGGTTATGGGATTGTACTTTAAATTCTGTATTCAATTTGATGATGCCTCACGTGAAAATATCTGAAAATGACCAGATTCTTGAATTTCATCTACAGGAGATCAATCATGCTGGAGCTGGGGGATTATGGGCTGAGCTTGTGAGCAACAGAGGTCATTTTCATATTTTTCACACTTTTTAATGACAATAGCAGCAGTAGAAGGTTTCTCTAGGATTTTTTTTTTTCTGGTATTTTCATGCAAGTTACATGTTCAGATGCACAAGCACAGTATTCCTTCAATCAGTTGTACTTGATACGGAGCGTGATAATAACTGAAACAAAATAAAAGAGAATATGAGAACATATAATTCATGACATAAACCTTGATTTAAAATGCATCTTGATTTTAACTGACTAAACTTTAAAAATGGATACACTTTAACATATGTAAAGGTTTGTGATTTTTCTTTCCTTAGTTGTGGTATCCATCATAAAATTGATGAACTTTTCACTGTTATTCAAGTAACTTATGGTGTTTTCGTTTCAACAAGTGACAATTAAATGATATTTTCAACCCATCTGCAGCTGTCGTTCTGTTGATTTCCTTTTATATTTGCACTTTTTAATGTGTGGTTGCCTCAAACTTCTTATCCTAATCCTAATATTTGATGAAAAGGTGGGGCTTTAGGTGTTTTGGTATCATTTCCATGAGTTTCTGTTTTAGATATTATGGATGATACTACTTTATCAATGTTCAAATGTGAACAAATGGAGGATCTGCAGTTTACGTTGTTGTATTGTTATAGTAAGGTCACTATTTTAAACTATAGCTTAAATATTATGAATTCTTGTTTTAGGATTTGAAGCTGGGGGCCCTAACACTCCTTCTAATATTGATCCTTGGACAATCATTGGAAATGAATCATCAATAATCGTTGAAACTGATCGTACCTCTGTCTTTGACCGTAACAAGGTTGCACTTCGATTGGATGTGTTATGTGACAGTGAAGGTGACAACATCTGCCCAGATGAAGGTGTTGGTGTTTATAACCCTGGTTTCTGGGGCATGGTGAGGCTAATTGATACCCTTGCATCAAATTGATCATAAATCCTAAGTGCAAATATTTGCTGAATAGAAAACAAACGACAAAAGACTGAACAACATAAAAATTGTAGTCTTGAAGTCTAAACTTCTATTTAATTTCAATTGTTGATTGCAAATTCTGTGATATCCTTATATTGTTACATTCATTGAAGTAAAATATTTACTACTTTGATCTTCTTCCAGAATATTGAGCAAGGAAAGACATACAAAGTGATCTTCTATGTTCGTTCAACTGAATCACTTAATCTAACAGTTTCCTTGAAAGGATCAAATGGTGTAGGGAACCTGGCTTCATCTGCAATCACGTGAGCACCATTTTTTTGTACTACAGAGACTATGTGATACAGAGACTTTACGTGCTGTAGTTTTAATTTCATAAATTATCATAATATGAGTGATATTGATACTGATCTTTCAGGGGTACTGCTGATGATTTTTCAAACTGGACAAAGGTGGAGACTTTATTGGTTGCCAAAGCAACAGATCATAACTCAAGACTTCAATTAACGACGACCACCAAAGGTGTGATATGGTTAGACCAAGTGTCTGCTATGCCAGTGGATACATATAAGGTTGTGTTACATTCTTAAACCATTTAGCTTTAGTAGATTAACTATATCTTAGACCATAGCAGAGTTGTGTGCATATTAAAGTAATTAATTTGTATCCTTTTCTTACTGTGCAGGGACATGGTTTCCGAACTGAACTTTTTGAAATGCTGTCAGCTTTGAAACCCAAATTTATCAGATTTCCAGGTAAGCATACTGTGGTTCAGATTGAGAAATTTCGAATAGAATTTGTCTTACACACACGAAACAGTTTAAACATTACTTTTGTTCTGTGTTATGTGCTCTCTAGTTTTTCATCTTCAAAATTAGTACACTTGAATGGAGGTGTACTTAATTGAAAGGTTAGAGTATACGGAATAAAGAAAAGGTTAATGTATTTTTAACTATCCTAATGTATTTTTAACAATTGCTCATATATTTTTCAACTCTGAAAGCAAAAATCAAGGTGAAAATTCTATTAGATGCCATTAGAAGATAAACATTTTTCTAAACTGACATGTATAAACGTGAAGGCTTCTTTCTTTTACAGGATACAACAAACAAACCAGGTTCTATGGAAAAAGACAATGAGATATGATACATTAAATACAGTAATTGTGATAGGTTGTTCAGATCGAGATTCAAATAATGAACCATTGAGTTATTTTTTGAATCTTAAATCATAATTTTGTATGGAATCATAACATTTAGATACAATGAAAAATTACTTCAACTGTATCATGTAGATGATATACAGAGTTCAGTGTAAGCAATTTAAAACTAGAAAGAAAAAATAACTTGAATGGAAGTCGAACAAATCAAACTATTAGTTATATATAAGTTCGTGAAATCTTTATTTTAGAAGAATAAAAACAAAAACTATTAAAAATCTACAAGAGTATATGTATTGAATAAGTGAGTGACAAATAAAATAGGAATAATTAAATAGGATAAGTTTACAAGTGTTTTTCAAATTCATTTTCATTTAAAATTTAAGGTCACATACCTTTCTAGTTTTTTATTATTCATAAGAATGGATGAAGAGGTAAAAGCATATGAACTGTATAAGTGATATGGAATCCCATAGATTCATTCATGTGTCTTTAGATACAGAGTCATTTAAGATTCATCTTGAGATACATATCTACTATAATCTTTTATTTATTTACTTTCTTTAGTGCATATTCTAGTGTGAGTAAGCATCATTTGACAATGTGGCATTCCATTTTACTAAAGTTTGTACAGAAGTAACATCTGGGAATGCTAATTTTCATTACATTGCATTAGGTGGCTGTTTCGTTGAAGGAGAATGGTTAAGAAATGCATTTCGGTGGAAGGCAACTGTTGGACCATGGGAGGAGAGACCTGGGCACTTTGGTGATGTTTGGATGTATTGGACTGATGATGGACTTGGCTACTTTGAGTTTCTCCAAGTAAGTGCTGATTTTCATATATTAAGGATTATTAAGTTCCTATATAGTTGAATTTACTTTCAGTTTTTGTTACATCAGTAAATGATGTTATGTTGTTATTGTTATTGTTGAGCAGCTTGCGGAGGACTTGGGTGCTTTACCAATATGGGTATTTAACAATGGTAATTTTATGTCTATCTCTGTTAACCAAATGCTTGTTTGGAATTTCTCAAGAAGCTGCCAAAAGTAACCTATTATTTTCATCAAAATAGTTAAACCAAACATCCACTGAGTTTCTTACCAACGAGGAGAAAGGAAAAAATTCTGTTTTCTAATTGAATGGTTGGTTTAGGTGTCAGCCACAATGATGAAGTTGATACATCTGCGGTTTTACCTCTTGTGCAAGTATGTTATCATACTCTTCTTCTACACCCTTTCCCCTTCTTATTAGGTATTTTTTCCATTATTTTTTAAAGAAACTTGACTCAAAAGTATGTAAAAAGAGTCTTGAATTTTTTATTGTAGGAAGCCCTTGATGGAATTGAGTTCGCAAGAGGTGATCCCACTTCAAAATGGGGTTCTCTTAGAGCCGCTATGGGACACCCTGAGCCATTTGATCTAAGATATGTTGCTGTTGGGAATGAAGATTGTGGAAAACCGAAATATCGAGGTATGCATATTTTTCTTGTCCATTCTGTCCTAAGAAAAAGTAACATTTTCATTGTTAGCATACAATGACACGGTATTATTTATGTATGCCAAGAGGGGCAAATGCTGGTGTTAATTTATTATTAATATATATGATAATTACAGATTCTAATGGATAGTTCTGGATTTCATATTTTTTCCCATTTCTAATTGAAACAGATTAATCTGATGCCTTTTCCCTTTATGTTACATCTTTGACTGCCAGGAAACTACCTGAAATTCTATCATGCAATAAGAGCTGCTTATCCTGATATCCAAATTATCTCAAACTGTGATGGTTCTTCTCGGGCTTTAGATCATCCAGCTGATATGTATGATTATCATGTAATGTCTTCACACATGTCTTTCATAACAAATCTCTTCACACAATTTCTTTTATAATTCCCCTTCTTTTTGAATAATAATATCAAGAATGCTACATGTGGGTGATACATGTTGCAATGCTAACCTAGTTAGAATTATAACCTGTATAGTGATGCAATAGCATTCTTAACTTGATGTAAAAAAAATTGATCTCTCATATACTTTGTTTCTATTCTTAGGTTTATACAACTGCGAACGACATGTTTTCTAGAGCTAGCACATTTGATCGCACATCACGAAATGGTCCAAAGGTTTTATGATCTCTGTCAGACTCTTCTCTTTAATTAGTTATCGGCATCACCGTTTGTACTCAATCTATTTTGGACACTTTTACAGGCTTTTGTAAGTGAGTATGCTGTGACGGGAAAAGATGCTGGAACAGGAAGCCTTTTGGCAGCCCTAGCTGAAGCCGGGTTCCTTATTGGACTCGAAAAGAACAGGTTTACTGAGACCTCTTATGATGTTATTTTATACAACGGTCAAGCTTGAAATCTTGCACTTTTTCCCAAACCAAATCTGAAAAGCATTGAAATGTTTCTTTTCCTTTCATATTCTTGGTTTGTAGCATTATGAAATCTGAGTTTCTGATCCAGTCCACTTAATAGTTAGTACTCACCATTTTCATTTTTTACTTTCTGGTGCAGTGATGTTATCGAAATGGTCAGCTATGCTCCACTTTTTGTTAATGCCAATGACAGGAGGTAATTTCTAATGATTTTACCAGAAAATTTCTATTGTCTTTTCATCTTGTTTGCCCTTTGGTCTAGCCTACTGTGCACTATGTTCTTTTCTGAGTAGAAGTTTATGAAAATATTCCACCAGAAAATAGACAAAAGAATTTGTTTATTTCTCCAAGGAGACATGGTTGTAAACTGATAAAAGGGTGGTAAAGCTGATCACTAACATTTTTTTGTTCAGCTAAACAATTGCTTGAAGAACAAATTTACTCCACCTAAATGTATACAAAAATTTAGAAAATTGCTCTAAATTTTCTGAGAAGAAGTTGTTTTCAATTCATATAGTAAGGTGGTTAATAAATTATGTATTATTGTTCTTCATTGACGGAAAAACTAAGATTGTCTGTATTTCTGTCATTAGGTGGAACCCAGATGCAATTGTGTTCAACTCTTATCAGGCTTATGGAACTCCTAGCTATTGGGTGCAATTATTTTTCTCAGAGTCAAGTGGAGCAACACTTCTAAGTTCATCACTTCAATCGAATTCCTCTTCCAATTCAGTCCTTGCATCAGCAATAACATTTCAAAGTTCTGTAGATAACAAAAATTATATACGAATAAAGGTAACACATTTTTTTGCAAAAGTTTCTCTTACTTCTGTAATTTTTAAAGACTTTGAGAATCAGTTGTATTTTCATAGTTATATAGTTAATGGCATAATGCTAAATTTGCAGAAACATTTATTCCTCATTTTTAGTATATTTCTCCGATAAAACCCCCCAACAAACTAAATTTGTTTTGTTGGAAATTCTTTCATTATCACTGTCATCACTGGGAATCACTTGACTTTTGCAGGTTGTGAACTTTGGCACCGGCGCAGTGAACCTGAAGATCTCCATTGATGGACTAGAACCAAATTCATTGCAGTTATCTGGATCAACGAAGACTGTGCTTACATCTGGAAATGTAATGGATGAGAACTCCTTCTCACAGCCAAAGAAGGTACCCTCAATCTTCACTCTTTCACATTCCATTTTTTAATTTACCCTTATGAAATATTGTTCCTTTTATTACACTACTATTGTAACTCCTTGCATGAACCGTGTATCTTCAAGAAAAAAGTGATTTTGGTGTATTAAAAATTGTTTTGATATATTTTCAAACATCAAAATCAATTTACATCAAGTATATTTTGAAGACACAACAAAGATGGAAATTTGGAATTTGAATTCTCTACTGGGTTTCTCTATGCTGTTCCTTTGCCGCTTCTTCAAAAGATTTTTAAAGTACCAACATCATTGTATTGTTAATGTTCAGTGGAGAACATCATCATAAAATCCAGGAGAGAATCTAGACATGGAAATTTCTTATGGCTATTTAGGAAGCATGTGAAAACATTAGCTTAGGATTTTGTTGATTGTTCTATTATGAAACCAGGTGGTGCCAATTAAGAGTGGACTTCAGAATGTTGGGAAGGACCTGAATGTGACAGTCCCTGCACGTTCATTCACATCATTTGATTTGCTGAAAGAATCCAGTGATCTGAAGAGGAAGGGAAGTGGTTCTTCTACGTGGTCTTCTATGTAATGCAATGAAAAATTTGACCAAAATGCAGAAGAAAAAGTAAAGGGGAAGGAATGGAATATATGAATCAGCTGCAACCAACTGTATAAGATTTGAATTATACCTTGCCTTGTAATTAAACAATGTTGCACTGTGAATAATAATATTTACATGGATTCCATTAATGCTCAGTAATTTGTCCACCAAGCTCTGAGACACACTTTTTCTGAAATTTAGTACCAGAATATTTATTAACAAAATTTCTACTGAAAAATATGATTGATAATTTAGCATATGCATCTCTTTCACGATTGTTTATTCGATCATCAACATTTTGTCCTTTTTAATATTCTTTCGAGTAATTTTATTTTTATTCTATATTCTGGAACTCAAATTCGATATTTCATGTCACTCATATATGTTTAAATTTTATTCTAGGATGAAATTTACATTCATAAGCAGCACGAAAATCCCTATAAGTGTACATTATATTTTTATATCTTTAATCTAGAAAGTCAAATCTTCTTAAAAAATATAAAAAAATATTTAATTTTGAAGTTGATTGTTGCACGCATTTTGCATAAATTTTTTAATCTTTTTATTTATTGCCTTTTCATTCAAATAAATTGAAAATGACTTAATACTACATTTGGTTCCTATTTTTGTCTACTTTGTTTAATGTGAGACTCGATTTTTTGAGTGTTTAATGTAATCTCAACTTTTGTAATTTTTGTTCAATTTGGTATTTTTTCTGACAGTGTTTAATTTGTTAATGACAGTGTTACGTGAGCAATCAATGAATGGGATGTTCGTTCGTTTTTGGCATACGTGGTCGCGAGGGTTTCAAACTTCCACTTTACATGTTGTCACCTATACTGGGGTTTCAAACTTCCACTTTCCTTTTCTTTCCTCTCATCTTCTATCTCTTATTTACTTTCAATTCATGTCCCTAATTTCACTTTCTTTCTACAATTTAGGTTTGTAACTCAAATTTAGTAGAATTGAATTTGGGGTATTTTCTTTTGAAAATAGATATAATGAATCTGTGCTCGTTTTTTGGTTTTTGTTGTTTGGGTGAATGTTAGGTTTTGGTTTTTATTATGTGAGATATAGAAAGAAACATGGAAACTACATCTTGCTTACAATTCTATGTTGGTTATGAAGTAACGATTTAGGGATTTATTTAGGAAATTGTATCTTGGTTTTTGATTTGTGCGTGTAGGTGTTTCATTGTGACACGTCATCAGTGTTGTGCAATGGAGGTGTGAGGTGGCTAACGTTGGTGGCTAAAGTTTCTGTGTTGGGAGGTTGAAGATGATGATGTGACAATGTGAATATTGTGCTAGATGAGCCACACATGGAAAAAAATGAACACCTCATTCACTGATTGATGAGTCAAGGCTATTGACAAGTCAAGGCTATTGACGAGAGTCTGGCAGGGAAGACGACGAGATAACTCGTTGATTATCTACACGGCTTCCATCTCAGTCGTGTCATTGTCGCCTTAGGCCATGACATTACTTTCCTTAGACTCTCGATCCAATATAAGGAAGTGACATATAGAGTGAACAACTACTTCCCCCTTTTTAGAGATGAGGGGAAATCCACCCTCTCCTCGCGTTTAGGTGAGTGTAGAAAAAATGCAAGAAAATGGTAAGGGTGTGAGTGACGCCGATCTCCGCATGTAAAACAACGAAGGCTTGCATGAAAGCCCAACCTTTAAGGTGGAGTTGAGTGGACGCCACCTTAAGCTCATGGAGAACACCCATCTAGAGGTTGTCGAAGGGGAGCAAAATGTAATAATACATGTAGAAGAAATCCTTAAGACTATCTTCCTTCCAATTACATACTCGTTCATTCCCCATGCATGAGATGAGATTAAAGCTTTGACCATCCTCACGAGTCTTAACGAAACGACACCTCTCGGTCAACCCTCGTAACTGATTTCCCATTCGAAAACAAGTAAGTTATTCCCCCACCTCATGGGATGCTCAGTCATAACCCACAATGACTAGGAGGGGCCATGCAACTATCTCTCCTTCGTTTGAGGCATCAATTTCCAACACGACATTCACCTCAGCATAGATAGTAGGTGTTGGTGCACTGGTGACCGCTTGGTTGATCCTAAAATCGAAGAGAATAGACGGTGACGACCTATCATCAACATATTCGGGACCATCCCTCTACGTGAAATCCTCAAACAATGACAAATTAACGGTCAACATTATTACCTAAAAGTTGAAGAAAATATTAGACACTCGGTTTACAGACAATGAAAGAAAGCAATGGTGAAAATGACATCGAAGCCTACCACTATATATGGGCATATGGACCTCCTAGCAACCAATCTCCAGGTGTAGGATGAAGCTAGATATGACGGACCACAACACATATTATTTATTCATTTAACATTTAGAAAAGGTTTAATCATTTCCATAGTTCCTATTTTCAGTGACTTTTCTCAAATAGGTCCCTTACTTATTTTTTGTCTCAATTGAGTCTTTATTTTTGAAATGTTTCAACAATTAGGTCATTGTCGTTAGTTCCATACTAACACCGTTAAAGAGGTGCCACGTGTCAGATTGTGGTTTTTTGAATTCTTTAAATATATTTTTAATTCTTATTTTTTTAAATATTTTTTGAAAAATAAAAAATTTACCACATGTCAAGCTGACATTGTGCCATGTGGCAATGACAGGGTGACGTGATACTGTCAGTGCCACATGTCACTGTCAGGCCACATGTCATTGCATTTGTCTCAATTTGGTCCTTATATTTTTATTTTCTACCAATTTGGTACCAGTATTTTTATTTTGTTTCAATTTGGTCCCTACATTAAATAATGGGTTAAATATGTTTTTGATCCCTTAACTTTTAGTGAAAATTGAAATTAGTTCCTCTTCAAAACTTTGGCCTAATTTAGTCCTCCAACTTTAGAAATATATAAATTTAGTCCTTTTAACCAAATTTTGTTAACTTTATTTGATGTTTCAAATGTGTTTCTCAGTTAAGATTGAAGCAAAAATGTGTCAAACAGTGTAAAAAGCCCAAATGCTATAATGAAAAATGTTTGAAACATCAAATAAACCCAACAAAATTTAGTTAGAAGGACTAAATTCATACATTTTTAAAGTTGGGGGACTAAATTAGGCCAAAATTTTGAAGAGGGACTAATTCTAATTTTCACTGAAAGTCAAGGGACCAAAAACATATTTAACCCTTAAATAATTAAAAGATTAAATTAAATATAATTTTTTGTTCGAAAGAGTTTCAAGAAAGTTGGTCCACGAATAATTTTAGAAGATTTAATTAAATGAAATAACTATATGTATGCTTTCCAAATTCTTGTCTTTAAATCTTTTTCTATTAAGTGAATTTTTAGTGATGATGTATTCCAAATCTTAATGTTTAACTTCATAAACTTTTTATGAATTATTAAGGAAGTTCTAAGGCTATTTTTGTGTAGACCACCTTCACAAAAATATTTATTAGAAATTTTAGTTTTTATAACTTTTTTATTCATATAGTTTGTATAAAAACTTTTTGTAAATATTTATATACAAATTAAATTTTGTTTAAATTTAAAAAGGAACAAAATTGTTTAGGTTTTAAAGAATGAGGACCAAATTAAGGCAAAATAAAGATAAAAATACAGGACCAAATTGAGACAAATTAAAAATATAGGAACCAAATTGAGATAAATACAATGGCACATGACCTGACATTGTCAAGTGACACAATGTTTGCTTGACACGTGTCAATTATTTTATTTTTTTAAGAAAATTAAAATTAAAATAATTCAAAAAATATTCAAAAATTCAAAAAAAAAAACCGCGAGCTAACATGTGACACCTTCTTGAACGGTGTTAGTATAGAACTAGCTGTAAAGACCTAGTTGGTTCAATTTTTCAAAAATAAGAACCTAATTAAGACAAAAAAAAGGTTAATCATTTCAGATGTCCCTATTTCTATAGGATCGTCTCAAATAGGTCATCATATTGTAAATGCTCTCAATTATGTCCCTTATTGTGAAAAATTGAATTAATTTAGACATCGCCGTTAGTTTCGTACTAACACCGTTAAAGGAGGTGACACATGTCATTTCGTGGTTTTTTTTGAATTTTTGAATTATTATTTTTATTGTTTTTATTTTTATTTTTTATTTATTTTTAATATTTTAAAATTAAAATTAAAAAATGTCATGTGTCAAACTGATATTGTGCTACGTGTAATGACAGTGTGACATGGCACTGACAATGCCACGTGTTATTGTTAGGCCACGTGTCATTGCATTAATCTCAATTTGGTCCCTGTTTTTATTGTGTCTCAATTTGATCCTTGTATTTTTATCTTGTCTCAATTTAGTCTTAGTTTTAAAATTAAACAATTTTGTCGCTCCTCAAATTCAAACAAAATTTAAATTGTATATAAATCTTAACAAATATTTTTATTAAAATTGATAGTTTTATTAAATATTTTTAACAAGATTAAGTTTAATTATGTGCAATAATTATGTTCTATCTTCATGCGTTCTTTAATATATAGGCAACTTCGAAAAAGATATTTACTCTGGAACATTGGCTTTGAAAGAGTTGTTGTAGCTTTTTGTATGTTTTCAGATACTATTTTGCTTGTGTAAAGAAATTGTGTCATTGTATGGATTAATCAGATAGAAAGCAGCAAAGAAACATTCCTAGAATGTCTTTGTATCTCTTAACGTTCTTCTGAATAAACCTAGAACTTTTTGAATAAAGCATTTGTCCTTGACAAATCTACACAGATAAAGAGAAACTACATAACAGATAAAAAGTAATATTCATACATTGGATTTAAAACATTAAATGTTTATTATAGCGTTTAGCATAGTCTGTGTATTATAATGTTCAACATAGCCTTGTTCTTTATATCGTTTAGGATAGTGTATTGCAATTATGAAATTGTTTATATATATATATATATATATATATATATATATATATATATATATAGTGTTTGGCAAGTTATCCTAAACAGTCTTTTTTATAGACACTATTTTGTTAGATGATTGTTAAACTTCAAAAAAACAAGATTCCTTGACGATCTTGTCTTAACAATAATTGATATATTAAATTATGCTAAGAATACAATTCATCCTAACTGTATTCATTTTTTGCAACTGGATCAAATGTTTCCATGTAATCCACTCCATAGGTTTAAGTGAATCCCTTAGCTACTCACCTTCCTTTGTACCTTTAAATGGATCCATCAACCTTGTATTTTATAATATATACTCACTTGCACCTTACTGATTTTTTTTCCATTTGGGAGAGTAACCAAATCCCAAGTATTATTCTTTTATAATGTTTCCATTTCCACGTCCACGACTTGCTTCCACTTTTTATCACTCAATGACTTAAATAAAGAGGTAGGTATGGTTGTAGTGTTTAAGCTTGTGAGGAAGGCTTTATGGGTAAGTGAGAAGTTTTTAAAGGATAAGTAATTGGCTAGAGGGTACAATAACTTGGTGGTACATTTCCTAGTCTCTTTCCTAAGGGAAATTAGAATATTTAGATCCTCATAAAATGGTGCTGAACTGGATTGAAGTTCTTGTATAATTGGAAAATCAGATGTTGATTCAGTGCATATTAAAGTATTAGGGGTAGTTACCTCATGTAATGTTAGGTTGGATTGTTGGACATGGAAAAATTATGGAATGACCTTTATCTTCATTGTATAAACCAATTTTTCCTAAATCTTACATCAACTTCATCTTAAGTGAATTTAGTGGGTTCCTTGTCAATTGTTACACTTTTAGTCCTTTTTTCTAGTCCTAAACTTAGGCTAGGGAGCATAAAAAGATCATAAAATTGATAGTTTTATTAAATATTTTTAACAAGATTAAGTTTAATTAAATTTATATTTACTTAATCATATAAATGTCAATTATGTTATTTAAATATACCTATAAGGGTTTAAAAAAATCAGTGACATAACATGCTGGTGTGAATTTTCCAAATGATTTAGCTCATTAAACAAATTATTAATGTGAAATTTCACTTTTTAAAATAAAAATTGGAGAAAGTTTTCGTGAAAACGGTAATTAAAGGTACTTTCTTCTTTTATGATTTTCCATGGAAACTTTCACTATGAATAATTTTGGAAGATTTAACTAAATGAGATAACAGTATGTACATTTTTTAAATTATTGTCTTTAAGTCTTTTTCCGTTAAGTGAATTTTTAGTGATGATGTATTCCAAGTCTTAATGTTTAGCTCCACAAACTTTTTATGAATGGTTAAGGAAGTACTAAGACTATTTTTGTGTAGATCACCTTCACAAAAATATTTATTAGAAATTTTAATTTTTATAATTTTCTGATTCATATCGTTTGTATAAAATTTTTTGTAAAGATTTATATAAAAATTAAATTTTGTTTGAATTTGGAAAGGAATAAAATTGTTTAGCTTTTAAAAAATTAGGACCAAATTAAGGAAAAATAAAAATACAGGAACCAAATTTAGACAAAATAAGAATATTGGAACTAAATTGAGATAAATACAATGACATGTGGCCTGACATTGCCACGTGGTGTGGTACAATGTTTGCTTGACACATGACAATTATTTTATTTTAAAAAAATTAAAAATTAAAAAAATTAAAAATAGTTATTAAAAAATTAAAAAAAATCACAAGTGGACACATAACACCCTCTTAAACAGTAGTGTTAGTATGGAACTAACTACAAGAATCTAATTAATTCAACTTTTAAAAAATAGGAATTCAATTAAGATAAAAATAAAAAAATAAAAGACCTAATTAAGAAAAATAACCGAAAATAAAGAATATACCAATTATTAAACCTTTAGAAAATAAAAGTAATGATTTCAAGGGTTAAAAGACAAAGTAAACGTATTTTAAAGCATCAAAACAAAAGTCAACAGATTTTATTAATATCAAAATAAAAATGTAACTTTTTAAGGAGAAAAATATAAATTTTTATGGAGACTAAAATTAGAAAAAGTATTTTACATATAGAAAACTTATCTGGAGAAGGAATGTTATCCTTTTGTCATTAATCAGTTCGATGAAATATTTTAATTTTGAGAAAAAAAAAAAAACTATACGTACTTTAAAACAATATTACTTTTCATGATGCTTTTACTAATTAGTTAAAAGAATAAATCTTAGATACATAAATACTTTAAATACTTTAATCAAAACATTTATCTTATAAAGTAGCATTAAGCATTAATATATTTAAAGTTTTCCCTTTAAATAAATTTAAAACATTTTTCTACCTAAAAATGAAGACATTTTTGCTTTTACAACGTGCTCGTATTTAGAAGGATTTAAAGTTTCCTTTCTCTCATAATAGATAAACTCGAATATTTATTTTTCCTTTTGTAGATTTTGTTGCTTATATATATGGTCTATTTCTTAGACAATAATATATCACCATCTAAATCTGGTTAACAATGGCGTTTTGTTCTTCAAAAGCGTCGTTACATGTCCTCTTCTATTTCTTATTCGCCATTTATTTTCTTAGTTTTGAGCATTGCTCTGTTGATGCAAACTCAACCCTAATTCTGCATGATGTTACTAAAGTTTCCCCAAAAGCAATTCCTGACACTTTCCTTGGAGTATTCGTTGAGGTACTTATATATATATATATATATATATATATTAGAGAAAAGATGGCCATGATTATGTTTATTTTGTGAATTATGTCGACTACCTCTATTTGATTTTTATTTATATAATTACTCTGCATAATTTAATTATTATGTTTATTAAATTATATATAAGTTGAATTTTTAACCATCAAGAAATTTTTATTAAATAAAAAATAGTTAAAACAAATTTAATGCATATTCACCTCTCTCTCTCTCTCTCTCTCTCTCTCTCTCTCTCTCTATATATATATATATATATATATATATATATATATATATATATATATATATATATATATACAAGAACAAACCAATTTCATTTCAATTTCCTAAAAGTAACCAATTTCTTTGAAATTATTTTTGCAGGAGATTAATCATGCTTGTGCTGGAGGACTGTGGGCAGAACTTGTTAGCAATAGAGGTTATTTTCTTAATTTTTTCTTGGTCTTGTTTTTTTAATTCCATAGATTGAAGTGAATTAGATTTCAATATATTTTAACTTATCTTTAAATTTTTGTACTAATATTATGAATTTAATTATAGGGTTTGAAGCTGGAGGACCGAAGAATACCTTGAATATTTATCCTTGGTCAACTATAGGAAATAAATCATTAATTTCTGTATCAATTAATTATAGCTCATGCTTTGAGCGTAATAAAGCAGCGTTACAAATGAACGTGTATTGTAATGATCACAATCCTTGTCCAAGTGGTGGGGTTGGTATTTCCAACCCTGGTTATTGGGGCATGGTAAGCAAAATTAATATATACTTCATATTCACACATCAAAATATCATTTATTTTTTTATATTTTTCTTTATATAACAAAAATAAAATTGATTTATATTTATAAACTCACATAATGTTATGCTTTTATTTTCATAAGAAATTGAGAAAATGTTACTATAGTCGTTCTAAAACTGCTTCTTTCATTATCAGAATATTGAGCAAGGGAAAAGGTACAAGGTGGTCTATCATGTCAAAACAGAAGGAGACCTTAATATTCAACTTTCATTCACAGGTGTTCATTTTACAGAGATATTCTCAATGATCACGTAAGTTGATATTTTCACATGATTATCAATATATAAGACTATTCAAATTTTATTTTATAAATAAACTATGGATTGAATTAAGTTTAAATTTTTCTTTTTTAATATAATATCACAATTATTAGAAATTTATTTTAATAAAATTTATTATTTGTTAAATTTTCTGCAATACCAAATGTCAAATCGAATTGCTATTAGAAAGTTTTACACTAAAATTTATTATTTAAGATTTGTTATGTCATTCGTTTTCGGTTTGCCATAGGATAGTTTCACATAACATATATGTGTGGTGTGATAAAATAAACATCAACTTAAAAGTATTTGATGATGGTTCAGGCAAGTTTCTGAAGATGGAAGATGGAGAAGGGTGGCAACAGTGGTGGAAGCAAACGCTACCAATCACTATTCAAGTCTTCAAATAACCACAAACAAAGAAGGGACTTACTTGTTTGACCAAGTCTCAGTCATGCCATTGGACACTCACATGGTTAGTAAACAATCACACCTTAAATCAACAGACGCAGCTACTAAATTTTGAGACAATGTTTAAATCACACTTAACACATCCCTTAATGACCCTTTCTTCATAATGTAATCTATTTTGTTTTGTTCTTCTTCTTCACATCAATTCAATGTCTTATCTTTAATCAGGGTCATGGCTTCCGAAAGGATCTTTTTCAAATGGTGGCAGATTTGAAACCAAAGTTTATGAGATTTCCTGGTATATATATGTTCAAATTTTATGTAATTAGATATATTGAGGTAGCAATATATAACACTCACTTCAAAATTCTTAAATCTAATTAACTTTATTTATCCTTGTCCATTGGATTAATTAGGTGGCACCTATGTTGAAGGCTATCATCTGCAAAACAAATATCAGTGGAAAGATACAATTGGACCATGGGAAGAGAGACCTGGTCACTACAATGATATCTGGAACTATTGGAGTGATGATGGAATTGGTTATTTGGAATATCTCCAAGTGAGTATATATTATTTTGTTACAACTATGATTAAATTTGCCCTACTTTAATTGAATAAATATAATGATTTGATATTTCTTGAGCAGCTAGCAGAGGACCTTGGTACATTGCCCATATGGGTGTTCAACGCTGGTATATTGATGTTCTTCTTTCCTTAGCTCAAATTCATCTTCAACAACATATATATTTTGATTCTATCTTTGTTTTCTAACTAATTGTATGTATGATTTAGGTTTTAGCCGTAATGAACAAATTAATACATCAGATTTAGCTCCTTACATACAAGTATAATTTTCTTCTAACACTCATTTCCTTTTGGTATTCATGAAACTCTATATACAATTTACTCTTTGTTTTGAAATCGCTGTATTAAAAGGATGCCCTTGACGGCATCGAGTTCGCAAGAGGCTCTCCTAAATCAAAGTGGGGTTCTGTTAGAGCTGGATTGGGACATCCTAAACCATTTGATTTGAGATATGTTGCCATTGGAAATGAAGATTGTGACTTTGCTAATTATCAAGGTAAACAGTTTTATCATTCTTTCACCACATATATGTCTGAAACCTTCGTATATATCTTATTTGATGTTTTCACGATTCTAAATTTATTGATATAACCACTAAATGTTTTTTATACATTTTTTTCTTTTTGCAGGAAATTACATCAAGATATATGAGGCTATAAGATATGCCTACCCAGATATTAAAATAATCTCAAATTGCGATGCTTCTGGCACACCATTAAACCATCCAGCTGATTTGTTTGATTTTCATGTAATAATACGTTATGATATATATTAATTCTTGAACTTTCATTTGTTTTATATTTGGCGAGCATGCTTAATTTGTCTTCTTTTTTTCATCTGTCAACTTATATCCTTCTTAATGTTTTATATTTGTTAGACTTACACAAACTCCAAAGACATATTTTCCAAGTCTACTCAGTTCGATCACACGTCACGATCTGGTCCAAAGGTATGAACTGTATCCAATTAACTTTTTATAGATTGTTCATTGATGCATAGTTTGATACGTGAATAGTGAATGTGTTGTATGATTGTATAGGCTTTTGTGAGTGAGTATGCTGTATGGCGAGAAGATGCTGGAAATGGAAGTCTTCTAGCTGCAGTGGCTGAAGCTGCATTTCTTATTGGCCTTGAAAAGAACAGGTTTACTTCTTTTGAAGTTCTTTTTTTTTTTTTTTTACATTAACCATTTCTAACATTGTTTTTTCCTGATGCAGTGATATTGTAGACATGGTTGCTTATGCACCACTTTTTTCAAATATAAACGACAGGAAGTAATTTTCTACCATTTATCACAATTTTTTTATCTACCCAGAATGAACACTGAATATTTTTTATAGAATGAGGTTGATCAAATTTTGTGTGATTTTTCAGATGGATTCCGGATGCAATTGTGTTTGACTCTTATCAGATGTATGGAACACCCAGCTATTGGGTGCAAAAGCTTTTTGTTGAGTCTAGTGGAGCAACATTTCTTCCCTCAACACTCAACACAAATTCATCTAATCAACTAATTGCATCTTCAATTAGTTGGAAAAATTCTACAGATAACAAAAATTACATAAGAATAAAGGTAAGATTGTGACTGTTGCTAATGTGCTATAGAACCTCAAACAACATAAAAGCATGTCTTTAATTAGATTAGCTCTATTGTTGTTTCTTTTTCACCTTTGATCAACAAAATCTATGTTTGAGTTGTTGATTTTGAGTTACACAGGTAGTTAACTTCGGAACAGCCATAGAGACACTCGACATAAGCCTAAATGGGTTCCCAGAGACACAACGATTTTATTGTATAACGACAGTGCTTACATCAACCCATGTAATGGATGAGAATTCCTTCGCACAGCCTACGAAGGTACCATTTGATTTATTGGTACTTCTTTCCTGAAACGTGTGTTTAATACAAAAACTAACATTAATTACTGCATGAAAAAATTTGTAAAAGTTGGCCAAACATTTAAAAAAAGTGGTGTGATAAATAATTTATGTTGTTTTCATTTTAAATGCAGGTGGTGCCACTAACAAGTTCGGAAGGGAATGTTGGAAGCAAGATAGAAGCAATTCTCTCACCCTATTCAGTTACATCATTTGATTTAATTTATTAGAAGACAATTCAACACAGGGACAGTAATGTAAAACATTGAGTCCTTTCCAAGGAGATTTTGTGCCTTTTTTATATCATCAATAAATTGTAATATATGGCCTATTCATTTCGTTTAAATTTTTAAGATGTCTCATTTTATTCTCTTTCCTCCTTCTTTATCTGGTCTCGGAATTTTAAATAAGAAAAATATTAGTTATTAAAGTACAATTGCATATATTAGCATTGGATTAAGTTAACTGTGGATCCATAACTTATATTCAAATTAAAGTTATTTTTTTTGTACTTTTTGTTTCTTACATAGGTTTACAACTTTCAAAAAGTTAAGTGTCATGATTACTTACAAAAAGTGATGAACAATTGATGATTGAAAAAACAATTTTGTAGTAAAAGAGTATAACAAAATTCCAAATCTTCTTTGTTGCTTTAAATGTATCATTTTGTTTGGTAGATGTCAATTTTCAATTACATAAAACTTTTGCTCAATTTTGTATGTAAGGTGGGTTCTCCCAAATGACCATGCCTACAGTGAATAGACCAACTCACATGCATACCAGACCAGAATTTGTGATAACGATGTCTGAGATTAGACAAAAACTATTGTTATCTTCTTCACGATGGTTCAGACATGAAACCCTACACTTGTTGATATATATAAAATTGTTACTCACTCAGAATCATATCATTGATGCTTAATTGGCAAGATGTACAATTTGTAAGTTTAGTCACAAGAATGAGTAGTCACAAGCATTTATCAAACACTTGGAAGTATATGTTGTCCACGGAATTGTCAGTTTATTAGCATCTAATTATTTTCCTGAGTTCATAAGAAAACACTCTGTTCACCTTTCTTAAACTACATGACAGTTTTAATCCAACTGTTAGTCATTTTTAGGTATTGATGTGAAGTATTTAGATGCATCTCATGGTCCACTCTTGTAGTGCTAAAGAAGAGCTTATTGAACTGAAAAATTAACATTTTGATCTTCATTTTGGAGTGATTAAGAAAAAGAATCATTTGAAAATAAATGTCAAGTTACTCGGCATAATGGGTACCTTGAAACTTTGTTCAAACAGATCTTGAAAAATTAAACAATTATACATATATACATGTTATCTTATATATATATAAGGTAACATGTAGCATGTGACCTGTATTTGTTTTATACACTTTTGAGATTACATACAAAAGAAGTCACTTCATAATAGATGCAAAAATTGAAAGGTGACCTGAAAAATGAAGAGGACAGAAGACAGAGCAAGAGATCAGAAAATGAAAAAGGTGACTATAAACTAAACAAAATTCTGTGTAACTATTTCTTTATATTAAATAGACTAACCATTTAGTGGGTGTTTCCATTTCATTGCATGTTCATTCTAATTTATTAATAAGGAACATTTGAGGTTTGTCGGTGTTAAACATACCCCTGAAATTTAAGCTTAATTCTAATTTGGTTGCAATATTTTATAAAATTTGTAATTATGACTCTAAGTTTTTCTAAACAGTTTAAATCTCTTATCTAATCATCTGTAACTTTGGATTTTTATTTCTTTAGACAATTTTTATTATTTAAGTTTTAATTATTCATAACTTTGTGAAAATTTCCAACTTCATCATCCATTGCTTTTGGGTCTATCAGATGAGAATGGAAAGAAACTTGATACTCAGGAACTTTACAGTACTAAAAAAGACAGTAATTGCAGTGAGAGGGACACCAATACAAGTAAAAACTGAAAAAAGTTAAAGATCAAAATTACAATTTAGTGCAAATTTTATTAGAAAACAATAGACATGCAATTTGAACTTAACTTAAAATGTGTTGTTTTCATTCTTGTATTTTTAGAAATGTATTTGGCTTTATGTAAAATTCAGAATGGTTTACATCAGAGATGAGAATAGATGCAATTTGGTGAGGAGATTCTTCAACCCAATACATTTCATCTAATGAAAAGGTTAGGGTTGGTAAGCTATGTGCTGCAAGATAGCAAATTAACTCTGTTTGAGAGTTTGCATGGATTGAGAGAAAGATGCCATTATCAGTGACAGCTCCTTTCTATCTTTTATTTTATCAAGTCATATCAAATACGAAGTGGGTACTCCAGCCAAATAACAATTAAGTTGGGAGATGTTGACCAGGTATTTGTATTAAGTCCTCATATTATATACATAATTGTACTTTGTGTAGATGCATGTTGATTTTTGGACAAAAATTTTAAGTGTAGGTTGTTCATATTCGATCTGCACAACCTACACTCTGAGCTGGTTTTACTTGTGGATTCTGCAGACTACCTACAACTTATGTCACCAAGTCTAATAATACAGTTTTCATTATTTTCATTGGTTATATTTTATTTATAAATTGAGCAAATTATTGTTATGCAAATAGTCGTCAAAGATCATAGCTGTATCCTGGCCTGTTCGTATAACCCACAAATAGAGATGTTTTACTTGTAAAACTCTGGTATAAGACAAACAGTATGTCTCATGTGAAAATGTGATAGAGATGAACCTGAGGGGGACTCAACAAAATCAACCAAGAACATTACTAAAAGAATGTAAAAGTAGTATTTTCTATTACATTTCATACCTTTTCCTTTTAGGTAGTTTGGAGGAGCACATTTGTTAGGAATGCTCCTTCCGTATATAATATGACTTGTTAGACAAACATCTTCACCACCACAATTTGTCATCCAAACCTTTTCCAAAATGGTGTTTTGTTCTCTCAGGCCTTGGTTTGGTGTTATGCTCTATTCCCTCCTTATTCATTTTCTTTGGTTTCAACAATGCTTTGCTGATGGGAACTCAACATTGGTTGTAAATGCTTCCTTTGATAAGGAGAATGCAAGACGAATTCCTCAAAGTTTTCACGGAGTGTTCTTTGAGGTATGCAACCTTCCTTCTCCTCATAAGCCTATTATTCTTACTCCTAATAAAATGGATGGTGGTGTTTCTTTCTTCATGAGTAGTTTAAGTCAGCTTCAGCTATTTTCCAAGCATAAACACATGGTATTTCCCATCCTACCAGGATCTGGCAATGACCCTCTTAAAATTTGACAGAAATTTTATCTGAAAGACTTGGCTTATGGCCTTTAATGCTAAACAGGTTTTTAAATAATGTGCAATAAACTGTATGATTTCAAGAAATTGTATGATAAAGGCTACTCGTTTAACTTCATTGCAGACATGCATGACAATTTTTCGCCCTCATCATGAAAACCTGACTTTAAAATTGTTTGTGGATTGCAACAGACCAATCTCATTTATCATCCAAACAGAAGAATAAAAAAGTATCACAAAAAATAAACTAATCTCATTTCAATTTTTATAAATTCACCAGTTTCTTTGAATTCAATTTTCAGGAGATAAATCATGCTGGTGCTGGGGGACTGTGGGCAGAACTTGTAAGCAATAGAGGTTATTTCCAAATCCATAAACTTTTCTTCATCTTTTCTTTTCAATCCACAGACTCAATTAGATTTCAGTATCCTTTTTAAGTATTTTATTATTTTTTTAGGTTTTGAAGCTGGAGGACCAGACAACACCTTAAATATTTATCCTTGGTCAGTTATTGGAAATGAGTCATCCATTTCTGTATCAATAAACCATACCTCTTGCTTTGAGCGTAATAAAGCTGCATTACAAATGAAGGTGTATTGTGGGGGTCTCAAACCTTGCCCATATGGTGGCGTTGGTATCTCTAATCCTGGCTATTGGGGCATGGTAAGAGCAATCATATGTGCTTCCCATTCACACACACATTATAACTTTTTCTTCATATTTTTCTTGTATTTGTGTTATGTAAGTTTAAATCTTTAACATAAATAATAATGACAGTAAAAATGGCTCATATAAATCACACTTTGTGTTTACATGGAGTAACTTTTTCGTGTTCAGAATTTTGAGCAAGGAAAGAGGTACAAGGTGGTCTACCATGTTAAATCAGAAACAAAGTTTGATTTTCAACTTTCATTCACAGGTATTGATGTTATAAAAGTGGCATCAAATATCAGGCAAGTTCCTTCTTATTTAGAATTGTCGAGATTCTATAGCCTATACTCAATAAGCCATAAATCCACATTTTGTATTGATTAAAATGACTAATACATGGTCCTTAACAGGCATGTTTTTGGAGATAAAAAATGGAAAAGGGTGGAGACAATAGTGGAAGCAAAACATACTAATCACTATTCAAGTCTTCAAATAACCACTACCAGTGAAGGGACATTCTTGTTAGACCAGGTGTCAGCTGTGCCATTGGACACTCATATGGTTAGTAGAATAAACAATCACAACTTACAAATCATCAAATGTAGCTATTTATTACTTTAATTTTATAGATTTAATTTGATGTTTATGTCATCATTTTAGTGCTTTCTATTTTGTAAAAGCTCACCCTAAATTCTGGTATTTCGTGTAGTAATGTATGAGTCACTAAGCTTGGTACCTGGCCATTTTTTTGCTAATTTATGCTATTTCTTTTCCTTTAAATCATTATCTCTCGAAACAGGGCCATGGCTTCAGAAATGACCTTTTTCAAATGGTAGCAGATTTGAAACCTAAATTTCTCAGATTCCCTGGTACGTACAAATTCCATGTTTCAAAGTAAGGTTTAATATTCAACTTCATATTGTTGGGTACCTAATGCTGAATTCTTACCTCAGTAACTCAATTGAGAAAATTAATAAATCAATTTATTAATAACTATAAATAATAAAAAAAGTTGTATCATGGTGAAAGATCTACACAAGGTGAAGTTATTCCCTCCCAATATGGTTTTTTTCATATTCAAAGGGATATCATTAGTATTCAAATCTTGAACCAACTAGTTGAAAGACACATGTCGTTAAACTTTGTGTAAAATAAAATTTATTAAGACCTAACAATATTTGACAATATTACTGCATTAGGTGGTACTTATGTTGAAGGTGATCACCTGCAAAACAGATATCAGTGGAAAGATACAATAGGACCATGGGAAGAGAGACCTGGACATTTCGATGATATTTGGAACTATTGGAGCGATGATGGAATTGGTTATTTTGAAAATCTCCAAGTGAGTATATATTATTCTTTTACAACTATGATTAAATGTTCCCTACTTTAGCTGAATAAATATAATGATTCAATATTTCTTTAACAGCTAGCAGAGGACCTTGGTGCATTGCCCATATGGGTGTTCAACGCTGGTATATTGATGTTCTTCTTTCCTTAGCTCAAATTCATTCCCAACAACCACAACTATTTGAATTAATTTGTCTTTTTTTTCTATTTATTTGAATGTCTTATTTATAGGTATCAGCGTTCATGAAGAAGTTAATGCATCAGCCCTAGCTCCTTATGTGCAAGTACAGTTTTTTCTCCATGCCCTTTTCTTCTTAGCATTTATGAATTTATATACAAACATATTTATTACTATGATGAAATTTGTTAATCAAAAGGATGCCCTGGATGGCATTGAATTTGCAAGAGGCTCTCCTGAATCAAAATGGGGTTCTGTTAGAGCTGCAATGGGACATCCTAAACCATTTGACTTGAGATATGTTGCTGTTGGAAATGAAGATTGTTGGCATTTTAATTATCAAGGTATGCAATTTAATTGTTTTTTATTATTCTTTGAGCACACACTTGTAAACCATTAATGATAATATCTTTAGCAATCTAAAGATTGATGTATTAAACTATTAACACTTTTTTCTTGTTTGATTCTAGGAAACTACCTTAAGTTTTATGAGGCTATAAGATCTGCCAACCCAGATATTCAAGTTATCTCAAATTGTGATGCTTCTAGTGCACCATTAAAGCATCCAGCTGATTTATTTGAGTTTCATGTAAAGATAACATTCTCACATTGTTTCTTGAACTTTCATTTTGTTGATTTTGCTTTAGCAAGTGTACTTATTTTCTTTTATTTTTCAACTTATCATCCTACTTACGTTTTACTTTTTATTAGATTTATACAGACTCCAATGACATGTTTTCTAAGTCCACTCGGTTCGATCACACATCACGAGCTGGTCCAAAGGTTTGATTAATCTTGAGTTTTAATGAACACCATTCCAATTCATTATTTATGGATTGTTAAGTTATGCATAGTCTGTTATGTGAGTGCTCAATATGTATGGTTTTACAGGCTTTTGTGAGTGAGTATGCTGTGTGGAAAGAAGATGCAGCAAATGGAAGTCTTTTGGCTGCCGTAGCTGAAGCCGCATTTCTTATTGGACTAGAGAAGAACAGGTTTTCTGTAGCCTTTTTTTCTATTGTATACTGTTTCCGTTTATGAAGCTTTTTTAGCCTTAATCATACAAAGTTTTTCATTTATATTATTTTTCTGATGCAGTGATATTGTCCAGATGGTTTCTTATGCGCCACTTTTCTCGAACATAAATGACAGGAGGTAATTTTCTCGTACTTTTTTGCTGTGAAATCTTCTAAACTTTATCTTATTATTGCAACATAGAATTGGCACTTCGAAAATTTCTTGTGATAGACTATTTATACGCTCCAACATGATTCTCACAGTAACATGAGACTGTCTAAATGTGTCATTACAGATGGATTCCAGATTCAATTGTGTTTGACTCTTATAAGCTCTATGGAACTCCTAGCTACTGGGTGCAGAAACTTTTTATTGAGTCCAATGGAGCAACATTTCTTGACTCAACACTCTTTACAACTTCATCTAATAAACTTATTGCATCTGCAATTATTTGGGAAAATTCTACAGAGAAAAAAAATTACCTAAGAATAAAGGTAAGAGGTGCCCTTTTCGACTAAATTGAAACTGATATTGCTATATCCTAAATGTCCTTGAACGTGAAAGACTATAAGCATGTCTTTAACTAGATTAACACCAATTGATACTTTTATCTTTGATCAGAATTTCTATTTGCTGATACTTTTGTATTCACTAGGAGTTACTCGTTTTGATTTTGCACAGGTAGTAAACTTTGGAACAGCCACAGAGAGTCTTAACATTCATATAAATGGGTTGAATTCAAATGTGCAACAATTTGGTTCTACCAAAACAGTTCTTGCATCAACTAACTTAATGGATGAGAATTCCTTCTTGGACCCCAAGAAGGTACTATTTGGCTTATTTGTACTTGCTATATTCATTACATACAGTTGGCCATGTTAAACAATCCATGCCATTTATCATTTGTTTCCTTCATCTTAAACACAGGTGGTGCCACAAACAAGTTCACTAGAGAATGCTGACAAGTACATGAATGTTATACTCTCTTCCTATTCAGTGACGTCACTAGATTTGCTCATATGATCAGAAGCTAGTCACAGTATAGGAATAGTTTCACTAAAAAAAATGAAGACATTTTTGTTAATATTATCAAGAAATGTAATATATGTCAAAGAGTGGCAATAGTTATGTGTCCTTTCCTTATCCCAAATTGTGCTGCCTGAATTGGACCTGATCAACCCACATGCATAGAAGAACTGAACTAGTTGGTATGAACAAAATATATACAGATAACGATTGAAAGTTGAACTTCATCCTCAATGATGCTTAACTGCCAAATGATGTACTATTTATAGTTCAAATCAATGTTCTGAGGTATTTGTTTACTCATGAGAATTTATCAAATCTATGATATTGCATATTGGCTACTTGTTAGTATCTGCAACTTTTTATTTTTCTGTTGTGATAAAAAAAATATTTCGTTCACCATCTTTAAACTACATGATAACCCTATGGCATTAAGTGAATTTTTTTTTTGTTCACCATAGTTTGAGGAAAAATTATTTGAACAAAAGAAAAGGAAATCTAAATACTTTTAAGATAGGGAAATAAAAAAAAATAAAAGCATAATATGAACTTTATAATAAAGAAAAAATAATTTATGTGTGTGTGTTTGAACAAAAGAAAAGGCAATCCTTAAAAAGATGTTGGGCAGGAGGATTTTTCCATAAATACTTTTAAGATAGAGAAATAAAAAAAAAAAGGCATAATATGAACTTTATAATAAAGAAAAATTAATGTGTGTATGTGTGTGACTATTATGTTTAATTTTCGTTGTTCTTGAAAAAAAAAAAATATATATATATATATATATATATATATATATTATTTTATCATTTTTAAAATAAAATAAAATAATTCTGATTACGCATCAGGATAAAAGAATTTTAAGCTCTTATGTGAGCAAATGGAAACATGGATTCGTCACAACTATAAAGAAAAACATAGACCTAGTAAAAAGTCCACTGTCTGAATCAGTGTGCACAAAATAACTAATAAAAGTAACATCTTCCACAACTTGTCCTACAATAACTCAATTTCACTCAAATACTCATGAGATTCGGATCTCCGGTGTGTCGATCAGAATAATATATTAGAATGTTCTTTATTTGATTTTCTGATAAATTAGGCAAAAAGGAAAAAATCAAGGCATCAGATTGTGTTGGCTTATATATATACGTGTTATTATGATACTGAACATGTAAAAGACCAGAAGAAGAAGCTATGATTTTTCCAAAGGCTTGTTGCAGTTTTCTTTGGATATACCTTGTTACAGAGGCATGTTTTTCTGTTCTGACATGTTATGCTAACCAGGCTTCAACTCTGGTTGTAGATGCTTCTGATTCATCTGGAAGGCCAATTCCTGACACTCTTTTCGGAGTATTTTTTGAGGTTCGGGTGCTAATGTCACAAACTAAATATTGAGTTTCCTTTCACAGTTCCTGTTATATAATACTGAAATGGTTATCTTTTTTATGGTGAAATAGTTCTAAAGTATCTAACTTTTGATTTTGCAGGAAATCAATCATGCTGGTGCTGGTGGATTGTGGGCAGAGCTTGTAAACAACAGAGGTCATTACTTTCAATATCCTCCAAAATATGTTTTTATATGATTTCTCCAAAAGTTCTAATGAAAAGTAAACATATTTGTCTAACAAAATTACTAAGTTCAACAGTATTTTTAACAGATAGTTGTGGTGATTGAATATATACATTCACATTAATTTGTGATTCAGGTTTTGAAGCTGGGGGCACAAAAAGTTCATCAAATATTGCACCCTGGACTAGAGTTGGGAAAGAACAAACCGTTTTCCTACAAACTGAACTTAGCTCTTGCTTTGAACAAAACAAGGTTGCATTGAAAATGGATGTGCTGTGTGACAATTGTGATGGTGTTGGTGTCTCTAACCCTGGTTTTTGGGGCATGGTGAGAATAATACATGATGTGTCTCATATGAACTTCTACTTCCATTTTCCTTTCCCTTCTTTATAAGATGAAGTATTGTTTCAGAATATTGTGGAAGGGAAGAAATACAAAGTTGTGTTCTTTGTTAAATCAAATGGACCACTACAGATGACAGTATCATTTAGAGAAACTAAAGGTGGAAGGATATTAGCTTCTAGCGATATCATGTGAGAAGTTTGTTTCATTATTCTAGGGAGTTCAATGCTCAAAGTCCTATTAAAATAGCTTTTGAATATGAACATGATACTGATACATTGATCTTTAGTGCTTCTGCATCAGAAGTCTCAAAATGGAAAAGAATGGAGACTATATTACAAGCTGGTGCATCAAGTTCCTACTCAAGTTTGTATTTAACAACAACCAAAAAAGGGGTTATATGGTTGGATCAAGTGTCTGCTATGCCTGTCGACACATATAAGGTATGTTTTCCTTCCTGTATTTACTGTTACAACTTAAAGAAAGAGTTCAAATTTTCTACTAGTTTTGTTTTTTTTTTTTTTTGTGTTTCTTCTGCTAAACATTAAAAATACATTTATGTTGGTATTTTAAAAATATTTTCAATATATTTGAAAACATCATTGGAAGGTAGAATATAGAAAAATATAGCAGAGGATCCAAATTGACTTGAATGACTGGCAATACTAAATTTCATTGCTTTAAGTTTTCAAAATAGTAAATGTTGAAACTTGTGTTGGCACAGGGACATGGTTTCCGAAGTGACTTGGTTAACATGCTATTAGACTTGAAACCAGCCTTTTTAAGATTTCCAGGTATGCACTGAAGTTAAGTACTCTCAAACATGTTTTTTTAAGTAATTTTATTGTTCTTCATAGAATCTAATTAAGACATAGAATAAAATTTACGATTTCACAATGAAAATAGTACCATTGGAATTATTTAAATTTTATTTTATCATTTTGATTTACATGATGTATGTGTTTTTCCAAATTCTCCCTCTGATTTGTCTTGAAAGATTTTGAGAGAAATTCCGAAATTAATGGAAATTTTTGTCTTGCAAGAGGTGGCTGTTTTGTTGAAGGAGAAACATTAAAAAATGCATTTCGGTGGAAAGCTAGTGTTGGAGCCTGGGAACAGAGACCTGGCCATTTTAACGATGTTTGGGGTTATTGGACAGATGATGGATTTGGTTTTTTTGAGGGTCTTCAAGTAAGTCAATTTATTCGACAAACCTTTTTTTTATAAGAAAGTTATTTTCACAATTTGTTGTTATTGTCAAATTAAATCACAATAAGTATTTTTTTTTTATTTTTTTATTGTGTAGCTAGCAGAGGACATTGGTGCAAAACCACTGTGGGTATTTAACACTGGTACTTTAACATGATAACTATATATTATGTTTTTATTTTTGGTTACTATATATGTAGCATTTCTGAATATGTTCAATTCAATTATACAGGCATCAGTCATACTGATGAAATTGATACAAAGGACATCGCACCTTTTGTGCAAGTATATATTTGTTATTCTTGTTTTTTCCTTTTTATAGAATAATGGAATAAAATATTTTGACCATATAATTAACCCTTAACTGTAGGAAGCCCTAGATGGTATTGAGTTTGCAATAGGTGCAGCTACTTCAAAATGGGGTTCCCTTAGGGCATCTATGGGGCACCCTCAGCCATTTGACCTAAACTATGTTGGTGTTGGAAATGAAGATTGTTACAAGAAAAACTACCAAGGCATGCTCTCACTTTCTCTTTTATTTTTATTTAGCCTTTTCGCTTGATCAAGATCATGTTTATTGGCTGAATGTAAAAGATCATGTTTTTGGGAATGTGTTTAGTGAAAACAAAATATAGTAATAGATTAAACAACACTAAAACTAAGAAAATGAAAATGTAACATTGGAATGTAAAGTGTAGCACGAATTAAATGAAATGCATAATAAAACTAAAGAGTAAAAACATATATCAAAAGAAAAACTTTAACAAAACAACAAGTGCTACAGTCGAATGCTTAAAAATATGAAAAAGGCCAGTGGCCAGAATAGTAGTTTAGAAAATTAAAGATTAATAACATTGAATTCAAGTACTAAAATTAATTAGGTGGAAAGACAATAAAAAATAAGAGGAAATGGGATCGTGAAAAGAAGAGCTTATATAACATATGAAATTAAAAACTAATTACTAAAAACATGTTTATTACATTGTTAAACTCAAAAAATGAAAAATGGCAAAAGCAGAGAAGCTCTAAACAACTCATGTGCTCTCCACACTCAGAAAATTAAAGCTTAACTCTTTACTAAGCTAAAATTAAAAATAAAAGAAATAAATATATAAAAGAGTGTAATAAGGAGAATATCGAAATTGAGTTATCAGTTATAGATAACTTTGAAACAACAAAATAAATTTTTGACAAATATAATTTTAATAATTGAGTTAATTAACCTTTCCAAATGATACAAAATAGTTGAAAATATTTATTGGAGAATTATATTTTGTGTTTAACATTAAGTTGTAATAATAAGTAGAAAAATATTGGGAAATATAATGTAGAAGAAACTATGATGGTTAGTCTCTAATATGCATTAAAGAGTTTTTTTTACTAGATTAGTGATATGCTTTTTAAAATTTATCAGAATGGATAATTTTTAAAAAAAATTATGAGTGAATAAGTCATACCAAAGTAACACGACTCTAGTGAATAATGTTTTTAAGCTAAAATTGTGCTAAGGTATTATGACTTTAGTTTATGAATTTTAAACTAAAGTCATGTTGGTTGTATCATCATAACACAATATTATTTCAGTTTTGTTAAAAATCGTGTCAGGATAGTATAATTTCTTAAAATGTTCTAAAAGTTATATCACTTTAACACAACTTTAAAAATGTTCTAAGCTAAAATTCTACCACATTGACACGACTTTTTCAATGTAGTCTTGTCATTTAAGCACAACTTATATACATTCTTAATTTTTGTAAAGTTATCCACTTGAAAGAAAAAGTATGCTTTTGTTGTAAAAGAAAATGGTTAGATTGAATTTTTAAGTTGGTTGAAGTATGAATTGACTTATTTTGTTATGTTTTAAAACCTGCACTGATTTCTTTTTTATTATTTTAAATATTATTAAACATTGTCATTCATTTTCTTTATCAATATCATACATCTACAAGTATAAATATAAATTTTATTTTGTGATATATATTTTAGTTTTTTTTTTGTCATCATGTTTTTTTTTATGTATTTCTAATAAATAATAAACTATTAGTCTTTAATTTTTTTTTATTGGTTATATTTACATTAAAGTCTTGTTTTTATAAAATATTCAAATTGACATTAAAAAGTTACAAAAGACTTTTTAATTTTTTTTAATTTTCTTTTAATTTATGGGAACTAACCCACAAAGTCATAAACTAATATATTCTATAAAACTAAATATTCGAAGTTTCTATATATTGATTATAATGAATACGTAGTAAACTTTTTAAAAATTATTTTTTTATGATTTCTAATCAATTAATGCTCTCTAAAAGTTATGTTAATTTAGTAAAAAATAACAAATATATACTTACATAATTTAATAATCGGTTGAAATAGATTACAAATAGTAAACTTTGATTGGTTTTAATATAGGATGATAAATTAACTTCTCATGCAAGTGGGTCTATCATGATGTCAGGATGAAATAGAAACATTTTGAGTGTTTCAATCCATTATAACCCATTGTAATAAGTAGAGAGAAAAAGAGAGAGAGATTACATCAAACTTTCCATAATTTTAACCCTTCTAAATGTTAGCATTGTCAACGATATTTCTCCAAAAAATATCCTACTCTCATGTTTCATTATACTTATATTTCAAAAAAAAAAATGTCAAACCTTAAATGAAGGTATATTTGATTGGTTTAATCATTCTGATAGTCCCTATTTTCGGTGATTTTTTTCAATTAGGTCCCTCATTTTTTTCTTTTTCTCAATTGGATCCCTATTTTTGAAAAGTTGAAGCAATTAGGTCATTGTCGTTAGTTTCGTACTAACACTGTTAAAAAGGGTGACACGTGTCAGCTCGTGATTTTTTTGAATTTTTTTAAAAAATTGCCACGTGTCAAGTTGACATTGAGCCACGTGGCAATGACAATGTGAGGTGGCACTAATAGTGCCACGTGTCACTATTAGACCACGTGTCATTAGATTTGTCTCAATTTAGTCCTTATATTTTCAATTTGTCTCAATTTGGTCCCTGTATTCTTATTTAGTCCTATTTTTTAAAAAAACTAAACAATTTTGTTTCTCTCCAAGTTCAAACAAAATTTTATTTGTATATAAATATTTACAAAAAAATTTATACAAATTAATTTTTTTATTAGAAAAATAAAAAAATTACAAACTAACATATGACACATTTTTATTTATATAGTAGTAAAGAAATCATTTAACCTAAATAATATGAATAAGTAACCTATGAAAGTTAGCATTTCAATGATAAATATTTTTGTGAAGGTAATCTACACAAGTATACTATCAATACTTCCTCAACAATTCATAAAAAGTTTCTAGAGTTAAATATTTCGATTTGAAATACATCATTACTAATAATTTGCTTAACAGAAACAAATTTAAAGACAAAAATTTGGAAAATGTACATACCGTTTTATTTGGGAAGGAACAATCTTTTTAAATTTTAAAAAAATTAGGACTAAATTGAGACAAAATAAAAATATAAGGACCAAATTGGAACAAAATAAAAATACAGGGACCAAATTGAAACAAACACAAAGACACGTGGTTTGACAGTGACACGTGGCACTGTCAATGTCACCTCACACTGTCATTGCTACGTGGCATAATGTCAACTTGACACGTGGCAAATTTTATTTTTAAAAGAAAAAAAATAAAAAATAAAAATAAAAATAATTAAAAATATATTTAAAAAATTTAAAAAAATCACGACGAAACTAACGACAGTGACCTAATTGCTTCAATTTTTCAAAAATAGGGACCCAATTGAGAAAAAAAAAAGATGACTAATTGAAGGGACTATCAAAATGATTAAACCTATTTGATTATACATATCCCTTAGTTGGCCAAAATTTGATGACACAATCTGTATTTCAGAGACAATTTGTGTTAATGTTGAAAGTATCACATCGATTAGAGATAAAACCAATTCATAGTATATGAGTGAGTAAAAATATCTCCTTACAAGTCAATTTTGGGAGATTCAGATCTTAATACTTCAAAAGCACTAACACCCTTCATGCTAAAAGATTCTTGTCCATATTTTATCTCGAAACATTGCTGTCATCCTTAATCATCCTTAATCACTACAGACAAATCCAGATATCACTTCTACAGTTAAAAATGTATCTCAATACATGCATAAACCTCAACTTCACCATTGGAAAGTCCTGAAACGTATTCTTCGATACATAATCTCACTGTTCATCACATACCCTCTCGCATGCAAATCGCAGACATCTTCATTAAACATGTTTCTGCTTCTGTTTCTATAAAGTTATGACTTTGTCTAATTGTTTTCTATTTTGAATATTTCAATGACTGAAAATTAAAATGTTAAAGGGTTTGTGTAATTTCTATATTTTTATTAGGAAACTACCTAGCTTTCTACAAGGCAATAAAAGCTGCTTATCCAAAGATGCAAATAATTTCAAACTGTGATGCTTCGTCCAAACCGTTGAATCACCCAGCCGATATGTATGATTATCACGTAATATTCTCTCTCTTGCAAATAACATATTCGTAATTCCTTAGTTCCATATATACCTTTGAGAAATAATATCAATAAATTCTGGTTTTGTTTTCATCCTTTCTCATTCCAGACTTATCCTAAAGAATCTCAAAGCATGTTTATCAACGCAGGCGTGTTTGATAAGACACCACGAAATGGTCCAAAGGTTTTTGTAATTCTTACTTCACTCTTCTTTTCTATCATACTATTTAATATTAGGTTTGATATTTGATGGATTTATATATTTTTATCTGAAGAGGATTATTAGGGAATATTATACATATGTGTCTTCAGTCTAACATACATAAAATATATTTGATATTATTTTTAATATTAAGCCTTAATATTACGTATGCATTTGAAGCTATATATGATGAATGATTTTGCATATACCATTCAGGCTTTTGTGAGTGAGTATGCTCTAACTGGAGAACAAGCTAATTATGGAACTCTTTTGGGAGCTGTATCTGAAGCTGGATTCCTTATTGGATTAGAAAGAAACAGGTTAATGAACTCTAGCTTAATTTATTGTTAAGAAATTTTAATTATTTTTATGAAAAAAAAAAGTTTGTATTGACAAGTTTCTGCCTAAGTTTTTCTAAAAGACAAAAAAATATTTTTACTTTTAGAAAAAAAAAATTAACTTCTTCTCCTGTTAATTTTTATGATAAAGTTTGTTAAAACATATTCATATTTAATTATTTTGAATGATGGTTATATTTTTTATATATGATCCAATTACTTGGTTCTTTCAAAAGTGTCACTAATTTCATTCATACCCTAATTTTTATGCAGTGATCATGTGATGATGGCCAGCTATGCACCACTTTTTGTAAATGCAAATGACAGACAGTATGTCCATAACCCTTTTTTTTTTCTGATAAATTTCCAATGCAAAATATATAAGTTAAATGAAATATGGGTTTTTTTTTTTTCATACAGGTGGAACCCAGATGCAATTGTTTTTAATTCCCTTGAGGTTTATGGAACTCCCAGCTATTGGGTGCAGTTTATGTTTAGAGAGTCAAATGGAGCAACGCTTCTCAAATCACAATTTCAAACACCTCATCCTGATTCCCTTGCTGCATCTGCAATTCTTTGGAAAAATTCACAAGACCAAAAATCTTACTTCAAAATAAAGGTACTCTAAGTACTTCTTCCTTTTAATAATTTATTTGTCTTTCTAAGGACGAGGATAATCATCTATATCTTTCTTGTTCTGTGCTCTAACCAAACCGATTAGTCTAAGGGGTAACTTGTAAAATATACTTCACTTTATAAGAATTACAAATTAATTTACCTCTTAATAATTATTAATACACACACTTGACTGTAGTCATTATGACATTAATTATATCTTAATTCCGTTCAACAAGACTGAATGGTTATAAGGCACTTTCTGAGACGTCTATCTGCTCAACTTTGTTCCTGCAATTTGTCACCCTCCCCTACGTACTTCCTTTTAATAAAGGTACTGTATGTACTTCCTTTTAATAATTTATTTGTGTTTCTACTCAAATAGATGAGGATAATCGTCTATACGGAACGTCTTTTTTGTCCTGTACTTTAACCAATCGATTGGTCTAGGAAGTAACCTACATAATACACTCCGACTTTATAAGAATCACAAATTAATTTATTTCTTAATAATCATTAATGCACACTTAAATCACTTGACCGTAACTGTTATGACACTAATTATATTTTAATTCCAATCAATAATTATCTAAACCGAACGATTATTAAATACTTTCTGACACGTCCACTTTCTGACACGTCCACTCGCTCAACTTTATTCCTACAATTTGTCACCCTTCCTTGCGGGTTAACTTGAAGCCATAGTAAGAATTTGTTTTCTTATACACACCATCAAAATTTATTATAATTTCTTTAGGTAATTATTACAAAGGTTAAACTGTAAAAAGTATAAAAGTACACGAGTTGTGATTAAAAAGTTATGTTCCAGAAATATAATTATAACATTTATTTTCTCCATATCGAGGTCGTGTTTAGTATACACAACTTCATTTTATATAATAATTTTTTTTTATTTAGATGAAATTGAAATTTGATCTTATAAAATAATTTTGAACAGCTTATAATGCAATTGGGTTGTTTAGGTTGCAAACGTGGGTAAGAGTCCAATAAATATGAAGATTACTCTTAAAGGAATTGAGAGTTCAAATGTAGCGAAGGCAACAAAGACAGTGCTCACATCTGAAAATGCATTTGATGAGAACAGCTTTGCATACCCAAAAAAGGTTCATTTGAATTTTTTTTATTTTTCTTTCTTTTATTCCATATTATATTCTCACCTCTAATATCTATTATTTTATGTTTATTTTATACACAGATAGTACCAAAAAGAAATCCACTCAAGAGTGCTAGCACAGAGATCAATGACATACTTCCTCCTGTTTCATTCACAGTATTTGATTTATTGAAAATCAATTAATGTTTAGAAGACCATAAAAATTAGGAATGACACAACTATAGCTCTTAGTAATTTTAGTAATTTTAGTACACACCTCCAATTATAGCATGCTACGTCTATAGCTAAATTTTACTATTTATATTCCTTTCACTTAAACTAGTCATTATTAGAATTAGAATAGTATACTCACCCAACCATCAAATTTATACTTTTTAAAATATGGTAACCTCAACTATTAACAAACATTTTCTATCACGCTTAGAAAAAGAAATAAGTTATATTATAAAAAGTTTTAATCTTTTTATGCTGGTTATGTAGAAAATCCATTTTTCTATGTCATGTGTAAGATAATCCACATAAAAAGTAAAAAAAAAAATTTGTCATATTTAACATATAAAATTATTTTCTAGGTGTGTGTCAACTATTATAAAAAAAAAGTACCATTTTCTATTAATATTACATTTGCAATAAATATAGAAAATATTATTTTTTAATGATTGGATGACAATAATGTTATAGAAATAAAAACTTTCTTTTTATTTCTGGATTATTTTTCTATTTCCATAATAAAACTTGTATAATTACAATTAAAAAAAAATCTTTTAAATGCAATTCATGCTTATTTAATATTTACATATAAACTTGTTAAACTTAAAATGTTTATATAATCTTAACATCATTTCCAATAAATGTAGAAAAAAAAAGAAAATTAAGTGATATTAGAATATATCAATTTAATTAATTATAATATGTAAAAAAGGCAAATACGTAATGAAAACAAGTAAGACCAAAGCATAAAGGAACAAATACAGTCATTATAAATTATAATTTATTTTCAGTCATTCTTAGACTTCACCTCCCTCACTTTAGAGGCAAAACCCTTTATCCTCCTTTTCAATATATATATATATATATATATATATATATATATATATATATATATATATATATATATTTATTTATATTGTTTATTTGATTTATATATGTATGTTATTATTATATATGGACTAACTAGTATATATGATTGTGGTTTTATTTAATTGAGTATTATAAAATGAATAAAGAAGTCAAAATAAAATATTTATTTTCTATACTCTTGATTAAACATTTTAAATATGTATTTTTTTTCTAGTTTTATATATGTGTATTAAATATTTTATTTTCATTGCCATAAAAAACTATCTTAATATTTCAAAACTATTTTCTGTTTGTATATTTTTTTACTATTTTGTCCTTTTAATTTATTTATATCTCTGAGTTATGTTTAAAACTTTAAAAATGATTAATAGTTATGAATAATATTAGATTGTAATTCAACTTGTTGATTATAAATCTGAAGTACATTTATATATTTAAATATATTTATTTGATATAAATTTTAATCATATAAAAATATTTATGTGGTGCTAATTATCATGTGATTAATATTTAATTTAATAAAAAAAACAAATTTAATGAAAGTTGGTTATCTGTCAATTGTTAATTTTTTTACTATTATTTCGATATAAGATAGAATTAAAGTGTCATTCGATAATTTAACTTTCATTATATTAATTATCAAACAAAATTTAAATTTAATTAAAAAAGTATGACATACTATTGATGTTATATTTAGCTTATAAATCTTTCATGGTTGGAAATAGAGCCACTAAAAATTGTCTTTTAACAGAAGAAAAAAATAATCAGAAAGTTGTGGTGAATTAAATTAACAACGTACTATAAAAATGCAAGTATATTTAGTCTATCAAATTTAATTTTAAATATAAAATTCATATTTTTAGTGAATACAATTAGAAATAAAATAAAAAATTTCAGTGTGTTTACACAAAACATTGTGCGTGAACATAGTTAGGACAAATAGTTTAAAAGGGAAACAAATATTTGATGTGACAGAATCCATATAATAAGAGCAGATTATTATACAAATAGTTGTAATTAAAATATGCTTTTTAATTTCAAGGACCAAAAAGAATGAATTTTAATTTTAGGATATTAAAAATTAGAACGAGAAGTGAATGAGTTTATTATTAAGAAATAGAAAATACATTCTTGTACAATTTTTTAATGGATTGGTCCTTTTTTTTTAATTATTTAACTAACATTTTAATTAAAAAAAAAAAAAGTTGAATGATGATAGAAGGAGGTGTTAAGGTAAAAGTCAACAAGAGTGGCTAAGTAGCTGGTAATGCAGGCAGCACCAGCACCACTCTCTTTCATTCAATTCTCTAACCCAATTATTAACATTAACTAGCCACGTTCCACTTTAATAAACAAACCAAACGCACCCGGTCCAAGTCCTCTTCTCGATGTGACGTCGTTTCACCTTCCCCAGAACCACCACCACCACTACTACCACCACCACTCACTCACCCACACTATTTCTAATCCAAAACTACTCTTAATTCAAACCCAACCCAAAACCTCACTTTCTCTCTTTCTCTCTTTCTCTCTCTAACATGGACCAAGCCCACGTCAGCGACACCAGCGCAACTAACAATCCCGTGCTCCGCTGCACCACCGTCTGCACTCTCCCCTTCGCGCGCCTCGTCGCTGCCTCCCGCCGCCGCCTCTTCCTCTCTGACTGTGCAGACGGTCGATCCGACGACGACGACGGCGCTGAGTGCGGCTACTCACGAGCGGTGTTGGTCCTCGACATGGTCTGGAACCTCGCCTTCGTCGTCGTGGCCACCGGCGTTCTCCTCTCCACGCTTAGCGAGCGGCCGTCCACGCCGCTCAGACTCTGGCTCTGCGGCTACGCGTTCGAGTGCGTTCTTCATATGACTTTCGTCTTCTTTGAGTTCCGCGTCGGAGTTCGCGATTCCTTTGCTCACACTACCTATTGGTAAATACTCTCTTCACTTCACTGCCAGTAGTTCTTTCTTCAATTCCTGCCTCGACAATTGATTATTTTAATTTTAGTTTTTTTTTTTTAAATTATGTATATTTTTCTGTTGAATTCTAATCTTTTTAATTGACATGTTCGCGTGTGTGTGTGAGAGGAAGAGAGAGAGGGGGGAGGGAGGAGCTATGACTAGTAGCTAACTGATGTTCGAAATTAGACATGTGATGATGTTGATTTGGTGTGCTGCGATGATGATTCCTTTCTAGTGATGAATGAAATTGAAGTTAGGGGGAGTTTTTTTGAGGTTATTTGTAATTGGGAAATTATTGCTTTCTAAGATTGGTCATGGATTGTTATTGTGCATTGGAGGCTATGGAGCTTACTTGCTTTTCAATTATTGTTGAGAAATTTTGGTGAATGGGGGTGGAATGGGACGTACTTGTTTTTAGGCGAGGCTGTTTTTGTTTCAGATATTGAGACTTCATACATGTAGTGATGAACTAAATGTAGTAAGGAGACGAGTTTGTCCATAACTATTGCAGAGTGTCTGTTATTAGAATATTCTCCCTCCTCACTCTGTCTTTAGAAGAATAATGGTCTTTAGTTGTCATGTGTGTTTTCCTTTCAATTCATATGCATTGGAAGATAGTTGAACTCTCATTTCACCCTATTCTTATTGTTTTTAGCATTGTGAAGAAGCTAGAGCCCATAAACACTCTGGCATCTTCTGTTTGGTGGGTGTTTGGATTTTATTGGATTGTTGTGGGTGGCCAAGCACTTTTGGAAGATTCTCCGAGGCTCTACTGGTAAGTAAGAACCTTAATTTGGATCCTGTTTTGCTTTTCTTGTTTTTTTGGGGGGACCAAGGGGTGTTTGATAACCAAAGTTATTATGTATACCAAGAAAGAATAAAAGAAGTGGTTACAATTTGTACAGCTGGGTAAACTTTTTATTTACTTTTCTTTGATGTAAAACAAAAGTTTAAAAAAGAAAATCATGAATTCTACTTCTCAAAAGTTCTTCCTTAAGTAAGTCCTGGGGAGAATTAGATGCAATCGAAGTTTATACTTAGAAATTTTGTTAAAGAGATTATTGTAGAACGTTCAGCCTTGAATTGAATGTCATATAATTATATAAGCAAGGGGAATAAAATGAAGAGAATATTAATTCTTACATGTCTTCCCGCAATTAATTTGTCTTGATGTCACTTATTTCAATTAGGATAAATTTGTAATTGAATATGTGATGGGCCTATGACTCTTGTATTGGAGAAGAAAGGGAGGGACAGATTAAACAATGACGATGCCATGCAGGCATATGGCAGGTTGAAAAAGGATTGTGCATGGGCAGTGGAGACAGGAAAATGATTAGTGAAAGGAGCAATGGAGTGGAGGAATTAATAGGAATATATAGGGAAGAAAATAATAGCATGAACTGGTGACTATGATAAATGCGGCAGTAGGCTGTGAGATATCATAGAATTTGGCATAGGCTGTGGGAAACTGGGTAGCTTTTGAAGTTCTGCTCAATTCAGCTTCTTAGTGCTCTGTTCTTTTCTATAGTTCTTGTTTGTTTTTTCTACCCTATGTAAGGATCCTGAGCAGCCTTTGCTAGATAAATAATACTCTGAATTTCTGTTTATATTAGTATAATGTATGATTTTGTTCTAAATTTCTTTGTTTCTTTCAAATATTGGGAGAATTGAAATGAAGTCAAGCATGATCCTCCTTCTCTTTCAGAAATCTTTATTATTTCTCGATTCTATTGGCCAGATAATTTACATTTATCATACTTTTCCAACCCTGAAATTTGTTGATGAAATTCAATATTTAATAACTGTTAAATGATACCCGTAGTTAGGACTGGAGACCAGCAAGCTTCATTATCTTGATATTTTGCATATAATCCTTCCACTGAAATTTGGAGTTACCTTTTCCATGGCGGTATTGGCACATAACGAAGTCTTTTTGATAAAGGTTCCCAATTTTTGTTTATGATCATTTACAAAATATATGCTCTTGAAGAGTTGCAGTTGCTGACTATTTCAAACTGACTATTTCAAACTAGAACCGTATGAGTCGAGCATGTATGCTTGACTCTGTTTTATTGGGAATAGGGACCTTGATGAGCTTATTACTTCAGACTGTAAAAAAGCTCATCCTCCCCGAAAAAGTAATATAGTTAAATACAAGTATATGTAACTATTTTTTTAAGCATATATAACTAATTCACTAACTATTTGCTTCATCTTCTAATATAGTTTAGTGTTATGTTTTCCGGTGGTGTATTGAGTGTTTGGGATGCTCAATAATATATTTATCATATTTGTGCAGGTTAACAGTGGTCTTTCTAGCCTTTGACATATTTTTTATTATCTTTTGCATTGGGATGGCATGTGTAGTTTTCTTTGCTCTCTTCTGTATCATCCCAATAATAGCACTAGCTTATGCTATGAAAATCAGAGAAGGCGCATCAGAAGAAGATATCAAGTCACTTCCTATGTATATGTTTAGTCAGTCAAATTCATTGGTGATGGTTGATGACAACAAGAAACAACTTGTTAACACAAAAGTAGATTCATGCAATGGAAGCCATATGAGTGAATTTTCTCTCAATCCAGATGATTCTGTGAGTGCTGACTGTGTTCTTGTATCTTTCATCTAGTAATTATTTGGTGCTAATCTAATTTTGTTTTTTGTACTTAGTAACTGGTGCTTTTCTTCCGTGTTAAATTTTATTCCCTTAAACTGCCTTGTCATTTTTTGATACTATTCTGATATTTGATCTCATTTATCTTTCTTTAATTACTTAATTGCATTACATTTTTATCTATTTCTGATGTACTCATGTCTAAGCTTTTAGTGGAAACTGGAATTTTGCCTCTTGTTAACATATCAGCATGCATTCTTTAGTTTTACATTTTATATATAAATCAATACCGATGATAGATTTTTAAAATTAGGGGACTTTACAAACCCCTTACTCCCGATTTCTGATTTGGAGCAGTTGTAATATATTTTTTCCAGTGAGAGAAAAGGCAGTAGGGGTGTAACTGACGTCTGACCCCTTTACGTTGTCTCCACTAAAAAGCACCCAAATTGGATGTAGAAATTCAAGTTTCCTTTTTTGGGTGGTGAATATTGAAATAATGTTACAACCTGAAATTGATTTGTATACAGTTGAAGTGCATCTTGAAACTACTGAACGATAATTAAGTTGCTGCTGCTGATTATATTGTAGGAATGCTGTATCTGCCTATGTCCATATGCTGATGGAGCAGAAGTATACCGCCTTCCTTGTACCCACCATTTTCACTGTGAATGCATTGGTCGTTGGCTTCGATCAAAAGCAACCTGCCCGCTCTGCAAATTTAATATCCTTAGAGGTGATACGTTGGTTTGACCTTTCAGAGACAAAGATTGGACAATGGTAAGGTGCATCATCCCTCAAAACCAACATGACACTGGAGAGCCAAAACACCCGAAACATTCTGCTGACTACTGTTGATAAATAAAAAGTAGGAAAGGAAATGACCCCTTCGGCTTTTACTGGGTTCTAGTCTTAGGATTAGTTTCCATAAAGCACTTGCATCTTTAAGTGCAAAATGTTCTTAATTTTATGACGGAGTATGTAAATATTGTCCGAACGTGGAGAACGTCTCCCCATAAGTTGTACTTACATTACAAGGGATGTTATAAAAACAATTTTTCTGTACAGAATTCCTTTTTTGTTTGAGCACTTTACCCACACCTCCTCCATCAATTAAATTAGAGACGTATCCCCTTAAACCTATAAAATAGTAGGATGGAAATGGGAAAAGGAGGCGAAAAATCGTAATGGATCTTGGATAAAGGGTGTTAGGATTGGCATTTGAATTCTCAATTCCTCACCCTTTCTGATGGAGTAGACTTTCCCATGTCTGAAAATGTTGTATCATCCAATTTAATGTCAGTTTCCACCGAGAAGAACTGTACTGAATACTCCATACAGGCCTTAGAACTTCTTCCATTCCTCGACTTCCGAATGTATGAAGAGTTTTTACACTCATATTTTCGTCATAAATCATCATGTATATATATATATATATATATATATATATATATATATATATATATATATATATATATATATATATATACGTTCTTAAAGTTGACAATAAGTACTTAAAAAATCATATATACCATGCTTTTTAATTAGTTTGCATTGTAAATCAAACTCTTTTTCGATTGCTTAACCTGCCAATATAGTTGAGAACAAATTCCCGAACAATATAAACTGCATAATGGAATTCATAAAGGCAGCATATGTTCATCCAGCGTGTTCATATTGGGTTGAAAATATACCAAATATCAAATAAAGACTCATAAAGATTCATCCATTTTAATGGCATGACAATTATGTTAACATGGATTCCAAATAGAAACCCTAATTCACTAAATTGTGGAAAGCTAAACAGAGAACAAACGCTTCATTGAAAATTAATAAATTGGTCAAAATACACGGTGGATAGCAAAACAATTACAGTGAAAATAAAATGAGAACAAGCTTAAACCTGCATAAAGCAAATTGAAATTAAAGTAATAGTTTTCATACATTCTTCAATTTCTTCATCTTAGAAGGTGGCCATCTACCCTTCTTCCTCAACTTGCGCTTCCGAAGAAGCCTTTTCCTTCGCAACCTTATCTTCTTCGCCAGTTTCATCCTCAGCTTCTGCTCCTCTCTCTCCTTGACCTTCGACTCCAATGGAAGCTTATCCACACTCACGCCACTTTCTTTCTCGATCGCGGCCGGAGGAAGCGCTTCCGCGGGCGAACTAGAGCCGTCTGCGGCGGCAGAGACAATCAGCGCGCCTTTGTTCCCTCTGGGTGTGGTGATTCGAACTCCGTTGAAGGGCTTCGAGGGCTGAGCCACGTGTACTCTTAAAGCTGTGACAGTGGAAAAAGATGAAAATGTATTAGGAAGAAATTGAGGTAAGAAAGAGAGAGAATTGGGAGTGAGGAGTAGTTACCAGTGGAAATGGGAAGTGCGAGAAGGGAGGAAGAAGAGGGATATGAAGTGTGGAGAGGGGAGAGTGTGAGGGAATTGAAAGAGAGGAGTGCCATGCTTTTTTTATTTTGTGTTTGCAAAGTTATTTCGGGGAAACGAAGAAGATAATTGGAATTGGGTTTTTAGGATAAGCTACGCCATGCTGCGTGTTCTCTCCACCCACTCATGCTAGCTCTCTCTCTCTCTCTCTCTCTCTCTCTCTCTCTCTATATATATATATATATATATATATATATATATATATATATATATATATATATATATATATATATATCAGCAAATACCTGTAATAATAAATTAACAGATTAAGTTTTGTTTGGGAGGGCTTTAGAGTGGCTGAAAAAGGAAGGATTTGATCAAATGATTGCATATTCCATATGTTATATCCTAAACAATGTTTACATGTTTAGTATAAAAAAAAGTCCTGATTATTTTTTTTTTTTGTATATTCAAATTTTTTAAAGTTAAAAAAAAAATAGTAATATATCCCACGAAATTTTTTGAGGACACAGATGGGAAAGTATTTGATATTATGAAATAATTTTTCGTGACTGAGGCCAATGAATGGAAAAGGATAAAATATACTTTTAATCATACGAAGGGTATATAACTTTACTCGAAAAAATTAATTGATAACATTGAAATGCTATTGTCATTATTCTTCGTTATGGAATGGAAAAAAGAAAAGGTTTTAATTATGAAAGATAATATATTTGCATATATAGATGGAGTTTGATGGTAATAATCATCTATCAAAATTTGTAGATACATTAACTGTACTCAGACCCACGTAAAATATGGATAATTTTTATAGATGTTAGAATCCAATTACCATCATCCCTATAATTTGAAGGTAAAACAACTCAAGTAATCCAAAAAAATTGAATTAATGACATTAACTTCAAATTTCTCCAAATCGTGTACAAACAACAAAATTTCACAGATAATCCTCGTCATGGAAGCATATGGGAACGAAACAAGAGGGGGTAAGTGCAACAAAACCCACTGCTCCAACACTGCAAGAAAACAAATACAGAACTTAGATGTGTGCAGTAAAACCCCAATATTAGACTCCAAATCATCATATTTTCTTTATTTTTTTTTCTTCTATTTTTAAGGGCAATGGAAAAATGTGATAGAACATCTACAATAAATAATGATATCAGCTTATCTTACTATAGAAAAGTTACTGAAAAGAAAATAGAAATAATACCACAGAAAGCAATGGTCCCTGCTTAAATTTTCCATGAAATGAAAACGTAATTGGCTTTGGACTGTCTCCAGGTCCTCTTATAAATCCACTACAACACATAATTGAAAGGGAAAACAATGTCAAATGACATAAAATCCAGCATTAAAATAATGAATAATAACAGGGATCAGTAATTGAACCATTTTCAATTCAACCATGAACTCACATTAAAGATGTAGATATAAGAGGTGTCCTTCTTGTATCATATATGGCGATCAGTCCCCTGTACATGTCATCTCCACCTTTAAAAGAAATAGCCAATCGGTCCCCCGAATTATCCCATGCTATCTTTTCAATTCCCTGACTGAATGAAATTATATAAGATAACCAAAGACCACATTCTAACAAACCAAACATGACATAACATAATTCACGTCCTATCAAATATGGTTTGGGAAGGGTAGATGTGTGCCACCCTGCTTTTATAAGCAAAGACTGTCACTAGAATTTGAGCCATGACATCCAGGTGACAGAGTCTTAAGAGCTGCTTCAGAAGGAATTTAATATAATGACGAGACTTTAGGAGCACATAAAAACATAAATTCATCTTTACCTTCCAGTCAATGATAATATTTCCGGCAAATCAACAGGTAACAGATGAGCATCTGGAAAGTCACGGATGGAAATTATCAATATATGACATTTCATAAAGAAAAAACAAAAACCAAAATAATTTGAAAAATTGCACATCATGAATGCTACAACAACCACATACATTAATATTAAAAATGAATTGAGGTTAAGACTAAGACTTCAAAACAGAGGGTCGTAAGTGCTCAAGATTTGATTGCATGCTTCTATTGCTTCTATCAATCACTTTTCCCTTTTCAGTCCAACTCACAAATTTTATTACGGGAAAAGATTGGTACTGTTTGTCAGCCTTTTTGTGGCAGTGTCTCACTATAAATAGACCTTATAGGTCAGAGACTGTATCACATTTATCCCAGATATCTTTAATATATTCCATTTCTTTCTCTATCTTTTCCCTTTTCAATTTAGTTCCTATATTTCAATGCCACAATTTCATTTGTCTGGTATCAATATAGCCAAGATACAAAAAGTCAAAAACAATGAACTTAACATATCTTTAAACAAAAAAGGTCAGATACCTAATGAGGGAGGCTTTGATGCAAAGTGAACAGATCCCAAAGTTGACGATTCAGAAAATGCAAGAAGTATCATGCGCCCATCTGGATCCCATGTTGCTCCCTGATAATACGTCATTGAAAGTAGAAACTAAATAAATGAGCATTACCTGATGATAGCTATAAAAGAATAAAACTGTGCTGATCACTTCAATAGTACATAAATGCTAAGTTCTACCACTGAATCTTTTTTTCATAGGTATTGTTGCACTCAAGATATATGAACACTAATAACTCCTAGTCTCAACAGAAGGTAAAGTATGAGTGATAATAGTACGTATTAGGTAAAATACACATCTTTTCTTCTACAAGAATACGAATGATGGAACATGTCTATATGTTCATCTCACTTCTAATTAAGGAGCTGTTTTAATGGCTCATTATAGAGGTTCTGGTAGAACAGAGGGCAAAATTGAGGGGCAATGTGCAGGTTATATAGTCTTTTAGAGTGTTTTGCTGGAGTAAAATTTTCCCAATTTTATGGGTGACCATGGCCCTAAACTTTCTTTTGGCATAAAATTAGGTTTAAGGCTTCTTTTCAGTGTTCTACTGATGGTTTATTGAAGGGAGTCACTGTTATTTCTGATTTGTGGAGTTATCAAAAACAGTGAAAAATATGTTAATTATTTTTTTGCTCCAAAGAAGGGTTAGATTGCAATTAGCAATTAAGGATTTTCTTTTTTGCCTCTATATTAATTCAGCTCCTTAAACACTTAAATAATCCTTGATCTCTTCTATGGTTTCTTCTAAGATATTCCATCATCCTACCCTGGACATTCTTTCTTGATAATAAATTCATCTTTTATTACGAAAGCAACATGGCCCATCACCCTAAAATAAAAAGGTATGTTATAGCTCTTACATTTAAGCATAACTCAAATTTTACACTGAATACTATTGAAGATAATTTTACTTATACTATCAACATATTGTCAAACATATCAACACACTGGAGACGGTTAAGGACTAGATGCCACTTGCTATAAATAGGTCATCTTTGAGCACCAAAACATGAATGTAAATTTCATATACCTTGACGAAACCACTTGTTGATGACCATTGTTCTGATGTCCACGTGTTTGTCTCCCAAAGATAAAATGTTCCATCACTGAACGAGAAAAATAATGACGAGGGTGTGAATCATAAACAGTGCATGTTCAATAAATAATCACGTTTCGAATTTTGCATTACAATTTTGAAGCAAAGAAGTAATCTCCAGTAGGTGACCACTTCAGCATTGATATGCCTCCCAATCCCCGTCGAATGGGTGTCCCTACACCTATATATAATATCAAAATAACCAGAGATTCAGAAATTAGAGACAAGCATTAGAGCTTATGAATTTTTTTAAATGACAATATAAATTTTTGTGGTCTCATAGACAATCCAAAATTCAAGTAAAGGGTTGTTTTACGCCTTTGACAGCCAATGTAAAACATTTTGATATCCTGGACATAAATTACTCATGACAGATAGGAAATTGTTAAAAGAGATTTAATGGTAACTAATATATCTTAGACTTTGATTTCTAACTGAGCCCAACAACATCATTTGACATAAGTAATGGACCTCAGCTAGTGAGATAAGAAAGTCATCGTCACTGTTGCTGATGAACAACAAAATGCCAATCTAGATATAAACACAGTCCTCACCCGCCATGCTCGAAACTATCGATATAAGAATTCAGAATCACAATAGCATACATAAGCAGGGACACAGAACTTTGATTGGTTCTTCTTTAGCACAAAAAAGTTGGGAAGGGAGTACATTCCAGGGTCAGTCACACCACAAGCCTTAACAGGGCTTATAGTGCCACTTAAACTTTCATATGACCTTGTGAACAAATTACCAGTAACCACTGGTAAGAATGGGACCAAGGACCTTTAGAGTTGATGTGATTTTATCCTACCAATTGAGCCTATCTTCATTGACAACATCGATCAATTGGTAAGATCAAGTTACATCAACTGAAAAGTTATGTTCACACTAGAAAATTAAATTTAAGAGTTAAAAAGGGTGTATTCCTCCATATTTAAACAACCTTGGTCTATGGTCCATCAGATTTTATCTTCCGTATGTTAATGTGTTTGTTCAGTTCATCAGTCTAGGCTGTAAACATATGCAATTTAGGGTACTTTTAGTATCCCCTCTCAATTGAGGGAGAACAACTAAGACAGAAAAATCCAGAATGATTTTTAAACGTATTGGCATATCGCAAGGATGTTTAAAAGTAAAGTGCAAAACACTTAAGGAAGCAAAGATCTTGATCATACCTTGAGCAAAATCCCACACTGTGAATGAGGAGCTTTCATATGAACCAGACGCTAAGTATGTAAAAATAGGTTAAGAAAAGTATGGTTGAGTACATACAATTTTTTAAAAAAAAAATACATGTCTTCTTGCAATGGGAAACACATAAAAGAGCCCAAAACTAAGGACTTTTAAAATTTGAAAGGATATCTTCCATCCGGGCTCCAAGTGAGAGCACTGACATGCTCATCGTATGGACTACGAAGAAAATCAACCAGGATATACCGATTTCCGGAGCTTCTAGACAAACTTCCTAAAAAGGAAGCAGCACCAGATCTAACAGATGCAGCATTTCCAGGATAAGAAGCAGCCCAGATGCAAATTCCACCCCTGCAAAAGTAAACCCAATTCCAGTAAACAAGAAAGCATACACCAGACCAATTGACGTTGCATTCACCATAACAACCACACATAGACAAAAACTCACTTGCAACCCACAGCAAGCATTTTTCCACCATTGGGCCTCCACTCCAGCACCCTAACGTCTCTCTGTGACTCATTCGCCAAAATGCTCGGATCCTTCCCCTCTATTCACAATGTCAGAATATCAATCAGCAGTTACTAAACAAAAATTACAATAGCTAAGACCTTTTTTGGATAAAACACTTTTAATTAAACACTAATAGAAGAAAAAAAAAAGATAAAATGAAATAAGCTTCTCCCACATGTCAAATTACTGAAGATCCACGGTATAGATTATCAAAAAGCTTATTTTAATTTGTGAATAAGCTAATTTTAACTTGTAGGAATAACCTGTTCTTATTTATCTTTTATTTTCTTCTACTGATAATTTTATCCATAAAGACCTAAACAAGCTACCAATAACACGTCTCATGATGATAACAAGTACCAGACTCTTGGTAATCACGAACCAAAACTTGTGTAGGGGCAGAAATGAAAGCAATTATATGCTTATTAGGGTGCCAGCTTACTCCTTGGAGATCAACCTCCGGCAACAAATGCACCTGGCCCAACAATTAACATTCAAATAACATCACACTGTCAACCCACTTTAAATCACACCGTAATGCAAAGAGTGAAAGGAATCAAGCACAGCATACATCGTTAGGGTAAAAGAGGCGTCCGAGATAGGTGTTCACGAGCCCTTGCAAGAGTGCCACCGGACCTTTCCTCTGAACGTTTTCTCCAGCGGCGTTCGCCGTCGTCGTTGCTCCTTCCTGATCGGAAGCCTCGCTCTCCAGAGAGTGAAAGGGAACGGGGCTGAAGACCGATCCCTAATATAGAAATAGGAAATGGTGATAATGAAGAAAATCGAGGGAATTGGGAAAGGTCTATGATGCGATTAGTTACCAAGATTTTTCCGTAGGTTTGGTTGGCTTGATCGTCGGACAGAGCGTTCACTGTGACTGCAGAAAAGAATTTCAGTTAGAGAAGCAAAGCAATAGGAAGTGAGAGAGAGAGAGAGAGAGAGAGAGAGAGAGAGAGAGAGAGAGAGTTACTCAGGTCACGATTGAGTTCGCAGAGAGTGAGTGAACCCGGAGGAGGAAAGGAAGCCATTTTTGGTTCCCGTTAGAGAGAAAGTAGGGTTTTAGCTTTGATTCACCCTTGTTTTCCCGCTTTCTTCTTCCCTTAAGATGATATACAATAAATTATTGTATTAATTTTCAATTAAGTATTAAAAACTTCATTTTTATTATTAATGATATTGTTAGCCTTTTTCCTCTATTAGGTATCATGATCTTCCATTACTGAAAGGAACGAAGGAAAATAACCAGCGTGAAGATGATGAGAAGATGAAAACGCCACAGATAAAACTGAAAACAGAGGAACGAGGTTTTATTTCTGTATATCAGAGGAAAAGCCTAACAAGACGCAGAAGGTTACAATACATAAAAACCAGAAAGATGTTGCCTCCCTGTGATTCTATCAAGAAAGAGTTCTAAGATCCTCTTTAGGAATAACAGTGATTTGTCTTTCAACTGTACAAAAATACTGTAATTGGTTCTTTCAGAACCAAAACCTGAGTTCAAGCAATGAATTTCTTGCATAGTCCTAGACACAGGTTCCTCTCACCATTTACCCTCTTCATCCAACGCCGATGGAAGAAACCCACCGTTTCCGCCCAAACCCGTTTGGAGGACAGAGTACGAGACCCCCACTTCGACAAACTCATGACTCATCTCAAAAGACTCTACCTTGTCCTCGAAATCCACCACCTCATGTCCACACGCAAGCGTGCTCCCTTCGTCTCCCTCACCCTCATGTCCCGCTGGAGAAACATCCTCGGACTCAATGTCCCTGTGGGCTCCTTCCTCCACAAATACCCTCATGTGTTCCACGTATTCGTCCACCCCTTCAGGAGGAACACGTGCTGCAGGGTCACGAAAAAGATGAAAGAGTTGATCTTGCTTGAAGGGGTGGTGGTGAGGCAGCAGGAGATGGAGGCTGTGAAGAGGGTGAAGAAGCTGCTGATGATGTCTGTGAATGGCACTCTTCGTTTGCACGCTTTGAGGATGGTCAGGAGGGAACTGGGTCTACCTGAGGATTTCAGAGATTCCATTCTTGGGAAATTCAGTGGGGATTTTAAATTGGTTGGTTTGGAGGTTGTGGAATTGGTTGACTGGGATGCAGAATTGGGATTGGCTGAGGTTGAGAAATGGAGGGAGAGAGAGTACACAGAGAAGTGGTTGAGTGAATTTGAGACCAAGTTTGCATTTCCCATTGGTTTCCCAACTGGGTTTAAGATTGAGAGAGGGTTTAGAGAGAGGTTGAAGAATTGGCAGAGGCTTTCATACACTAAGCCTTATGAACGGAAGGAGGTTGTTAGGGTGAGGACATGTGGTGGGATTGAACGGTATGAGAAGAGGGTTGTGGCTGTTCTTCATGAGCTATTGAGCTTGACTGTGGAGAAAATGGTTGAGGTTGATCAACTGGTTCATTTTCGTAGAGACCTAGGTATTGAAGTTAATGTGCGTGAATTGCTGTTAAGGCACCCTGGTATATTTTACATATCAACTAAAGGGAAGACTCTAATTGTTTTTCTTAGGGAAGCATATCGTAAAGGGGGTTTGATTGAACCGAATCCTGTGTATGAGGCACGTAGGAGTATGTTGGATCTTGTTCTATTAGGGTGTAGAAAAACCAGAAAATTGTTGGTTGGTGACGAGGCTAAGGAAGAGAGTAATGCTGTAGTCTGTGAAGTGAATGAGGAAGGTGAAAGACAAGGAGATTGGGTAATTCCTTTCTTGGAGAACTGTGAGGAGAGTAGATCCCCTTGATGCTGTGTGTAAAGGTAGCAGATGTAGGATATTTGAAGAGATTATGAAAATGGTTTCAGGTTTTTGGAGTTCATTGCCTTTGGCTTCTATTTCCTTGAGCAGTGTTTCATTTGCATTCTACTGATCTCGATTGATTTTTCATGTGGTAGCTAGATGAATGGTGGACAAATAAGCTCCGTTTTGTTAAATATGTGCAATATCTTTACTGCATGTGTTGTCTTTGGTTACTTGAATTAAAGGATTATAAATTAATGATGTTCAGTTGTCTTTCCTGTTGTATTTGTTATAGGAAATTACTTCTATTTACTTAACATTTATTAATCCGTTGCTTTCTACACCAAATGGAAAATGAAGACTCAGAAGATTGTTAGGGGTGGGGTGGAAAAGATGTAGGCATTGAGAAATCTGAAGTCTAAGTAGTCTAAGCAAACATGAGTAGACCGGCTATGTCATTTGCTCAAGACTGGTACAAATTTATTAACAAAGGTGACAGACTGCTACACTACTGTCACACACACTGATAGAGTCCTTAAGATGATATATGCTTGCAAGTTGCATTATGTTATGCTCTGAAATCAACAAGAACTGGTTTGGTGGACGCCCTACTTTGTGCCTCTGTCTTAGAAGTAAATTGATTTTTTTTTTTTTAATTTTGTTTCTGAAATTTATCTCTTGCCTTTGGCATTTTGGGTCTATCCTCATTGCTAATGTTATCAAGCTTTATTTGTCATTACTTTTTATATGGATTCTAAAAGGATTACTTTTTTGGTCAATCCTTAATTTACTTTTTGTAGCATTGCGTGCATTCATATGTTAATTTTTTTAATAAATTTAATCATATTTTCTACAGCATGCAATAGATCAAGTGCAGTCACTGGACTTGAAGAGGACAATTGTCTTCACTTTTCTCGGTTTGGCTTTAGTGGGTCCAACATTATATTTTTTGTAATTCCCTAGAACCTATGTTGGTATATCTGAAAGTAAACTCTTTGTATAGCCTAGTAAGTATGAATTTGTGACCGTACTTTAAATAATATAAATATAATGACATCCAACCCAACAACAGTAGTAATAAGAGCTATTGGGTCCTTGGTGTAGGTTTCTTTAATAATGTTGATAATTACCCTAATGAATATTATTAGAAGAATCCATGAAGATTGATTTCTGATATTTGTGGGGTCTATCTTTAGGAAATTTTCTGCCATGGTCACATGAGTTTGGATGAAGGCTGAACGATTTGTCAAGTCTGTCTCATTCCATTGCTCTGCCTGACAATTTTTTTAGGTATTTGTATCTGAGTAAATTGGTTACACTTCCTGGAGCATCAGATGCATTTTTGCGGCTTGTACTTGATCAGGTGGGATATTTCTATTGATCCTCCAATACACTCCCTGTCGCCACATTGTGTCAGTTATTAATTAGTTTTGTGCTTCTTTGTGATAGTTTAATTTTGAATGTTATGAAATCTTTTCACAGTTCTTATTTTCTCCCATATTCATCCGAATTTTCTTAGCTACATTGGAAATCCATCACAAGCTGTACTGTACCTAAGCTAAAACAGGTGTGTTTAACTTACTCGCTTTTGTTAAAACGTATTCAAAGAGTGGTTATCAATGTTGTCATGTTTATTAGTGTATATTCATCTACCAATTTCATTTTGTAGGAGTGATTCTCTGCGGTTCAAGCAAACTGGTAGACTCATGCACGCACACTGCGGATTTTACTTCAACATGTATCTATTCACCACTCTGATACATGTTGGCCTTTTAATATTGAAGATCAATGTCTAATTTGACTTCACCAATGCTTAATTTTCTTTCTTGAAATTCATTTAAATGAACCAGGATTTTATTTAGTCGATTGCTCCTTGTGGAAATTCATAGTTCTTGAAAAAAGAATTTCCAATTGATCTTTCAACAGATACTCTCTCATAGTACCTTCTAATCCTTTTTTAGCTGAACAACAACAACGGGAAAAACGAACATAATGAACGAACTTTTTATTATCATTTGCATCTTCATTTTGCAACATGTTTGGATCTCTGGGATGCATCTTTTTGGTACCTTGTTTTCAAGTATTATATCATATGAAGATGGGATGCCATTTGGCTTTCTTAGTCGGTTGACATGGCCACCCAGTTGTTCGCAGTTCATTGTGCCATTTTTCTATGTAAAGAAAACATTTAGATTCACACGCATATACTCTTTACTCAAAGTTGATTTTTAATTACATTGAGAAGTTCTCAAATGCCTAAAATCAGTGAAATGGAGCTATCTTTGGTTATGCTTGTTGACATTTCAGATGGATATTTTTCAACTTACCCTACCAGATTGTATTTGCTGTTGATAGTATTCCTTGGCAATAGAATCTAATGTTTTCTTCAATATTGTTATATTTGCTTCTCCATTTTATTAATGTTATTGTTGAGTTTAAAGTAAATGGACATAATTTCAGGTCTTTGCTGCTAATGTTATTGCTTTGGCTTGGAATGCCATTCTCTCATTTAAGGCACACAAAGAGGTTCTTCCAAAATAGGTAAGCTTTATTTTCTTTGAATGCACAAGACCTAATTTTTAGTAACTAGCTTTATTTTGACCTTAGGAATTGAAATATACACATGAGGCAAGAAGAAATTCCTAGAATCTTACCTAAGAATAGCTTCATCATTAAGTAGTTGTAAAGGTGGTGTTTCTGTAATTAAAAGTGAAAATACAATCTTCTTCAAATTACCATTGGCAAATATAAAGTTACTCGTTAATATAGTATCTAACAGTTCACCTTCAACAAAGAATTATTAGGACACTTGGAAAAAAAAATGGAATAGTTATGCTGAGTGATTCAATATGTATTGCCTAACAAAAACCATCTTGTAATAGGATGATGTACAACAAAATCCTATTATTATGGATAAATAATGCTGACTTTGTACTTTCAATCTGTTTGGTAGAGAGTGCACAATGCTGCTGTAACTGCATAATAGTTGACAATATTAATCAGTTTTATGACAGAGCTTGAAGGGAAGTTTTTAAATGTTTTGGTAATTTACATGAACATGAAGACTTGCACTTGTATAAACTCGTGGAATTTTTGTTTGGTCATACAAGAGTTTCTTGTTTGGCTTAGACTGTATTTTTTATAACTATGTTTTGGTCTATGCTAAATATTGATTGCTTAGGTTGTTAAACTTTTTCTATTTTTGTATTTGACCATTCTATTTTTTTTTTTTACCAAAAGTATTCAAATTTCTAATCTTTTATCCAAATATTTGTAGGGTTTATGATGAATTTAGAATATAAATTATTGTTAAAGTTTGGAAGCATAACATTTAGTAGAAATTGTAATTTTTTTTTAAGTGTTTCATCAGCGTTATGTTTACTGTTCAAATAGGAAATAAATATTATATGATCATTAGGGCTGGGCAAAAATACTGATATGTAACTGTACTATATTATACTAAAAATAACTGATCCACTTTTTACTAACACTTCAGTATACTAATTTTATTTTAAAAACTGAACTTATAACAGTTACAGTTCAGTTAACTGTGAGAACTGTAACTACTCTTACATATTCTCTAGTTCTAGTTCAACTATTTCGTCTTGTCAAGACAACTTTATTTAATAATAAAATATTAATAAAAAAACTCTTCACATAAAAAAAAACTAATTAATTTTTTAAGTCAACTTTTTTATCACAAAATTTATATTTTTTATCAATAAAAATAAAAAACGTAATTTATATTTTTATATTTTTTAAGTTATATATATAAATATATATATATATATATATATATATATATTTATTTATTTTGTGTTAATGTATGATGTTATTTTTTATATTTTTTTATTAATAAAATAAAATAAATAAAAAATAAAATAAAATAATTTTTAATAATAAAAGAAATATAAATAAAATAGAAAATAATAATATTAAATAATTAAAAATCAATTTATTAAACATTTATGAATAAAATAAAATAATTATTAAAATAAATTTCAATTAAAAAGAATATGTATTGTTATACTATTTAGTTTAAAAATTATTATAATTCAGTTTAAAATTAGTATAGTTAGTAGTTCAGTTTATATTGTAGTTTAATTAAAATTAGTGTTGTTTACAATTTAGTTAATAGTTTAGTTAGTGCAATTAACAATTCAGTTAATACTTCAGTTTAGTTAGTGTAGTTTATAGTTCAGTTAGTGTAGTTTACAATTCAGTTAATAGTTCAGTTTAGTTCATAGTGTAGTTTAGTTCAATTTAGTGTAATTCAATTTAATTTGATAAAACAAAAAACTGTTCAGTTCAGTTTGTCTGAACTGTTTTACAGTTCAGTTTTTAGCAGTACAGTACAATTCACTTCGATTTGCCCACCCCAATCATACGCAAGAAGTCGGTTCTTTCTTCTTGCACCGTTATGATGATTATTGATTTGTTTCTTTATGTACCTCCATTTTTTTCCTGCACTCCCATAAAACTAACTCGAAGTATTTTTCATTAAAATTATAATAAAAGGTTAAAAGTTACATTTAGAATAATCAAACTTCTTGAACTATTTGGTGAAGGATTGTCTTGGGATATTGGGGTTGACCTATGGTTCCAAGATCGATTCCTACATTAATGTTTGACTGATGAAACCCACTTCTCCAACACAAACTAGTCTTTGATTATTATTATTAACTTTGAAATATTGTGTGGACTATGTCTATGAAAAAAAAATTAAAATCTTTTAAAATTAGTAAGTTATTTTCATTAGTGGCCGTTTCTAAAATAGTAAAAAACAATATCACGATCTATATTATGAAACTACGAAAAATAAATACTATACGGAATTCTTAATAAATATTAATGATAATTTTATTATTATAGGTATATTGTTATAAAAAGAATTGGACTAGATTCTTTTCTCCCCAGTCATAGTCCATGATTCATATGTGAACCCATACTTTCTATATAATTGGGCTTGACTGGTGCATTTGGGGCCCACGTTTTTGCACATTACCTTGTCATTGCCACTTCCTTTTTATTATTGTCTCTTGCCTTGTTATTATCCTGATTTGTATGTGGATTAAGAAAAAATGTTTTGTATTGAACAATTTAAAAATTATGTTTTCATAAAAAAAAGTTTAGATGGTACAATCTAGAAGAAAATTTTGAATTACATGACTTAAAAATTAAAAATTTATTTTTAAAAAATTATTTGAAAGACACTTCTTGAAAGGTTTTTCATATAAAAAATAATTTTAAATTACATAATCTAAAAAAATACATTTCAGAAGTTAAAAAGATTTTTAAATTGTATAATTTATTTATTTTTCATAAAAAAAATTAACTTTCAAATTTTATTAAAGTTGTCAAAAAAATTATGTTTTAATCAAATCTGACTCAAACTTGTGGTGATCGAATTAATTCATATTTTAGTTTATTTTAACAACTCTAAATTTTATCATCTAAAAATAAAAAGAAAACTTTTGGACTCCAAAAATTTACAATTCACAGCATTTAAAAGTCAATTTTTAAAATATTTTCACATTGATAAATAAATATATAGATGAAAAATATGGTGTACAAAGACAGATAAAAGTGCATTTACACCTATCTTAAGGGTATAGCCATGTCTTCAGCAAGTGATTATTGTAAGTGACTAAAATTAAATGGTTTTCTAGGTATAGCAATTGTGATTTAATTTTAACTTCTTAAATAATAACCTAAACTCTCATAGTATTTGAAAATGGTAGTGAGACAAGTAATCATTAGATATGCATGTAGGGAAAATGTGTTTACTTTACTTTACTCCTCTTATAGTTCCAAAACATGTTTTATGAAAATCTTCTATTACATGTTATACTAATTCGTATTAAGTTTTTTAAACGTCTTTGAACGAAATAAAACAATAAAAACGAAAAAAATACTTTAGTACACGTTAGCCATTTGACTGTTTAATGTACCACTGTAGATAACAACAATGGTGTGCTATGTTATGATACAGTGAGATCATGGTTTTGTTGAATCTGATTCAAATGATTATTGAGTTCAAACACGATTTATAATGTAACTCAGCAAAGTGATTGAACCGTGACGTAGAAAGTTCTCCTAATTCAACTTCATTCTTATAACTTTTTTTATTTTGTGGAACATTAACTATATTTGTCCACCAGAACCGTGGGACATTGCAAATCATTATTAATGTATACAAATAAATATATCAGTCAACGTTTGAATTTATTACTAGTTAGGCAACTTATGTCGGAAGACTTTGAACAATGTCCTATGTAATGCTTCGAACCAAAGCAACCCTAATTCTGCTCAAAATGAATTCTTCTAAAATAATGGATTCACACAATTATTTATATTAATTCAAGAACAAGGTATCAGAGTCTAAACTATATTTAAACCTGACTCCATAATTGATGCAATCTAATAATAATATTTTCTATAAAATTTGCTTCATTGAATTCATGATATTGATTTCAATATTAATTATTTGATTTAAGGTTTTCTATTCAGGTACAAAACCATATAGTAATTAATAGTTAAAGTTTAATTTTAAAAAAATAGTATAGCTAATATTTAAAGTATATTTTCTATGACTTTTTTTTATCAACAAACGAAAGATATATTAATATAAACATTCGAAATGTATCAATCCGTATATAAAATGAAAAAAAAAGTTTAATACTATTTTCGCCCATCTCAAATAGATTCTTTCTTTTTCAACATATCAATTGAGTCGTTATTTTTGTAAAATTGAAATAAATAAAGACTTTCCATCAATTTCATCAAACGTCGTTAGGGAAGACGTGCTAATTGTGTAGTTTTTTAGTATATGACATTAAAAACGTGATTGAACTATTTTTTATTTTATTTTTGGATTAAAAAATGGAGTTTAAAGAGTGGAAACACGTTTTTAAGTAAGGGCAAAGTTGGAAAAGTCACGTTCTCTTCTGTTAACTATTCTTAATGCATCTCTTCTCCTTCAAGGTCCAGTAGACACCACCATACTCAAAATCCTTAAAAAAAATGTTTCCCTTTTTGTCCATACAATGATTCCTCCAAAACCAACTTTTCCGAAATTCTCCATGATTCTAATTTCATCTTCCAATCTTCATCCCATTATCATTCTTCTTTTCAAGTAAAACTCTCAAACCTCTACACAACAATCATCCATCATCATAACTTTATCTTCTTTCACCAGATTTACAAAAGAAACCCCAAATTCCCGAACACAATACCTTCATCTTCAACTCCCGTAAAAAAAATCCATCTTCAACAGCACATCCCGCCAATAATTTTCTACAATTGTCCACTGTAACAACAACAATTAATCACTTCCAAACAACAATAATACAAATTAGAAACTAAGCTTTAGGCCTTATTCACTTGAGTGGATTTGAGGGAGAGTAATTGAGTGATTTGAGAGGATTTGAAGATAACTTTTTTTTTTTGTTTATTTGAGTGAATTTGGAGGTAATCGAGAGTGAATTTGGAAGTAAATTTTTTTAATCTGTCACATAAATTAAATCTTACACTAATTCTTACAAATTTTACTTCCAAATCCACTCTCGTTTACCTCCTAATTCACTCAAATAAACAACAACAAAAATTATCTTCAAATCCACTCAATTACTCTCCCTCAAATCCACTCAAGTGAACAAGGCCTTAGAGAAGAAAATGAAAGGGGATCCTCTCTCGGATTTACAGCAAATTAAAGAAAGAGTTCCAGCAAAACTTGGAGAGGCAAAGCAACGTTCCTCTGTTGCACTCTGATCTGGAAGTTTGAAGGAGAAGCGGCAGTGATGGCACGTTCTTGTTCCGATGATGGCTCGCGTGGGGAAAGAAAGAAGTTGGAACGACGGTGTGTGGTGGCACTTCCAGCGTAAAGGGTGTCGCTGGTGATGATTATGGTCGGCCGGACGGGACTAGTTCGGTGGAGGCAAGGGTTGCCGTGGAAGGGAGTGAAGGAGAGACTCTAAGCTCTCTGATCCTTCGGTGGAGGCCGTCCTTGCATTCTCTTCCTGCATTGCATCGTCACCGAGCCCGAACGATTTCCAACACCGCGCGATAAGACTCATCAATGCCTGGAGCATCCCACATCTCTCAGAAACCCTAACCCTAGGTCCCCAACACCCGAACCTTTCCCACTAGGGGCGCCTTGCTCCGAATCTGAAAAAGGATAGAGAGGAAAAGAGAAGGGTGTGGAAGGGAAAAAGTTTTTCCAACTCTGCCCTTACTATAAAATGTCTTTCCACTGTTTATCCTTATTTTTTAATTCAAAAATGAAAAAAAAAAAACATACAGTCACGTTTTTAATGTCATATAATAAAAAATTACAGTGTCAGCATGCCACGTAACACCCAACTTAACCGTGTTTGATTAATTTGACAGAAAACCTTTATTTAATTAAATTTTACAGAAATAAAGACTCGAGACGTCGAAAAAGAATGCGACCTATTTGAAATTCTAAACAAAAATAAAGACCTAAAGTGACATTAAACAAAAAAAAATTATATAAAATACAAACTATATGTATTCAACTACATAGGCCTTAATATAAAAGAATCACCCTTTCAACTCCTATTGGGAATAAACCAATACCACTAAACCACACAACATGTTACATCTTTAAAATTAAATATAAGCTTTATACTTTTTAACTCGATGATGACTTAACAATCTATTGTGTTCATAATATAGCTTACATTAATAATTACATTCTATTTGATGTACAAAAATATTTGTTTTTATTATTTTAGTGTAAAAGCTTGACAAATCAAGAAAATTTAGTTAATAAATAAGCTTAATTTCTCATTTAATAAGCAAGATAATACTCAAGATAAAAAAAAATCTATATTTGATGATATTTTGAATTTAACAAATTGAAGATTTTATATCTATATCGAAAAAAAAAATCCCATGTCACTCTTGATTTTGAAGGTGGTTAATATTTTCCTTGTTTGTCTCTGATGAATTTTTCATAATTGGAGGTTATACCTTATTGCTATCTATACCATACATAAGTTCAAAATAAAATTTGAGAAGTTGAGGTAATGCAACTCATGTAAGTAAGTACTGAAGAATAAAGATAATAAAGTTTTCCCACCTTTACAAGTAAACGAGAAGAATTAAATATTGTAAAAAGGTTTATGTTTTAATTTCCCTTCAAGTGGGTATAATTTTTTGTGTTATTTAAATAAGTGTCAATTATTGTAACAAGTACAACAATTTTCTCAGGGGCTTTAAGCAATTGAAAAGTAATCCATCAGATAGTTACGTACAAAAATTTTCCTGGGACACGCCTAAAACTAACTCTTTTCAAACTAATTATGTAACCATTTTTCTTGAAAAGTTTTCCTCATATTAATCATTCACCTTATTTTATTGAATACTTTTAACTTTAGAATGTGTTCATCAAAATTCATATTGTTTGGCATTAGTTAAAGACACGCATTACTAAAATGTAGGGATATCATGAAATAAGTTATATGACACGTTCATTTTAATTTATGACGGGTCAACATTTTATAATTAATAGTAAAATTTAAATTGAGATTTATTAGAACTATAAAAATCTTAAAATCTAATTAAACGTAAAAAGGAGTAATATCTGCGATTAGATTTGGTGCATATAAATTCAAATTCAAAGTTCAAACTTAGATTTTAATTAACTTGAGTTGAATAATGGTATTTAGAGGGAACTAAATAAAAATAAGAAAAGGGTAATGTGCAATAAAAAAACTACATGAGAGAGGAAAAAACTAAACGTGTTCTTAATTTGAGATCGATTTCTTATATAATCAATGTTTTTGTGGTTATAACTTAAAATAGGTGCTAACAAGGTCTTTAGTGACGAAATTACTATAAGAAATATATATATATATATATATATATATATATATATATATATATATAAAATATGTGGTTAAATATGTTTTTAGTCTCTATATTTTGGGGCGATTTTGGTTTTAGTCTCTCTTTCAAACTAAAGTACAATTTAGTCCTTCAACTTTAGAAAACTCTGGTTTTAGTCATTTTTACCAAATTTTTTTAACTTTATTTGTTGTTTTAAACGCGTTTCTCAGTTAATATTGAAGCAAAAATGTGTCAAACAGTGTAAACAATCCAAATGCTATAATGAAACGTGTTTGACACACCAAATAAAGTTAAAAATATTTGGTAAAAATGACTAAAACCAGAGTTTTCTAAAGTTGAAGGACTAAATTGTACCTTAGTTTAAAAGAGGGAATGAAGCCAAAATCGCTCCAAAGTATAGGGACTAAAAACATATTTAACCCATATATATATCGGAATTTCCAATACTTTTAAATGACTTATCACATTAGTAAAAGAAAAAAAAGTTATAATTTAGATAAATAAAGGTGTTTTAATATGATATTATAATTTTTTTTCTTTTATTGTTGAAAAAATTATTCTTTTATTATTAATTTTTGTGTTAAGTGAAATTAAAAAAAAATAATAAATTCATGATATTTAATTAATTTTCTTAGTTAAACTAGTATCAACTTCATGTGTGTTAACTATGAGAAATTCAAGTATGTAATTATAAGTTTCATATTGCATAAAAATGAGCAGAAGAAGAAAACAAACCTATAAATTTATTGTTTTAAAATTTTTCTTTCTTCCTTTATATATACATCTTTCATCATATTTACTTATCTACTTTCTTCTATATATGTTCATTTGAAGAACATTGTAACTGTGGTTCTTTGTTAGAAGTGTTATATAGTTGGTAAAAGGAATCCTATTTAAGTAAGAGATAATAAGAAATTAAATAAATATTTGAAGTCAAACATGAGATGGAGATAAGTAAGAGAAACAATATGTAAAAACAGACATTAAAACCTAATGTTATAAGTTTTGAGTTGAAGATTAATTCAAATCTCTTATATAAATTAACTCGTGACTCATCATATCCAAATCTTTTAGATTACTTACCAATTCTCTTTAGTGTTCACTTGAATAACTTAACATTAACACGTTGAAAGGAAAACAATATAAGTAAAAAAAAAAACACCATAAATCTCTCTTTGTTGTTGTCATGAAACTTCTTCCAAGATGTTATTCTAAAGTTTCGAATTTTTACTCTAAAAAAATGATGTTATGTACTCTAAAAAAGAGTTTATGATTCAAAACTCATAATACTTATGATATTTATATAACTTTTCCTATATGAGCTCTACACATAACCGCTTTTTAACAGTTTGAATAATAGATAAAATTATCATGTGTTAATTGTTAAAACATAATTATTTTATTTATTCATACTTCACATTATATATGTTTCAAAATGGAATAACAACTCATATTCTCATAGTTAGATATGGCAAAAATACTCGTGTTCGCAAGTATTTGCGGATTAAACCCGTTGTGGATAGTTATCACCTGTAGGTAATAGGTATATGAGGGTAGCAGGTTTTTTAATACCTGCTCGTTATCGGGTCAGGTTCGGGTATTGTATTATCCGTACCTGCGGGTACCTTTTACCCACTTAGAAGTTGACATCTTTATCCTTAGTTTAAATTAGGTTTTATGATTATTTTCTGCTTGTTTTCCTCATACTACATCTGCGTGTCATGTCGTGCCTCTTTGCAGCTTCATGTGTGGATCGTGCCTCTTTGCACCTCCAATGAAGATATTCAAAATCTTTCTCTCGACCAGGACACACACTGTAATGTACTTCTAAATCTCTTCCAATTACCTTTTTTTGATAGGGTTTTGGGTTTGGGGATGAGATCGATTTTTGTGTTTGGTTTGTTTGAGGGTTTAGGTTACTTTGTGTTTGGGGGTTTCGTAATGCCTGATTCTCGTTGCAGCTGTAAAGCTAGAAGAAGCATATAATCAGTTGGTCCATTTCTACCAAAAGATCAAGGGCATATAATGGTGGAGGGTTTAAAAATCTCGTAGAGAAGAAAATTGATGCCAAGTTTGTTGCGGGTTGAAAAAAAATAGTTTTTTTTTTAAATATTTGCAAATTGAAAATAGATATCTAACAGGTACATGTAGGTTGAAAAAAAATCTGCGGATTTTTTTAAGACGGATATCCAATGGGTTGGATTACAAATAGGCACTACCTGTGTTCGACCCAACCCGTTGTCATCCCTATTCATAGTATATTTCTTACCTATATTTGTAATAATAACATACAAATAAATATAACATTTATACCGCGTGACAATTATATTATAAGACGAAAGTTCCAAGTGTATTGATTTATAAATGTAAATTATTTTATCCAAAGATAATTATGAAAAGCATTATTGTCTTGACAAAATAACATTCTTAACCATGAATAGAATCAAGCATATAAAAACTATTGTATTTACTGAAACGAAATATTAATTATGCAAATTAGTTTGTCACTTGTAACAATTATGTGGGAACTTATTATTTAATATATTTTATTGGCATAACATCGACAAATGTTGTGAGAGTAATATTTAATATATTGTTAAATGTATATTATGATATAATTTAATTGTACTTTCGTGAAAATTCCTTTGATTAAACTATGATAAAGTAAGATATATATGAAGTAAAAATAGGATGAATATGTAATTAGAAAAAGTAAGATGAACATGAGCTTTATCTAATATTTGCTGAACTATAACAAGAATTTGATAATAATATTTATGATAATATTAATAATAACAATAATAATTATGATAACAGTAAAAATAATAAAAAAATTGAACAAAAATTATAGGCATGACTACATAGAATTGTTCAATAATAGTTGTTATGATAAAATAATAAATAAAATAAAAAAATGATATACGTGGCACCAACAAAGATATAACTGATAATAAAAGCAATATAATAGTAAGTAATAATAAAAATAATAGAAATATTATGATTATAATGAGGAAGATTGAGTGATTTGAGATAAGGGAAGACAAATATCTTATCTTGCTTCTTTCAAATAAAGAAAAGTAATATCATATCAATAAAACAAATAATTTATTAAAGCAGATTAAAATAATTAACTAATACTATTCCATTATTTTCTAGCAACGAAACAAACCTTTAGACATGGAAAAAATAATCATTAATTCATGTTATCAGGTATCTATTATTACATTAACAACCACGCACCTAATTAATTTATTATTATCTAATGCTACTGAATCAATTCAGTAAATAATGAAATATTAATGATGAAAAAAAGAAGGTACCGAATAGTCAGAATATATTCTCCCATTGAAACGAGAGTAAAATTTTATCGTTATGAATATTAGGAATTAAAATTATAATTAAACCACAATTGTACTATGAAAATTTAAGGACACAACATTGACTTACCTCATTCTATACTTATTATATTTTGTACGTAATAAATAAATCTTTAGTAACAATAAAATACTTTATGTATTTAATAGCAATAAAATATGAAATCAATGTTCTTTTGTTATATTAATATTTTGCATTCAGGCAATATATAAGTACATTTTATTTAATATTTTGATATTTGATTATTAAATATTTTACGGTAGTGTCACGCATTAAAGTGTTGAAAAGATATTAAATTTAAGAAAAATATTGTTTTTTAAAAGCTTAAATTTTTTGTGTTTATTTGTTATTATCTTTATTTAATTTTTATTTTCTATTTTTTAAAAAATATAAAATTATAATTTTATAATTATTTTATCTTTATATTTTATATTAAATGAATGTAAAAATGTATCATGATATTATTATTCTAAATTTAATGTAGTAAAAAAATAAAAAAAAAGTTAATGAAAAGAGTGGGAGAAGTTTCTTAGAAATGATTTATTTGTGTTGATACGTAATGGTGATGGAAGAATGAGGTAAGAGGAAGAAGGCACACCTGTCACACACCATTTATGAAGAGACAAAACAAAAGATGTGTTCAACTTACTCAGACACATACATTTGACAATGACCCTTAAAAGTCATAACACATCAACCTTACATTTCTACAACTACATTGGTCAACAAGGAACACTCTCTTCCTCTTTCTCTCTCCCCTTATTAATCTTTGCCAACATTATTCTCTCTCTCTACCCATTCTTCTTTTGCAAGTTTTTGCTTCTTCATTCATCTAAATTCATACTTTATGAAACACATTTTCTCATTAACTATGCTACTTTTTCTTTATCTTAATCTAATTAGCTTTTCATTATATTTCTTTAACCTCCTTTTACATATTTAATTAAAGTATGTCATTGATGTTGAAATGAATACAAATTAATCATGTAGTTAGGTTCGTTCTCTCTCACACACACAACCTTTTTTTTTTTGTTTGTTTTTGGAATTGTCAAATTCAACTTTAAAGAATCTAGAATGTAATAAAAAAAGAAAAAAAGATAAAACCTTCCAGAAGCTGTGTCCATCAACGGAGATTTTAATTCGTATAAAAAAATTGAGAATATGATTTAGGAAAATTCCCTTTACTCCTAAGTCTTGTTTTATACATAAACAATTCTATCTTTGTATTAAGGATTTTTTTTTTGGTTTGTTAAATTTAAATTTAATTTAATTTAAAAATCATAAAAGGGGTGTTTGATTAAAAGAGAGGTAATTAATGTGAGAAATGGGAGTTTGATTAAACGTAAGGCAGTGTTTGATGAAACCGTGGGCTGTTTCGTTTTGTGTGGCCCATGGTGTGTACGAATTTAGGGAGGAAACAAACAACGTCACATTGTGGGTCAGTGTTTGTAATGAATGAAGCAGCACCGTCCATTGACCTGAGAGGGAAGTTGGACGGTGTGAGATGCATGACGCATGGCATCGAGCTGTGTATGATCGTGGCATAGTGTGAATGGTGAGCGTGAGGGTGAGTCACCGTTGGGGGAGTCAAGGAGAAAAGACAACAGCACTGTACCATCAAGTACAGCCCACCTTATATTACTTTCAACAACCAATGTCGCATTGATTGATTAATAGTCAATGTTTACGTGTTTGAAAAAACTTCATGCCCCTTTCAGCAATCTAGTTGCTTAGTTGGATAATATATATAATATAGTTATGTATGTATGCTATGTTATGTATGTTTTAGCTTGTAATTGTTTTCGAACATTTAAGACGTAATTAAATTAATGTAATTAATTTTAAAAGATTATGACACTTGTTTAAGGTGATGATTAGAGTATAATACCTATTTTAAAATATCACGATTAAAGTATAAAATATTTTTTATTTATGAAAATTTAAATTATGATATTTGTGTAGAAAATAGAGTAATAAAAATCTTAATATATTTTGAAAACTTAATCAAATATTTAAAACTTCTAAATAATTATTCGAATTCATTACATTAAAATCAAATGAAACTGTTTAAAACATAAATTGAAAAATTCTCGAAAATATTTTTAATCATTTCACCGTTCTACTCATTATCTGGAATATTTGTAAAATCATATGCTTCGGTATAATAACACAAATTATACAATCATCGCACAACACAACAAATAATAACGATGAGCTAACAAAAATACCATCTAATATCAAAACACAAAATAATAAACATTAATCATCTTACTAGTGCTATCAACAAATCACACCAAACAAGGTCATATCAATCATAAGCCACACCCAGGAAGTGTCACAACCACGCAATTTCAAAACATATGTCGTTCTCTCGTATCCTACTATACAAACCTGTTTACCAAAACACGATGATTCAAATCGTCCTTCACTGTAGCTTTGGACTTATTTCCATTGCTCCTCAAGGACTTCTGAGTAAAAAATCTGCTGCTACTCACAATAGGTATTATACTCAACACGAGCTGAAAACCTACAGGCAAATCATCTTCCCTTTCTACAGCCTCGAAAGATGAAAGGGACAATACTCAAACCTCAACTCTTCTATCGCCTCTCATAGACGAAGAAATCTACCTTTCTATCGCTCTAAAAAATGAAAGGTACAACTCCAACTTTAGGAAATATGACAAGAAGAAATATGATCCACGCATCATCACAAACACCCAATCATCTCGACACATATACCCACATAAGCTAAATAACTCGGCAACCACTCAAAACAACTTAACCAAAATTCATAGAACTCAGAAAATCACAAAAGGCAACTCGTCCAACTTCTCAAAGAGCTCGACAACCATGACTAGTAGCTTGGCTAGGGTCCAGAACCCCAAACCGACCTCAAAACCCCAAGCCAGCCTCAAAGCCACACAAAAACGAGTTCGACCAGCCCAAACTGACCACCCTGTAGCTCGGCCATCCCAACCATCATGCAGGTCGACCACCCTATAGCTCAACCAAGTTGATGCTTCAGATTTTGCACTAAACCTACTTCCTTACATTTTCTCAGATTTGACCTTCCATCACTCAAACATCTTCGTTGTTACGCTCTTTACGGTTGAGGGACTACTATACCTGTAAGGTTATGGCTAAAGATAATAAATTTTCTTTGCAAAATCACGCATTTCGACTACCGGATACTGACATCATATTTCTACAACTTAACTACAGACTAACTACTGAAATTCTTTGTATGTCTTCATGACATGAAAAGGAAAAGAATGGGGGATAGTATATTATATGTGGTTGAGGACCCTTCAACGTTGTCAACTATTACCTAAAGTTTATTGATTAACCAATCACATATCGGATACATTATACCCAGTACAAGTCGCATGTTGGTTATCAAATATTTTGTAAAGGATAAGATATCTATTGAAAACTAAGGACTGCACCCCAAAAGAGTAAGCTCAATACCTTATATAGCGGGCACTTAAGGCCACACGTCCAGTACCATGTTCCTATGAGCAAAGATTGGGTGTCATCCGCTAATGGACACGCTCCTCAATGGAACTCGATGTCTCCTACCAGTACCTATCCTTGCTTTTCGAAGACATCTACATACCATGTAACTTAGCTAAAACTAGCTGCAGATCGTCATAGGTAAAATGGTCATTAGGTCAATGGGTCAATCACCCATAATCAAGGTCCATCCAGGTAATAAGGGTCCATGGGTAGCAAAATACTCATATAAATATTATTTTAATCAAGTTTTAACTTCACTTTTGCATAAATTATACTTTGGCCAGAATCTATGACTCAAAGCACTTGAATGTTGGAGAATCTTCTATAGACATCTCACCCACTCATTCTATACAAGACAAATATCGAGAGGATAAATGAGATTTGGAGAACGAATACCTTGTAGAGGAACTTCGTAAAGTGGAAGAGAACTCTTTGTAGAGTACCTTCAACTTTGTAAGTATATATCTGTAATCTTCATTCTTATTTTTCTTATGTATGTACGCATTAACCAAATATATGAAGGTAACAAGTGACTAAAGTGATAATATTTTCTCGATTACGTGAATATCTTGTAGGATTCATATATCAACAAGCAAATGAACAATTTAAATTTCGATATTATTTTATGTCTATAATAAGATAAAATTTAGTATACTAAGGTTAACGGTTATGTATAAACCTTTCACTTGTAACTATTATACCGTGAGTTTAAAATTATTTTAGAGAAAATTGTGTTTCTTTATGTGATCTTGTTGATAACATCTTCTAAATAAACATGCAAATTTATCCTTGTTTTAACAAAAGATGTGCTACTTAGTGTAATTGTGTCTAATGTAACAAGTTCTTATAAATTGCATTGACAATATTTTTAATTTTGATATTGATAAGATAATAGGTACAAACTTTCTAATTTTTATTTTCTTTTGTGTATTTCTTTGTGTTAGAGTGTATTTTTCTTTTTGTTTTCATGACTTTTGATTTGATTTCACATATTTTTATATTTGTTTTTATTTTCTTTTATATATAATTCCTTTTGTGATGACATGTAAGACTCGGGGAAAATAAAGATTTTAGGAATAAAGTTCTGTTAAGATTGAATATGTTTCTTTTAAGAGTTGATATGTCTAATCAGATGTTATGTGTGACTATCTTTGTTAGAACTAATGATGTTATTTCTTTGATGTTATTAATAAAGTGCAACACATAATTGGTAGGTTGGTAACTGAGTGATTGATATCTGTGTGATATTATTAATGTGATGTGTTGACATGTTAATGGAAGGATGATTCAGGATTGAATATGTGTGGGTTCAATTTTAGGGAAAAAGGGAGTTAAGGGAAACCTTAGTTTAATTTATTATTTTGCCAAAGGGAAAAATGGTCCTTTACCTTTTATAAATATTAGATATAAAGAGAGGGCTGGCTTTTTGTTTAGAGATAATAGAAACTCTAAATCAAAGAGAGAATACAGAGGAAGAGAGGAAATTGGCATTTTAGGAGAAGAGTGAGAACGATGGGAAACTCTTAGTGCAAAGGAAGATTGATGGTGTTTTGGAGTTGTAGATAAAGCCTTAGGATTGGAGAAGGTATGAGGAAACTTACCTTTGTTTGTTTTTTGTTGTATCTTCTTGATTATTTTGAATGGTAATCCTTGTTTTAATGCATGTGTACATGATTATGGTTATGGTTATCTATTATTGTTGTTGGAAAAGGATTTGTGTATGCATGGGAATATGGTTTTATGTAATATTTGTGATGGGTTTTCCTTACCATTATTTAAGCATCATTTTAGTAGCAAAATAAACTCCTTCATAGCTTTTACCTTGTTTTATCCTCATGTTTGGTGTGTTTTATAGTTTTCTTATGTTTTATTTAGTATATGCTTGTTTTTACCTCTAATCTCTATGTTTGAGTGTGTGAAATAAATGAATAGGAAGCAATTCTAGTGGAGAAAAACAAGCAAGAAATCAAGGGAACATGTTTTGGGACAATAAAAGATCAATTTGAAGCAAATACCCATGTTGGACGCCTTTGGAATCGTGCAAGAGCCTGAATTTTAGAATGCTGTCAAAACTGTCAGGCTGGTGTTAGCAAAATGATGAAGATGAAGTTTTGATGATGCCCAAATCAAGTCAAAACCAATCAGGAAAAATAAAGAAACTTGTTGAAGACTTGTATCATAGCTTAAAGCTTTTGTAATACTTAGTATTTGATGTCTAGAACTTAGGAAACTTAGTGTATTTGATTTTGTATAAGTTAGAAGTGTAAATATACATTCAGAGTCAAAAATACACTGAGTTAATCGATTAACCCAGGCTGTTAATCGATTAATCCAGAGGCGAATTGAAGAAGACAGGCATCAGTGAGTTAATCGATTAACCAGGGGTGTTAATCGATTAACGTTAATCGATTAACTTGGGTAGTTAATCGATTAACCTGGTTTCCATTGGAGAAACTAGCCGTTTTTTGAGCCGTTGGACTATCCGTTGGTTTGTCCTTTAGTGGTTAATCGATTACCACTTAAGTTAATCGATTAACACAGGTCAGAAAGGCTGAAAACGAAAATGGAAGAGCCTTTGGCTTGAGTCTATAAATAGACTCTCATTTGCCTTCAACAATGCATCCAATCTCTTCCCTTGTGCTCAAACTCTCTGAAAACTTGTGAGAATTGCGTACTCTTGCTCGACTTGTGAAACTCGTGTCTGTAGAGCTGGTGAAGTGCTGCTACGGTGACACAGAGGAAATAGCCGGTTCATCCTTGGTGCATCTAAGGAAGTGTCAGAAAGAGGATCATCCTTTGTAAAGATTCAAAGGAGGTGTTCATCCTTCGTGAAGTATTCGAAGGAAGTGTGGTTTCATCTCTTGTGGCATCAAGAGAGGTGTTTTCTAAACTTTTGCAAATATTTTCTTTGTGATTGTTATTTGTAATAGTTTTGTGATAGTGAAAGTTAATCTTGTTTTAGATTAACAACTGGACGTAGGATTGGTAAGATCCGAACCAGTATAAAATCATCTGCGCAAATTCTTCTCTACCTTACTCTCTTTACTTGTTATTATTATCTACTAAGTAAGTTTAATTGAGAAGAAATTTTAAAAGGCACACGTTTTTGTTAAGAACCAATTCACCCCCCCTCTTGGTTTGTTATACCACGCTAACCATTCCGTTGCAGCCGCTTTGACAGTTGGGCGCCCCAAAAGGGGGGCTGGGCGCCACAGAATGGGGTTGGGCGCCCCAGAAGTGGGCTGGGCGCCCATTGCTGTTGTTTTTCTGCAGATTTGGCGCCCGGGCGCTCCAGAAGGGTTTGCTTCGCTGTTTCACCCAGATTTTGGCGCCCGGGCGCCCAGAAGGGGGCTGGGCGCGACTTTCCGTTGATATGTCAAAATGGGTTATTTAAACATGGGTCTCGCGATTTTTGGGAGACTTCTCCTCCTACACTTCATTCTTCACCTAGAGAGATTGGGAAAGGCCCTTGGAGGCTATTTGGGGGTGTTGGGAAGCTCTACCACTCCTCCTTGGGTCTTCAAGCTTCATCAATGGTGGTTTGCCCCTTTTGGGGTTGAGGAAGAAGATGGGTCAAGAATTGGAGATGGAGATGGCGAAGGGGAGGCGCACATGGAGCATGGAGCAGCTGCCAAGGACCTTGGGAAAGGCTTTGTATCTTCTCTTTGGTTCCAATTTCTTCCCTACCTCTTCAATTTTGTAAAACCCTAAGTTCTCCACCATGGAGGGCTTTTCCTATTTGTTGAGATTAGTTGTAAAACATGGAATTCTTATGTATTTTGTGATGTTAATGATATATGTTTCTCCAATTCATGTTAGTATTTGATTTCTATGCTTAATGCTTCTTGTGACTTGATCACCCATGGCATGAATTTTGGTTCTTGATGTATTGAGAAATATGATTGAACCTAGAATTGAAATTGAAGACTTATTGGTTGCAATTGAGATGTTTGTGAATGCATGAGAATGAAATGGATGGATTCTAGTCTTGACAAATTGTAAATACACTATGTTAAATTCCTTGCACACCAACTGTTTTTGTGCACTTTGATGTCTAATTGAGTTATAAAAGGAAGAATTGTCATGTGTTGCACAAGTCCCTTGGGAGAGAACGATATTTATCACTTGCTATGCTGCGACCGGTGCACTTGTCGTTGGTTTTGCAGCCAACATATAGTTGTGGGAATAATCGACTATTTGGGTTGATAATCAATTATCCCTTCCTACGTGATGTTTATGGGTAAATTTCATGGAGGTAATCGATTATTTTAAGTGATAATCGACTATCAAAGTACATTTTTGTGAAAAATGAAAAATTTAATGAAGAATGGACGTGGACCAAGCTTGAGGAGCTGTGGAACGTAATGATAATCAAAGATCGAGGTTAGTGGTTATGTTTAGGGACAAGTTTGACTTGTGGTTGAGATTGGAGCATGAGTGGAAGATGGAATACACAAGAGTGTGTGTGGTTAATAAGCATGAGGCATGAGAGATTAGTCTACTTGATGTACTTAGTAAATCCTGGTTCTATCTGTAGATAGGTGCTCCTTTCGGCATTGGTTGTTGAATGGGAAGGATATCTCCTTTGGCATTGATTCTTGAAAAAGGGGGTGACTTTGTTTGGCATTGGTTGTTGAAAAAGAGTGTTATTCTCTTTAGCAAATAATTGTAGAAAAGATAATGATGTTCGAGTGTTGAATCTTCTTTGGTGAGGGGGATAGATGTTTAATTAGATAGACATACTAAATCATCTCAGAAGTTAGAATGAGATCTTACCGTTGATGGAGTTCACTTATAATAATAATTATCATTCTAGCATAGGAATGCAATTGTTTAAAGCTTTATATAGGAGGAGGTGTCGAACACCTTTAAGTTGGAATCAAGACAGGGAAAGAGTTACAATAGGTCCTGAGTTATTACAACAAACTATAAAAAATGTAAAGTTAATTCAGGATCGAATGCAAGCAACACAAAGTAGGCAAAAATATTATGCTGACAAGAGAAGGAGACCTCTTAAGTTTGAGATTGAAGATTATGTATTTCTTTAGGTAACACCAACAATGGATGGGGAAGAGATATCATATCAATAAAGTTATGTCCAAAGTTTCTCGAACTATATAAGATCATCAAAAGGATTGGACCTGTATCCTATGAGATTGAGTTACCGCCATCATTAACGAATATACACAATGTGTTTCATGTATCTCAACTAAGGAAGTACGTATCAAGTCCGGAGCACTGATAATGGCATAGTTTACCATTTAGTATTGAATTGAGAGAAAATGTCAATTCTTTCTTAGTTTTTCACCTTCTTGATGCCTCAACTTGTTATGTTTCTAAGTAGTTACATCTTAAGTTGTATTAATAGAATATCATCATTAATCCCCTTATTTTGTAGCAAATATTTTCATGGAAGAACCTCCACAAATTTATAGAGCTTAAGCAGCCACAAAAACAAGAAAAACAACAAAAATGGTGAATTCTAGAAGGCTGTCGTTGGGCTGTCGTCGGGCTATTGCTTGAGTGCTCTACTCTCTAGAAGGTTGCCGCTGGGCTGCTGCCAAGCTACTGCTTAACCGGTGATGACGCTGATGTGGCAAATCTGATGTATTTAGGTCTCAAACGCGAAGGGCTTGGCATCTTTTGGCACCCAAACACTATTTCATTCATTTTGGAGCTCCTAGAGGGCAGCTAGGAGCTGTGGGAACAATCCGTCTTCTTCCCTAGGTTTTCTTACTTCTTCCATTTCCACTATTGTTGTAAGTTTAAGCTCTCCATTCATGGAGAACTAGTTTCATTATTGTTGGGGGATTGATGTAACTATTAAACTCTTATGTAAACTATTGTGTTTTGAATGAATATATGCCTCTTTCATTGATTGTTAGTGTTTAATTCCTTCTCTTAATGCTTGTTGTGAAGTTGCTACCCATGACATGAACTTAGGGTTTGCTTGATAATGTTGGATAACTCTGGACTTGGATTAAACACCTAAAGGAAATAGTATCTAGAGATAGAACTAAGACCTTTGGTTATCTTAAATCTCAATTCTTAATGCGGAAATAATTGTTAGGTTTTCAAAAGGATTGTAGCCTAATGAGGAAGTCTAGGCTCTCTCTACCAAGGGATTGGAGTTTGAGTAAATTAGTAAATTGACATTGACATATCAATGAAGAGGAAGTGATTTTCTATACATAAGAGTGAAGTAGGTGAAATCATACCCCTAACAATATCATTTCATATAATTTATAATCTCTCCATTTCAAAGTGTTTGAGTATCTAAGATCACTTTTAATATTTATGTTTCATGTTTACCTTAATTGCACTAAAACTCAAAATGTAGAATCATTCTTTAGTCTAAGTTAGTTAGAAATTTTGTCTAGTGAAACGAGTCTCTTGGGAAACGATATTCGATCTTACCGGTTTTATTACTTGAAATGATTTAGTACACTTGTCAAAGTCTCAACAAGCATGTGCTTGAGGCTGACGATATTCAAGTTAAAGAATCACTAGTAAAAAATTGCCTTTTTACAGCGCACATTATGCCACGGTTCACCAGAAACCGCAGCATAATGCTGCGCGGTGGCAGTTCTGTAAATAAATTGAACTTATATGCCGTGGTTGTGTGGGGAACCGCGACATATACCCAAGTCAACCAACCCCTTTGACTCCACGTCAGACAAAAATATTTAATGACAGGGGAATATGCCGCGGTTGGGTGGGGAACCGCGGCCTATTCCACCTGCCACCTACTGACGGGACCCCTGCAATAAATTGACAGGGGGAATATGCCGCGGTTGGGTGGGGAACCGCGGCCTATTCCCCCTGCTACCTACTGACGGGACCCCTGCAATAAATTGACAGGGGGAATATGCCGCGGTTGGTCAGAGAACTGCGGCATATTCCCCATACCACCTGTTGTCTTTCCCCAAAAGGCAGTTGGGGGAATTCTGAACGTTGGGGAATAGGCCACGGTTCCCCACCCAACCGCGGCATATTCCCTAATCTGAGTAACTTTTAAAATTTTCATAGGATATGCCGCGGTTGGACGCTGAACCGCGACATATCAGTTAAAAAAATTTTCAAAACTGCAATTATGGAATTTTTTTTTAAATGAATAGGCCGCGGTTAAGTGTAGAACCGCGGCATATTCCCCCTTTATGCCGCGGTTAAGTGGAGAACCGCGGCAGATTCTCTTTCTGAGAGTTAAAAAACAATGAACAGTTTTCATCTTCTTCCACGCAATTCTGTAATTTTCTCTGTCTCCGCCTCCACCACGCGAAAACGCCATTTCGCCTCTCTCTGCCTTTGCCGTCACGCCGTCCGCCGTCCGCCGTCGTTACGTCGCCGTCGTGCCCTCGTCGTCGCGCCCTCGCCGTCTCTTCCTCTGAAACCAAGAAGCTTTCGTGCCTTTGCCGTCACGCCGTCCGCCGTCGTGCCATCGTCGTCGCGCCCTCTCCGTCTCTTCCTCTGAAACCAATAAGCTTTCGTTTTCTCCCCGCGCCGTCCGAACCCGCCGGTGCAATATTCTCTGTCGTGCCATTTCGTTTTTGTCGCGCACATTCCAGGTACTTCTTTTATGCCCTCGTCAAGTTTTCCATTAATTCTCTACGTTTGCTTTCGTTTCTTGATGTATATGTTATTGTGGCTTTGATCATTTTTGTCGAATTTTGTGGTTTTGATCGTTCTTTAAGAGACAAAGTATGTTAGCTTTTATTGAAGTTTTTATTTTTTTTATCAGCAATTTTTTTTAATAATATGCTATGGACGTTTTTGTGTGATTATGTAATTAGGTGTGATTGAATATTTGAATTGATAGTTTGAATTGATAATTTCAATGATTATTGATTGTATGAGTGAATTGATTGTATGATTTTAATTATATAATTTTATATAAAAAAATTGTATAATAGTAATTTTGTAAAATTTAGGAATGGATCGAAATTGGATTAATTTACCACGTATTAGTGCTGAGTACGAGAGAGGTGTAGAGGAATTTATAAAATTTGCGCAACGTAATGAGGGGAGAAGTGACGATGAAGTGAAGTTTAGATGTCCTTGTGTGAACTGTTTGAATGGGAGAAAGTTGAACGCAACTCAAATTAGAGAACATCTTATCTGTGATGGTTTCCTAAGATGCTATACAACATGGATATGGCACGGCGAAGAAATACACTTTCCGATTGACTCGCAAGCTGAAAATGTTACAAATTCCACCATGGAAGAAGATCAACCGGATGAAGACAAATTAGAGGACATGATCCGCGATGTTGGCGCAGAAAATTTTGCCAAAGCTCATGTTTATGAGACGATGTCGACTGATGCCGAAACACCTTTGTATGTCGGTTCAACTAAGTTCACACGTTTGTCAGCTGTGTTAAGGCTCGTGAATTTGAAGGCGAGCAATGGATGGACTGATAAGAGCTTTACAGAATTGTTGACGTTGTTGAATGAAATGCTGCCAGATGGAAATACACTGCCAACTCGTAATTATGATGCGAAGAAAATTCTTTGTCCAATGGGTATGGAGTATAAAAGGATACATGCTTGTCCGAATGACTGCATTTTATATAGGAAAGAGTTTGAATTTTTGACAAAGTGTCCAAAATGTGGCTTATCACGATACAAGTCAAAAAACAATAGTGAAGATGATGGTCAGATTGAAAAAAATGGATCTGCTTTGAAAGTAGTTTGGTACCTACCAATAGTTCCCAGACTTAAGCGTTTGTTTGCGAATCCCAAAGATGCTAAAAACCTTAGATGGCATGCAGATGAAAGAAAAATTGACGGGTTGCTTCGTCATCCAGCCGATTCAAAGCAATGGAAAAATATTGATCGACAATTCCCCGAATTTGGTAAAGAGTGTAGAAATCTTAGAATTGGTTTAGCCACTGATGGAATGAACCCATTTGGTAATCTCAATACCAATCACAGTTGTTGGCCAGTTATATTGATAATTTACAACTTATCTCCTGCATTGTGCATGAAGAGGAAGTTCATGATGTTATCTATGATGATATCTGGTCCAAAGCAGCCTGGGAATGACATAGATGTTTATCTAAGCCCACTAGTTGAAGACTTGAAGGTTTTGTGGGTTGATGAGGTTGAAATATTTGATGCATTTGCTTCAGAGACTTTTATGATGCGTGCAATGTTATTTTGCACCATTAATGACTTTCCTGCTTATGGTAATTTATCAGGATACAGTGTCAAGGGTCATAAAGCGTGTCCTATATGTGAAGAAAACACTGCAGCTCATCAATTGAAACATGGAAGAAAGACGGTGTATCTGCGTCATCGGAGATTTCTAAAACGTAATCATCCATATTGAAGGTTAAAAAAAGCATTCAATGGAGATCAAGAGAGGGACGAAGCACCAAATCCACTTACTGGCCTTCAAGTTCTTGAAAAAGTTAATAAAATACATCATGTATTTGGGAAAACATCCAAGAAGTCATCTGTAACGACCCCTTGGAAGAAGAAATCAATATTCTTTGATCTTCCATATTGGTCAAAGTTAGATGTTCGACATTGCATAGATGTGATGCATGTAGAAAAGAATGTGTGTGATAGCTTGATTGGTACACTACTCAACATTCAGGGAAAGACAAAAGATGGAGTGAATGCTCGTTTGGATTTGGTTGACATGAATATCCGAGAAGAGTTAACACTCAAGGAGGTTGGTAAACGTACTTATTTGCCCCTGCATGTTACACAATGTGTAGACAAGAGAAGATAAGTTTTTGTGTTTGTTTAAAGAGTATCAAAGTACCACAAGGATACTCTTCAAATATCAAGAGTTTAGTGTCGATGCAGGACTTAAAGCTTGTTGGCATGAAGTCTCACGATTGTCACGTCTTAATGCAACGGTTGTTACCGGTGGCTATTCGTGGAATTTTGCCCAAAAATGTTAGGCACACCATAAACAGGTTGTGTTCATTTTTCTCGTCAATATGTAGTAAAGTCATCGATCCTACAAAGTTGGATGAACTTCAAGGCGAGATTGTTATCATCTTGTGTCAACTAGAGATGTTTTTCCCTCCATCTTTTTTTGACATCATGGTACATTTACTTGTTCATTTGGTTAGAGAAATCAAGTTGTGCGGACCGGTATACTTAAGATGGATGTATCCTATTGAGCGTTATATGAAGATTTTGAAAGGGTACGTTAAAAATCCATATCGTCCTGAAGGTTCGATGATTGAAAGGTATATTGCTGAAGAAAGTATCAAATTTTGTTCAGATTACATGACATCAACGAATCCAATAGGAGTTCCTCGCACATCATGGTTGAATAAATTTTCTACAAGTAAAAGCATCTAAGGTGTGAATGTGGTGACAAAAGATCGCGATGAATTGTTGCAAGCGCATCTTTATATATTGAACAACACAGATGAGGTGATCCCTTTTTTGGAAGCACACAAAGCCATTGTTAAGAATAAAAATCCAAGACAATCAGAGAAATGGCAATTGATGGAGCATAACAAAACATTTATGTCTTGGTTCAAATCTGAAATTGACAAAGAGCCACATCTTTCTGAAACTTTATTGTGGCTTGCAAATGGTTTGAAGTTTGATGTCGTGTGTTGTCAAGGTTATGAAGTCAATAATTGCACATTCTATACGAAGAAATTGGATGATAAAAGCACAGTACAAAATAGTGGAGTCAGTTTAGAAGCTTAGTCACTTCAATTTTCCACATCAAAAGATCAATCTCCTGTACTTTGATCAATGAGATATTATGGTATAATAGAAGAGATATGGGAGGTTGATTACACCAAGTTTTTTGTTCCATTGTTTAAATGTAAGTGGTTTGACAATAAGAGTGGTGTGAAAGTAGATGAATCGGGTATGACACTAGTTGATTTTCGAAAGGTGGGTTACCGAGACGAACCGTTTATCATGGTACATCAAGCATCGCAGGTTTTTTATGTCAAAGATCTTGCGTCTGACCATTGGTATGTTGCTCTTCAAGGCAAAAAACTTATTGAAGTTAACGAAGACAATCTGATTAATATTCATATTCCTGACAACCATTCATTTCAAAGTACAACAAATTTGGATGACCAATCTCTAGTTGACGACGATGTACATGCAATTCGGTCAGATCATGATGAGGGAATATACATATGATGAATCCATATCTTTATGTATGAATTTCTATGATTACTATTACATGTTTTGTTAATTTATATGATATTACATAAGTCTTTTATTAATATTTAATGTTGTTATTTATGTTGACAGATATATGGCTGATCATTCACAGTCTTCAGGGGATGAGGCTCCCCCAACCAGATCCACTAGAGGACCCACTAGGATGAAACAACTATTGCTCAGGAAACAAAGTGGTGAAAGAACTCCGGTGAACGTGAATGTCACCACGGGTGTGGCAACTGGCCGCTATGCAGATGACTTCCGATCATACCTTGGAGTGGTGGCACGTGATAAAATTAGCATTCTCGTTCCATCTTTTGATCATGTGTCCGAGGTTGATCGGAACGTTATTTGGAACGATATATTGGTAAGTTAATTAATAGCATTTGAATTAAAATTTGTTTATATTGATAATTTTGAACTAATACAACTTTATTATGTTTATTTCAGGTGACTTTTGACATTCCAAATGTCGCAACTCTTAGAAATAAGTGTTTGTCAACTGTTGCAGAAAATTTCAGAAACTTTAAAAGCAAGTTGACATCAAGATACATCTATGGACACCTTAAACATAAGACTCCATGTAGTACATATAAGTTCATTGATGAGGAGACTTGGCGGCTTTTTAAAGAGAGTCGGTTGTCAAAGGAATGGCAGGTTAGTATAGTTGATATTATTCAATTCCTCATTAACAAATATATATCATATGAACTAATTAATTCATGTGTGTGTGACAGGCAATTAGAAGCAAAGCACAAGGAACAAGTGCTCATAACAAAAACCCCCACCTATTATCTCGTGGTGGGTATAGGAAGCTTGAGGAGAAACTCCTCAAGCAAAAGGCAGATGCTAGACCACCAACTCAGGGTGGTAGCCCTCCTCAGCCTCCTTCTCCACCGTCTAGACATGAGAAATGGAAGTTGGCCCGTATGCGACCATCGGGCACCTACTCTTCCGACACTGCACGAGAGATTTCTGAAAGAATTGTAAGTTATCACTCTTCCTAAAATAATAAGTACTCTCACTATACATACTACATTAAACTATTTTAAGAATAATGGTGTTTTGTAATGTTACAGGACGCCTTGGTTGAGCAGAGCTCCCAAGGCCAATTCACTCCAGAGGGTCGCCAGGATATTCTTGCTGCTGCGACTGGACGACCTGAGCACCCTGGACGTGTACGTGCTGCAGGTTCTGGAGTAGGAATTAAAGATTATTTTGGGAGCTCTTCTCGTCAGCATTCATATTCATATAGCGATACACAATGGATGACAGAAGAGATCACAAAAAAGGTCCGAGAAGACCTTAGAGAGGAGATCAGGGCCGAGGTTAGATCAGAGATGAGGGCTGAATTCCAAAGCATGTTCCAGGAGCAGTTTCAGAACATGCGCGCGGTGCCATCTCCTATAGAGGAACATGTTATCCCTGCCCCCCCACAGGTAAACCTAATAAACATTTATGTGCAATTATTTCTATCTTTTGTATAATCTAACATTTACTCTAACAGGAAGAAGCGGGAAAGGAAGTTGTTCCGCATCAGCCATCCCAGAGGATGACATGGACGATGGTAGTCCATGTCTGCTATACATTTTAGATGATACTGAGATGGTGCTGGTACCTCGAGGAACAGAGTTTAGGACAGCGACTGTATGTCATGGTATGCAACTATTAGAGGATGAGGTGAAGGTCTCAGTGTATGAAATGATCATACCAGATGCCATGGTTCCTCTGTCCACGGAAGAGATTTTCACTGTGGAACAAGCATATAAGTCGTTTATCAGTTGGCCTAAATTTTTGGTTAAACCAGTTTCTGACCCCTCAATATGAAATTCTTCTTTACACTTCTCAATTTTAAAGGTTTTTAATGCTCTATATTACTTATCGTATCTTTTCATGTAACAACAGACGCAGACGCAGGCACAGGAGAAGATTCCTCTATCTGAGGAAGATCCTCTTGCTTCATTGCATCCACTTGCTGACATCCTTGATGATAAGCCTTTGGAGGTTGAGTACGATGCTAATGTATTTGGGAGAGGCTCTGAGGTCCCAATATACCTTCATAGCCAAGATGTCCGTGAGCTTGCGTCGGGAACACAAGAGTTGAATATTTCAATTATTCAGCTATGGATCATGTAAGTCTATGAGCAATTATTTATATATAAAATTGATTTATATATCAAGTATCCTTATATCAAAGTTAATTTTTGATTTCAGGTATATGTCTGGGGTCAGTAACAAGTTGGGGCGTTCAGATGATTATGGATTCGTTGATCCCCAATTAATTCATGAATCAAATGATTTTGAGCAGATCAACATGAATCTGATAAGAAGTTTTGCAAGCCGCAAGAAAATATACTTGTTGCCTTATATATCCGGGTAAGTGAACTTTCTTAACATAATAAAGTTCCATATGTGATTTTAATATTTAATAATTACGTTATTATGAATTTCAGACGCCATTGGCAACTTCTTGTTATGTCTATGCAAGACAACACTACTTTGTGGTTCTGTTCATTGCACAGGCCTCCTCCCCCACAACTCAAACAAGCAATTGATTGGTAAGAACATCAATGTTTGGACTTTCTTTGTTATATAAATGAATGTTAAAACCTTTTTTTATAAACAGTTCTATTCCAGCAACTATGATGATGGGTGGGAGATCAATTGCTAACAGTAGAAAGATTACTTGGATTTCTCTCAAGGTTTGACATATGCTAAAGCCATACTTTGTTATACTTGTTTTATTTTAATGTTAGTCACTAACTATTATCAACTGTGATGATATATTGTAGTGTAACAGACAAAATGGGTCATATGAGTGCGGATACTATGTAATGTATTGGATGACCCATATTGTTCGTTCTCACATCACAAGGAGCTGGGAAACGGTAATATTTAACTTTAACAAATTTTGATTTTTTCCCAAATGTTGAATTCATATACACTAATTAATATGAATTGTCTTTTGCAGAGATTCAAGACTACTACACCAGTTCCTGAGAAGCCACTACTATTCATTAGGAAGGCTGCTGCGAAGTCTATAATTAGATTATACAATAGCTCTTAGATTTAAACATTGCATTTGATTAGATTGTATTTTCTCAGACTCTGTACTTTATTTGATGTTGAAATGAATTTGAACATGTCTTTGTTATGTTGAAATTGAATTTCTGTACATGTTTTTATATGCAGGTCTGTTTTTGTGGTAGTGGATATCACAAAAACAGACCTGCAATTTTAAAAAACTGCAGGGGAATATGCCGCGGTTGTGACCTTAACCGCGGCATATAATAGACATATGGCCGCGGTTCTTGCACTAACCGCGGCATATGCTATTTCGTTTTAATTTTTTTTTTAAAAAGACATATGGTCGCGGTTGAACCGCGACATATAGTAGAAAATTGTTTTTTTTTTTTAAAAAAAAAGGACTTAGGTAGCGGTTCTTTGGAAAACCGCGGCATATTACTGAACTTATATACCGCGGTTATAACCGCGGCCTAAAGTCTCTGACTTACTACCGCGGCTGGATATGCCGCGGTTCGTAAACCGCGACCTATAGTGAAAAATAACCGCGGCAAAAGCCCCCCGCTGCACTAGTGAATATTTATCCTTAGATGTTAGACCTCTACGTGTTTTGGACTATTAGCCCAAGCAATTATGGGGAAAGAATATTCGCACGATAAAGGTGTTATGGGACGAAAAGACTCAAGAGATCACATAAGATGATCATGTAACTCGTGCCGTTATATGAGAGTTGATGATGTTACAGATGAAGCTAAATATGAGTAGAATAAAAAGACGTACGAGGAAAGTCCTTAGGACATTTATTTTAAATTGTATTGGGATAATATTATCTTGTAATAACTAAATTTCAGTTAATTCTTATACTAATTTGAAATAAAAAAATTAATGGCATTAAAGGTTATATTTCTCGAAACTAAATGGATATTTTTTTAATCACTTGTAATGCCCTGAAAGGTGTGTAATACTCACTCCCTGTTTCTTTTCCTACCATATTTTATGTGTTTTCTTATTATGGATTTGGTTTGAACTTGTTTATTTTGATTTAATATATGTTTGTTGGTAATTATTTATGCTTTATGGATCATAATAATGGATGTGCGTATAGACTAAGTACATGGTTAAAGAGATTCCATGGGGAAATGTTTGTTTTATAGTGTTATGTATTGATGTAGGGACTCCGAAATTGAGGATGATTCTGACACTCTTAATAATCATACAGTCTAAAATAGAGAAATGTGGGGTATGTTGTGGAGAGTAGCAGGATTAGTGATTGTTTCTTGGTCATATATAGGTGTTTGACAGATTAACCTTGGTGTGTGGTAAGTTGATGTGGACGAGTTGTTTCACTATAATGGGTACAGGTCCCCCAAGAGTTCGACATCAATACATGTATCCGGATAGTCAAGTCTATAAATGATTCTACGTTTTAGGATCGATTGATTTATCTATGTTATATGTTTCCTTCTATAAAAGTGAAATATGATTGTTTTTTGTTCATTACCTTATCCTTTCCTTTTTGTTTTCCCATCTGTGTGTTCATTCTTTTTTACAATGATCATCTTAATGGTATGAACAGATGAAGATGTTCTAGTTTATCTAGTGTAGGACGGGAGTGTTGTTGAAGCTTGTATATATTATTTTAGAGTTATGTGTTCAACTCTTTATGTGTGATGTCTTTTTCAGTAGTTGTATACTATTAACATAGAATGTTACAATTAAATTATTTAAGATGTGAAAGTTTATAATAATGTTTAACATACCAATTAAAAAAAACGAGTGCTTGTAGAAAAACACTTTATTCAACCATTTAAAACAATCTATATTGAAAATATTGACTTTAAACATGGTATTTAAAATTAATTTAGAATGTTTTCTTCTTTAATTGTACTGGAACCAATTTACACTAGTAGAAAAACATTGTATAACGTTAGTGTTTTCCGGCCTTCTACGTCGATTTCAGAACCAACGTCATAGCAGGAGACGTTAAATTCACATCGAATTTAAAAAATTTGAAGTTAATTAACGTCGGACATAGAACCATCCGACTTGCCCAGTAGAGCGAATTGATGTCGGATATTGCTTTATGTCCGATGTCAATTAACGTCGAATTTTGTTAATGTACGACATTAATAAACTTTTTTGTTTTTTTACAATTAATTGTGATCCTTAGTGCTTTTTTTGCAACTCTATGAGACCTGAAAAGCGGAAAAATAACAAATGTAATCTAGTTTTTGGTATTTTATACAACATGAACTATGAACGTGTAGTTAGGGATGACAATGGGTCGGGTCGAGTACAGATAGTGCCTACCTGCAACCCGACCTATCGGATAAAACTGTACTCGCTACCCGACCCACTGCCCGCTGGATATTCGCGTAAAAAAATCCATAGATTTTTTTAACCCGCGGATACCCGTTTTCAACTCGCGAAAATTTTAAAAAATTATTTTATATTTTTAAATGAAATTCTAAAAATAAAATTAATCAACATAAGTTACCCACTTTCTAAAGCATTTTAATCTCCTACATTGGTGCAATTTTCATTATTCGAAGATTGTGCTTAGCCTTCAGTGATCGGAAAATTGAATATTCCAGACACACAGACTCTTCAGGCACTAAAGCATTATTAACTCATATACATAATTATTTTTAACATACCTTCTATAATTTCATTCCTAAAACAAAGTGTATGAAAATAAAATAATTAATACCTAAAATAAAAGTTTCATTGAAAAAATTTAACATCATAACGCAAGTAACATATGCGGAAATATAAAAAGTAAAATTTAGACATAAAAATAGAAAATAACTTTCAATTGCATGGGTTATTGAAAATGACATCCAAAAATGTTGTAGAGTATTTATAAAGTAAGAATTTATTTAAAGTGAAAAGAAATAATGAATTGTTTGGTAAAAGTTGTGGAGGTTTTGAATGGTCATGTCATGCAGAGAGACCAATGAAGAAAGATGGTTCATCAAAATGCTTTAATAAGTGGCTTGAGTGTGGATATTAATATCCAAAGGATAAAAAACATATTTTCAACTTTTTAGCGAGTAACGGGTATTCGCAGATCGAAAAATGTTGTACCCGAAACTTGACACTTTTATAAGTAAGTATTAAAATATCTGCTACCCGCAACCCACGTCTAGTAAATATTCGCAGGTACCAATTATCTGTTGCGGATTTTATCCGCGAGATGAATTTTTTGCCATCCCTAAGTGTAGTGTAGTATCAATAACAAACAACAAACAATTTCAACAAAACAACAACAAACAAGTTCAACAAAACAACAACATCAACAACAAACAAGTTTAACAAATAAGTTCTTCAAAACGAAAACGAAAACTAACCTTCAAAAAGTGTGTTCATCGGAATAAAGTGTTGCTACTAGTGAGAGAGAGTAGAATGGACCTATGAAGGACATGAATACAAAACAATTGGTTAAAACAAACGAAAATCATACCTAAAGTAGTTAACCAACATGTATTTGTATCAAATGAAAGAAAAATTACATGTAATGGTTGTCAAACTTCGTTCAAGAAAAATTTGAGCAGAGAAGAGGGTCACGCGCGCTAAGATAAAGTGAATGAATTTTGACCCCCTGCTCAAATTTTTATTGAATTCACTAAAATTTTGACATCTAAGTATAGGACATTCAACATTTTATAACCTTTTGATGTCTAATTTTAGGACATTTAACGTAATACGTAAATACATTTTTCACCTCCGCGCCAAGCATTTTCGCAAAATTTACCCAATAGGACGTCGAACTTCTCAATTTTCGACGTTTTGTAACAAATTGACATCAAATTATAGTCCTAAACGACGTCTAATAATTGCACTTATTTACAAAAATGTCACCGGTTGAATTATAGTCCTAAACGACGTCTAATAATTGTCATTCAATGGTTGAACGTTGAACACATGACGTTATACACTATTTTTGCATTAGTGTTACTTTTCTACAAAGAAATTTGGAAATATAAAAAAATCATAAAGATTTTTAATTTGTTGCTAAATGATTAATCTACCAAAAACTTTCTACATTAGTTGCCTTAGAAATTAATCTACAAAATATTTTCTAAATTAGTAAGCTAACAGCATCAATAATACAAAAAATTCACTTAACATATACAAAATTTTATTCCTTAGAATAAATATAAATTACTAATGATAAAAATCATTTTAAGGTGCTGTTTGATTTAATTTTTAAGTTATACTAATTTAAAACTCCTTTAATTTTAAACTTTGGTCATTAAAAATTATGATTTTCTTAACAACATATTCTATTAGAATAGTTTTCCGAGAAGGTGATCAAACCTAATTCCCAAACACAATGATAATAAATCAAAAGGAGTGAATACATTTTTTTTCTTATTTTTTTTAGTATATTTAAATAACAAATAAATAAATCCACATAACACTAATAAACTAATTCGAATTATCGAGCCAAATCTCCATCTTAAATTTAATTCGTTAATAAATTAATTTAATTCCATCAACCTCTCATAATAGACTCGAATTTAAATAATATTTAAAATTTGTATACTAATGTAATATTTAGTTTTTATCTTCATTGTTCTAACTATTTTTTCATGGTAATAGTTATTTTCGTTATGTAACAAAAATATATATAAAAAGATACTATTTTATAACTTTTTACACTTAACTTACACCTGTGTAATAACTAATTTTATTTTTTTTTAAATTCGATTATTAGGGACTCCATTTGCGTGGCCACCTGAAACTTTTGGTTTGGTCTGGTTGTTGATGGTAAAGTTCCATGATGTTAGACAACATAAAATAATAACTAATATTGAAGTAGGATTGAGTTGTGATGACACATAACCACATAAGCACAAAGTAGCTTAGGCCAAATCATTGTGATATAACCCTAACCCTAACCCTAACCCTAACCCTAGATACTCAATAGGTTTTGATCTTGTTGAATTGATCATAAACTCAAAAAATTTGCATGATTAGTGCAAAGAATTTTGGTGAAGATCGAAAAGAAAGGAATGGCGTATGAGTGGGTTACTTCTTTCCTTTTCCAATCTTTTCTTCTCTCGCATTGGACGAAAAACATTTTTTTGTGATAAAGTTGCCAAGCTGTGGGGCACATTGCCATCTTCATCTCCTTTTCATCACAACTTACCTTTCAAACTCTTGCGTTATTGCATTCGTCATCTCTTTTATCTTTCATTGCTTCTTTCCTCTCTCCTTCCCAATTATTATTATGCGTCTTTCAAGTGTTTCAATCCGTTTATGCATGTATGTAATCTTATCTATTTATGTGGAGGCATCATTTTCTACCTCTAACTAATCAAACTTACTTTCAATTCTAATCATGCCACTTTAACTTCAAACACTAATTTTACTATTAATAATAGAATTACTATTACTATTCCAATGATTTTTATTAGAGATGACAAAATTAATCTATTCTTAACTTGACATTTAAATTTTGATACGTTAAGAAGTTTTTAACTTCTAGTTTATTTTGACTTGTTTCACTTGATAAACTAATTTGATGAGACATGAATAATTTAAAATAAAAATAATTTAAATAATTTTTATCAGTGTTGTCAAAACGGGTCATCCGGTCCGACCCGGCTCTGCCCACCACAGGTTGGTGGGTTGAACGAGTTGGCTCACTTAATTATAATTTTTTTTAAATAAAAAAATTACAAACTTTTTGTTATTCAAATCAAATAAATTTCACTATCAAAATGATGTTAAACTCAAGACAATTCAAAATAATAATAAAAAGTACAGAATAATCTTTCTTGGTATGCATTCATGGTGAGTGAGGAGAATATTTTTTAGGATTTCAAAAGATAATAAATTGATTAAATAAAATTTGATGAGTTAGTGAGCCAACCCGACTCACCACGGGTTCAACCCGGATGAGCCGGGTTTAAATGAGTCAGGTTGAAACTTGACTCACATAAAAAAAAATACATTTTTTTCAAATCCAACCTGATTCAAATCCGTGGTGGACCAAGTTGGTCCATGTTGTAACCCATTTTGACAGCACTAGTTTTTATATTATATCATCTGAAGGATACATATATATAATAAAATTTAAATTTAAATTATTAATATTTATAGATTATATTTTTATTATTAATTATAAAATAACAACTTAACTAATAAAAATAATATTTATTTTAATTTATTCTATTAAAGATATTAAATAATTTATTAAAACTTAATAATGTAGTTTTTAAGTTCTAAAAACAAAAATAAGAAAATGATTAAATTTTTGAAAAAAACAACATGTTAAAATTTTTAACTCGTTCTTTTACGAGCACTTGGTCTCTGTTTTTACACGTAGGACATATCAAAATACAATGGACCAACCCGTCTTACCACTATTAACTAATAGTATCAAGATCCATGGGTTTAATCTGAACCGTAAATGATTATTTTTTTTTTTTACGAGTGGATTCTGGTGTTCTGATTTTGGAGAAGTCACCGAGTCAATGCTTTTGATTCACAGATAACAGTCTCACAATTATATACGTAAGATTGTGGACTAAAGAACAAAATAAATGGATGATACTCTCCATATTATTAATATATACACAAATAATATAGTGAAAATATTTTAAGCAAAATTTTTTTGAAACATGAAAAACCAGCTTTTGTTAAAATGTGTAAACTTAATAAATTAAACTTTTAATTAAAACTTTTTGTTTACAGATGTAAAATCCAAATTGATATATGTATTCTTATTAATATAACTTTTTTATATAAAAATACATTTATGACTTGTTATTCTTTTTGGTTTAAAGATTAAATATATTGTGAATAAAATAAAATAGTTTACATATGTAATACTAAAATAATAGCATACATAAAAAAACCAAATAATCATATTGTAAAACTTAAATAATTATTGCACTAAAACCTATGTTGTTAACTATAGATAACGGTTTATGTAACTCTTAATAAAAACGTTATTCCATATTTTTACATGATTATACATTTTTTAGAATTACACTCAACAGTGAAATCTTAGTTTTTTTTCTTTCTTAAGACAAAAGAAATGATAATTTAACAATTTTTGTGTTGAAATTTAACAAACAAATAATTAACCAATTAACATTTATAGTTCAAATATTCTAAAAGATATATTTGATAAAAAAACTGTATTGAGTAAGTAAGCAACTCATCTATATTTATATAAAATAGGGTTAAATATGTTTTTAGTCCCTATATTTTGGGGCGATTTTGGTTTTAGTCCATTTTCAAACTAAAGTATAATTTAGTCCTTCAACTTTAGAAAACTCTGGTTTTAGTCCTTTCTACCAAATTTTTTTAACTTTATTTGTTGTTTCAAGCACGTTTCATTATAGCATTGGGATTGTTTACACTGTTTGACACATTTTTGCTTGAATGTTAACTGAGAAACGTGTTTGAAACCGCAAATAAAGTTAAAAAAATTTGGTAAAAAAGACTAAAACCAGAGTTTTCTAAAGTTGAAGGACTAAATTGTACCTTAATTTGAAAATGGACTAAAACCAAAATCGTCTCAAAGTATAGAGACTAAAAACATATTTAACGCTATAAAATATTATACAACTGATAAAGAATATTGGAAGAGAACAACATTTCAACTCTTTAAGATAATATTTTTACTAAACGTTGTTTCTTATAAGTGATATGTTACTCAATAGAACATGATTCTACGCTAAATGATTAATACATGTAACATGCCTAAACACTCTAACATTTATAATATTCAATACGTGTACAATTTGTACTCCTTTGTCTGTGGTGCTTTGTGTCTCTTTATCTGTGGAGATCATGACAATGTTAAGCTTTATTCAAAATTATGTACAAGATCAAAAAGACATTGAAAGATAGGAAAACATTCTTGAAGTGTTTCCTTAATGATTTTTTTTTCTTTCAGGAAGTCGTACATGCCACCTGTACATAAAGTGTTGTTGCTCTGAAGCTACCTAACACCTGACTTTGTACTTGAAGATACTTGTTTTCCTTAAAGTCAACTCTCTCTGAGTAACAGATCATTCTTGAAGAAAGCTATATAAAGAGGACTAGATGAAAAAAATAACAAAAGAATAATATTTGAATCTTACGTTGTTATTCTCTCTCTTTAAGCATACGTCGTATTGAAAACATATAAAGAGGACTAGATGAAAAGATGAACAAAAGAAATTTTTTTTCAAGTCTCGTATTTCATTGTATTGAAAACATACTCTCTTTCAAAGATTTGATCTATACTTGTTTTTCTAAAACGCTTTTATTGTGATTATGAATTCTTAAGTAAATCAAAACAATTGTTTGTTTAATTCAGTTAAGCTAAACGGTCTAGTTAAGAAGACTAGTGTGTAACCAGTAGTGGTTAAACTCATATATTCAAATTCAATCGTTGTAAACCATGAGTGGTGAAACTTGTTGTAATCTTTGAAAGATTAGTGGAATTCCTTAAGAGTGTTTAAAAGAGAATTGAACGTAACTTAGGTTGAGTGAAGCAGTATAAAAATAAGCATGTCTTATTGCTTTCTTTTATTTACATTTTCCCAAACGTTCTTCGGAAACTTAAAGTATTTAATACATATTTGCGAACAGTTTATAAAAACTTTATTCAACCCCCCCCCCTTCTAGAGTGTTTCTTGTGTTTCAAACACCAAGTTGGGATCGAAAAGACATGAGATCTCCTAGGCCTCGCCAAGCTAGATGACCCCCATCCTAAATTATCTAACTTATGCGCGTTGTCCACACTGACCTAATAGAAGTAAAGTCAATACACAGGCAAACGACATTCTACACCACAAAATGAGAAACTCTTCTTAAGAGGGTTCGTTGCCCTACTCCTTAAATGCTAGGATGAAGAACAGGCTTATTACGCATTTGTCGAGATGCATCAAGGCATACGTGTCATGCATTCAAGAGCCTGGTGCATGGTTACACAAATACTTAGGGCAGAATATTACTGGCTTAGAGTAAGAAAAGGTGCTCAAGAGTACATCATAAGGTGTCAAAAATGTCAGCAGTTCAACCCCTTACATTGGGTGCCATTTGAGGGGTTACACATTATTACCACTCCTTGGTCATTCGCTAATGGAGAATAGACATATCGAGTCTCTTTCCACTAGCAAAGAGTTAAGTTTCTCATTGTGATCATAGATAACTTTCCTAAGTGGATAAAGACATAATCATTGGCCACTATTTCAGCCCAACAAATTCAAAAATGTTATTCAGAAAACATCATATACCGATATGGACTAACACATTTTTATTGATATTAATTTATATCATCTTGATATTTTATGTTTTTTTATCACATAAGACATAGGGTCCAAAAACCTATATCAAAAAATACACACTCTCTCATATTCATTCTTTTGTTCATAAAAATTCAAATTCTCTTATTAATTCAAAAGTCATATAATATTTTGGAAGTAGATTTTTTCCTATGTTCCAACCCTAAAAAGTATACATAAAGATTCTTCCATCCGCTCATATCTTATCACTAAAGATCCATACTCAATATTATGATAATAACATAAACATTAGGTGGCTCTCCGTGAAACAAATTAATGCATTTGAGATCCTTGTTTACACTTTTCCTTAAACATACAAAACTTACGAATCCTAGATACTTAATTGGATAAAATCCCTTGTCCCTAATCATGTAACACTAAAGCATCTTTATGTACATAAATCCAATAACTCGCATAAAAAGTCACACCAAACACACGTGTGTATATATATATATATATATATATATATATATATATATATATATATATATATATATATATATATATATATATATATATAAGGTGATTTTATATCCGCATAAATTTATATCTCGGTGAGTTTACTTATGTTTTTATTTTCATTTTCACTTTTTTTACTACAAAATTTGTCGCGTTAAATTTTCAATTGATTCTCAGTTTTGAAATATTTGACAAAAAAGCAGTGAAAACAAAAGCTCTGTATTTTTTTTTCTGCAAATATTTTGAAACAAGTCCAAACTTATGTGTGTATTTTGCAATAAAAAAATAAAAACGAGAAAGAAAAAACAATTAACCTCTATTAATTTGACTTGTTAAAAAGTAGGACCATATGATTTTAGTTTGATGACCAAAGTTTTCTTTCTGATTGTAATGCCGTGGAGAAATTTGTCATTTTGATCAATGACTAAAATCAGAGAGAAAAAAAATCTTTTAACAACAGAATGGGAGATGGAATTTGCATTGATTCAATAATTTAAGTATATAATGTGTCTTGTAGAAGAAAAACCTGGCCTTCTTTTCTTTTATACCTTCCAAAAACCTAATCAGTCTTTCAAGTTTGTCACAGATACATAGATAAACATATGCCATGAGAGTCAAATGTATATTTTTTGCATTTTTATATGCATAGTGGATTGACACACTTGACATTCTTGAAAGAAGAAAGGATCCAAGTTCTGTGCAATGCAATGGCTGATAGAAAAATGGTTGTAGAAACACCTCAAGACCCTAAGTCAGAGCACTATTCTCCTACCTAACGGATGTTTGAATCTATATTAAACCCCTTGACTCGAGTAAACCCAACATGCTTTCTATTAACTTAATACCAACTGGTTCATTACATGATAAATTAAATAAAAAACACCCCTTGCATTCTCGGACTTGGTCGTTCTTCTTCTAGATTTCTCTGCGGAATATTATTATTAAATATGAACACGTTACCAGGTAAATGTTTTAGAACCGGGTAATAAGCCAAAGCGTTAATGAACTAATGAAGTTATCACATGGTCACATGGATATGTTCGCCCAAACAAATCGAAATAGTCAAACACCGTACAGTGAGTCCACAACTTCATGTTAACATCACTTTTCCTGACTTTGGTGGATTAAGGTAAGGTGGATTGCTGCCCAAGTTGCTCGGTTCCTTCTTCTGAATTTCTTGCAAAAAATGGGAAAAGAAAGAGTCAAAAAAGAAAGAAGTGGATAAGTTTAGTGATTATTAACAGTGGTAAAATATAGATGTGATTTTGGTTTATAGTGAAGATCTTGATGGTTTTTTAAATTGATTTTGACTAAAGGATTCGGTGATATGAAAGCTACGGAAATGATTAAGAAGAAACATGCAAAATGAAAATATATAAACTCTCAAAATGAACAGAAACGAATCTTGCTTGCCCCAACGAAAGTGAAAGATAGGCGTATAATTATCTAAACTCAAACCATAAAAGCGCGCTTATGTGCTTTTTAACCAGGACCACCCACTCACGTACTCTTGAATGCACATTGCAAGAGTTACTTCAGCACCCAAATTCAGCCAAACCCACACAAAGAAACGTACCATAACTTTCCAAGACCAAGTCAGAGTTCTTAGACCCAACCACTAAATACTTAGACAAGCAGCATAACAAGGTTGACACGCTGCACATGCCCATCCATCTTGTCTCCTATCATACCTATCTATCTTATCTATCTATATTCTTTCATAGTTCGTCTCTCTTTTTCCAAAACAATAAACACCCAGTAATTTCCGACATTAGTTATGGTGGTTTCCGAGAACAAATCCAACCAAAATATATCTATACCGATATCATAATGTGGTCCAGGGCCACCACAGTTTTTATACATAAACTTGGAATTTCATTGATTAAGTTAATTAAACTAAACATGGCTACCATATCTTCATTACACCTCCTTAATAATAGTAATAATAAAGGAACTATGTGACAAATTACAGAGAGAGAGAGAAAGAGAAAAAAATACTACATGCATATCCTCATATCCATTCATTCCCTTCCCAAATTTACACAAGATCATCATCGTCAACATCATCATCATCGTCATCCTAGCTAGCTAGCTGGCTACCCGGCCCGATTGATTAACCCGCGAGAGGGGCAAAAAGGGGGAAAGTGAAAATTTTTCTGAGAATCTGAATTTTTTTGGCTCACATCACTTTCCACGACTCCAGAGTGGGAAAGGAGGAGAAGGTGTCAAAATCTAAGCCTGCGGAACCGAAGGAGGCAGCATGAGAATCTAAGGCTGCGAGGGGCGGGGCGAAAGGGAGTTGTCCGGGCCCAGAAAGCCCTGTGGCAGGCCCGGATCCTGCCGAGGTGGGGCCCACCACCTGTTGATGATGGTCCAACAGGAACGCCGAGGTGTCCAGTGTCGGCAGACAGCCAGCGCCGCCGGAAAACCTCGCCAGGTTCCCGGCCGGACGCTGCGGCTCGGGTTTCAGAACCGAGGGCGCAATCGGCGCGGCAGCGCCGAATCTGACGCCGGTGACCTGCTGCACCATCTGGCGGAAGTTGGCCGGGTCCGCCGTGATGAAGGTGGTCTGGGAGCGCTTGGAGGCGCGCGACTTCCGCTTGGAGATCTTGCCGGTGGGCTGCGGGCCTCGGCGTCGGGGAGCAGAGTCGTGGTCGGAGCCGGAGAGGCTGGAGACGGTGGGAGTGGCGGTGGCGGCGGTGTTGATGTCGGGATTGGTGGTAAAGGGAGTAAAGTCGTTGTCTTCGGGAAAGACGGTGGCGGCGGAGAGAGAGTTCTGAAGGGCCCTGGTGATGGAATCGGTGTCGCGGGTGAAGAACTCGGCCAGCAAGGAATCGGAGACAGATGGACGAAACATCATCCAGGGCTCAATGCTAGCGACGTTCTCAGATGATGCCATGAAAAAGGATAAAAAGGGAAGAGTAAGAGTGAAGAGTGGTTTTGTTTGGCTTGGAGAGGATAAAGAAGAAGAAGAAGAAAAAGAGAAGAAGTGAGTGAAGAGAAGGAGGAAGTGAAATGGAGGAAGGGAATTGAATGATAAATAGGGCGGTGGAGGGTATTTTGGAGAAGTGCTGTAAGAAAGCGCGTTGTTCGGGGGACGATATCACACGCGTCACCTTGTCCGTACGCCTCTGTGACCTAAGCTTATGCTCATTTCCTAAACTTAGCCACTCACTCCAACTTCACTCTAACCCAACCATGGTTTACTTCACTTTACTTCACTCCACTCCCCACATAACTTAACTTAACCCCTTCCCTTACTTTATCACTTCTACTACAATAATTCATAATTGCCAAACATCAATAATTATTAATGTTTTAATCAATTCTTTTATTCTTTTATTAATGTTTTTTCACACTACTCCTGCCAATAACCGTCTTCCTCCATTAATGAACTTATTACATATAAATTTTGCGTCCGTTTAAAGATTTTATTTACTATTTTGAATTGAAAAATAACGTATTTAATGAAGCATATTAAATAGTTTTACCTTGATAGCATGCATTGACGAGAAAGACCAATGAGATTGAATGCATGAAGTGAAACTATGGTCAGTCTGAGTGCAGTGACAGAAATTGTTGGTTTTTTTTTTTTTTTTTGTGTTCTAAGTTAGTGTAAGAGAAGAGTGAGAAATTTGAGGTAGAGTAACGCATTGTTTAAAGAAAAGAAGATAACGGAAAACGGAAAAGGGTGGTAGAGATTGCATGTGGTGGTTGGCATGGGAGAGGAGAGTGTTGAAACGTAACGGTTGACGGTCAAGCCGCGTCATTCCTTAGACGCGTAAACCCGCATTCCAATCCCTCTTTATAATGAAAAAAAAGCCATCTCATCATTTACTTTCTTTTTTAAAGCCCACAAAACTTAACTAACGTATATAATATTATTCTAATTAAAATTGGAGTTTTGCATTTACAATTTATATTTTATAAATTATATTATACGTTTTCAAAATAAAATTTTTAAGTTATTTGAAAATTAATATATATATATATATATATATATATATATATATATATATTATTATTCTTATAAGTTGAAATCATAATTGTCTAAGACATAGTTTCTTTTATTTTAGTTTGTATTTCTTTTTCATTATTACAATGTTTTTAATCAATTAATTCAAGTATGTTTACGTTACTTGATTTCATTGATCTTTGGTTAGAGAGTATGTAAATCACTCTATCACTCTAATCAACAATATATAATAAGTTATAAATACTATAATAATGAGATCATAATAATATAAGAAAAGAAAATACTTTGCTTTTTTTTATATTCTTATAAATTAATATAAAAATCAATTCATAACAATTTCTTTCACAAATAATAATAATATAAACAAGACACTTATTGAAGAACTATGACTTACATTTGAATTTCTTCCACTTTTAAATTTTTATTCTTATTTCTTATTTCTAGTAGATTCAAAAAGATGGTACATATGTTTTTATCGATAACTTTGTATTTTTAAAGTGTAACTAGAATACCATATACATTTGTTTTTGTGACAAGGGATTATCACATGTTTTACAATGTCTTGAATGATGACATTTAAAAAGAAGTGTATATAAAAATGTCTGGATTTCATGATACAATATTAAATAGTGATATGCAAACTTTTTAAATCTCATAATATATATATATATATATATATATATATATATATATATATATATATATATATATATATATAAATTAGTATGTCAAGTTATTTATTGTTCTAAAGATGGTTGGATTTTGTCAATCTTATTTTGATTATTCCTTATTTATCTTGGAGATTGAAAACATGTATTTTTGGGAACTAGTGTAAGTAGATAATCTTATTTTATTATTTATTGAATGGATGATAAGATATGAGAGGATTGAAGAATCTTGATGTATACTCGTGAGAGATAAAATACATGAAGAGATTCACTTACAAAAAACTTTTTGACTCAAGTCAGTAAGATAGTTTACATCTTTTAAGTAAAAAAAAGAGTGAGTATGAGTGAGTGTGTATTTATTGGTGAAATAACATGTGTATTTATAAAGTTTCTGGACCTTGGAGCTTATGGTGTATATATAATCAGCAAAGTAATCATAATAATGCGATACCTTACATGATTAACCAAATATTATGCAGATATATTGTATTAAATAATATCTTAATATAATCAAACTAACAATATTTCGTCATATGTTATGTTAATATATGAATATTTACGCTAACAAATATATCTTAGAATATTATATAATCATTTTAAGTCAATAGTACTGAATGAGTCTTTTTAGGTCGGAACACTTGACACAATTTTTAGGTCGATTATATAATGATTTATGTTTTATCTTCATACATGTTGTCACATGAAGGAATTGGGAAGATTAACAAGTTTTTCAGTGTGGAGGTTGTTCAATTGCCCATTGTAATTTAATTGCATCAAAGAAATTATGTCTTGAATATATTTTTGAGTTGGGTTAGTTGGATCCATACCAATGTTTATTCATCTTGAAGAAAATCATCTTTTAGAATTGACTGATATGGTCTTCTAATCCAACATGTTATTGATGCCTTGTTAAGCTTATCTACTTAGGTTTTATTGGACTTAATATTTCTTATAGTAATCATACCTTATCTTAGTCTATGAAACAACCTCAGGAACAACATAAGGATGTTGCATTATGATTTTAATTGAAAGGGAACCATAACAAGTGTCATTTACACATATATGGTTGATGTGACTCAAATTAACAAAGATTATAACTTACTTAAAAGATCTTTTGCAAGTTGGTTCATATTTATTACTAACTCACATATTTGATGGAAGATTAAAAAGAAAAAGTAGCTAAATGATATTTTTTTATGAATGAAGAAATCATATTGCTATTCATTATCACTTTATTCATGAAGATGTTTAATAATAATATTTAGCCTTTTTAGTTGACATATGTACCAAAGCTCTAGGGACAATGATGTTTTTGTTCTTATTAAGTAAGTTTGACATCCAAAACTAACATGCACCAACTTGAAAGGGTAATGTAAAGATATGTTGTAAATGAGAACATATAATGTATATATTGTTGCTATATTTGTTTATGTAATATCTAATTATATCAATAATTATTAAGATGTAATTGAATTATTATTTCTAAAAGAAAGTCTATTTATATTTTCATGAACAAATTCAACATATTATTGTTGTTGTTACTTTGTCCACGATGAGGTATTTAAAGATAATATTGAGCCATTTTATGTCTTTGTTTATGTTCAACTTGTTAAGTAAAAGAACAAAATATATTAAACTTGATTGTCACTTTGTTTGTGATGAAGATCTTAAAAATTATATGTATTCCTCTTATGTCTCTACTCACACTTAGCTTCTTTATATATTTACCAGAGTCTTATGATAAAACAATTATTGTTCTTGTTAAGAAAGTTAGATATCCAAAACTAGCACACACTAACTTACTTGAAAGATATAATATGAAGATATGTCGTAAATGTGCAAATATATATTATTGATATGTTTGTTTCTATAATATATAGTTATATCATTATATGAGGATAAATATATGAAGTCATAAAGTGTTTTCATACTATAAATATGTGCATATTGATTTAATAAAGAATACAATTTCCATATTTAAATATTACTAATTTAATGAGTTATTTTATGTACTCAACAAATTGATATTCAACTCGAGAACTAAAGTTAATTATTCATGAATCAATAATTAATTATATTAATAAACGTAGTAACATGAATAAGCAAATATTATGTATAAAAGTGATTAAGATAATAAAAAAGAGGGTTTGTATTTGTGAAGTTTGAGTTTTATAACTAATAATGTCAGTGATAAGAAATAATTAATTGATTTAATAAAAATATTTTCTAGAGGTCAGATTTATATATATATATATATATATATATATATATATATATATATATATATATATATTCATTTTAGGGGGAAAGGTGGAATGATACAAATCATGACTAGTTGTAAAAGGCTATAAACAAAAACTTGGAGTATACTATGATGAAGTTTATGCACCTATATTGCTCACATGATATTATTCATTTGATAGTTTCTTTAGCAACTTAAAAAAAGTGGAAAATTTATCAACTTGATCTGAAGTATGCATTCTTAAATGTCTATCTAGAATAAATCTTTATTAAACAACCTTTAGGTTTGTACTTACGGATATAAAGAGAAGGTTCTAAAATTGAAGAGAAAATTTATATGGATTAAAGCAAACATCGAGATCATTTCAAGATAATAGTTTTGATCAATGTTTTAATGAGTATTCTCTCTATGTTAAAACTCATGATAATAGAGATATTTTGGTTGTTATCTCTACATAGATAATCTTATATTTATTGACAGCGATCCAATCTTACTTCAATAAATCAAGAAAACAATGCCATATAAGTTTGAGGTGACAGACCTAGGACTCATGTCATACAATTTGGGGGCTAAACAATTGAAGGAATGCATCTCTTTATTTCTCACGAAAGATGTGAAAAAGAGGTTTTGAAGAAATTCAAAATGTTTGATTATAATTTATTGAACACACCCATGGAGAGTGAGATAAGATTATCAAATTTGAAGATGGTTAAAAGGAGAATCCTACTATGTTCAAAAGCCTCGTGGAAAGTTTAAGATACCTAATATGTACAAGGTCTAATGCTTTGTATGTTGGAGAAATTAGTTGATTCATGGAGACTCCTTCTTTTACTTATGAAAGTCACTAAGAAAATGCTACATTATCTAAAGTACAATTTATTATGGATTATTCACAAACATAAAAAAAATTATGTATTATTATATTTTAGGTTTTTTACGTCTAATTTAAGTTAGACGTAATTGTTGGAAACATAAATTTATGTTTGTGTAAATTTACATTTACATAGACAATAAATATAAATTTGTGGTTTTTTTATAATTATTGTCAAAATCTACATCATCTTAAAAACCTAAAATATTAATATATAATACAATAAAATACTATAAAAAAATTTAAATTTTTTTAAATAGTATGAGTATCTAAAATAAATATATAATATATAGAAAAATTGATGAAAATTATTAAGAAAATAAAAACATGATGAAATTTTTAAAATTCGAAACCTCTAATTAGTGACTAATTTAAACATTAATTAAACACTAATTATTTTAGTAACCAAAACTTTAATAATTAATGCTATTAACCAATTTAAAATATAATTTATAATAAATATAATTTTTTATTTATAATGAAACATATTTTAAATACTATTTTCGGTGTCAAAGAAGTTTCACTTTACCATTATCTTGATGTTCATCAATCCAAACAATCTCAGTATATATATATATATATATATATATATATATATATATATATATATATATATATATATATATATATATATATATATATATATATATATATATATATATTAAAAATATTATATTATTAAGGCATCGATTAAAGAGAAATATTGCAGAATATTGTGTCACGTGCGGTGCCCATGTTTATCTGTGTGTGTTTGTCAAGCGACGTTGAAAACTTGAGGGCTCTCCATAAAGCCACACACAAATCACTACTTATCCTTCTAAAAGTATAAAACCAAATAAAAAAATGATTTAGTAGATTAACGGTGTAAATGGAAACACAAAAGTACAATTATGTCATTAGACTGATTAATATGGTTTTAAAATGAGGACCAAAATAATTTCCATCAATATCATCAAACAAAACATAACAAACTTTAACAAATTTTAATATTTTTAATTTTAGAGATCAAAATAAATTATTTACGGACTAATGTAGGTAAATGCTTTTATATTTATTATTTTAGAGATTATATTCCGATTTTTTAAATATATTTAGATGAGGTGAAAAATATATAATTTTAGATTTTAGTTCATATATGAAGTCTATTCTTTATTTTATGGTTGGATTCTTTTTTTAATCGAAGTCTATTCTATATTTTTTTAAATGATTTTTTTTCCATTCTCATGTTTTTTTTTTTAAATCATCATGTTCCTCATTAATAAACATAATTACCTCTATCTTTCTTACTTTCATATTAAATAAAATAGATTAAAAATATATATTAAAAAAATTATGAAACAAAAAAAAAATGCAAGACAAAAGAATAAACCTCTAACCGTTTTCAAAATGGAAAGAAAAGGAATGTTAATAGTGACAATGCGGCAACATATTTCGTGTTGGCTACGAGAAAGGGAAGGAAAAAGAATGAAGGAGTGACGACAAAAATAGCAGTGTGGTTTGTGTTTGACGACAAGGAAGGGAGTAAAGTGGCTCTTGCAGTAGAGAATTGATGCAACAACGTAAATGAACAAACTTTGGTGGGAATATAGTTTTAACCATAGCAAATGAATAGGCGTTGGTTCTTTAAATAACCGCCGGTGATATTTTTGAAATTATTTACAAAAACTATAGGTCTTAATTCTTTAAAGAACCTATAGTTGTGTAAATATTTACAAAAATAATACCAGTGACATTTTTAAAATTAGGTTAAAACCATTTAGGCGTCCCTATTTTCGTAAGGTATTCCCAATTTGGTCCCCTTCTTTTAAACCTTCCCAATTGAGTCCTTATATGTGCTAATTTCAAACAAATTAGCCCCTGCCGTTAAAACTCGTTAACTATGTTAAAATTGTGCAGAGGTGAGTAGATGACGTGGTTAAAATTCTCCTTTTGAGGTGTTAAAATTGTGCAGAGGTGTTAAAATTGTGTAGAGGAGAATGGGAAAAATTTGAACACCTGTGCACAGTTTTAACACCTCTGCACAATTTTAACACCTCAAAAAGAGAATTTTAACCACGCCATCTACCCACCTCTGCACAATTTTAACACTGTTAACGATCTTTAATGGCAGGGGCTAATTTGTTTGAAATTAACACTTATAAGGACTCAATTGGGAAGGTTTAAAAGAAGGAAACTAAATTGGGAATACCTTACAAAAATAGAAACACCTAAATAGTTTTAACCTTAAAATTATTTGGAAAACTATAAGTTTCGGTTCTTTAAAGAACGAAGCATATATTAGTATATACTAGTATAGACTTTGGTTATTTTGGAATTGAAGTCTATAGTTGTGCAAAAAATTTTTAAAATATAATTACTTTCTGAAAACTTTCAATTTTCTTAAAATCAAAGCAATTAAGCGATTTAGAAAGATTTTTTCTCAGTAACGACTATAATAACTAATTTAGATACTAATTTATAAACTAAAAATTATTACTATCTAAAATAGTTTTATTATAAATACAATTATAATTAGTTTGTAAATTAAATTCTAAATTAACTGTCAGGTTTTAGTCACTAAATAATTAATATTTTTATCGTTGTTATTTAATTATTTTTTATAGAAAAAAATAACTTATTTCAAATATTTAACGTAATCATAACTCAGAATTGCAAAGCAGATTTATACCTAAAATCACATTTGTATAGGCTACTTTAATTTGAATATAATTTAACCACCTTAATTATGAAACGATTTTGCTAAATTAGTTTATATCAGTAATTCAAAATTGATTTTGAAGAAGTCGTGTAATAAGAAGAAGAAAAAATACAAGCTATTTAACTTTAATTAGTATATAGTATATGGACTTCCAACTTTACCATGATATACTGGATTTGTTGCTCGTGTAAAATAGCATTCCATTTTTCTAATATGATTCTTTATTATTCTAATTCTTTCACGTGTATATATTTGAAAATCAAAATGATATTTGATAGTTTTATGCAGTAAAGTAATTTTTAATAATTTTAACAATGATTGAGTTATTTTATTATTACTCAGGAGATATTTTTTTTAATTTATTTATGGATATAATTATGGTTATGTTTACAGACATTATTTGATAGACATTTTTAATATGTATTTATATTGATATTTTGAACAGGAAAGAGACATTATTTGATAGACATTTTTAATATGTATTTATATTGATATTTTGAATAGGAGAGACTTGTAATATGTATTTATATTGATAGTTTGATGAATAAAGAGGTATGATTGTTGCGAAACTTCTTATGGTATGAAACTCATGGGTTAGAGTTTATTTTAATGAAGTTTATTGTTTGGAGGGTCTATTGTTTTACCCAGTATCAGATCACTTATTAATATATAGTCTCACATTGATATATATATCACGTGAGGGAATATATTGAAAGTCTCACATCAATTAGAGATGACACGAATTTACAATATATAAGTGAATGTAAATATCACTCTATAAGCCGATTTTATAAAGTTGAGTTAAGCTTAAACTCTATTCTTCAACATTATATCAAGATTCTAGAAAAATCTTAGGGGGATTTTTTTTTTCAAAATTGTAATTATGGTGAGAAAAATTGTGGCTAGTCTTAGGCTCCATGAAATCCAAGTGAGTCAACACGAATATTCAGCATCATTTCAACACAATTGTAACAACATCTTGATATTTTGAATGTTCCAAAATCAAGGTCCGCCTTAATGATAAGAATGACATTCCTTGGATTATTGACACAGGAGTCTCATAATATGACATGAAATTTATATTGTATTATAAATGTGAAAAAGATTATAAATATACTGGTAGGATTGTCAACTAGGATAGATGTCATAATTACAAAGGAGGGCAACATGATTTTGGATGATGGTTTGCAACTTGGTAATGTCCTTTTTTATCCCAGTTAACTTGTAAATTAATACATGTATCACAATTAATTGATGTCTCTAATTCTTTTTATTTAATTTAATCATGCATGGTGTGTAATATATGAAAGAGGAGGATGTTGATTTGAGCGATTGAATAGACCGAGGGACTTTATTTTTTTTTTTTTGTATTTCAAAGATGAATGCATTAACGTTTGATAAGGATTCGTTAATTAATTTATGGTATACACTTTTGGGCACCCATTAGACAAGGTGTTAAATACTTTTGCCATGTGAGGCAAGTTAGTATAAGCAATAATAATAGAATTTTTTATGTTTGTCCTCGTATTAAACAACAAACTAATCCTTTTTCATTAAGTAAGCATATAACAAGTAGTTTATTTGAAATTGTTCATTGTGATTTATGGGGACTTTATTTCACACTCCTTTATATTGTGGGACACGATACTAATTAACAATTGTTGATGATTACTCATGTACAGTTTGGCTTTATTTGTTATGCAATAAAAATGAAATTATTTCTATGTTTATGAACTTTGTTGCCCTTGTTAAGAGATAATATGATACAAGAATAAAGAAAATATGAAATGAAAATGAAATTAAGTTTAATTGTATGTGATACTCTTCTTTAAAGAATAGGATTGTGTTTAAAACATCTTGTGTGAGTACTCCACAATACAATAGGAGAGTGGAAAGAAATATCAACATATTATGAATGTGGCACGTACTATCACATTTCAGGGTCATTTATTAATGTAGTCGTTGGGCGAATGTGTGTCAGTGACATTTTATTCTATTAATCACATGTCATATAGTGTGCTTAATTAGTTGACACCTTATGAAAAATTATTTGATAAACCACCTAATTTTGATAACATAAAAGTCTTTTATTGCTTATGTTATATGTCTTACCAACATCATCATGGGCATAAATTTGTAAATAGAAGTTGAAAGTTCAAACTTGTTGGGTATCCATATAGAAAAAATGATGAAAATTGTATGATTTGGAGTCCCATGAATACTTTGTCTCTAGATATGTGAAATTTTATGAACATTGTACTATATGGCAGATCGTCTAGCTAAGGGACCAAGCGAGCCAACAACTAACAAATCAGAAGTCAATCCGTAGAGAAAATCGTTGAGGTAATTAATAAAGGATAACAGTCATTGATGGGAAGTTAACAACAATAATAACAACTATTAATGGTTAATTAATAGGTCTGATTTAATTATCACCACGAGTTTTATAAATAGAGGTTTGATATTGAGGTAAAGGACATTTTTCATGACCTAGCTTTTCTAAAACTCTTGAGAAACATATCTAACTTGAGCTTTAGAGTGCCAGAGTGTCTTCTGGAGGTCGACCACACATCGATCAGTTCTGGAACAATAGTTGGTAGGTTGTACGATCAAGACTTAAGACACAACAAAACCAAGGAGATTGATCCTCGAACCCTTAAAATTGAAACAAACGTTAATTTTCTTTTGTTGGGTCATAGGACAACATTCTTTATACTCCTCAAATTAATTATGATATTGGATGGGAGAATTATGATGGAACGTGGGGTGCATTTGTGGCCTTGCAAGGAGAAGAGTAACTCTAACTTCAAAGGATTTTAAGGAAGTTGTAAAGGATTCTAGCTTTCGTGCTACAATATGGTTGACAAGATACAATCCTTAGAAGAGAATGAGACATGGGTTCTGCAAAAACTATTGCTTGGAAAGAAAACTCTGAGAAGTAAATGGGTATACAAAATAAAATATCACTCAAATGGGAGCATAAAGCATTTAAAAGGGAAACTTGTTATATCTAGACATCATCAAGGATAGGGAATAAAGTATGATGAAACATTTGTTCCATTGGAAAAAATGGTCACTACATGTACCTTCTTGGCAGTGATGGTAATTAAAAATAACATGTTCACCAAATGGATGTACATAATGTACTTCTCCATGGTAATTTAGATGAGGAGCTGTACACGAAAGACCCTCCGGGTTTTAGAAATATTGCCCCAAATTTAGTTTGCCGGTTGAAAAAGTCATTGTACAACTTAAAACAAGCTCTTGGTTGTTAGTTTGCTAAGTTGGATATTGCCTTAATGCTTTATAGCTTTATCCAATCCGGTTACATTGCACAATGGAGAAATATATCTTTATATGCTAGCATATGTGGATGATTTACTTATTGTTGGCAACAATATTTCAGCCATGACAATTTTCAAAGCTTACTTAGGTTCTTACTTTCATGCGAAGGACTTCAGAGTTTTAAAATATTTTTTTGGGTTGGAGATAGGCATTAATTCCAAGGAATTTATATTTTTTTTATCGAAAATATGCATTGAAAATTATTGAAGACATAGGTTTATTAGGTGGTAAGCTTCTGGATTTTCCAATGGAACAACTCCATAAGTTAGCTTTGACTTCTAGTACACCTCTTGAAGGTCCGAAACCCTACCGAACCCTGATGATTGGGTGATTAATCTATTTATTTTTTACTAGTCATGTTCTTCTTTATTTGGTACACATTTTATTTAGTTTATGTAGAAACCTCATAAAGAGCATGAAGACACACCCTTAAAGGATGTGATTCGGATTGGATGGGTTGTCCACTTACAATAGTTCTTTGAGTGGTTAGGTGCTTCTTGAATCTTCTCTAATTCTTGAAAAACTAAAAACAACCAACAATCTTTCGCTCTTTTGTTGGAGTTGAATATCACTCTATGACTACAACTACATGTAAGTTAAAATAATTCAAATAATTACTTGGTGATTTGGGATTAATAATTTTAAAGCAATGATATTGTATTGTAATGGTCAATCAACATTACATACAACTTAAAATTCGATTTTTCATGAAAGAATCAAACATATTAAAGTTGATTCTAAATTTTATTGTAATGAAGTCACCATTAACATTATTTGTCTTTTACATGTTCCTACCATATTATAATTAGCATACGTTTTTACAAAGGTCTTAAAAAAATATATTTTAAATCTTTTTTTTAAATTAGACATTCAAGATTTTCCTACTCTAATTTAAGAATTGAGATATTATAATTATAATTATTTATTTTATTATTAATTAAGAGAAATATTCTTAATTTAATAGTCGACAGACATAATTATAAGGGTTAAATATGTTTTTGGTCCATTAATTTTCAGTGAAAATTAGAATCAGTCCCTCTTCAAAACTTTGATCTAATTTAGTCCCTCAACTTTAAAAATGTATGAATTTAGTCCTTTTAACTAAATTTTGTTAGGTTTATTTGATGTTTCAAGCACTAATAGCATTTTGGTTGTTTACACTGTTTGATACATATTTACTTCAATGTCAACTGAGAAACGCGTTTGAAACATCAAATAAAGTTAACAAAATTTGGTTAAAATGACTAAAATCATACATTTTTAAAGACTAAATTAGGTCAAAGTTTTGAAGAGGGATTAATTCCAATTTTTAATGCAAGTTAAGGAACAAAACATATTTAACCCTAATTATAATCATATTTAAAAAACATGTTTTCTAATATTCAAAATTTCGTACTGAAAATTTATAGTCATAATTTTTTCAGGTTCAAAAATAAAATCCCCTTGTAACATCATTATCTATTAAATGTCTGCATTTGAAACTTCACCTGCATGAACCCAATCATAAAAATTAAGTTTACAAACTAAATTAAAATCCCAAAATTTACCACCATTAACTTGAAACTGCATAATCAGGATGAAGTTCTTTTCCAATTGCAAGTCATCCTAAAAGAAAATGGGGGGAAAGAAATATTCAAATAATGAAGCCACGTGAAAAGAAAATATTATGATTATAAAAATGGTCTATCCTATCACTTGGTTCGTCTTAACCGGTCAACATAAAATAAAGAAGAAAATATTTATTTATTTAAAAAATTGAATTTAAACATATAACTTTTATTAAAAGATTTATTTTAAATATTAAACATTTACTCACATTGAGAAATTAAATTAAATAAACCTATCAATACAATATTATTATTGTTGTAAGTATGGGTGTGGGTCAAGCATTCAGAATCTGTGTTGAATTGGAAATTTGAAACTTGGACTCCACTGACTGCACGCATAGCAAGTAAGTGTGATATTCTTAAATCTAAGTTCTAACAAAAAGAAAAACAAAATATATAAGAAAGTATTATTTAATAGATAAAATATTATTTATTGAAAATAAATGAAAACAATTCAGAACATTCCTAGTGTTGGAAATCTGTAGTTAAAAGATTGCAAAAAGTATAATCTTATTAATGTTATAATAAATGTGTTATAAAATTTCAATAACTATATTTTTATCTATATTTATAGTTTTTTTGGTATATTTTATATTAAGGTCAGTTTAATTATTATTTTTTAAATCTAGTTATTGATTGTTTAAATTAATTAAGGTCAGTTTAATTATATTCAATTCTTTTTAAATTCAGTTATTGATTCGTTTAAATTAATTTAATATTTAACTTATTTTAATCAATTGGTCTGAATACATTCAGTTTGATATATAAATGAGGGATATATTTTTGAAAAATAATCTGAAAAAAAAAATGATTCCACGGTGGAAGCAGAAAGAGGGAGCAGCTTATGAAAAAGCGCGATGGGTCCACACGGAGAATGCTTCGTTAATGGCAACAAAACGGGATTCTACATGTCGCTTTGGTATCCGTTTAATGGTCCCTAAAACCCTACCCTACTACTTCTGTTCACATTTCCCTTATCAAAACCTACTTATTTTCGACTCCTTTATGCTTTTCCATAATCACATTAACCTTTATAATTTTTATTTTTCTTTTTCAGTTAATGCTGGAAGTCAATCTTCAATACAACACATTAAAGAGGGTAGCTACTCATATTTCATCTGCCTTTTCCAACTCTACTACTTTTACGATAGAGTTGGGAAAATGAATTACAAGTTACGGGTTAATGGAGTCTATTATCACTTTGAGTTGGATTCGGTTTAAAAAATATATTTTTTTATGTGGATTAATTTTTAACCTAATTTATTTAAATTTGGTTTATCCAAATTAAACTTGTGGTGAATCGGATTGACTTACTAATGTACCTAATTTTATTTTTTTAATTTATTATTTTATGAAACTCCAAAAAATATTTTTCTCACTCACTATGATTGTATATCAAGAAAAATTATTTTGTACTTTTTTTATTATTTTGAATTATCTTGAATTTAACATTATTTTGGAAGTGAAAAGTATTTAGATTTGAATTATAAAAAAATTGTAACTTTTTGTTATTTCAAAAAAATTATAATAAGTGAGTCAGTGAGCCAACCCATTTAACCCACCAACCCATAATAATTTTGCGGTTTTTATCCACCTCAAGAATGTGTTGGATTTCAACTTTACTTGCCAATTCATTCTAAGATCTATTTAATTCATGTTAGGATATATTAGAACATCATAGTTATTTATATACAAAATCATACACACAAAAAAATGGAGAAAAGTGGGTGTACACTGTTTAAAAAATAAAATAAAGACTATATGTAATCCACGTAAAACATGTTTTTTTTTCCATAAATTAATATCACCCGTTATAAAAGATACATTTTATAAAGACTTAGTATATGTTTTTTAAATTTAAAATCATATATGTGCAAACTTTCGATGCTAATTCTAGGTATAAACAACATAGAAAGTCATTTACTTAAACAATCACTTTCACTTTTTATGTCGGTCCTATGTATAATTGACATGGAAAATCTTCTACTTTATTACGAAATTGTCATTGTACTAACTTTCTCTACTCATAGAAAGTCTTATCATATTTACAATTATGGCACTATGTCACTTATTATGCCGGATGGATTATGAGGGATAATAAGTCATCATAAAAGGCTATTTTTACACTAGTGAAATTAGTTAACTTATCAGGTCAATGATTACCCTCATGAAAAACATGGGAGTGCTTAAATTGCATGTGTTGAATGAAAGACAAGAACTTGCATCATCTTCTAAGAGCCTAAGCTACCACTCGTTGATCTACAAAACCTTGACAAATCAAAGTAGAGTCACTCTCCAACTGAAGTCGTTGAAAGTCGTTCCTCTAAGCATGCTCCAAAGAAATTTACACCCCGTGAAATAACATAAAAAAAGTTTTCACCCGTGAAAAATGAAAAAACTACCAACATATTATTCTCAATGTCCTCTAAAAATTCCAATATCCAAATAAGGAAAACTTAGAGTTATACCACTAATATTCAGCTTAACCCAATTAATAATTAGAATCTACTCGATGATTTCCTTAAACAAAACCACTTTGCTATCTCTAGTGTGAATATTAAAAAAAATTCAGCACTAAAAGACCACAGAAAAAATAACTCATATTTCTTAAATTTATTTTCAGTCAAATGCATCAACTCTAAAAAACAACAAAGATAAAAGCAATAGAAACCTGATATCTGCTATAATTATGCACTTCCAAATCATCCAAATAATTGTAATGATTGCAATCACCTTAATCACAATAACTAAAGGAGTCTCCATAAACTGAAGAATCAAATCCAATTATGAAAATCATAAGTCCTAAAGAGGCCCTTATAGCGAATCCCATAAATGCATAGCTAAACAATTAAAAATTAAATAAGAGTGAGATTCAACATAACATACACATAAAAAACACATAGAACATAAAAAAAAGTAATCAATCATATAAAAGCTTCCCAAATACTAGAGTTTTAACTATTAAGAAAAAAATTGACTTTTAAAATAACTAACTCACCCACTAACCAAAGAATGTCATACTTATGCAAAAAGTCTTTCAAATGTTGGAGTGTTATGGTATCTCCTTAAAAAAACAAAAATAACATCAACATGTAGACTATGAGAAGAAAATTACACTCACTAGAATGGCTATGGAAACATAAACTTTTTAGAAAAGAGATTAAAAATATCCTTATTCAACATTTCTTCAAATAAAAAACAAAACAATGTAGAAAACTACCATAAGTGAAGTATCCAGATGACCACATTATAAGATATGAAAATTCAATTCAAAAAACAATAATCAAAATTAAATCAATGCAACACTTGAATTGAAAATTGCCAATTTATGGTATAAAAACCTTGGTAATGTCAATCTTTATAGTCACATAACTGTCCTTGATTTTTTTAAAAAGAAGATTAATATTTGATCTATGTCGTTAATCATGAAACAAATTATTTGTTGTGCCTTAATAATATTTTGCTAGTGATGAAAGTTGTCATAGTTTTTCATTATTATGAAATGTGCTAATTTGTTATCATTTTTTAATAGGTCTCACTCACGCTATTATTAATGTTTTTATTTATTTCTTTTATTTAACATTAACTGAACTAATGGTAGTATTAATAAAAAAAAAGATATTTTTTAGTGTTGGCTTTGCCCACACAATATGAAAATTATTATTATTATTATTTATTTTTAATTTACATTTATTTTAGAGGGGACTTGACCTCTTCTATTATTAATGTTTTATTTTTTATTTATTTCTTTTATTTAGTGTTCTCTAGACCATACAATGTTTTAACATCAATACCCACACAATATTTAAAGTTATTATTTTTATTTATTTACTAATTTACGTCTATTTTAAATGAATTAACTTACTCCTTTATTAATATGTTTATTTTTTATTTATTTTCTCTACTTAATTTCAGTCAAACCGAGACTTGTATAAAAAAATTATGTGAAGTGTCAATTTGTTCTATGCTTAATATTATTATTCAGAGATATTCATAAATCTAAATATTTATTCTCAATAATTACATATAACATTGAAGATTTGGCCATGTGGTGAAATGAGTCTTTATTAACATGCAATGCATAAAAAGCAGTAATAGTTAACCTAAACGGTGACGAAAAATTACAAGGGTTGTCTGATTCCACAGTGAAGATAAATAAGCTCTTATATTCCTCTTTAATCAATCAAATCAGTATCTTAAATTCCGTTTACTGTTAAAAAGCTTAAAACTTGATATAGGATAATGATGCTTTATCAGTGTTTATTTTACAACGTTTTAACATTATTTATGTGTCATTTTATGATTAGTCTAAAATTACTTTATAATCAATAATAATAATTATAAACATTAACATAGACTAATAATAATAATAGAATGAAACATAAATAATGTTAAAATATTATAAAAAAAATATTGTTAAAGTATCATTAGTATCGCTTGAGCGTTCCTCAACTTTCTTATTCACATAAATTAACAGAAAATCATGATTTCAAACAAGTTTCTAAACAAAAAATTATGTATTTGGTGTCAGAATTACATCACACATTACAGTATTTTTAACCGTTATCAATGATATCATATTTGGATCAACTAATCCTGTTCAAAAAAGTTACTATGATTAACATTATTAGAAAAACAAATTTAAACTCTCTCATGCATTATTTCTATGCTTTTTAATATTTTAACAAATGTGTGATCAATATCCAGCTACATTGTCACTAATGTCATCATTCATTTCTAGTATCACGCTCGAGATGTCTATACATCAACGTGAAGGGAATGTGTTAGAAATCTTACATCGATTAGAAATAAAATTAATTTATAATATATAAATAAGATACAAATCTCACCATACAAACCGGTTTTGTAGAAAATTGATGAACATTATTAGCCAGTTGGGGTATACTTACCTATATAATTGAAAGCATCCAAACTACTGAACAAATTATTAAAAAGCTTTATAAAATTAAACCTCAGAGATCCTATTTAAGATTTCAGTGGGTGCATTGACTTGATAAGAACCAGAAAACAAAAATAAAAAAATCAAAGAAAGAAAGCGAAACAAACACGGCATTAAAATATTTCACTTTTGGGAAGCACTTATAGAAACGTAGCTTAATGAGTCCCCCATGTGGCCATGCCAATGGAGCCACGTTTGCCATCTATCAATCTTAGTCTCTGTTTGGATGTCACCAACCTTGTCAACTTAATTAAGTTGTGTGAGAGAGATAGACAAGGACGTGCTTTTGCGTTCTTAATCTATTTTCATGTCAATATCATTCTAGCTAGCTGTTTTAACGTGTTTGGCTTTACCTGCTGCTACAGATAATACTGTCTTATTCTTAGCATAAATTGCACAACATTAATTAAATTATTTATAATTTTCATTTGGAAATATGGAACCAGACAAACAAGGGGTTGGTTAATATCTTAATTGGCTTCAATCAATATTACTATCAAATAATTTTCCCTTCTGGATTATGGATTCAAACAAAAATCTCCATCTGCCTCATCATGCTTAAGTTCAAATATTAATTCTAATTAAATTTTTTAATAATGTACGCACTTCAAGTCAAACTATTAATTAACACTATAAATGAAATTTTTTACTCAAAAACTTGTTTTTATAATATATTTTCTGTTTATCAAACTTAAAAATTAATGGTACTAGGTTTTATTTTCAAGTCTTTTTATCGTGATATTTTGTCTCACTTGTGTTTATACACATTAAATTTGTTGGTTATAAAAAAAATATATAAAAGACTTGTAGATGTACATCTTATCACAAATATTAGATCAATATTAAAAGTACATAATCTTTGGATGCATTTGTATAAACTTTGGCATAGGAATCTTGTTAATTAAAGAGATTAGATCGGTCAAAAGTACTCATACAATAATAAAACAACCAATTGTCTTTTTTTTTTTTTTAATTTAGGTATCATGTAAGCAATTTGCTATAATTTATGAATTTATGTCCTTGTTTACTAATCTTGAAATCATGAAGTTTCTTTTTCTGTATATTAATGTTTTATTTTATTTTCTCAATTAAATGCTTTGTTCACTAGACAGTTCAAACAAAAATCTTGAGGGTAGGGCCTAAAGAATTTGTACAAAAGTTGACCGAATACTTATATAAAAATACAAAAATATATGTAGACCAAAATATAATATTATATTAGTCATTCAAAATTTTAAGTATTACTTTTGACTTTCTTCTATAACATAATTAGGCTAAATGTAACTTAAGTCCCACTTATGTAATTTTTTGCCCTTTATTTTTATTTTCTGAAATAAATTTTAAAAATTCCCTTTTTATTTCCTATTTTTTTAAAAAAGATTTATAACTAGAATTTTTATGTTTTTGGAAATTTATCATAAAAAAATTTAATATTTAAATTGGTCACTAATTAATTAAAGATCGATTTAAACTTTTATTTTTGTTATAGTTAACATTTTGATAACTAATATTTGTGATAAATTTGCAATCTAATATATAAATTAATTATAATTTTTATTCAGACTATTTTAAATATTAATAACTTTTAGTTTATTTATACTTTGATATATACCACCGTGACCAATTATATTTGTTGTCTGTAATTAAATCAAGATACAACCAGTCTTATAATTGAATGAAATAATTAACTATTAAACCATCAAATAGGGTTTGAAATTATGTGAAATCGATGATTATGTTGCTGTTTATTTTAACAACTAATTAACTAGCAAAATTGGAAAAGAACAATTGTATTAGCATGCATGTCTTTAAAATTTAAATAGCTAATGTAAAGATTGTATCGAAAATAAACTGAGTTGTATGAATATTTATTGATATTTAATTTGTTTGTTTGTAGGATTGGTTAAGGAGAGTGACATTTTGTTGAATAAATAGAAATTTGGAAAATGTCAAACTCCTTAAAGAGTCAAAGGCATCTGATCAGCATAATGGCTTGACAATGACACAGCTACCTCGCAATGTCGCAGAAACTCTTCTCATAATTATTCTTCTCTCCATTACCAAACAATTTAACAATTTTTCTTTACTTTTTTTTGTTTTTTTATTGGCTTTATACATCCAAGTTTTGTACCACAATTGATATGTGAATACATTTATGTTCTCCATTAATAATAAAAAACAAATATACTAAATAAAAAATAATTGAATTGTTCTAACACATATTCAAAGTAATATTATAAGAAAAAATAAAAGACAATAATATACTAGATTTAAATATATTTTTAATCTCTAAAATTATATATTAATTGAAATTTTACTCTGTTTCAAAATTTTGATGTATTTTGGTTTATAAACGTTAAAAATAAATAAATATACTTTTTTTAATTCAATAACATAATTTTTGTGAATTTGTTATATTTAGATTGAAATTTGAGTTATAATGTGTTAAATATTATAAACAGTTTAAATAGTAACCTGAAATATGTTTAACATATCAAATAATTTAATATAATTGAATTAAAATGTATATCTATTCAATATTTTAAGTTTAAAATCAAATAATATCAAATTTTGAAATAAAAATAAATTACAACTTTACATCCAAGATTATAATTAAAAATATATTTAATCTTTATTATAATACCAAACCAACAAATTTAGTATTAAAGTTCACATCGAAATCCATTTTATAATTTGAATAACAAGTATGCATACATATATCCAATAACATATCTATTTTCTATAACATACATGCATATACAAATACATGTACTTTTATTGCTCTGACTTGGATATTTACTAATAGAAATTAAAATCAAAGATCAAATCTTATACATTACCTATACCTTAGCTGGTCCAACCTAAAAATCTTATTCGTTATTGATTGGTTATTGAGAGACAAATTTATTCAAAATTAATGTTACGGCATGAACAAGTTGAATAATATGTGATCCGTTCTTGATGTAACATATTATTCAAAATTAGGTCATTTTAGCTTGAGCAAGTTTATAGCTAACAATGGAGAAGATGACCCGTTGCTTGTCAAAGAATACTTCTAATTTTCATAAGCTACATCCAAATAAAGTTAAATTACAAAACTTATACTAAATTTATTTTCCTTTTTTTTTAAATTTGTTTGTTTTAAAAAATATTTTTGAGTGATAATTTAAAATAAATATATTTTTTACTTTACCATTACTTTCATTTATCTTTCATTAATTTATTTAAAATGAGTAAACATGAAAATTATGAAAAAAATTACTATATAACATATAATATATATATGTGTGTGTGTAAAAATATATTAAGTTGTTGGTAATTAATTGTTAGTTAGAGATAGTTTATTCTATATGAATTATGAAAAGAAGATTTGGCCATTATTAGTGGAGTTTGTTCCTTCCATGAAAAGGGTGATATATGATTATATAAAAGAAGTGTGTCATATGACAAATATAGAAAAACATGCATAGTTAAAGGATGGAGCAATCTGTGTAGAAGCTGATCTTTGTTATTGGTTTGGATGAAGAAGGAAAGAGAAGAAAAAGAAAAGGAGGAAAGATGGAAGTTATTATTAGAAGATCTTTGTATATTTTTAGATAAAAAGCCAATTGGGTGAAGATAAAAAGGGTGATGTAAAAACAAATCAAACACAAAAAGCAAAACACAATGGTTGCTTTTTTCCATCATCAACATATTTTTTTTTAATTGGAATCTTCTTGTTCTAACTTTTTGGGTACATAATTGGACAAAATAATCAACAACAGACAGGTTTTCACCTTTTTGGAACAAAATTAGCTTCACAAGTTAAGATAAAACATAAGTGAAGAAACACTTGTGTTGCTATTTCAAAGATAATATGTTTTTTTAAGAAACTTATTTCTAAGATTGTGTCGTAAAAGTTGTGAAATGAAGGCAGACACAATTCACATACCACAGAAATGAGATAGCTTCGTTTTATAAATAAATAATAAAACAACTTCAATTGTATTGGTACAGAAAACCTTGATTTTTCAACCCATGTCTACACAACTAGAAAATGGTTGAATTTGGTATTAAGTTGACTTTATTAAATTTTAACCAGGGCAATCCAAGAGATATTATAAATACTGTTTTTAATATATTTACAATTTATATCATAATGAGTAATTCATGTTGCCATATAAAGTTATTGTTAATTATTTTTTAAAATAGTGAAAATTAATTTCAAATATATTATGAAAAAGAAAATAGATTGATTGGAAGAGGTTAAGATTTTTTTTATTAAAAAAACTGTAAGAAAGCTCTAAAATGTATTCTTATTATTAAAAAATGACTCTTAAAAACACTTTCACACATGATTTTTTTTTCTTTATACCTTTACCAAAATAACTTTTTTTTTCAAAGCACAAATATCTTAAGTAGATGAAAACTTGCAAAAAACAGATCTGGAAAAACTTTGTTTCTGAACAAGTTATGGAATAAAAGAACTATCAAAATATACTGTATTTAGACAAGCTCTCAATAACCACTTATAATAAAGAAAAATAAATAAATTTTACCTACAAAATAAAATTAGTTTATGAATAAACTAATTTGTAAAAACTCTCTTATACAGCTTCCCATAAAAAAATTAAATATATACAAGTCTCCAAAACAAATGCAAAAATCTAAAATATGAACTTTATTGGTTTAAAAAAAAAAGTCTCATTTGAAATTGTGGTTTTCGCTATTGAAAGAGTATTATCCTCTATACAACATACTCCTATAATATGACTATTTTTTCAACTTACAATAATTTAATAAATTTCAAGTCACATTGCCCAAATAACAAGATAGGAGTGTGCATCATATGAATTTCTGGAATGAATTCCGCAACTTAAACTAGATAAGTCAAAATGGTTCGAATTTGTTCGGTTAATTCATTTTTTTTTTGACACATTCAATTCAATCTATTTGAGATGGGCTATTAACTTGAGACTGACTTTTTTGAGGAACGTTGATTGCGGTGTGTTTGGATAAACTTAAATATGAATTCTCTTGTATAATATTTATTTTGGGTTAGGCTATCGGAATACAAAAAATCATTCTGGATTAATGTTTTCACACACTGAAAGGAACATCTTGAAAAATTTAGTCGAAATAGAATGAAGATTTAACATTTTAAATTAGTATTTCTGTAATGAAAAAGTGGTGCCTTGGTTGCAACAAGAAAAAACTCATTTTCTTGTTTTCTAACCTTCTGGGAAACTGATAGATTTCTACTAACTGAGTTGTAAAAATATTTCAAAATAGTCATTCATAGACAGAGGCCCATAGTGTGGTCAAAATCTGTTCATATTGTCGAGTTTTCATTGCAAACTGCAAATACTATCATTAAAATGTGTTCAAGATTTCACTTAAACCAAACTTTCAGTTTCTGGTGAATATTTAGTCAATATGTATGACACTTCTTTCTAAATTTAGTTATCAACAGGGTTCATTTCAAGCTCCAGCTGACTTGAAAACTACAATAAATTGTTCTTTTTTTTTCAACTCTGCTTGAATTCAAGTCAACTTAATTTCCCTCCAAATACATACTAAAGCCTCTCCAGTCAAATCTTTTACTATTATATTTAGACAAAAGTAAAACATTTCTCTATAGACATCACATAAGGGACATAATAATTTTATAAGTGGAAAATTATGAGAAACTACTCCAATGGTTCCGAAAGCCAACAACATACATAACATTTCTATGATAGAAGTAAGTTTTGGTGTTCCAAACTTTTCAATTTCCATACATAGATATGATCATCCAGGAAATAAGAATCACAAGACATCTATTGAGAAAATTAAACACATAAGGATGATGTGATGGACACTCAGCAAATGAAAAGACAACTAAAAAATTTGCAAAAAATTAAGGAGAAAAATATGAAGAATTTAATTCAAAAACGTTGCAGCAGATCTGAAGCTCGGCAACAACTCCCAGTAGTACAATATTAGTATATTAATCCCTCGTTATGAGTTCCCAGTGAATAACTGCTAGTGTAGAAGATACGCACAAGGTATCAATTTTCCCTTTTGCTTTGTTTAAACTACTCAACTCTAAAAAATTTACTAGTCCTAGATAAAATGCCTACAATTATCCTTATATGACACAGATGAGGAAGGCTTTGTGATTAAAGTGATTAATTATCTTAATAACAGCAACGCAAATGCTGTGTAACGGGAAGTATCTATATAACTGATAATTATGAGTGTCATTCTTGGCAGTGAACATGCACTAGTTGCAAATGAGTCTAGAGTCTTTTCCTTACATGCCGACAATTACAAAGATAATTGACAAACCAGTATTTCAAATTCAAGGAGAGCAAAAATTTCGATGAACAAAGAAAAATAGCTACACATTCCAAATTCAAAACAAACCAGACCATTAATTAGTTAGCTCCATAATGGCAGCAACAATGTCACCACCGGCTGCCTTGAGTGCTTTAACAGCTTTAGGTCTTGACACACCAGCTTGAGTCATCACCAGCTCTATATCCTTGGGATCTACACCAGCCTCATCCACTTCCTCATCATCTTGAGCTATAGCAGAGGATTCAGGCTTCAATCCTACATTGCTTACATTAGGAGCCTTGAATTGCTCTGCTGCCTGAGTCTGTAGCTGTGAGCTCAAGTCTTCAATCTTAGCTTCCCCAAATATAATGTATGTATCAGAAGTTGGACTCTTGAAAACGTCTGGCTTTGAAATAACAAACAGGATCTAACAAAACAAAAAGTAAAATTCAATTATCTAAACAAGATAGATCTGAAAATTGGAAGAGGAGTGAAAAGTAAAAAAATGTGTCAAATGCTAACATTCTTGCTCTTCTTTACTGTCACTCGGCTGACACCAGCAACAGGTTTCATTCCAAGTTTGAGCATTGCCTTGCGACTCTTCTTTTCACTTCTGGTTTGCTTGGACCTACCAGATGCATCACCTTCTAGTCCTACAAATGAAACAAATTCATGAGTCGTGAATTGGATCTGTCCAAGTAACTTCAGTTCTTACAAATAGAAAACATAACAGTTAGACTGAACATAGACTTCTTATGATTTCCATGCATGTTCATTTGAATTCTAATACCAGACTGAACATGCCAAAAAAATCCATCCATCCTATGTGTGACATTAGTATGATGCTTATATTACACGTCTCACGTCATGTCCAAGTACAGAACAATCCTGATGGGAAGCATAGACACAAGATGGGACATGTAATGCACCTCAAAACACAGATACAACCAATTTTTTTTTTTAAAAAAAGACACAAGAAAGACTACTATAAAACACATATACAACCAATTTTTAAATAAAAAAGGGCACAAGAAAGACTATCTCAAAACACACATACAACCAATTTCAAAAAGACAAGACACAAGAAAGACTGTAAATGTCTAAAATGAATATAAAATACAAATCTTAAATCCAATGAGAGAGAATTGATGCTTTAAGAATGCATGAGTCATTGTAGATACACTAAAATGTCAATACATTCTATCAAATTATTGTGATATGAATTCAAAATTTGTTATACAATATATAAGTTTAGTATAATTAAAAAAAATATAATTGTAATTAAAGTGCCCAAATATTCAATTAGAATAGTTAACTAAAGGATCATGCCAATGCTACTGGTGATGTCTGAATCTAGGAAATGATGGTATAACTTTATAATCTATATAAGAAACTAAATCTTTACTGTGAAAGTCTAAAAAAAACAATATTTAACTTTTTTGCAAACCATGACCATAACACCTTTTATGCAGAGACTCCAAATAATATCAATGGAGTTGAGACATGAACCAAAATTTGCAAGAGCTCGTTAATTAATTAAAAATAATAGGTCCCTAGTATATCAAGAAAAAAAACCCAATAAACTAATTGATCATTTACACTCTTTTCACCCAAAAACAATTCAAACCAAATTGTAGGAGAAATTCTACTAAACCTTTCCAGATGCAAGAAGGATGGTGTGAAAGTCATAAGCAATCTTCATTTAATCTCATTGACCAACTTACCTTCACCATGATCATCATCCTCTTCGTCATCGTCGTCTTCATCTTCCTCGTCGTCATCATCATCCTCAACTATAGGCTCATCATGCTACAAAAGATATTATTTAAAAGTTAAAAATACAGTAAAAAGGAGGCAAAAGGTAAGTAATTTCTTAGTAACAAAAGAAAAAATTTAACTATTACAATCATTTTCGGTCATTAAGCAAAAGAGTTCAATATTCAGTTACTGTTTCCATATTAGTTTTAATAGTTCTTCTATCCTGGATAGGTGTTTATTTTTCATGAAAGATGAATTTTTCTCCTGAGTTTAGTTGGAAACTATTTCGCATATATACTAGTACTCCAAAAAAAAAAAACATTGCAATTAATTGTGCAGAAAAAGTTCAGCCTGATGCTCGAAAACCTAGTAATTTCATTTCCACTCTCTTCTTATATCAAACTTCCGATCGGATCAAATATGAACAAACACAGAACACAATCTGCATATTAAATACAAAAGATTTCTACTCCCTCAATTTACACAAATCAAAGGCAAAACCTTAACAGCAACCCACTACCACTAGTTATTTAGAGTCCACAGGCCACAAAACCCTAAAACAATTAATGATGAAAACATTGCACACAATTGAACTCAACTGAGTACTCCTAATCCAATTCAAAATTAAAATATAAAAACACAAAAAGAAAAATAAAAAAATAATAACACGGATTACATGGATCTTTTGCTGTTCGAGGTGTTGGGCTAAAAGCTCCTCTTGAGTTTGAGCCGTCATGGTGATTTGCCGTCAGAAAGAGAATTTCTGTAACTGTGATCCAACCAAACACCAACAATAACCTAAAACCCTAACACCTGCACTTTATATACCTCCAATTAGGGTAACCCTATTAAAATTAAAAAAACTCATTACTTCCAATTTTATTATTTGCATAAAACTAGATAAAATTAGAGTTCCTTTTGGGTGCTAGGTTGAATAAATAAATAAAAATCATTAATATTTCTCAATTTTATTAATATAGTTTAACTTTATATAAAATATTTTAAAAGAATAATTTTTTAAAACTTTCAAACTTTACAACGTCAAAATTTTGAAACATTTGCTAAAACCATTTGTCCCATTGTTTTTAATTTTTAATACATTTTGAAAAATGTCTTCTGGAGTGTTATATTTTTTAATTACTTACAGAAAATACTTTTTAGAATCTTAAATTCAAGGTTAAATATGTCTTTTGGTTCTCATATTTGTGTATAATTCTCAACTGCATTCTCATTTTTTTTTGTTCCAATTGAATCCAAATATTTGTCAATTTGAGACAATAAAGTCATCTCTGTTAACTTTCCACTCACTCCGTTTAACTCTGATGACATGTATACATGTTATATTAGGTGGAAATTTTTATTTAATTTATTATTAAGTCTTTTACCAATCAGCTTCTTGTTGTTACAGTTTGATGGGATGAGGTTTTTACCTCTCTCACACTCACCTTTCCCGCGACATATCCGACAGCGAGAAGATCATACTGCCCAGTTACACAAGAAATCAAACCCATTTACAGTACCAAAATCATTAAGAAAATAAGAGGAAAATGCACGGGTTCGGGATCAGGTGAATCGTCATCACTCGTAGACCATTTTTTTGGGGTTTTTTAGGGGAGAAGTGTAGTGTTGGGGTGATTCTTTGTGGGGTTCCCCCATTTTGGACAGGTAAGGTTCCCTCGTTTTGGGTGAATTTAGTTGTTTCTGAATTTGATTTGAGGTTCTTGTGTGGCTTTTGGGTGTGATAGAGACTGAGAAGGGTGTGGCGTTGGCAATCTTGCGAGGTGAAATTGACTTCAAGAGGGAACAACGTTTGCCATCAATAAAATCATATACTCCAAACCAAAAAAGTGTACCCACTTTTTCTCAAACACCACGCACATCATGAAAGTGATGCTAACACCCCCTATCAATCATGTCTGTTCTACTCACTTTTTTCTTGATTACGAGAACTTCAGCAACATTCTGTTCCTGTACAACGCGTCAGTGCATAAAATCATCATATTCGAACATTGTCCTAGAATCCCAGATTTCCCACTTTTTCTCAAACACCACTTCCAGAGCACATCGATTTTGTCGGTATCATGAGGGTAGGCAACTATGTCCGAAGGCTTGAAGGTATCTTGAAGATGCTTCCATTCCGCTCCCTACCTTCACAGTCTTCCGCACCATACCTCAACAAAGAAGAGGTTAAAGAGATGGTGTCGTTTTGCTGTCCACCTTGATCGAGCCAGAGCTTCGTCTTGGTCCTCGATTTTTTCGACAACAGAATTTCCTCCACGACGTTGCCGAGAAAAGCGTGGGTCGGAATTGAGGCGAGAACATTGGGGTGAAGAAATGGATGAACAAGGCGTCGTGTTTCCAAATCCCTAATTTCCCTTTTTAATTTTACCATGCCATAATCTTTTAATTTAAATAAATTTTCCACATAAGAATCAGTATAAATGAGTTATTAATGTTTGTATCCATGTCATCACAATCAGACGGCGTTAGTCCAAAATTAACAGAGAGGACTATATTACCTCAAATTAAAAAATATTTGGATTCAATTGGGACAAAAAAAAAATATGAGGACTGAGTTGAGAATTGAACACAAATATGAGGACCAAAAGACATATTTAACCTAAATTCAATTGAAGTACTTTTTAAAATATTTTAAAAAGTATTTTCTAGTGAAAAAAATATGGGTTAAATATGTTTTTAGTCCCGAAGTATCACTGAATTTGGGTTTTAGTCCCTGCATAGAACATTGATGACATTTCATTCTTTTAATATTGAAACATGTATGTTTAGTCCCTAAAAATGGACAGCGTCAAATTTCACTAACGGACTTGCCATGTCTTCTGCCAGTTTTAATGTTCACTGTCTGCCACGTCAAATTTAAACCTGAGAGAGTTTTTTGGAATCTCTGGAGCGTTTTCTGGAAGAATGGGAGATGAATAGATAGGTTGTTCTCAGTATTCTCTGTTCTTCTTCCCCTGTTTCAAGGATTAAAATTGTGTAATCTCATCGAAGAATCAATCTTCTCTGGAGATATATGGTTTTTTCAAGGTAAATTTTCCTTCTCTCCTGCTTTAGGGTTTTCAAAAAAGGTTTAACAAAATTCAATTACAGAATCTACAATTGAATCGCAACATAAAAGGCCTAAACTGAGATACATCTGTTTTTCTGATTCTGAATGAAACAAAGTTTGTACCTTTACCCTTTTATGCTGTTTGGCAAGCTTGCTATCGCACAGTGGATCGTACTTATTTTTGGGTCTTCTAGGATTTGTGTGTCCTCCTCTTACCAAAATGTGTGCTTACAATGCTGTCCATTTCATCAATACAAACCATTCTCAATCGTAATTGGGTTGGTTATTTATTTTCTTTATTATGCATTTTTAATTATTTATAGTCATATTCAAGTAGAATCTTAAGCCCAGAAGATATAATTCACAATTTGTTTGGAATTGTGTCAAAGACCCACATTCCCGCTAAAATTACAGTGTGTTTATTGCATTGCATCGGGTTACATGAATCTCATAAATTCAATGTCAAAACAATGAAAGAAGCTTCTTCTATCTGCTATAGAATTGACTCATGTCCTTCGCTTGAGGAGGGAAATCAAACGGGAGCAATGTGTGGCATATAATTGGATGTCCTTTCTTGTAGTGTGAATCCAGTTCTAAATACCTACTCACTCTTGTTATGTGTATTGTGCTGTCACTTTATCAAACACTTATGTACAGTAAACTATAGATGGTAGGCCAATTTACGAGATCAAGAAGACTAAAAACTCAGCAGCAGGAACAGTCGAGGGCTAGGTGGACAACATCACTAACTAAGATACTTGCCACACTAATTTTTCAATCAACATTAATCAAAATGTCAGAAAGAAAAATCTCAAGCTTGTTGTTGTAGGAGAGAGCGTTGCAAAGGGTGAATACGTCTTCCTCCCGAAGAAAAGGAAATTGTTGTTGTGGATGAAATCTCTGGAGCGTTTTCTGGAATCGGGAACAAGCTTGTTGTTGTAGGAGAGAGTTTTCTAGAATCTCTGGAGCGTTTTCTGGAAGAATGGGAGATGAACAGATAGACAGAGGATTTGACGTGGCAGACAGGGAACATTAAAACTGGCAGAAGACGTGGCAAGTCCGTTAGTGAGATTTGACGTCGTCCATTTTTAGGGACTAAACATATATGTTTCAATACTAAGAGGATGAAATGCCATCAATGTTACATGCAGGGACTAAAACCAAAATTCACTGATACTTCAGGAACTAAAAGCATATTTAACCCAAAAAATATAAGATGGAGGTATAAATAATAGTTGTCAACAAATACTTTTACCTTTTTCACTAAAAATAAAAACCCTCAAATTTACTATTTCCATTTGTTTGTTGATTCTTTATATATATATATATATATATATATATATATATATATATATATATATATATATATATATATATATATATATATATATATGGAATTTGATAAATTAAAAAAATCATATACCTTTTCTATGTCAAAAAGATATTTCAAAAACTAAATATGTTGGTATCCATTGCAATCTATTTCTTTTAAAAAGAAATTGTAACTCTAATATCAATATATTATTATTTTATTATTATTATTATTAATCAGTAATGAATATCATACATTGATACTCTAATATTAGTATATAATTTTACTCAATATGTAAAAAACTACATATAAATAGTTATATATTAGTAATTTTTTATGTGTTAAAAATGTTATTCTAAAATTTTTTTGGAATATTGTAGTTTCAATAAATTTGGATGTTGTATTTATATGGATAATGTTCTTATAAAGTAATAATATATTCTACAAAGATTTTAAACACTTCTCAAACAGATTACTCTTCAGTAATATGAATGAGGTTGTCGCTACATAAGATATCCAATGTTTAAGTCAGTTTTTGGTGTCAGCAAGTGATAAATGCATAATTAATTAAATGTAAATCATATGCCTCATAATAAGTTTATTTATAATACTGTTTATGATGAGTATGGGCCCTTACCTAGATGTGCCTAGGCTTGGACCGAGTGGCCCATTTACCTTTTTAGAGTGAGATTGTTTGATTATATTCTAGACCGACATATAATTGGTCAGGCCGCTTAATAATAGTCACATACAATGCAAACCGAAATGTTTAGGTGCATTTACTTAGAACATATTCGACCATGTAATTTACATTGCACTATCTAAGGACGAGACTCATACTGGTATGGTCGAGGGGTATTTTGTCATATACAGTACACTAACCCCTTAGGCTTTACATGTGACATGTTAAAGGCTTGTAAAGAGCTTCCATGAATCATACATTAGTAGTCGGTCTTTAGCTTTTGGATTGTCGATTATGGTATTGATACTCGATAGTCATCCTATAAAGTATCTTTAGGTATTGTCGATTATGATATCCATACAGGTATAATAGCCCTCCGGCCTCAAGAAGCATAACAACGAAGATGTTGTAATTATTAGGTGCCAAAAATGACGTGATGAGGGAAGTGCAAAGGTATCATTGATGTCTTGCCCATAAAATGATGCATTACTGGAAGGGGCAAAGGTCATCATTTCAAAGGTTGATTACCTGAAAGCCGATTACTTTCAAGTTCAAAGGTATGTCTTATAGTGGATCAAACATGAGTTTTAGAGAGAAGTCAGATAGTAATAGTAGTGCTAGTAGTCGAGTATCAATATCATCAAAAGCTTCCTGATCTTGTGGCATAGGAGTAGGGACGGCAACGGGTAGGGTCGGGCATGGATAGTGCCTACCCGCAACCCGACCCGCATGCAAAAAATCGTACCCACTATCCGCTGGATATCCGCATAAAAAAATCCGCATATTTTTTTTCAACCCGCGGATACCCGTTGGATACCCGTTTTCAACCCCAAATATTTAAAAAATATATTTTGTGAATTTTTAAATAAGGTTTAAATTAAATTACAAGTTAAAGAGAACAATTTAATATATTTGCTACATATTAAAAACACACAATGTAATTTTTAAACAAGTTAAAGAAAACAAATATTGAACAACTTTAAAAAAGAAATATTAGGAAGAAACATCCAGTAACTGAAGTCTCAATTTAGTCACAGGATTAATACACAAATATTTATCAATGTATATAACAGAGACATAAGAGTTTCCAAGAGAATGCAAACAAGAACCCTAAACCCAAATTTCGAAAACTAATGCAATAAAAGAAATATCCAACCGCGATAACCACCACGGTTTTGAAAAATTCAATTTGCATCAACGAACTAAAATCCAAACAAACTCAAAACACTCATTCGAATCATAACCCCAAAATCGGAATCAAGAAACAAACTCCCAAAACACAAATCAAAACTTACAAAAGAAACCCCTAAAATTGGAGAACAAATAAAATTTTAATTTCAAATCCTAAATCGAAACAAAACTTCAATTAGAACCAAGAGAGAGAGGAAGAGGGAATGAAGTTTACTCCATGCGCGAGCTGAACCAGAAGGAAGAAGAAAAGAGTCCTCCATTAAGAGAGAATTTCCTAATGGGATTCTATGTATATGTATTGTGAAATAGTGAAAGAGATGAGGAGAAATCTCCCTTGTGTCAAATACACACATAGGGTTCTCTATTTATAATAGAATAAATATGGGCTAACCCCAAATACAAATGAATATGTAAGAATAAAATAAAATAAAATAAGAACAATGTTTCCCTAATAAACATATAGGGACTATGTTTCCCTAATTAACATAAACACAATATAAACTAAATATAATATTTCTAACACTCCCCTTCAAGCTAGAGCATACAATTGTATGGACCAAGCTTGGAATAAATAAACTCAATTTGAAATATATATGATCTGTCTTCAAGAGTGTGCGACAAACAGATGCGCAATCACATGTCGACGAACAACTAACAACAATTTATGGACAGTGGTGGACAACTGCGAAACTTCAAATAGCACCATGAAACTTCAAGTGGGCTGACTTTGACAAAATAGCACCATCAAGTAAGGATGAGGCTTGCATAAAAACTACAGGGATTGCCATCACTGACTGACGGGGCCTGTAGTGGCTAAAAGCGACAAAACTACAGGGAATGCCATCACTCACTGATGGGTTATGTAGTGGCTAAAAGCAACAAAATTACAGGGAATGCCATCACTCACTGATGGGTTCTGTAGTGGCTAAAAGCAACAAAACTACAGGGAATGTCATCGCTCACTGATGGGTTCTGTAGTGGCTAAAAGCAACAAAACTACAGGGAATGCCATCCCTCACTGATGGGTTCTGTAGTGGCTAAAAGCAACAAAACTACAGGGAATGCCATCGCTCACTGATGGGTTCTGTAGTGGCTAAAAGTAACAAAACTGCAAGGACTGCCATCATTGACTAGTGAAGTATGCCTAACTTGGTTCATACTCCCCCTCACGACGAACGGCGGAAATGACGGCGCGCCGATGACAGACCGTGAAAGTGGAAGATCATAATGAGCTCTTATTCATCAAAGCACCCAAAAAACAAAAACAAAGGGTTGGTCATAATTTTAGTGTTGAAATTTCTTAGTGTTAACCACTAACTGTCCTTGAAGACCTTTCAGAAAAGATAAGATAGCGGAAGCAGTAGAGGTAGGACTGGCAACAGATTGTGACAGTAGTGACTGATTGCAGTGGCGGCACAAGCAGCGAATGGCAAGAAGGTCCAATCAGTGCAGCACGAGAAAAGGGAATTAGAACCCATTCGTGGAGGCATACACCAGAACGCAGATACGAGAGGAAGATTCCGCAATGCGAAAGTGTGCGACGAGAAGACGAAGATGCTGAAGACAATGACGATGGAAGCAATGGCTGCTTTGGAGGGTCATACCGGAGAGAGGAAGCTTTGGCGAGAAGACCGGAAGTGGCGCGGTGTGATTCCGACACCGGAACAGCGGCACGTGACCAGTACGCGTCCGAGATCTGTCGGAGAAAGACGGCGCGTGGAGGCACATTGAGCGGAGACGACGGCCGGAGACGGTGGTCGGAGACGGTGGTCGGAGACGACGGCCGGAGGCGGTGGCCGGAGACGGTGAACGGCCGGAGACGGTGGCCGGCGGCGGTGAACGGCTGGAGACGGTGGCCGACGGCGGCGAACGGCCGGAGACGGTGCCGGCGGCGGTGGCCTTTCTTGGCTGAAACAGAATGACATAGGTTGAAAGACTTTTAGTAGGGGCTGCCGGCGACCATGGCGGCCGGCCGCCGGCAGACAGCGAAGACAATGGCTAAAGAATCAGAGAACCTTGCTCTGATACCATATAAAATAGTGAAAGAGATGAGGAGAAATCTCCCTTGTGTCAAATACACACATAGGGTTCTCTATTTATAATAGAATAAATATGGGCTAAGCCCAAATACAAATGAATATGTAAGAATAAAATAAAATAAAATAAGAACAATGTTTCCCTAATAAACATATAGGGACTATGTTTCCCTAATTAACATAAACACAATATAAACTAAATATAATATTTCTAACATGTATGATATCTCTATTAGGGTTAGGTCAAAAGTAATGTAACCCTTTTTTCTTTTAAAAAAGGTAATGGAAAGGAATCCTAAGTCATTATTATTAAAATTTCCCTTCTTAAGAGTAATAAAAAAAATTAACTTTAAAAAATATTAATTAAATTTTTATTATTTTTTTTCAGGTAATAGGTATGCGCGGGTTGAATAGTATAATACCCATATCCGTCCCATTTAGAAGTGTGTATTAAAATACCCACTACCCATTATCTGTAGATAATAAATATTCGGGTATAATAATTATTCGTCGCAGGTTTTATCCGCAAATATCTGCAGACACAGATTTTTTTGCATACATAGAAATAGAGATGGAGGTGATTATAGAGATAAGGGAGGACCTCGTTGGGAAACATGCTAAGTTATGGTTACCCAGGAAGGAAGGGTACGAATGAGTTAGAACCCATTTTTTTAAGTTTGGGTGAACTAGAGTTTTAATTCTTAGTTAAACAACATCTACACTTTTTAGATAGGGATGTCTGCCGAAATTATTATCAAACATGAATTTGGACTTGATCCCAAGATTCCAAGGACTCAAGTTGTCTCTTAGAAAGGACACCTCAAAAGATTATTACGCAAAAAAGACAACAACTACGACTATAAACTCAATGGACAAAGCAATTTTTCTTCACTTATAGACAACCACAATGCCCACCAAGAATTGAGCAATTTGGTAATAGTAAGGATAATCAGCCTCTTATCAAAAGGTTATTAAGGTATAGTTTCTTAGATACATCATGTCTATTGCCAATAAATCACCCTAAGTTTTGATGATAACAAATAATATTGAATTTTGGTATATCTAACGAGTTTGACAATTGTGAATCAACTTAAATTAATTTAAGTTTAAACAAATTGCAGTACTATAAAGACAATGTAGTTGTTGACACACGACTCAAGACACTAACTTTTCGAAATCTAAATACTTACATAAACGTAATTTTATGGTGAACATATAATTTTTTTCAACCCATACCCACACTCATCATCTCAAACTGATTTTTTACCTTATTTAATCCAGATCCGTCCACCTTAGGGTTGATTGTCACCCCTACTTTGAGGGCGAGAAAGGCGAGCAAAATAACATATAATCATACATGTATCAAGCAAGATTCATGAAGTACTAACATACTTTTTTTTATCAGACTCACTTTAATACATTTTCTTCTGTTAATGAAAAGTTCATTGGGAAATATAAAATGTTAACGCTTGTGATAGAAGAGTTGAGATCTACAAAATTATAATTTCAATATATTTTAAATAATAAAATTGAAGGAATGTTCAAATAAGAGCTTTAAAAAATGTTGGTATTTGCTCAAATAAGAATCTTATTTGCCCCTGCTTATATTGCACAAAGAGCACCACATACTTGTTTAGAAACCATACCAATATAGAAATTAGATAGCTACTGATCATGACTGCCATTCTTGACAAGAAACATACAATAGTAGAGAATGAGTCTATTGTCTTTTCCTCCTATGCCGATAATTACAAAGCGAAAATAGAACAAAGCAAAGGTTATTAGCAACCACTTTCCAAACAGAGCAAAACTTTGACTGACAAAAGAAAAATCCTCCACATTGCAAATTCTATAATTCTCCCAAATCTGACCATCAATTAGTTAGCTCCATAATGGCAGCAACAATATCGCCATTGGCAGCTTTGAGGGCCTTAACAGCTCTTGATCTTACCACACCGGCTTGAGTCATCACTAACTCAATATCTTTGGAATCTACACCAGACTCGTCCACAGCTTCATCATCTTGAGCAGTAGCAGAGGTTTCTGGCTTCAGTCCTACATTGCTCACATTAGGAGCCTTGAATTGTTCTGCTGCTTGAGTCTGTAGCTGTGAACTCAAGTCTTCAATCTTTGCTTCGCCGAATATAATGTATGTGTCAGAAGTTGGACTTTTGAAAACATCCGGTTTTGAGATAACAAAAAGGATCTAAACAAACAAAACAGAAAAATAAGTCAGTTCTGACCGATTCAAAAGTATATGAGACAATGAAAAGTTAGTATCAGTAAATAGATATGTCAAACTGCTAACATTCTTGCTCTTCTTGACAGTCACACGACTGACACCAGTGACAGGTTTCATTCCAAGTTTGAGCATTGCCTTGCGACTCTTCTTTTCACTTCTGGTCTGCTTGGATCTACCAGATGCATCACCCTCTAGACCTGTAATAAAATCCATATTGCTACGAGACTCATATACATTCATCAATGCAACTTCGATTCATGTAATAAAAAATTACGTGCAGCATTAACTTAGTTGTACAAAAAAAAGGCTCATCCCAATCTACTAGCTTTTACTTTGTAAACCATGATTAATTAAATCCTAGTTAAGCAAGACCCTGAAAAAAAAGGAAACTGAAAAAATATTGACCACAATTCTCAATAGTCATTTTATTACTTTAAAAAAAAAATTAAGATGGATCACTTCCGAGAGTAAAAAGCAACCCAAATTAATCTTATCGACCTTTTACATTCTATGTACTGTGTGCTAATTCCAAACGAAGACGAAATCAAGTGAACATTTGCTAAATTCAAGAATGAAAGCGGATATGTAATCCACACCACTCCATTTAATTTTATTTGCCAACTTACCTTCAGCATTGTCATCATCCTCGACTTCGTCATCATCTTCCTCATCCTCATCTTCGTCTTCGACTAAAGGCTCATCATCCTACAAATGTATTATTCGGAAGTTCAGGATATTAGAAAACAAAGCAAATATTAGGCCATTAAATATGTCGGTAGGTAGTAGCTAGAAAAACTATGGTTTAACAATAAATCAGTACAAGTTAATGAAAGTCAAATTTCCAAATCAAGGCAAAGTGTCCATTCATTTCACCAGATCGAGCAGCTCTCCTATCTGTGATATAAAAGATGATAAACTTGTTTTCAGACAAAAAGCTGTATCATTTAATTAATTGCATCGAAACCATTAACCTTAAACCAAATTGAATGCTTGCATGTTCACTTTCCCAATCTGAACTTCCGTAAAACTAATCGAAACTCTACTGAACAACTAAAATGCAAGTAATTCTTGGGATCAAACACAAGAAGTTACAATGTCGTCTAAAACCTCAATGTTCTCATCAGATACAAGTCCTTGACAGTAACACTCCTTTATTCCAAATATTTTGAACCTAATTTTCTATCACTTAAAAATTAAATTAAAGAGTAAAAGAAAAGATGTAATATTGAAGGTGCAGATTATTACATGGATCTTTTCCTGTTGGAGGTGAGCCGCAAGAAGATCTTCTTGAGTCTGAGCTGTCATTGCGATTTTTTTCAGGTTTTTAGGTGTTCTAAGCTCTGGTGTCACAGACTTATTCTTCTATGCATATGACATAGACTTAACCAACATCCTAAAACCCTAGAACCATGGTTTTTATATTTCTAACTCGGGTTGACCCAATTTTACCCGTTCCATCCCTTTATTTAGGTGCAGTTCGTACGGAAGGAGGACTCTTACGTATCTTAAAACATGCCATTTCAAATCAAAAAGCTTCTTCAGACAGCACAGGACAGGCGCCGTTCACAGTAATTTTAAATTTACATGTAACTATTTTAAATATGTTTTGTTTTCCGTTAAAACTATTAAAAATATAATTTCAGACTTTATGTTATTAAATAATATTAAAATTTAAAAAAGTAATTGATCAATAATAAAAAGGTATGTTATTAACACTCATTTAATTAACTTAATATAATCCAAAAAGTTCTTCAACTTTTAGTCAATAATATAGAAGTTTAACTTAAAAGTCTGTATATGAGAAAAAATATGGTGGAAAATATCAATTCTTCAAAAAAAAAATGTAATATCTGCAAAATGGAACCCAGAGATAGAGCACAGATAAGAGATCATAAATAATAATCTCGTATTACTTCAAAAAATATCACTTGGAGTACTATCATGAAATGAAAGGAAGCACAAGAAAGAAGCGCTCACCATTGACACTTTTTACCATAACTTCTCTTCATTATCTTTCTTATTCTAAACCCGAACTTATATTTGATGTTATTTTCTGAGATATAAAAGAAATAGGCTACACTTCGTATCTAATATTCGTGCCAAGCATTTAAGGAAAATGTTTATTTGTGCAAATATTGTCATGCAGCGAGAGACCATGGAGCTATTTTCACAGCTTGCTTCAGTCATATATCTTTAGTTCCGTTTTTATTTGATAAGTGATTTTTATTAGCATCTCGTTTTCTCCCTCAGTCGTGAATGGTCCTTCAGAGTGAGTATAATAACCAGGGACAAGCACCATGTGGGAAGAGCTTAAATTTAGTCGGTGCTTCTGCGAGAATATATTTAGAAACAAATGACAGGGTCTTTGAAGACTTCATTTCACTATTTGGTATTCGAATAAGAGGTGCAGCACAGCATTGAACTGCATCCTTCATAACTCATCAGGAATGGATATTACTCCCCTGAAATCCAAAGGATTAACTTCTCCTGGTGTTGCAACTGATATAATCTTTATGAACAAGTGCGCTGCTTTGCATGACAAATCCCAACCACCCACACAAGTAGGGAAACAATTCGAATAAATTACATTGCAAAAAGAAACCTACCCAAAATGTCATCATCCATCAATTTCACAGGGGGAAAAAGAGGATTGGTTACAAAATGACTTCAGGATCAACCTACAGCTGCAAGTAAAGCTAAACTAAGGTTTTCGAGGTGAGTTCACCAACCACCAGAATTTCCAGACCCCCATCCGTTCCCAGCTGCTGCTTTCTTGGGGGCAGTTCCCCAGCCAGAGCTTCCTTGATCACCATCACTTGGACCACTACCACCACCAATCTCTTGTCCCCAGACACTATTGTCATTGTTATTAGAGCCACCGCTTCCACCTCCCCAACCACCACTTACACCACCCCAACCACCAGGAAAAGCTTCCCTTCCAGGAGAATTTTGAACTTTGGCCCCTGGAAAACTGTTTAAACCATCATCTGAATCCTTTGTGTTATTAGAACCCCACCTGCTGCCGCCCCCATAACTAGAGTCCTGCCTTTCATTGTTGGAATTGTGTCCTCTGTTGTTATAAGAACCTCGACCGCGACCACGTCCTCGACCACCACCATATGGACGAGGCACCCCACTTGGATGTTCGTCCTGATTCCCATTGTTTCTATATTCACCACGTCCTATAGAACAAAACAAAATAAGGACATATATCTATATTTAAAAAATTACCAGGTCTTAATGGAAAAATGACAAGTGAAAACTAGATGGATAACACGAGAAACTATATGCAATTAACCCAGCAAAGCTGCAAGATCATACAGATTAGATTACTGGACATAAATAGTCTAATTAGTTTAACATCCAACTAGAATATATGAAAAAATAAAATACTACAGCTAAATTTAAAAGTTAAATCAATATACCTGTCCTGGAACCAGGAGTAGAAGATCGATCCCTATCATAAGAGTGACCTCTCCTACCACCCTCACTGTTTGAACCACCACCCCAGCCACTGCCCACAGATGGCCCAGACGAGCCACCAGTTGCAGGGCTACGCATTGGTACCATAGCAGCAACCGATCTAATGGAGGGGGCTGAATCGTGCTGGGGGTCATCAATATGCCTTTGAAAGTATGCCACAAGCCGATCAATGTCCTCAAACATCTTTTTCCTGAACCTGAATCCTTTTGGGTAAAGCCCAATGTACTCGTGGTGTGGATTTGTACTTCTTATATAAGTTAATATAAATGTGCCAGGATGCTCGTGGGAGATGCCAAAACTATAGACAATGCGCGTAGGATACTCAGCTTTCTCGATCCTCAAAAGTTCATCAACTTCTGATTTTGTACCCTTTCGAAATTTGCGATAGTTTAGCATTGTCTTTAAGTAAGCCACCAATGGATCTACATATCGGTCCATTACCTAAACAACAACCAGCGGGAAAAAGTTAGCCATATAATCATAAGCAAAGCATCCAGAAAATGTTGGGAACTTTACCTCATCTAAGTCCTCAAAAGTGTCGTCTCCAATTTTTAGTGTCTTCCCAATTCGCAATAAGCTTGTAATGTCCTTGTGTTCCTTCCCACCTTCGACTATATCCTTATGGGCATATACTCCATCATTAATTTTAAGAGTTAAAGTAAGATATGAAGGTCCTCGTGAACTAGGACGGATAATACTTTCTCCAGGATCTTTGTCAGACAAGAACTGCATAAGGACAAAGGCATAGCTAAGCTAGAAACATTTATTTTTTTATTAAAAAAAAATATATTTTAACGACTACTTGCAATAAAATGAGTTTCATTACAAGATAAAAACCTACCAAATTCTAAGTTCGTCACATTATGAACCGACACAAATTTTAACTAGAAACTAATGGATTTATTTCAACCTACGATCTCTAAAAACCAACAGTCAAAGAAGCAAAATTCATTCATTCTTCAAAACAAGAAGCAGCCAGTGAGCTTATAGAATAAAGTATGGAAATATTACTGTGAAGTTATCAAAGACACCCAGTTGATATTGCAATTGGGCATAGAATGCCAAGAGTCCTGGGCAGCATATGTAAGAATCTACCTCAATTACATAAATTAGTCCAAAGTTATCATCCCCAACCAATTTTACCATACAAACCAACACCAACTCAACCAATTGAATGTAGGAGCCATTCAGGAATAAAAAATGTCACCAATGACTGAAAACTTCCACCTACTAAGACAAGTCAGGATGTGCATACACAGCTAAAACAATTTCACAACTACGAAAGATCCTGATATGATTCTAACAAGGTCCATAAAATACAAAATTTAACAAATAAACTCGGCAACAAACCTCCATTGCTTCATCTGCAGTTATGTTCTGAAAGCGTGGATGAACAATCATCCTTGGCTTGAAATGCTTCTTAGCAAGTTCCTTTTCTTTCCGAGCTTTGTCTTGATCACTCTGAAAGCAGCTCCGATCTTCATGGTAATAGGGGTCAATGTCCCGGTTATTCTGTAACCGATTACTTCGCATTTCACTGTCCTTACAAACAAGGAAGACTTGATATCTATTCTTTTGAATTGACTTGATTTTACAAGTGAGCATGTCACCTTCATGCAGCCTATCAGATAATTCAATTACATCTCTCCAGTCATCTGTGTAGTCTTCCTTCATGAGAATTCCAGTCATTCCAGATTCAAGCCCACATATTGCTTTCTGAGCCTGTACTCTTCTAACTGTGACTTGGACAATTTTTCCTTCAGCAAGGGTCTCTTCAGTCTCACCTGAAATCATATAGAATTCTTCATCCTGACTTGGTTCTTCATATTGATTGCGCCAATCCTGAAACCCTTGAATTAATTCTCTTTTTATGTCATAGAAAGTTTGTATTTTGTTCTGACGATTTTTTCCAGAAGCATATTCCTCAACATCAAGGTTTTTCAAATAACTAGGTCGGTCTCTCACATGCTCTATGGCCATCTCCAATGCATCATCATCATCATTTGCATCACCTGTACCATCTTCTTCATATACATCTTTGGCCAACTCTTGTGCAAGAATATAAGATTCAGGATGAATTCTTGTATCATCTAGTAAATCAATAAATTGGCTGCTGCTAGCTGCCAACCCACTTCGCCGGACACGCAAGAAACCAACCGCATTGACAAACACCTTTTTACCAAGTTTGTGTTCTGTGACAAAGTCCTTCCGTGTAAAAATGGCACCAGCCCTTACCAAAGATCTCTGTAAGGATGCAGCCTTCCTTGGACCAAGCCCGGAAACAAATTGCAATGGTGCAAATAACCACTCATGACTTATTGCTAAATTAATGTCTAAGCCAACCTGATTGGTCACATCTACCATAACCTGCTCAACCATAGCAAATTTATCATCTTGGTTGAGAAAACTCTCTAATGGGCTCAATTTCCATGACAAGATTTCCTTTCTGGGTCCGCATAATGTTGCAACCATTGCCAATGGGTTCTGGAGATAACGACCAAGTGCAACAGCCCGCCTAACTATACCTATCAAAGTAAGAAAAACATAATATTATGCCTATCAATGCAAGAAAAATAGTATGAAATATGGGGATTCCTAAAATATAAAACAAAGCAAACAATCAAAACAATATTTACCTTGCTGCGAAGGAAGTTGTTCAGAGGAAATTCGAGAATTTTCATAAAGACGGGGAAGAGATTCATCTCCATAGACAATGCTGAGCCCATCCATTTCATGCCCGACATCTCTAGGGTTTTCCTCAACCATCTTAAAAATAACCTGATAAAAGTAGAGCAAACCAATGGTAACACCCACCATATGACAAGAGCTTTTTTCCACTGGGGGAGAAGAATACATGAATCAAACAACCTATATGATCAATCATATTGATTAACTTAGAACAATATGAACTAATGACACTATCATATAAAATGAAACTATCATATAAAATCAACCCACACAGGAGGTGATGTTCAATTTAATTGAACAAAGTGTTTTATGATTAACTCTTACAAAATAAGTGTCCATTCGACAAGGTAGATGTTTTATAGGGCCACAGGATGAAGAGGAGGATATTCTAACAGTGTATTTAAGAAGAAAAAGAATTAGTCATATTATAAACAATTGAAATCACAGTGCATAATTTGTAAGAGGGAGTAGTATGGCAATTGAAGTAGGATTGAGAACTGATCATTCCCATTTCCATGAAGGGTTAGGCAATTAAAAGGAAATGGTACAAGAATTTAAACAATGCAGGGAAAGGTATTAATCCTACAAACAATTTCGTCAACACACGCATAGACATAGAAACCACGATGCTAACCTCATATATATCTTCCTTCAAACGGGTGCAAGACAAGTTAACAGCTCCTAAAACAACAACATGTGGTTGGTGATCTGTCATAAACTTCAACACTCGCTCCTGGTCATTCTTCTTCCGTTGTTGGTCACTAACATTCTGTGACCTAAAAGTAAGGGACCCAGTGTAAAGCACATCTAACACTTCCCCCGATGAATCTAACATCACAAAAGTTGTTTGTGGCTTTCCAGGGCCCCAACAGCATGCCATAACCCTTGGAGCAGCCTCCTCATCTGAGCCAAGATCATTTTCCTTCTGTTGATAAGGTCCAACAGAAACCTTATTCCACAACGCCTTCCCATACTCCATAAGTAACCAATTCTTTGCTTTACTTGCCAATACACCTCTTGCCTCTTTTTCCATTGATGGTAAAAGGAATCGAAAAATGGCATCATGCAGTATCAACTTCCTCTGTTCGTTCCACAGTTGAGCAGATCTGCTAACACTGTCACTAATATAATACTCATTGAATTGGTCTATCAACTTATTAAGATACTCCTCAGGCAACTTAATAGTAACTTGAATGAGTTTCTCCTCTTCTGCCTTCTGAATAAGGAGCCATTGCACATCTTCAAACTTAGACAATGGCTTCTCCCGCAGCCACTTCACCCCAGCAAATTGATGGAAAGAATCTATTGCTGTATTTCCATCAGCAGTAGGACAAGTTGACACAACCGCATGGTCAAGAAAGTGGGTACGAACATGTTTCCTAATGCTAGGCTCACAACTTATCTCAACAGCTGCCTGAAACAAAATAACCAAAAAGATCAAACAAGAGCTCCCTTGTAATGCTTAAGAACAAAGTTACAGATACATACCATATGCCTGGCACATTTAAGTACTTCTTCAGGAGTATCATACATAGCACACGTGAAGTTAGAAGCCATCTCCTCAGGTGTTTCCTTTGGATCTTCCAACTCTTGCTACAGGGCATGGAGAACAAAATCTTTAGTATAGGGTCAAAACAAACAGCAGTTCCAAATCAAAGCATACTTACCGGTTTAACATCAGTTAGACAAAATCCAAGTTGCTCAGGACTACACCCGAACCTGCTCGCAACCTCCCATAGACCTGCCTTACTGAAAGTGCTATACATTGACTTCCTTTTTGGCCTCTTGTATTGCCCTTCATCAACACCAGCTTCACCTGGTGGGAAATGCAAGTTGAACTTGGAGTCAACATCATCAACCTCCCTCTCAGACTCTGCTTCCTTCAGTGAACTCATGACTGATTCAAACAATTGACTATTCAAGTTTAGTCTCGTTTCATCATACACACGACGTGACTCTTCTTCAAACCGTTTATTATAATATAACTTGAGGGCACTCTTCCTCTTCTGAAGAAGCAACCACTTCTTGTCCAAGTCCTGAAGAGCCCAAAGAACCTACACAATGCACAATAAATCCATTAGAAAAATTTGAACAAAATTATCAAGGACGCATAATAGCAACAAAAGACTACCAAAATCAAAGTTCACAGACCTTGTGCCATTTCAGAGTAGGTGTCTTGTCATTCTCGTCAACAGCTTCAGGTTGCTCCAGGTCTTTTAATAGGCTTAAGCATTCCTCCTTCCGATACATAGCAATAAAAGGGATCTAAAGACAGAAATTTTCACCTTACGAAAATGAGGGTATCATAAAACTAACAATAGATGCAAAAAACTGATGGATGATATATTACTGACATCTAACTTTTGCACGTGATGCAATTCCAAAAATCTGTTAATATCATCCTTGTTTATCGGTAGGTCATCCTTTTCATTATTTTGGGAGTTTGGCACCTTCTTGTAAATCCAAGGGACAGCTCCATTACCAAGTTGATTAACTATCCATTGACTCTCTTCTTCTATACTACTTCTATCCGATGGTGGGGCACCAGTACTTTCATCTGATATCTAAAAAATAAAATAAAAAAAGGGTTCATAATAAGTACTTTTCATTAATCAGGAAATTTTGATCTATGTCCAGAGGTCCAAGATGACCTGCATTCTCTCTGGAATATCAAGCTCCCTAATTTGGTCATCCTGCTCTGTCATATATTTCTCAGACAGAACAATAGGCTCAAATTCATCTTCAAGTCTGGTCTCTCTGTATTCACTCATTTCAAGATTTTTCTGGCGATTCAGAATCAACTCATCTGGATCACCAAATAATTCTTGAGCTTCTTGTAGAGCTGAGGAAGAAACTCCTGGAGCCTGCCTAGTTTTCTTCTTCTTCAGCTTCCTCTGCCTGTATAGAGAGCCGTAACAGATCCTTAGATCAGATAATTGATTATTAACTTTAAAAAACTAAAAATTAAAATACCTCATAGGAGCTCCGTTCTCATCAACTTCTTCTTCATCCACAATGAAGTCAGCCATTTCATCATCTTCTCCTATGTCAGCATCCTCTTCTTCCTCTCCTTGTTCCTCCTCTTCAGCAATGTCTTCAAGTGGAGCTCCTGTGATTCATGGAAGGCATAGTAAGTAAGTGCTTGGTTATTGGAGCATGTATGAATGAGCATGAATTACCTTTGGCATACAAAATGTAATTCCATAAGAGGTGTTAGAATGTATCATACCAACTACAATGCCAAAAACATACATTGAGAAACCAGAAAACAGCAGGACAAATATTTTTCATAAAATGTACAATTTACTATTTTGTCGCCACTAACATCTGAGGAAATTTTCAAATAACTTCAATACTATTTGAGTAATTTTAGTTTCAAAAAACATTTTACACATTTGAAGTAAACTCTTCCTATCAAAATTGTTCTTCAAAGTTAAAATCTTCATGATCTGTGAGAAAAGTAATGTTCCAACAACAATAAAGTACTATCACCAGAGCATACCTTCATCATCACCAAATAAACTGCGTTTAAGCTTCTCCTCAGCAGTCCGCCCAACTTTACCACTTCCAACAAACTCCTCCTCATCAGACAGCCCAGAAGGCTCCTCTTCGGTGTCCCTCCGGCCTTTTTTCAGTCGCTTAAACTTTTTGCTCTCCTTAGGAATTATAAAAAAATTTGTTAAGTCAATTTGTACATAAAATAGAGTAATAATTGACTAAATTCAAACATTAATTAAAAGATTGAAATACATATGTCCAAAAAATTCAAAACCTTCCGACGATGAATATTTATATTGTTGTCCTCCAGCAACTCATAATCATCTTCATCAAGCACATACTCTTCCCTAAAATAGTGACATTAATTCGTTACATATCTATAATGAAATAAAAGTACTAGCATCATTGATGTTTTAAATTTTAAACAATAAATACAGACAATCAATTTTTTCAATCCTATGCCTATCTCCCACCAAAGGGGTACAGAATGAAATAAGCGGTAGCAGGGGAAAAAGGCAGAAACCAGCCCATGTGCATGGAACTTTTAAAAAATGCAAGACGTGTAGTTTAAAAAATTCGGAAAAAGTTTTGTAAGAGGAAAATCAATCAGCTGCTCGTGCAAGAGTGATTATCAAATATATCCAATTTAATAAAACTATTCATCTATTATCAGACATTCTGTTTGCTTCTCTAAACATACAAATACATCAACTTCGACCACAAGCAAGGGTTAAAAACAATGAGGACAGAAAACTGACTTTTTCTTCCTCTTTTTCTTCTTCTGTCGCTCATCATCACTGTCTGCTCTCTCTTCTTCATCTTGCTCCTCTTCATCCTCAATGTCATCCACAATAAATCCATCATTTTCATACTCATCTTGCCCTTCTGAAGAGAGGAGGTAAAGAAAGTGTATTAGAAAAATAAGATGGCATCCCATAATGCCCACCAAAGAATAAACCTATACACATGATTGGCTCCATAAAATAAGACCGCATCGGATAGATTACATTCATATATCAAGCAAAAACAAAATGAAGAACACCAAAAACAAAAACAAGAACAAAGCTAAACTCTCAACTGACCATGAAATGACACCACAAAAGGGACTAAACCATAAAATTTTGATATCGTTTGAACAATCAAGCAAACAAACTCTAAAATAAGTACCACTCTTCCTAATGGGAACCACTGAACAGCATTCAGAAGTCTGTCTACCACACCTTAGCTCATACAAACATTCTCCCAAGCCAAGACAAAACTTCGAAAAATGTGAGGGAAGAACACGCCTAAAGAATACAACACAAGTAGAAGATAAAGATTTATGATTGACAAGGCTAACCATAATTACATGCTTTCAAACATCAGAATACGAAAAAAGACTAACAAAACTATTTCCCTCGTTTCCCACGAATTCCCAAACCGAATTTTTAACTTGCACGAGAATTTATACATCTCAAGTTTCATGTTCCAGCCAGATGACCAATCCAATCCTCACAGAAATCCAAAACTCGTTTTGTTTACTTTGGCTTCTATCATGAAAAGATCATCAAGGCTGAAACTTTACAGCTGTCTCCAAACGTACAATATCAACCTTAGTACCTAAAAAAAGTGGCTTTCTCCATTTACCACATGTAACCAGTTCTTACTACCATCGACCAGCCAACAAAAAGCAAACCCTAATTTGAAAACGGAACGTTCTAACAAACCCAAAAGCGCCACCACCACTGAAGAGATAAAAAACTAAAAAAAAAAAAGAAAAACAAAACAATAACATACACAACGCATTGTTCAGAAATATCGACCCAATCAAAGTATATACCCTCTTCTTCGTCTTCATCTTCGTTATCCACATCCCGCCCCTCTTCCAATTCTTCCCCGTCAATGGGTTCCCTCTCTTCTTCGTCGAGCTCGACGTCATCTGCGCATATTGAACAACCAAAGGAACCGAAAATGTGAGAAACTTCGAAGGGAAATGAAAATGCAAAGAGGAATTAGGGAGATTCTAGGGTTCACCTTCTTCGTCTGAGATTACGCCTTTGGCCATGATTGAAGAGCTAAGAACGCAACGAATAAACAAAAACGATAGAGAAAACGAAACGGAAGGAAAGCAAGTGCTATCAAATACGAATCAAAAGAAGAGAATGGAGAGAGTTGAGTTTGAAAGTGAAGAAGGAAAGGGGAGGATGTTCTCTTTATATTTATAATATTTCTTTATATTACAGGTGTGTTTGTTAGTAGAATAAAAATTAGATCTTCATTTTCCAAAATATAAATTTGAAAATATGACATTTTAATTCATTAGATAGCAAATATAATATTTTAGTGTTTATTATCATAATATAATATTTTAGTGTTTATTATCATTAGGATTGCAAAATGGGTATGATCCGGCGCGTAGCCATAGAAAAATTTTGTGTTAAATTTTCAACCCTCTTACCAGTTAAACTGGTGGGTTAAATGGATTATAATTGGTGTATTAAAAAGATGGAATGTAATGGCTTGGGTTGTTAATCAATTTTTTAATAGAAATAAAAATAAAAAATAATTTAAAAAATTAATTTTGTGTTTTATATTATGAAAAAAATACTGATATATAATAAGATTGTAATTTAAATTATTAATACCTATAAATTAAGTTTTAATTACTAATTATAATGTAATAATTTAACATGTAAAATTAAAAAAATTAAAAGAATTAAAATAAATAAAATTAAAAATTAAAATAAAATAATATAAAAAAATTTACAGGTTAATTCTTTCGTGTATCACTTTGTACTTTAGTAAGTGCATTAGAATTTTTTAACTCATTTTACTGTGGTGAATCAGTTGAACTCGACTCAATTTTAGGACATTTATTATTAAAAAAAAGTTGGTTGTCTCTAAAAACCTCTATTTACACATGATGCAATATATAGAAAATTTAAATAAATAGTCTTATTATATTCTAACATTGCTAATTGAAGAAAGATTTATGTTGAATCCTTAAATCTCACATACAAGCCTAATAACCTTAACATATAATAGATCTCATTAAAAAAACTCAGAATTTTTTGTCAAAACAAGTATAGTTGTTTTTCTACTCGTAATTATAATGAGTTTGGAAGGTTCAAGAGAGGCGTGGAAGGTAAGAAAAATAAAAGAATGTAAAAAATTTTCTCAATTACATAAAAATAAAAATGAAGATGAAAAATTGAGTAACATGAAAAATAAAAATATATGATTCTATGTTTTCATTTATTTATATGCAAAATTAGAAAAATCAAAAATACCATAAAAATTTTAATTATACATTTAATACGATTAATTATTTTTATTTAATGCTAATAATTATTTAAATATATATATATATATATATATATATATATATATATATATATATATATATATATATATATATATTCTCAATTAAGTTATGACATTATATGTGGCAAAACAAATTTCCTTGATTAATTAACATTGAAGATGTTTTCGGTATCTTACTTACTATGATATAAATGATATCATTTTCAACTTAACTTTAAAATATGTGCATTTAAGTTTAATTACTCAGATAGTCTTTATTTTTGGAGGAGTGTGTCAACTTAGCATCCATTCTTAATTTTAAGTCAATTTCGTCCCCAAATTCGTTAATGTGCATCAGTCAAGTCATTTTTTGTTCACGCCATATTAAGCTTGCTTTTGTGCATTTTATGCAGACGTCACACATAAGGATTTTGCGATGTGAAAATATGGGTTAGTAAGAAAAATCTAAAAATGAAAATCCTGGTGACTTCAAATATGTACTTATCTTAAGTCATGCACCACATAATTAATTGAAGCGTTGAGAGGTCAACAAGACAACTAGAGAGCTCGACTAAGCACATGGAGAACTCAATTTGCTTAGCAAGACATATAGAAAGCTTGACTAACTTCATGGAGAACTCAAACAATTCAACAAGACATCCGTAGAGCTCAACTAAGTGTTTAAAGAACTAAAATAGTTCGGATAAATATATGGGGAGGTTGGCAAAGTGCATAGAGAAGTCAGATAGCTCGACAAAACATCCCTAGAATTTGATTATGTGCATCAAGAAGTCAGATAGCTCGGTAGGAAGTCTAATAAGCTCGATAAGGTGCATGAAGAATTCAAATAGTTTGGTGAGAAGTCTAGATAGCTCTATCTGATTTGCTAAACTCTCTAGATATCTAGTCGAGCTATTTAAGTTCTCTAAGAACTTAGCTGAGTTATTTGGATGTCTTGTCAAGTTGTTTGAGTTCTTCGTACTCTTAGTCGAGCTCTTTGGATGTCTTGCGAACCTCTCAACCTCTCCATTGTACAATTACAAATTTCTACTCATATACGTTGTCATTTGTCACATCACCACACTCTTAACACCATTTATGGAAAACTAATGACAAGGACTCGAGTGATGCATATTAACAAATTGGGATGAAATTTACACAAAATTAAAAGTGGCGGCCAAGTTGACAAATTGGCCAAACAAATTTACTCAATTAATTAAAATTGAATATGTTTTTTATATCTTACTAATTATCATTTAGATGAAGATAATTTTCAATGTAACTTTAAGATATGCACATTTATTTGTTAGAAAAATAAAGTAAAAGTCTTTATATTATAACCATTGTTTGAAAAATAAGTAATTTGTTAGTAGACATGTTGAGTTTTATTTAATCTCTATGTTCATATAAAGTTTGAAGAGGCACCAAGAGAAGCACTTTGAGAGTCGAAAGATAAAAAACATGTTGTCACATTCCACTTTGGATATACAGTGCTTAGGTGGAGAGATGAGCACAATGTAATATCTAATAAGTTATTCTCAATCTACAGGCATTATGTTCAAGACTCAATTTAAGATGTGGTTGAGCAAGCCTGTCAGCCACTTAGGCATTGAAGTTGTTTGAGGTTCTTACTTACTACTATTAGATGACGGGAAACTTAATCATAATTCCAAGAAGGTAGTGTCAATAGCTATGAAAGGGGTCAAAGACTTTAAAATATAACCATTGTTTGATAAATAAGCAATTATTAGTACATACATTGAGTTTTATGAAGTCTTTGTGATTTATACAAAGTTTGAGGAGGTACCAAGGGAAATGGTGAGAGATTTAAAGGATAAAGGTATGTTTTCTCATTCTAGTTTGGATAAACAACACTTAAAGTGGAGCGATGAGCACAAGATTTTATCTGGTGAATCCTTCTCCATTTACAACCATTGAGTTCAAGACAATAGTTCAATTGTGGTCTAACAAGTTTATTGCATATTAAACAATGAAAGTGTATAGGTATCTTGCTTTCGTATATGAGGTAAGCTTAAATGCAAGTTCACAAAAGGGGTGCTTGTTGGCTACAAGAGTAAAATAAAAGGCTTCAAAGCATAATCATCATCAAAGAAACAAGTGATTGTTAGTAGAAATGTAGGTTTTGATGAACTCTCCATGATTCATTCAAAGACTAAAAAGGTAACGAGGGGTGTGTGTAAAAAGTTAAAAAAGAAGGATCTTGTTATTGTATTAAAATTTGGATAGAAATTACTCGGGTGAATAGTGAGCACAACATACTACCTAGTAAATTGTTCTCCAATTAAAACCATCGAGTGCAAGACTCCATGTAAGATGTGGTTGTGCAAACTTGTTTACTACTCAACATTTAAGGTGTTGGAATGTTTTGCATACTACCACCTAGATAAAGGTAAGCTTGAACTATGTCCAAGGAAAAAAGTGAAAGGCTTGTTGAAAGGCTTGTTGAAAGGGGGAGCTTTGGCCTCCATAAATTGGTGAAAGGTTTTCTGATGATGAATGAGTAATTGGTTCTCTATTGCACAATGAACTTGATAGTAAAATTTCTTAGGATCATAAGAGAACAATTAAATGCATAGATCATATATGTACAAGTAAATATGGTTTAAATTAGTCAAAAATGAACATTACTGGTAATATTAATCGATTAGATTGGTAATATAATTTGTTAAGGGAAGCCATAATTCACATAAAGCAAAACAAGGAAAAACTGACCATTTTAATCGGTTATACTTTTAATCTAATATGTTAAAGTAAGTCAAAAGAAGCAAAACCAGACATAACTGCTATTTCAATTGATTACATTAGTGACATAATCGATTAAAACGGAAACTTTTGCCTAATCGATTAAGATTTTAATTTAATCGATTAAACTGCGATAGAATTTGATTTTCTATATAAATCAACTTTAAAACTTAACTCATTACGAAAATTCATTTGCTATATACTAACATTTATTTGAGTTTGAGTACAAGCACAATCAAAGAAGAGTTCTCGGAGGTTTTGAGCAAGATTTGTGAAGAAGTCTACAAGAAACAATTCAAGACATTAAGGAGCACACAAGTTCTGAAGCATCTGCATTATTGAGTGTATTTTTTCAGGTTCTATTTGTATTCTTTAGACTTGTAACCTATGTTGTAGGTCAGGCTGAAGAGAGCGAGAGTGATCCTCTCTTGACTACTTTGTTTTGTATTTGAGTGTTGGTGAGTATACAAATTGAGTGTATCTTTATATTCTTGACTCAAATCTTGATCAGTGGATTACTCCCCAACCAAGGTTGTTGAAGAAAGACTGGATGTAGGCTTCGTCTAAGCGCTGAACCAGTATAAATCTTGGTGTGTTATAATATTGTTTTTACATTTGATTACTTGCTTGATTTAAATATCATTGTTTAGTGATTTTAAGATTAAAGATTTTAAAGATTTGAAAAAGCTTTTAAAATCCAATTCATCCTACTCTTAACTTAAGATATAGGGGTTACTTTTCTAACCATTGGCACCAGAGCTGGTTAGTTGAAGTTTTAATCAATTAAAAAGATCCTAGATGGGCAATATATCTCAAACATTTGGTGAAGAGGCCTCCACAAAGAGGCCAACACTGTTTGCTGGTGAGAATTACCCTTTTTGAAAAATTAGGATGAAAATCTTTTTGGAATCAGTAAACAAGGGTGTGTGGGATGATGTTGTTCATGGTCTTTATGAACCAACCAAGATTTAAAATGGAGAGACTAAACTCAAGGAGTTTTCTGAATCGACTCCGGATGAGAATAAGAGGGCACAATATGATGTGAAGGACAAAAATATCATTTCTTCCGTACTAACCATTGATGAATTTTATAGAATTTTTGTATGTGAATCAACAAAATAAATGTGGGACGTTCTTGAGGTCACACATGAGGAAACAAATGAAGTAAAGAGAGTTATAAAGAACTCCTTGATTTAGGAGTATGAGATGTTCATAATGAAAAATGGAAAAAGTATCTATGATGTGCAAAAAAGGTTTACACATGTAGTAAATCATCTTCCTGCCCTTGGACATTTGACAAGGAAGAACTAAACATAAAGATATCAAAGAGCCTCAACAAAACATGGCAACCCAAGGTTACAACCATACTTGAATCAAGAGATATTACCACTATGAATATGACCACATTATTTGAAAAATTAAGGGAGCATGAATTGGAACTAGGAAGGCTAAAAGAAGAAGAAGAAGGGGAGAAAAAACACACAGTTGATCTTAAATCTGTTGCAAAAACAACCAACAAATCCAGTTGTAGAAGAGATGAATCTGAAGATGAACAAGCGGCTGATAATTCTGACAGTGAAGCATTGAATCTAATGGTAAAGAAGTTCTCGAAATTTCTGAAATACAAAAATAGAACTAACAATAATGACTCTACAGGAAATAGAATATCCTATAGAAAGAAGGACAAATATGTTGCACCTACATGCTTTGAGTGTGGCAAAGTTGGGCACATAAAACCAAAATGCCTTATTCTAAAGAGGAAACAAAAGTTGGAGGCAAAGAATGGCTCTGATAGCGGAAACAAAAAGAAAAAGAAGGCATACACAACTTGGGAAGACAATGCTTTTAGCACTTCCAGTGACTCTTATGAGAGCATTGAAGAGGAGACCAATTTATGCTTAATGACAAGGTCAACATCATCATAAGATAGTGTAAGTAGCTTTGAAAATGAAAGTATAGAAAATAAGTACTATCAACTGCTTGATGCATTCCAAGAACTGCATGAAGAGGCTATGAAATTTCAATATGCAAATAACAAACTTAAAAGGGAAAACAAATGGTTAGAGGGAAGAATATAAGGTCTGGATAAGGAAAATAACAATCTAAAATCTAAGCTAGAGTCCTTAGAGAATACACCTAAGGAAAACACACATAGAAACAAAGGAAGTGTTCAAGAGTTTGAAAACTACTCAAATCAAATGGAATGAGTGAAATATCTCATGAAAACTCTATCTAAGTTCACCCTAGGAAGTTCCAACTTAGATGCTCTGCTAGGATCACAAAGAAGTGTACTAAATAAGCAAGGAATTGGTTACACATGCCAAAACAGTAAAATAAAGGCTAGGAAATTTGTTGATATTAGCAAACCATTATCAAATATATGCTTTTACGTAACCATTTAGGCCATGCATCAAAATCTTGCTATTATAAAAATGTGGGTGTTCCAAAAGGCAAATTCAAAGGGATTCATAAGGAATCTTTGAAACCTCATAACATAAAAGGATCCAAATTTAATTGGGTACCCGTCACCAATCTCTAAACTATTTTGCAGGAAATCGAAAGGGAAACTGCCTGCACCAAATTTAATAATAAAAATAGTAATAACAAATAATAATAATAATAATAATACAATTGTTTTTCCATGTTAAAAACTAATTTTTATTATTTTTTTCTTATAATAATTTTTACAATTATATATAATATTAACAATTATCATTTTTTATTACTTATACTACTAAGAATATTTTGGTATTTTTCAATTTGTATTAACTAAACAATTTTGTATCTATCATATCGATCAAATCTTAGATTAATTTTCACAAATTTTACTTCCAAATTCATTTTCACTCACTTCCAAATCCACTAAAAAACAACAATCAATTGACCTCAAATATTCAAATTCATCCGTTCACTGTTCTTCAGATCAATTTTCTAAAGTTAACACAACCTAAATTACATACTGTGCACTTTAAAGAAGTGCCTACGCAATAACACAATATTAATTAAAACTCTTAAACCAATTCTCCCACATATGTCGATGTAACTCTTTTCTCTCGAAGTTATCTTTCAAAAGTAACTCACCTTCTTTATTAATAAGAAAGGATCCCATTTTTTCATTATTAATAATTCTTCAAATAACATGCTACAAATTCTTCTTTACAGTCCTTCATTGAATAATCAATGCTGACCAAACTTTTATGCGTATAAAGGGTACCAAATAAATAGACAAGAAAACTTCTGGAAATTCTAATATGTATTATATATTAATCAAATTAATTACCAAAGATAGAAAATGCACGAAGAGGAATATTGTCCCATACCTTAGACTCCCCTGTTTGTAATTGAGATTGCACAATCTCTCAAGTTTTTGGATTGTACAATATGTTGAAAACTAAAACATGGACGTCGATGTACTTACCCAAACATCTCTAATTGATTGGTGTGCCAAAACAAAATGTCAAACTAGCAAGTGCTCCCAACTTTGATGAAGAAGAAAAAACTAAATAAGAAAGGATAAAGTGATTTTTTTTAAAAAAAATAAGGGTGCAAAAAGAATTTACGGGAAGTGAAAAAAACAATTATCTTAGTTGAGCTTAAACCATTTTGTGTCCGGACAATCACAATGTAGCAAAAAATGGTTTTCAAAACATATTTTGGTTCAGTTGTTGAATTCTAGTTCAACTAAGTTCTCTTTATTTATCTTTTAACTTGGCTTATAAAATGCTTCCAAAATTTTCCAATTTTCTTCTTTCTCAAATCCTTTAGTAAAAAGAGTTAGTTAGCATAATGTTGTATTATAGAATGAAAAAGGTTAAAAAAATATATAATAAACGCATGTTCTTTTAAAAATTAAGAACAATAAACACTTATCACAATTTTTATGTTTTGGTGAAACATTAGAAGTAATAACAATAAATGCATCTTGCATAGTCTTAAGGAAATTTGTTTTAATTTGCATGCATGCCGAACTTTTGAAGAAAAGTTGAATTTAATCCAATCTTCATTCAAGAAGTTCGAAGGAAGTCAATAGGTATGAACTGATATGATCGAAGTATCAATAATATGATCACATGAAAGCTAATAAGTGATGTTCTAAGCTTGTTCTTACTAAAAACAAGGCTTAAGCAAAAGAATATTTAGAGATTAGTTTTGGAAAATGATACTTTGACAAACGAGATTTGACAAATTTTTGACAAACACTACGTGTCAGCGTGTCATTGGTTCATCATTTTAAATAAAAAAAAAATTGAAATGACGTGGATTAGTAGTATCTGACAGAGAGGGCATTGAAACATTTTGAAATCACATTTCATTTTCAGATTTTGAATTCACTTTTCATTTTGAAACCCTAGAGAGAGAAAGCTTCCATCCCAACCATCAAAGCTCCGTGACCTTGCCACACCGTCGGTCGCCGCCGTTTAACCGTCGCCGGAGGACCACCGATCAAAGCTCTGCCACCGATCAAAGCTTCGTCACTGTTCAACGACCAAACCCCCTTGACCACTCCACTGTCGTTCGCCGTTGAACGGCCACCGGAGGTCCACCAAGAGGCGGCGCCGCCGTTGAACCCCCATCATTTCATCATTTTTTGGGTACTTATACAACTTTTATTGAACTTGGTTATATGATTCATTTTGTGTGCAATTATTTGTTTGCAGGAGGAACTTCAAGACATTAGGGAGAACTATGTTTGTGATCCTCATAATGTGAGGCGAAAAAGAACTCTTGCAATATATACAGTTCATGTATTACATTTTGATGAAACAAATGTATTATTAATATTTATTGGTAATGCAATTTAAACATTACAATGATAATTGTGTTAGATTTCGTAATGATTTTGACATGGTTTAATACAACACTGACCATTATTTGTGTCCGATATTTGTTGCACAATGTCCAGGAATTGTTTTTCATAACGTGTGTTTAAGGTGCTATTTACAAGGTCTTATTTCTGCACTAAAAATGTGCATTTCAAAATAAGTCTGATTAAAACATTCCCTTTTCGTGCAAGAACTTAGCCACAACTACCCACTTAAAATGTTTCTGCTACCACTAAAATTTGTGCACCATGACTTCAAACATAAACGTTTTCTTGGGGATGGAGTGCAATGTAAATGTCTCATTAAAACTTATTTAATGAATTTTATTCAATATATTTCTTGGGGACACTTTTGCAGCTTATATTTATTGGTTGGGATAAGTGAATTTTTGTTTCCGAGTCGTAGTGGATTAGTTTTTCCAATTATTTTTGACCTTGCTTCTGAATTGGGTTGTCTGGGTAACTACAAGTGGGGTAGTGTAGTTTATGAGTACTTAATAGAAAGTTTGTCTAGTGCTTCAACAACAATGAAGAATGAAAGAAGCAGAAGCCATTTTCATGTTTCTGGATGTGCATACCTTTTGCAGGTATATGTTATGTATTTAATCAGTAATGAATTTGATTGATATGTTAAGGTTTGTGATGACTTATTGTGTCAATGTTGTTTTATTTACCCTTTCCAGGTATGGTTTTGTCATCATTTTGTGACATCCAACTCAAAGTACAGTACATAAAATAATATCATGCTGCAGAATTGAAAGTGGTAGCAAGGACGATATAAATGGGTAGTTTAAGATAACTTTATGGACGAAGAGGGCATCTTTCAATGAACAACTTATTTTTGAACTCTAGACTTTACTATCCACCAAATATATTGAATTACATTCATGAATTAAGTTTTAATAAGACATTTACATTGCAGTCCATCCCCAAGAAAAGGTTTATGTTTGAAGTTATGGTGCAGAGAATTAAGTGGTATCTAGTGGGTAGTTTAGACTAACTTTCGACACGAAGAGGGCATCTTGCAATGAACAACTTATTTTTGAACTCCAGACCTTGTTGTCCACCAAATATATTGAATAAAATTCATTAAATAAGTTTTAATGAGACATTTACATTGCACTCCATCCCCAATAAAACGTTTATGTTTGAAGTCATGGTGCACAGATTTTAGTGGTAGCAGAAGCATTTTAAGTGGGTAGTTGTGGCTAAGTTCTTGCACGAAAAGGGAATGTTTTAATCAGACTTATTTTGAAATGCACATTTTTAGTGCAGAAATAAGACCTTGTAAATAGCACCTTAAACACACATTATGAAAAACAATTCCTGGACATTGTGCAACAAATATCGGACACAAATAATGGTCAGTGTTGTATTAAACCATGTCAAAATCATTACGAAATCTAACACAATCATCATTGTAATGTTCAAATTGCATTTCCAATAAATATTAATAATACATTTGTTTCATCAAAATGTAATACATGAACTGTATATATTGCAAGAGTTCTTTTTCGCCTCACATTATGAGGATCACAAACATAGTTCTCCCTAATGTCTTGAAGTTCCTCCTGCAAACAAATAATTGCTCACAAAATGAATATAACCAAGTTCAATAAAAGTTGTATAAGTATCCAAAAAATGATGAAATAAAGGGAGTTCAACGGCGGCGCCGCCTCTTGGTGGACCTCCGGTGGCCGTTCAACGGCGAACGACGGTGGAGTGGTCAAGGGAGTTTGGTCGTTGAACAGTGACGGAGCTTTGATCGGTGGTCCTCCGGCGACGGTTAAACGGCGGCGATCGACGGTGTGGCAGGGTCACAGAGCTTTGATGGTTGGGATGGAGACTTTCTCTCTCTAGAGTTTCAAAATGAAAAAGTGAATTCAAAATCTGAAAATGAAATGTGATTTTAAAATGTTTCAATGCCCTCTCTCTGTCAGACACGACTAATCCACGTCATTTTAATTTTTTTTTTATTCAAAATGATAAACTAATCACACACTGACACGTAGTATTTGTCAAATCTGGTCTGTCAAAGTATATTTTCCATTAGTTTTTACCAATTAATGAAAAAAGTGATAGTTAAAAAATGTCACAGAAGAGAATTAAGTTCAGTGTCATAAAAGAGACGTATAGTAATAAAAGAATTGAATAGAGTTTTTGGTTTTAAAATCCTTATCTGTTTTCACGAGCAAAGTATGAGAGAGAAGAAAACGTGGCGGATATTAAGTTGGAAGAGTCAAACCTTACCTCACTGGTTTCTTCCTCGGCACAGCTTACCCCATCTTTCTAATTTCTCCCTCGATAGTGCTACCTCAGTGCGTAATTTTTTAACGATTAAAAAAATGAAAGCATTTTCTTTTCCTCTTTGCTTCCACTTCAATTTTTCAAAAATATAAAAAACAAAACCACACCATCTCTCTCCAAAGCAGAAAATGACACTAGCTGTCGATTTTGCTGCACAAGTTATTACTTCACTAATAATCACTATCTCTTCTTCTTCGTCTTCTTCCACTCCAACCGTTCTCCCTCAAACCCTAAAAAGCTTCTAATCTTCCCAACCCCACCTACCCTCTTGAAAAAAGATCCCATTTTCGAACTTAGCTTCCCAATGGGTGTACCCAATGCGAATGGGTTGTAACCCTCTTCCGGTTCTTCTGCAATGGGAAAGGGCGAAGAAGACGGGCAGCCTCTGCCTCCGTCCGAGGATCCGCCGAGGAATGCGGAGTGTCGGTGCCACTGTTCTCGGATTCGGACGTTTGTCGGCGCCAGATGCATCATCGTACTGGTCCTGTCGGTCGCGTTGTTTCTGTCTGCGGCGTTTTGGTTGCCCCCTTTTATGAGCCTCGCAGATCGGAGGAGCCTGCATGGAGGTTCCAGATTCAAAGGTGGGGTCTTTTGGCTGGCGGCATTGTTTCGTGGGGTTAGATCTGTTTCTGCTTTTGGCTTCGGGGGAAATGAGGTTTTAGGTTTCCCGATTTGGGAGTGTGTTGGAGAAATGCGGGTGAAAGGAGTTTAATTTTTAGCGTTGGGTTAGATTTTATCAGTGAAGGTGTGGAAAAATGACAAGGGGTTGGTACAGTTTAACTAGTTTTATGGTCTTATAGGTTTCAGCAAGATGGTCTACCATGGAAGAACGGAAAAGGAAAATTTAATTAGAGATTTTTAGTGGATGATTAATGTCTCAACGGGAAATAAATTCAGTTATTTTGTTAGTTATTTAATTTGGGTGTTTTAATTGGCTATTTCGTTTCCTAATTACGTTGGGTTTGTTAATTGGCCAATTGAAGGGATTTGGAAATTGTGGGAAAGAGGGCTTGTTTGTCGGATCGTGTTTTCTTCGTTTTGGGAAGTTACTTTAATTTTAGCTATTTCAAGTAAGGTTTTAGGAATTTTTCGAGCCTGTTTAGTTGCTTTTTTTTTTTTTGCTAAATGGTTTTGGAGATTTTTAGTTGTGTGACTTTATTTATTTTTTCTTTACATGCTATATTTGGTCTTTGTGTATTTTGACTGTTTTATTCACAATTCACAAACTAGGTATTTTTATTGTTTTGAGATGTTTGTAAACGAATTATGGCTGTAAATTATACAATATAGAAAGGGATTTTCTTTCATAGTGAAGGGTATTCATTAAACAATTTTGCTGTCTCAGGCTTTGTGACGCTAGTCTTATGAAGACTTCTGTTGATGTCGGTTGAATGACTTGGTCTATCCAAGCATTGTATGCGTTGCAATGACTGAGATGGACAAATGGCAATAAATTTTATTTGCTATTTTTTCGTTTCTAATCTTGAAAAGTTGAAATTGTGAAACTTTTGCTTGAATTTGGGTGATTTAGTTACAATAGCCGTGGTATTTTTACTTTGGCACTGTGACACCATGTCCCCAGCCGCCATACGTCATTTCAAAATTCCACCTTATTATGCAGCCAATGTGCTCAGCATATTTTCCACCATAACAGATTCTAAGTGTTCAATTGCCACGGATATTTTCTTAATAATGGAGGATTGAATGAATAGTATAACATATAAGTGATTACCTGAAGAATAAGAAGGTCGTTTATTGGGAGATGAAGTAGCGACAAGTTGTGTAATACGAGCAAGTTTATTGTTTGGCTGGTTAAGTATTCTGGCTTTTGGAAATTGTTGATCTAAATGTTTTGTCCTTCGTAATAATTATAATATACACTTTGTGTATTACCTTTGCATAAGGTGGTTCATCAAATCTCGTTATTCAATTTCTATTCCTTTCTCTTGTGAAATTATAATAAGCATCTCCAAACTCTTCACCAGTTTAGCGTGCTTTATTGGATTTTCCTCATGCATCTGTATGCTTCAATTTATGGATAGATTTTGAGAAATTGCTAGTGAGGGTTTATTACTTACTCTTGCATTGCCATACTCAGATTTACTATCAACAGCTACCTGAAAAGACTCTTTTAATGTTGTAAGCTCACTTTGCTTAATGGCAATGTTTACTTTTGCAGATCATGATATTGTTGCCAGCTTTATCGTCAATAAATCTGTTTCTTTGCTAGAAGATTACAAGTTCCAGCTTGCAGATGAAATTTTTGATGAGATTGATGCTCCCTCTAGCAAAGTACCACTCTTCATATTTCCCTTCCACATCCTTTATTATTGTTTATATGCTAATACTTTCTCTCTCTCTTTTTTTTGTTAAAATAATCCAGGTAGCTGTCGTGTCTCTAGAATCCTTACCTGGGCCAAACAAGACAAGAGTTGTTTTTGCAGTTGATTCTGAAGATAAAGGCACAGAAATGTCCTCTGCTGTCATCAGTTTGATAAGAGCATCATTTACATCCCTGGTTATACGCCAATCAATTCTGCAGCTTACTTCTTCATCCTTGTTTGGAGATCCCTACTCTTTTGAAGTGCTGAAATTGAAGGGAGGAATTACTATAATTCCACAACAGAATGCATTTCCTCTGCAGAAAGGGCAAGCAAAGTTTAGCTTTAAATTGAATTTCCCCATTTATCAAATACAATCCAATTTTAAGGAACTCACTAGTCAGTTAAAGTCTGGATTATATCTGACATCCTTTGAGGTTGGTCTTTTTTTCTTTTTTTACTGTTTATGGTTTTCATTTTGTCTGGTTTTTGTTTGAGGTCAACTTTCAGTTATTATTATGTGTTATGTGTCAATGATCACCACACTGTTCTTATGTATTGATAAAATGAGGAAGCTTGTTTGCTAGTATGAGTATTGTCTTTATTGGTGTTGCAGAAAACTGTCCTATATGGGGGAATCCCTATACATAAATACAATTTACTATCCTCAGTACCTGTTGAAGATTCTTGAATGATGAAATACTAGTCATAGGATGTCTCATGCCGATTTTCATTGGGTTTTCTCGGTGGTTGCAGAACTTGTACATCAGCTTATCAAATTCTGATGGTTCAACAGTCGATTCTCCTACTCTTGTCCAGTCAACAGTTCTACTTGCAGTTGGGATTACTATAAAAGAGAGGCTAAAGCAACTGGCACAAACCATCATGGGACCACATAATCTGGGCTTGAATCACACTGAATTTGGTAGGGTTAAGCAGGTCCAACTTTCATCCGTCTTGCAACACTCCCTTCATGGAAATGATGGTAGTGGCTCTGCATGGTCGCCTTCTCCTGCTCCTCTGGCACATCCTCCACACCATCACCACCATCGACACCGGCATCATCATCATCATCACCATGATGCCCATCTTTCTCCTGAAATTTCTCCTTTACCCTCATCTACACCAGTACCAGTACCAGCATCAGCACCAACACCTACACCAACACCTACAGCTAGACATGCACATACTCATGCACATACACCCACGCCTATGCCTGTATCTACACCCAGGAAGGGTGCGCCTCCACCCAAGGTTGGTTCTCCTACCGCAGCAAAAGTTGCACCTGCACCAAGGAAAAATTCTCAATCTCAGCCTCCTAATTGTCGATTTGGTTTTAGAAAAAGGTCTACCCATAATTCTGGGAAGCATGCACATCCTCCAACACCTGCAGTTGCCCCTATTATTAACACGCATCATCCTGTTCCTGTTGCATCACCAAAATCACATATTGATCCCCCTACGCATGTTTCTCATTCAGAACCTGCATTGAGTCCTTTGCCGAATGTAGCTTTTGCTCATGCTGAGCCCCCTCCTAAGAATGAACTTGCCCCAGAACATTATTACACGCATTTGCCTGGGCTTTCATCATGTAAGTATGCTCAGTAATATGGCAATAGTTTTATAGTTTAAAGATTGCAATGGGGTGTCAAATTTGTTTGTGTTGGAGCACATCTTTCTTGATTGCTTGAACCTTGGAAGTTGAATATCATATTTTCCTTGGATCATACATGTGTGCAACTCTTTTTTGGATATTTCTCGTATCCAAATTCTGCAAGGTTTTGCATCTAATTCTAGGTTAACAAGCAAGCAGGATAACTTTTTAGTTCTTAGGAATTGTTTGGATAATTTTCTCTAGAAGCTCATAAGAGAAAAATCTAAGTAGGAAAAACAGAAAGAGAATGTTCTCTGCAAGCTATTTCTAGTAGTGTGTCTTCTCGAATTAGTTTAATTCGAAAAGATGATTTTTAATTTATGCACAAGTTAATTTAGTTCATGGAGAATTTTTTTTATTCCTTCTATCGTTCTCTTTTCCTAAAAGTGTTCCTGAAGCAACTTATTCAACATATATGGCTATAGATCCATATTAAAGTATTGTTTCTTGTGTAGTAATATCCTGTTTTTGCAGCTTCTGCAGGTTGTCTTGGAACTGCTAAATGGTCAATTTTAATGCTTATAGTACTTGTGTTACGGGTATAACATAGTACTGGAATTGTATCACTCGGCCAAACAAACTAGAGTACTACAAATATGAGCTGCGCAAAAGGCGAGCTTCTGCACATCCCATCTAAGTGGATATAAGCTGTCATCATCATGCGTGTAAATAGTTGATTAAAGAGATCCACATGCTGTAAGTGTTTTCAGGTCAAAGTCCACAAGTGGCAGGCCTTGATCACACAAATTACTGCTCTTTTGTGATGTAAGATGAAAAAAAAAATGAAAGAAAAAAAAAAGAAAGTAACGATTTTCTTTTGTTTCTCATCACCCCTTGCAATAAAATCTGTGTGTATGCTTCCAAAGGCTACGTTGGCCGAGCATGACCAGGAAAAATGTTCAACCAATGATGGCAATGTAACACGGTTTTGATGTTAAGATTCTCTCTCTCTCCCCTTCATATCCTATTATCTCTGTGCACGAGCCAAATAGCTTTCAACAGCAGCAAAGTCTGCTTGTATACTGTTCCCACTACAAGTTTACAACAAATCTGAATAGCGGTGGCAGATATTAAATGTAAAAAACATAATCTGGGTTGCATGTGTTTTTAGTTAAGGGATGTGGTTGATCTGTTAAATTTTCTTTTTTTTTGGAAGTTCATGAGCCTTCAAATTGAATCGGTGACTGCTATTTTGTATTTGATGCATTTAATAAGTTGCACATGATTCTTGTTCGTAAAGTTAAAAGAAAAGCATACAATATATCCTTGTGCATACGGTTGCAAAGATAAGACAACAAGGCAAAAGATACTATCATGTGAATTGCCTTTGACTTTTTGGATTGATGAATGAAACCGACTTTTCAAAACACTGTAACAGGATGATCTTAAAGGGTGTTGAGTACCTCATCTTTATCTTCTTTGTTTTGGTATTTCTGATTTCTGAAAATTGGCTAATGTCTGATCAGCAAGTGTGTAGAATATTGATCGTCCAGAATATATTGTTCCAAATCTCTTTGTTTAAATATTCATCTGTCAAAAGTATTGTCATTGCTTTTTACTAAAGAAACAGGCTCTCCAATAGATAAAATGCACTTGTTGAAAAAGTTGTAGTTTTTTGTTTCTCAATCTAAGCATCCGTGACATTTTCATTATAGTTACTGAAATACATTGGAGACTCTCGAAGTCAAGGTTTCATAATAAACTATTATATCATATTTATCGAAGACTAATATTCTGTTAATTGTACTTTTATTCTTTAATATTTGAAATCGAAAAGTTGTTTATGGATAAACTCAACTTCATTCTAACTAATGTAATGTTACAAACTTGCCTTTATTTTTTTTTTCTATAATTGAAATATTGAAAATGATAAAATTATTGTCTATAATTGAATTATTTATTCAGTTTTTATATTAGTTTATCTCTATATTGAGTTATTTTCAATTATTGCCCTCATCATTTTTTATTACATGGAGTATACTAATCACTTTTAACTATCTTTTTTCTCTTTTCCTAAATAAAAAAGAAAAAGTCTTTTTTAACATTGTTTTTTAACACTTGTCATTTTTTACTTTCAACGAATATTTTATTATTTCTATATCGATTATAATAAAATAGTTGTATGATAATTTATAAGAAAAACTCTTTTATGAGAGGATATACAAATAATAACTCCTTGTCAAGAGAATGAAGGTTTTGCAAATAAACAGACACTATTATTTTGTTAGATTTTTTTATTGCATTTGACACAAGTACATGTATAATTTGTTTTTTTCACATAGATCATTAACATGTTTTGTGAGTTAAATGCTTTGTTCTAGCCATCTTGAACGAAACTATTGAAGTTTCCATGTAAATCTTTATTCTTAGGTGAATGCTTTATTAAATGTTTGTTATTTAACTAACACTTTTCTTTATTGTAGTCAACTTGTTATGTAAATGACAATTTTTTTTTCTAAACAACTATTCATAGTACTTAAAACCTTAAATTAAGCATATAATTAGGATAAATTGGTTTATTTCTTTAGAATCAAGAGTATGTGATATCAAATTGATGAAAAGTAAATGGTCTTGCAAATTCAATTTGTGTACGAGATGTCTACAACTTCTACTTATTGACATCTTCTAATGTTTATTGTATAATGGTTTGTGTGTTGAATAAATGTTCCTATTTTTGAAGAGTATGATAACCTTTGCATGATCTCAACTTATTTTTCTTTAATATAAAAGTTATTTTTTATACACATTTATATAAGATGTGATTAAATCACCAAAAACTTAGTAGTATTTGTTATGATAAAAACTACGGGTAAGTTTAACAAAATGATATTGGTTTATTAGGAGTACAATTTCTATGATATATCTTCTACCCTATTATTAGGAGTTTATGCTTGAATAGGTATTTCTTCAAAATCTATAAGTTTAATTAAAATAACAATATCAATCTACAAAAGATCAAGATAAGAGTTTTTTTTGAAGGAGTAAGGTGTGTAGGCACCACTCTTAAGTAGTATAACACACATAGTGATACATGTTATGAAGATACAAGAAGAAAAAAACACTTAAGTAGTATAGCACACATAATGAGGTTATTTATGAAATTATTGAAGAATAAACTTTGATGATGTTATGATTATATGTGTAACTTCATGATGAAATCCATATTCAATAAGTTGTTAATAAGTTGTTGTTGAAGATACAACTCTTTGGATTATAGATGAAGGAGGTTATGACACTAAAGGTTCATCTTGGTAATCTCAATTCAATTTCAATGGAGCTTCGAGACATATATGCAAAAGTAGAAGATTAATATACAATGATGATGTGGTAGTCTTTATGAGAACTTGGTGAGTTCTTCCAGTACAATAATTAATTCCATTACGATTGGAGAGACTAAGTCTAGTCTTTTTGAAAGGGAGTTTAGCCATAAGGAAAATGAGGATGAAGATGCCGAATTAGTAGTCTTTAAGAAGACAATAAAATTGAGAAGAATAAAAAGAATAAGAGTGATTCAAAAGAAAAATGATTTTTTTACAAGAAAATAAGACACTAGAGGAAAGATCATTCAATATTGGTTAATCAAGATCATGTCAAAGCTATTGTTTAAAGGAAGGCCTCATCAAAGTTTGACTTAATACTCATTATTTCTAAACAACAGTTATCTAATTAATGAGTGGTGAGTTATGGTTTCTTCTTTTATCAATCTTCACACATTTGAAGATTCCACTGGTGGTAACATGTTGATGACAAATAACTCTTCATTTAAAACAATTTCTATAAGATCTATTTCTATATGAATGTTTAATGACATAGTTTGGACACTAACCAATATATTCCAAAGTTGAAGAAGAACTCTATATCCAGATATGAAAGGTTATGCGTGTCGTGTTTAAGGTGGATTGATAAAGGCCATGAAGGAAGTGATGTAGAAAACTAAAGAAGAAAAGTAGAATGTTGTTTGTAGCCTTGTCCACTACAAAGCATCAAATTTGAAGAGACTTTTACATAACATAAATAGTTATCATATATGGAGACTTTTAAGACAATTTATACAATATTAGACAAAAGTCTATATATGAATATCTATTCATATTATGACTGAAGGTTTTTTTGGTAATAACAAATAATACCATATTTTGTTTTATCTATTAATTTCGCATCAAATGAAGGTTCTTCAAACATAAAAAAAATTAAGAATAAATGTAATGTTTCATACCACTAGAATAAAAAGAATGCATAATAAGATAAATTATGCTTAAACCACTAGATAAGTGAAGAAAAGATTATTTGACAACAAACACGAGAGGATGCCAAGCGACTATGCCAAAGTGTAGACAACCATGCAAAATAATGCACACACTCCAAAGCTTATGTCTTCAAACACATGGAAGGACATTGTCTAAAAGACCATGCATCATATCTTTCAAATTATCTTTCAGCATTTTAAGCTCATTTCAGTGTCTTTGATACAAATAAAGTAACTACCAAATTAAAGTATATGTTTCCTTAATAGAAAAATTGAATAACAATGTGCATCCACTTATAATTATTTATTTCCTTAAAAACATCTAAGTGCTTGTAGAGTTATCTTCTAGATAACATAGATAAAGATAGTTATTTTATTTGTAAATCTTTCACATATGTGAACTTATCTCTTAGAACAGGAGGACTTTCATTTTATATCCACTCATTTATGTTTGAAACCTATAAACAATATTTTTCTTTTTTAGCTTTGGGAGGCTTTGTATGCTCATGTTATACCAAGGAAGTTTAACTTATAATTGAATAAACTTTATGTACTTGTTGTAAGTGATAGTAAGAATTTGTAAATATTTGATTGTTCAATATAATTATTTGTCATTTGGATAGGATAACTAAACATAACCTTATGTAGTAAAAAAAAGTATTTCTTAGATTTGTTCTATGCTTTATTTATATTAAAATAGGAAATAACATCTATTAATGACTATTTATTTCGAATAAACAAAAACTCAATCCACTAAATAGATCCTCATCTCATTGAATGGATCATTGAAAATCCTAATGCCATTGCCTTAAAAAGGTATAGAAGGAAAAAAATTTAGAGATGAGAAAATTTCTCGGTAAAATTGAACGAAAAAAGAGAGAAAAGAATGGCCAAAGATATGAATTCTTTAACTATCTAAATTTGGTAGTTCTTAGTTATTTCACACTTTAATAAGAAGCTCTTAATGAAGATACATGTTAGCTTTAGAATGGGAGGAAGGGTTACATATGGTTGTTTAAAAACACTTTGCGAGAAGCTTTTTGTAGATGGCCTATTTGACACAAGTGTGGGTTAATTGATGGTTTTAAAATATTTTTCCTAAGCCCATTTAAAAGGAGATACACAAGTAAGAAACACTTAGAAATAATACATAAATTGTGTTGATTTAGCAAAACAAGGCTACATATAGTTTTGTAAAGCTAATCAACAACGAGTTTCGCTATTCAAAATAAATTACAAGAATTATTGCTAACACTTTTGTCTTACAATAAGTACATGAATTTACTCTTAGTTATTTAAGTACATAATATCTCTTTTGAAATTCTATGGCCATGAAAATATGGTCATTTGTAGAAGATAAGATTGTTTAACATTTTCTTTCTTCTTTATAGCATATTGTTGATAGTTTTTGTTCACTTTGTAGTCTATCTAATACTTTTTGAAAGCTTTCTCTAAGTTTATAACACTTGTCTATTACATTGTGGAATTATTCTTCATGGACTCACTCTTTCATTATGATCAAGTGTCACTTTGAGCTTATTCTTTTAAGCTTGTTGCACACTAGATAAATATTAGACATAACAAAAATGTATATAGAAAAATTATGTGTCAATAGTAAGACTTAAGGATATCCACAACTTTTATTTTGTATGAACTTAACACACAATCACTTTAACACTTAATTATCATTATCGTCATCATTACTATTAATTAGTCATTGAGTTGTCTTTCCTTTCTATATCTTACCCTAATGTGGTGTTCAGATGAGACAATTTAAGAGAATAATTCATTTATTCCAAAAATTTGAATTTTTTTGAAGTAAAATAATTTGTTTGGATGAAGAAACCAAAAGGATTGAAAAGAATGTATTTTGAACTTCGATCAAAATCAATTTGTCTTAACCTTCAACTTGGGTTAACTCGTCTTGAGCTTTGGCTGGGTCGACTCAACTTGACCTTTTACCTGGATCGACTCATATCGCCCATTCAACTTAGACTGATTGCGTGCGACCTCCAATGAAGATCAACACGATTCAACCTTCGACTTGGTTGACTCAGGTTGACTTTCAACTCCAATAAGCTTAATTTGACCATTAGCTTGGGTCTAATCGAATCAACCTTCGACTTTTGGCCTACTTGACTAGACCCCGACACTAATATTTTAATTACTCCATTAAAACAAACTATTTAAAAAATGGAGATATTTCAATGGTATGTTTGAAACTTATAAAATTCCTTGTCAAACACACTCATGACAATATTACAAGCTTAAAAAGTTTGAATGATTCTTATATTTTAAAAACACTATAGTGAATATTTGATTTAGGTTAAACTTAAATTTATTGAGAAATTTTGTTAAACTTACTAATATATTATACTATTTTTACTTAACTATATTTCAAATCATTTTTATTTAAGAATTTATTTTTCTTCATTTAAGATTTCATATTTTTATTACCGAAAAACCAATTCTTACTCTATAATTTGTTTATAAGATGAAATGAAAAATTTATCGCACAATATCTCTTAAATGGTCAATTTCCTCTAGTATTTGAATTTTTTAAGGTTAAAAAACCATTAGAAAACTATAAATGGAGACGTCCTTAGACATTTGAGAGTTTATGTGTGATTTAATATAAGTTCAACATTAAATGGAGCGATGTAGTTAATGTTCAACATTTAATGGAGTGATATGATCAATATTCAACATCAAATATTAAATAAAGGTAATTGAACTCTAAGTATATACTGTCAATGATTTTACGTGTGCTGATTATCCTTGCGCTTGACTATATCGTATATTTTTTCTTTATCTACGTTAAGTCATAAATTTTAAGGAACAATTTACATTTTATAATAAAAGTGGAGACTAAATTAGAGTATTAGTTTTTTCATGGAATAAATTGCATATCAAATGATCATTTACTCACTCAGTAATCCAGTGAAGAAGAAATGATGATAGAATCCAATTATGTATCTTCATTATTATTTTTTTAATAAAGAATCGTTATAAACTATTTGTATTTTGAGAGAAAAAGAGAAACGTTTTCGTTTTTCACCGTTAATTCCTCAAGTCCATCATAGAACGAGGATTAGGGAGATTCAGCTGCCGAATCACTACACAATCACATCGCATCAGTGATGAAACTCTGATGATGATTGCAATTAGCAACCCATTCTTGCCAGCACTCATATCAAGAAATAAATATCACAATATCTGTCTCTCTATCACACATAAACTACGGATTAATCCTCTAAGCTAGTAGCGTCTTTCTTCACTTTCTATCAAATATCTCCCCACATTGTTTCTCTTTCGAACAAGACAAACGCTTCTCAAACACTTCCTTTTTAAATATTTATGTTCCCTTTTGAAGACCCGCAATATCATATCTTCTGATTGAAGAAAAGGTGTGTTCTATCACTCTCTCCTCCTGTTTCTCTCTCCACCCATCTTTGATTTCACATAAAGGTTAGATTTTTATTCAATTATTTTTCATGGCGTGGCTTTCTTCTTTTCTGGAATTCTGTTAAATTTAATTATGTTCAATGGGCATGTGGTGTTCGATTTAGAATCCAAGGCAATAACATGTTATGCACGAAGTGAAGCATTTCATAATAATGCTAAAAGATGTGTAACTTGAGTTTTTCCTAATCATTTCATTTCCTTTTCTTGCTGGTGAGTCCCATAGAATGTGGGCTTAGTTCCCAGAACTGGCAATTTGATTCTGATCTTTCAGTAGCAATGATAGTTACACTTCTTTTTTTCATTAAAAAAATAATTTTTGGTCAGAAATTGAGTTGTTTTTGCTATGTCATTATTGCCTTTGGAAGATATGGTGAATCCAGGATTGTTTTCTGGGAATAAGTCCGTGAATTCGGTGAAAGTAAGCTTCCGGATACCGTATTTTACCCAATGGGGTCAGAGCTTGCTGGTGTGTGGCTCTGTTCCAGTGCTTGGTGCCTGGAATGTGAAGAGGGGTGTGTTGCTCAGTGTTGTTCATCAAGGTAGTGAGCTCATCTGGGGTGGAAGCATCACAGTGCCAAAAGGGTTCCAATGCCAGTACAGCTATTATGTTGTAGATGATAAGAAAAATGTACTGAGATGGGAGATGGGGAAGAAGCGCGAACTGATACTACCTGAAGGTGTTCAGAGTGGACAGGAGATCGAATTCCGTGATCTTTGGCAGGTGCTTCCTTTCTCTCCTTCTACTTTTCTGTGCCACCTTTTCAAGTAATTCTTTCTAAGGTTGTCTTTTTGTTGCTTCTGTAGAGATATGTCCTAGTTTTACTGCCATTCCTGATATAAATTTAGACTCATTTTTGTTAAATGATGTTACCCTGTAATAGACCTTTCAGTGTGTTCTTTACCCGGAAGCTGTAAGAATGAAAGATATATTTTTAACAAAAATAACATTAAGCGCATTGCGCAGACTCGGAAGATGCTTTTCTTGTTTTCCACTTGGGATCAGTAATCTGATATTCATTGATAAGCTATTATTCCTCGATCTTTTTGCTCAGAGTTTTGCCAAAATATTTCACTTGGCGCAATCTCTCAAAGTTAGTGCATAAATTACTTCTGGAAGTTAATAGTTGTCATTTGTAGTATAATTCAATAATTTTTTGTTAGAATAACAGTATTAGTTTCTAAAACTATATTCTCAAGATGTTTACGTTTTTTATTGTCATGTCCAGGCTGCCTCAGATTCCCTCCCTTTCAGAAGTGCTTTCAAAGATGTCATTTTTAGGCAAAGCTGGGATTTGAGCGAAGCAACTGTAGGAGACAACCACATTAATTTTGAATCAGAAAGTAAATGTTTTCAAATTAAATTTTCAATCTCTTATAGGGACTTTTAGGTTGTGAATGTGTGTAGAGTGTTGGTTTATTATTTTGCTGTAAACTCCTTTTTTTTTTCTGATGACTAGGAGAAGCTGTCTTGGTCCAATTCAAAATTTCCTGCCCTAATGTTGAGAAAGACTCATCAGTGAGACCTTTTTATCCCAAATACCTAATGTTGTTTATCTGCATGCACTGTAAATTCATTGAAAACATTTATTATGTATATGTTATACTGATACATCTACCACTTACCTTGAATTAGTGACCTTTCTTTAACTTTTGCAGATATATGTCATTGGTAGCAACACAAAGTTGGGTCAGTGGAAAGCTGAAAAGGGACTAAAACTCAGCTATTTTGGCGAATCTGTCTGGAAAGCTGAATGTGTGATGCAAAGGAGTGATTTTCCAATAAGATATCCATTTTGAACTTTTCATCATAAACTATATGAAGAAATTATGGTGTTATTAGTTTCATATGTTACAGCCACTAGAGCTTTATATTTTTCCTTAACAGTAAATCCACATATAGATATGGAAAATATGATAGGAGTGGTAACTTTTCTGTAGAGAGTGGTTCAAACCGAGAAGTTTCTACCAACTCCACAAGGAGTGATGTGAAATATATTTTTCTCTCAGATGGCATGCTGCGGGTCAGTTGCTGAAATTACATATTTGGATGGAGATTACGCTTTTTTTGTTTTTGGATTTTATAGCTTTAAACTGTTGGTTTTCTTTGATAGGAAACACCTTGGCGTGGTGCTGGCGTAGCTATCCCTATGTTTTCTGTTAGGTCGGAATCTGATCTGGGTGTTGGAGAGTTTCTCGACCTTAAGTTGCTAGTTGACTGGGCTGTAGCATCTGGTTTCCATTTAGTTCAACTTTTACCTATCAATGATACATCTGTGCATGGGATGTGGTGGGATTCTTATCCATACAGGTATGGCTGCTTCAAAATCATTGTAGAGATCAGATAATAATGTTGGTACTTTTTAAGTATCATTATAACTGGCATTTTGCAAACATGGATTTTACTCTTCACTAAATAGAGATATAAAAAATTGATAAAACGTTAGAACTTGGTCTTCCACTAAAAAAAATGGAGACTAGTTTCATAATTCAGAATTAGCCCAATTTAATAGAGTGAAATAACAATAAAACACCAATAGAGAAAAAAAATACTCCTGCTCCCCAATACCAAGAGTGCTGCGTGGATTTTAGTTGATGGGTCCAGTAAAGACAACTTGGAACTTTGAAAATGGGAGGCTGAAGATGCGTGGATCACTTGAACCACATATGGGGGGCAATCTGAGATCACTCTCTACTGCGGAAGAAATATGGGAATATTTGAAACTGACTCATAATTAGGTCTAGGGCAACAGCGCATGTCGTTTCCAATTGGAATTGGAGACTGGAAATTTCAGCCAAGGAAATTTGCCTTTTGACCAGTACTATTCCGGTTTCCTGAATTTGTGAAGTGAATATTATGATATTACCAATGCAGAAGTACCTAAGATGGCACTATCAACAACTCAAGCTGCTCAAGAGGAGAGAAAACGTGATCAATTTTTGCTGAAGCTAGGACCATAATTGGAGACTACACAGGCTGGACTTCTAAACTGAAATCCTATCCCTTCTCTGGACCATCATTTCTCAACTTTGCCTTTATTTGCCTCGAAATGATGAAATGGTTGAGTAAAAGAATTGCAATCTTTTCGATGCTACTCATACTTTGCTTCTTCAGTCCTCAATGCCTTCTAATTTTTGGGTGGTAACCATATAAAATTCTATTCAGATTGTTTATGTCTTTACCAATGTCTCGATCTCACTATCAATTTCTAGTTGGCAAATTCATGCTTCAAGATTCACTAACATTAGTTTGAGGGGGATGCCAACGGGATTAGCTAAATCCTTGATTTATTTATTCGTTATTGTTCCCCTATAATTTATATACAGTATTGTTTGCTGATTTACTTGCTGTCTTATCTCATTAATCATTATTGAAAACTTTGAATAGCTGTAAACTAGTCATGAATTAAACTAAGTTTCCTTGTATAGCTATAGGCAAACTTTCCTTGTATAAAGCTAAAGATTCTTATTAAATGTGATTCTCTCGATGATAAGAGGCATTCAGTCCAATTTGATATTCATGATAGTTTATTTTTGTGACTAATTGTTGTTTCAGACATTTCATATACTAACTATTTAGACTTGATTGATTGATCTTGTTTTTGTTTTCTTTTCAGTTCACTATCGGTCTTTGCATTGCATCCATTGTACCTAAGAGTACAGGCTCTTTCCAAGAACTTACCGGAGGAGATCAAGGTTATGTTTAGGAATTTTTTTCTCTATGAAGTAGCAATGGTAACAATTTCAAAATGCTGATATTTGAAATGCTTTGCGTCTCCTTTAAACAGAAAGAGATTGAAAAGGCCAAACAGCAATTAGATCAGAAGGTAATGCCATCAAATCTCTATAAGAGAGGATTCTCTAATTTATGAAATGCATCATTGAATGGCTGTTGCAAAGTCTAACTAATTTGTCTTTTTAGTCACTCCTTATATCAGTTATTAGCAAACACCACTATATCCTGATTATTGACATAATAAAAAGGGTTGTTCCTTTCTACGGGTTTAGTGATTGGTGGTAAAATAATTTCAGTCTTCAACGTAACCCCACTCTTGATTTCTTTTTTTTAAAGTGCAATAACACTACAAAACCTTTAGATGTAATTATTATCAGTTTTTTCTTTGAAAATCCAATTCCTGCCGTTAGTTGAATAGAATAATTTTTTGATTCAATTCAAGGGTTGAAATAAAAGAAACCTAAAGTACATCCTTTTACAATCTTTACTTTTACCTGTATAAATAAACTTAGTGGTAGGTTCTTGTAATCAAGATCCTATGGAAACACTCGAAAAACACACAAAGAACAATTCCTCTGAATTGTACAGCCTCCTTTTATTGCAAAGAATCAAACAGAATGGTGTTTACAAGGTAACCCGAGAGCTTAACCTCTCTCCAAAGAACTACAAGAGTTCTCGCAAAAACAATAATACTCCAAAACTACTGACTAAACTCCCTACTCCCCCTTTTATACATTCTGCTAACAGAAACTAACAAAACAAACTCCCCCACTGTCTAACTGCCCTGGCAGTTAGGCCCTGTAACGTTTCTTTTCCTCCTATATACAATTAATTCCCTAACACTTAGTACTTATGGAAATTGAGATAACTGTCTAAGTAAACTTCTACTATAGTCCTTGAAATTGTAAGGGTGGTCACTTCCATCTCAACTTTACAAATTCTCATTTTACTCACCAACTTCACAAAGTTTTTGAGCAAAAAGTGCTAAAGTGAATATGGCATTTTGTTAAGTCAAATATTGAAGTGAGAATTTTGTGAAGTCAGGGGACAAAATTGACTGACACTTGGATTTTTAGGGAGTAAATTGGAGCTGTACTTCTGGTTTATTTATTGCAAATATGTTGTTACTTTTGTCATTCTTTATACATAAAACATATTGGTAAATGGCAACTTCCTTGTGGTTAATATTTTGTCCCTACAGGATGTTGATTATGAAGCTACAATGGCCACTAAACTCTCAATTGCGAAGAAAGTTTTTTCTCAAGAGAAAGATTTGATACTCAATTCAAGTTCCTTCCAGCAGTTCTTTTGTGAGAATGAGGTCTTGCTACTGCATTGGGTTCCTGTTTAATATGTTGGCAAAAGATGCTTTATATGTTTTATCTTTTTGTATCTTGTACATTTTTTCCCTCTCTTCTATAGTAAACTTTCCATGACCAATTATTTCTTGCAGAAACTACAAAAAGACAGCCTTTTACCTTTTTCTCACTAGGCAGGGTTAATTTCATGAATTAAACCACATCATAATATTATGAATCACATCATATCTATTGAAAAACATTCATCTCTGAATTTTTGGTGGGTAGTTTTTTTGGATCTCCCTCTGCTTCTAGTGATAGAGGCCAACCTTTCATCGGGCTCAGCTTTTATCTTGATGTTAACAGGGTTGGTTGAAACCCTATGCTGCTTTCTGTTTCCTGCGAGACTTCTTTGAAACATCAGATCGTAGTCAATGGGGTCGTTTTGCTCATTATTCAGACGACAAGGTATATGCCTTAGTGTAATTTTTATTCTCTTTTCTTTTTACACGGTTATATTTGAGGTTTTATGTTTACTTTTGTTTACAGCTAGAAAAGCTTGTATCCAAGGACAGCCTGCACTATGAGATAATTTGCTTCCACTACTATGTTCAATATCATTTACATTTACAAGTATATTAAATTGAACCCTATCCTCTATAAGTTCTTCATGACAATCAAATCACAAACAAATAAAATCTTACCATTTACTTCTCATTCTGACTACAGTTATCAGAAGCTGCAGCGTATGCGAGAAAGAAGGGAGTGATATTAAAGGGAGACCTTCCTATTGGAGTTGACAAAAATAGTGTGGACACCTGGGTTTATCCAAATTTGTTTCGAATGAATACTTCTACCGGAGCACCTCCAGATTATTTTGATAAAAATGGCCAGAATTGGGGTTTCCCTACTTATAATTGGGAAGAAATGTCAAAGGACAACTATGGCTGGTGGCGAGCTCGATTGACGCAGGTTTTGGTTTTGACTTCTTGATCTTATCCTCAAGTGGACAATATCTTCCAAACTTAAATATATAGACTGAAGATATTCTTTTCTTAAAATCCTTTGCAGATGGCAAAATATTTTACGGCTTACAGGATTGATCACATATTGGGATTCTTTCGTATATGGGAACTTCCGGATCATGCTGTGACAGGTCTAGTTGGAAAATTCCGGCCATCTATACCTCTTAGTCAGGTATCCTCATGTTCTCTTAAATTTAAAGGGCGCTTGATGCCATGAGTGTGTGCTGAGCTGCTTTAACTTGCACAAGAGAAGCTTCTTTTTCTTGCTCTGCTTTTAGTTGATTTATATTTCATGCCTTATTTGTTGTAGGAAGAACTTGAAAGAGAAGGCATATGGGACTTTAATCGCTTGAGTCGCCCATATATTAAGCGGGAACTATTAGAGGTTAGTAGTCTACTTGTGTAGGCTATTACAACTGCAATTTTATGTACTAAATTTACCTCCGGGCTGGATTTCTGTAATGTGTTGCAGTCTTGTAAATGTGTTTCTCAAGGTAAGCTATAATATTTCATATACATTGTTGTTCAGGAAAAATTTGGAGCTGCTTGGACATTTGTTGCAACAACTTTTCTCAATGAATTTGACAAGAACTTCTATGAGGTGATAATCCTTTTGTGTATAGTTTTCTGTATAGTATTTATCGATTTCTGTTTGATCATATACTTCCACATAGCTCATGCCTTTAGATTTGATAATATAATTACATGAATGGACTTTCCGTGGTGCAGTCTAAACTAAGGTGGAACCTAATTCCAATAAAAAAAAACATGAATTAACATGATTGTTTTTTCTAGTGTGTAATGTGCTTTGTGCTTTTTTAGTACTTTTGGAAGGAGGATGAAAACACTTTTACCATTTTTGTGTAGCAGTGTACCCTTAAAAAACACATTTTATTGCCTCTGGGTGTAGTTTTCCCCTTTCATTTTTGTGCTCATGGATAAAGGAGACACCCAAAAGATAATGTAGGATGAACCTATGAGGTTATATTATGACAATAAATATGCAATCCGTATAACTCAACCTAGTACAACATGATAAAACTAAAGATATTGAAGTGGACAAACATTTTATTAAAGAAAGCTTGACAATGGCATGATTTGCACTTCATACGTGTCTACTCAAGGACAACTTGCGGACATACTCACCAAGGGAGTAGTGACTTGTAGATAATTATATCCATGTTGGGAATGGAGAACACCTATGCACCAACAACTTGAGGGGAGTGTCAAAATATATTTTAGGAAGTTTCACATATTATCCCTATGGGTTTTGTTGAATATAGTGAAAAAATAGGTATAGGAGTAAACTTTCTTATGTAGAAAATACACACAAGGTATTGTATTTATAATAAAGAGAATATGGGCTAAGTTGGGGATGGAGAACACCTATGCATCAACTTGAGGAGAAGTGTCAAAATATATTTTAGGAAGTTTCACATATTATTCCTATGCTTTTTGTTGAATATAGTGAAAAATAGGTATAGGAGTAAACTCCTTTATGTAGAAAATACACATAAGGTAATGAATTTATAATAAAGAGAATATGGGCTAAGCCTAAATTACAAATAATGATAAAAAGAAATAATAACAAAAACACAAAAGATAAGATATAAGATATCTAATATATGTAACAGTTTTTAATTATGTGTATTTGTTGTGTCATGTTTTTATTACTAGCATAACAATCCTGCAATCTGTTGATTTGTTCCCTAGAATAGGTTGTTCTTATTTCTAAAATTATCCAACAAATGAATGTATATATATTAGATATATGTAATGAGATATAATAAGAAAAAAGAAATCATATCTTCTAAACTTGAGACCCTTCAATATTTGAAGTCAAGTATAAGAAGGAAATTATTGTTCAAGAGGAATGAAAAATAAAAAACGGAAGTGTATACTGATGCATATTATGTAGTAGTTGTCACAGATAGGGAATCCACCTTAGTATATTGTATGTTTGTGGGTGAAAATTCGGTGACTTGGATTAGTAAGAAACAAAATGCATTTGGAAGGTCTAGTGTAGAGGTTGAATTCTAAGTTTGGCACATGTGGTGTGTGAACTTATGGCTAAGAATTTTTCTAAATGATCTTGAAGTGATATGTCAAGAGTCTATGACTCTTTATTGTGATAATAAATCAATTATTAGCATTACTCACAATCCAGTTCAGCATGATAGGACCAAACATGTTGAGATAAATAGACACTATTAAAGAAAAACTAGATAGTGGCCTTATTACCACTTCTTATGTCGCATATGGGCTTCAGTTAGCATATTTATTTGCAAAAGGTCTTTCCGCTAAACGATTTTATGGTCTCAATGCAAGCTGGGTATGATAGATAAGTGATGATTCATAAGAAAATATAGTTAATAAGCTAAGTAGGATATTAAGTGTGTTGTTAGAAGCTGTTAATAGATTCTAGAAATTTCTTTGTAATCTTTACTTTAGGCTTAAAGTTCTCTCTATATATATAGAGGTTGATGTTCTGTTTCAAATTAATAAAGTGAATACAATTTTTTTCTTATTTATATTAATCTTTTTCAAGTTAATATATTAGTTGGTTAAGCTTTATGAGCCAAGCAACATGTCTTTAGTGAAATGATCTAAACAGCCTGAAAATCCACTATAACATTCCCAGTATTTAATTCAGCTTTATCAAACACCCCATTCACATCATCCATGGGTTTCGTAATGTTATTAGTGTTTGTTAAACTGACTGAAATCACTGGTTTAGTATTGGCAGAGAGGATATTTTGGTATACGTTTTGGAATGTACGATGAAGACAACTTCTACAAAGTGCTATTGCTATGTATCAATCCTTATTGCATTAGAGATTAATTAGCTTTGAAATGAAATTCACAATTTGAATAAAATTCGGTTTTGGAAATCCAGTGGGTAGTATATCTTCACAAAACATAAATATGTTTGATGTTCTTTATTGAAGTGATAGAACAATATAGGTTCATGGTTACTTATTTGTTAAGCAAGAGTGTGTTGACATTCAAGATTGAAGTTATATTTCTGTACCTGTGGGCAAAACTCTTGCTATATTTTTGTAGAGAAGTGTAATCAATGTAATATGTAGGATTCAGTGGCACCAATCTGGGGGGTTTATAGATTTTGTCATGTATGATGTGATAACATATATAATGTCCAGATTTGTTGGTTAATTCTAAATATGCCATTCAATGACAACATTTGCTGTCAACTATTTTTCAAACATTCTATGTTCTATCCGAGTTTTGTTCAATAATTTATTTTATTTTCAATAAATGGATTTAGTTCAAGGAGGATAGCAACACAGAGAAAAAAATTGCTTCCAAACTGAAAACTTGTTCAGAAAGTTCTGTATTGTTGGAGAGTGAAGAGAAACTGCGGCGCAATCTCTTTGATCTTTCACAGGTAGCTTCATCAAATTTGCTTCCTGGTTCATATTCCACTTTTGTCTCTGTGTTTATATTTACTAGGAAATATAAAACTAATTAAGATTTATTTGGATTTTGACTTACAGACTTGTTAAGAGTTTTACTCTATTCTGTAAACCACATGGTTCTGTTGTTTTTAATCTGCTATTTCATTGAACTGAAAGCCAAAACCTTAGTTACTCCAATGATGTGCCACTTTCTTATTAATTAATTAGTAGCATAAAATATTTTACATTGATGGTAAATTAATTTTTACATTCTTCAATCTTGAATTTGTTTTTTAATATATTTTGAATTTTTATTCTGTTTAGTCTCTGTTCTTTTTGGTATTGCAAGTGCTACATTATGTTCTACGCTATTGGCTTGCAGAATATAGTTTTAATCCTTGATCCAGAGAATCCAAGAAAATTTTATCCTCGTTTCAACCTTGAAGATACCTCAAGTTTCCAGGATTTGGATGATCATAGGTATCTTAATAATTCGTGACTTGTGGGTGTTGTCGACTAGGACGGTTCCTACAATTATGCCACTTTTAATCCAAGTTCTATGCTGAAAACTGTTCTTCATCTAGCACAACTGTTTTTTTCACATTCTTCATGGAAATATCTACTCACTAAATCTCTTATTGCTTGTCATATAATACAGCAAGAATGTTCTTAAAAGATTATACAATGACTACTATTTCTGTCGTCAAGAGAATCTTTGGAGGCAAAATGCATTGAAGACCCTGCCTGTACTTCTAAATTCATCAGACATGCTGGCCTGTGGGGAAGATTTAGGCCTCATTCCATCTTGTGTCCATCCTGTATGCTCTTTATGACTTATCCAAAAGATCTTGGGAAAATTATATTTTTATTTTGGGCACATTAAAAGGATCTGTCTATAAATTTGTAATGCAGGTTATGCAAGAATTGGGATTAGTTGGGTTGCGCATTCAGCGTATGCCCAGTGAAGCTGATCTGGAATTTGGTATTCCTTCTCAGTACAGCTACATGACGGTAAGGCTTCCATTTAAGTAGTGAAAAATTGGATATAGGGTTAATTCCCTTTCTGTAAAAAATACACAGAGGGTGATATATTTATAATGAAGAATAATGAAAAAAATATGGACTAAACCCATATACATATAATATTGTAACTAATATAAGATATCATAATTAACATAATCTTAACCATATCTAACAGCTTCTATGTGCTATTTCTTGTCTTTGTCTTTTTTTTTTTATTTCTGTGCTCTTGATTGAACTAATGGAAACATACCAGTTTTCTATTTTTATTGAGACTTCACGGTTGCATTTTGAAAAAAATAATAATACAAAACCATCCATAGGTTGGCAGGATGATGAATCTTAGAGTGTTTGGAAAATTATCAGAATATACGAAGAATATCTAATATCTAGATTGTATCTTAGAATAATTAAGAATGTCTTTGATTATAAATAGGGCTAGTGCTTTGTGTTTTACGTCATCCTGTAACACATCATCAAATCATCAGAAAACTACTTTTAGGGATTATTTTTAGTTTATCAACATTCAGGGACTAAAGCTTAGGGACCAAATTAGCTATTCTACCAATTAGATATTCAAGGTTTCCTTGTTATGATATGCTAAATCTAAATTCATCTTTATATAGAGCTAACTTTTTCAATTTAGAGTGCTTTTGCTAGATAGCCATTTGATTGGATGACTTGGGCAATGTGCAGGTATGTGCCCCATCATGTCATGATTGTTCTACCTTGCGTGCTTGGTGGGAAGAAGATGAAGATAGAAGACTCCGGTTTTTCAAGAATGTGATGGAGTCCGATGAACTGCCGCCAGATCAATGTGTTCCAGAAGTTGCACATTTTATTATAAGGCAACATTTTGAAGCTCCATCAATGTGGGCAATCTTCCCTCTTCAGGTATTCTCGGTCATGTTGATATAAAAGGGTGAAAGAAAACTTTGATTTATGGCAATCTGGACCCTTTTTCTATTTGAAATTCGTGCCCTTAATCTGGTGGAGCATGTGGACAGGACTTGTTAGCATTAAAAGAAGAATATACAACACGTCCTGCAAGAGAGGAGACAATCAATGACCCTACAAATCCCAAGCACTATTGGAGATACCGTAAGTTCTAAGCTTTGTCCTCAGTTAACTCTGCTAGATAATCTGTGATTATTGAACTGCCTTTTGTAAAATTATGATCTAAGTGTGTGCTTCGGGTTGTTGTCAGGTGTGCATGTGAGTTTGGAATCATTGATTAAGGATATTGACCTTCAAACCACTATCAAAGATCTTGTAAGTTGGAGTGGAAGATCACTCCCTAAGGAAGAAGCTTCAGGTGAAGATGCCAGCCCAGTGGCAGCATTTTCAGTAGCAGAAGCTGTTACTGTGTTGTCAGTAGCAGAAGCTGTTTCTGAGAAACAGAAGTTTTCCAGTACCACGGAAAAGCCTGTTCTTGTCAAATAGAAATTGTGGATGATGTTCAGCCCTTCAAATCATATCCCATAATAACCTGCTACGATGGAGTTAGTAATAAGGAGCAAATGCTTTATGTTTTCATCTGTTCCTGTTATGTTTCTTAATGAACAATGCAAATAAATCTCGAAGCATGTATAATTATGTCTAAGTTTTAGCTATTAAGAGAAAGGATTATGATATTTTGACAACTTTTTTTAACAATTTTTTGACAACAGGATACGTTTCATTACTTTATTGGTCTGTTTGAATTTATATTTAAAAAAATATTTGAAAGGACCAATTTCAAGCTACCACATATGTATTGTCAAAAAATTGTGAAAAAAATAGTTGTTAAATAACTTTTTCATAAGAGAAATGATAGAAATACATTCTCTTATCAAGCCTAGAAATACCTCATAGATTTTGCACTAACTTTTTTTAAAACAAAAATTTCTAGACGCTAGATATAGATAAGGAAACAAACATTGTTCTATAATTATAATAAGACATAATTATTAGCTTGATTTTCAGTTTGGTTTAAGTTGGTTCTTCTCTTCTTTTTTTTTAAAGTTTTAATTACGTCGTAGTTTTTAAAAAAAGAGTTTTTTAATTAGGTTATTTTAAAAAAATTACTACCGATATTAATGATATATTATGACTCAATCTATATTTTCTTTTTAAAATTTTTTAATTTTTTAAAATTTAAAATATTTTTCAAAAATATTTATTATAACGTTGTAAGAAAAAATATTATTGCCTCAATTTTAATTTAATTTAATATTTTTTTAAATATGATAATATTTTTTATTATAAATATGAATGTTATATGGATATTCTTTTATTAAAAAATAAATTTTTAACATATTATATTATTTTATATTATTAATACATTGTTAATACGCTTTTTTCTAAGATTAAAACTAAGTATAAGTATTTATAAATATTTAAAATTGATATGTTATTAATTTATGTTTTTATAACAGTACATTACTAATATTATTATACAAATAATTTGATTTTTTTTAATTCGAAGTAAATTTATTATTTATATAAATACTATATTAATATTTATATTAAAATTTAGTGATAAAAAATATGAATTAATAACATATAATAATATAATATGTTAAAAATTTATTTTTAATTAAAATATTAGTATAATATTTGTATAAATAATAAATTTAGTTTTAAGAAAAAAATATTATTCTATTTAAAAAAAATATAGAATAAATAAAATAAAAATATGAACTAAATTGAAATAAAAAAAACAATATTTAACACTGAATTCACACACATGATAAAAAAAGTATTTGTAAAAAATTTTAAAAAATCATATAACATGTGACATATTTTTAATGTTGTTGACAATAATTAAAAAAAATATCTAATTGAGGTATTTTTTTTTAAATTAAGATATAATTTAAAATTTTTAAAGACGAAAATCAACTTAAACTTTTCTATATTACAAACAAAGTCCCACATCGGATAAAATAAGAGATGAACATGAGTTTACATACACATAAGATACCTCCATTGGTAAGAGGCCTTTTGGAGTGGTACAAAAAGCAAATTTGTGAAGGCTTGACCCAAAACAGACAATATCTTACTAGTGTGGAGACTTATATGTGTGTTGAACCTCTCTACAAATGGTATCAGAGCCCATGGTTTAGGTCTGGTGATCGAGCTTAGACGAGCACAACCCTCCATGATAAGGTGAAGCCTCGGTAGGTGGCCGGTGGCACATAGCCAGATAGATCATGAGAGATGGAGAGCAAGAAATGCTTAATGTTTGACTATAGATTGGGAAAGAGAAGTAATGACCATGGTGTACTCGAGGATAAGAAAAGACTTTCGTTATAGGGGAGGTGGAGGTGGAGAACCATAGTCCTTTGTTTGAGGGGAGGATGTTGGGTACAAACAAAGTCTAACATCGGATAAAATAAGAGATGGACGATGTTGGGTACAAACAAAGTCCGACATCGGATAAAATAAGAGATAGACATGAGTTTATATACACAAAGGATACCTCTATTGGTAAGAGACCTTTTGGAGTGGTACCAAAAGCAAATCCGTGAGGGCTTGACCCAAAGCGGACAATATCTTACCAGTGTGGAGACTTATGTGTGTGTTGAACCTCCCTACATTTTTAACTAAAGTAAACCATGAGTAATTAAAGTTATTTCCTAATTACATGATTAGTTTTTTAAAGCTCTATGATGAAAGCATTTTGGAAGAAATTAGAAACAAATATTTACTTTACATAATAATATATGGTGGGAGAGTTTTCTCTTCTTTACAACAAGACATCACATGAAAATATTTGAAAACACCATTAGAGGAAAGCCTGATCATAATTTCATCTTTCGAAGTCATATAATTGACACTAACATTGCTCGAGATACCCAAAATAATAGTAAAGAATTGGTCCAGACGCTAAGCATCTTTCCAAAAGACATGATTTAAAATGTTGCAATGTCTTTCCTCAAACTTATTTTGATTCTTGCTTAATTTATATATTAATTTCTTAAATTAAAGATTTTCACTTGAGCGAAAATGCTCTATATCTCGTTTTTAATAGTTCCTTCAACACATATGATGTTGTTTGGGAGATCAACTACTAAAGCTAAAATGCTTGCTTGCTTGGCCCTTAAGATTTGGTATTTTAGTCCATACTTTGTTACATTTTGTACCATTCCAATGATGTTACTTAACATTTTATAATTATGATGATATATTGCAGTGTATTAGACAAATCGGGTCATATGAGTGTGGTTACTACATTATGTATTGGATGATGACCACTATTCGTAAACATTACGAGTGGATGGGAAACAATAATATTTTTGGTTTGAATTTTATTTTCTCTATAGTTTAGATTTCATATACACTAATTGAAATCATTGTGTTTTATACAGAGATTCAATTTTACTACTTCAATTCCAGAGAAGTCGCTTAAACACATAAGGAAAACACTTGTTAAATATGTAATTTAACTGTATAATAGTATGTAGATATTAAGATATAGTAAGTTCTTCCTTAGCATATTTATTATTAGTTTAACTTTGTACATTGGATTAGTTTATGCTTCTAAGTTGATTTATGATTACATTGAATTGATTTATGCTTCTAAGAAGTTGATTTATGATTACATTAAATGGATTTATATTCTAATATAATTTTTATTGAAAATACATGCTTCTATATTGTTCTGGACTGATTTGGGTTGTTAAATATATGTAGATCTGTTTCTGTAGTTGGGAATGTTGTAGACACAAACCTGTTCTTAAAAAAAAATAGGGGAATACGCCTCTGTTGTGACCATAATCGAGACAGAAAGCTCTCTATGACATTGGTTCAGGTCACAACCAAGGCAAAAAAGAAAAGAAAAATTAAAAATTAAAAATACTCTATTGCCTCGGTTCGGGTCCCAACCGAGGCAGTAGAGTCCGACATACTACATTGGTTCAATAGGAATCGAGGCAAAAACTTTGTCGAAAAAAAAGGCTTAATCCCTCCCTTGGTCCTCATATTTGTGTGCAAATCTCAGTTTGGTCCTCAAGTTTTGAATTGTCTCAATTGAGTCGTAATTTTTGTAAAAATGCACACATTTTACCCAAACCGTTAACTCCTACTAGATGGCGTTAAATTTAGTTGAGTTGTATTTTATGTTTTGATAGCGTGGCATTTGCATTTTTTTTATTAATAGATGAGATTAAATTTCCTTTTTTTATATTTTCTTTCCTCCCTCACTTCCCTTTTGATCCCTAGTCTCTCTTTTCACTTTCTATCTGACCAATCCTGCACCAGGGTGAATCTGCCAAGACCTCACCTTCTCAAATCGCAAAACAAAAAAGAGGATCAGAAGCTTCAATTCAAGCCTTGAATCAATGTAAAAGAAATAAAATGTCAACCCAAGAGAGAAATCAGGAAAGAAACCCAAAATTTGAAAGCCCTAACTATAAGACTCGGATAAAATAAAAATATCTTTTATTTTTATCTTTATGTTTTTGGAGAATAAAAGTGTTTAGAAGTTGTATGAAAATTAATTTAATAACTAATTTTATTTTAATTTTCAAAATAGGTTGAAGATGTGTTTATATTGTAATTTTTGCACTAGATTATCATTGAGTTATTGTTGGTCTTCTGGTAATAACATTTGTGGGAAGTTGTGTGACCTTTGTGGGTTGTCTTCGAACACTGCATGAGGCTTAGACTCTTTCACTTTTGTATTTTTCTTGCTTTGGCAAGAGTGGGGCCCGGGGTGGTCAAGGGAAAATGAAAAGGATAAAGTGTGCACGTCTTATGTTTTTAGAAGAGAGAGAGTATGTTAGGGAGAATTTAGTACTTGTATTATTGTTGGGTTTTGGTAGGAGAGAGAAAAGCAACATGTTATATTTACATAATAGGATTAGTAATTGGATGGTTAGTATTTAAGTGAGATTTAGGGTTAAAAACTGAGGGTGAGTTTGGAAGGCCGCAACCGTGGGGGAGTGAAAAGAAGAGAAGATAAACCCTAGTTTTAGGAGTGAGGAGATTGTTGATCAAGAAGGAGAGAGGAGCACCACACCAAGCCGAAAGAAGAAACATGATCTTCTTTTCAATCTAAACCAGGAGGAAACCAAGGTAAGGGGAATGACTATGATTTATCTATGTATGTGTGGGGTTTGATTGATGATTTTGATAATACTATGATGTCTTATGTGGTATGAGACGTGTGTGTATAGATAGATATATGTGTATTAATGTCTTTTTTATGAAAGAGTGGGAAAAAGGGTTTGGGGGCTTTTATATTTTGCTTGCAGAGGTTACGCGGAGATGAGGAGAGTGAAGGGTTTGGAATTTGAGAAGTTTTAGAGAGTGTATGGGTACACTGGTGGCAAAGAGAAAGGAGAGTGTGTGAGATTTAGGAATGGGTTTTGGGGTTGTATGATGTTTGAGTGAAGACGGAAAGATAGACAATGGTGTTTTTAAATTTGCATGGGAATTGCGTAAATTCAACTTTTGTAACCTAAAGTTTTATATATTATAATATATTATATACGTGAATTCAACTTCTGTGATATAAGGTTTTATATATTATAATATATTATTTACATGAATTTAAGTTCTTCTATAATATAAGCTTTTATATATTATAATATATTATTATTATAATACGGTTTTATAAAGAAAAGCACGTATGATAGTATATACATATATATTGATTGATTAGGGTTTCGACATTGGAAAAAAAAGATTATATCTTAAAAATATTAGTGTGCAGTTTAGATTGAATTGGTTAAGCATATGCGTTTGTGGGTTTTGATGGTACGATAGTTTAGTTGAAAAAGTTTTTGGATAAATATGAAAGCAATATGATTGTGGGGGTGGGTGAAATATGATTGACTACGTATTTTTATAAGATATTGTAGTGTTATGTATGCAGTGGTAGTATTTTATATGACATAGTAAAACGTTATATTTGATGAGTTAATGTCTATCGTTGAGATTAAGAGTGAAATGTATTGAGATTGTGTTATAAGCCGTGTGATGCGGGAAAGAAATTCTCTTCGGCCGTGTGATGCAGGAAGATGACGGTTTGATAATGACGATTCTTTCGGCCGTGTGATGCGGGAAAGAAATTCTTTTTGGTCGTGTGATGAGGAAGGAAGGTGTTGTGTGATTCGTACTGAATTAGTTTATGAACGATGTGGTTGTGTTGTTATTGCGGTGATGAAATATCTTTATGATTAACCTATTATCTGTTTAAAATTATTATTGTATTTTTGTGTTATGATATTTCTAGTTGCTCACCCTTGTGTGTTGTGGTTGTGGTTTCCACCTACGATGATCGTACTTGTACGAGAGTATATGGCATTGTAGATAAGATCGAATTGAAGTAGCTGACGAGAGTTGGGATCTTTGATTTCAGGGTTAATTGTTTATTACTTAAAGAGTTTTTCAGATTTGCTATATTTTTATGTAAAAATGATATTCAAAACTTTTCAGACGATGTATATATATATGCTTTGCTTATGCATTTCAATAGAGTAAAGTTAAATCATCTTTAATGAATATTTTATGGAAAGGTTATGTTTTAAAAGAAAAAAAAATTACGCCGTGACATCCCAAAAATTTGGGGCGTTACACTAACCTCCAAATTCCCAATTTAAGAAACCCTAAATTCAATCCCAATTCGAAATCCCCATTTCAAACCATGGCTCAAAACAAAAGGAGACCAAAACCTGCAAGGAAGAGACAACAACCCACATTCCCAAATCAGAAACAAGGTCAGGAACCCTAAATTGCAAGAATGGGATCGCGATTCACTTCGCTGTCGTCGCCGGTACCCCTTGCAACAGGTCGATGCTATTGTCGCCAGTCACCATCAAATAGAGACCCTCACCGCGAAACGCAGAAACAATCTCCCTATGCAAGACGAACCGAAAAAGGAGAAAGGGAAGGAAGCTCCCTCCCTGCGTCACGAATCAAAATGGAGAGAAGAAACCTCCGTCGCGCCATCGTTGCACCTCCGCTGGCTACGCCCTCGTCGCATCGTCGTCTTCCTAAACAACCAGGATCACAACTCTTCTCTCAACGTCACACCGCGAGTCACTGGCCAGGATTCCGCACTACTAAGCCACAAACCAAAAACCCTCTTCTCCAAGGTTGTATGATTTGCGAGTAATGCACAGAGATATGAGGAACAAAATTGATTGGGGTTTGCTTACTCAGGATAAATGGTAGAGAGAAGAAATTAGGAAGAGAGACTAGGGATAAAAAGGGAAGTGAGGGAGGAAAGAAAATATAAAAAAGGTAAATTTAATCTAATCCATTAATAAAAAAAAATGCACAACGCCACCTATCAAAACATAAAATACAAATACAACTAAACTTAACGCCGTCTGGTAGGAGTTAACGGTTGGGGGTAAAATGTGTGCATTTTTACAAAAATTATGACCCAATTGAGACAGTTCAAAACTTGAGGACCGAACTGAGATTTTCACACAAATATGAGGACCAAGGAAAGGATTAATCAAAAATAAAAAATAAAAAAAGGAAAAACTGTACTACTTCGGTTACCTATGAACTGAGGCAAAATCCTACCTTTTTTTGCCTCGGTTCACTACCGAGGCAAAAAGCCTACCCCTTTTAACCTCGTCTGTATATACCTTGGTTGCGGAACCACTGTCTATAAGCGAAAATAACCACTATCATTTTCCTTAACTGCACTAGTGATTTCATCTTTCGAAGTAATTAACACTAACATTGTCCGAAATACCCAATATAATAGCAAAGAATTGATCCAAACATCTAAACACCAAAAGACATTATTTAGAATGTTGCAATGTCTTTCCTCAAACTTATTTTGATTCTTAATTTATATATTAATTTCTTAAATGAGAGATTTTCACTCGAGCGAAAATGCTCTATATCTCCTTTTTCAAAATTCTTCAATTTCTTTCAATCTTACACTTGTAATTTCATTTCAATCTATCTTTTAAAAATGAATTTAAGATTAAATATTATTAAATTCACATTCAACTATTCAAAACATGCATATGGATTGTATAAAGAGAAAATTACGAGAGTTTAGCCTACAAGTTATATTACACTTTCTACTTATTGACCATGTTGTTGTTCCAATAGGTTCTACACTTGTTCACCATATTTTTATTGGAAAATGATACTTTGACATCTCTGACATGACAAAATTTTGACACCCGATACGTGTCAGTTTTTCATTGGCCGAAGTTTAAGAAAGTTAAAAAAATTAAAAATGACATGGATTAATTGGAGGAGTCTGAGAGAAAGGGGGTTCAATTCAAATTTCATTTTCAGATTGTGAAAGAAACCCTAGAGAGAGAAACTCTCCCTCCCAACGACCAAAGCCCCCTCATGTTGCCACCGTCGTTCGCCGTTGAACCGCCATCGGAGGACACCCAGAGGCTTTGCCGCCGATCATCTTCGCGTCTCTTCACACAAGTCGCGGTTGTTCCTAGTCGTCCCGTTTCCACCATCGACGACCCAGAGGCTCTTCCTTGTCGATAACGGTCAGGCCACTGTGGCCGTCGTTCTCTCTGTGCTGTCTCCAGTAGCCGGCGTCGATTGCTTTGTCATTCCGCCGTCTTACCCTGCATTTGGCTAGGTAGGTCTATTTTCCATTTTTTGTTATGTACTAAATGGAAAATTGTAATGCCATGCTACCTTGACTGTGTTTATGATGCATTATGAATTTGTTGATGGTTCATTAAGTTCAAAGGATTTTACGGTTTTTCAAAGTTGATTTGGATAATTATTGTACTATATTATATGAACTGATGTGAGCTTGTTGCTCTGTTTTGAGCTTGTTGGTGTCACTGAAGAGCTTAAGTTACCGTTTGTTTGGTTTGGACTTTATGATATCAGAGTATTTATGTTCTAGAGTTCATTGGTTGTCTTCCTCATTCTTCTAAAATTCTAGCACGATATAAAGTGTGTGTGTGTGTTTCATGTAAGCTTTAAATCCAAAGGAATAAATAGCCAGGTAGGTTAGAAAGTGAGAAGCCAACTCCACAATTTCAGCATCAATATCATTGATCATCAAACAACTCATTTTCCCCTGTATCAGGTAAGCACAACTCCACAATTTCATAAGATTAAACAATTGCAATAACATTGCTCAACTCAAACATAGGTATTGAAGTTAGACGTAACTCTAATATGAACAATCTTATATTATTTTAACCAAACTTGTCAGCCTCTGCCACAATTGAGTATACACATTGCTCACATAACATTAGACTGTATCATCAGATCAAGGAATTACAGTAATATTATTATAAGCATGAATATTCAAGGTAGAACTAAAATAGTGCTTTTACTTAGAAACATTCATGTTATAGGTTGTGCACACCATAAGAGGTGGACCTTTTTCCCTTCTTTGTAAATTAGATCCCTTTGATGGTAAATATGAATTAGAATTTAGGCACTGTTTGTTTAACCATAAGAAAATTAACTCTTGAATCCAATGAAAAGCACAAGTTCCAATGCAATTTGGAGAATGATAAAAAAAAGATGGGAGGATAAAACAATACAAGCGGATGAATATTAACTTAAAAATCTTTAGGTGATGAATAGTCTCTATAGCATAATCTGAGGCACACATATTACGTTCATAAATAGGCCATATATACTACTACAACACAGGGAGGGTAAGCTCTGTATGTTTGATTTGGACATATTAGCGCTTAGTTTTAAACATGTAGGTTATCATTAATAATTTTTTTTTAAATTTCTCTCTAGTATCTTCACCAAATAATTAATAACTCAATGCAACATTTTCATAATACCTTAAAGGAAGAGAATATTGCAGTGTACAACCTCCATATTTCCAATGCCAAAATCATGTAATTAATCACATAAAATAACATGTTAACTTCGTAAGCAAGACATACTGAAAACTTTAAAACTCCTAACTTGGTTCTGGACCACTTGAGATGCTGTTCTATAACGCTCGCGAATCAGTTTTCCTGGCTCTCCTGTAAATGAAAAATTAATAGGATGGGGTAACTATGTCAACTTGTTCCAAAGCAATATAATTGGGTTTGATGACATTGTTAATGCTGAATTTGTTAGTGTTCTTAAATGACATACAATGTACTTTCACTTATGACTGATTATCTGTTGACCAAGTTTTGACATAATTGTTTGCTTTTAGTTGTTTGCCCCTATAATCCATGACAGGCATTGGTGGTGCTACGCCGTGAAGATTCTGACGATGCAAATATTTGCATTGGACTCAGTTGGCCATAATAGGAAAGAGCGTAAAAGGATTGACACTGTAATGGTAAGTGTTGTAATCGATTTCTACTATCTCTTCCTAAAACTTTTGATTGATTTTGAAATTCAAGTTAAGTTTCTTGTTTTGCAGGCCCATAATCTTGAAATATTTTTTGGTCATTTGTTTAATCGTTATGAAGAAAACAAACCGTCTTTATTTGTCCAACATGTTCATACTCCAATCCAACCAAATTCGTAAGTAATAAAGTTGTTCACTAAAATTATGATTTTCGTTAGTTTCAAAGAACTACAGTTTGAATATTTGAATAGTGGACTCTGTTTAATGTAGATATGATTGTGGAGTATATGTTTTGAAATTCATGGAGTTGTGGGACGGTGTGGAGAGATACGAAGGCAAAACAATGCCCAATTACACTAGTGTAAGTTACGTAAATTTGTAGTTCTTTATAACTTTTAATCAAGTATTATAATAATGTTCATTTATGTGTTAGCAGGAGGAACTGCAAGAGATTAGGGAGAAGTATGTTTCTGATTGGATATTGGATCCTGACAATGTGCGATGAAATGAAGTGTTGCAATTTTTAACATGTAGTAGTAATGTAATTTGAATATATCAATGATAATTGTCTTACATTTGGTAAACACTTTGACATGCTTGAATTCAAAAGTGAGCATTATTTTTCTGAATTATCTTTGTTGCTCAATGTCCAAGATTTGTATTTCATAATGTGTGGTTAAGGGGGTATGTACAGGGTATTATTTTGTGAGGAGAAAAATTCAATTCAAAATAAATTGCGAAATTGAAACATAACACCTTCGTGCTGAAAATTAGCCTAAAATACCCACTTATAATGCCTTTGTTAGCACTTTCTTTCTTGCACCATCAATTTAAAAAAAAAACGTTTCTTGGGTATGCAATTCTATATTATTGTCTTATTAAATGATAGTTAATGAATTTTATTCAATGTAATTGGTTAACAATAAAATATGGATTTTGAAAACAAATGGCAGATTCAAAGATTTCCCTTTCGTGCAAAAAATTAGCCTAAACTACCCACTTATAATGCCTTTGCTACCACTCTCTTTCATGCACAATCAATTTAAAAATAAACGTTTCCTTCAACATGCAATTCGATATAAATGTCTTATTAAATTATACTTAATGACTTTTATTCAATATATTTTCTTAACAATAAAGTATGGATTTTAAAAACAAATGGCAGATTGAAAGATTCCCCTTTCGTTCAAAAAATTAGCCTAAACTACCCACTTATAATGTCTTTGCTACCCCGTTATTTCCTGCACCATTATTTTAACAATTATTTGAATGAATATATAATAAGAAAGTATATTAAAGGAAGTCAAATTACATAAATATATTAATGGACTAATTCAAGGAAATTATAATAGGAGGTGTTGCACAATACTACATGAAGAAAAGAACAGATTAGTAGCATAAATAATATTTATTATTCCTTCCTTCCCGGTGAATTTGGAACAATGCATGTCTTTGTGGGTATGGAGGAGCAGTTCTTCGTGACTGTTGTTTCCTTGGTTTGGTTGTCTTTTGCAAATTCTTTGACGTCAATATCCTTCACAACAACTTTGTGAGTAGGACACACAAGTTTATGAAGTATTTCCTGGATTTTTTTGTTATCTACCACTGGCTTTAGTGTAACGAAGATTTTGGCGGAGGACGTATTATCTTCCTCTATTGTTTCCATTGCGTTCCATCGATCTAAACAAGCTTTGACTTATTGATTTAGAAGGGAGAAGAACTAAGTGTAAGATAAACAATAAAAGGATAATTTCTAGCAAGAAAAACACTTAATATTTCAAGCTCAGTATAATACAAGCAAGACATTGATTATAGGAAACATGGAGACATTAACCATTGTAACATGACATAATGCTTTATTATAATTTAAAAGGTCGACTTTATTAGTGATCAATGGTATGAAAAATATGGAATGAGCTGTCTTACAATCATGTAATAATAAAGATGCATTTTTTCTGAAAGAAACATTTAAAACAACTAATCGCTTTGATCTTAAAGCAGTACATGAGACTTTCAAAACAAATGTCTTAATACTATCCAAGTAGTTGACAAGATATCAATTACAATTAGTAAGTTAAGGGAAGAGGAGTTGTGGTCGAACATCAACCGATTTATTCACACGTAAGTCAGTAACAAAAGTTTCTTGTAACTAAATCTGTGTTGAATTGTTTTAACCTCTTTAGTTGGCACTTGGCAGCTACCTCATATAGCCATCACGATCTAAGCAATAATATTTGATTGTTTATAACTCGGTTTTTTAGAAGTTAATAGCTAAGAATTAGTATTTTTCACTCTTGATGGCTGTTATGTTGTTTTTTAGCCTGTAGGTAACAGTTTCTTTATATTAATCTTATACTATGCCAACAACCATCGCATGCATGATTACCACGAGCGAGAAAACAATGACATCCTAGTGTTGCATTAGAAAACAATGACATACCTTGTTCTGTATCAAACTGAGACTATGAGAGATAATAAATAAATTAAGAAAACATAAGCGTATCTAGGCATGTACTTTTCTGGCATATTAATTCAGGGGAACCTCTTGAGTGACAACTTTATTTTTAAGTTTATATATTTATATAATATGTTTTTAAAGCTGTATTGAACATTAACGCATTTATATTGTAGTTGTTCATTCAAAGGCCATTTAGAGTGAAGTTGTTCATTCAGGATATGCCCCCAGTTTTAATCTACTTTTGGATTTTGCTTCATGATTTTGTGACTACTATTTGATTAATGATAGTAGATTTAAGTAAAAAATTGTGAGGATTGTCTATTCTTAAGCTCAAATTATTCATTGAGATCATATATTTTATTTGAAAAGGCTTTTGATAAGTGGTGGTTTGTGACATTAGCATAGCCTCTGTGAATCAATGAGTATTCTATACTTCCATGCATAAACTGTAGTGTTGTTCATAACTTTAGAATGAAGTATGGTTATGTAATTTTGTATGACAGGTATGCAAATATGGTTTGGACTAGGAAAAGTAATGTTGTACTAAGCTGACCTTATAGTGCACTCACGGTTCTAAGGTTTGAAAGTGTATCACACACCAGTATGGTTAAGGAATGAGCTTATGAACTAAAGGTACACATCCAAATAGCATTATCCCCCAATAAATGGTCCCTCCCAATAAATTCTTATTAATAATTTCCTAAGGACCTCAACATTATGCTGTTCTAATTTCCTCACAAATAAAATGACTATCAAAATGCAACGAATGGATCATCTTATATGTAGAATACATGCCTCTGAAACCAACACAATGATGGCAGAGTATCAACAGAACTAAAGAAACCATGGCAAAAGGGGAAAAAAGCCATAACAATTTTGTTCACATACCATCTTCTCAATTGAGTTAACAAACAGAACCTACAATACCAGGAAACTCAATAGGGCAGCGAAATTATATGTATAATGTTGCCAGGTTCAGAGGAAAACGAGAAAGAGCAACAAACTGTAAACTTTTTCAAATTTCCATGATCAACAGATCTCACACTTGATCACAAAGCAAACCAGTACAACAAAACATTCCTATATAATCAAACAATTACTAAAAACTAAAGAGGAAAACAGTGAAATCCTTTGAACTTAATGAACCATCAACAAATTCATAACGCATCATAAACACAGTCAAGGTAGCATGGCATTACAATTTTCCATTTAGTACATAACAAAAAATTGAAAATAGACCTACCTAGCCAAATGCAGAGTAAGACGGTGGAATGACAAAGCAATCGACGTCGGCGGCTGGAGACAGCACGGAGGGAACGACGGCCACGGTGGCCTGACCGTTATCGGCAAGGAAGAGCCTCTGGGTCGTCAACGGTGGAAACGGGACGACTAGGAACAGCCGCGACTTGTATGAAGAGACGCGAAGATGATCGACGGCAAAGCCTCTGGATGGTGCTCCGGTGGCGGTTCAACGGCGAACGACGGTGGCAACCTGAGGGGGCTTTGGTCGTTGGGAGGAAGAGTTTCTCTCTCTAGGATTTCTTTCACAATCTGAAAATGAAATTTGAATTGAACCCGCTTTCTCTCAGACTCCTCCAATTAATCCACGTCATTTTTAATTTTTTTAACTTTCTTAAACTTTAGCCAATAAAAAACTGACACGTATCGGGTGTCAAAATTTTGTCATGTCAGATGTGTCAAAGTATCATTTCCATTTTTATTCCTTCTCATCAACTTCTTATAATCGATAAAATTATGCTTAACATCAACAAATCCATTATAAAATATTAACATTCGATCAGGTTTTATATCTTTTAATTTTTGTATTTTATCTTCATTTTTAAATTAAATTAAATTATATTAATATTTATACTTTATTTATTTAAAAAATATAATATTGTTAATTCAATAATAATATATACTTTATATAAAAAAATATTTACTTATTTTTAAATTCTTATAGAATAAAATAAATCCTGAAAAATCTAGTCATTACAAAATGAGTAGGTTAGATTTTACAAAATATTTTTTTCATTGATTTTCGTCTCTATAAATTTTGAAATCACAGTTTTTAATTTTAACATTCATTTAAAATAAATAAATAATATTTATGGTATAAATTTCAAATTTTTTTAAAAGTGTTATACGTTACCTTAAAAGAAAAAAAGTAGTTTATTTTACAGAACTAAAAATATTTAGCCTATAATAGAATAAACTAAATTTTGTGTTATAGGAATGAATAGGTTTGGATAAGTATGATTTTTGTTTTGTTTTCGTTCCGTTTAATTTTGTTTTTGCGTGTTATGTTGAGAAAGAGACATTGTTGTTTTTTGATTGTCTGAAATTAAACAAGTCGAATTTGATTGTGAGGGCAACAAAAAAAAGAAGAAAATGCAGGGAGAAACAAGAAACCTGCGATGGCGAGAAGCTTTTAACAGCCACAAACCAATAAAAGGAAAATGACAGCATACAAGGTAAAAAACCTGACCACAACGTATTTTTGGGTTAATGTCAGGTGTCATGTGGTGAAAGGGCCAGGCAGGAAGCAAGAAGCAAGAAGCCGTTACAGTTTAAGGTTGTTAGTTAAATAGTAAATTAAGAGGTTTGAATTTGTGTGGGAAAAAGATGCCAAGTGTCGGGAAAAATAGGGAGGTTGGGAAGGAAAAAGAGGAAAACGAAGTTAAAAAGAGGAAAAGGTTGAAAAGGTGAGAGAAGGGGTTCGTGCTCAGAGGCGGGGAATATTAACGTCAGGAGTGGGAGTGGGAGTGGGAGTAAAAGTGGAGTTTTATTTCGATATTACTCCGGCGACGGTTTGATTCTCTCGCCCTCCCGTTGCTTCTCGTTTCCCTGAATACCTTCAGAGTGTTCAGGGTATAAACATCGTAAATAATTATTCCTTTTTCTACTTTTCACACACCAATTTTTTAATCTTACCATCATTTTTTTTTTTTTTTTTTTACATTTTTCTGGTTGGGAAATTTGCAGGTTATTAGGGATTCAAGAAAAAAATGTGCAGGGTTAGCCAGCTTTTCCGCTAGTATATATGTTATCCAGAGTTTAAGCGATGACTTCAGCATTTGAAAAATTTCCCATAAATTAAGCCAATACACGGTAAGAAATTTGGTTGCGTTTTCAATTCATCTATAATTTCTTACACTCAGAGGCTCCCTTTCATGCATACATTCTGCGCCAATGTTTTAAAAGCAACGCCAATTGTAAACTCATTTTCAAAACAAAATTTTCATCTTAAACAGCATTGTAAGGAATTTTGTTTGCCTTGCATGACATTCATCTGGTAAACATAACCTTTAAAATAATAATTAAAAAATTGTATGATGCTATCTTACATAACAATCGATTTACGTAGATATTACATGTGATTTGAAATTTAAAGCATGGTGTTTGTGATGAAGGTGTAGACGCCATCGTCTTGAGAAAAGTAGTTTGAGGATGTTTTGGTGAGAAGAAGAGTGTCCCTTGGAATGCAGAGCAGCAGCCATTCTCAAAATCTGAATGAGATTTATCAAAATGGCTGTGACGATTGACAGACATGAGGGGTTTGGGCCCTTTAGCCGATCCCAGAGATGCAAACTCCAATCTTACGGTCACCTTGATCCGAACGTTGTCGAACATAGCAAAAGTGGTGGTACTTTTTCACACTCCATTGAACTAGCATTTGAAGCCTATAATATTCACCGCAGTTTCTCCACTCCATGCCTCCCCCTAACCACACTGATAGGGGAAGAGCTCACTTGTCACCCTCCAAGGATTGAGATTGTTCGTGGAAGTGGAGCTCCAGTACATGCTCTAGTTGTTGAAGTTGCCATAGCTTTGGCCTCAGGTATCAAACCAATACCCATCCCGAGTGGCCTAGGTGGTGCCTATGCTTTCCGCAACCAAAATGGCACCAACATCGCTGTAGCAAAGCCAGTAGATGAAGAGCCTTTTGCCTTCAACAACCCAAAAGGCTTAGGGGGTCAAATGCTCGGCCAACCTGGCCTCAAGAAATCTATTCGCATTGGTGAAACTGGTATCCGAGAGTTAGCTGCTTATCTTCTTGATCACGGAGGCCTTGCTGCCGTGCCTCCTACGGCTTTAGTCAAATTTTCTAATGCTGCATTCTTTGTCACTTCCAATGCAGCAGCATCTGCTCTTCCAATGCCTAAAGTTGCCTCTCTCCAACGCTTTGTTGGTCATGGTTTTGATGCAGGAGAGTTGGGTCCTTCTTTCTTCTCAGTTGCTTCAGTCCACAACATTGGGATCCTTGACATTAGGATCATGAACCTTGATAGACATGCAGGGAATATGCTTGTGGCCGAGCATGACACTAATAATGCTAGCTATGGTGGTACTGTTGCTGACCTCGTTCCCATCGACCATGGCTTTTGCCTCCCTGAGTGGCTGGATGATCCATATTTTGAGTGGCTACATTGGCCACAAGCCTCTATTCCTTTCTCTGATTACGAACTTGAATACATTTCCAAACTCGATCCCTTCAAAGATGCAGAGGTTTTAAGAACTGCCATTCCTTTACTGGGGGAATCCGCAATACGTGTTCTTATTGTTTGCACCGTTTTGTTGAAGCAAGCTGCTGCTGCTGGCCTTTGCCTTGCTGAAATAGGCCAAATGATGACTAGGAAATTTCGTGAAGGTCAAGAGTTACCGAGTGAAATGGAAAACATCTGCTTAAAAGTGAAGGCTAGCATCCACACCAAAAACCGCACAGAACAAGGGTCGAAATGGGAAGGTGCTCAAATTTCCTTCGGAGACCTCAACCAAGTCCAGTGGGAAGCGTTCTTGGAGGTTTTTGGTGAACTTTTGCGCAGTGTTTTTGAGGACAAGAAGTGCAACGGCAAAAAATTGGAACATCTTGGAAGTTACTGAATTTTAGGAGGATAGGTTGCCAAAGCGAGACACCAATTACTGTCGCTTGTAGCTGTACATTAACACCATTCATAGTGTAGCTTTCAACTCATTCCATTCTGCAACTTTCTTTATCTTTTTTTTTTTTCTTTTTCCTTCAAACCATATATATATATATATATATATACTTACACCCTTTGTCAAGTAGACCTGTATCCTATATTTCACCTGTGATTATGTAATTAATTACTTTTGTATTTTTATTTTCCTCATTCAAAATGTAATCAAGCATTCCTTATATTGGTCCTTCCCAATATAATGTAATGTTGCTTGTGTAACTGTTGCCCCTTCAATTTTATAAGTTAAAAGATAAAAATAAAAAATATAATTCAAATATTAATATTTTTATTATCTGGTGTTTTCTTAAGGGCTATCCTTTTTTTTTCTTCATTTCTGTAGTGCATTCATGCTTCACATACAGGTTTAGATGACACTACAACTGCGTATGTTTCAGGGTTTAAAAAATGAATTTTTGATGTATGGCAAAATGTACTGATATAAGTAATTTTATATAATGGGAAGAATTTCAATATTGAAAGTATGAAGAGAAATCGAAAGTGAGTCTTCCCTTAGCTGCTTAAACTCTGATGGAAACAGTGGGAGAAGGGAAATTTGTGAATGCAACAGAGTGTGGAAGGGAAAGAAAAGAAAAGAAAGATCAAATGTTAGCAGGGAGACGTTTGTACAAGTGTGAGGGGAGCCTGGGAGAAGGCACACCTTTTACTGGTGTTCTCATGTATGTGACCAACCCAGGATTCTCACCCATGTCAATCTCTTCAGGCTTTACTCCCTCAGCCGGACTCCAACTGAAATGGTGCAAAAGGTGGCCCAACATGGAAGTCACCAACTTGATTCCAAGTTGGGCACCGGGGCAAACCCGACGACCCGCCCCGAACGGAAGTAGTCTAAAGTCATGCCCTTTCATGTCCACATCCTCCTCAAGAAACCTCTCGGGTCGGAACTCGAACGGGTCCTTCCAGACGGCCGGGTCACGGGCCACGGCCCACACATTGACATGGACGTTGGAGCCTTTGGGGATGTCATACCCTCCAACTTTGACATTGGCATTGGCCCTGTGTGGGAGCATGAGTGGGGTTGGTGGGTGGAGCCTCAACGACTCCTTCGCCACACATTGTAGGTATGGAAGGCTCAAGAAGTCTGCTTCGGTCATCACCCTTTCAAGCCCAATCACTCTGTCTAGCTCCTCTTGGGCCTTCTGCTGCACTCTTGGGTTTCTTATTAACTCCGCCATGGCCCATTCTACAGAAATTGCAGATGTATCCGTCCCTGCCGTGATCATGTCCTGTGAATTAAGAAAATATGAGCACAATTTTGAAACTAAAAAAAAAAAAAAAGATAACATTGAAAGAGTGTTAGAAGAAGGAGGTACCCAGAGGAGGCCGATGATGGTGTCTTCACTGAGGTCATATTTGTCTTGCAATGTGAGTAGGGCATCGACAAAATGTTGTTTGGCCCCACCGGATTTCTTCCGTGCTTCGGTGTGCTCTTCCATGATCGCTCTGGTGAGTCTGTCACGGCGAGCTCCGTGTTTGGCAAAAGCCTCTTCTTCCAGAGGGAACATCCACCGCAGCCAAGGGATGTGTTCCGCCATGGCCAGAGATGCTCCTAGCTTTAACCCATTTTCCACGACGCCCTTGAATTCCACTCCTTGTTCCTCTAATACACCTTCTGAGTTCACAAATCTTTTCCCAAATGCCAATCTCGTTATGTTGTTGAATGCCACTTCCCCCAAGAACTTCCTCACCAATATTCCCTTCCCCAAATTCTCTGCTCAATTACACATCACAGAAACCACTTTTATTTTATTTTATTTTATTTTCATCCAAATATAATATTATTCTTTTTTATTTTTTATTTATTTTTTAAAAATACACTTATTCTTACTACACTATCGAGAAATTAGGTGGGAATCAACACTTGCACTGTTTGGGTGGTGGGTAAAACTTCCTTACACAATAATCAACATATATTCATAGAGCAACCACCCCACCAAACCATTAATTGTTAGGCAAAGCTTTTTGAAAGAAACAAGAAAAAGTTTTTCAATTCAATCTCAATCTTTTATTTTTAATCATTATAAAACTTAATTATGTATTTAATTTTTTTACTTTTTCAAAATTATATCATTTTAATCTATTATTAATGTGCTGACATATTAAAAAAAGGCATGACATAACTTGTTAGTGGCTGAATTTGTTGAACTATCATTATCCGTAGATATATGTGGACCTAAATTCTTAAGGAAGACACCTTTTTTCTTTGCACACGAAATAGGTTCACTTCACCAACCACATCTCCATAATCATAATTCCTGCATTTACGCCTTCATCACCTAATTAATTGATTGATTGTCACTAATATCCTAACAGATTTATATAATCAGCATACCAATTTGAAATTATGTATAAAAGTTATATAAAAGATGTTTGTTATGAAATCCATTTATTAATAAGCATTTAGAGAGTTTTTATTTTCTGTCCTTGGTTACCATTATAGTCTATTTCCTCTTTCGAAGATTGTTTTGTATTTATGATAGCAAATAATTCATTTGGGGAATTATCAAGTTGCTCAATGCCAATAAATAAATAACTGTAAATCAATGAAAAAAACGAAAACCACATGAGTCAAAGCCCAAATCTCGTGATTATGCTGAGAAAATAGTTGTTCATCTATATTTTACTTATAAGTCATAATGATGTAGACATCAGAATCACTCTAAAAGAATTAAAATTGTAATTACTAATATTTATTTGTTATTCTACTTATGTCGATTTTAAATAACTCACATCTATATTTGTAACAAACATTTTTTTTTATCGTTACTTTTAATAAAGAAGTATAAATATAACGTAAAAATAACAATGTGTAAATATTAAACCCGATTTTAAAATAAACGCAAATCAATTTATAAAGAAAAAGAATGTGTTCCAGCCGATTTTTTTCTAGTTTATATTTTAAAATTTTTAAATAAGATTTTTCTCAAGAAAAAAATAACTTTTTTTTTTGTTAATAAGTCACTAATTTAGAAAAGACAGAAGCGAAACTCGGTACCGAACATGACATCCTACTGTCAGAAAACAAGGATGTAGAAAACTCGGAAGAATTAATAACTCGCCCGAGTCATGACGTGTTTTTTAATCTCATTAAGATTATCATTCAACCAATATTGCAAAAGCAGAAAAAGATTGTAACTTTCGAGAAGGAGAAACGTACCAGTAGTGGTGCAGTGGTGGAAAATGGATTCAACCATGGCGGTGACCTCGTCTTCTCTAATGGGTCTGAGGGCCTCCAAACGTTTGGGGGAGAAGAGCTCTAGCGTGCAGACCTTCCTCACTTTCACGTAGTGGGGTCCATAATCGGCCCAAATGAGATCCTTGCCGTCGCGGCTGAACTTCGCCGCCGAGCGGCTGCGGTGGCGGTCAGCGAGATGCTGGTCCTGCTCTTTCAGCACCTCCTTCGCCAGCTCGGAGTTCGAAACGATGACGTTCAGCGTGGAGCCGAACCACACCGATATGATGGGTCCGTAGGACTGTGCCCACTCCGCGAAGCAGCGGAAGCGGACCGGTTTTATGTCGTAGAGGTTACCGACAACCGGCCAGGGCCGTGGACCGGGAGGCAGTTTGAACCTTAGCCTCTGGTACAGCGTGTAACCTACCCAGAGGGTGATCAGTGATAAGGGTAGAATCAGAAGAAAAGCCATTGCAGAAGAAAAAATGAAAAATATTAATTAATTTTGGAGCCTATGCGGTTCCTGAAAGAGTAGGGGAGAGGTTGATCTTGATTTATATTCCATAACATCGACAGGGAGTTGGTGAAAATTGGTTGTATGTGTAACGAAACGTTTCGTTTAATACATGCATAATGTTTTCAATTTTTCTGTTTAATTTTCGTTTCTTTATTTTATTTACGTGGCTATATATATATAGTTACCCATAGTTTATTTCAAATTATCACACCCACTATGCAAAGCTGTAAAGATAAAGCATGGGAAATTAGTTTTTGAAAAATTGGAATTAGTTTCATGTGTATAATAATGAGGTGGGCCGAAACATGTTAATGTTTTGACTTTTGCAACAAACATATATATTATAAAGTTTGGAATTTTTTTATTGATGAGATGTCAATAGGTGTAAGTTTTTAGTATTCACCTCTAATTTCTAAGGATATTTTGTTTTATAAAAATTTATGAAAAAAAAGAAAATGGAGTTTGTGGATAGTAATTTTTTGTAATTTGGTTGATGCAAAATATTAAACTTAAGTGCTTGAAGAATTATATTCTGATGTAGAAAATGAATAATGCACTGTGGTGAGAAGATACTCGAAATTGAAGAGTTGATGTGAGGATGAGGATGTAGTGACGGTTGAAGTGAAGCAGTGGACTATGCTTTTTGAGATGTTGCGGTTGGTGAGGCGAGTGGGTTTTGTGATTTAAAATTGCAGGTATCTCAGTTGAATTGAAAAATTTTCTTTATAGATTAAAATAAAGTATGATTTAATCTATAAAAGATGATTGTGCAGGTCTTGGGGTTTAGATTGTGGAAGAATCAAAGGTTGGTGATGATGTAGACCCCTCCCTACTCTGCAGCCCACAGACAAGTCAGAAGTGGAATTTTTCAATTTTAAGTGGAATTGGTGCTTATGTTTCAGTTTGAGTTTGGTGTAACCTCCATGACAACTTTCTATCCATCTTCACCAAAATATATATAATATATATATATATATATATATATATATATATTATAAAAATCATAGATATTTTCGGTTACGAGATCCGAAACCGAAGACACCTCAAGCTATCCCCTCGTTCCATCAATTTTCCAATGTTTGCTGAAAACCTTTTTCTTAACATTGAGTCATTGTAACTTGCAGAAAACACTCCGACATAAGTCAGATAGGTCTTAAGAAAGTCAAAATAAATATAATTAGACAAAAGATAGTTTTATCTGATCATTAATACTATATTTATAGGTATAATTCTCAATACTTAACATTAACTTCTCATAAATTTTGTATTTTTTATTTTTCTTTACCTAATATTCGACTATTAAAGTCATTAATTACCTTTTTAATGCTTCTTTTAAATTCATTATCCAACCTTGCAAGTGGATTTCTTCCGCCCAACGATCACCTCTCATCCTCATCGCCCCCACTCCCGACCGGCTGATCTCCCCCTACCACAATATTGATATACTTTCTCAGAAGTTATCCGTGTTATTTACATATTATATTAGTTTTTAAACTTCAAAAATTATAAAACTAAATTGGCAAAACTTATATTTAAAGGAGGTAGTGTTTGTGTTGTTTAACAATTAAGAAAGGCAAAGGTAAGGATGGAGAACATTTATGTCATTTAATACAACTTCTATAATGATTAATGTATTTTATTCTAATATAATGTATTTTAATAAGTGGCTTGGACTATTTTAAAATTGATATTCTTGGACTTCCTTTGTCATAAATACACTCATTCTTATTCAAGGGATTGGGTTTACAAAAACAAAACACCTCCAGAAAAATACTATTTATTTATTCATCTAGTGTTGTATTTAAGGGTATATATACATTACAATTAGTGTCAAAAAGGTTTTACTCGCAAAATCATGTACTGCGCGAAAGTTGAATTATAAGACTTCAACGATGCTCAAAACAAGTCACATTTTTCTATGATGGTTGTGAAAATAACCTATGCAGCAAATGATTTACACAAACATACGTATCTATGACGATATATTCTTAATCCACGGAAAAGATTGCTAAATAATTTTTAATAATTTTATATTGTCGAATATATGTCATTGGAGTGGAGATTCTGCATACAATTGATACAAAAGTTTATGTTTTTAGCTCATTTATTATTAATAATGATAATAATATTTAAATTAATAGTTGTAGTTGTACACCTTATTTCAAACTTAGTTCTAACATCCTATTTTAGTAGAATAAAACTATTAAAATAGAACATTACATAGATAACAATTTATTAGAAATGAAGAAGATCTTACATTTCGAGAACAACACCTTATTTATACGGTAGTTTTACTTTCAAGCTCATGCTGAAAGGACTAAAAAGACGTTCTTCTTAAGCTCACACCATAAATGGTGATTATCGTAAAAGAAAAAACATACACAAAGACAAATAACACAAAAGCAAGAGTAAGCTAGTGGTAAAATAATTCAACATAAATGTAATAAAAATTCAATCATACATTATATTACACACATAATAAATCATACATCCTAAATATATCACAACTTTAGACATGACTTATTTGGATATAGTATGAATGTCAAATTATTGGTAATATGTGCACTTGTAATGTTAATACAGTTGACTGAAACCAAGCTACCATACAAGGTTAGTCCATTTCAGTTGTCTAGGGCCATGATCAAAGCCTATGGACAAGAGTCTCCCACTACTCTCACTACACGACTCACTCCTCTCTACTTGAGAATGAGTGATCATTAGAGTGTTGGAATAGACCACCGGCCCAAAGCTCCATACATTCATACAACAATAGGCACAACCATGTAATCGCTCCCTAAGTCATGAAATTATGTCCAACAACCATTCACTTCATTCACAAACTTTTCATCACAATATTCATATGCATCATTTCCATTCACATGTAAATCATATAAAAATCCATTCATTTTACATTGACTAACATCATATAAGACCACTAATTATAATTCAAAGAACCATAATCAACCAAACAAGACATCAAAAGTCACATAATAACACAATTTTCTTTATAGCATCTTGATACCCATATTAGGTAAGTAAAACAGCTTTGAAACCCTCACTAATAGTTTCAGAAGGGTCAAAAACCTTCAAAACAACCTAAAGAACGTCCAAGACTGATACCTGGTACCCTTAATTTGATATTTCCAAAACCTGAAAAAAAAAAACAAAACTAATACAGTGGCACTCAGTGCTCAGCGTTGACGCCCCTAGAATGGTGGCGTTCAATGCCAGAAAGCTGGCGCTCAATGATGATGCCCCTAGAATTGTGGCACTCAACGCTAGAAAACTACCCCTCAACACCATATCAATTGACAACACATTGTTTTCATGGACTTTGATACACTTGAGACTTGTTCTAATGATCAAATGGATTCCTTACACCCTAGAATTGATGCAAAATTATATTTAGAATTAAAACAAAAGTATCCATTTGATCATTAGACTCGAAATTAGGTGCATTAAGTCCATTTGATAGCTCCAAAAGTACCTAAACTCAAAACAACACTTTCTAATCCCTATATCAGTTTACTAACTACATAACCAAGTCTAAAAACACTTATTAGTACACTCTAACACCTCAAATACTCACAACCATTCTATTTCAAAATCTTACCATGTAAAACCTCAATTTGGACCAAAGCACCCAATAACTCAGCCCATTATAACACCAACTGTTATATACCAAATATTTTCTTATTTCCATGCTTAGACAAGTCATAAATCAGGGAATAAAAAACCCCCAATGCCTTAAACCAATTTACACACCTTACCTCACTATTTCACTATTCAAAACCTCACTTTTACACTAAAAATACTACAAAACTCACCAAAGAACTACCATTTTATTTCATAACAGATTTTAATCATTTAACACCTCAAACAACTCCTAAACATTTATTTTCTCGTTTCAATTTCTCTTTCTCAAACTCACTCATCAGAACTCTCTTATTTTTTATCTGAAAACCTAGGAATTTGACCAACCCTCCCTTCAACCACTTCAATTCAGTATTTTAACCATCAAATCACTTCATCACACCCAACCATGACAATATCAAACATTACAATCACAATTATACTTAATATCATACTATCAAAATCATCAATTAAACATACATACCAATTTCTCAAAGTCATCTATGATTCCTAGAGATACCAATTTTTATAATACATCCATAAAATAAAGCAATAATTCTAGTTTTCCTTATCTCACAATAAATTGTCCGACTCTAAACATTTCACCAATTGCTTTGCTTGAAACACAAGGAATTTCTATACGAACCTACGAAACATCAAATTGAAAAAGGAAAAAGTCCTTAGGACCTTAGATTTACCAAGAAGCTCAAAGAAAAGCTCAAGACACACATGCAATGGAAACTTCCATGTATTGACTCAATTAAAGAGCGAAGAGCAAAAATGAGCTAAAACTTACTTGTTCTATTACAAAAACTGATCATATAGGAATGTAGACCTCGTCGCCGTGGTTGATTAGGCACCTCCTGATCGTCAAAGAGATGATGCAGGAGTTAAAACTCTTAGAGAGAAGATAAAAAAACTTTAAAAAAGTAGTTTATAGAGAGATAATATGTTTTTAAAATAATAAAACTTGTTATAACAAAACTATTTATAATATAACTCTTTAATATTAAAATATCCGAGTCTCACTAACCATCATCATTTCTAAAACATTATTTTGAAGTTTTAACTTACATAAAATAATTATGAATCATGATTCAGTAACATTTTTTTTCTTTTCATATTCAATGATGCTATAAATATATATATTAAAAATAAAATAAAATAAAATTAATATTTTATAAAATAAAAAACTTACATTGATATTTTTCTTCTACAGACAGAAAAATCAATTAATATAAAGTGAGATATTTATCTTTTATTATTATTGTAGTTTTAATTTATATAATTTTTAATATTTTGAAATATATAAATAAACTTTATAAAACTAGAAAGTAAAATTTAAATTTAATTTATCAAATGAAATAAACTACTTATAACATATATCGTATAAATATCAAAATTATTTTCATAAAATCAAATAACGACATTTATTTTATTTTACTAAATTATTTTTGTGTAAAATTTAAAATATTTTTTGCGTCCTTAATATATTTTAATTTTTATAAAATGTTTAAATCAAATTTAACTTTTCAATATTAGTACCTAAAAATAATTTTCGAGAAATAATTATATATTTCTTATTGTTCATTACAAATTATGAAATACTTTATTTTATAAAAATAAATTTTAACCAACGTCATATTTAATAAAATATATAGCAATTTTATATGATAAATATATTTCAATAATATGTTAAAAATAAAATTGTATAATAAATGTTTTAATTTTTCAATCACATTAATATTTTTATATATTACGTATTATTCTTATTATTGAATTTATTTTAAAAATTGAATTATTTAATATAAATAAATGTTGGATTTTACATTATAAATAATACATGATAATTTTTTTCACATAAAACTATTTATTTATTTAATATATTCAAATTTAACACAATATTATATTATATTATTCATTACTTTAATTATTGTTATTGTTATTTTAGTTCAAAATATAATATAAAAAATTAATCAATTTTATACATTTTATTTTAATTATTAAACATTAGATATAATTAAAAAATATATATATTATGCATTATATCTAGTGCCGTAAAAATGGGTTGAAACCCGTGAGCACCTGGCTCACCACGGGTTTGAGCCGGGTTGGGTTGGAAAAAAATGCGAATATTTTGATGTGAGCCAATTTTGACCGGCTCACTAAGAATCCGGCTCACACGGGTTGAACCCGTGGTGGATCGGGTTAGCTCACCAATCCACCTATTTTTTTAATTAAATCAAATTAATTAAATTAATTATTCAAATCCTATTTTTTTATTGAAATCAAATTAATTATTCAAAATGCATAACCTTTATTTAGGCTATTTTTACAATATTTAAACATCCTATATATAAATATTTTTACAATATTTAAACATCCTATATATACAATATTTTTACAATACTCTTAATAATTAATAACACGGAAAAATATATACAATATTTTTACAATCACTTAACCACTTCATCAAACACTTTTCATTTAATATATACAATCATAACAATATAAAATCATATAAAATATTCTATATAAAAAAATCCTTTATGTAACTAAGATTTTTCAGTTTTTTTATATTAATTATTTCAAAATACACATGTTATGATAACTAAGATTCTTTAATTTTTTTAATTAATAAATACAAAATAAATACATGCTACTTAATAATTTAGATTCTTTAGTTTTTTTAGTTTCTTTTATATCAATTGGTCTAATTATTACTCCCTTTAACCCACCAACCCGTGATGAGTCAGGACGGATTCAAATCTTTTTCAACACTCTAATAAATGAGTCGGGTTGGATTAACTCGTGGTCAACTTGTGGTGGGTAGGATCAGGTGAGATCGGATTACCCGTTTTGACAGCTCTAGCTCTAATTATATCGTTACACACTAGTGGAGTTATGTGCTGCCAACTCCAAAAGGTGACAAGTGGCTTCTTAAACATTAGTAAGAGCCTTATATATCTGGATTAAAAATATCTAAATTCTTCTATAAAAGACATGCATGAAGATACATGTATGTGTTCATATATTAGTTTTCTATCTAATGAAGGAAATGAGAGTCAAATATTATGAACTTTCCATATCTCTAGTAACATCAATGAAAAGATGAAAAATCTGCAGAAGGGATATATAATATCATGTGGTCCTATATGATTTATTTAGATCAGTTAAACTTTTCTACATACTAAGTTTGAAGAATTTATTCTCAAGTTCCAAAAAGGAAGGAATAAGAAGGGGACCAGTCGCTTTATTGCTATGGTGAAGCCTTACTTTCATGTTAAAGGATCAATTTCATGCATAAAAAATCACAAGAAATATTCAAAATATTTCTAATTATAAAATAATTTGATATAGCATATATATGTACTCTTCAAATCAAGAATATTACATAATTAATCTGAATGCCAAAAATAATTTCTCTATTTTTCTTTTTTTTTTAAAAATATGTTTTTTTATTTACATTAATCACAATTTTTTTATAAAAACATTCATGTTAAATATGTTCTAAAAAAATATTAAATTATAATAAATTTTAGACCTAATTAAATTTTCATAAATTTACATATTTTCAATTGGAACCTTTTAAATTACTATAGAAAATGCAAAAAAACTTGTTAATTTTTTGGCAAGTATACCAAATCGTTACAAGTAACACAATGGATAAGTAAAGTATCGTTCTCTCAAGTAACTTGTGCAACACATGACAATTCTTCTTTTTATAACTCAACTAGACATCAAAATGCACAAAACAACACAATAAACTATTTTTGGTATTTTATCAAACAGTTGGTGTGTCAGGAATTTATTTTTAAAGGAAGCTTTGTGGAATTGGGTTTCATAAATCATATGAATATAAAACTTTGTTCAATATTTCATTATTTCATTCAAACATTCACATCAAGGCCTACTAATCCTAATTCCTTAGCAACTAGTTATAAATTAATATATCAAACTGCTAACCCTTAGTTAATTCAACATACAATTTGCATTAAGTCCGATTCTAAGAATGACCAAATTATTGAGTCTATCCCTAGATCCTAAATCTGCTCAATCTATGTCTATGTTCAAAGTTACTTTCCAGTAATCAGAGACATTCAAATAACATTATATTTCCATACAATGATAGTAAATTCAAGAAAGAGCATATGAACGAACAACGATATATTGAACAAGAAAATTACATCACAATGAGTTCATTACATCTAATTCCAACGAAAGAAAAATTTAATTATTCCTAGTCATCTAGAACGTACACATTTGAAGCAATCTCTTGCTAAAATGGTGTCTTGATAACTTGAAGTAGTCTCTTGAAGTTCCTGAGATGTTTTCGTTTCTTTCCTCTGTTCGGAACTTCTGTTAGGGACCTCAATCTTTTTGTCTATTTCCCACTTTAAAAGCCAAAGAAAATAACTAATTCACTAAGTGCACAGATCTCATGTGCTAAGCGAATATTCAACTGCAATTCTTTAATTAGCGTTTATTCGCTCAGCGAATTGTTCCGATGCGCTGAGCGAATAAAACTCTTTTTAGCTGAGCGATTTAATTCTAGCTTAGCAAGAAACTCTGATAGCACTCCCCTGATGTATAAGTTCTTGTACAATTGCCTAAACAACTTTCCTACTTCCTATTACAACTTTTAAATGAGGAAAACACATTATTTCCTTAATAAGTACAAATTTGAAATTTGAGCTAATTAATAAGTCTGAAGACATGTATTTTTTTCATACTTATCAATTACTATATTGATAAGAGAAATTTGTTAAAAAACATACAATTTTATCTACAAAATTTTATTAACAAAGAAGTTTAATTTATCAACTTATATTTATTAATTGATTTATACTTGTAGATAATGTTGACATTACATATGAATAATTTTATTAGTAATATATAAGGTAAATTCATCATAAATATTTACATATTTTTTATTGTATTATTAACTATTATCTATTTTTTTACCCTCTAACGTATTAATGTTAAAAATTTGGTCTACTTTAACTTCTCATTCCTTGTAGACATCCAAATCATTATCCCACGAAATTTAGGAATCTTGATGTTTAAGGTTGGTTTCCTTGGAGGTGTGTTGCACCTAGTTTCTCTCCTTCCATAGTATATTTCCAATCTCTTTGAGAGTTATTGGGTGAATGTGATGTCCTTCTTATTCTTTCTTCCCTTGCTTCTCCTTTGGCCTTCTTCATCTCCAATCTTTGAATTTCCCCTTTTGAGTGTCTTTCACACTCCTTGAGTAGCTTAATTGGGGATGACTCTTTCTTGAGTTAAGTCATTAAAGGTTCTCCAATTTTGGATGTGGAAAAGTTGGATGATGAAGAGTTTGACATTTTTCACATACAAAAACAATAGAGCCAAGACCAAATAAAGTTAGCAAAATTAAAATAAGAAAACAAATAAACTCTCAAATTGTTTAGTCAACTAACCAAATTTTCAAGAGTGAGATAACTGAAACTCTCAAGCAAAAATTCAAGAATGTTCAAATTTCTCAAGTCAAAAATCTTGAAAAATTTGCAATCAAATGGAAATATGCACACCAACCAATCACTTAAAAAATTTCAAGGAAGAAAAACCACAAAGACAAAACTTAAGAATATCCTAAGACAAACAAGAAAAACACAAAATAAGAATTCATACATTAAGGAAAAGAGATGTTGTAGACAAAAATTTAAAAAGACTAACAAAATAAAAATTTGAAATAAGACTTAATAGAAACACTCAAACATGTACAAAATCCAAAGGTTGAGTTTGTTGATTTTTGGTATATGTAGGAGCCATGAGAGCTTTTGTATTTGTGATATTCTTTATGTTATTAATTATTTAGTATGATGTGTGAAATACTCAAAGGATAAATGATGCATATGAATTAATGTTAAAATTTATAGGTAGTATGATTTAAATTTATGCTAGCTTATCTTATTATTTATTGTGTTGTGATTTATCCACTTACAATTTAGAAGATGATAATATAGGTTGAAGGGACAGAAAACAGTTAGACTATTGATGATTTGTTAGAGAATAATTGTTGCATAAATATATAACTTTTGTATTGTATAAATCCTTTCATTGTTAAAAATTTTATACATTTTAAATAATTTATTTTGAATTTAATAGACTTATAAATACACTTTATTATATATTTATAGGTTTCTTTATAACTAATAGTAATTATGTGATAACTTAATTGGTAGAATTAACTACTAAAATTGAGTCGTTATACTTTAAGTTAATTAAAAAATGTTACAAAAAGCAAGAGAAAAGTAAGAACTCCAAAACTAGTGCTGTCAAAATGAATTTAGTCAATCCAATCTGTCATGAGTTTGATTTGGGTCGGGTTTAAAAAAAATTACAAATTTTGGCACGGATCAAAATTGAACCCGACACATTAAGAACCTAACTCACTCAAGTTGAACCTATGGTGAGCCGGATTGGCTTACCAACCCACAAATTAATTTTAAATTGTATTAAAAAAATGAAAACCTTAAACCTAAATACTCTCACTTCCTTGAGTTGATTTGAAGTGGTGTAGACCAACTAATTTGATTTGGAGCAATGCTTGCTCCTTCGCAAGCAAACCAAACTTCGCAAACATATCATGCTCCTTCGTAAGAAGACAATGTTTCTTTGCAGGCTCGTCCGATTGCATCCTTTGTTTTTTTTTCTTTGGATTAAAGAAAAAAATATTATAATTAAGTGGGTCAACCTATTTAAGTAACCAACTCGTGACAATTTAGACCAAATTTTTTTTTTAAACTCACTAATAAGTAAACCGAATTAAGTTGATCCAATCTAATAATGAGTCAAATCAGAGTAAGTGTTCATTTTGATAACACTATCTAAAATCACTAAAAAAAGAGAGTAAAAAGATTTGTAATTGTGATATTGATGTTGGTTTAATTACAAAAGCAAAAGTCAATAATTTAATTTTATCAATAAATAAAAAATGTTAATTGGTATTGTGATTTATATCCAGAATTTAAATGTATATCATTATAGTTTTTTTTGTCTTTCAACTAAAATTAAGAATTTCATTTTAAAGGTTTATGAAAAAGTTATTATCATAAGTTATTAATGTAAAATATAATTTAAATTAAAAAATAATACTAAAATTAATCAAAATTGTTAATCTAAGTTAAGTAATTTATATATTGGTTGGTTGGTGGCATGTAGTGCTAGCTTTATGAAGTTTGAGCCGAGAGAAGAGGGACCCACGCTTGGGTGGGTTGGTGAGATAATGAAATGTGCGAAGAGAACCATACACATAGAAGATTAAAATACGCACAAATAATTGGAAAATAATAATAAAAAATAAAATTTGTATCAAACCAACTTAATTAAATTTGATATTTCTATTTTCAATTTTTTTCTTAAACCAAACGAAACCATTAATAAAGCACTATTTAAATATATATACATACATATATATATATATATATATATATATATATATATATATATATATATATATATAAGAAAAACATTTTTAGTTAAATGAAAATAAAATAAAGTAGTGATATGTTAAAACTCGTTACCCTCTACTGTTTTTATTTATCGTATTATTTATTGTATTTGTATATTTTTTTCTCCCGTATCATTATCATTCTAGGTGTCAAGTTTAACCTTGAACATGCTATTTTCCGTAAAAATAAGAGTAAAAGTAAAGGCAGAGGTGCTATTAGTATTTTATATAAAATCCAATTCCAACCAAAATGTGGCGTTGTAGTTGTTGATATATCGTGGTTCTAGTATATGGACTTAGTACTTGAATACGTGATATAAGAAATAGAATAAGAGAAAAATTAAGTTTAAAATAGTACTTTTTTTAAAGTTAAATAGTACATGTTTTATTAAGTTTTGCTAAATAATCTAGAATACCTTTTATAAAAAAAGACTTTAAAAATAGTCCTTTTTTTAAAGTTAACTACACATTGCTTATAATTTGATGTTATCTTATGAGTATTGAATATCTCTTGTGTAAAACTAAAGAAAGTTCGATAACAAGTAATAGTCGACAAAGATTTTATATCATTTTAAAAATTAGATTTTTAAGTTTAATTTAATATCATTAAAGATGAGATTTATATTTAAATATTTATTATTTATATTTTAGTCATATTTGTAGTTTATATGACATTTTCAATATTTTTAGGTTTGTGCGAGTACCTACTATTTTAAGATTTTAAATATATTTCTGTTCCTTAATATTTAAAATACATCTATAGTAAATCATTTTTCAGTTCTCCAAATTTGGAAATAAATTTTAATTATATAATTTGAAAGAATACATTTAAACTGGTTTTCCAAAAAGTTTTGAGCGAAAGAAAAAATAAACACGTGGTAGGATATTTATTAATATAAATGTAAAATCAAAATGGGTTGCTATTAAAAAAATATAATATTCAATAATTTAAATAAAATATTAGCTTAAATATATATTTAATCCCCGTAAAATTAACGAATTATATTTTAGTTTCTAAAAATAAATTGTTTTCCATCGCTATAAATTTTGGAACATTTTTTAAGTTTTTATAAAATGTATGAACATTAATTTTAGTTCTTATATAATATTTTTCTTTGAATTTTACTCTTCCGAAATTTATAAAAATGTATCATTTTAAGACATAAATACAGTTTATTTTAAAAATTCTAAACTAGCTCATTCTTGAAACCATTGTGCTGAAGATTCCAGCTTCATATGTATTGTATTCCTTTTGCTTAACTTTGAGCTCTTTGTACTCAAGTTTAATGTCTCTGATAACAAGCCAGGAGAAGAAATAATCATTCATTTATCCAAGACAAAATAAAAATTGTGAAGAGCAGATATTGAACAGTAGAGCTTGAAAATGCAATGGATAGTGCTTGGTACCTGTTATTTGGATCAATGGTCAAAGCTCTTTTAATGTCAGCCTCAGCTTTCTCCAAGTCTGATGTTTTCATGTATGCTTGGCATCTTCTATAAAGAGCCTTGATATTTGAAGGGTCTTGTTGTAGGACCTACATATTTATCAAAAATAGGATTAATTTGAAGCATTCAACCTATTGAAAATTATTGCCAAGCCAACATCTATTTATGATCACAGAGAACCTTTGTGCATAGTCTTGAAGCTTCAATATACTCTCCCAATTTAAGTTTGCAGGCAGCATTGTTCAAGTTGCAGGATAAACGTAAGGTATTAGAACGATGCTTCTCATCTTCACTGAATGAGTGATCAAACTCAATGTACTTTACAGCCTACAATGTCAATGAAGTTCATTCTGTTATACACCAAATCATGTGCCATTGAGATCACTCTATAAAAATACTCACTATAATCATTAGATTAGCATGTAAGTTAAAACAAATAACTCAACCTTTTCATATTTCTTAGATGCGTGCATGAAATTTTCAGCTTTGAACAGCAGATTTCCGTCATGCTTCTTCCTCTCACAGGCTTCTATTTTCTCTTCTGTGTTCATTTTCCAAAATGGTTTTTCCTGTTCACAACAGAATCATTTGAGAATATTATAACACAATATAAATGTCGTTACTGGCTTCTAGTTTCAGGTTGTGTTATTCAAAACTTATTACAAGTCAAAGGGTGCACTTGTTACAGCCAGAACTATAGTTGTTCTACTGTTTCCAACTCTTGTCCAACGTAATCAAGTTTAAGAACATTGAGAAATTCTTTAACTTTAGCCGATTAATCATTATTTTCTTCTTGGTCAGTTGATAGAGTAAGAAAATCTTCAATATATCGGCAAAGGAATGAGAAAAATGATTTGACCAAATGTGTGCTTAGAAAACCTCTGGTCATAATTCCCCTCATATTTTTCATAAACTAATATTTTGAAACACATAGGAGCCACTAACCTTAACAAAATCAACCAACTCAACTTCATAATAAAGGACTTTAATATTTGCTGTGTTTCCCTGTGAATTATTATAGCCGCACAAATATTCTGCATGGACGATTACAAGAGCTTGTTCTGCTTTTTTCATTGTCATTATTGCTCTTTCTAGACCCTCGGGTACTTGTTCTGAAAATGCATAGAGTAAAGCAGTACAAAGATTGAAAGCAGATGCTAAAAAATAACACATGCTGCCAAAGGTTCTTGACATTTTGCATTTAAATATGCATGATCCATGATCATAAACAGCAGCAATTTTTTACCTTCCTGAGTTGTGAACTCAAAAGGTTCTTCCTCTGATCCTTTCCTCTCAATAACAGTATCATCTTCCCCTTTGCACAAATATATCACTGCAGGAAGTGAAAACATTAGTTCAGAACCATAGGAAGCATTTGGTTCAATGTTTACTTGACATGTTTTCTGTTTAGGACAAAGTACACTATTCTTCTATAATTTCTTGAAATTTCTAATGATACTATTTTTTTTTAATGCCAAGACTAAACTCTCTTAGTTGTTTGAAACACATTACACACCCTTGTTATCCATGTGTAGCGGTAAAGAGAGTTAAAGCAGGCGTTAAGAGTGTGAAATTTCAATAAACTACAAGAGTTTCAGTGTAATTTCCTCTCTAGTGTATGATTGAGAAAACAATTTCCTCTTGTTTTCAACATCATGTTCTTGAAATACAGTTTACCTTTCACTTGGGATCCCTCGTTAGGACGATCAAACCCCTCACCCACTTTCTTAATTTTTTTCAGTATCTTCTTGTCTCCTGTGACATCTGTAACAACTTTCCATGATACCAGCTCAAGCTTGATGCTAGTTAAATTAGAATCTGGTGGAGAAACACCATCTAGATCAGTGGTCATATTTGAATTTTTACTCTGCCCGTCTGCAAGTTATGTCCTGATATTATTACATGGTTTGAATTATGGCAATACATAAATACTTCATTCGAAATAAAAAGTGACTTGAACTTACAAAATAATCTCACTGCTAGTTCTGCCACTTCGCCCTTTCTCATTGTCTTTACTGCTATACTCATAGCAGGACATAGATAGCCTGTTCCAAAAACCATCCTTAAGCATTCCATAAATGCATTAGTTTTTTATGATTTTTCAAGGATAGTGATCTTAGTGTTATTCTCCAATAAAAATTGGACTTTCACCTGACATAATGTAAACTTTTCTCATAAAAATTACTTAGATGAAACTTCTAATTTTGATTGGATAATAAAACTACAAATTCTTGAAGAACTGCAACTTATTTTTTAAACACCTATAAAAACTTTTCAGAATAATATTAGTGATAGTAAGTGCTGAAAGTATGTTCAATTTTTACTAACGTACCATCACTTACATTAAACTCCACTCCCTGTTCAGACTTTGAGACAACCATCTCATTCTCCAGCCTTGCTTCATATTTCACTGCAAATTTTGATGTGCAATATTAATGATATCACCTAGCATTGTCATTATAGTGTAATTACCTATAATTTATATAAAATCACGATTATTACTAGTGTTATTACCTAGCACCTCGTCATCTTCTCTGGGAGTGGCCCATCCTTCTCCCTCTCTTATCAGCTTTTTCATGATTCCTCCATCCCCAGTCAAATCCCTTATGGTGCTCCAAGACAGCATTTCAATTTCATAAACGAGAGTTGCATTGGGAGGAACCAATGGAGGAGAACCTTCTTCCCCATATGCCAAGTTAGGTGGTATTTTGAAGATTGCTCTCTCCCCTTTCTTCATGGTGGCAACTCCTTCATCCCATCCTTTGATAACTTCACCTGGAAGGAAATGAAAATAAACGTGCTGTAATTAATGACACTTTTCCTCTCTCTACTAATGGATTGAACAGTAATAATAGCTAGCCATGCCAATTTCATTTCATCAACCACATTGTACACATACTAGTTTATGATTTAATGACCCTTTTTTCCCATTCAGCAATTAACACAAATGAAGTGCTTACACTGGCCTAATTTGAAACGAAACGTGAACCCTTTATCATAACTGGATTCAAGAGATGCTCCATTCTCAACATGTCCTCTGAAATGAACTGAAAGTTTAAAACAAAAGGGTTGTGTTAGAATTCACAGAGATAGCATAAGCATATGACAAAGTTGGATGGTGTTAGTATGCTTTGGAACCTTCCACTTCATCTCCAGAGAATGGAGTTTGCCAAGAGACTCCTTTTCTGAGAATCCGCTTAGTGAGACCTTCATTTCCAATTTCCTTGAAAGAGAATTGTGAGTCTTCAGTTTTCAGTTGATTTTGATGAGAGTGGCTCAGATGAGAAACTGCCATTGGCATCACAGAAACAGAAAACAGAGAGCTTCAAGTTTCCAAAACAGGATAAGCCGTTATTGGTTTCCCTCCTTTGGAGCTTTCGGTTGAGAAGCCTTTCCTTATCATCATTTTTAATTTCCATAATACCATCCTATTTTTTTTATATATAATTAATTTCATGATAAATTATTATTTTTAAATGTCTAAAATAGGTTTTGAATTTATAGTAAATAATTTCAATTCTAATACAAAATTACTTTTAAGTATTGTTAATTTTAGAAAATCTATTGGAATTAAAGTTATAATACACAGAGTACACTAAAAAAAAGAAGACAAACTGTTAAAAAAGTCAAATATACAATAGATAAATAGAAAGGATAATTTATAATTATTGAAGATATTTTATAATAATTATGGAAGTCATTTATAAAATCAACATTATGTAATGTAAAGACGGTGGTGTGTCTAGCAGATCCATCAATTTGTAATTAAGTTGGTAGGATAAATTGAGTTTTCTCAATCTGTTAATATATATTAATCACAAAATAATTTTATTTATTTATATGAATAAAATTAATAATTATTCTATTTAAATTAAAATACTTGATTCTCGTTATATTTCATTAAGGTATTTTAAAGCAATAATTCATGTGATACGAAAATGGTAGGATTAAATGGATATGGTTTAAGCAGGCCGGATAAGGCCTAAAAATGGGCCCAGAAAAAAATCTTAAATGCATCACTTATGTGGGCCCTTACAACAACACACATTGTTATTCAAACCCTCTTAAACATTATTTAGTGATATACATTTATTTTGTATTTTGCTCCTAAAAATACCCGTCCACCGAATACTTTTTGGGAGTGCTGCATAAATATTTTCTTTTAAGTGTTAATAAATTTAACATTAATTAGTTTCTATAATGTTAAAACTCCAATTTCTGGATGTCGCTTATTAGGAAAAAAAGTTAGACATAATTATGTTTTAAGTTGTTGCTTGTTAGCTGTTTATATTATAAGTTTATTATTCTTAAATCTTAATTTTGAACACATTTTTTCTTATCCTTTAAGTAAATTTCAGAGATATAAATAAAAATATCTTACATTGTGGTTTCATTATGTATGTCGGCAAAATATAAAAGAAAATACAAGTTTCTATAAAGTGTAAGAATTTCTCTTAACAAAAAGTTCCCTTTGTTAATAAATAATAATTTTATTATTTTAAATTATCTTAAAAAAATAACATACACATACCACATGTGTTTTCATTCTTATTTATAAAAACCTTTCGGGAAATATCTTCCACTCTGAGTTTCTGGCCACAAGAATGAATCAGTATTGGTTTATGACCTCAAAAATAAAAAGGATATAACACAAAAAGTAAAACTACATTTATCGACGGATGACCGTTTCTTCAGGTGATGCCAGTGACGTGTACAAGGTCTTGTCGCATGATTTAATTATTACAGTTTTATTTTCAAAGAAAATATAAAACTATAATTCCATCATATAAATTTACTTTGGCATAAATAGTTTTTTAAAGATGAAAAAGAATAAAGAACTAAGAGTTTCTTCCTTTCGAATTTTTATGCACTAACATTTTCTTTTCAAATTAAACTTTTGACAATGATGTTTTTATTACGTGTAATAATCCCACATACGTGATTTAAGAAATACTTAAAATATTTTAAATATTTTTTTTTTATTTGAACCAATATCACATGTTTTGGGATATGGGTTTGAGGTCTTACTCAAATACTTCCAATTATTTATTTTGAAGATTGGATGAAATTCTTAATTTTCCTTTATCATCTAAGTTATTTTGTTACTTCTTCTTGTTTTTATCTAAATCGTGTAGGTAGGTACGAGTAAAAAACACACAAATACTCAAGTAAATAATATGACTGATCGGTTAACATAACAACTCATTCATATTATGTGCATTCGTCTTTTCAAATCTAACCTAAGACATTTATTTATAATAGTTGTAATGAACATTTACCTTTTGTTGGTCTAATGATGGTCCAATATATCTTAATTTACATTAGAGATTTAATAAATCATTATCAGTGATAATCTGATTATATTATTAAATTATACTGAACACATCTTAGAAAAACTCGACGTAAAACAACTCATTCTTAAAAGTGGACGACTTGAGTAGACGACGTAGATAGTTAGCTTAGGTAGTGTTCGATTATATTATAGAAAATAATTTTGTAACATGAGGTTCTACTCATTGGTGTTTCGGAAGGTCCAATTATAAGATTAATATTTTATTGATTTGTCTCCATATCTTTGATAATTGATTGGGAAAATATAAATCTAGGATGACATAGCCAGCATGATTATAAAAGTGAAGTTGATTGTGTGAGAGAAGGACAACAATAATATATATGTATGAATGGAATAATAATTAATAGAGAAAAATAGTAAATAAAATGAGAAGTGGTGGTGGGTGTAAATGTTGAGACTGTAGTGTGAGTGTGGTAAGTGTCTCCCGGATAGGGTTCTCTTGTCTCTACAGAGAATGCTTTAAAAAAGAGCAAGTAGATATTAAACCAAGAATATGTGGAAAATAGATGTTGCAAAAATACTTCATTCCATTAATAACATATACAGTAGCAATTAATTTCCAATATTGTTATATATAGTGGTTGTGATGGATGATTTTTCATAGTGTGTGGTGCACTAGCAAATGTGAACAGTGCTTTAACATGTCCCCCCACTCCTCTAATTATTTCATGGATCATTTAAGCTACCTTTTCTGAATCATTACTCTTTCATATTCAAGTATAGTAATTTTTTTTCTCTCTACTAAAAAGTTGAATTTGTGAAAATATTCAGAAAAGAAAACACCCTTTTTACGCATCTCCATCTACACAAGTGGATACACAATCATGTTGCAATACGTAGTGGACGTTGCATCAGATGTCTAATGCTAATTGGCCATCACACATCTCTCAAATAATTCAACATTTTGTTTTTATCTATGGTTTTATATTCATATTCATGTATAATGTATTCACCCTCAAGTTGTTGTTAGAAGGATGATGCAATTATAATCATGGAATATATATATATATATATATATATATATATATATATATATATATATATATATATATATATATATATATATATATATATATATATATAATATTTTAAGTATTAGAAAGTAAGTTTTAAGTTTAATTCAATCTCACAAAACCAATTTGTAAGATGAAATTTACACCTTACTTATATATTATAATTTGATTTTATCTCTGATCAACGTAGGACTTTCAACATTAAGTATAAGATAATTTTATAAAACTCTTCTCTAAGACGCGACTCTCACACCATTTATATTTTGGTTACATGATTAAATAAATATTAACTTATGATTTTATAATGGTATGATAATTAATGATACAATATATTTAACAAATCATAAAATTTTATTGTGATAACTTCTAGATGACTCTAATGTTATTTTAAAAAATAATTTTAATTCTAAATTAATTTTATAAAATCTGTTTATAAAACGAGATTTGTATAACTTAGTGTAAATTTGTCTTATCTAATAGACTGGATGTAGATTAACCAATCCTATATAATTAATTAAATTTGTTATTTTTATGAAAATGATCATTCATTTAAACATCCTACTTATTCTTGACTTGATATCACTTAATTAATGTAACAAAATAGTATGATTCCTTTGGATTACAGACTATGGTTCATACATTCTCGAAGAATTTCAAGGCTCATTAATACATATGATTTGAAAGTATTATTTAGAGATTTGATCTGTGGATTCTTTTATAGCGATGGTACGTTTCTTTCTTTCCTTTTTTTTTTCTAAATGACTTTCTCATAACACTAACAAGATATTAGGTATGGAAATTTTGCATCGATGCATCTTAAAAAACTAGGTTAAAGTGCTGATTTGAAGCTTTAAATTAGGATTGCTTTTAAAAAGAAAACTCTGTTTTTCTCCTTATCTGCTCTAAGTGTTTACTTGGTGAAGATGTCTAAAATATTCAGATTCTTTTTTTTTTTTCTCTTGAAGTAAGATTTTAATTAAATAACTCATTTTTTTTTGTTTATTTTTAGTGGTTGCTAGCATATAGGTCCATTATAGAAAGTCATAATCATCCATTTATATTTTGTATCTCTGTCATACTCTTTCTGTTGTAGATGAGAGCAAACATATTCTGAATCTACCACCGATAAAATAATGCTGCCTAATCATCCACTAATGTCCATTTCTTAGTTAAAGTTTCAAAACAGTTAATTAATCCAAGAGCAAACAAACTTCACCAAAATTTCTTTCGTAACCTCAAAATAATCTTCCACAAGAATCAAAGTTAGAGCAAAACGAGGCATTGTTTGGTGGAAGTGTATCTAACATTTCACATTTCCTCCAATTTGGCCATTTAATTGACACATGATGGTGACAGAACCATGGTTTTGCATTTTTAAAGAAGTTTTAAGAATCAGAATGTTTTGTGCTAGCACTTTATGGAATTGTAAATCTGCATCTCATGATGTTCTCATACTTAATTAATCTCACGGTTGCATCACTTGGAATCAGTGATGCAATTGTTCCTCCCTTTTAGATATTCAGTGAGTGAAGGAAATGTTGTATCACATTCACATAATTCGATGCTCATTCATAAACAGATAGGAGAGAATCTGTTCTTGAAAAGAAGAGTGAAATATTTTTACTCTCAATTCAGGATATAATCTTTTCACTAATCTTAAATATTAATTTAGAATAAAATCTTTCAGCTGGTCCACTGAAGGTAGAACATTCCTGATTTCCTGTCCCAGTTCTTAGTTCTATCTAAATAGATTATTTTTAGGGAACTAAACTTTGATTATCTGGAACCAAAGGTTGACTAATCCTAAAAGGTTGATTAGTAAATCTAACATTGTGAAATCTCAGCAAGAAAATCTCGTAAACTTATGGGAAATGAGCATTGCCTTATTATGCAGAGAGCATTGTCTTTATTCGTATTCCTATGCACGATTATACATATAATGTTAAAACAACAAATTCAATGAATGATGCAAAAGTACATTTGTTTTAAAGTTGCCTAAATTTGATTCTGGTATAATTTGAAGCTGTTAAGATTAAGATATATGTACAAAAATTAGTCTTGATCATAAATTTTATTGTATAGCGTTACTGTGAGAGGAATAATGTATTCAAATAACATTCTTAAACAAATGTACACGAGTTATTTTTTTATTTATTTAAAATCTTATTAAACAGAATCTTTTTTATGCTGTTATTAAACAGATCTGCCTCTACCCTGTAAGTTTTTCTATACTTGGGAAAATTAACTAGGATTTGAAGGCTATGTTAGAGAAATTCCTTTTGTTAATGAAGCATAAATTAGCGTACAAGTTTACCATGATACAGATAATGCTTAGATTGCTTTCTTTCAAGCATTCGCATGTAATCTTGAGGTTACTTTAGTTTGTTCTTGTAATATTCTGCCAAACGAGTATCAGGGAACTTGTGTCTTGTATGATTAGATAAGTTTCAGCTTCAATTAATCAATAAATTAATTAAGAAAGTAAAGAAGCAGCATCTAATGCTTAAATTATAGAAATCTTTCATGTAGATTAGACCGTTTATGCCTGCAATTAGATGTCAGCAATTATCATTCAGCGAATTATTCTGAGAAAGGGAAAGAGGAAGAATTCTGCAATGTCAATTTTCCTTTTCACCAAAGTGTGCAAAAATTAAGTTACATTATGGACAGTAAGGTCCAGACAGAAGGTCCCAAAAAAGAAAACTCTAGTTAATTTTCCGAAAAAGATGGTGAGTACACAAAAACAAAAACCCCTCGTAATTTCTCTGCTCTCTCCTCAGTTAACGACCCTTTTTCATTGCAGCCTCTATTATTCATTCCTCCATTTCTGATTATCACTACCACTTTAAACTTTTGGAACAACAATGGCTACCCTTAAATCTCTCAACGCTTCTTCACCCTTTTGCATCTCAATATCGTTGTTTACTTCGGCATCTTCCACCACAGTCTCCAACCTCCCATTTTCTGAACAACACTTCATCACCTCAATGGTTATCTCCGCTTCTTTCTCCTTGTTCTCCTTGTATTTTCCCCACAGAACCGCGTAAAGTCCCATTACTATGAGAATAGCTCCCGTGACCCTGAAATCACAAGTAGATGATTCCACATCAGTTATTGGATTAGCACCGAAAACATGTACTCCACCACTGTTTCAAACTGTGAGCCTTTTAAGATTGCGATGTTTCGACTTTCATGTAATAAATACATAGCTTTTAGTTTATGATAAAGTGAACTGGCTTCGTTAAGACCAACTTATAAGCTGTGAGACGAAACCGCATGAAAGCGAAGTTTTTGTGGCTAAAAGCATGAACCGTTCAGTGGGAATGGGAACAGTAATTGGATGTGAAATTGTGAATGAGTATGAGTACTTACCCTCCAAGATATATTTTTTCTGCAAGGATGAAAGCACCCATGATGGCTACGATAATCATTATCAAAGGGCTGAAGGCAGTTACAAAAACAGGCCCTTTCTTTTGCATGACAATCCCTTGAACATAGTAGGTGATTCCTGATGATATTATTCCCTGTTCACCAAAGTATACGTCCATTTAGACTCTCGTATGCTTCACCAATACCCACCAAAATAGAAAAAAAAAAAAAATGATTGTATCGGCTGAAACTACTGTGTCTATGCTCATTATTTGAGACCACATGATTTCAGACCGTACAATAAGTTATCAGACAAAGTGAGAGAGACTTACAGCATAGGCTGCTGCAAGAAGGTTCATATCCCAGCCAATGGTCCAAACAGATGTCTTGTGTTCCATGACAAAGGTAACTGCAATTGACTGCAGTGTACCTAAGGCACACACAAGTGCTGTGAGAGAGAGCTGAGCTGGGTATTTCCTTAGTGTCACTGCCTGCATTAATCACAGCATAATGTAACAAGTCAGTCACATGAATAAGAATCAAAGAAGTATGTAAGCTACTCTCTCCCCACAGTTTGAGTTAAAAACACTTGATTACTTGCCTGAAGGATGAAGAAAGAAGCCCAAGCAAGGGTGGCAATTATGAGAAGAATAGAGCCCTTAAACCAATCCTTTTCCCCAGAATCAGTGGTGTTTTCCGGAACATAATTTCTGGGGTGATGCATGTACTGAGAACCCAAGAAACTGATGACTTGACCTTTGTACAATGTCATCAACATGGCTCCAGCAACTGTTACTATAGTTCCTATCACTTTTGCTTGGCATCTAAGTTTTCTGATTTCCAATTTTTCCATCCTAATTCATCCCAAACAGAGAAAAAAAGCATGTGAGGTCAAGCAATAGAAAAATTGTAATAATTAACAGATGAAGAGAATTAGTATTCACTGATAGTGTGTTGAAATATACCTGAAAATAGCAGCCATCACAAATGTCATTGCAGGGAGCATGTTGCTTATTGCACATGAGTAGGTAGGGGAAGTGAATTTCAACCCCGCATAGTATAAGTTCTGATCAATCACAGGCCTATAACAACAGAACAAAAAGGGAAAATTTTAGAACATGTTTTTCTGGATGCACAGATCATAATGAACGTGGGTGTCTAGAGCAACAAAAATAGTTACCCAAGTAGACCCAACACGAATATTTGCATGAAAATAAGAAATGTAATCTTGGGCCTCACTTTCCTGCCAATGACAAAGAAAAGAAGATGAGAAGGTTGATCAGAAAACGATTCAAAACAACGAAGCGAATACTTTTGTATTTTGTTCTGCCATAGGTACCTCTCAAGAACAAGAGCAAAAGGAGCAATAACCGCAGTAGCAAAGGCGTGTCTATAAGCCACAAGCACATAGTGGCTCATCCCACGGTTGAGGGAGACCTTAGTGATTATGGTCATACCCGCAAACCCAAATTGCAGAGAAATCATAGCTATGTAAGGCTTGCACCTCTGAAAGAAACTCCCACAATAACCCTCTCCTTCCATTTTTTTTTTTCTCTCTGATATGTGTACGAGGTAAAGGACGGTACTCTGAACTAGGAACAGAGTTGTGTACAGAGGAAGAACACTTGATGTTGTTTGTGTCTCCTAAGTGAAAAACGGTGCACCCACTATGGTATTTATAGCTTCTAAACCCTCGTAGAAGTTGTGTGGCATAACGGTACTGAGAGCTAACTATGGTTGAAAGTTTGTAACAAAGATAATTTTGATGTCTTTTTTTATTTTGAAGCGTGTGAGAATCTCACCATGGAGCTCACACGTGACCCTCCTTTAGCACTAGGTATAATACGTAAGCCACAGGATATTCTTATTTGTTGTGTGTGTATACAAGAAACATTATGGATTCCACGTAGCGATGATTGGGTTGTTTTATTTACTGATAAAATTTAGGTATATGGCAATCATTCTTTTAATGGAAGAAAATGGTTTTTTTAAGGTTGCTTTCGTGCTTAAATAATGTTCTTAAAATAAATTACAAGAAAAAATTAGAAATATTTTTTTCTTATCATCTTTTTAACATTTTAACTTAATTACACTTGTATCCCGATTATATCAATTGGGTACTCAACGTTCTGATGATTTGATTATTAAAAATGTACAAGTGTGATATATGAAACCTCCATACTCAGATTACAGATTTTGTTATTGAGCAATTTCATGTACACAATCAAAAACCCAAAAAAGTAAAATAACATAATTATAGTACTAAGTGAAGAAAAGACAATTAAGCTTAACAATTTAATATGTTTTCTAGGAAAATATACTAACATATTTTAGCAATTTAGAACAATGGAATGATGATATAATAAAAATGCTATTGAAATAGCAATAACAGTGGATTCCACTTATTTCTTATGGACAGGTCCCTCTCGAAGCTTCTCTGCCTGAGTTTGAGTTTCTTCCACACCTTATCCATCGGAACGATAGAAACTAAACATAGAGATCGATTTCTTGTATTTAATTTGTTTTGTCTTTCATTTTCATACTCGTGCATGCATGGTTAAAATTATTATTCTGGAAACCCAATTATTGAGAAAGCAAGTTTAATGTTGTATTGACATTATAAAATCGTATCTTTTTCCATGTTTTTTTGGTTGGTTATGTGAGCCTTGACACTTCGCCAACTTATAAGTATAAAGGGTGTGAATTATCTCACATGATTGATTTTTTAATCACTCTCTCAACTGCTCTTACACACGTAGCACATGCGAAGTTTTAAATCATTGAGACAGTTTAGTTCATGAGATTGTTAATTTTTGTTATTATATCTTACATTAGTCATTGATTATCTTTTTTAAAAGATTGTGAACGTATTTTGAAAAACCTTCATTTGATTCCCATAGGTTTAATACATCTTTTGATCCTATTTTTTAGGACTTTTGTTCAAAATGATCCCACATTCGGAAAAAAAATCACTTTGGTCCCATATTTCATTAAATGTTGTTCAAAATGGTCCCTATGACAGACGGTGTTAAATTTTTAACGGTGAAGTTGCTAGCATGGCAAACGTTTATCCACCTGTTTAAAATTTATATGACTTGTTTTTAAAGTTCAAAAATTTAATAGACCAATTTATACTGATCCTGAATGTGGTTTGATTTTCTACAGATAGATATTTTCAGAGAACTAATTTAATAATAAATATAAAAATGTCTTTGATTATACAAGTGAGAGGGGAAGTGTTTCTTTTTCTTTTTCTTTTTAAAGTAAATAAACAAAAGGTTTTCGAATAGTCTTGCATTTATACAGTTTTGGAAAGAAAGTGATTTGTACCTAAAGGTATTTATTTCATAGTAAAAGGTGTGAAATTGTGAGAAATAAAATTTAAAGTTTGTTCATGAATATGCCCTTAGTTGAAGGATGAGAAAGTGGAGTACTTTGTTCGTTAAAACGTACATGAACAATTTAGACTTTGAAAGCTGAACAACGCGATTGCCATTAGTTATAGGCATTGAAGAATCTTCCTCCTTTATGCATGAGTAGATGTATCTAAATAAGGGGTTTAGTATAATGAATTACACAATACACATGATGTCACGTAGTTGCATTTGCAGATTCTTTTAATTTTAAAAAACACCACTAATGCTCATAAATTTAATCTAGATTCGTTCAATAGTTGGAGGGTGTAAGCTCAATTGTCATAATCTATTGTGACACTAGTAGGACAATACAAATATCAAAGAACAAAGTTTGTTGTGAAAGAACTAAGTATATTAATGTAGCTACATTTCGTGAGAGAGGAAATTTCATAAGGTGATGAAGGTATAAACAAATCATAATTCCCTCTTATATGATTATGTAGTTATGCTAAGCAAGAAGTTCTTCCATCACTTGGATATGAACTGGTTGATTGGTAATTAAGTATGCAATGGACAATGTAGATATTTGTGAAGATATGGCTCAATAACATCTTGTATCAAAGGTTCTTAGACCGTCTCAAATATATCATACTATTATGTGTTTTTGTAACATCCCAATAAATATTACTTCAAAAGCTATGATTTATTTTAGGAGTTACAAAATAATAAAGGAGAACAGTAAAGAATAAGCTCAAACGAAATAAAATAAGCTATCACTTTAAAACCGAATCAAACGAAATGCACAAGTATTCAAAATAGAGTAACATTATGGTATACATTATCCATAGACCGGATGGCCAAGCTCAAAAATATTCTCTATACATAACATTCTACAAAAGAAAGGAAGAGAAACAACTATCTCTAAGGACCGGGCGGTCCAGTACAATACTCGGGCACCACCTCTAAGTTTTCTTCAGTCTGCACAGTGTCCGTCAGGGTCTCTTCTAAGGTAACTTCCAAAGTATCTTCTGCTCACATCCATAAGGATGATCATTGCAAATGAGGAGAAAAGTCGACCGGTCGGATACCAAACGACAACATACAAAACAAGACAAATAAGGGTAAGCTTATGTAAATTTAACTTATCCATTCATCATTTAAGTAAAACATCTTATACAAACAAATCAAACAATACAACATATCATTCTCATACTCAAAATCGACTGTTAAGACACTGTCCGGACGGTATGAACATGTAGCTCGGTCGTCCCTAGCACCCGGGCGGTGTAGTAACTGTTTCCTCAGCTGCCGCCCGAGGTTAGTCCTCAAACGGTTATATGAGCGTATAACTGCGGACCTCCTGCCATTCCCACACATGACCGACCTCTCTCTACTTGAGGAAATGTCCTCACGGAATATCAGGATCAAGGACAACGCCGGAGTCATTCCCACATTCATACTTTACCAATCATCATTTCAAAATCATGAGACATTCCGCCTGTGGAATTCTCTTACTTACTTAAATTTCTCATTCGTTATATCTTTCATAATGGAATTAGATCAGGACAATGACTTTATCATCAACAATAAAATAAAATGGAAACGAGACCAGAAACATAACTGAATGATCTGATAAGGATAAGATTTGATATCATAAGGTATTTATAATAACTGAAATGCCGTTCTGAAAACGAATAGAACTATCCATCCAGGACTTAACAATAATAATGACCGGACGGTATGATCAAAGATGAGACTGGAGAACAAAAGAGTATTCAGTTGGTTAAATAATGGTCCGACAAAGAATAAAATCGTACCCCAAAAGATTAAATATAAATATTAGTCATCCGGCCGGTTTGGCAAAGAATAAAACAAGTACTAATCATAGTTGAAGGCTGGTCTATGACCGGACACTTCTCAAAAGGAATAATTTAGTCAAACAAACCGGTCGTTCCAATAAATAAAACTTCACTAGACCATGCAGTCACTAAGTGACCGGACGGCTATTCACAAAGAAGAATATCAGATTTATAAGTTTTATATTTTTAAATGTCAGCCTAAGGCCGAACACTTGTAAGACCAAATGCTTAGTTTATGACCAGCGTTTATTAAGTACCTTACAATGGAATTATTAACGGAAACAACTAAGTTTAACAACATAATAGGCCGAACAGTCCGATTAGTCCGAACGGAATAAGGGAAGACCGAATGATCCTAATGATCTTCGATCTCAAACTTATATTCTCTCTAAGTTTTTCATATTTATTCATCTCTTGTAACTCATATAACAATATTCCACATTCAATTCATGCAAATCAAACAACATACCTTACATATTAAACATGCATTAAATCAGTCACATTTAAATCATACAAAACATCAAAATTAAACTCTCATAAGCTTCCCTTACCTCTAAATTCCAGCTAGACTTCTAAGACTTTACTACGAAGTTGACCGACCGTCCAAATAGCTCTGACAGGAAAACTAGTTGGTGCAACTGAAAGGTCTTGACAGTAGGAGTAAGAATTCTGTAAGGAAATTGGTGATCGGAACAGTGTTTTAGCTGGAAATTCTAGAGAGAAGTTTAGAGACTTAGAGAGAAGGAAGAGAATTTGAGATTTCAGAAAGTTGGTTTGAGGAAGAAGATGAAGATTTCATGCAGAAAAGTCTTAGGGATTCGAAATCTCTACCTTAAATACGCTTCCAAACCGAACAGTCAGCTTGCTCTCGTGCTGCCACATGGTTCCCACTAGCATAAATCCTTCATTCCTCTTGCAGCCGGACGCTTCCCGAGGTTGGGGAATTAATTGCAGCTGCAGCGTTTGTCTGCCACTACAGCTCCCCGGACTCTGAGAGAGTGACACGCGGACATCACTAAAATTGCTTTTTAATGGGGCGTGACATGTTTTTATGCAATAAACTATCTAATAGATCATAAAAGTATACCATCTCACTAGAAAAACCAATTGAATAAAAGTCAAATCCTATCAAGATATTAACATCCGTGTTGCTTGGAAAATAACTATTTTTTTTATGGAGAGTTTGATCCAAGCTATTAGTCAGTAATGTATATTTAATTTTTAAAATTTATATGAATTTTGCACCAACAAAATAAATATGCTTATATTCCTCCTTTTCGGCTTGGAGGAGAATGGAGTAGTGCTTAACCTGATTGCACTTGAAGATTTGGGTGTGCCTTGAATTTTTAGCATGATCTAAACCAAGATGTTTTGGTCTTATCAACTACAATGTAATCTATTTTCTGATGACATCAAGTACACCAAACTTAGCATGATCTTGCTATAGATTTAGAATTCCCTATATGCTATATTGGTTCTTGACAAGACACCAAATAGCCATGCATAAAAATCAGCCATTTTGGTTATTCTTAAAAAAGCATTAAGCAATTTTGATCAGAAGGAATTTCACCTATAAATTCACAGAATATTCGGTAAATAATTTCTTATAATGGAAATCAAAAAGTTTAACCCTATCTTAATTTGACAACATGTTATTGCTCTATGAATATCACAATTCAGAAACTTCATCATGTTTCTTTCGCTTTACTTACCCTTTTGTATTTCTCTTTTTCCCTTTTTGAACACAAGATGATGCAATTGATTAGTTGTTACGATATATATTTGTACATGTCTCTGGCAATCAAGTAAATAATGGTGATGTTTTTTTCCTGTTTTGATTGATCATTAATAATGATTAAATATTTACATTTAATCATGGAAATTATATTTTATTTGTACCGTTTTATGCACAATGTTTTTTAAGAAAAAAAAGATGAATACTTTTATAATTATTAAGGAATAATCTTAGTTAAACTGATTGTTCAATTAATAATCAACTTTGACCTGCAATGAGAGGACATCAATGCCGTGGAAAACACTCTTTTTTTTTTCTTTAAAAAAACAACTTTTATGTTGGGATTATTGTAAGATCAAAATAAGAAAAATAATATAAAAATCATAATAAGTCATGCTGCAGAGTGTTTCCAAGGGAATCTTCTTACTTTTTCAGTACATAAAAGAAGACGGAAATGAATATTATTTTCTCGATCTACTTTATCTTCTTTTTTCTGTAAAGGAAGCTTAGATTTTAATCATAATTTTCTCCAAGCACTTAAAACTTCATATGGTTTTGGCATGCTAGCTAATACATTGATATCTAATATAAATGAGCTATTGATTAAAGCAAAAGTAATTGTACTTAATAAATATGGTACTAATAATTAATGAAGCATGTTTTACCCTTTATTTCTTAAACCTTGGGTATAATTCAGCTCATCATTATTTGCAACTCCACACAAATCATATGCACAGCTATTAAAAAAATCTTAACCTTTTTATAGCTTGACATGCATGGTTCATGCATTTTAGATAGGGTTCTCTCAAAATCTTCTTCACCTAAATTAATGTTTATCAAACTAGCTAAACAAAACCAAGGAAAATGAAGAGCATTAATTACCGACAAAAAAATGTGCTTAAATAAATAAAGTGTAATTAATTAGTTGCAAAGTGCTTGGACCACACAAGACATGTAATTAGCCTATATATTGAGAGCAGAATTTCCACAGAATGGTTTGAAAGTGCACTGATTTGAGTGGTCACTACTAGTTGTCTGTGTAGAGTGCAGTATCTGTAACAAAGAAGAACACAACACGCACTTCCTAACTCATACGCATTCAAAAGTAAGCTCTTGATAGGACTGGCCAGCCATGGGTGTCTTTCCTTTGCTGGAAAGTGCACCAATTTTATACCCAACCTCTTTGGGTTATTCATCTAAATACCCTTTTGCACAAATTACATATACTTTATAAAATAATCATCTTTTCAACTTTGATCTCTACAAATATCAAGAAATTAATTACCATTATAATAATAACACTAATAATGATAAATAAACTATAAGAAGTCAAAAGACGAAGGTTTATAAGTGTCAACAATTAGTTAAAAGTGTAGCCTAGTTATAGGAAAGCCTAATTAATGTATATGATATATTCATGGCAAAAAAAGTTATATAGCATTATCATCAAACACATTATGTATACTATCCACTTTATTTGCTGATTCAAGTGAGGATTTTGTCACTTGCAAACTTTGTGGCAACCAAGTACATGTCGGTTCACGTAGTACATTTCATATTTTCCAAAGGGCTGTACTATATACAGTAAAATCTATATATGGTTAATCAATCCTTTTCAATATCTATGTACTATAGTAAACTTTTACCTATTCAAAACTGAAACAGAGTGAGAAAAAACGATGGAATTGGAAAGGGAATGAGTTATATAAAGTTAATTAATCTGGCCTAGCACAGTGTAAATCATTCAGTAAAGTTAATTTGCATTCTGTAAAGTAGGTACCAGCAGATTTGGTTTCTATGTGCGTACTACACTTCTTTTAGTAAATAAATCATTCTCTCTTCAACTTGCTATTTATCTTGGTAATTTGATAAGAACAACGCGTAATTGTGAAAGGTTTTGAGTTAATTAGTTATTGGTCAAAATAAAGTGAAAACTAAATGAAAGAAAATAAACGAAATTAATATCTCCAAAGAATGACACGTATCGTTCATGCAACTTTATACAAATAGTTCAGTGCTGTATAACTTTTTTCCTTCGGCTAATGAAATATATGATTAATTCAAGATGTGACGAAATGAATCGAACCACAGAATGCAGAACATATATTTGACTTTCCTTTTCGGCCACAAAATTAGATTTTAACACACTTGATGAGTGAGCTTCGCATAGACAAATATCATATATGTATTCCAATTTGAAAACAATACATAGTTGTTACATACTCACCAGATTTTCTTTGTCCTTTGCTCCCAAATCAGTGATACCACGTATCTCCAATGTATTTGTTTGCCTATGTCACGTTTCATGATTTGTCGTGGCCATCATTAACATCAACAAAAGTTTCAGACATATTGTAATATGCAATGAAAATCAAAGACCACAATATCCCCAGAAGAGGACGTGCATTGTTTTAGACCGCTGGATTAACAAAGCTTCCTCATAGAATAGGGATTTCTCCTATGTACCCTATAGCCAGCAATCATAGCACACTTTACTTCATGAAAGCCACCATGCACAGTGCAAATGGCGAAGTTTCGGGGCGAAAATATGCAACTTGTGAAATGACTTAAATTCCCTACATCGTGTCAGCGCAGCAATTAGAGCAGTCCCCAAGTGACTGGGAATAGCTGTTTGAGCAAAAGTGGAACATCACAGAAGCTAAATGGAGATCTAATCAGTAATCACATACCAATCATCACTACGTTTCTGTCTCCTAAACGTCACATGCATGTAACATATATAGCTAGGCCAACGACATAATTCAGTCACCAAGTTGTAACATTCTGGTTTCGATAAGTATCTTTCGTAAGGACAACGTTGAAATTTTTTCTTTACTCTTTTCATCATGTGTCGAGACTAGAATATTTTGTGTCTTTTTCTCACTAATCTCTGTTTAAGAATATAGTTTATCACTTTCATTCAGATATCTGTTTTCAAAGATGTAACAAGTTTGAATTTCGGACATTCAACTCCATGAGATCGTATTAATATAGTGTTAATTTTCTTTTTAATGTTTTGTTTAAGTTTATGAAATTGATTAAAAGTTTAAAACATGTACTAGGAAGAAAAAGAAAAGGTAGATGAAGGGACAAGTGGGGAGTGGAAGCATGGAGCTGTAACGGGTCCTCTCAAGTAGCAAATGTTGGAAGCGAGTGAAGCAGTGAAGAGCCAATGAAGATACTCTTCACACAGGTTGTTTGGTGTTTTTCTGTTTTCCCTTTCCCTTTTGATTGCTCTTTTTCTCTCTGGAGTCAGACTTTTCAACAGTAGGGTGTGCAAGATTCCACTACCAAAGCATAGCCCTCTCAACTGGTTTTGATAATGGGCTTGTGATGGGGTCGAGGTTCTCAAAAGCCACCTGAATATTTTTTGTCAATAGGGTTCATACTTTTGTTGTCACAATTTGCTTCCTCAATTTTTGTCGGTTTCTCAGGTGAAGTTGGATTAGGTTGGAAAATTTTCACGCATGACTGATGATGAATTGCTAGCAAGGAGAGCACTAGCACACAAGAGGACACACCATTCTGATCTTTTATTTGTTACAGTGTGGAAGTCAAGACAAAACCTAATCAGAAAAAAAATTGTTTGTTTTATTTTATAATGGTTTAAAATTCTTATCTTCTACTACATTTTCATCCTATTTTTGTTTTGGCCTTCTCACTTAAATTGTTAATGAAATCAAAGAAAAACTTTAGGACCTGAAATGTAAATGGATTTTGATCAGTACATTGCTGCCACTGTTACACTGCAGCAGTACAAGACAACATGGCCACTGGTTTTACTTTTTAATCATTTCACTCACCATTTCCCAAATATACTGTTTCAACAATGCACTAAAACAAGTTGATAAAAATTAAAGGAACATTGTTTTTTCTCTTACGATTTCGATACATCGCTTACTGTCTATCCACTCTGTCAAAAAACAAAAGTTAATGTCTTTCCAAATATAAACGGAATGCTCTTCTCATTATTATCATTGAGTTTGCTATTGAGGTTCTTTTAAGAACTACTGAAATAATGACGAAATTGATTGATCATTGATGGACTAGTTTCATCGGTATGATATAGAGTCTCAACTTTAAGTCTAGTAAGACAAAGATGCTTATCATGGTACTATATTCATTAATTATTTTTATCAACTTTTCTTTCTGTATATATATTTTTGAAAGCTTTTATCTCATGCACATGCTTCTTAATTTTTGTGTATGAATTCACGTACTAAGCACCGGCCATAGAACAATAGTTACAGACGTTTTGGCAAAGTTCAAAAAAGTAAAGTACATATATATCGATTAATACGGCTTAGGATAAAAAATATGAGGACACAATTGTTCCTAATTTGTCTGAGACACAGTGACCTATTTGGGCACTCAAACTCTAATTGTAGTAAAAGAAGAATAATATGGAAAAAAAAAAAAAACTTTGGTCAGTCAAGGTGCAATTTTGACTCATTTTGATCGTTGATTTCATTGAAAGCGCAATGAGAAGGAGAAGACAGTGTTCTTTTTCATTATCTTTTGATGAAAAAAACATAAAGGGCTTCCACTAAAAAGTATATAATAGTAATAAATCATGCACGCAAGTTTGTATCTTTGAAAACGAACGAAAACAAAAAGCCCTCTCACCACTTTTCTCTTCCACATTGTTTTGTACTGAAGAACACCATAGCTTCATTGATGTGGTAAGATGAATGAAACAAAAACTGTCCGAGTTGTCATTCCTTTGTAGCAAGTAAGACTTCTCCTTTTTACTTTCAGCATTTATTTATCTTTCAAGTTGCTAAAACATATCCGTTTCAGCAATAAAGAGGGTCTATTATTGAAACCCACTTAGGTCGTCTTCTTCAAAAGTTGCTGGTCAAAAATCATTCTCACACAAAATGATTTGTCACAGCTCGAGTCCTTACAATCAATCAAACATGCATCTTTATCATCTTTCTTTCTCTAATTTAATACGAATCATGCACCGTCTTCGCATAATTTACAGAACCTCTATAATGCTTTCTCTTTATTAATTGCTTTGAAAGCAATGTTTTCTGTGCATTCAGAACACTATCCAAAGTACGTGCAATCTCATGCATGTGTAGCCCCCATCAGACGGAATTGTCGTCATAGAAGCTCAGTGTTCAATATTAATATATGTTAATTCAATTGCTGATGTTATATATGTGAGGAATCTTAAAGCAATTCACCTAGGAAACTTGGTGCGATTGACCCTAAATTGTTGGGAACAGACTTTGTGCAAATACCTTATAGATAAACTCACTTTAAGGAGATTCATGATCAATCCAATCCAATCCAATACTATAAGAAATTTAATTTGATTTAATTTGTTCAAGTTACAAAGTTATTCAAATTGAATTTGATGATGATTCAAATTTTGTATTTTTTAGTACAAATTATCACATCTAAATAACAAATATTGAAATTTCTTTAAAAAAAATATTAGAATAAAATGAATATGCATGTATCTTAATAAAACATATATAATGACAAAATAAAACTGACATAATTTCATGATTTTTTAATGATATATATAGGTATGAATTTTTATGGTAATTTGAAAATATAAAGTGCATGAAAATTAATCGTTGAAGATAACAATATCACTTTCGCCTTTCTTTTTATGTGTGTTCACTACACGAATGCGTTTACTTTACAGAAAGGTTTGATGAATTGATGAAAGTGTAAGGCTTAATTTCTTGTATTATAACAGGATATTCAAAAGTTTCGTCAAATATTCTACCTTTTTTTTTTCTCTGGACAAAATTGATAACTGGGACCAAACCTATGTTTTGATTACACGTGTACAAAATGTTGTCGTCGAATTGCCCAGCTTTCATGCCTCATTCACTTCTACAATTACGAAGTTTTATATATTTCGTGGTATATCTCATGCATTCTCATACATTAGTGCATGATTATTTGAAAAAAAAAATTGAAGCTCAACAATGATGAAGTAGGAAATAAAATAATTTATGTTTTCACACACTAACTAATTGGTCAATTTTCAATTAATAAACCAAATAATTAAGAATTCACATTCACTAATATAACCAAAAGCCCCATTAGTTAGTCTTGATTTCTAAAATATTCTTTTTATAGATTTTTTAAAAGCAAAATATCCATTAACCCATTACAACCATTTTTTTAAAAATTTTTTATTAATAGAGTTTGATTTTGTAATGGGCTCTTGGGTTCATTAGAGATGACAGCTGGGTAGTTATCACTAGAGACAGTAAGCTCATTGTCTTATAATCATTGGGCATTGGGTCTGGGTCATCGGGTGTTAAACTCTCGGGTTTCAAGGTATTAGACACCAAGTATAGAGCCTTGGGTGTCATCTTGTTTTTGCTTTCCAGTTGCCATAGTAAAATTGTAATTCATACATAATTCAACAATGTATCATGTTGAAATATTGATAGTTGGTTCGTTGCTATGTTTCTTCCTTTCAAATATTGGGATAATCAATTAGAGGTATATGCTTAGAAATCAGTCCCACGTGATATTTCTTTTTTAGGTTTCTCTGTCTTTGTTCTTCAAATTTGAGGGTATTGTTGCTTGGGTGCATTAGTTGATTGTAGGCCATTAAATGTGTCGTCAGTTTTTTTCTTCTCCTGTTTAGATAGAGTTTTCCCTTTATAGACAATATTATGTTCTCTTTTGTAACATATAAATTTCATTACTTATTTTAGAACTATAATCCGACTCGACCCGGCTCAGTCCATTACAGGTTGGTCACTTAGTGAGCCAACCCAGCCCGGCTCATTTATTAGTGAGTCAAAAAAATTCGAACCCGACTCGACCCACCACAGATTAGTGGGTAAACGGGTTGGCTCACTGACCCACATAATTACAATTTTTTTTAAATAAAAAAAAATTAGAAACTTTCTATAATTCAAATATAAACAAATTTTACTCCCAAATTTCACTCCCAACATAGATGTTTAATTAATTTTGAAAATATGGAACTTAAATAATTTTTTCAAGCAAAAAAAATAATAAATATTTTTTTATAAAATTAAAATTAAATTTTAATAAAATAAAATTAGGTAAGCGGGTTGGTGGGCCAACCCGGCCTACCACGGGTTCAACCCGCATGAGTCGAGTTTAAATGAACCGGGTTGAAATCTGATCCACATAAAAAAAATACAATTTTTTCAAACCCAACCCAAACCCGTGACGGGCCGGATTGACTTGCGGGTTGTGACCCATTTTGACAGCTCTAACCTTTTTATCCTCATACATTCATATTTCTAACTTTTTAAAATTTAAAGAAATTTGAATAAAGCATCGTGAAAACCTAAAATTATTTTAGTTTCTCATTCAATTAATTTAAAGAGTTTCTTTTACAACTTTCTGAGAAGCTTATGAAGTTTGTAATTAAATAAAAAAAATCATATATTTTTGTTATTAATTGCAATCAAATCAAATAAAATGCACTAAAAATTATCGGTGTATACGAAATAATGAAAATTATTAGTACGGGTAATAATTTTTAATATATACTAAATGTCACAGAAAAATAGACGAGGTTTGACTATGTTTATTATGCCACGTATGGAAATTAGAATAGAAATAATGTAAATTTTATTATAGGAAAGTGTGGATCGTAACTTTAGATATGATGAGGTTTTAGCTTTTGTTATGATATAAAAGTGGTGTTACACAATTACTTTTGAAGATAGAAATTTCTATTTCCATTTATAAAAGAAGGTTGTTTACTTTGTTTAATAGGATAAGAAGATGAAAGCATGACACTTGTTATATTATTATTACTTGAATGAAATGGATAATGATGTAACATAAGAAGAGTAGCTGTTGTGTGTGTGTGTGTGTGATTAAACAAGTGATTAGGAAGGTAGTGGTGTTTTGAAATGAGAAGGTAACGAGTAAATGTAGAAGAAAAAGTGAGATGAGATGGGGAAAATTGACGAGGCTATTAAGTGCAAGTGCATCTAAATGTACGATGGAACGGCTGCTCGTGCAAAGCATAAGAGTTTTTCACGGATAACATCATGAATAAGGATACGTGCAATAATTGTTACGTTCTTTCACCCAACTTCTGTCTTATTATGTGGTTTCGTGTTCTAAGGGAAACCTACAAAGACCCATTACAGATGAAAAACGCACATAATGGTGTTCTTGTGGTTGATGTTGAGGGGGGAAAATATTTATAAAAGTTTGTAACAATATGAAAGAATTTTTGTTTTTTATATATAGTCATTAAATAAATTTAAAAGTTCTTTCTAGCAAAACAATTATATAAATCTAACAATATACATTAAATGAGACTATCCATATAATAGTTAAATCAGAATAACAAAAAAATATTATACAAATCATTTTATACATTGATATTAGATAAGTATAACTAAAATTATTAGACATGTCTAGAAATACATTGATTGGATGAGTAAAGCAAAAAAAATTAGACAAGTTTGTGGATGTTTGATTAGATGAATATAATTATATACATTAAACGAGCATTCATATATTAATTAGACGATTCTAGCAATATACGTTAGACAAACCTTTCCATATACAAATTAGAGGAATCTATTAATACACATTAGACAAGTGTGTTTACTATTTAGATAAATTTTGCAATACACATAAGACGAGTCTATTCATACATTGATTAGAGGAGTGTAGCAAAAAATATATTAGATGAGTCTAGCAACATACATTAGACGAGTCTATTGATATGCTTATTAGATGAATATAACAACTAGCATTAGATAAGTCATTTCATACATTGATTAAAGGAGTCTAAGAATACACATTAGATATGTATGTCCATACAATGATTAGATGAGTCTTGCAACCATATTAAACGAGTTTGTTCATACACTGATAAGACAAGTCTAACAATATACGTTAAAGGAGTTTGTTCATACAAATATTAGATGAGTCTATTAATACACATTAAATGACTCTATCAATTCTCAGATTAAACAAGTTTATTAATATACATTAGACAAGTTTATCCATATATTGATTAAACAAGCCTAACAATACATATTAGATGAGAGTGTCCCTATATTAACTAGACAAGTTTAACAACAAATACTAGATGGATTTTTTAATGCATTATTAGACGAGTCTAACAATATACAATAGATTAATTTGTTCATACACCAATTTGTATTTTTAGCGAGTCTACTCTACATAAGGCTTGAGATAGGGATAACAAGCACAACGGTTTTAGAGAATTGTATTGAGGTTCCTTTCTAAGAAGTAAGGAGCAAGAACTTTCATTTTGAATGGCTAGAGAGTGTAGTCTGTTTATGAGATATACTGATGTAGAGAATGCTTACCAATAATGTAAAGGCATATATATGGCTTGGGCTAGTAATGTAAGACCAAATTCAACTATATGTCTTGTGTTTTCTCTTAGTCCTACAATTTTTAATTGTATCCATACTTCTATTACATGTTTTTGCACAACCTTATATTCACCACCACCATGACATTGGATTGTCTTAATTCTCTTGTTAAATTGATTTTCTGTCATGGTTGATGGTTTTGAACTAAGCCAAGGCATATGCAATATTTGATTTCTATTTTAGATGGTAAATTTAAGTGAATCGACTAAAATCATCAATTAAGTGAAAATAATATTTGACTGGAAAAGATCCCAAACATCAATATAAATTAATTCAAGAATTTCATAGCATGAGAGGAAGAGGTTTTAAAAGGTAAAAAATGCATTTTTCCATATTAACAAGCCTCAAAAAAGGGAAAATGATCATTAGGAGACACTTTCACATTACAATTTTTCAAAAGCTATTTTGGAATTTATTATTTGGATTACCAATTTGTATTAACATATACATAAGCATTGTCCCTTTTTTTTGTAAGATTTTGTGTAAGACATCTTTAAGTGTCATTTTTAGGATTGCCTTCCTTGTGAACTTGTCCTTTACCAAGTAGTAATTTGCATCAAATTTAACAAGAATGTTAGTATCACTGGTCAATTATGACACACTTAATTGATTTTTGGTCATTTTAGACACATAAAACATCGTGTAAATCAAGTGAGTTTAGTTTTTAGGAACTTGAGGTCAAAATCTTTAATTTTTCACCACTTCCAACTATTAAGGACTTTTTACCATGATGTTCTATTAGGTCTTGAACTTTGTCAGTTTGGTGTGTCACATGATTGCTTACATCACTCTTAAAGTACTCGTAATAATCTTGAATGGAGCTTTATAAAGCTAGGAAGGCATTGTATGTTCCTTACCTGTCGTTGTCTACATAATCCTTTGAGTAGGCCTTATCAAACCTATAGTAGTAATTTACTTTTGTATGCCTAACCTTTTTGAAAATTTGACAGGTTAGTTTAGACATTATTCCTCTACCTACTCTTCAACCTCTAAAGTTAGAGCCTCTCCAGTTTTTATTTGTGTTGGACTTATTATGTGTGTAATAAGTTTTGTGAGCAAAATTTGTTTATGCATTAAGGATTAGGTTGGTGAGATTATTTAGTAGCTCAAGTCTACGATAAAAGGTTAGCAATTGGGCCTGCAAATCAACCCAAATCGAAGTAGTTTAATCAAATAACTTAACTATTATAAGGTTTGTATTCAAAGTTCAAAGCATTCAGGGTTTGAATAATTAGATCTAAGCTGGAAATAAGATTGCTTGCAATTTTGAGTTTGTTAGTGACATTCTTTATCTTCACCAGATACTCTTCCATCTTCATCTCTCCTTTTTCGGTGCTATGAAACTCGAATTTAAGATAAGTGATTTGAGACCTTGTGTGTGCAACTGTTAGGCTTTAAACTCCATCCCAAAGTTGTTTTGAGGTGTCACAATGCAATAACTACGTTGCTATTTCAACAGTCATTGAATTCGTTAACCATCCAAAAAGTTGTAAGTCATGAGTTTGTTAAATGTAAAAAAACAAGATTATGTGTTTTGCCAGATTCTGTAGAAATTTTGAATTCTTCATGACACTCCTTTGTCCCTGGAATATACCCATCAAGTCTACAACCTTTGATAACAGAGATAAAAAATGATTTCCATAGTGGATAGTTGTCTTTATCCAACTCAATAAACATAATGGATGGGTGATAATTTATGTTATATTTGAATTTGCAGTTAATGCCATGGGTTGTATGATCAAGAGCCTTCAAGACTTAAGTTTCTAATTCCAAGAAAGAAATGTATTGAAGGTGAGAGAACGATATATTAATTTGATGGTAAAAATTTACTTATATAACAAATTCTAGCAGTACTTGATCCTATGAATATAGCTAGAATTAAGACTCTACAGATAAATAAGGTAACAACTAATGTTTACAATCATTGATTGAAAATTATATTAATTACAATAATTGACAATGTTTCTAATATTGGATGCATAAATCAAGGGATCTTGTTTCTAATTTTTGAAACCTATACACAATGTACTCAATCATAAGTAAGTACTCTTTAATTGTTCTTTCTCTATGTGTCTTATGGGTTGGACCATTTCCCAATTGGTATGCCACCTTGCCTTTCCTTATCCCTTTCTTTTCTCTTCATTCTTTTACTTCTTTTATGTTCTTGTATTCTCGTATATGGTATATCTTCACACCACTTTATTGTTCATTTCACTTGTTCACCTTTATTTTGTTAATTGAATCTTCTCTTCTCTTTTGAGCTTAAGAAATGAACATTCACATTTAGATAATCTAAGGGATTATCTGTGTTTAGTAAAGATCTTCCTTTACCTTTTTTAATTATCTTAACATAAACACTTTCTTTGCTAATTGTAAAATGAACATATATCAGGTTTACTTTGTTTTGTGATGATGGTTATAAAATGTTTGATTTTTATGGTTAGGTGGGATGGATAATAAAGTCATGAGTTTGTATGGAGGTAGAATGTGGAGGATGATTGAAAGATAAGAGTAAATATTTTTGTATTACCTAAGTGAGAAGTGATTTAGGAAGTTCGAAGGTAGGTGATGGGATTCTTCTTATGAGACCCATTACCACTAAGTCATGTGAATTTTTTGAGTAATCATCTACCATAATTGGAACTAAGGTAAAAGTGAAACATCCTTATTAGTTTAGATGTTTTTGGTACAAACTAGTGTGTTTTCTTACTTCCTCATTTGTTCTTTCTAATAGAAAGATGTTTGTTGCTTTAGAGAAGAAAACACTCTAACTAATTTGGATTTACTAGAAGACTTAGCTCGAGCTTGAGGTTCTACTAATTATTTATTGTTCATTAAACTCTTATATAATCAACATGAAAAGTTGTAAGCTCTTCAAATAAAAATTCTTGTTCTTTCTCTATTATCTCATCAACATAAATTTGAATAATAATAATAAAATTAAAAGATTAATTTATGTATAAGAAGATGGTGTTTATTCTTCCACCATAAAACTTTTAAACAAGGAAAGTATTTAAAAGTTCATATAAAATGGGAGAAAGTTATTTTAACTAATAAAGATATTTGTTTAATTTAATTAAAAACATTATTAGAAGAAATAAAACTTCTAATATTCAATTGTTATTTTAACATTAACTTTTATTCTAATAATTAATTATATTTTAGAAACAATTTTTTTCATTAATATAACATTGGTTAACAAAATATTATTTTATACACTAGGTTGAAGAAAGCAATATCAAACTAAAGTTAATAATAAAAGATATACGCTTTTATGGGAGTGACATTTCAATGTGTACTTGAAACTTATACCGCTATCATTAATACACGTTTATACGTATATCATAATCTTAAATCATTATCTAACTTTTTTGTATAGCATGATAGCAAGTTTCATAAATACCTATTAAAAACGTGTACACCGACTCCATTACTAAATGCGCTTCTTTTTGTTTAGATATAGGTTTTCTTAGGATATTAATCATACGATAAGAAAATAAAAAGTGAAAAAAGTCTTATGTATAAGTTAGATTAATTTGTAATATAACATTTATTCTTTTTATAAAGACTGATTTAAAATTATACATTTATAGGATTATTTTATTTTATAGGAAAACTTATTTCATTTTTTATTTTTCGTTTTATATGGACAAATGTATCCTACTGATTTTTTTTTTCATTTATACAGTAATTTCAAAATAGAAAGAAGAAAATTAAAAAGACCCTAGTGCATTAAAGAATGTTATGTTAAAAATATCTAATTAATAAATCACTCAATCATTATGAACAAGATTATAAAGAATGTCACGTTAATAGAGAATATAAAATAATGACAGAAGTAAAATAAGAAATGGAAAATAAAAGAAAATAATTGAGTTCCAATGGAACAAAACATGAGTTAAACTTAATTAGCCAAGTACTAATTATTTCGTATTTATTAAAAAATTATATATTATTGTTATTGTTATTATTACATTTAAAACAAATCTTACGATTAAAAGTATAAATTCAATTTTTTTTGTCACATATCATTAGACTATTAAAACAAAAACAACCATTATAAGTTGATGTGAAATGCGAGTTTTGTCGTATTAATTGGTGGCAATCCTCTTTATTTGCTGTACAAATAAAAGATTAAAAGATTCGAGTTAACTGAACTTTTCTCCTTATATATGGCTGATGTTGCTCCTTAACACTTGGTGCTTGTGGCAAATATGAAAAGTGGTCGATTTTTTCTTCAGATATCTTTCGTTTTTCCTAAGGAAATTATAAGCAACATTTCCAAAATTCAAATCTTACCAAAATACTCTTACTCTTAACTCTTTGTTAATTTTAGTGGTGTTGTTTGGTACGAATGTCTGTACAAATTGTGAAACAAGAAGCAATGTAAAACTTATGCATTTTTTAAATAACTCTTAATTATTAAAAAAAATGTATTTTACAACTTTAATTTTAACTCTAATAGTTGCAAATATTAGAAGTGTCAAATTGACTAGAGTCATGGTTGATACAAATATATAAGTAAAATATAAATTTTACTTATAAGTTGATTTTGTGAGATTGAATTAGGTTTAAAGTTCACTTTTTAACATGATATATATTAGAGTCATGGTTAGAATATATTCTAACGAGATCTATGTGACGTTCTGTTCCACCTGTCACATAATCCAAATATTTATTTCTCAAACTTGAAAAACAAGTGAAATGACAAAAAAAAAGTATTAATTTCTCATGGCATATGATTAATTTAGCAAGAAACATAAACCTAAAAACTGTTAAAAATATAAAAGCAATTAACCCAATTATAAGCATAGTGGTATATGGTGGAATCCACAATTCCATTCAATATCCAAGTGATTGTATTAATGGTGAAGCAAGTAAAGAAGAATAATGTTATGTTGTGACGGAACATATTGAGATGGCCACGTAGGAGATGTTTTAGCATAACGACAATGATAGATATGCATGTTGAAACCATTTTCAAAGAAGTAGATAACCCTTTAAATTACCTAACGTAAAGGGTTAGGAGGATTAAGTGGCTTTTCTTTAGGTGGACCAAAAAGGACAATTATTTTCTGGAATTTGAACTTGGTAGAAAAAGTAGCAACACCTAACCCACTAACCCACATCATTAAAATTCAACACCAACGTTTTTCCACGTCCCACTGTCGAGATCGTTCTATCGTCGGTGAAAATATTGTTATCCAATGTATGACTTGTCGTTGTTTTACATTTACGATCCCATTAGTTTTCTTTTGGCATATTCCATCTTTGTCATAATATATTTAGTATCAACTAAAGTATACGTGCTAGCTAGCTGTTTCATATATAGTGCCTCCATTTTAATATTTTCCCATATTTTGATAATTACTTGATATAAAAAAATAAAATAAAAATACATAAATCAGAATAATTGTTCTAAAACTATCCATATTGTGATGGATATCATCTTTTCTTTCACATTATGCAGTAGTTATTACATATAATATCCTTCTTGAATCCGTTTTAGTATCTATTTTTATTATCATTTTCTCCATATTTTTTTTCATTATCATCTCGTCTTAATTGAGCTTCTTCCAATGTTTCAACTTAGTCTCTATTCAATCTCTTCCTTGAATCTCTTTTTCACTTTTTGCATGCCAACGTGTTTCTCGTATTTTCCTAATTAATTATTTTTTTACACTCTCAAGGATATTATTTTCAATTTAAAATATTTTTTCTAAAAAAACATAATAAATAATAATAATATAAAAACTGATAATTTATCTTAATATATATGATATGTATTCAAGTATTTCTATATATTTTTTATTAAAAATTATAAATTTATATCTTCTAATCTTCTTGCACTTATCTAACACCTAATAAAATATTAATGTTTTAATTTCTTTTACTTGATTCATTTTATATTTTAAAAGAAAAGTATTTTTTATGTTGAATATAAGTGTAAATAAAAAATATGGTGTTTATATTAGAAAAAATATCTTTCCTAAAAGTGTCATAACAATGTTGAAACAAGAGGAGCATATGTTGACTCAATTTTTTGTTATCTAACACAAAGATGTAAAAAACAATAAGTTTCATTAAATAATTAAGTTTATTTCACTAGTATTTAACCTATTACAAACTGAAACCATAAATTATTAAGTTTTGTAGAAAGATTTTAGAAAAAATAATATTTAATTATGAACGGATTACTTAAATTAATTATCGATTATATATTGTAAAAATAAACCCTACGTGTTAAAATAAAATAAAATTCTTGAATTATCCATAACCATAAAGCATATCCATTACAAACAATCGTGTACATGGAAATAACTTAAGCATTGAATTATCCTTTTCCACAACCGTAGGTAAATACCACACTCATAAAAGTCGAAAATATCTCAATATTTTTGGAAGTACTTATATGTAAGTAGTTTATCTGATGTTTATCAACTAATACACTTGTCAAGTTATCTAATAATGTCTAAAAAAATGAGAAATATCTTATCAAAAAAATTGAGAGTAGAAAGTAAAAAAAGATTGATGAATATTTAGATAAAAGTTAAAGAAGAGGATTATATAGAAGTTTGACCAATAAATTTATTAAAAAACTTATCAAATGCATTAATCAAAAGGTCATGTCATGAAAAAACACATTTAATAGAACGAAAATTGGATATTTGTTAAAAATATATGGTATAGTTTATTTACACTTGCATATTGTAATGATTGATGTAGAGTAGATATTGAATAAGTAAATTACAAAGTGTGTGTTAGATATGTTCACTATAATCTTCAAGTCTCTTTTTACTTATCTTGCTTATCTTCAATTCATATTAGTGTTAGGTACTTTATTTTATCTTTAATTGCTTTTTATTTCTTGGTAATTAGGTATATATTTATACTCATCTCCATTTACTTTTCCAAAATACTTTACTACTATGGGTGATCTACTTTTCTTCTATAATTTGCATTCCACAATGTCACTAATATGTACTTGGTACATTACTTTAAATTTACATGTAATATTTCCTATTATTTCTTTTTAAGCAATTAATTTCAATTAGTTTTTATCATTGAGGACAATTCGTCTAGTTTTTTCAAATGACTTTTTTTTCTTAAACTCTTAAGCTTTTATAATAAAAGTATAAAAATAAACAAAAATGGCTAGAATTTTATTTATATTGTTTTAACCATGATGATGAAATTATGATAATTATAGATGCAATGTTTTTAATTCTTATTGGAATGAATCAAGCGTTAAAATTTATTATTTTTATTTTAACCTATAAAATCTGATTCAAAAGTCATTACCTAAATCGAAATTACAGAACCTTACTAACCTAAAAAAAACTTACAGTCGTACTAATTTTTTTGTTAAAGTTTGTAAATGAAGTGGCACACTCAATGATTAAATACGAATTTTCATGTGATAATATTAGTTGGTAACATAATTTTAAAAACCGTATTTAAATTGTGTCTGATTTCTAAATTATTTAATAATGTAGTTAACGTGTGCATGTGAGCTAGTTTTGATATTTTATTAGAGGAAGATATTTTATTCTAAGCTTAGGCCGTGTGGGGTTGAGATTACTTTTTGTTTTTTTTTTTTTTTAAGATAAATGGGTTGTTTGTAGATTTGAAGTATGGTTTGTTTGGGGCCACAGCACAAAATAAAACGTAAGAGTGGTGAGAGTAATAGCTATTTTTGCTTAAAGGAAACCCTCACTTCCATTTTCTTTCTTATTTTCTCCTTTCAAATTTCTTCTCATTTTCTCTTAAGTTTCTTATAAATTGAGTTGTCAACTTATCTATGACTATGGATGAATTTTAAATCATTTTTTATTTTAAATCATTTTTGAAAAATTTCCCTTTTAAAAAGTCTCCTTAAATGATGTAAAAAAAAAAGTTTGATGTTATTATAAGATTTTAATTAACTTTTAGAAATAATATCATAGACATATAAAATTATATATTCTATTAGATAATCTAACCTGTTATAATTTTATTATATTTAAATCAATATTTTTATATCATACTTATTATTATATTATTAAATAAAGTATATAATATATAATTTAATATAATTATTGACTATAATTTATTTATTAATTTTATTAATTTTATAGAGAAGAAAACTTATAACATCTAATAAAGTAGTACGTAGTACATTGTGATAAAGTCCAAAGCACAAAAAAAAATATAGAGTTTAACCATGATGTGAGAATATTAGATTCATTCTAATAAAATTCACACCAAAGTATTTTTTTATAATTATTAAATAAAAATTTATTACATATAAAGAGAGAAAGGTTAAAACTCTCGGATGATCCTCATATTTGTTTGTATAGGAATATCAATTGGGTCCTCGGTTTTTTTAATTTTTTTTTTTACTTTTTTTTAATTTTTAAATTTTTATTTTTAAAAACTGTCACATGTCAAATGAGGATCCTCCCATGTGATAGAGACAGTGATATGTGACAGTACTGTGTCATGTGTCACTGTTGGGAAAAATGTCATGTGAAAAATCTCAATTTAGTCTTTTTATTTGTATTTGGTCCAATTTCGGCCTAGGCTGACTCAGCCACATTTTGACAGGTATGTGGGCCAAATTTTAACTGTGGCAGACTTGGTTGAATTTTGAACTAAGTCAACTTGGTCGACTTGTGATAGGGTTTGACTCGGTCGAATTTCAGTTAGGATTGACTCGGTCAAATTTCGAACAATGCTAACTTTGTTGAATTTCGACCATTATCAAATTGACCATGTTTCGGTTGAGCAGACTCGGCCAAATTTTGATTGGGGCCAATTCAGACCGAATTTATGCTAGTGCTGAATCGGCCAAATTTTGACAAGGGTGGACTTGTTGAATTTTGGTGGGGCCAACTCGGCCTAATTTTAACGAGGGCTAACTCTGCCATATTTTGGCTGGGGTTAATTCTGTTGAATTTTAATCAGGTTCGTCTCAGTCAAATTTTGATCGAGATTGACTCGACAATATTTTTGGTGGGATTGACTCAGATGAATTTTGTCAAGGATGAATCGGGCTAAATTTTGGCCAGGGACGAATCAAGCTGACTCTTCGGAAGCTAGGAGAACATAATTGAATTTCTATTGAGGTTGGCTCATCCAACCTTTGGTCAAGGTTGACTTGGTCTAACCCTCATTCTAGGACGACTCATGTCGACATTCATTCAATAACGACTTAGCTCAAGGCTCGTTCGGGGATGCCCTTAGATGGGAATTTTAGAGACATATTTGATATCTTGTTTTAGTTTTCTTTTATAATTTTCTATTAGGTTTTCTATTATGACTTTCTCTTAGGTTTTCTGTTATGATTTCCTGTTACTTGAAATTTTCCCTTTATAATCAAGTATATTTCAGCTTTATAAATAACTCATTCTCATACTTTCAATAAAAGATTTCTCTTCTAATTTTCTTCCCTTGTGTTTCTATCAAACACTTACATGGTATTAGATGAAAAACACCTTCTACACCTTTCTCCTTTACCTTCTTTTTATCGTTTCACTTGTGATGAATTATGATTCTCTTAACCCTCCTTTTCTTTATCTTGAGAAAAACGCTATGCTTGTTCTTGTATATCCCTTTCTTGTTGATAGCAGTTATCAACAATGGAAAAATGACTATAAAACCTTCATGCCAATGTTTTTCATATGATTGAAGTAGCTAAGAAAAAAGCATCAGGTTACTCGATTTCTTCAATTTTTATATTTGTCAAGATTCTCGTTCTTAAGGTTCTTGATTCTTGTTCTCCATATTCTTGCTTTTTCTCAAAGTTCTGAATTCTCTCAAGGTTCTCAAAAACAATTTAGTGCTTTGATTTTGTGATGAATTTCTTAAATTCATAGTCATAGAAAATAAAAATGCCATAAAAATAAGATCACAGGGGACTTAGACTTTCTTCAGTTACTTCGACCAAATTTTTAGCAAGCTACACTATAGTTTCGTCATCATAATTAAATGTGGGGCGACGAAGAATTATTTATAGGCTTGAGGTTAGAGGCCCATACTTATGTGGGCCTTTGACTAACCCAATTATGAAAGAAAGTGTAGCAAATTGCTTGGTTTTTGTTGTTGTCACATAATACACCATGGTAGTACTTTCATAATTTCAACACGTATTCATATAAATTTTGTATATTTCAGAATATATAATTGAAAATACAATATTTATTTTGTATTATGTATTTAAAAATAAAATATAAAAAATACTTCCGAATTATACAGTCTTTTTGTATTTCAATTCATCTTATTTTTTGAGCTTCCTACATGTGTCAGGAATAACTTTTTCCAAAACACATTCCCTTTAGAAATTTTAATAATTCAAATCCAAATTTGTGTAGAACTATGCATTATAGCTAATTCTTTTAATATGAATTGTATTTTATTTTTATTTATATTTTACCATAGTAAATAATGACTTCTTTTACTTATCCATGATATATAGTTTTGGTTAAATTATATTCTTTTATCATTTATAAGATTCACTTTTACGGTTACTCTTCTAAAAAAAATGGTTCTTTTATCTTTTGGTTATTTCTCTTTTAAATTTGTATAAATTTAACCTTTTCAAAATAATAATTATTTTGTTCCGAAACATGATTGGGAATATTTTTTGGAATGATTAAAACATTTATATTTACATTGAATGACTATATGATTTGTTTCTACAAATGTGCATTAATTAATTCCATTAATTTTTTTGAATTTTCCTAACTATGAATGAATTGCTTTTTATTCCATACCTTTTGAAATATTTTTAATTTATATATTTGCAATCAATAATTATATGATTAATTTCTAAATTTTTTTCATCAATTAGTTGATACCTTTTTATTTTGGATCCTTTTATTTGTTAAATTATATTTTGGAAAATATAATTTCTATTATTATCAATAATTTTCTTCAATAATTATATATTTTTAGCTTATTTTAAATATTAAATTATTAATGCTATTATTACTATTATAATAATAATAATTATTATATTTTGTTTTAACTTATTTCTTTAATTATTAATTTTAATGTTAATACAATGTTATTATTATTATTTTAACAAATATTTATATTTATTAAAAAAAATCTTTAATTATTAATTGGTATATTATTTTTTATTATTATTTATTCAATAAATATCTTTTATATTAAATTATTCGTTTAATTATTTCTAAACATACTTTGAATTGATATTTATTGGAAATTGGATAGACTTATTACATTTTATTACTTTTCTCTACAAGGCTAGTTTCAATATTAATTTAATTTTATAGTTACGATGGAGACAAATTGTTTTAATACTAACGGTTATATTTTACTTTGAACATAAAGTTCAAGAGTCCATTCACAGTCTCTTCCTTAATTACTGACATAACTATCATACAATTATTGTTATTATAATTTTATTCAATAATTATATTTTATTTTAACATTTTTCTTCAATTATTAATGTTAGTTTTACTATTAGTATAGTTATTGTAATTATAATCAATTGTTATATTGTATTTTAATTAATTTCTTTATTTATTAATTTATTAGTGACATTATTAGGATTATAATTATTATTATTATTATTTAATCACCAATTATATTTTTTAACTTCTTTTTTTAATGTATAATTTTAATATTAATATTATTTTTATTACTATTATTTTAATAAAAATATTTATATTGTATTCGAACATTTTCTGTAATTATTAATGAATAATACTATTATAATTAATATTGTTATTGTTATTATTATTTGAATAAATAAATTCGTTTAATTATTAGTCAACGAATTTTGAATTTGTATTTATTGGAAATTGTAAACATTCATTACGCTTTATTACTTTCATTTACAGATCAATTTCGATACTAATTTATTTTTTTAATTACGGTGTTGCTTTAATCATAGTAGCTATATTTAACTTTAAATAAAAAGTTGAAGAGTCCATTCACATTCCCTTCCTTAATTCTTAATATATAACTATCATTACTGTTATTCTTATATTATAATTATATTTCATTTTAAAAAATTTCTTCAATTATTAATGCTATTATTACCATTAATATTGTTATTATAATTATAATCAACCATTTTATTATATTTTAATTTATTTATTTAATTATGAGTTTATTTCCTTAATTAGTAATATTAATATTGTTATTATAATTAAGTTAATCGATAATTATATTGTATTTAATTTTTAATTATTATTATTATTATTAGTAATTAATATTATATATTTTTTCTAACATTATTCTTAATGTAACATAATATTAAACTATATAAAAGAGTAATCACAAATACAATATTAACAAAAGTAAATTTTATATACAAGATAATTAAATAAAACTATTTACAATGCAGTTAACAAAACCTGCTACACATCAGTAGTTGTTCCTCTATCTAGTATCTGTTCTAAGAAAATCTCATTTCTCTTTACTCACACCCATAAAATGATCATAGCAAAAAAAGAAACACAAAGCATACAAACACAAACAAAAGAAAAAAGATAAGCTAGATTACAAAACAAGTCATATATAATTTATAACATAGCATACTTAAATCATATATATAACATACATCAATCCAAACATCTTAATATGCAAAGACCTAAATCGACTAGCCGCACTTATAATGAATGTTGAACTATGGTGGATTATGCACTTGTGGTGGCCTCTACTACTTTACAAAGTCATTGTCAATGGGTTTCACACTCACACATGGTTAGTTTGTTACCACGTCATAATCCATACTGGAAGCACCTAGACTAAACCTCCTGTTACTCTCACCACATGCGTCAAACTTCTCTATGTGAGAATGTATGACCATTAGAGTGTTAGGAAAACCTTCAAGACTAAGCTATATTCATTCATTCTAACACACTTGAACCAAACCAAGAAGTTCCCCCTTGGAACTAACCATCCAAACCTTGAAATCATTTGAAACCATATACATATGTCCATACATTTTCACATTTGAATACCAACATATATCATCATTGATCATGCATAAAAGAACCATAAACAATCCAATAAGTCAGCATAAACCATTTAAAACATAAGCATTGAAGTGCCTAAGGTGGCACTTAGGCACCCAAAAGCTGGGGCTCAACAACCTGGCTTCTGTTTTCTGGCACTCGGTGCCAGAAACCTAGTGCTCAACGCCCTGGCCCCTGGAATGGGGCGCTTATGCACTATCAGCAAAAATAAACTCTCTTTAGATTGTTTCTCCCACTTACCCCACAATTTCTAAAGGACCTTCCAAACCTTGAAAAAACTCTAAAAACACTGTTATAACTCAAAATGACCCATTAAAATCCAACTTCACTCCTATGAGCTACCCAAACTCAATTATACACTTTCCAACACATGTAACAGTTTACCAATTACCTAACCAAGTCCAATTACATTTGTTAGCACACCCCTAACATCTCAAAATACTCACAACCCTTTTGTTTCATGTTTTCACCTCGCAAAACCTTCAATTTGTATTAAAACACCTAAGAACTCCCTCTAAGATACCCTTAATAATTTTACACCAGAATTTTACTCACTTAAATGCCTAGACAAGTCCTAATAGGTCTAATAATATACTCCCAACACCTCAAAACAGTTCACAACCCTTCCCTCACAATTTCATTACTCAACCCCAAGTTTGAACAAAAAAACATGTAAATACTCACTCACAAACCATTCACAACCTCCTACACCAGATTTTACAAGTTTGAAAGCTTCCATAAGTCCTAAATGACTTCTCAGCTGAACTCAAATTGTTGTTTTCCTTAATCAACCAATTCCTCAAAAATTCACCAACCAAAACCCTTTTCTTAGCATAAAAGCTTAAGAATTTGACCAACACTCACTCAAAACACTGGAATATAGTACTTCAACCACAAAAAACTTCATCACACCCAAACATGTTAGTATTAAACATCACAATCACACAATTCCAATTTTACTCAACATCACACTATTAAAATCGTCAATTACACATACATAGTATACACAAGATCATAATAATTTTTCAAAATCATGTATAATTCATATTCATAAAGATACCAAATTTATAATACAAATACAAACTAAAGCACAAATTCTAACTTCTTTTACCTCACAAGAAATTGCTCGACTCTACGAACATTTTTCCGATTGCTTGAATCGCAAGAAATTTCTAAAAGAACTTACGGAACACTTAATTAGAAACAAAAGAGTCCTTAGGACCTTCTTTTACCAAAGAATCAAGGGATAAACATATATACTACATATAAGGAATGATTCTTGGACAAAATCACAAATTGAGAATGGACAGAAATAGGGCTAGAAACATACTTTTTCTATTCTTAAAATTGATTTGCTAGATGTAGAGATAGCTCAACGTGATCTTCTAAGAACTTTCTGATCATCAAACAAATGATCAAGGAATGAAAAATCTTAAAGAAATGTGAAAGAAAACAAAGACAGAGTTTTAAAAAGATAAATATTATTTTAAATAATGAGACAAGTTTAAAAAATTCTATTTACATTATTCAATTATTTTAAAATAAAATAATGAGTCTCATTATTTTAAAACACCTACTAATTTTAGTACTCTTTATATATTTTGACTTATTGGATATTTTAATTTAACTTTTTCGTTGAATTAATACTATTAAATTAATAACATTAAAGTTATTTAATATTATCGTTACTTGACTCAATAATTATATTTATTTTAACTTTTTCGATTTATTATTACTCTTTAGTTACGAATTTTGCATTGGAACTTACTGGGAATATTTTATTTATTATTTTTATTTACGGATCTGTTTCAATATTAAATTAATTTTTTAATTAAGGTGATGTCAAACTGTTTTAACCGGAAAGAGATTATAAAATATTGTTTTTGAATATAATATGTAAATACTTATTAATAATCCCAGAAATATTTTTTAGTAATAAACATTCATGTTAATATTAAAATATATGAGCTTTTTTTACCAAAATTAAAAATAAAATATATAGTTTTTTCTTCTAATGCAAACAATTTTGTTTGATTCATGAACCATTATAATTTTAATTTTACTTACTTGCTAATACTAAATGTATAAATTTTCTTAATTAATTATCATCAAAGTATTATATCTGTACAAATTTGCTTCTCTGTATAAATACTATCTTTCAAAAGTAAGCAGGTTCTAAATAAATTTGGTCATGAATAAGAATTAGTATTCAATTAAAATATATGGTAAAAAAAACTTTTGAATATGGCATGCTTTATTATAAATGAATTATGTTATTCTAAAACTTTTATCAACATTATTAGTATTTGTTCATTTATAATATATTATTTGTATTATAAGTTTTAAGTTCAACATAGAGAATTTGTTGGTCTAAACAGAATGACACTAAAATTATTTATCATTTTTCTTGTTGGTAAAATTTATATTTTGTTTAAAGATACAATAGTTGACTTCAAGTTATATATATAAACATTATAAATGTATTATAACTTAAAATGTTATTACTACATTGTAATGTTTATATTTTGATATGACTTAGTGTAATAATTATTTTTCAAATTAATTTATAAATTGTTATAAAATACTTAATATGTAAATTTGTACATTTAATTATATATTGTTGTCATGTCATATATTATACGGTCATCTCATCAATAAATTACTTTGAACCATAAACAAATTGTGGAGTTTTAAAGTTTTAGTAGACTACGAAATGAAATTTTGGGAAAATAAATAAAAACGCTAGACATTAAAAAAAAATTGTTGATTACATTAATTTCTTAGAGGTAGAGATATATACGGATTTAAATGGGAAAGTGAAAAAAATATTGAAATATCATAAGATCTTTTAGTTAAAAGTAATAAATGAATTTTACCCACTTTAGTTGAGTTTGTCTATCATAATTTTTTGTGTATACATAATGTCTTTTTGGATTATTGACTATGGTGTAATAGACGTATTTTTCCAAGGTGAATAGTTAACCTTGTATTTCAAAAACATTGATAAAACATATAGTTTTCGTTGTTATGAAATAAGAAGTCGATTATCTGAGTTAAAATGTTTTTAAGATATCAATGACAAAAATGTTTACTAAAATTATATTTGATTTTTAGTTCTTTATGATAGTCTTTAAAGTTTTAAATAAGACAACTCTCTATGTATTTATGTTTTGTAATACAAGAAATAAAAGTTAAGTTCAATATCTTTCTATTGAACTTTATCTTTTTCCTCCCACATGGTTAATTACATGTGGTTATTTCTAGACAAAAAGTTAAAAAAACATCATTTTTTTTTTTCATTTAGATACCAACTAATGTCATTTTGCTAATATTTCAAAGTCTTTGGATACACATTTTAAATTATTTTAATTGGTTCTAATTGATGCTACGAAATTAAATTCACCCTTAAGTGAGAATATTATAAATTATAAATACGAAAACAATTTCACAAAGTATAAATAATCCAATTAAGTATAATTTTTTTTTCTATTAAGAAAAAGTTAGACATATAACAATTAAAGTCATTTAATTATTACAATTATAAAGCAATTTTAATCTAGTATTACATATATTTTAAATTTGTAAAATTTATTTATTTTTATGTACTGAATTAAAATATTTAATAATATGTAAAATTATTAATCGTTTATTTATTTAAATTTAGATATTTTATTTGGATAGACTCAATTATCAAATATTATATAAAATATTTATATAATAAAATATATTTTATTAAAAAAAGACAGAAAAACTTAAATATATTTTTATAAATAAAACTATTATCATTTAAATTTTAAAAATAAAATATTTATATTAAATCTTTACTATAAATTTATTTTTCTTTTTTTTTTCTAAATCGGGTGCATTGCACAGGTTAAAACAGTGGTGTATAGATAAAAAAAGGATTTGTATTCAGTTAAAAATTGAATGTATCTAACAAATATTTTATCTTCTAACTAGTTTATGGCCTAGCTATATGAAGGTAGATGTTCTTCCACATGCAAATGTTGACTTTGTATGTCAGAAATACGTGTAGGTGGTACCCATTGGTGGGTTTGCATGGGACGAAGTACCCTAATAGTTTTTCTTACATGTGTTGTATGGTGATATTTGCATAGAAAAAACAAAGGGATGTACCTTAAAACTTCACATGCCTAAAACAACACAACGTACTATTTCTGTTTGTGCTCATACTATTCTTTTCTTCTTTTCTTTTCATTTAATCCTTTTTTCTTATTTTCATTTTATTTAAAGCAGTCCTTTTTATCTTTTGTTAAAATAAATCCAACTCAAGTCTTTTACTTTTCCATATATTTTCTGCATTTCTCTATTTATTTTCTATTTTTGTAGGAAAAAAGAAAGTTAAAAATGAGAAAGTAGGGTTTTGGGGTGGAATGGGAAAGTACTGACGAGGGATTTTAAGGGATGAGTGCATAATGGATGGAGCAATGTTGATGAACATCATTTCTAAATATAGTATTTTTTTTATGATAGAACAATAACAATGTTGATTGTTTAAGAGACATATATGATAGTTAAGTTTCAAAAAAAATTTCACAATATTATTTTATGAACATACTGTTCAAGAGTCACTTAACATATATAATATATTATTAATACTTAAATAATTAATTATTTGTAATATTAATAATGGTCTTGTATTTTATCTTAATTTTTTATGTATTTAATTAACTAATTGATTATCACATTATATTTTGTATATTTAATTGAATAACTAGAGAACATTTGATTAAATATCTTCACACAGTGTTTCTAAATGTAATGAAGAACAAAATTGGTTGACTATTTAGAACTACAATTGATTAATTTTTTTTATAGTTGTTTTCTATAAATAATTTTTAGTATTCTCTTGAAAAATATTGATTCAGTATTAATGAATTCATACTCTTAAGAAACATTTTAATGAAATAAAAATTCTCTCATTTTATATATTTTGAAGAAAGACATCAATAGAGTGAAAATTGTTTCCTTGTGTTAATCTTTGTACATTGTTATAAGTGATAATCTTTTAAACTTGTGAGGTATGTGACCTTGTGAGGATAATTCATGAGATTTTAGTGTTTTCATATTTTGCATGTGAACTGTAATTGTTCAAAAGGAAATAATAAAAGAGAAAACATAATAATAAAAAAATGACATTCATTCTAACATTCTCCTAAAAGGTCACCATCAAAATAAGTTTTCTTTTCTTCTAATTTCATTTCTCCAAAATTTTATAATTTCATTTAAATGGATTGGGATCAATTTTTCAGCATAATACACCACCACGTTAAAATTAATTTCTTAATTATAAATCATAAATGTTATTTAATGCTCCCTATTTTTGGAATTTTCTATGAATAATGGATCAGCTGGACTGATTTGACCCATTGTTTCCTATAATTAATCTTCTTTTAAATAATTATATTTTACACAATCACTTTTATTATCCTTAATTATTATGGTATTGCTCAACTGAGAAATCCTCATTTTCATATAACAGGAATATCTTGGTCTAGCGATTTTCGAGTTACATGTGAGAGCCTTTTTCTTTTTCTTGGGGATACTTTTGCTTTTAAAGAAACTCGTATTAGAAATAAATTTCTCATGATTTTTACTCTTTTAGTTTATCTTTAAATATCAAGTACGGTGTAGTTTAAAGAAATAAATTTAGTGTATTTTAAAAATCTTATTCTAGAAAAGAATAGTAACTAAAAGTGTATAACAATGTGCACTAAATATCAAATTAGGATGTGTTTCAAATTTCTATCTTTCTGTGTGTCAGTGATGATATATACACATATTTTGTAAGGCAATATATAAAAGTATTTTATACATATATTAAAATATTATATATTACGGGTATAAGATATTATTTTTATTAGATATGTGATAAAATGTTAGAGTAATATATATTAATAAATGACGTAATAAAATTGATAAAAAAAATTGACAATAAATATATAAATGACATAGTAAAAACTAACTTTAGGGAAACATCTCAATCCAACGTCAAGAGAAGAGTTTTAAAAAGGTGTAGATGTTGATGACAGTCTAAAGGGGATCTTGTATAAACTGTAAATAAATAAAAAATACATTTTTGATATAAATATGTATGCTTTAAGAAATATTAATATTAAAATAATATCTAATTGTAATAATCAAATTAGTTTTTAAAATTATAAATAAAGAATTATAAAAATGTGAGCCGAGAGTGTCTTACGTGATCACATGCTCTTCCATTTATTTTACTTTTAAGTATCCATGATGAAATATTCCAAACCTTGGAAAGCTTATCACTCGGACAGTGGAGCCACTAATCACTATCTGCAAATGGAGCTCTTCTCCTTCCTTTTCATTGCCCTTCTCTTCACTTTCTATCTCTATTTTGTTACAGGAAAACCCCGCAAAACTAACCACAAAGGCTTCAAAAGCTACCCTCTCATCGGAACCTTACCAGAATTCCTCAAAAACCGCCATCGCTTCCTCGAATGGAGCACCCAAGTCCTCCGCGACTGCCCCACCAACACCGCCGTCTTCTCCCGCCCCTACAGTTACCACGGCGTCATAACGGCCAACCCCGACAACGTGGAACACATGCTCAAAACCCGATTCCAGAACTACCCGAAGGGCGACCGCTTCATCCTCCACCTCCAAGACTTCCTCGGCAACGGAATCTTCAACTCCGACAGCGAACTCTGGAAGGTGCAGAGAAAAATCGCCAGCCACGAGTTTAGCACCAAATCACTCCGTAACTTCATTGTCAACTCCGTCACCACCGAACTCCAAACCAGGCTTCTTCCAATTCTCTCCTTAGCCTCGCAGACAAACAAGATCCTCGATTTGCAGGACCTCTTCGAGCGCTTCGCTTTCGACAACGTCTGCAAGCTAGCTTTCAACGTCGACCCCGCCTGTCTCGGCGGCGACGGTACTGCCGGTGCCGAGTTCATGAGCGCGTTCGAGGCCGCCGCCGGGCTGAGTTCAGGGAGATTCATGAGCGCGTTACCCTTAATGTGGAAAATGAAAAAGCTGTTGAACATCGGAACAGAAAGGAGACTGAAAGAATCAATCACTACCGTCCACGTGTTTGCTGACTCCATCATACGGTCCCGATTGGAGTCCAGGGATCCCGCCGGCGACGACGAAGATTTGCTTTCGCGTTTCATCAGAACAAAGGAGAGCTCGCCGGAGTTTCTCCGCGACGTTGTGATAAGTTTCATTCTCGCAGGGCGTGACACGACGTCGTCCGCGCTCACCTGGTTCTTCTGGATTCTTTCTTCCAGACCTGACGTTCGGAGAAAAATTCGCGACGAAATCGCAAGGGTTCGGTCCACCACACGTGGCGATGGCGAGTTCGGGTACGAGGAGCTGAGAGAGATGCATTACCTGCATGCGGCGCTTACGGAGGCGATGAGGTTGTACCCGCCAGTGCCTGTTGACTCGAAGAAGTGTCTGGACGACGACGTTTTACCGGATGGAACGAGGGTTGGGAAGGGTTGGTTCATATCGTATCACACGTACGCCATGGGGAGGATGGAGAGCGTGTGGGGAAAAGACTGTACCCTATACAATCCTGATAGGTGGTTGGAGAACGGCGTGTACCGAACAGAGAGTCCGTTTCGTTTTCCAGTTTTTCACGCAGGTCCACGAATGTGTCTGGGAAAAGAAATGGCTTATATTCAGATGAAGTCGATTGCAGCTTCCCTGATCGAGAACTTTGAGATTGAGGCAGTGGATAAGGACACGTGTCCAGAGCATGTGCTTTCTTTGACGTTGAGGATCAAAGGAGGCTTGGCCGTCAGGGTAAGGACAAGGGATACACGAGCCAGTCTCCACAGTAACACTGGTTTCTAGACTACACCTTGCAATTTCTCCTATTTCAGAATTAACAAAAATTCCGATACATTGTGTTTATTTTCAGTGAAATTTCTAAGAGGTGATGGAATATATATATTTATTTTGGTGTTTTCTTTTTTCTCTGTGATATCTATAACAGAGATAAATATGCATGTTACAAAACTATTTTCAGCAAATATCATGTTCCTTGTTTAATTTTGTACATAATGTGTTAGAGGAAGAGCATCGTCAACGAAGAAAAAGAACGAAAGATCATAGAAAAATAAATATCAAACATAAAATAAAATGAAAAGAGGTAACTGACAATGAAAAGCCAACTGAGAAGAGAAAAATGTTATTTAAGTAAAATTATTTAGAAGACAAAACAAAATCAGTTACATATATGCATTATTATACTAACTTTTTATTTTGTATTTTTCAATAATAGTCTTATATTTAATAAGTATTAGGTAAGTTTTTAAATTCCTAGTTATAAAACGTTTTTAAAAGGTCACTCTAATAAGACTCTCCTACTCTACGTGTCTTTTCTTAAGGGTGTTAGAACGGGTTCAGACTGTATTTTTTTTTTCTGCACTATTTTACTATTAAAGGGACCGATTAAGGTCCAGTTTGGCCTTTTTTTATAGAGATTGTTGGTCCACCTTTATAATCCTACAAGGTTACACAGACCAACCAATGTGAGAAACTACGACGGCCAAATATCAGTCAAAAGTGGAATCGCTTTTGCAGTTTTAACTTAAACAACTATTTCTTGCTCTTTTATTTTCTTCTTTCTATTTGTTATTAAACTTAAATTAGAAATTTATTTCTTATCAGTTAGTATTCTTAGATAGCATTAATGGTTTTAGGTGATCTAGGTATCATGACTTATTTCTAGTATCGAAAAAGACAAAAACTTTTCATTTGTCTCTGGCATGTGAAAGACAAACCTTTCCCCATAAATAATTGTATCAACTCATTTTGAAAAAATACAGAAAGAAGAAAGTTGTTTATTTTGAAAAAGCTGCCAACCTCTTTGCCTTCTTGTTGCCAACAAATTGGCATCAGAGCTTGAATGTAAGGGGAGAGTGAGAGAGACCCGCGACAGAGAGAGGAGCGACTAAGTTTTGTGAGATGTGTGAGTTGAGTGTAAACACCTGAGAGAAATGGCAGGATTAACCAATGACATCCCGCTACCCAAGTTGACGAAAGATGTTAACTATGACAACTGGAAGATACAGATAAAAGCCCTTCTCTGCTCCCAAGATAATTGGGATGTGGTTGAGACTGGTTATGAGGAACCAGCGAGCACAGATGGATATTCAAATGCCTAATTGAACGCGTTGAAGGCCATTCAAGCTAAAGACAAGGCAGCTTTGTATTTGTTATACCAAGCTATTGACGAATCCGGCTTTGAGAAGATAGCAAATGCAAAATCCTCCAAAGAAGCATGGGATACACTTGAAAAGGCAAACAAAGGAGACGAACGAGTGAAGCAGGTCCGACTTCAAACCCTTAGGCGCGAGCTGGAAAACATGAGGATGAACAAGTCTGAAAGCGTATCTGAGTTCATTACTCGGGTGGAGACCGTGGTGAACAAAATGAATCAGAATGGTGAGAATCTTTCATCAAACCGAGTTGTTGAAAAGATTCTAAGGTCATTGAGAGATGATTTCGAGAATATCGTATGTGCAATAGAGGAGTCTAAGGATCTATCAACGCTCACCATTGAAGAGCTTGCTGGGTCCCTAGAAGCACATGAGCAAAGACGGAAAAGTAAGAAGGGGGAGTCCCTTGAACAGGCTCTCCAGGCAAAGGCGAAAATAAAAAAGGATAATGTGTTTTATGCTCAAAGTACCAGAGGCCAAGGAAGAGGCAGAAGCCAAGGTGGTAGAGGAAGAGGAGAACGAAGAAATAAGCAAGTCGGCCAACAAAACTGGCGTGGTCGAGGTCAGGCCCGAGGTGGTCGAGGTCAGACTCGGGGTGGTCGGACAAACACAAGCAACATTGAATGCTATAACTGTGGGAGGTATGGGCATCTTGCCAAGGATTGCTACTCGATAAAATGCTATAATTGCAGAAAGATGGGCCATATTTCCAAGGATTGTAGATCTGAGAAGAAAAATGAGGAGCCAACAAACTTCCTTGCCGAGAAAGAAGATGAAGGATTTTTGCTAGTGACAAATATTCCAGAAACCAAGGTCAAACCAAGCTGTTCTAATAATTTGGTTTGGTACTTGGACACCGGCGCGAGTAACCATATGTGTGGCGACGAGAGTCTATTCAAAGTACTTTCAAAGGTGGAATCCGGATCTGTTTCTTTCGGCGATGCTTCAAAAGTAATTGTCAAAGGTCAAGGAACGATCTGGTATCAACAGGAAAATGGGCGAATCAGAGAGATCAGAGATGTATACTATGTACCCGATCTCAAAAGCAACATATTGAGCATGGGACAGAAAATGGAGAAGGGGTACTCAGTTCTGATGAAGGACCGAGAATTACAACTAAGAGATAAACTCGGGAGGCTCATCGCCCAAGTAGAAATGAAGAAAAACCGCATGTACAAACTTGAGTTGAAAATAGTTCAAGACAAATGCATGCAACTTGATATGGAGGACGAGGTCATGAAGTGGCATTTGCGGTTCAGTCATCTTCACTTTGGAAGGTTGACCGAGTTGGTGAAAAAGGAGATGGTGCTCTGACTGCCTAAAATGGAATTCGAAAAGAGGTTCTGTGAAGAATGTGTGATCGGAAAGCAAGCAAGGACTTCTTTCCCACGAAGTTCTGAGTATCGAGCAAAGAAGCAGCTCGAACTGATCCATACCGACTTATGTGGGCCAATAACTCCAGAATCATTCAGTGACAAGAGATACTTTGTCTTTTTTATTGATGATTTCTCAAGGAAGACGTGGGTTTACTTTTTGAAGGAGAAGTCAGAAGTTTTTGAAACTTTCAAGAAGTTCAAAGTGATGGTAGAGAAAGAAACAAACAAAGTCATCAAAACAGTTCGATCTGACAGAGGAGGCGAGTTCACTTCTGCCGAGTTCAACAAATACTGCGAGGAACATGGAATTAAGCGTTTCTTAACAGCTTTGTATTCTTCGCAGCAAAACGGTGTAGCAGAACGAAAGAACCGAACCATTCTCGACATGGTTTGATCTATGTTGAAAGGGAAGAATATGCCGAAGAAGTTTTGGGTAGAGGCGGTGCAATGTGCAGTCTATGTGCAAAATAGATGTCCACATGCAAAGTTGGGAGAGAAGACGCCTCAAGAGATTTGGAGTGGTGTGAAGCTGAATGTCTCTCATCTAAAGGTGTTCGGTAGCGTGACCTATGGGCAAGTACCAAGTCAGCACAGGACAAAACTAGAAGATCGGAGCAAGAAGTACATATTTATCGGGTATGATAAAAATTCTAAAGCTTATAAACTGTTTGATCCTGTTAACAAGAAAGTAGTAGTGAGCCGAGATGTTCACGTGGAGGAAACGAAAGAGTGGTGCTGGAGTAACCTGGTCGAAAAAGAAACTAGCACGAAGATTTTTGTACCTTCAACAACAACAACCACCGAGTCCTTAGATGAAGAAACCCAGTCACGACAACCTAGGATGAAAAGTCTACAGGAAATATACGACACTACAAATGAAGTTCATGTTGTATGTCTTCTGGCCGACTCTGAAAACTTGAGTTTTGAGAAAGCTGTCCAAGAAGAGAAGTGGAGAACAACCATGGATGAGGAGATTGGAGCGATTGAACACAACAAAACTTGGGAATTGACCGACCTTCCTAAAAGGAGCTCGACCCATTGGAGTAAAATGGGTATACAAGAAGAAGATGAATGTTGAGGGAGAGGTTGAGCGTTATAAGGCTCGACTTGTGGTAAAGGGCTATAGACAAAAGGATGGGATAGACTATGATGAAGTATTTGCTCCTGTCACAAGAATGGAGTCAATCCGGCTCTTAATCTCATTAACTGCTCAGAACCAATGGCCAATTGAACAGATGGATGTGAAGTCGGCATTTCTAAATGGCGTGCTGAAAGAGGAGGTGTACGTTGAGCAACCACTCGGGTACATGAAGAGGGGGGATGAAAAGAAAGTGATGAGATTGAAAAAGACCCTCTATGGACTGAAGCAGGCTCCTTATGCATGGAATGAGAGAATTGACGGGTATTTCAAGAAAACTGGGTACGAGCAATGTCCGTATGAACATGCTTTGTATACAAAGAAATCAGAAAAGGATATGATGGTAGTTGCTCTCTATGTTGACGACCTCATATTCACTGGAAGCAACACAAAGCTGATTAAGGAGTTTAATGAGGCAATGGAAAAGGAGTTTGAGATGACAAACTTAGGCTTGATGAAATATTTTCTTGGCCTGGAAGTGAAGCAATTAGAGGAAGGGATTTTTATATCCCAAGAGAGGTACGCGCTTGAAATTTTAAAAAAGTTTAAAATGGAGGACTGCAACCCGGTTTCTACTCCAATGGAACCAGGCACTAAACTCTCAAAGTTTGATGGAGGAGAACGAGCTGATTGTGGGAAATATCGAAGTTTAATCGGAAGTCTAAGGTATCTTACAAGCACGAGACCCGACTTAATGTTGAGTGTTGGGATAATGAGCAGATTCATGGAGGATCCAAGCTATACACATTGGAAGGCCTTGAAGAGAATTCTGAGATATATTCGAGGAACCCTATCACTTGGTCTTTTCTATTCAAAATCAAATGAGTATCGACTATGGGTTACTCAGATAGCGATTGGTGTGGTGATGTTGATTAGAGCTGTCAAAACGGGTAACCCGGCTCGACCCGGCCCGGCCCAGCACGAGTTGGTCACTTAGTGAGTCAACCCAACCCGGCTCATTTATTAGCGAGCCAGAAAAACTTGAACCCGGCCCGACCCACCACGGGTTGGTGGGTAAACGGGTTGGCTCACTAGCCCATTTAATTTTTTTTAAATAAAAAAAAATACAAATTTCTGTAATTTAAATTTAAACAAACTTTCTGGCATTATCTTTGTTTGTTTGCTACAGAACAATCTTCAATCTCAACCGCACAAGCATGCACAAAGCACAATAATACTATATTATATGCAAAAGTAGGAAATGTGAAACCAACCTGAATGTAGTTTATCACATCAATTTTTGTAACCCTTGATCCTTGTTCTTGTTGTCTCCAAATTCACTAATAAATATTTTCCTAATATTATAACAATTCCGACAATCAATAAAAAAAATATTAGTAAAAAAAAGAGAACCAGTTCTCAACAACATCAACAAAAAATTAATAGTTTAATCTGTAACATAATTTTCCAAATTCAAAGATATCAAAAAGAGCTTGTTCAAATAATGTATATTCAAATTGTTTAAATAAAATTAAAAAAATCTGATAGAAGCATGACAGAACATGAAAAAATCATTCCATGTCTTCAAATCCCCCAGAACAAAAAACAAATTCGCAAACCCCTATTTTTGTCATTATAGGGTTTTTGAAAAAAAAAAGAAAGAGAAGTGAGAAAACAAAAATGTGGAGAAAAGAGAAGAAAAAATGAAGGGTGTTTTACTTGCTCCTTGAAGAATTTCAGTTAAGTGAGGGTGAGAGCACCGTCAAATGAGAGCAAACACTTTGTGAGAGCAGATGTTACTTTTTTGGTATACACACTGAGGTGAAGAGAGTATTTTACTTTTTAGGATTTCTTAAATAAAATAATAAATTAAAAAAATAAAATTAGGTAGGTGGGTTGGTGGGCCAACCCGGCTCACCACGGGTTCAACCCGCATGAGCCGGGTCTAAATGAGCCGGGTTGAAATCTGACCCGCATATAAGTGGGTTGTATTTTTCCAACCCAACCCGGCCCGAACCCGTGACAGGCCGGGTTGGCCCGCGGGTTGTGACCCATTTTGACGGCTCTAATGTTGATGACCGAAAAAGTACTTCGGGTTACGTATTCCTACTTGGAAATACAACTTTTACTTGGCTGTCTAAGAAGCAACCCATTGTAACCTTGTCTACGTGTGAAGCGGAGTATGTGGCGGCCTCTTGGAGCGTGTGTCACGCAATTTGGCTTTTAAATTTATTAAGGCATTTGGGAGTGATCCAAGATGAAGGGACTGTGATCCGAGTTGAAAACAAGTCGGCGATCGAGTTGGCAAAGAACCCAATTAATCACGGAAGGAGTAAGCACATCAACGTTCTTTTTCATTTCATCCGAGAACAAATAAGAGAAGGAAAGGTCAAGCTGGAGCATGTTGAAAGTCGAGCTCAAGCCGCAGACGTTTTTACCAAGCCACTGCCGACCATATTGTTGGAGAATTGCAAAAGGCTTATTGGAATGAGAAATGGAAAGAGTATTTAAGTTTAAGGGGAAGATTTGTTATTAAACTTAAATTAGAAATTTATTTCTTATCTGTTAGTATTCCTAGATAGCATTAATGGTTTTAGGTGGCCTAGGTATCATGACTTATCTCTAGTATTGGAAAAGACAAAAACTTTTCATTTGTCTCTGGCATGTGAAGAGACAAACTTTTCCCCATAAATAATTGTATCAACTCATTTTGAAAAAATGCAGAAAGAAGAAAGTTGTTTATTTTGAAAAAGCTGCCAACCTCTTTGCCTTCTTGTTGTCAACACTATTCGTTGTGATGCAATGCAACACAAGTTGAGATTCACCTGCATGGGAACCGCCACTGTGGGATCCGCCGCGTGTGCCTTCTGATGTCGCTCTCCCTCTCGACTCGCATTGGATTCGTGTCGCTAGGTTGGTCTTTCTCTTCTCTAGCTCTCCCTTTCGACTAGCGAGGTGTCTTCTTCTTGGTCTCGCACATGATTCGAATGTTTTTTAACTCGCGTGTTTGTTTTACTAAGCAACAAACAAGACTCTCTTGTTGGTGTACAGATCTCGTTTTCGCAGTTTCTTTATTATCTACGCAAGGTACAGAAATTACGAAAATAGATAAATTTGAAAAAAAAGTAAAAATCACGAGAACATGTCAGTTTGTATTTATCATAAGAATGGAGAAATCATGCATCTCACATAACGATTTGACTACACTAAAATTAAAAGTCGCAACTCTTCTAACGTTTCAATGTGATAAAATCAATTAAAAAAAACATGCAATCGAATACATTATATTGAAGTTACTAGGTGACCTTCAATCTCTATAAAAGGTCAATTTAAAACAAGACAATTTTCAATTTTAAAAATGCAGTTATAATCAATTACTGTGTACTTGTAATATATTATCGATAGCTTGACTTTTTTAAAATAATTTGAATTAGTATCGTTAAACTTGATATTAACACAATCCAACATTCTTATCAAAATCTGATACAGTCCAATTAAGGTTTAATACAATTCAACCCATATCTAAAGCCGCCTAGATGAATACTCGTTTAAGCCATTGATAAAGTTCAACCAAGATATGATATAGCTTGGTCAAGGTCTGATACAACTTGGACAAGATTTGAAATAGTCAAAACGGTAAACTAACCAAGGTATGATACATCTCGACCACAATTTGGAACAACTCGAATGATACTCCATTTCAACCCTTTTCAATGCATTTTCATGTAAAAAAAAATTCAGTCTGTTTCCATGTGATTTATCCTTGCGATGATAGGAAAAAAAACGGGTCAGGCTGGGTTGTAAAGGTCTTGGTTGAGCTATATCAAACCTTGGTCATGTTGCTAGGCTGGTTTTAATATGAAATGTCGAGGCATAGGTTAAAAATTTGTTTAGCGAAGTCAGACTATACCACTGCATTGACTAACTTGATACTTAAATTGGAAGTCGTCCCAAAATGGCTTTCTATTGAGATTGAAAGTCGTTGGGCTCCCAACGACTTCAGTGTGATGTGATTGATTACATATTCATTATTGATATTACAAGGAAAGCACTAGAAAAGGGGGGTGGGATGTGCGGAAGCTGAATAATGTTTTCAAAATCCTTTCTCAAAGCAGTGTCTAATAGTTTGCAAAGACAATGTGTAAAGGTTTAAGATGATTAGACACTAGGATTTAATTATGTAAGTAATTGGAAAAAAATTAGATAAAGAAATAGTAAAAAACAAATTTTTATACTTGTTCAATCAACTTGAGCTACGTCTAATTCTCTCTTAAGAACTCTTAAGGGGCTCCACTAATTTATCCAAGATTAAATGAGTTTTGTCTCTACAGGATCTCATAGAGTATTCCCACCACTCCTGGTTACAACGAGTATTAGTACCATTCCTGGTTTCCTAGTCAATCTAACTAGAACCGAGTTTAACCTCTCCAAGATCTATCCCTAGACAAATGTCTAGACATTCAACTCAACCTAAGTTGAACAACCAAGTGTTTGAGTTCCTCCAACAAATCCACAAATGGATTTTCTGCAAGGTATAGATGAATACCTCTCAACGAGAGCATATGTGTTACAATACAATTTGTGATACTTGAAAGTGTTTCTTCCTTTACAAAGATTTCTCTCTTAAAAGATATTTAGTGTTAGACGATGTGAGAATACTTTAAGTTTTTTGCTCTTTTCATTTTTCTATTCTCCTTATGTTATCTTGCACTTTTTCATCAACAACTTTTCAACGACATCTTTTCTTCAAGCTTTCTTATATATATATATATATATATATATATATATATATATATATATATATATATATATATATATATATATATATATATATATATATATATATATATTCTCTTGAAAGATGATTGTTATACCAACGAATTGAGTTCTGAAGAGTTTGTAGCCTTTGGATGTGAAGTCTAACTTTAGCCTACATTGTAGGGTTCAAAGTTTTTTCTCATAACCTTAAACTAAATTTGAGCTTGTATGATGTGAGAGTGCAAATGGCTTCAAGGAAACATTCCCAAAATGTTCTTCTTTTCTCACAATGTCTTTTTCTTAGGTGTCATGATTTTGATCATATCTTTTTGCTTTCTTAATCTACATGCATATTAAGGAACAAAGTATACAAGTATCAATGTAATTTTTTGTACATGCATTAAATGTTTTGAACGTTGATAAATGTTATCAGTGTAGCGTGTTCAAGACAGTTTATCATTTGTTATTTCACTAATAAATGCACCGTTTGGTAATACACATGTATATTCATCAAATGATATAATCATAAAATGCTTTCTCAAGGCTAAAGTGTTTTGCAGTCATTTATCAGACCATAATCTTTATAGAAAGCTTTGCTTGATATAACATTGTTTTAAATTAAACATCTATTTTATCCTTAATGTTATATAAGAGTTAGACTTCTGTTTTCATAAGAAGTTAGCTTATTTTACTCATATAGTCTATTAAGATATTTCAATGAGAGACACTTATTCTTAGATGATGTTTATAATTTTCTTTTTCATTTAAACAATTTGGTCTACAAAGCATTTCTTCAATTCTTGGCTTTAGACGTTGTAAGCTTACTATTGTTTAAACTTCAAAACCAAGGGTTCTATAAACTAGCTTGTCTTGTCCCAACAATTTATTGTTGTAAGAAGAAAGAAAAGAGAGAAACACCTATAGGGTCTCTAAACTGTATTGTATTGTACACATATCCTCTCTACGAGAGTAATCGTCTAAACGACTTATAGCAATCGTTGATTGCAATTCTGAAGAGAATTAAAACATTTATTGTTGAAACTCTAAGGTGTTAAGGAAATCTAAGCAGTGTATCAGAGGATACCAGGATTGTCTAGTACCGGGAGTGGTGCGAATATTCAAGTAGTTTTGGGTAATGGAAGGTTATTCATTGACTAGGGATACCAAGAGTGGTGAAGAATATTACACAACCAGGGGTGAGTGAAACTCAACTAGGCAACGTATCGGTGGATACTAGGAGTGCCTAGGGATACCAAGAGTGATGAAACCAATATAAAAGTATTTGTGCACTTATGTTTTACTTTTGCCTAAACGCTTCTCTTATAAAATGCAGTTACATTTTAGTATTACATACAAGAAACTTCCTATAAAAACATTGTAGTGTATATTCTGAATAGCGCCTAAAAAGAAGTTATTATTTATAATCAGTTGCAAAGTCAAGTGTTTAACAATTATGTGCTATATCAGAAGGGTTGAGAAAAGAGTTTTCCATTAACACTATTTACCCCCCCCTTTCCTTCTAGTGTTTTTCACGTACTTTAGATTATGCATGCAATAGATATGTTTTATCTCTTTTCACTTGTTGATTTTGAACGTTAAGCATTTAATGACTTTCAATGCTTGTTTCAAACAACAAAGTGTTTTTTACATTTAATGCTTGAAAGTATTACTTGACTCTCTTTTTTTCTCTATTTAGATGTTTTCTTTTTGCTTAAGCTTTTTTGTACTTCTCTTCTAAAAAGGACTGATACTTTCATTGTAAGTTATCCTCTTGGGCTATCCTCTTAGTTCTTCCTTTGAATGATCTTTTATTTAAAGACTTTTTCAAAAGACATTTGTTATACTGAGCTCTTAGCCTTGATTCTTGTGTCTTTTTTATCTTGTGTTTGATGCAGCAGTTGGTTAAAGTCAACTTGTCAAAATAAACATACTTTTTAGCACTTTGCTCAATGTAGCAAGAACGTTTAACATGTTTCTTCTTTTATAAGTTTTCAATCTTTTCTTAAGGCTTTTAGAGGGTTTGGTCAAAGACATTTTCTCGACACATTTTTACTTCTTAAGAGTTCAACTGAATGCCATTGGGTACAATACAGCTTACAAGTTTAGCATAACTCTCTTTAGACGTTTTGACTTGTAAGTAGTTTAGCATTGCGTATGAAAGCTTTTAACCTAGTTGTTTTCCTAAGGCTTTTCTATATTGATGGATGCTTTGGAAATCTTGTTTCTAGCATTTGTGTTTCTACCTATCTTACTCTTTAGGTTTAGGTATTTTCATATTCTTATCTCATTTAATGTTATTTGATTAAACTTTCAAAACATAAGAGCGTTTAGACATATAAGTTTTATAGACGATTTTGTCTTAACATAATGAACATTTTCAGCCTTTACACCTCAAACACTTTAGCTCAATGGTGAGGGACTGTGTATCTCGATTGTCTAAGGTCCAACCTAATACTTAAAGATGGATAAAATAATCAAAGGCAAATACAAAGTCTCCAAATCTTATAAACATTTTTTCTAATTAAAAGATATTTAGCAAAAGATAAAAAAAATTATATTTTATTATTATCTTTGTAATTGAAATATTATTTTTTTTATTTGAAAGATACATGATTTGTAGCCACAAAATCTAAGTTAGTCTTGATTGTGTCTTTCTATTTATCACTAGCTCATTTAATTACATTTTTTTTAAATAAAAAAAATACAAACTTTCTATAATTTAAATTTAAACAAATTTCACTCCCAAAAAATTATGTTAAAGACAATTTAAAATAATAATAAAAAGTACAATATAATCCAAATTCAAAGATATAAAAAAAGAACCAGTACTCAAGAACATCAACAAAAAAATTAATAGTTTAATTTGTAACATAATTTCCCAAATTCAAAGATATCAAAAGCAGCTTGTTCAAATAATGTATACTCAAATTGTTTAAATAAAATGAACAAACTCTGATACAAGCATGTCAGAACAGGAAAAAAAATCATTTCATGTTTTCAAATCTCCCACAACAAAAAACAAATTCGCAAACCCCTGCTTTTGTCATTATAGGGTTTTTGAAAAAAAAAAGAAAGAGAAGTGAGAAAACAAAAATGTAGAGAAAAGAGAAGAAAAAAGGAAGGGTGTTTTACCTGCTCCTTGAATAATTTTTTAGTGAAGTGAGAGTGAGAGCACCGTCAAATGAGAGCAAGTACCGTGAGAGTGATTTGTGAGAGTAAATGTTACTTTTTTGGTATACACAGTGAGTGAAGAGAGTATTTTATTTTTTAGGGTTTCATAAATAAAATAATAAATTAAAAAAATAAAATTAGGTAGGTGGGTTGGTGGGTCAACCTGGCTCACCACGGGTTCAACCCGCATGAGCCGGATCTAAATGAGTCGGGTTGAAATCTGACCCGCATATAGGTGGGTTGTATTTTTCAAACCCAACCCGGCCCGAACCCATGACGGGCCGCGGGTTGGCCCGTGGGTTGTGATCCATTTTGACGGCTCTACTTAAGCGTGAAAGTGTTTTATGTAGGTCAACCACCAATCACGAAAGAACATTTGAAGAATTGGAGGATATGAGGAGTGCATAGAAAAGTTGAATGGTCGGAAGAGAGAAGAAGGAAGGACGATCGACCTCGGACCCTTTCAACCGAAACAATTTCCAATTAAAATTTATGTCTTTAACATATAAAAAATAAATGTTCGTTATTAATTGTTGATTTTTGGTTCTAGATTTACAAGTTCCCATGATTGGTGTCAAAAGTATTTACAAATTTGTGATGAACACCTTAATCGTCCTTTCTTACGTCGACAATAAGAACACCTCTCAAAGTGGTATAAGAAAGTGGTATATTAAGACGATTCCATGCCTCAATCAAATATTTGTACCCCCTTATACGGATAACGGGACTTATATATATAGTAATTATGGCATTGAATATACATAATGAGATATTGTCGAGTTGAATACGAACTTGGGTGTGCATACATATTATACATATTTTAATTATTTTTAATTTAAATTTGGTTAAAATATCATAAAGTAGAAGTACGAGGAGAATGCTGGTATCGACGGTTGAAGCATGCAGTAGAGGAAGACAACGGTGAAGAGAAGTCAGCCTTAGCAGGCATCCCTTAGTCTTACCCTCACTGGGAACCCTCCCTTCATCTTCAACGTCAAAGAAGCAAATGCTCTGGACACGTGTCCCTATCCGCTGCCTCAATCTCAAACTTCTCCACCACTGAAGCTGCAATGGACTTCATCTGAACGTAAGCCATTTCTTTTCCCAGACACATTCGAGGACCCGCGTGAAACACCGGAAAACGAAACGGACTCTCCGTTCGGCACACGCCGTTCTGCAACCACCTTTCCGGATTATATTTGGTACAGTCTTTTCCTCACACGCTCTCCATTCTTCCCATCGCGTAACCCTAGTGATTTCGTCTCGAATTTTTCTGCGCACGTGAGGTCTGGATGAAAGAATCCAGAAGCACCAGGTGAGCGCGGACGAGGTCGAGTCACGCCCCGCGAGAATGAAACTTATCACAACGTCGCAGAGAAACTCCGGCGAGCTCTCCTTTGTTCTGCTGAAACGAGAAAGTAAATCTTCGTCGTCGCGGGTGTGTTCCTTGGCTTCCAATCTGGACCGTATGATGGAGTCAGCGAACTCGTGGACGGTGGTGATTGATTCTCGGAGCCTCCTTTCTGATCCAAAGTTGAACAGCTTCTTGTTTTCCACGACAAACGTGACAAGCTCAGGAACCTCTCTGAACTCAGCTTGGTTGCATCCTCGAACGCGCTCATGAAATCAGTGCCAGCAGTGCAGTCACCGCCGAGACAGGCGGGGTCGACGTTGAAGGCTAGCTTGCAGATGTTGTCGAAGGAGAAGCGCTCGAGGAGGTTCTGCAAATCGAGGACCCTATTTGTCTGGGAGGCTTTGGAAAGAATTGGAAGAAGCCTGGTTTGGAGTTCGGTGGTGATGGAGTTGACAATGAAGTTACGGAGTGAGCTGGTGGTAAACTCGTAGCTGGCGACTTTTCGCTGCACCTTCCAAAGTTCACTGTCGGAGTTGAAGATTCCGTTGCCGAGGAGGTCCTGGAGGGGGTGGATGAAGCGTTCACCCTTTGGGTAGTTTTCGAATCGGGTTTTGAGCATATGTTCGACGTTGTGGGGATTGGCTGTTACGACGATGTTGAATCTGTAGGAGCGGGACATGACGGCGGTGTTGGTGGGGGCAGTCATTGAGGACTTGGGTGGTCCATTCGAGGAAGCGGTGGCGGTTTTTGAGGAATTCCAAGAGTCTGAAGCATTTGTTGTTGCGTGGTTTTTCTATGGCGAAGTAGAGAGAGAGAGACTGAAGAGAAGGGCAAGGAAGAGGAAGGACAAGAACTCTGTGTTCGTAGGCAGAGCAGAGGAGTGTTGATCGTGTGTTCCTACACAAGAGAGGTTATGTTATGCAAAAAATAAAAAATAAAATTTTTTTAAACACCTAAAATTTTTACACACTATCCTTCCTTAGTTTTTTATTCTTTTCTTTATTGAAAAAATGTAAAAATAAATTATAATTTTATTACTATTTTACCTTTATATTCTGTTTTCTGTTACTTTTTGAACCATGTACTGTAAGGAATAAGGTGGACGGCCGTACGAAAGCGTCGTACGAAAGCCAGGACCCTAAGTTAGGACGACCGGCGCCATCGGCCCGGTCTTGGCGGTCGGGAGTGACCTTACGTAAGAAAAACCTTGAAGAATTCACTATCATGCCAGCACGAGATAACACCGCATTCTCCATGCTCATCGAAATGCTGGGACGAAACGATCGATATGACCAAAGCGCTGAGTCGCTAGGTCGCCGAACGGGAGGACCGATAATCGAGTAGACCTCATCAGCATTCGGGAACGACGCACACGATGCGGTGTCGTGTCCGCATGACTGTCTAGTCAACCGGTTCGTCACCAAGACAATCGAACATGCTCCTGATCGGCCGCGCCGCCCCGTGCACCCGTCTGCGCCTAGGGAACATGACCATTCTCCAATGGAACATGTTCCAAACCGGCCCCGACGTCGCGCGCCCGTCCGCGCCTAGGGAACATGACCATTCTCCAATGGAACATGTTCCAAACCGGCCCCGCCGCCGCGCGCCCGTCTGCGCCTAGGGAACATGACCATTCTCCAATGGAACGTGTTCCTAATCGGCCGCGCCTCCACCGCCGCACGTCCGTGTGACCAGAATGCTCATCGGAATCTTCTTCCTAATCCACGACATCAAAGCTGAGAGAGGCGGCAACCTAAGACAGTCTTTTCTTGCTTTATGGTAAATCTTTACGTCGTCAATATCGTACGACTCGGATGGAGACAAGCACGACCATCAATTCACCAGGAGAAAGCGATCCCGCCGGGAATGACCGGCCGGACCATGGGAGCCTGATCACGCTTACTCAGTCCCGGTAAGGAAAAGGATTAAATCAATATTAAAGTAAAACGCGATTACAAGAGATGGGCCGTGGATTGGGCCGCGATTAAGAGATTGCTAATCCTTGGCCCATCAAGAGTACTATAAATATAACCCACAGGTGAAAGGTAGTTGGTTACATTGAATACACATTTATTTTCACATTCTCTTTCTATCACTAAAATTCTGACTTGATCGTCGGAGTGTCATCAGCAGGTAACCGTCCGGAGGGGGCGAGTAAGGAGGACGGACGGAACAACACAAGGAATCGTGTGGAAAATAAGATATCCAGATTCTACCGAAACAAACCACTTTATTTTTAAATAATTACATGAAAACTTTTGTAATAAAAAATTATTATACTCTGATAGCAATAAATATAAATATAGTTTAAAAATCAAATAATTAAGAATATGTGAAAGTATCATGTGACTCAATGTTTTTTTCCAAGCAGTGCATTTTTTCAAACAAAAGAGTTATTTCGTTTGAAGTTTATTAAAATGAATAAAATTTTAAGAAATTTCATAAATGATAAATCATACATGGATAAAATGACTTCAAAGTGCAACTGTAGTTCACGACTTCTACATTTTAAGAAAAAAATAGTTCTTTGAATACAAATTTTTTAACTTTATTTTTCGGTTCTTAGTGAAGCTGTATATTTTTTTACATTAACTTGTTTATTTGAATTTAAACTAAGAATTTATTTAATTTTAAAGCTTAATTTTAACTATTTGATTAATGAATTAAAATTAAAATATAAAAATATTTTTGTTATTTTCAATTTGAATATATACATGATAAATAAGAATAGCACATAAAATAATCAAATTATTTAAGAAAATTAAAATAAAAAATACTAATATAAAAAGTTTAAAAGGCAAAAGAAATTAAAAAGTGAAAAAGTTACAAATTTTTAATTTTAATTTATTAACCAAATTAATAAAAAAATATTACAAAGTAAAAATGGTTTCGTAAAAGTTTACAATATTTAAAAATTTTGCCAATCAAATTACTCAAAAAATAATTTAAAATATAAAAATTACTAAAGGATTTAAACTATTAAAACAAATATCTCAAAATTAAAAATAAATATGATTATATAAAATTTAAACAAACATAGTGTTTCGGATGTAGGTCCCGAGACAGAACTCGAACCGATTATCCAGACCGATCGATCTTTCTTCACGCCTGAACGGGAGCGACCTGCACATTAGCACTCCGACGATCAAGTCAGCAAGGTCACTATATTATTCAAGGTGAAAGTGATTAGATCAAAAGTAATTTACCTGGCCACCTATTCCTGTATTTATAGGCCTAGATCATAACTCTGGACTGCGAACTATCTGCAACTGTCGACCCATAATCCCTGATATTCCGCCCACTAAGTGTAACTGTCACACGTGTCTCCGAGATTATCGCCCCATGCTCTGCCTGTTACTACATACTGTGTGGTTTGTGACGTCCCCGCTAAGCGTCCCTCACCCTCCGATCAGTCTCTATCTTAATCTGATCAGTTTCTCTCTCTACCCGACCAGTTTCTCTCTCTACCCGACCAGTATCTCCCTCCGCCCGATCATCCCTTCCACCTCACCGATCCCTATACACTACATAAGCCCCCCAAGCCCCAAGCCATGAAAATGGCGAAGGGGTTTAAGTAAAAATGAAACGGAACAACTGGCAACTTGTAAGCCTTACGATCAATTGTGTAACTGACGGCTCTGATGTGTCTGATTCTGTTATACTATGCCTGCCAGCCTGACCGATCAACTCTCAAGCTTTCCCGATCAACTCCTAAGCCTTCCCGATCAACTCCAAAGCCTTCCCGATCAACTCCAAAGCCTTCCCGATCAACTCCTAAGCCTTCCCGATCAATTCCAAAGCCTTCCCGATCAACTCCAAAGCCTTCCCGATCAACTCCTAAGCCTTCCCGATTAACTCCTATTATTCCCCTTACCAACTTATCATCTTTCCAAAGTCAATTTTCTGACATCCTGCACTCCTTCCTTATTCCACTGATCAGGAGTCAATTTTCTGATATCCTGCATTCCTTCATCCACCCTTATGCACCGTTCGGTGGTCAATCATCGGATTGTCACACCCAAGTCCATTATAGGACTTCGTCCACCCTTATGCGTCATTCGGTGGTCAATCATCGGATTGCCACACCCAAGTCCATTATAGGACTTTGTCCACCCTTATACGTTGTTCGGTGGTCAATCATCGGATTGCCACCCCCAAGTCCATTATAGGACTTCGTCCACCCTTATGCGCCGTTCGGTGGTCAATCATCGGATTGCCACACCCAAGTCCATTATAGGATTTTGTCCACCCTTATACGTCGTTCGGTGGTCAATCATCGGATTGCCACCCCCAAGTCCATTATAGGACTATCCTGCAGTTCGCAGACCTTCGGAAAGGTCGGCCCGGATTCTTTTGTTCAAGATCCACGATTGCCGACCTTTGGACAGGCCGGCCGAGATTCTTTTGTTGAAGATCCACGGTCGCCGACCTTCGGAAAGGTCGACCGGGATTCTTTGAAGATTCACGGTTGCCCGAAGAGCCGAATGATTGAGGCCGAAGGGCCGAGCAATTGAGGTCGAAGGGTAGAAATCTGGATGCCAGATTTGGCTAAGTACCTGTGAGGCCGAATGGCCGAGCAGTTAAGGCCGAAGGGCAGAAATCTGGATGCCAGATTTGGCTAAGTACCTGTGAGGCCGAATGGGCCGAATAGTTGAGGCCAAAGGGCAGAAATCTAGATGCCAGAATTGGCTAAGTACCTGTGAGGCCGAATGACCAAGTAGTTGAGGCCGAAGGGCCGAATGGTTGAGGCCGAAGGGCCGAAATCTGGATGCCAGAATTGGTTAAGTACCTGTGAGGCCGAATGGTCGAGCAGCTGAGGCCGAAGGGCCGAAAACTGGATGCCAGAATTGACTAAGTACCTGTGAGGCCGAATGACCGAGCAGTTGAGGCCGAAGGGCCGAATGGTTGAGGCCGAAGGGCCGAAATCTGGATGCCAGAATTGGCTAAGTACCTGTGAGGCCGAAGGGCAGAAATCTGGATGCCAGATTTGGCTAAGTACCTGTGAGGCCGACTGGGCCGAATAGTTGAGGCCGAAGGGCCGAAATCTGGTTTCCAGAATTGGCTAAGTACCTGTGAGGCCGAATGGCCGAGCAGTTGAGGCCGAAGGGCAGAAATCTGGATGCCAGATTTGGCTAGGTACCTGTGAGGCCGAATGGGCCGAATAATTGAGGCCGAAGGGCCGAAATCTGGATGCCAGAATTGGCTAAGTACCTGTGAGGCCGAATGGCCGAGCCGTTGAGGCCGAAGGGCCGAGACCGAGCGGCTTGAGAGGTTCACCTGAGATTCTTGAGAGCAGTACTCACCCTTTCCTTATGGGTACGGATGGGGATGCACACTCGGCCCCACGGTGGGCGCCAAAATGTTTCGGATGTAAGTCTCGAGATAGAACTTGAACCGACTGTCCAGACCGATCAATCCTCCTTCACGCCTGAACGGGAGCGACCTACACGTTAGCACTTCGACGATCAAGTCAGCAAGGTCACTATATTATTCAAGGTGAAAGTTATTAGATCAAAAGTAATTTACCTGGCCACCTATTCCTGTATTTATAGGCCTAGATCATAACTCTGGACTGCGAACTATCCGCAACCATCGACCCATAATCCCTGATATTCCGTCCACTAAGTGTAAGTGTCACACGTGTCTCCGAGATTATCGCCCCATGCTCTGCCTGTTACTAAATACTGTGTGGTTTGTGACGTCCCCGCTAAGTGTCCCTCACCCTCCGATCAGTCTCTATCTTAATCCAATCAGTTTCTCTCTCTACCCGACCAGTTTCTCTCTCTACCCGACCAGTATCTCCCTTCGCCCGATCATCCCTTCCACCTCACCGATCCCTGTACACTACACATAGCAAATTGAAAAATCCATTAACTAAAATATTAAAAGCAATTCAAAATAAATAATGTATAAAAATTTTAAAAATAAAAAAGTTAAAAAGAAAAGAAATGCGTATTTGAGGGGGGGAAATCGCGTATTAGAAACACGATTTATAAAAATAAAATAAAACAGAAAATGGGAAGAAGATGTTGTTAGTAACATACGTATAAAAATAAAAGTTAGAAACCTTGATTTTAAAGTATGATTTCAATTGTATTATAGTCTGTATTCGTGTTTGAAAAATATGACTTCAAAATTAAGAAGTTATATCTTTTAAACATTATTTATTTACTTTTATAAGTTTTTTTGAACATTTATCCATATCGATATTAATTTTTAATTTTGTTAAAAATATGGTTAGTTATTGTGAAAGCTACATGAAGTTGATAATAGATGGAAGCAGGAAAAAAAATGTCTATAAATAGCATTAATAAATAAAAAGTCAAAGTGAGAAAAAATGTAACGTCATTCTGTAAATTTTAGAGGTTCTACTTATTTTGTAAACTTGTAACTTGCTGTTATTGTTTGCTATATATAGAAAAAAAATTATCATTATGTTAATGTTAATAAACTATTTTTGCAAATTAATTATTAGATAAAGCACACATCGGTGGTAGGGTAAAAGAGCTACTCCAACATCTATGTTTAACTGAATTTAGAAATGAGATTAGTGGATTGATGATTGTTTAACGTTTCATCTTAAATGTTTTCCATATCTAACACAGCAAAATTTCTTAAACAACCCAATAAGTACATCAACATAGAGTTTCATCTTTCTGGGTTCTTTTATCTAACACCAAACATATATATACTTAAATAAAGCAGTAAACAAATCAACGTTGTTATGCATAATCAGAAAGAAAATAAATAGGAAAAATATTAACGAAAATAATACTTATATATATAATTACTTTGTAGTCAATAATTCAATAAATGTGAGTTATTAGGTATTTAGAAAAATTGAATAATATAATTACTTTGTAGTAAATAATTCAATTAATTTAAACACGTCATAAATAAAATACACCGAAAGTGTTAAATTTCTAAAATTTCTCTATTCATGTAACTAACACTTGATCACCACACGTTAGTTACCAGTTTCTTCAATTTGAGGGCATTGACTTCACATGATAAAAAGAAAATTACTACTTCCACACTTAATTTATACAAAAAAATATATATCATGTTTATTGGACTCATACTTTTTTTTTATCTTTTTATGAGTATTTGAACTTTTTTTTAAGTAATAAAAAATAATAAAAACTTTAACCTTTCGAAAATGTTTATGAAATTTAATATTTTATCTTTTTCGATTCTCGTAAAGTTTTTTTTTTATCAACAATAAAGAATTATTGAATAAAAGGAGTACTTGGTGTCTCTATCCTTTTACAAACAAAAGAAAATTGGAAATACAAAGATAAAGGTTGTTTAACTCATGTAAGATAGAAATTGATGAAGTATCTTGCCTATATAGCCTTTTAAACAAAGATCCATTTAGTTTCAGCACCTATTAACCCCACTTCAGTTCAGTTGTGACTAAAAGGTGGCCTAAAAAAATGACCTTCGGCGACTTCTACAAACATTATGAAGTTGTCACTCGTTATTTAGACCATTTGGTGTGGGTTATAATGTTAGAATATGTTTTTTATACAAAACCAAAATCATAGCACAATCTAATCTTTATGAATCATTCTCCAATTGATAATGAAAATAGAATATAAAAACGTATATGGATTTATAATTAAAAAATAATGAAGGTGGAAAAATGAGCAATAGGTATGTGATCTTTGAAATAGAAATATACTCTTTTTCTTTAAAAAAAGAAGACTATAACCATTTTACGTAATTCTCAATATATATATATAGGGAGAGGGAGAGGGAGAGGGAGAGGGAGAGGGAGAGAGGGAGAGAGAGAGAGAGGGAGGGAGAGAGGGGGAGGGACAGACAGAGAGGGAGAGAGAGGGAAAGAGAGAGAGATTTCCAAATGGTATGACCTCTTAGATGTAAGTATATAATTCTTTGTTCTCTTCAAATACCTTATAACTCTTTTGGATGTTTTTCAATGATCCATTCCTAGATTGTTTAAATATTTGCCCGATACCCCCAACTATGTATGTTATTTATGAACGCATAAATATTTGGGGATACATATTTGGGGATACCTTATAACTCTTTTGCATTAATTTCTAAATTTTCTTTTAAGCACTGCCTGAGATCGATCTTGGTGTATCTGAATTTCTAATACAAAGGTGTCATCAAGGTCTTTCATTTCAAAGTTTCGTGATTGAATTCTCTTGGTTTCATGCAAAATGCCTATATTATTAATGGCAAGCAATATGTCAGTATATAACACCAGGAAAATATATTTGCTCCTACTAAATTTGTGATACACACAGTCATAAGCAACATTCATCTCAAAACCAAATGAGAGAATCTTTTATTGGTGTCTCAGGTAATCATTTTGAGGCTGTAATTGATAGGGCCGAAGAGTCTTCAACCATATACAGTACAAAAATAATTATCCTAACACATTTGATTATGTAATATCACTACTACAAAAACAAGTTTTGACGTCAGTTATTTTCGACCTTTAATGTTAGTCAAAATTCCGACGTCAGTTTAACGTCAGACATGAGAAGACGTATAAGGACGTTGGTCCTCAGCCCAACAGACATTAATTGTCGTTAAGCGATAGGAGCCTACACAATTAAGCAAAGGATTTTGGAAATCGAAAAGGGGGAAATTGACGTCGGGTAATGCCATAACAAGTGTCAATTGACATTTGTTAATACCATAACAGACGTCAATTGTAGATTTTTTTAGAATAGTTTGTTTTTCAATTTTATCAAACCTGAAAAGCATAAAACTAAAACTAAAAACTAAAGATATAAAAAATAAAACTAAATTAATGTATGTCTTCAAGAAAAAAAAACAATGGTTGTTATAGTGGGTATGTCCTAACTACATCGCTCTAGAAGATATGTTGTCCATTCTTGTTGTATCTTCTTCGTTGTGTCCTTCGTTATTAGTGATGGATTCTTGAAGTGTTGCAAAAACAACACAACTTGATTATGATTTCATTGTTGAAAGTTGAATGTGATTTGTAATATGAGAGAGATATGTATTATTACTTCAGTCCAATCATCTTTAATTCCTGCTCGGATGATAGTCTTCATCCAAGACACGACATAGTAGTCACATTCTCATGAATCTAACTGCTTGTTACACTGAACATGACAAAAAATATCATATATCCAAGTCATAAGTTGGCATACAAAAATTAATAACTTAAAGATCAATGAGTTTTCATGTTTAGATCATTTGAATTTGTTGTGCTCTGGGGCCTACCTATAACTCTAATTACATTTGAAACATAGGTTAATACTAATATCACTAAGTAATTTATATGAAAATATGTAACAATTACGCTTGTAGTAAGAATTTCAAATCAGGTTTCATCTTCCTGTGCATGGAACAAAACTAAACAATTGTGCATTATCTTGGTATGATGACAATTAGTTGCCAATGAACCCTATCATTAATCACAATTAGTTAGTTAATTAATTAAGTAAACCTTCATAAAATTTTGCAATCACTAACACATGACCATTAATGTATGGAACAAGGTATATCTCTCTTTTAGACTCAGACATCCATGTTTGCAAGTGGCTTGCTTGTGATCAACCATGTTTTGAGAAGGTTGAATGGTCTAAGGTTCAATAAATCCATACATTGATGCCCGACCTTGGTCCACAATGATTATGTCCACGTACTTATAACGAAAAAGTTGAGTATATATTGGAAAGTAATAATTTTAATATTTAAATATAGAAGATAATGGAAAATCTTACATGCACCACAATTGTAGGATTGAAATATTTAACATCATGTCTCCCTCGATAACCTTCAATGCATCATTAAGAGTAATATACACTAGTACATAACACTAAAGGTCAAATACTCTTAAATCTCACTCTAACTCTACCAGTCCTCTATTCAGCCTGTATAATTTCGTCACTAGCTTTGCTAGAGGATCATCCTTTTCCTTTACCATGTCATCATCTTTATTGATCATAAGTTAACGCATATTTTGTTTCTCAAGAAGGGAGAATTGAAATAAAGATTTTAAGAGTTATCAATAATTTATTCCTAAATTTGATATAAAAATACTATCAATAAGAATATAATACCTATAATGGGCCAAAATATTGCATGATAATTGCCTTAGGATAAGTTATAAGTGTGCCTAAGACCTCACCTATGAATTGGCTTTTTGAAGTTGGCACAGAAACTTAAGCATGGGGATCTCGAACTTCATCAATCATCACACTTTCTTTCATCTGTAGCAAGTGTAAGTCTTAAGTTTCTTAGCTCTACACCAAATTTTGGAAATTTTTCATCAATTTTCTTTCATTATGGGGAGTCAGCTAGGTGATGAAGAAAATTATCACACTTTCTTCCATCAATTGAAAACAATTGTTTCAACCTAGGTATTATAGGAAATTACCACACCAACTTAGCAAGTGGACCATCATTATCATCACCATTATTTCCATCAACTTTCTTTTTAAATCGTGATAAATCACATGTTGGACACACTTTCATTGAAGCTTACTCGTCTTTGTATAAGACACAATCATTAGGGCATGCATGTATCATTTGGTATTCCAAACCCATTGAACATAGAATTTTCTTTGCCTTGTAATTATGGATAGGTAACATGTTATTTTCAAGAAGAATCTCCTTCAGCAACTCCAACAATTCTGTGAAAATTTTATTGGTTCATCCTTTCCTTGTTTTTAAACTAAACAATTTCAATGTTGTCGACACACGTGTAAAGATGGAACATCCTGAATACAACTCTTCCTTTGAATCGTTCTTATGAGAATCATATAAATGAAGTCATCCAAAAATTTCTTCACCAATATCATGCACCATGTCCTCTAAATGATCATTCGTCTATTTGTCCACATAATATGTTCCTCATGACGTTGTAGGATTGTATAGTACTTTTCCATGCCAAGTCCAAACTATATAACTTGAAAACACAGGAATACAGTAGAGAGGGTTGAATAGTGTTTTTAAAACTTTTCGCAAATGGCTTTTATTTAGTGTTTAAAAGATTATTAAGCCAGAATACGATCAAAATATAATGTTTCAAAAGACTTTATAAAAATTTTAAAGAAAGGATACTAATAAGATTCAGTTTTTAAAATCCTTTTGCAAAGTAACGCCTAATAACTTGTAAATAAAATGATTAAAGATTATATAATGTTTAAACGATAATACGAGTAAATGAAAACATTTTAATATCAAGATGATAAACCACAAATTTTTATACTGGTTTACTCAACCTGAGTTACGTTCAGTTCTCCCTTAAGTCTCTTAAGGGGTTCATTAATCTTTTCTGAGATTACATGAGTTTTGCCTCTCTAAGATCTCAGTAGTATTCTCATCACTCCTACTTTATAACAAGTATTCTAACCACTCCTGATTCCTTAACTAGACCTAATTTAACCACTCCTGGATCTAACTGTAGACAACACATCTATGGTTAGTTTACAAACAATGTTTAAGATCACAAATACAGATGATAACTCTCAAGGAGAGGATATAAACAATATGAAGTATTATATGTTTGTTAAGATTTTTCTCTCAAAAGATATTGAGCTTTAGATGCTATATGAGCAAGTTATTCTTTTTATTCTCTTTTCTTGTTTTTATCCTTCTTATGTTATCTTTTTTGCACTATCATCAACAACATCTTCTCTTCAGGCTTTTTTTTTTATATATATAGCTTCTCTTGAAAGATGACTGTTAGACAAAAAGTTGACTTCAGAAGAGCAGGTAACCTTTAGATGTGAAGTTTGACTTTATTCTACTTTGTAGGATTCAGAGCTTTTTCTCATAGCCTTAAGCCAAACCGAGGTTATACAATGTGACTGAGCATAGTACTTCAAGGGAAACATTCTCAGAATGTTCTTCTTCTCTCACAATGTCTTTTTCTTAGGTGTTATGATTCTGATCATTTCTTTTTACTTTATTGATCTGCACGAATACCAAGAACAAAGTATACAAGCATCAAAGTAATTTTCTGTACATACATTAAATGTTTTGAACATTGATAACATTAGTCAGTGTAGCATGCTCAAGACATTTTATCATTTGTCATTTCATTAATAAATGCATCATTTGGTTAGACATATAACATGTATAATCATCACATGGTATCATAAAATGCTTTTTCAAAGGCTATAGCATTTAACAGTCACTTATCAAACAATGTTTTCTTTAGAAAGTTTTCCTTGATATAGCACTATACCCAATTATTGAGATGTCACGGTGTAAAATAAAATTTCAATATATTTCCACAAAACATTCATGTGAGATAATCAACTTTATTTGATTAAAATGCAGAAGCAAACCATAACTGTAATTTCCGAATATCCTTTTTACATGAAAATACAAGATTGAAAACTTTTAAACGATAAACATAATTATAAACCCTGAACTTAAACTCTCAACTCTCGTCAGCTACTCAGATCTAGTCTTATCTGCAAGATCATCTACTCCCGTACAGGTACGATCATCGTAGGTTGAAACCACAACCACAACATTTTAGGGTGAGCAACCAGAAATATCATAAAACACAATATATAATAATCATATTAACTACATAGTATATAACCATACAACATATTCCATCATAACATTACATCACCACAGCCTCCATTCATGATCAAATGTCACTTCCTTCTACTGTGTCGTCATAACCTGTTTCGCAAAACAGGGCGATTCAAGTCGTCTTCCATCGCGACTTCCGACCTATCTCCCTGACTTCTCAAGGACTAACGAGTAAAAACTTCGGTTAGGCGCACCCACCGAGCATTATACTCAACATGAGCCGAAGTCATTTAGGCGAGACATCCACCTCCCCGCGCAGAGGGAAGTGACACTCGAATCACTATCTTTAAACGAGAGTCCAACACATTCTTAACGTGGCACAATACGAAAAATTCATCCATGACCGGCAACAGTACAAGGAAATAACATAGTTCCATATTCACATTGTAATCAATACACATTCTCAATAACATACATTATTCACTCATCATAAGATTTATAACGTCTTTCTCATTACATTTCATACATAGTCTCAATACAATATATTAACTCATCAATCAAAAATCACCAGGTTTATAATATCACTCGCTATAAGATACATATTTCTCAATAACATTCAATATACAGCCAATCACAATATTTAAGACATAAATTTCCTTGTCTTTTCAAAATACTTATTTATCTCACCACAGTGATCATTTCACAAACTGCTACCATTTCTTGAACCAAAATAAACAACCATAATTTATTTACAAGGGTCATAATAATAAATAGAGTCAATGGTGACTCTGCCGTGGGAATATAGTCGCTTCTTTCTTGCTTTCAAGAGGGGCTTCCATTCACCTACGCAGACTTAAAGTGCTCTCCGAACCGTGCTAGATAGTCACCCATCACACAGCTCTCAAACCCAACCTGTGGTGAATTCCGGGAGACAAAGTCCGCTTGATCCTTTGCCCCATACTTTGAGATGCTTCTCCCTGCCGATCAAGCAGCGACACTGCTCGTGCGTGATTGGCTTAACTTTAAGCCGCTATCATTCCTTCAGTTCGAATAAGTCAAGCCTAAACTTATTGAAAACAAAAGTGCTAACGCTATAATCATTATTCAAATAACAACCTTTCGCCTTATAAAACAAAACAATCATTTCACAAACTACTACCACTTCTTGAATCCAAATAAACAACCATAATTTATTTACAAGGGTCATATCACTACGATTTTTGTTCGAAATCAACCATGTCCTTCGTAACCTAAGCTACGATTAAAATTGCATGCTATTAAATATTTGCATGCTATTAACCAAGATCTCATTAGACACAAGTCATTTAACTCTACTTTTATATATTTGACGTAAATGTTTATGCCACAATGTTGTTGAATCTGAATCGTCAATTTTACGCTTTCGCACCATATGATTATGTATATAAGGATTCACTATAGAAAGTCACCTATCAAGTTAATATAGATTATCATTATCCAAAAGTGAACCAGTTCCAACAACACTTGAGTTTAAAGACAATATGAATTTATTGTTTCCAAATGAACACAAATAAACTAATTTATCCAAATAGGAAACTAAAACCAAATTTCATCTAAATGATGATACAACAAAAGTGTCTTTCAAATCAAAATATAAACAAGTACACAATAATAATCTAAAATTCCTTATAGCTTCCAACTTCACCGATTTGCCATCTCCAACATATATTCTTCTTTCTAAATCAATTGGCTTTTGGTGGCTTATGCAACCCTTCATTGAAACACATTAATGTTAGTAGTTGCACCAAAATCTAAGCACCATGTGTTTTTAAGTATTGGAGCTAAATTAATCTCAAAACAGACCAAAGAAAGACTCATGTGATTTGAGTGATCTCACTCATAGTGTTTCCTCTTTCCAAAGGTACTAGAGTTTGTAGAAGAAGTGGATTTTCCAATCCATTGTTAAGTCAAGATTCCAACCAAGAACAATTTCATGTTCTCATTCGAGTCCTTAAAATTTGTTCAATTAAGAACCGGTATTAGGCTTAGATTAGTTGATATTGAAGCAACAACACCTTAATTTAGAACAAGAGAAATAAAATAATTAAGATCACATCATAAACTAATAATAATAATAATAAATATATTCAAATAATGGTCTAACCATCTCAAGACACTTAATGGACCATCAATATCAAGTCTTCGGACAATAATATTAATTGTTAAGGGTATCTTGGTGTAACGATCAAATATTGATAATAAAGCATGTCCAACAACAAACTTATCTTTTAATTGATTTTGTTAAGAAAATATCGTTTGGAGACTAGACCGTCTAGCAATTCAAGTATTGAAGTTTAACTAAAGCATTAAATGAATTATTTCTCTCTATGAAAGGTTATTTTAAAAGAAATAATGTGTAAGAGAAAAATATTTTCGAACATATTTTCTAGTAGAAAACAAGCTTATAATAATGTTTTCCAAACTACATTGTATGATGGACAAAGCTTTATGAAAAATGTCTAATAAAAGGAAGTGTCTTTCTTAATGTATCATCTAATAGACGATATGAGTAACTAACAACATTTTACAAACATTTAAACATCTAAACGGACAATGTCTTACAAGCTAGCATTTTATGAACAGAAGTGTCTATCTCAATGATAACACTAAAGCTTAAAATGTGTTTTATTCAAAACAATGTTAACTCAATCAAGCGTCTTATGTAATGTACTGTCTAACAAAATATTGCTAAACGCTGCCTATCTAAAAAAACTTTTGATAAAACATATAATGTTTTACACCATTTGATGATCACATATGTTGAACACGCAATAGGGTCTAACGCTATCAATGTTCAAAATATTTAATGCATGTATGATAAAGTGTTTCGATGCTTGTATACCTTGTTCTTGATATTTGTACGGATCACTAAAGCAGAAAGAATTGATCAAAATCATTGAACCCAAAAAAAATGTTGAGAGATGTGAAGAACATTCTTGAAATGTTACCTTTGAAGACTTCTACTCTAACACATTGTACAAGCTAGGTTTTTCTAAAAGCTATGACAAAGCATTATACTTTTGCAAAGTATACTTGAGTCTAACTTCTCACCTAAAGTCTACCTACTCTACATGAAGTCAACCTCTCTAATGGTCATTTCTCAAGAAAAGTTATAAATAGACGAAAGTTTGAAGAGAAGATAAGAAGGATAATATAGTGAACTTGTGAACACTCAAACAAGTTTATTGTGCACATATGTAGTCTAAAGCTAAATTTTTCTAGAGAAAAACCTTAGCAAAATCTCATATTTCTTTGTATTGTTTTTATCCTCTCTGTGAAAGTTATCAATATGTATCTGCTTTTAAACACTGGTTGTGTTGTACATTCTGAAAAGAATTAAAACACTTGATGTTTAGTTCAGTTAAGTTAAACAATCTAGACAAGTTGTCTAAGGTTGAAGCAAAAGTGGTTAGAACACTTGTATATCAGGAATGGTTAAACTCAGACTAATCGTGTCAACTAGGTGAATGAGTAGTAAGAATACTCATTGTAAACCTAGAGAGGTAAAACTTATGTAATCATCTTCAAAATTAGTGAAACCCCTTAAGAGTTCCTAAGGAAGAATTGGATGTAACTTAGATTGAGTGAACCAGTATAAAATATGTGTTTTATTACATTTTTTCTTTGAAACATTTTCTATATAAGCTTTTCATAGAAACCAACATCTAATCATCTTATTTAAATTATATATCTTTGACAATCCATTAAACGTTTTGCAAAAGAATTTTAAAAATACTATTAACCATTCTTCTAGTGTTTTTCTGTGATTTAAGATTTATCATTAATAAGTAAAACCTTACCATTATTATGTTTACCATCACAAATATGTATGTAATTCAACAACATATTATTTTTCATGAGTCAATAGCATGAATATACAAAAATACAAACATTTAAAATTTCTTATAAATTACCTAAATAAAAAAGATTCACGATTTCTTAATTCAAATCATTCATTTAAATTTATTAAAAATTGAACATTTGAACTTATATACAAAAATAAAATTTAATTATAACAATTTAATATATATATATATATATATATATATGTATATGTATATGTATATGTATGTATGTATATGTATATAATTACATCTATTTTTTATTGAATTTATTTTATACTTTATTTTTAAAAAAGTCTTAAGTGATGCATTGACCAGATATAAATCAAATCAAACTGAAAGATTACAACTCTAAGAAAAAAATTAAATACAGATAAAGTCAATTGAGTTATATCAGCTTGTTTGGCAGCTTTACATAGTTTAGTTTATAACAACTTATTAGTAGTTTCTCTCCCGAATCAATAAACGTTTTATATCTGAGATCGTTATCAAATATGGAAATCAAAGTAATAATTTTAAAGTAATTGTCATCTAGTTATTAATTACAACAATAAAAATATCGGAACGAATAACTATATGATTAAATTCAAACGAAAACCGGGCACTCTTCCTTGGGAAAAAAATTATTGTATAAAGTGCATATTAAAAATAATTAAAATTATTAAAATTATTCAGAAGGTGTTGAAGTGATAATAAAATTTTGATAGCGTTAAGGTTTAGAATTGGTGTAAAACAATAGACTAAATTCTTACAAAAAAGGTTTTTGTAAGACTAATATATTATTTGTTTTCAAGTAAAAATTTGTTTCTTCATTTTCTTTTTTCACGGGTTGAACTGTAATATAGCATTAACACATTGTTTACCTAATTTTATTGTGTTTGACTTGCCAAAGCTAATTTTTTTATTTTAAGTAGCAAGTTCATCCAAAAAAGTTTGGAATATTTTTCTACCATAAAAATATGTTCCAAACAAGTTATTTGTATTTGCTTAATCATGTGCATGTCTTGCTATTGATATTGAACAAATTTCGTGATTGAGAATTGAGACAGACAAGATAAGATAGGAGCTCGATTTGCGTGCATTGCAGTGGAACAGATTATGATAGAGAAAGATGATGCTAATGACACCAAAAAGATTTGAAAAAAAGAATATTTTGAAATTGTGATTTTGGTTTCTTGTTATGACTAAAGCCACCTAAGTTTTTGACAGATTCAAATTTGGACTAATTATATTATCTTTATAAATAATAATAAAGATTTGTGTGGCATCTTTTCTGAGTGAGGGACCAAATGATAAGTCTTTAACTAATTTCTAGTTTTCTAAGTAATTAAAGTGTTTGACATGTTTAATGAACAAGTGAACAACTTAAACACTTATTACTCGAACCAAAGGTTGTCCAAAAGAAACACAAAAGTACAATGATACTTTTGACACTCAAAAAGTTTCTACTCTCATTTAATATTATCCTTCAGAATCTTTCACCCAAATGCAAAAATTCATTTTTTGTTAAAGACCATTTACTCTTATATAAAATAGTAATTATTGATTACATACACTCTTGTATCAACAGGTTGATGCCTTTCATACAGTAAATCAAAATCCCTAATTTAAGCCATACATTTGAAATTGTTCACCTACCTTTTACCGGAAATTTTCTGAAATAGTAAAGCATGAGATCTACTTCATATTATACATAAAACTTCCAACATGAAAGACTAGGCTCCATTGCTAATGGCTGCTTCCTCGGTCTTCACCCTCCGGTAAAATAGAACATAGGCAGCAGCAGTGTTAACCTCATCTTCACTTATCAGTGTTATGTGGCTGTCATCAAAATTGTACCACCTGTTCTCATCTAAAAGCTGTACATTACAAAAATATGAATCAGGCTGCAACATTGCTGAAAGGAAGAGCATTCTATGTGCTGAACCATAGACTAGAAATCAAAACAACTTCAATGGATTGAAATTTCAGAGTATACCTTGATATGTGCAGTGTAATGCCCGCTACCCATGCTACCATAATGATTTGTAAGGGCATACAGTTCGTACAGTTGCCGGCGAGAGTTGTTTTTGTTGGCTATGTAATTAGTTAAATCAAAATCATGAATGGGAAAGTTGACAAAAGTCTCCAGTTTATGCTTCATTGACCTGCTGTATGAAAACCTCTTCAGATGAATGACCAAAACCTCTGGGAGCCTCCACAAATCAAGCTTCTTGCTAGCTTGTCGTCTCTCTTTGCATTTGGGACAGTACCTATATCAGATTTAGATTATTAAGAAATGGATTTTAAACCTGACTCAATTTCATAAAACCGACTTTTAAAATGATATTTGCAAGCCACTTATATATTCTAAATTAATCTTGTCTCTAATCAATGAACTTAGATAAATTTAACATTAGCCACTGCCATTAAAGTATGAATTCATATATGTAAATAGAGAAATGTTTTATGCAAGAACTATTTCTGCAGTAGTAACAAACTTTTGCTTCGAGTCAGATTTTTGTTGCAATACAAGATCAAGCACGTAAACCATGTGAACGATTGAAATACAAAGAGACTAGTATGAAAATTGCTTTATTATAAAGTTCAAATTACCATGAAGACATAGCTTGAATGAAATAACACTAAGAATACAAATAAAGACTGCACCATACAGCTAAAAACAGTGTCTCAATTGGGTGTTCCAATGATTTCATGATTAGAGTTTCGTGCAGATTTTCTTTAGTAGTATATCTTTGATTCAAAAAGAGAGCCAGATCATAAAGGCAGAGTTATAGCTCATATTAAGGAGGAGCTCGCTAAGCAAAAATGCTTTCAAAAGGAATGTACTGCAAAAAAAAAAATGATAAAGAGAAGCAGAGCTTTGATAACCCATAGTTTCGGTCTGGTTTCTCATCCATAAATGTGTTTTTTAAGTCCTTGGATTTCACAGATATGGACAAAGGTTTTGAGCATACTTAAATGTTTGATTCATGTTTGCTTTCTAGTTAAACTGTCTTTCGAAATTCCAGGGAGGTTGAGTTATTTTAATAAGCATTTTTAAGCAAAATTATGGGCTGTTTTGCTATTAAATTTTACAGATTTAAGGCTTAGAGAAGACCTAAGAGAAGATCAACTCACATGGTGATTTTTATTTCATCTCATTGATTTCCCTCTCAAAACTAGGGATGGTTATGTCTTGGCATTTACTTTTGAATTGCTTTGTCATTTGTTTAGAATTTTAAATTTCAAATTTATTCTTGCATAAAGTTATAGTTATAGTAGTAATTGGTCAGTAGTTAACACAACACTTGGTGTGCTGTTTGCCATGCACACTTAAGTCTTAACAAGCGTATATTAAGAAAGCATAAAAGAAATCAGACAACCAATAAATCAGAATGCAGAAATTCCTTTCGAACAATATTGTATTTAAAGCACTTAATGTAGTTCAAAATCCAATTCCAGAATAAATTTAACACAATTTCAGATCTAAGCCAGAATAACTTGAAAATATTAGAAGGTAACCCACACAAGTTATGGAAAACACCTAGATCAGAATCCTCTAAGATAATCTACGTTAACTGCTCCACCGGGTGACCAAATAAAGGATAGTGCACCTCATGCTAGAAAAGTCAATGCTGTTAATCAATATTTGCATTTACTCTTGATACAATACAAATAACCCTTCAAACTAAGAAGCACGTTAGTGGTCAAATCCAATTGTTTCTAAAGTGGATTATAAGTGTAACACGATCTCACAATACCAGCATACCACTTATATATTATAATTTGATCACATCTCTAGTCAATGTGGAATCTCCAATACACTCACTCATGCCAAGGATTGAACGTCTCAAATAACATAGAAGACATGATAGTGGATGACACAAGGCCTAACAAACCTCATTAAAATAGACTTTGATAAGCTCTAATATCATTTTAGAAAGTGAATTTTAAGTATAACTCAACTTTACAAAATTGACTTGTAAAATGAGTTTTACAGTCACTTATATATTATAATTTAGTCATATCTATAGTCCATGTGAGATCTCCAATAGCTTTTGTTGTCCAAAGTAGTCAACTTTTTAGGAAATATGTAATTAAAAAGGGTTATTTACAGATCTAGCACACAACTATTAATGCACATTCCATTTCAATGCTTGTTAAATAAGATTAAGAAAGATATGAAGAACAAAATGAGCTGCGTGATGAACTAACCACATATCTTCAGGCACCAGAGGTTCTTCCCGCAGAAAAGCTTCCAAGCAGGTGTACAAGGAGAGAGGTTCAGTACGAGCTTTCTTGGTTACAGGCCCATATTTTAAAACTTCAGGCAAACTCTCAATTGGATGAGTATCATACTTCTCCAGAAGCTTCTGAGACCAATCAATATACACTAAAACTTTTGGAGATGATTGAGGCAGTTTAACCACTTTCTCCTCGCCCATTGAAAGATCAATGCAAGCATTGTTATCACCAACCAAGAGAAGAGGTAGCGTTGGCATTGATGGTGCCTTTGAATTGGTAAAATCCTTATTTGATGAATTTGACACCACGTTGCCAACACTTGCAGCATCATGAGTATTACTGCATTCATCAGGTTCTGCTTTTGGGATGCTTGCTTCAGAATTAGTAGCTTGTTCTACATTACCACCTCTCCTTAGCAGAGGGGAAAGAATACGATTAACCATTACTTGTATATCACCTCTTGTGACTGTATCATCACATGAAATCAATGAAACAATAGGTGTTCCATACGGTTTCCATCCAGATATGACATGTGAGTCACTGCTCCTAAGAAAATTACAAACAATATGTCAGAAAGCAGGGTAACAAACAACATACAAAATTATGCTAAATTTGGTGTTTTAAGGCCCATACGACACGATATCATGGCCACGCGACTGCTAGTTAAACATTAATTGATCTACACCAAATAGACACGATCGGATCTAATCAGCACTAGGTAATAGTCAAAATACCTTATTGTGGTTATTAAACATGACACTGTTTTCCCAAATCCCAAAACTAGTAAAAGACAAGTCACATGGAGACAAAAGTAAGCATCATTAAAGGTACTAATATGACAAAGCAAATTCAATTCTTTGGCAAATATAACTGTAAGCATATCATGTAAATTTTGAAATCACATACTGCTCTCTTCGGCGATGTATCAACTGAAGATACTTTGTGTTCTTGTCTATCTTTGGAATCTTGTAAGCAGCAAGACGCTCATCGTCTTTAATAGTAGACAAATGAACAGGATCTTCCAAATATCTATGGATCAAATGGTTTCGTACCTGTTAATAGCACATCAATATCACACTCAATTAAAATAAAATATATTCGATAATTCCAACAAATACATTTAAGTTATATTCTAGATGGTTCGTACCTCCACAAGCAATAGCCTCTCGTTGTGCTTCAACGAGCAGGCATTACTAAGTGCCTGGATGAGATCCTTGATTCGTCCCTGCTTAGGGACAGTTACTGTACAAGGAGAAGGAAGGGCAGCCCCATCACAAGCAAAGACTGTCACTGTCATGGTTCTACTGGCAGTGGAGGATTGGAGTGGCAGGGAAAGGTACATAAAAGGATCAAATGTGACAGACACTTTATTGCAAACTGGACAAACCAAAGTTGACTTGTATTGTCCCTGTGAAATGAAGAATTATCAGAAACATATCCAAGTTAGTGAACTTGATCAGGACAGATATAAAATGTAAATGTATATCATGCATAAACAATTACTAATGGATAATCAGGAAAGCAAAGTTGATATTATGGACCAAAATTAGCATCATTGAAAATTGATGTCTACAAGAGTATAATTTACATAAATCAGATAATGTAGAGTATAATTTACACTAGTAGAAAACACCATGTTGTCTCTTTTCATATAATTACCCCTCCCTCTGGATGAGCTAGTCTTTTTTGTGAAGTTCAGAATGCCCAAAAGAAGAATAATTATCATTGTCATGATAATCCTGTAAGCCTTTATTCGTATATTGTTTTTGTGGCCCAAACCATTATTTTTATGCCCAACACATTCACCACAATCCCATGCCTTCTTCCCTGTAAATTTCCCCTTCTAAATTCATTTTGATCATTTCAAACAAGTTGTTAGATGTAACGGATTTAAGTCCATCTCTTTGTAATTTTTTATTTATACATACCTAACCCTATGTGCTCAATACACATTAAGGGTTCAGCCTATGTCTCCTTCTCTTTTATTTTAACATGGTATCTAACACTAGGTTTACTCTTTACCTCCCTGTGAACAGTCTTTCCATTGATGCTAAATTTTTTTCGCGGAAATTGTTTCTTTTACTTTCCAGCTTTACTCTTATGTTAGCTCCAGCCGCCACCTCCCAGCTTCCGTCTCAACCTTTGTTTTGTCCCGTCATTGTAACTTCCACATGCCTCCTTATCTCTTTCCACTGCCATGCGTGGTGGCAGACCTGGCCCACCCTTCAACAACGACCACCACTACTTTATATTGTTTTGTGCTTCTTATGACACCTATTTAGAAGTTTGGGAAGAGACCAAACTGTTATACACCAATGATACTCAATGGTGTTCGTCAATATCCTAAATGTTGTTGCTCCCAAACGTCTTGATGGTACAATGACTGAATATTTGGATACAATGACTTCAATGAGGTACTGTCTCCTGCCTTCCTCCACTCCATCTCAAGAACTAGAGCAACCATCAAAGCTATTCATGTTGTTGGCCTTACATGAGCTTCTTGTTGATTATTCACATGTTCGAAATTAGATTTTAGGGTCCCTAATTGTGTCTACCTTTACTTCCGCTTGTTCCACCCTACTGCGTGTGCCGAGTAAGTCAACCATTTAAATAACTTCTTCAATCACTTCTAATGACTCTTCTGCAACCATTTGATTAGGGTCTCACTTTATTTGATAATTCAGGACAGTCTATTATCTTCAACGAACTTCCTAAATGATATAAGGACTAATAGAACTCTAGTTCCACTACTTCTATTGCATCCACAAGTACATCCTTTGCTAACCTCACTCATTCCAATTCTCTTGGCCCTTGGGTTTTAGACTCAAGAGCCACCGAACACAGTATTAGTAAGAAATCCTTTTTCTTTTCTTTGTATACTTTTGGTTATTTACCTTATGTTACCAAGGCCAATGGCTCTACAGTCACCTCACATGGTGTTAGAACTATTCGTCTTCTTCCTTTTCTATATATTGATAATGTTCTTTATGTTCCTAGCTCTCTATTTAACTTATTATGCCTTAGTCATCTCACCCATTGCCTTGATTGTATTATAACATTTACCAAAGATTTTGTTTGTATACAAGACAGGAGTTTAGGATGGATGATTGGCATCAAATGTTAGTCTCATGATCTTTATCATCTACAAATATTTGCACATGTTGGTTTGGTGATGGATTCTCCCTATAATTCATGCTGAACTTGGTCATCCTAACCTTGTCAAGAGGCGACAACTTGTTTCAAGTTTGTATAAGTTGTCAAGTTTGTCTTGTGAGTTGTGTCAATTTTGAACACAATCGTAGTTCTTTCCTTAGAAGTATCTCACAACGTGTTTTATCTCATTTTGCCTTAGTTCACTCTAACATTTGGAAACCAAATCTAGTTTAGTCAAATTTAAGATTTCAATATTTTGTAACTTTTATTGATGATTATTCAAGATGTACTTTGTTAATTTTAATGACAATTGGATGTTGATGGACCTGAACCTTTAAAGTTGGGCCTAATGATGAAGATGATTGCTTTAAAGCTACACTCATATATGTGATCTAGATTATTGTGATATATTTTCACCCAAAATAACAAATGACTGCCCTTTTTCTGCTATGGTTGCCATTTTCCACTAGCATCTCCATTAATTAGATATTTAAAATGTATTTTTTTCATGAAAAATTATAGTAGTGATTTACAAGGAATAACCTCCTAGGTTTGTTGCTCAAGAGAAGTGTGGTTTAGTACATAAATTGTGTCAATCATTTGTTTGGGTTAAACTAATTTCTAAGAGATTGGTTTGGAAAATTTAGTCACTTTGTACAAGAGTTGGGTTGAAACAGTAAAGTAAATCATTTGGTTCTCTTTTGTCATATTTCTCCTGGGATGCGTTTACCAAATTGCCTATGTGAACAGCATAGTTATTACTAGAAATGGTGTCCTTAAAATTTCCCTAAAAAAGCATTTGTTCACTCACTTTTAGAAGACCAAAGAACTGTGCAAGTTAAAGTACTTTCTTTGTATTAAGAAAGCTCAATCATAGGAAGGCATTGTTATCTCAGAGAAAATGTCTTAGATATTTTGGACGAAACAAGCATGACTGAATGTCAACCGGTTGATAGACCTACAGATACAAATAAAATATGAATGACAAGGCACGGTTAACCTTTTCTCAAATCCATAAAAATATACAAGATTAGTCAAGAAACTCATTCATCTCACCATTACTAATCCAGACCTCTCTTTTGCAATTGGAATATTAGTCAATTTATGTAGGCTGCTCACATTGATAGTTGGGTATTGTGAACGCATTTTTAGATACATAAAAAAAGTACATGTACAAGGATTAGCTTACGAAGAAAAGGGAAGTACCCAAAGTTTTTTAATATTATGATGTTAATTGAGTAGGAAGTCCTACGGACAAACACTCTACTATAGGATATTTTGTATACACAGGAGGAAATATTATATCCAGGAAAAGTTAGAAACAAAATGTTGTTGCCCAATTTAGTGCAAAAGTTGAATATAGCTATGGCCTAAACTACATGTTAACTTAAGTGAATCTAACAACTCCAAGAACTATCGTTTTGTGAAGTTCAGCAGATGAAGTTGTACTGTGATGATCAAGGAACATTTCATATTGTCTCTAATACAATGTTCCACGAAAGAGCCAAAGATATAAAGATTGATTCTCATTTGGTTCATGAAAAATTACTGGCCAAGGAAATCAAGAATTCAATTCTTGTAATCCTGCATTTCTAACCAATTTAATGGCTGCTTACCAAGACAAAAAGCTAAAAAATCTTTCAGGATATCTACAACACAAAATCTTTAAAAGTAGTATATAATATTGTTAGACAATTAATAGTCTGTTAGAGAAGAGAGATTAGTCTGTTAGAGGAGAGAGTATAAATAAACAAAGAGAATAGAGGGAGGAGATATCAGATATTTTGTGCCTTTTGGGTAGAGACTTGATCATTGTTCCAGTGGAGGAAGGGAGGCTTCCTTGGATGGGGATACTCACTTGTTATTTCTGTTCATCTATATTTTCCAGAATAATACATTTTATATTCATACAATTGCTTCTTTTTGTTGAGTGTGAGTGAGTGGATTTCCATCTGTTACGGTCCTTGAGTAAAGGAACCTAACAGATTTGGTCCAACCTGCTGGATCTCGTCGGAGGGGAGAGGAGTGAGCTGTAGCGGAGAAGAATGGAGGGAGGAATGGCGGCTGTGGAATCAACGGTGGAAGAGTTGAAGGCGGAAATAAGAGCGATGACTCTCGAGTTCCGAAGAGCTTTCGGACGACGCTCTGGGAACCGAGAACAGAGCTCCGAAGGGAGTCGTTCTATCAATGCCGATCGAGAGCGACGGTTATCGGAGAGTTCGGAGGAAGAATCGGAAGACGACCGGAGCAACGTACAACGCAGCTGGACGAAGCGCGTTGAGCTACCAACTTTTGAAGGTACTGACCCCACGGGTTGGGTCGCAAAGGCTGAAAAATTCTTCGCATCCAAAGCGTAACGGAGAAGGAGAAGATGAAGTTGGTTTATATATGTATGGAGGGAGGCGTGAGCTACTGGTTCCGCTTCTGGAGGAAGAAAACCAAACACCCAACGTGGATGCTGTTTACAGAGGCGCTGACGCGAAGGTTCGGCTAACTAAACCGAGGCACCGTATTTTTTCGCTGAGTTGCAGGAAGGACTGTGAAATCTGGTGAGGCCGCACGATCCACACGATCTGTTGACGGCGATGGAGCGAGCTCGAGACGTCGAACAGACTGGGTCGGGATCGCGAAGGAGTGGCGGAACGAGAGGAAAAGGAGGGGGCGACATGGGGACGATATTCTGCGAGTTCCAGGACAGTCGTGGAAACATATCGAGAATCATCGGAGGCACCCGTGAACGCTAGCGGAGGGCATGGCTCAAAGAAGGAAGACATCTCCAATAACACGAGCTCCAAAGTGGGTAGCAGTGGAGGGGGAAACAACCAAGGCCGTGGGGTAAGAACTCTACCCTATCCAGAATATATTAAGAGACGTGAAGAAGGACGTTGCTTCCACTGCGGCGGACCTTACAGTCCTGGCCATCGCTGTGCAGAGAAAAGCATGTGTGTCATGATATTGACTGAGGAGGATGGAGAAGACGAAACAGACGAGAACATCGAGATGGAACAAATGGCAATGGAACTTTCAGGGTTGTCTGCGGGAGGACTCACGCAATCTAATACTATGAAGTTGCAAGGCTGGATAAAAGGGAGGAGAGTTGTGGTATTAATTGACAGTGGAGCCAGTCATAGTTTTATATCCACCAATTTGGTGAATGAATTGGGTTTGGAAACCACCGAGAGACGTCCTTATAAAGTGTGCTTGGGAGATGGGCAAAGATAGATTGTATTTCTTTGAGTTAGGCGGTGTGGATGTGATATTAGGAATCACTTGGTTAGCTTCCTTAGGAGAGATTAAAGTGGACTGGGGACAACTTATTATGAAGGTGAAGCAAGAAGGGAAAGATGTGGAGATAAAAGGAGATCCCACCTTAACACAGAATGGTGACACCCGAAGTTTTCTTAAAAGAAAAAGAGATAGAACCAATGCCTCTAGGTTGGGACTTAAGCCAAGCATAAATGATTGAAGAAGACTGGGAAGCAAAGAGAGTAGCACAAGTGCAGGAAGCGGGATTGCAACAAATTTTGGCAGCGTTCAAGGGGGTGTTTCAAGAACCCCGGGGGCTGCCACCTGAGAGAAAAATAGACCATCGAATTCCATTGAAGGACGATAGTCTTCAAATTCAAATTAACTCAGTACAGTTTGTGCGTGCAATGGAGGTGTTGTACATGAAGCTCCATGATAAATATACCGAAGTCAAGACTAAGAAACTATTTGATTTGAAACACCTTAACGACGAACAACAACTGAAATTCATCAATTATTTGTCCGCTGCAGAAGAGGTTATAAAACACTTGAAGATCGAGAAGGAAGAGCTTCTTGGACAAGTCAACGAATTGCAAGTCGAGCTCGCTTCGCTAAAGGCTGCCAAAGACAACCAGTTAGCGGACTATCAGATGCTTTTGAGGAAGGAAAGCCACAAAAATGAATTTTTTTCTGAACAAGTGGAGATATTGCAGCAGCTTTGCCAAGAAGGAGCATATCATGATTTGAATAATAGCAAAAGGATGGTAGTTGTAGGAGACCATCAGGTGGAGGGAGCTTTACCAACTGAACTGCAGGACAACAAACCCATGTACACCCCTCTGAAAAGTGTTACATTGCAGGAACCAGCAGCAGCAAGGGGAGGAGATACCCAAGTTTTAAATACAATGGCCAGAGGGTGGTTTGGATGGTGCTATTTGGGAAGAGGAATATTACATCCGACAGCAGTTTCTGACTTCGACCTTGAGGACGACCTTGAGGACAAGGTTGATGTTGGGGAGGAGGGTAATGTTAGACAATTAATAGTCTGTTAGAGAAGAGAGATTAGTCTGTTAGAGGAGAGAGACTAGTTTGTTAGAGAAGAGAGTATAAATAAACAAAGAGAATAGAGGGAGGGGATATAAGATATTTTGTGCCTTTTGGGTAGAGACTGGATCATTGTTCCGGTGGAGGAAGGGAGGCTTCCTTGGGTGGGGATACTCACTTGTTATTTTTGTTCATCTATATTTTCCAGAATAATACACTTTATATTCATACAATTGCTTCTTTTTGTTGAGTGTGAGTGAGTGGATTTCCATCTGTTACGGTCCTTGAGTAAAGGAACCTAACAAATATTCCCCAAAAGATCCTAATTATGCTACGTTAGGATCATGGCAGTTTATTACTCGTTGTAGCAACTAATATTAGAAGCTGAATCAATCAGGCATAAGAAAAGGTGAAATGCAAAGGAAAATATTGAGTTTGTAAGGGTATGATTGTATTTAATTTAAAAAGCTAGATGACAGAATCGTGAAAAGTTTCTAAAATGTTGATATGTCAACACCTACATCAAATTTTCAGAATGCTAAGAAAGATTATCTGAATGGATAGAATGAGACCTGAAATTATATCTAGAAGTAAGAAAGATAGAGTTACAAAAAGGGATGATATATGATTGAGTGGCAGGAGAAGATTCATATGCAGGATTCAGATTAGCTGTAAGCAAATATTCAAGCAGCCAACAATCAGTCTCAGGATACAAGATATTTACCAATTGAATGAAAATCTAATTTAGCAACATGGTGATTGTAATACTATTTGCATGTGTAGGCACACACGCATGTTGAATTGTCGTGATGACAAAAAAACAAAAAAATTCAGCTAAAAATCATACTTAGACAGACTGAATGATTTATAGTAATATTTATTATATGACATTCTATGCAGCATTTCCAGTTAACCATGCAAGTTAAAGCTGTTTCTGACATGCTGATACTAAGCTATTAACTGTGACACGGTAAAAAAATATACTAATTACTCGTTTGAGTTACCTGGCATACATCAACAATTATGGAATCATTACGAGAAATATGATTTGCCCAATATTCATCAGCCACTTCTTCATCAGGTCTGCCATCAGCATCTCGAGACTTTATATATGGTTTGTGTTTTACTCGATTCAAGTCTTCGTGAAGACCATCAAGAAGAAATGCCAAAAGCTCCTGAAAAAAATAATAAATATTACCACAGACTACATAGAAATTGGATGGCAAAATTTCAGTTATCGAGCAAACCTGAGAATCATGTTGATTGTGCCCACTGAACTGAGGAGCAAAGCGAACAAGCTTTGTTTTAAAGGGCCGAGGAGCAATTGGGGTACGTCCAGGTGCCCATAGCTTTCGAAGCAACTCACCAAATGCTAGGGCTAGTTCACCCTACACATTGAAAACTTTCATTTAGAACAATACTTCATAATTATAACACATCAGTTATCATAAGGTAGACAATCATTTCCTAAACAAACCCAGTCATTGAAGGATGGCACAGTCATGCACAAAAAGTTCAATGCAAATGCAGGCATTCAAGGAATATGAAGACAACCCAAGATATTAACTCTCTTCCAAATGGCATCAACAAAGACCATTCTTTTCATATGTTCCCATAGACATCAAGTAAATATTCTTCATTTCAAAATAACATGAAATACAACCCAAAATACTAGCCTCAGTGAATAACAGAACAATAGAATAAAAAAAAAGCATCTTTTCCCTTATACTAGTCAAATAGGTGTCTTGTCACATATTCCAAATGGTATCAATGGAGACCATTACTTTCATATTCGTTACCATAGACTACGAGTCAAATATGCTTCATTTCAAAATAACATGAAATATAACCAAAAAATAATAGGCTCAACTAAAAACAGAAATAAAAATGGCATTTCTTTGTCAGTTAAACAAAAGAAATGAGATATTTAAAAAGGAACACTCTTTTCCCACGGTTAAGACTTAGACTTAGGCTAGGCATATATGCATTAATGGACCTCCTAGTTTTAGGGGCCGAGGCAATACATTCTTCCCTCTAAAATTCAATTTGAACAAATAGGAAGAGGACGGTATTCGAGTTGAAACCGATTGAAAGGATTAAAAAGTGCACTTAAGCCATATTAAGTATAAAGTTTGCCTTCAACTCTAAAACTAAGGTTTAGGTATAGCATCTCTCCACACTCTATTAAGTAGTGGAATGGTGGAGTTAGTTACATGAGAGAGAAAGCCGATTGCTAGTATCTTATACATGAGCCCATGCAAATAATAGAAGGGCATGGGAGAAATTTTTTGTATAGAGAAATGGTATATATCATGTGATAGAATCCTCTAATGCGTATATGCACAGCTAAGGAACATAACATGTCACACAAAGCATTAAATAGGGATGGACCAAGCCCATATACAGAATATTACTATAATATATCTAACAATTTAAATTGGGAGTCCAAAGTATGTTCTTGCCTTTCCTTTTTTTCCTTTATACAACTTACAGAATTTACTGTGAGGAATTTCCTATCAGACCTCTGAAGACCAAGTGGTCAAGAGCTCAATAGATAAAACCCAAGCTCAAGAGAAATCAAGACTACATTGATAGAAAAAGATTAAAAATATTACTAGGGGGGCCCTTATATTCGTAGAGCAATGCTCTTCAAATATGACAAATTCTCTCTACCCAACCCTTACAATGTATTGGAATAGGGAATCTCACAATTCCAAGGAAATTAAAATAAAATTCCAATTCAAATTGTTTCATTTTTCAAATGTTTTGTATAGAAAGAGCAATTCAAATTTATTGAACTTTAATTTTATTGTTTATATAGATTATTTCTATTACCACCAAATACAAAAAATTATTTTAACATTAAACAATATTTAATAATTAATAAATATCAATTGCCAATATCAACCAATCGATTTGGTCTAGGTTTATTTTGGGCAGAGCTTCTTGAAAAATTTGAAATAAAGTCTTTCTTTGGTCAAGGTTATTTATTATTGAAATCAACCACAATTATTTTGGATGACATACGAGACCAGGTTATTTTTTTTAACATCATTGATCAAGTTTATTTTGTGGTCAACTTTTTGAATAATGTCTACTGAAAAATTCCCTCACTAACATTGGTTGAAAGCTTCCTCAATCATCATTAGAAAAATAACAATTGACTTTGGCTTGAAAGATAACCTAGACGACGTCGACCAAAAATTAACCACAATTGACTTTAGCTTGAAATCCCTCATCAACATCATTTTGAAAAACCAATTTTGAGTTGATGATGCTCTAACCTAGGCCAAGCCAACAACATCCATATTGAGGGTGACTAATGACATCCCTATTGAGGCTTCAATTAAGGAACCTTTCCCATATATATACATATATATGGTTTTGACCTCAAGTCCACAGATATAGCATCATCAGAGTCTATTAGATATAATATCTTTATCTTTTATCTTTAACTAGTTTGTTATTATTCCTTATTTGTATTTTGAACTTAGTGCATATTTCTTCTGTTATAAATAGAGTACCCTATGTGTATATTAAACACAAGGGAGATTAATCTCATACATAGTTTTTCACTATATTCAACATGGTATCAGAGTCAGGTTCCATTACTGGGACCTGTGCGTTATGTGTATATTCAATACAAGGGAGATTAATCTCATACATAGTTTTTCACTATATTCAATAGAGTCAATCACTACATTTGAAGTATTGTTCGCTTTGGAGTTTAATGCCTCCATCACAATTTGTCCCTTAAAAATCTCCTTAGTGATAAAAGTGTATAGAAGTTACAATTGATCTCCTTAAACTATGTGAGATTTATTGGTGTATAAGAACAAGCCATCAATGGTGGTTTAAGAACAAGAGTAGCCTAGAACCCTCTATTTTGTTGCCCACAAACACTATCAACGTTCCAACCTAGAGTCCGTTAAGAAAGCAAGGTGTACATAAGTTACTTTTGACCTCAACTCTTAAGCAATGTAGGACTTGTGGGTGTATCAAAACAAGCACACACACATATATACATATACATACATATATATATATATATATATATATATATATATATATATATATATATATATATATATATATATATATATATATACAAATTCTGTAAATAACCTTTTACCTCTAAACCAAATCCTTGTTCTTAGAGTATCCCTAATAAAAGTACATAAATAAGAGGAAACAAGTTCATGCTTACAGCTTTTTAGATGATACTTACAACCATGCCCAATGGATTTTGCCAATTTATCTCTCGATGATAGTCTTCCCTGAAGTATCTAGCAAACTCTGGTGTATGAACAAGGCATTGTATTGCACTATTCATGTAACAGGTATTGCCAAGATTCAGCAACCCAGTTAGACCACCAAATGAACCTCTTGTGGTGACACCACTGGTTCCATAAGGGTTTTCGACGTCTCTGAGTGGAGAATTTGGGTTTAGAGCTGAAGAAAGGTCTGTGTTGTAGCCTCTAGATGCACCTTTACTAGCAGATAAGCCACCGGCAATTGATAAGCTCGACTTTGGAGGTTCCACAAGAGCAAAGTTCGCCTCCCTCAGTGCAGAACCATTTTCTTGAGCAAAACTTGTGTTGTTTGAATTGTTGATGACCTCAACAAGAATCTGCATGAATGTCTTCAATAGTCAAAAGAAAAACAGGAGTGATAAATTGAAGTGTATAAGCATGAACAAGAGGAAGACTCCAATATAAAACTTAGTGAATACTCACATCTTGGTCCATTTGTAAATTAGCATCATCGAGAGTTTTGTCCATGTCATTCATCAAAGCATGCTTCCGACGGGAATAGTAATCCCATATACACACCTACAGTAGAGGTAGCTATTTCTCACTACTTGCTAAATATAAAAGAAAAAAAGAGAAGCTTTCAAAAAAATTAGAATATCAAGAAGGAAACATGAAGTCTTTACTTGGTCTGGCGGAAGATCAAATATTTCACAAGCTTTTCTGTGAAGCTGTCCAATGGTTTCCTGCTCAAAATATCTCAACTCTAAGGCAGATATAGCATGCAACCTGAATTTTACTAGCAAAGGAATGACAAGGATACTAAAGATATATTTATCAAATATCTGACTAATACTTTATCACATCATACCTTCTTGCTTATTCTTATAGCAAAACGGTCATTTTTTGGCAACATAAGTAATTGAAGCCGCAAAGGATACACCTCTACCGCCAATTCAGTCTGAGAAAAACCTGAACTAATAACTTTCCTTGCCAATGTAGGTCCACCACCATACCTAGTCAAGAAGGGGAGAAAGTCAGCCACCTCATAAAGCAGAGTTAAGGGATTAGTCATCTTTGAGTTTGTGTCAATTTATAGATTCTTCAAAAACCATGAAAATCAAGAAATTCAAAAAGAGAATCATAAATACAGTATGGCACATATCACATTTTAGAAGAACCACATATGACCTATGTGACAAGTAGACAATCTCACCATCTAAATAATTGATCCCAAACTTCTTGGGGAAGTAATACATAGTCACGGCCTTCTAGAAGAGTATCATGAATCTCAATACCCATACCAGAGTCTTCTGACACAGTATCATCAATCAAATCAGAATTATCAATACCAGCTGGCCTCTTTAAAGCACTTGAGTTGGCCAGATCATGTTCAGATAAGGAAGATCCATCATATGAAGTGTTTGACTGGTCTTGGTTCACATATTCAATCCAATATTGCCACCATCTGCATATAAACTATCAGAAACAACTTCCTTCTAATTCTGTATAATTAAATGAATGTGGAGGTATTCATTCAAACTAAGTCAGTCAGTCTATAGCCACAAATGAATAATAAAGTACAAACTACAAAGCATTTCCGTTCAAGGTTATTGTCACTAATTAAAAGAAAAATAAAAATAAAAAAGTCTCTTTGGGTTTCCACCAACAGACAAGAAGAAAGAGACTAAAATTTATTTTCTTTTCACGCACAGTTTTTTGTCCTGAGATGTTTGTTACATACAAATCAACATTGGAATAGCAGCTCAACTTTAATTGCTTTTAAATAGCCAAGTAGCTCCTTTCTTTTGGAGTAAACCGTTTCCGGTTCCAGGGAAACATTGGTATGAAAGGCTCATACAGTGAAGCAGTTTCTTATTGTTTGGAGTATAGGCACTAAGTGTAACACCTATATTTTGCAGAGGGGTGCAATATTTATCATTTCTGTAATATGACATACTCATACACACAAACAACAGAACACCCCCGCCTCAGGTTTAACAACTTACTGAACTGAATAAAAGCCTAGTCCTTGAAGTTTACATTACAACGATAAGATACAAGTCCAAGCAAAAATGCAACCAAGGGATTCGAATAAGTCTTCGTTGTACAATCAGCAGCAAACAACTGCTTGACCCAATACCTCCTAAGTTCATAAGGGTAACATTGAAGCAGCTCAATCACCCTGCCCCAAGCAAATTGATTTACAGTACATACTTATCAGATATCAAATTGTCGTGGAAAATGGGTTCATACAACCCAGTCAGAGTATTATCATTTTCCCATAATTCAAAATGCAACTTTCTAACAAAAATAATTTAACAGAACCAGTCAGAGTATTATCTTTGTTAGAGAATGGTTACAACAACTATCACAGTAAAATTACTCTCTCCCTCCACCCCTCTTATTGGAGAGGGGTGTTGAGGGTTACGGGTAGTTATAATCAAGGAATCATCGTCATTGTTCAATAGATTAAACCAGTATAAGATTATTGCAATAGCCACTTAAAATCCATCCCGCAACTCCCAAAAATTCCACTCCAATGACTATATAGAGTGAAATCAGGTCAGAGAATCGAGGGCAAAGAAAGAGAAAGATCTAGAAAATTCGGGGTATTCCATTTTGCCAAGAGAAGGAAACATTGGCATAATTCAAGAAAAAACAGAAAAGGTCTGAACTTTGGGTGTGATTTAGGGTACCCAGTTGCAAAAGTGAGGGAAAGAAGAAGGAAGAACCTCTGAGTGATTAAGAAGAAGGTGTCTCCTTCTTTGCTGTTAGTCTGGGCAGCGAGAGCAATGTCTTTGATCATGATCCTCTCCTCGTCCGGACTCAGCTCAGAGACACTGCTGCCACCCACCGACACCTCCATCATCTTCTTCTGTCAACTCAACCCAATTTCCTCTTTCTCTTCTCTTTCTCCTGTCTTAGACAAGCCAGTTTCAGAGGAAAACGACGACAACAACAACAAACAACGGCGGGTCTCTCGCTTATATCCGCGTCTAACTCCGGTTAGCCGTGGGGGGCACACCTTGGTCCTATGAAGTTTTACACAATCGCAAGTTTGTTTCCCTTCACATTGTGGAGATTTTACTTAGGGTAGACAGTCCCACACACGTTTCTCAATATCATCCATTCTAATGTTCTAAATTTGAATACAATTTTGTCTTTAAAATTTTAAAAGTAATCAATATAATCATTTTTAACTAATTCTTTTGGAATTATCAAAAGTTATTGTTAAATTTATGAATGGGTTAAATATTTTTTTTTTGTTAGATAAAATTTAGAATTAAATTTTAAATTATTTTAGTTTTTATTTTTAAAATAGTATGAATTTAGGAATTTTAATTTAATTTTGATAAGTTTATTTGATATTTAAAGGTATAATTAAAACGTTAAATAAATTTAATAAATTTTGATTAAAATGATTATAATTATATAATAAGAATTAAATTAGTTTAAAATTTATTAATTTTAATTTTTATTAAAAATTAAAATACTATAAATATATTTAATCTCTAAGATTTTGTGAATATTTTACAATGAAAAGACAATATAAGTTTTTTATGTTAGGTTTTATGATTTTATTAATGTTCGATAAATATATATTTTTGCTAATAATTTTAGATTATATGATATAATTATTGTTAAAGAAGATAGTATCCATTAGAAATGTCCACTATTGAGATATTTTGTGAATAAAATTTGTAATGAAGATCTTTAATTAATATATATAAGTTATAGGTAATGGGTATTTAATTATTCGTTTCTTAATTAATCAAGTATGGATATCATTATATCCAACTCAGAAACATCTTATGTCTTTAATATTTATTAATGAAGTTTATTTAAATATTTTTTTTAAATTCAAGTAATTAAAATAAAGTTATTAGTAAAAAAACTCTTAATTAGTGAATAATTCTTCGTATATTTCTATTTTATTATTTACATCTACGAAATTTAAGTTAATTTTAATATAGTTACTTTTTTAAAAGTTATATTTTAGTGCAACTTATTTAAATTTACTTTTCCAATAATAAATATATTTGCATAAATATCTTATAATACAATTTTATTTGAATTGTACTTTAAAATTAATTTTTTTATCTAAGTTTATATTCTAAAGACTTAATTTTAAATAATTTTATTTAAAATAATATATATATATATATATATATATATTTATTTATATTTATATTTGTGGGTATATATAATATTCACATGTATATAAAACAAATGTACAAATGTGAATGGGAAAAAAATAGGTAATTTGTATCTTATCCAACCCGTTATATTTTCTTGTGTGCATCATATTGGTTTATTACTCCATAAAATAGTTCTTAAGATAATTTTGTATTGCAATAAAAATTAGTTTAACTTATGGTTGAATATTCAAAACTCTTATAAGTATATATTGTAAATAACTTACAAATTTAGAATTCATAAATAGACTTTTTTTTTATCATATAATTCATAGGAAATTATTAAAATTGCATAAGTTTAAAATAAAAATTAAGGTTGGACAAGTCACGTCATGTTAGCACAATTTCATAACAAAGAGGTTGTGACATAATGAGATTATTTCACTACAATTGAAATATAGTTTATATTAACTTGACTTTTTTAAAAAAGTTAAAATCGTCGCAACTTAAGACGATTTTGATTAAGGTTATTTATTTTTTTGAGTCTAAAGCAAAGTTGTGTCCTATTAGCATGACTTTTAATTGTGTTATGAAGTGTGTTGAAGTTATGGAATGTTATGACAACTTAAGCCTATGTGTTTATAGAATTTGTCGAAGTCGTATAAAGTTGGGACGACTTCTTTGTTATTGAAGTCATAGGTGTTTAATATGACTTTAGTGTGTTGAGTATTTTTTTAGTTTTGTATATTAAAATTGAATAAATAAGAACCATTTTTTTATTGTGCAATTAAATTCATTAAGTTGATCCAATGAAGAAAGAAATAAATATTAAATAGTGGTAAAAATTAATAATTTTTGAATTTGATAAATATCATAAATTGATAGTCTACAAGAAAAAGAAAATGTAACAAAGTGAATTGTATGATTGTTAATAATTTTGCAAGTGATAAGATTTTAATGCCTATATGGGTAGTTGTCACTATTATGACCTATATTTCTATAGTAGGAACATTTCTTTAGCTTATTTCGAATTGACTTGTCCATTTCATTATGGATATGATTTGTAGTTGGTTACTAAAGTTAGTGTTAATGTTATTTATATGGAGGCATTTTTGTGGCACCAAAGACTTGGTCATATAAGTGAAAAAGGAACTTAATTGCTTAGCAAAACAGGATGTGCTTTTGAGATTGAAGGTTGCAAAATTGGACAAATATTCTCATTGGATGGCTGGTAAACTAACTAAAGTATCCTTTAAGAAGCATCCCCCTTTAAGGAAGTCAGAGTTACTTAAATTGATGTATTTTGATAATCCTACTTTGATGGTTACTCAGACTCAGATACGGTTGAACATATTGATTCCAAAATAGGTTATTTAATTAAGTTTGGGGAGGGGGTAGGGGGGAGGGGAGACTATGGCTTGGCAATCAAAACATCAAAGGTGTGTAGAATTGTCTACTACAGGGACAAAGTTCATTATCATTATAGAAACATGCAAGGAGTTGTTATGGTCATAGGAATTCTTTAAGAGCTTGGTTTTGAGCATAACAATTATCCATTATTTGTGAATAATCAAGGTGTTATCCATCTTGTTAAGAATCCAACTTCTCATTCTATGTCCAAACATATTGATGTGAGATATCATTGGATGCGTGATACGTTGGATGTTAAGTTGGATAAAGTTCATATAAATGATAATGACATTGATATGATGACTAAGGTACTACCAAGGCATATTCATTAAGCAACCTAGTAAAATTATAATTCTCATTTCGTTCATCGTTGGAACGATTTAAAACTTTAATAGAAGGTTTGTAACATAAGGTTCATCTTTTTTACTATTGGGATTGTCAATTGAAGGTTTGTGGTTACATAAATTAGTCTCACAATATGACTCTATTTTAGATTTTCTTTTGTACTCATATTTGATCTCAGTGGAACTTGATTGACTTACTTAAGCATGTGGATTTTTACTTCTCACATTAAAAAGAATTTCACATTAATAATGTTGATGCTCTATATTTTTGCAAGTTTTGAGAGAATAATTTTCATTGAATACTTTGATATATTTTAGTTGTTTTGTTTCCCATCATTTTTATTGTACATCTTTCATTTTTTTCCTTTCCTCGAACCTTGTAATTTTTCTTGCTTTAATTAATCTGCAAACACCAATAAAATAAACAAATAATACGTAGAGGTGTAATAAAATTGTCAAGAATTTGTAAGTATTTCCTAGAAAATAAAATTTCAAAATAAATCTACTAGGAAAAATGTGTTTTTTTAAGGAAAATGATATTTGAACAACATTTTTTTGACAACATTTAAACATCGTCTATGTGTTATTCTTTGATTGGTCTATGTTGGTGTTTATATTTATTATTATTGATTGTGGAGTAATTTATACTTATTATTAATGATTATGAAATAATTTTGGATCAATCACATAATGACACGTAGACGATGTTTAAATGTTGTAAAAAAATGTTTTTCAAATATCATTATCTTTTTCTAATAGTGAGACCTTTTGTGAGTTAGGTTCATGCTTTTGCTTCCTACACCTCCATTATTTTACTTGCACCCCTGTACTAACAACAAAAAACTAAATACACTTCCTCTCTGCACCACGTGACTTGTTCTGGAAATCTCATTCCGAAGAGTACCTTATACGTTTGAAAAACTTTGTTTTAAAAATCCTATTCCGAGAAGCATAAGTTTATTCCCCATCCCGAAAATCTAATTTTGAAAAGGGTTAAATATATTTTTATAGTTAACTTTAAGGAAAAATTAAAATTAATCTATTTTTAAAATTTTAAATTAATTTAATTTTTCATTTTTTAAATTGTGTGAATTTAGTTTTTTAATCAATTTTTTAGATTTATTTAAAATTTCAAATGCATTTTTTAACTAATATTAAAAAAATTAAATAATATAAATAATTTAAATCTTATCATAAAATACATTTAAAATGTTAAATAAACTTAATAAAATTTAATTAAAAAAATTAAATTCACATATTTTTTTTTTAAATTAAAGAACTAAATTAGATTAAAATTAACAAAAAACTATTTCAAATTTTATTGAAAGTTGAAGAACAAAATATATATTTAACGTTTGAAAATGTTGTTTAGAAAAACTCCGGAACAGGTAATAAAAAAATCAACATTGAAATAAAGCATGAAGGGTAGAAAGGTTATTTTCAAATTTACGTAGGTGCAGTTAGTAATTATAGCGGTGGAGGAAGTAAAAGCCTTAGGTTGAAGAGGTTGTTTCCCTTGGTGACTTATCATCCATCTCACATCAAATGGATTGTAAGATCAGATTTTGTTAACGTTTTTAAATATTTGAAGAATATTTGAAGAAAACAGCGGCTTAGTTAGAGAGCTATAGAAGTTGAACTAAACACAGAACATAAGACATGTTGCAGTCTACAATTACATATGTCAACAAGCCTATGAATTCATTCATCTTTCGTAACTCCTATCTTCTCTTCCTTCCCACCGTCTTTTAAATTGTTAGATGAAACATGTTCAATGGCTTGTTCCAAATCTTCTTCCTCCTTGTTCCTTTCTCTAGTTTCTTCCACTGGTTTGTAAGTGTAAAACCTAGCACATACCAAATAGTAAACAAGATTTACAACTTGAATGGCACTAACAAGAAAGTAATAGTAGTCCAATCCACCCCTGTTCAGGTTCCTATCCGGAAGCCAGTTCCTCTCATTGCCAGTATACTTATGCACCAATGACACCAGTAATGTGCCTATGTAGTTCCCAATGGCTGTGGTTATGCAGTACAGAGCTGTAGCACTGCTTCGCATGCTTTCAGGTGACTGCTCAAACAGAAATTCCAAATGCCCCACAGACATGAAAATTTCAGCCACCCCATGCAGAAAATACTGAGGTACCAACCAGAACACACTTATAGGAATGATGGCTTTTGGATCATCCAGTAGCTGGAATTTGGCAGCAACTGATTTCCTTTTCATTTCAATCAGAGCAGCAACCACAGTGGCTATGATGTTAATCACGAAGCCTATTCCCATTCTCTGTAGGCTAGTGATACCAGAAGGATTCCCTGTGAACCTACGGGCAAAGGGAACAAAAACACGTTCGTATAAAACAACTCCTGACATCATGGTCAGCACACTGAAAATGGACATACTGGCTGGTGAAATTTGGAATGAAGGAGTAAGGTGGCGGTCCATTGTACGAGCTTGTTGGATTACAAAGCTGTGAAGATGTGATGAAGAAGTTATCAGCAAAATTCCAGATGCCCATATTGGAAGCATTCTGATGATAGATTTTAGCTCCTCAACTCTGTGGACAGTGGCTAACTTCCATAAGTCTGGTGTTGCAGATGAATCTCTGGCCTCTTCCTCCGTAACAATTGCAGCCTTGTCCAACCATCTACATATCCAACAATAGCCAACACCATTATTCATGTTTTAAGTATCTGGTTTGAATAAAGAATGGTAAGTATCTAACTTACTTATATTGATCAGAGTGTAGGAGCATGCCTTCCAGAGCAATAGGAGCATCAAGTTCCCAATTGTGGTACAAAAGCTTGGGATCTTCTGGTAAAGTCTCGTTCCTTTTCTTGGCAGCTGCTGCGATCACTTGGGCTAAACGAACCAAAGGGCTTCCTTCTGGTTTGACAGTTTTATAGAGTGGTGAACCCAACACAAAGGCAATGATGGATATCAACATAGCAATGCTTGGAATTCCAAGGCCCCAACCCCATCCCATGTTGTCTTGAATGTAAACCACAATTGTCAAAGCACTTAGAGAGGCAAATCCCATGCTGAAAAAGTACCAGTTGAAGAGGTTCCATTTCCTTGATGCCACACCAGTTTTGGTCATGTCAAACTGGTCTGCTGAAAAGGGAACAACACAAGGTCTGATACCACCCGATCCAACAGATGTGAGGAGGAGAGAGATGTAGAGAATCCATAGTTGCGAGGATGTGGCTTCTTGGCAGTTCATTTGTGTAGGACAAGGTGGAGGTCGAAAATGTGGCAGTATAGCTGATACCGTGATGCTAAGCAATCCCTGTACCAAGAACAATAGTTCACAAAAACTATTTGGTAGGGTCCTGGCAAATCTTTCACTCTATAAAGAAATGAGAGTTGATTAGATTATAGTGGAGAGGAAAGGGTAAGAAACCAGTTCATAAATGAGAGAAGCAACAGTAATGGTCCAAAAGCGTCCAGCAAAGGAATCTGCTATAATAGCTCCAATGAGAGGAGTGAAGCTAGATGTTCCACCAAAGTTTGTCAAAGTGTTTGAGGCAGCCACCAATGGCATGTTCAGCTCTTGGGTCAAGTAACTTATCAGGTTACCATGAAAACCAGCACTTGCAAATCTGTCACACAGTTCATTTGCTGCATCATTTGAACTGAAAGGTAAGAAAAAGAAAGGAATGAGAAAAAGGAAAAGAGAAAGAAGAGTGACTGACCAAGGATGAAAGGTAACGTTCTGATGCCTCCTCGTCGATGTTGGGTGGTGATGGGTTGTTTCTGACCATCCATTTCCTCACTGCGTTTCGCCCTCTTCTCTATCTCCATTTTTCTTCTACTCACTCCGGTCAGTGACACTGTATTTGTAGTGTACCTAGTTATGTGGGTCTTGTTTGTCTTCTCTTCTGTCTCTATATATAGATTTGTGCAAGATGATAACTTCACTCCTGTGGGGTCGTATAAACATAAACTACATCAATGCTCCCTCTTTTCACTGTATTTTATCCTAAAACTACTTTACCAAAATGTTTGGGTTCACGATATATTTTATGTGATATTTTCTCACCACGGGTAATTTTATTATTTGAGAAATGTTTCTGAAGATTTTCAAGTGGCGCTTGTTCCTCAGATATAATTTTCTGATATTAAATTCTAGCACATAGTTTTGCTTCGAGAACTGGAAACCTGGGATGGGAGCTATAATACACCAAAGAAAATACCAGAAATGAAAAAGTAAAATGTAAAAAGCAGAAGCAAAAGAACATTCTAGGGGCTTGAAAGATTTGCATATAAATTTATACGTGATCAGAGTTTATACATTTATGTGCAGTAAATATTTTATTGTATATTTATATGTATTATATTATAAAAAAGTAAATATATGATTGATCGTAATGTTTTATTGATGTTTATGTTTTATTGCAATAGAATAAATAATTGAAAGAAAAGAATACTAAAATAATAAATACAGTAAAATTAATGACTTAAATATGTTTTTAGTTGCTTAACTTTGAGTGAAAATTGGAATTGGTCCATTTTCAAAAGGTCTAATTTAGTCTCCAACTTTAAATGTATGAATTTAATCCTTTAAACTAAATTTTGTTAGATTTATTTGATGTTTCAAGCACGTTTCATGATAACATTTGGGTTGTTTACACTGTTTGACACATTTTTACTTCAATGTTAACTGTTTGACACATTTTTGCTTCAATGTTAACTGAGAAACGCGTTCAAAACATCAAATAAATCTAACAAAATTTAGTTAAAAAGACTAAATTCATACATTTCTAAAGTTTGGGGACTAAATTAGGCCAAAGTTTTGAAGAGTGACTAATTCCAATTTTCACTCAAAATTAAAGGACCAAAAACATATTTAACCCAAAATTAATTAATTAGGATTTTGATATTTGTGAATAAATGAAATTTAATTTTATGTTTTATAACATGTACTTTTTTTTCATTTATTAATATTTTATAATATTTTTTTATTTTTTATATAAATTAAAAAGTTAATTAATCAAAATACATTTTTTATTAATTAATGTTAAAGTTTACACCTTTAATCAAAATACATTCTGTATTATTAACAAAAACTCATTTAATTATATGAAAATTTATAACTTTAATCAAAATAAATTTCTAATTAAAATTAAAAATTCTTAGTCTAATATGACTAATATGTTAGGTAGATTTAATATAATGTGAACTTGTTATAATGTAAAAATCATTATTTTTATTTAATTAAGAAGTAAAAAGACATAAATAAAAATAAATCACAATAAGAATAAAAAATAAATAAAAAAATTTATTCATCAAACCTTAGAATCTAGTTAAGAAGTTACAGTAGAATCAATATCAGAATCTTAACATTCCATGTAATGTGAAAATAACATAAAAAATAGAAGAATAGACGGTGGAGAACATGAGGAAAAAGAGAGGATGAAATTAAGCCCTCTAAAAGGTTCTTAAACTTCCTAATATGCTTTCTTAAGTCTCTTTATATAGAAATTGAACTGGATTTTGTTTTGGGATTTTCTGTTATTGTGAAGAAATAATTACAAAAAAAAAATACAAGGAAAGAAGTCACCTCATTTGTGAATATATTGCAATTTCACCTAGTACCAAGTAGGAAATTTTTCAATAATACTTGATCTTGATCTTTCTTGGATGAACACAATATTTTGCAAGTGTTAATCTCTCACAACACTCTCTCCCACATTTTCATGAGTCTACAATATGAAAAGAACTTATTCAAATTAAGAAAGTATCATCTTTTTAAAGAAAAAAGAGATAATTGTCCATATTAATCGATTATGTAAGTTATTTAATCGACTAATACAGAGACAAAAAAAATATTTTAGTTTTTACTAGATTAATCGATTATCTCTAAGATTAATCGATTAATACAATAGTTTCAGTTCTTAATTTACATTAATCAATTATCTTATTAATGCAATGGACTAAAAAGGATACTTTTTACATTTTTTTCCTTTTAAATTTAATTCACTTAGTGTCAAAACTAACTCTAAAAAATTAAGATGAGATTAAATTGATTTTACGAGGATCCTAACTTAGCTTTACCATCAATCTAGAATCTAGACACATATAAACATATCCTATTAAGATGTATTTATTCTAAGTTATTCATTGCATATGAACATCATAAAAGCAACAACTTTCTTTTAAGATAGTAACAACATATCCTAGGTTTGATAAGTTACATTTGTATAAGAGGGGTTATGCATATAAGCCACATATATTTAATGCTAATTTAAGAGTATTTAATTTGTACTTAAGCTCTTAAGCTTGGACATAGAAAAAGAAAAAGAACTTTCATTTGTCTTACAACTCCAAAAAAATTTGTAATGACTTTCTTCTTTTCAATTCTATAAAAAAATATTTCTATGAAGAATACATGATGAAACTCTTTCAACATGGAAAAAAAATTATAATCCTAAACAATTTCCAACCTTATATTTTCAATGTTGATGACTTTTGATCATGGTAATATATATATATATATATATATATATATATATATATATATATATATTATATATATATATATATATATATATATAATGTTAAAATAAATTTTAGAATTTCTCAAATATTCATAAACTTCTCTGCATTTACTTATTTCTCTTAAAATTGTTCCAATGTTAGTACAAATTTTAAAATATGAATTAATGAATGGTTCAATAAGTAAATAAATAAAAGGTGTACAAATGAATCAAAGTGTCATATTTGGTAAAATTAGAAAACACTTTCTGTTTTAATGATGCAAATACATAGAATATTAAATAATATATGAAAAGTAATAGAATCGGAGTCAAGTCATCTAAAAAGTAAAATATAATTTAAGAAATAATATAATCAATTAAAAAAATCAATCGGAAAACAAAATCAAATTAAATCGATATATATGTGCGAGAGAGAAGAAGGTTTTACAATATATTGTTTACGTTTATATTTCACTTTATCAACCCAAATCTCAAATGTGGATTTTTTTTTTCTGTAATTTATTATTCTTAGTAACTTTTTAATTCAAATTCAATGACTTTTAATAAATTACTCACTCGTTTTGACAAGTTGTACTGTGATATAGGGAAATATTTCCTTGATATTCTATCAATTAATTAATTAGTGTGGTAATGCTTTGTTATACTCTTATCTTTTGCTAAAATGGTCTGAATTCGATTGTATTGTATATTATAGAGGTTACTATTTATTTTAATACTATTTAAGAAAATGTTTTTTTTTTAAATAATTTTTGGTAAAAATCGATATCAAAAGTACTAGGTTTTGTTGTTGTTTTTTTTTTAAAATATATAAGTTGATTCGATGGTTTTGTCTAAAATCATCTAAAATGTAGAAAACGACCAATCTATATATATATATATATATATATATATATATATATATATATATATATATATATATATATATATATATATATACACATTTTACTTTAGTAAATTGTTTTCAATTTTTGTGCGTAATGCATGTGTAAATAAGTGAAAAATTAGCCTTGCAAGGATAAAATATATAATCTTCACTTAGTATAGTTTTTCTTTTAATGTTAGTGATTGTTCTATTTTATTAGAATAGTATAATTTTTTTTTTTGAAGAAATAGTTGAGCTAAAAGTTAACATGGTGATGTAACAAACTTTTTTTCCTTTATTATCTCATCCATTACAATCATTATAATTGAACTTACTTTTATCGTTATCATTCAGGATTCTTATTGTTATTATTCTTATATTCATTGTCTTCACAATCACTTCTATTTTGTTATGATTATTATTAGTGTTATTATTTATTTCACAATATTACTACTATCATAATTATATCATTTATGGTTGTTATCGTCATCAATTGTCTTCTTTATTATATCAATTTATATTCTTAGCAAAAATATTAGCATTTTATAATGGTTTTTATGTATATTATTAGTGTTATTACTTTTTTTTTCCACAATGTTACCCCATCATTATCATACAAATCATTATCACTTATATGATTACTACTATACTTGTCATCAAATTATAACAGATATATACAATAATTCAAATAAATAATTTATTGAAATTATTTTATTTAGGTTAGCATAGAACATGATTTTTCAATTTAAATGTGTTAAATTAATTTTAAATATTAAAGAAATAGGTAATCAATGAGGGAAACATTCTTAAATTATTTTAGTATAACTTCTTTGATGTTTTTGAAGTAAAAAAATAAAGATAATTTTTTTTTCATTATCAATTAATAGATGGACTTTAGAATGTTAGAATAACCGAGATACTAAACTTTATAATCTAACATGACTTAATTGAAATGAAAGATAAAGAAAAAAATACTAATACAATAAACTATAATAATGAAAATAATAAAATTAACAACTCAAATTGAAAATTATTTTTAAACAAATGTTATATACAAATAAAAGTTTACCATCATTCACATTTTTTTTATGTCTTTGATAACAATAATAAGTAAATAACTCATTCTCTATTCTTAAGACTTTTTTTTTTCCATCCATATTTAAAAAAAAAAAAATACATGCATATCAATTTGTAATATTCAAATATAAAACTTTTCCCGCACTATATCTTACCTACATTAATTAATTAATTCATTCATATATATATATATATATATATAATCATAATTTATCAATTATGTATTAATATATTAATGTTGATTTAATTAGTTCTTTTTTTCAATTGATAATGTTTTTCTAATAACATCATTATTATCATACACACGTTTTTCACGAAATTGAATATAACTAATACTTGTATATTATGTTTTAATGTATATATCCTAAATGTGTATCAACTTTAACTTATTCAATCATATGGTTTCTAATATTTCATTTAATAATATACTACTAAAAGAATATCAAATAAACAATATTTAAGAACATATAAATATATATTGTTATTACAGTCATTGAAAGTATAACTATAATATATATATATATATATATATATATATATATATATATATATATATATATATATATATATATATATATATATATATAAAATATGGTTATGTACATATAAGAGATAATATTACATTGATCAAAAGTATAATAAGACTTTTTAAAAATAAGCTTATACAAAACAATAATCCTAGAAACTGCATTAACAACTACATCATCATCTGCTCATACAATAAGATAATAATTACAAATAAGGAGAACACAAAAACATAAACAAAACAGAAGAAAATGGTAAGTTAATATGCAAAAGAGCATTTATAAAACATGCATAAAGATGTTGTCACACATAACTCATTCATAATAATAATCATATCACATATAAAGACTCATACTAGACTCAATGATTCAGATACATGTATTGATATCAGATGACGAGTTATGCACTTGTGGTGGTCTTTATTACTCTACATAGTCATTGCAAATGGGTTTCACCCTACCACACATGAGGTTAGTCCGTTAACATCTTTGGCCTAGGAAAAACTCCCAGGTTAAGACCTCTTACTTCTCTCACCACATATTTCACCCTTCTTTATTTAAGATTGGATGGTTATTAAAACAACATGATATAACTCTCAATACTAAATCTAGATATCAATACATACACTAATGAAACACCATTATAAAATCTCCTTACAAGATCTATGGAATTACGCCAAACACATATAATATACTCTTAGACATACATGAAGTACATTGTATTCTATCTCAAACAAAAAATAAATAAATAAATTTCAAACACACACACTGACGCTCAGAGGTGGCGCCCAACACCATACTTCTCGTAAAAGGTGGCACTCAATACCATCCATGATGCTTAATGTCATTCTTCTCACAAAAAGTTACACCCAACGATACATTTCTAGTGTCCAACATCCTAAAACTAAATGGCTCCAAACCTATAGTGTAAGATGTGTGCAGCGGTGCTACTACTGTTCAGTGCCAAAACATTCACAAAATTGGGCGTTCAGGATCACCCTGATATCACTCGACACTAACCCATTTACAGAATATGATGCCCAACGTCACTCTAGCGTCGCTAATGCTATACGAGATATCAAATCTATATTCAATACTTTTTAAGAGAACTTATATATGTTCAATTGACCAAATGAGTATTCCTTTCTCAGTGAATTAGTTCAAAACAATTTTAAATATAAAAATCACTTGACCAATTACTTAGATTATAACTCTCTTAAACACACAAAATCAAATCAAAATCAACAAGTTCATAAACCAACCATTCCAACCAAAATTTGTCATTTCATCAAAGTTCAACATACAACAAAATTATGCAACTTATGAGCCTAACTACGAATCAAGAAGTCATACTCAACACACAGTTCAATCATTTAGTCAATTCACCATAAAATCATACAATTCTATATTTCAAGGTATACATAACTTAAAATAGTGCAACTAGCTTCCCTTACATGAGAGGCAAACTAAATTATTTGAGAACCCTTAAAACACCTTCAAATGTACAAAAATCCCTTTATACCCTTATGAACAACACAAACATGATTAAGATACACCATTAAGATCATTAATCAGGAGAAACTCTTATAAAAGACTCAAACACTATATTTGAACCAAGATGATTCACATGCATAGAGAAAACATACATATAAAAAAAAAGGGTAAAAATTCAACTTACTCTATTGAAAAAATTGATTGGACAGAAGGAGAGAGCTCAACTCAAGAATCACCTTAACAGTCTCCGATCTTCAAACAGATAAACATAAAGAAAGAAAACATAGAAAAAAATGAGAAAACTTTTAAAAAAATATTTTTAGAAAAATTATATGTTTTTAAATAATGAAATTGGTTTATATAAACTCTATTTATACTTTAAACTTTTAATATTAAAATAATCTCATCATTTTAAATAAACTATCAATTCTAAAACACAATATTTTAAACACTTACATGGTTTCTCAATTGGTAATAACTAAAATAGATTTTCCATACTTATTTTCCTTTTTCTTCGAATTTAGATTTGTTTTGTTAAGTTTTTTATATTATTTTTTTTATTGTGATTTTAAAATATAATATGTATTTATTTTGATTTATATTAAATATAATATATATTTGAGAGTGACATTTCTTGAGACCAATCACGGAAGATGAATGCACATTCCGAGATCTATAGCTCATGGCAGAAGAGGACAACCCCAAGAATATAAAATGAAAAATGAACACTATGAAGGGTGAAGGAAGAGTTGAATTTATCATATACAAAAATATTATGAAGAAACTATAGTGCTATATTTATTTTCAGAAAAAAATATATATTACCAAAACGTAAACAAGAAGCAATAATTTCCTATGCCTAATCAACTCTATCATAAACCACTTCACCAAATTATGTGGTGGGTGTGAAACAATATAAAGGGAGAATGATCATCTTATCACACAAAATCCCATACTTTAACTTTAGATTAGACGTAAGTGTAGCTGCCATGTTTGAACGAGGATTTCATCCAGAGAAAAAATAAACACAGAGAAACGTGCTGAAGCAATAATAGGGGGTGCGTAGGCTGCTTAAAAAGAATAAAACCATGGATAAAATTGCCATTTGATAATTATAAAAATGTGACTATTTTTAATACCTCTCGTATTTCTTAATTGGGAGAAACAAAAAATTAAAGTTGGGATAAAATCTGATGAAAATGTACAATGTTAGAAAGTATTTTATTTGATAATTCAAACTTTTTGCTTTATTCCTTTTTTCTTTATAAAAAATAGCTTTCTGTATTCTATTTCATGAAAGTGTTTTAAGATTGTTAAATGAAAAGAAAATCTGATTATTGTATTTATTTATTTTTTTGGATTTTTAATATTGGTTGAGAAAAATAATTAAAAATGTGATGACGTCCTGTCTTACGTGAAGTGAATTGGAATGATCGAAAAGTGAATATCTGCAATACTGTGTTGGGTTTGAATAGAGAGGTTATGTTTCCAAATAAGGACAGAAATTGCAATGTGGAAAGATGAGAGTGTCATATGTGTGGTGCTTTCTGCAAAAGTTATGTCCGTGAACAACCAAATTTAGAGTCCCCACACACACATGGACCTTAGATTCTCAAATTACCATTCTATATTATTCATTGCTTTATTTCTTTTTCTTAGTATAAATTATCAACCAAGTTTATCAAAACAGCAAAACCTTAGATGTCCGCCATTTAATCATTTCTCTTCTTTCTTTACTCAAACTCATATTTTAAAAGAGTTGGACCAATCTTCATACTCAAATAATAATACTAACGTAAAAATATTTTTTTAATACTGGAGATTTCTTATATTCTTAATTGGTATATAAACTACTTTATATATTGATTTTATAAAATTAAATTACTTAAAAAGTATACTTCCTTATATTTACTAAAAATAATTTATCATGTTTTTTCTTCGCTATGATAAGATCTATTAATTTTTTTTTCAAACTAAAATATGTCACTAAAAATCTATCAATTTAAATGAAATTTCTTTTCTAGTTTGTTAGTTGTTTAATTTAATAAGATCTTAATGATTTACTTTCAAGTTCTTAATAATTAGTTTTCCAATTTTTTTCCTTAAATATTAATTTTTTAAATAATTAAAGATAAAATTTACATTAACCTTAATAATATCAAATAACTAACAGCTTAAACTTTATTATTAAATACTCAATTAATCTATAAATTGTTTATTTGAAATTTGTGGTCTATTCCAGTTTTATCTTTAAAAAGATATAGCAAATAAAGGAAAAAAATAATATTTAAATTATTTTAAATCTTAATTCTTAGACGATATAGGATTATTGAAAAAGTTTAAACTATAATTTTCTAAAATCAATATTGGATACAAATATTAAATCGCTAATACAGATAAAAAAATATATTTAGATAATTAAAACTAATATAAGATAGTTGGTTGATTAATTATATTCAATCTCAACTAAAAAGAAACGAACAAAAATAATGATAAAGGAACAAAACTCATTAAGAACACGAATGACTTAATAGAAGATTTCTCTTTTCAAAGTTTTTTCAATTTTTTGGATGAATTTAATAGAGTTTGTCCTGTTGTCTTTGCTATTTTTGGAGTTTCCTATTATTCACAGCTTATTTGATCTTTTAAAAACCCTATTTATATAATTATATTTTTGAGACAGGGGAACTAATTTTTATGCAAATTAGTTGAGTAAAATTTTCAAAAGTTAAACTCTTTCGTCATGCTTTGTTCACTTGAAATTGGAGGTAAGTGAAAGTAAAGTTGGAAGTAAAATTTTTTAAATTGTCACCTAAATTAAGTCATATACTAATTTTTACAAATTTTACTTTAAAATCCACTTTCATCTATCTCTAAATCTACTTAAATAAATAAAAAAAATATTTTCAAATTCTCTCAAATTCATTCAATCACCCCAAATACCGTTAAGTACACAAGACATAAATTTTCTTCGTGATTAATTTATAAAATATATTCTACTTAACTAATTTTTTCTGGAGCCTCCCCTAAAATTAAAGCACATTATTTTCTAAAAACAAATTGTATTCAACTAGATATTTATACTCCTTTCCCAATTTTCCTTGACCTAATTTAATTTGCAAAAAGAATTTTCAAGAAGTTGGGTTTCTCTTAATTCTCTCCATTCCGAATTCTTTAATAATTTTTTTTACAATCATTAAATACTTGAATCAATGCATCAAAACTAATTATTTTAATACAATATATTTGTTTCTATTTTCAAAATTAACAATATGAGGTGTAAATTTTAAAGTTTAAGAATAAATTGTTTTCAAAATGTCCTTCGAGCTAGTTAAAAAACTAAATTTGATGATAAAAAATGCGATCAAAATTTGAATATTATGCAAATATTTAAATTTGTATTCTAGTTATTTATAATGTATAAAGTTGACATAATATAAAGAATTAAATATTATTTTGGTTTTCATTTTCCAGTTTTTTCAATGTGATTGAATTATTTTTCTATTAAATTTTAAATTTTGTTAATATTATTTAATTAAGTGTTTTTTTACCTGTTTAAATAATTAACTACATATGAATAGTATATATCACGTGTTAGTACGTGATTTTTTTTTAACTTTTTAATTTTTTTCTATTCACTTTTTATATTTATTATTTTTATCAAATTCAATTTCATTTTTTTAAATGGAAAATTTTATTTCATTTCAAATTGAGACTAAACTTATTTTTTATAAATTTTATATTGATATTTTTATTAAAAATGACATTTTATTAGCTAGTGTTTCTCAATTGAAAATTTATAAAAGTTAAAAAATAAATAGCAAAAAATCAAAAACTAACATGTGACATACAATATTCATATATCATTAACTATTTAATTAAGTTGACAAAAATGATTTAATCGAATAAAATTAGCAAAATTTAAGATTTGATTAAATAAAAAATAAAAAATAGAACCACATTTAAAAAATTGGTCAAAAAGAGGGACTAAAGTGGTATTTGAGCTAGTATAAAAGCTAATATTAGAAATCAAACATTTTGTGAATAAATCAATTTGAAGTGTTAGACTTTCAGAATTTGTTGAGAAAAAAGTTAAAGTATTATGAAAATAGTAAAGTTTGATATTCTAAACTTTAAATAAATAACATTATGTTGAATTTAATATAGTATTATGTTTACTTATTGTTCTGGTACATCCAATAGTTGTACATGGTTTAAAAGTCGAGATTAAAGTAAGTTTAAATACTCCTTCTTTCTTTCTCTTTTCAACCTCTAAGGCGTCTTTTTAGGACAAAACCGTAATAGAGTTCAAGGCTCTAAAGCAGATAATACTTCGGATGTGTGGTTGTTCTGGTATGCCCAATAATCTCACATTGCTTAAAAGTAAATCCCAAAGACAATTTAAATGCTCATCCCTCCTTCCACACTCTAAGGCTTCTTTTAAGGCCAAAACCGTGACAGGTCTTCATGCTTAAAACCCTTAATCCCAGACAATACCTCAAATGCACGGTTATTTACCCTAACAATGACAATTGATGGACTGGGGATCAAAATACTTATTAATAGTAACTCGATGATATGACTCAATATGATTACATGACATAACACTTGTGGCGCCCTTTTCATGGCTTGTGAAAGTGATTACGATTTATGAGCTAGTTCATGTAATGGCAATACCATGAAAAACTTTGATCGTTACTCTATTTCTTGGACAAAAGTATAGGTAGGAGACAATAACTCATTAAATACATGAAAAAAGAGCATGAGTCTTACTTATATAATTAACAATAGAGTCTTGGTGCCAATAAGTAACAACATTGAAAAGATCATGAAAAATACCATAAAGATATTAAGTATCATTTGTATATAATAATTTTTCATGTTCCTATACTTCATAACATGTGTCGAAGGAACAAGAACTTTGTTTTAAAGAAAATTAAATGGTACCTTTGAGAAAGATGTATAACTAAGTATCAATTTTCTTCCCACTGGGAAATCTCAACAGAAGCAATATTAGTTACTTTTTTTTTTGTAATATGATCAATATACTCTTGACTCTAAAGCCAAAGTTTGATATCTGATGTCCAAGTCGTATAATTAATGTCATCTAACTCATTAATAGACAAGTGCATATTGACATAGTTAGTATATATAGACTGGTCAGATACATTGGTGGAAGAAAATATATCAGAAGAGACAACCGTTAGAGAAACCATAAATAAATAGGAGGAAGAGAAACCCTAAATATCCAAAAAAGCTAGATCTGGAGAGAGTAGGTAACAATAAGTCCAATGAAAATGATCAAAGCATTAGAAAAAACAATGTCTGCTAACTTTAATATGCTTTTAAACTCTAATAATTACAATCTCAACGAGTTGGAGTTGTTTAACGAAACTAGCAAAATCATATAATTACATGTCATATATATTATAAAATATATAATATAAGATAAAATAATATATAGCATAATTTTAATCTCTACTTGAATTTTTTTACGTACTTTATTCACCAAAATAATTTAAAAGTTTACCTCTGATAAACCTAAATATCCTGAGATGCTAAGTAAATTATCATCTATCTTATTAGCAATATTTCTAACTTTAGTTAATCCCAAACATTTGAAATTTGAAAAAAAAAAAAATTAATAGAAAAGCTAAAAGAAAAGTGTCAAAATTTTACACGCCTAGTAATATATTTAAAAGTTAAATTTTTATAAACAATGATTGATCTATAAAAATATAAAAAAAAAATCTTTATAATACTATTTCAAAGAGTCAAATTAATACAAAATAAAATATAGTTCGATTCAAATTTTAAAAGTAAAGTATAATTACAAAAAGATTATTAAAAGGGCAATAGAGTTAGTTCTAACACGAAATAAAATATAATTTAAAAAAAAATAACATATAAAAATAATTTATACCACTTATTTGAAAATTTAATATTTAATTAATCTAAAATAAAATAAAATTCAACCTGGAAATAATAACAAACTAATAGTATAATTATAATAATATTTTATAAGTTGTCATAAAATTCAATTTACCACACTAGTGCAGATAGGACTTTAGACGTCAATTATTTTGGGCTTTTAAGGTCACTTCCTGAACTGACGTATTTATGGGTGACGTTAATAGGACGTCGGATTTCTGCAGGTGGGACGTCGATATAGACGTCGGTTAAGTGCAAAGAACGACATCTATAAACACATCAGACATTGCACTAACTGACGCCTAAGGTGACCTTAGACGTCAGTCAGTCACACGTTTGACCTTTTTGATTTCTTATGACATTTCAACCCAAAGACGAACCTAAGTCGTTGCCTAGGTCCATTCCGACCGCTAATGAAAAAGAATACGGTGAGAATACGGTGTATTTTCACCGTATTCTTTTTTGTTGGCGGTCGAAATAGACATAGGCAACAACCCAAGTTCGTCTTTGGGTTGAAATACCATAAGAAATCCAAAAAACGAAAGTTTTCCTTACGAGGAAACTAGCAAAGGGAGAAGGTGCACTACGCTACCCAAAGACATAACAAAAAACCGCACCAAAACACAACGAGAACTCATTTTAATTGGCTCAAATGAGAGATAATACATCAAAGATTACTTTAATCGGAGTAAAAACAACTTTAAATGGTTAAAAGGAGAGCAAACTTACCTGGAAATGCAGTGCAACAGAGAGAAAAGGCGAAGATGATGAAACTTTTGGTTCGCAAACCGCTGGTTCGTAGGATCATTTAACAAGAAATGCGACATTAGTTGGACACAAACCCGACGTCTATATTGACATATATGTCGGTTGCCTAACTAATAAAACGTCTATTCGATTTAAATTTAATATTTGTGTTATATATAGATGTCGGCTTGGCGGGATGAGACGTCTAGTTGGCGAAAACAAATGACTTTTCACATACCTGGTAAGATTATAGACGTCGGTTACTGAGGAAACGAACATCTAGAATTGTATATAGACGTCAATGTGACGGGATCCAACGTTTATAATGCGGAAAAGAGTGACTATTCACCTACCTGGTAGACATATAGGCGTCAGTTAGAAGGTTCACTACCGTCTATATGTCTGACAGGTAGGTGAGTAGCATTAATTTCCGCCATATAGACGCCGAAGCCTGCCTCGAACTGACGTCTATAAGACTGAAAGAAATGACTTTTCGTCTAAATGTCAGAAATATAGACGTCAGATTGGGAAGTCCGATGTCTAAAATACTATAGACGTCGGGGATCCATATAACTGACGCCTATATTGCCAACTTATTTACGAAAATGCCACCGGTCATCAATATGTCGTGCTTACACTTAACCGACGTCTAACGTGTGACGTTAAACAACATTTTTGCACTATTGCCAACTGAAAATTATGTGTTGATTTATTATTATTATTATTATTATTATTATTATTATTATGTTTTGAGGGAAAATCACGAACATAAAAAAAAGTGGATTAAATGAGAAAAGTAGAAAAAGGGGAATTATTTGAATTTAAAAAGAAAAGAAACTGAAAATTTTGACATCATTGGCTATTCATTAACGCACTAACACGATCAGTCATCTATCTACTTCTTAACATCATCCCAAACCATCGTACTCAGTTCACACTGCATGCAGAATTCTACACTCAGTGCCTGCAAAAGTCAATAACAGTTTGATCACATCGACGATGGAGAGCCACACCACGCTCTGCTTCATCTTTTATGGTCCCTCTTCTTCTTTTGTCCTTCTCTGCCAAACTTTATGCTTAATAATCAATCATTCACTGAACACCACTATACAAACAACTTTTTATCACACTTCACGCATCATATCAGTCTTTCATTTCCGTTTCAATAATATTATACTTTGCAGCTTATGATTCAACCATATAATATGCTATAGCATAATTAAAAAAATCTTTTTAAATTGGTTAAAAAAATCAATTTAGAGATCTCGATTGTTTTCAAATCAATTCTGAAACTGATATAAAATTCTAAAATTTTCTATTTAAAAGAAATATTTTCTAGCAGTATATAGGAAGTAAAGATGATCTTGAAGTACCATTGCCTTCATGGATATGCATGCTGGTCTATGTGGTGTGATTTTGATGATAACGATGTAAACACATGTGGGTGTGGGTTGGTGTGACATGATATTAATTGATTAACATAAGTTTCATTTTGAAAAACCTAAACTCGTGCATTTTTTTATTAAATGGAAGACATTGAAGTGAATGCAATAGATATAAACATGAGTAAAATTAATCATGAAAGGAGCAAATAAAAAAAGTTGATTGACTAAAAAATCTTCCAAATGGAAGAAGGAAGAAAATTAAAATTAAAATTAACTTTTGTTGTTGAAATGAGTTAGGCAACATTAGTTGTTTGTTTTTATTTTTATTTTTATTTTTTATTTATTGAACAAAGTGGTTAGTACATACTGGGTTAAAATATGAGTAAGGGAAATTGTAAGTTGATATATACTGTTCTCCCTTCTCTCTTTGCTACATATGTTACGTATTTAATATTTAATATATAATTATAATAATGAAGAACAACTTTTGTTGGAGCTGGTTTTATTCAATGTTCCATTTGGTTTTAAATGTTAAATGGGAAAGTTAAAGTCATTTGATTCATTATTACGAAGAATGAAGGATAAGAACTATATTTTTTTTTCTAAATAAATGTAATTAGATATAGAAAGATATATACAACATTGTGTGAAAAGATCCAAGTGATCAAAAGAGTGGGTTCTAGATCGTATCTTTTTACTTTTGCAGTTTGGTTTCTTTTGCAGAAAAAACAATGAATGAATGATAGAATGACATATATTTACATTTATTTATTTGACACATATTATATAAAAATAAAATAGTTCTAAATAGCTAATTTTGATATATTTAGAAAAAAAAAAAGAAAGTAAAAAATAAGGAATGATAGTATTGAATGAATTTAAAAAATTTATGTATCAAAGTATTATTTTTCTTTGCACATTGATAGAGCATTGCATTGATGTTATGTAAGAAAACAAGAGTGAAGTTATACTAGGTTTACAAAATATGATAATCTTTGTTCTTCCACTTTTTATTGTTTTCTTTAGTTGATTTGACAAGAATACCTTGTGTGTTCTAACATTCCCAATGTCTTATACAAATATTGTAAAGATGAACATGTTATATCAAGTCTTAAACTTAAATTTTTTACACATTTCTAGTAAATAGTCTTTCGTCATCAATAACATCACTTTCAACATTATCACTAAGTCTTCACTATAATATTCATCATCAATAACATCACTTTGTAGAAAGGTTCAAAACAAACATTATACAATAATTTGAAACTATTGAGTGATGATACGGGAACAATATACTTAATTAACTACACAAGGCCAATAAGAAAGAGGTTGATATATTTGTTCAACATATTTCTAGTCAGGATGAATTAATTAACTTTATAAGTGTTGGTGGAGCGAAGAAAGTGGTGGGTGAAGAGGTAGGACAAGAAAAGGTTGTGGAGAAATATGTGAATGAAGAAGAGCTGAATGTACCTAAAGAAGAGTTGAATGTGCCTAAAGAAGAGGTGAATTTGCATGAAGAAGGCCTTAAACTAAGACGTCCCGGACCTCTCTCACCTCATACTTCATTCTACTGTAACTAAGCTTGAATGGTTATTAGAATGATAGGATAACCTCTAACATCTAAACTTCTACATCAAACACTAATGAAATGCCATCATAGAATCTCCCCAAGAGATCCACGGAATTACACCGAACACATATATAATATTCATCATCATTAATAAGTTCATTGTCATCACCGTGCATATTTATCTATAAATCTATTAACCATTTTCATATCACATTATAAACCAATAATTGTTTTAACATTCACATAATCACACACATGAAACCCATCATAGGAAACACATGCAAAATTGAGTTAAACTCTGATATTTTTGCTCAGCTAAAACATATACTCGCTCAAATAAAACATCTACTCGCTCAACAAGTAGTGCATGACAACACACTTGCCTAGCGATCAAATCTACTCACTCAACGAGTAGTGCTTGACAACACACTCGCCTAATGATCAGATCTACTCGCTCAACAAATACTATTTGACAGCACACTCACCCAACGACCAAATACTCATCCAATGAAAATATCACTAGAACTTACAGACTTAAATTCTCACAAAATCTGTTTAGTGAGTATATTCTTGTGCAACGACTGTCAAGCCAGTGAACTCTCTGACTTTTGTCTTGCCCAACGACTGCCAAGTTAGTAGCTCTCTAACTTTGACTTCGACCAATGAGTATATTCTCGCCTAGCGAGTTTATATAATTATGCAGATTTATGTCATTCTAGCCCTACAAATCAATCTAACCATAACTACATATGCCAAAACATACCAATTATAAGTTTATACACAACTTAATTATTTAATTTATCTCAATTGAAATTTCAACCATACAGTAACACCAATTTCAAAGTACAATGCATGTAAGCTAAATCAATCTTAACTCAACTCAACATATCATTTTTCATAAGAAAACTTAATTACACAAACCAACTATCATACAAGCATACCATTAACAATTACAAGTTATCTATTAGTTAAAAAAACATGCAACAAGCTTTCCTAACATGAAAGACAGATGGACTTGCTCTAAGAAATCCTAAATCCCTTCAAGCTCACAGGATTCCTTAACTATACCTAGGAACAACACAAAAATGACTAGAACATGCCGTTATGATCACTGATTAGTAATTATTCATATAGATGACTAAAAAGACTCATGAAAGTAGAAGAAACCTCACATACAACAAATAATAGAAAAAGACCAAGAAAAAGGACTAAAACTCAACTTATACAAACGAAGAAACTGGTCAATCCAAATTGACAAACTCACCACAACGATCAATTCTATGATATTAGTTTTTCGATCAGATGAATAGAAAGGAAAAACATTAAAAAAAATATTGTTAAAAAATCTTAACCATAATATTGTTAAAAAAATAACAATAAATAAAATAAAAATAATAATAATATTAATACGACATAAATATAGATAAAAGAAGGTTAATCAAGTCAAAACAAACCATAAATATGGATAAAATTATAAATAAAGAAAAAGATAAAAAAGAATCTAGAGGGTTTAGTCAGAGAGAAAATGTCTGGTATGAAAAAAAAAATCATTTATCTTCTCTCTCCAAATTCAGAAATCATTCATTGAATTGATCGAGTACATACAAGAAACTTTAAACTTTATCAACATCAATACTTTAAAATAATAATATAAAACAAAAGATTAAAAAACCTTTATAGGAAATGTTATGCTTGTTGTGTGTTTTTCACATGCAAATAGATACTATTTATAGCTAGAAATGAATAAAGAGTAGTAAAATGTAATAAATATTATTAAAACAAAATAAATATAATAAAATTTAAAACTGTTAACTTATAAACAACATTCACTCATAAAATTAATAATCCATAAAAACATTAATAACAATAGAATAATTTATTCATTCACCACAAGAATTTCGTTAATTACCGAAGGTTTATTATCGAAGGCCTGGGAGCCGTGGGTAAAAATATTTTTTCGGCAGTCAAAATGAGCATTATTGACAGATGTGATGAAATGTAATTACCGAAGGTCAAGGGAGCATTACCGAGGAGTTTATGGCCTTCAGTAAGAGGATTGACCCCTTAAACTGAGTAATTAGGAGTATTGTAAGAGGTCGTCCCCAATTTCGTAAGACAAGCCTCTACCCTCTACCTGACTTCACGTGTTGCTCCCCATTCTCTCCCTCTCCATTCTCGTCCCCAATTGAACTACCATTGTGCTTCCCATTCTCTCCCTCTCGCTTTTGTTTCACGTTTCTCTCCCTCTCCCTCTCCCTTTCCCATCTGTTCGGTGGCATTAGGTGGCTAGGGTTCACTTGACGAACCTCCCCCGTAGTGTTGTTCGAGTGTTTCTTCCACCAGTGCGTTGGCGTTGCCGTCAGGAGGGCGGTCTATTAACATCACGGCGTGTGGACATTGCTGTCAGGAGGGTGCTCCCATGACGTGAGGGTGTCTGTCTTCGTCAAGGGAGGCTATTGAGAGACCATTGCGTCGATGTATATTCTCTGTGTCTGAATGCAGTAGGTGTTGATGTCGCTAAATGAATCAATAAACCTAACTACACTTGCATTCCATGTTTTAGGGCGAGCTTGAGAAGAGGTTTGAATTGTTTCGAAAAAGGGAGGAAGAGAGTATAGGGAGAAAACGTGACCACTGACCAGCAAAGGAAAGCAAAGGCAAAGGTATGGGTACCTAAATTCGTATGGTCTTGGATTGTTTGGAATTGATTGTGAAATATGTAAGGGGTGTGCTCTTATCTTAAAATTCAATTAAAGAAAGAATAACAAATGCAATGAACCAGTACGAGACATTCTCTTGTAAGAGGTATGCTTATATGATGGAATCACTGTGAATAAATTTAAGTTGAAGAGAAACTTTTTATAGCTTTGGATATTCGCAAGACAGAAGGGTGTTTAAAGAAGAGAGTTTTTCTTCTAAGGAAACAAGATAGTTGTTTATAGAATAACATGTAGGAATTATAGGCTATATTGGTTGAGGTAAGTTGTGCGTTTAAAATACATTTTGAATTTCTTAAAAAGTCTGCCACATACCACTAAGATAAGACTAAAAATTTCTGAAATTTCTTGCTGACTGTTCAAGAATAAATTTTCTTCCTTAGATATGCATAAGTTAAAGGAAACACTTGATATAAATGACGACATTACAGTGTTTTAGATTATATTCAATCCCTAGCAAGTCGGGGAAAATAATCATTCAACCACAGAGAAAAAGATCACGTAGAAAATAATTAAGGCTAGCATGCAAAGCTGTTTCTTCTGAAAGACCCGACATTGCCATTTATTATTAAGCACGTTTAAATCTGATCAGAAACAAAAAGTTCTGCAACAAACTTGAAGTTTAAGTTTCAACTTAAGTATGTACATAATATATTTTCATAAAAGTCTCCTATGAGAAATAATAGAAACCATACTCAATTTGAGTTTTGACACTTTAACATATATAAGCTGAGCAACAGAGGTTATAGCATACTTTTGGAACGAGATCTACTATGTGAGAAGCATTGGAATTTCATCTACTAAGGCACGAAGCTGCAAGTACAAATTGTGAAAGATTTATACTAGTTAGTTTTTCTCTGATTATTTAAGAAAAAAAAAATTCCAAGATGATGAAGATCATTTTGATGACTATATGAATTTTTAGTTTTATTTTGTTATTGATCATAGTTGTTAGAACATATTGATGTTAGTACATTAGGATGTTGGTACATTATGATTTTGCTACATTATCTTTGCTCAGAAATGGATGATATTGCTACATTATGATATTGCTACATTATGATATTGTTAGTACATTATGAATTTTCATCAATGATCAGATGATTTTGGGATGCACAATATGCAGGTCTGTCTGTGGTTTGAAACTGTTATGCAGGTATATGTGGTTAACTAAGAAATACAAACATGACATATTTTTTTACTGCATGTAACCGAAGGCTTTACCGAAGCTTTTGCCCTTCGGTAATTACCAAAGACTTTGGCTCCTCGGTAATTACCGAGGGCTTGTAAAAGTTAACGACAAAGGTTTTATCGATGGTTTTTTGGCCTTCGGTAAGCCATCGGTAATAGGTCACTACCGACAGCTTATGGCTATTTCCTAGGGATTATGACTGTCGGTAATGCCCTTCTTTTCTGTTTTATTTTTTTAAATCATATTAAATAGGGTTAAATCTGTTTTTCATCCCTTAAGTATCACTCATTTTTTGTTTTAGTCCCTACTCAAAACATTGATGACATTTAAGTCACCAACACGTTCGAACCCATTGGAGGTGCTGCCGGTGATATAGGTCGCCATCCCATGGACGTTGCCGCCTCAGCCACCACTCGAACAAGCACCACGCTGCTGTCCACGGTGTTGCCGGTACTTGTGCCGAAAAAGCCACCGCCCTTTACGGCGGACCACCACCACTTTGCCCCTTCTCCTTAGCGCGAGAGGAAGATGCATTCACCCTCTGCAGCGCGAGAGAAAAATAGTAAGGCCTTGGTTATTAACTGCATTTTTCATCCATCCTCTCACTATAGATATATGAAAATTTTTGCAGAGGGTTGTCTCATTGTGATTTATCTGTTTCTCTAGGTTCATGGTATCATTCAAGATAGGAACGGAAAAACTGTATCAACTTTGTTTGGAAAATGGGATGAAAGCATGTATTACGTTAATGGAGATTACACCGGGAAAGGGAAAGGTCATGAATCTTTGTCAGATGCCCGTTTGCTTTGGAAGCGAAGCAAGGCTCCCAAGATTCCCATTAGATACAACTTCACTCGCTTTGCCATCGCATTAAACGAACTGACACCTGGTTTGAAAGTCTATTTTGTTCACCATACTCTCTTTTTATAGTTGAGTGTTTTACCTTGCTTAGTTGAGGGTCTGAGAGTAAGAGAAAGGAAGAGAGAGGTGAAGAAGGAGATTGTGATTGAGAGGAGGGTGACTCTTCAGGTGGCTGGTGGTGATCGGATTCGTCGGTGGTGTTCGAAGGAGGAGGGAGAAAGCTTCTCGCACTAAACCGAAGAGGAGAAAATGGTTTTCGTTGTTGGTGGCTCGCGGTGGTCGTCACTTGGGGCATTGGCGACGCTGTGGCTTACGTCTCGGACAGTTGGGCTCACTCCAGACGGAGATCGACGGCGGAGGGAAAGAGCTTCTCCGACCCAAAAGAGAGGAGGAGAAGGGAACCCGATACTAGAGTGGGAACCCCCTTGGCGGCGAACGACGGGGATGCTGACGTCTTGGCTGGTGACGACGATGTCTTGGCCAGCGACTGGCAGTGGTTGGTCTCGCCGACGATAAGGAACACACATCCCAGGGATTGTTTTCTCTCACGCACGAGGAGTCCAAATGTTAATAAAGCGCAACGTGACAAATAGTGCACAGTGAACCTGGCAGAAGATGTGGCAGGGCCGTTAGCCACATCAACAAAAACTTGACGCTGTCCATTTTTAAGGACTAAAGTTACATGTTTTAATACTAAGAGAATTAAATGTCATCAATGTTCTGAGTAGAGACTAAAACCAAAAATCACTGATACTTAACGGACTAAAAGCATATTTAACCCTATTAAATATTTTTAACTACTTGATCTTACTTTATTCAGTACCATTTTGGCACGTCTACTTTATCAACTTTTTCATTGCTTCCAGAATTTGCAGTTACCAAACTCCACAGCATCCGCTAATTCGCATGTTGATGAACTTCTTTAATCAAGAAAGTCAAGAAAATGAGTAAAAACACGCCAGACAAACTCACACAGTGAATAACCTCAGATTGTATTTAGTAAATGGAATAAAACAATGTTCCCACAGCTATCAAGGAAGCCTCACCTTCCCCCCCACTGGATTGAGATCCAGTAAACAATACAAAATAATTCCTAATCCTGCCCTTCTCAACAAACTCTTTATTTATACTCTAATATCTTCTAACAAACTCCTAACTGACTTCTTTACTTCCCGCCTTTTTTATTCTTTCTTACATATACCTTTAATGCCCTATTTAATCCCTTATCAATACCCCCCTCCTCTTCAACAACCTTGTCCTCGAGGTTGAAAGTAGGAAATTGTTGTCTGATAAATGTTTCATCCTCCCAAGTCGCGCCCTCTATCCCTCCATCTTGCCACTGAACCAATATCTGAGTGGTCTCCTCCCCTTGTTGATTTCTTCCTCTTCTTTGTAGTATTTTTAAGGGTGTATATAGTGGACCGTCCGCCTGCAGTCCTACGGGTAGTTCCCCTTCCACCTTATGCTCCCCCACAGCCAACTTTAATTGTGATACATAGAACACCGGATGTTTCTTTGCAGTGGCAGGCAACTGCAGTTTGAAAGCCACTGGACCCACTTGTTTTTCCACCAGGAAAGGGCCATAATATCTGGCCGATAATTTGGGGTGCAACTTGACCGGCATAGATACTTGCCTATGAGGTCGTATTTTCAAAAAACCCAATCCCCTTCTTTTATGCTAGACTCCCTTCTCTTCCTATTTGCATATTGAACCATCCGCTCTTGGGCTCGGGTCAAATGATATTGTAGCTGTGAGATGGCTTCATCCTGCGTCTGTAAATCCTGTGCCACAGCTTCCACCACTGTTTCTCCCGGTATGAGCTTGGTTACAACTGAGGGTTTTCTTCCATAAACCAGTTCAAACGGGGTACACTTCGAAGCCACTTGGTAACTGGTGTTATACCAGTATTCAGCCCATGGCAACACATTGCTCCAAGCCTTTGGCTGTTCCGAACAAAAACACCTCAAGTAGGTCTCCAACACTCTATTCAAAACCTCTGTCTGCCCATCTGTTTTTGGGTGGTAGGCGGTACTCATTTTTAATTGGGTACCCTGTATTTTGAACAACTCCGTCCAGAATATACTAACAAACGTGGGATCTCGGTCACTAACAATCGATATAGGAATTCCATGCAAACGTACTATCTCCTTTACAAAAATCTCTGCAATTATCTTGGCTGTATGAGGATGTCTGATGGGTATGAAATGCCCATACTTGCTCAGTCTGTCCACTACCACCATTATTGATTCAAAACCCTGAGATTTCGGTAATTTGACCACAAAGTCCATGCTTATCTCTTCCCAAATGGCCTTGGGAATAGGCAATGGCTGCAATAGCCCCTGCGGAGATGACGCCATATATTTATGTTGCTAGCAGATAAGACAGGAGGCTACATAGTCGGTTACCCTTTTTTCATGCCCATCCAGTGAAAAGCTTGGCCAATTCTTTTATAGGTTCTATAGACACCCGAGTGTCCCCCAAGCGTTGTATCATGAAATTCTGCAAGGATCTTCGGAATCCATTCTGACTTTGTTGAAAGCACCAACCTTCCCTTATAATGGAGTCTCCCGTTCTCTAACGTATAAGCCGGGTGTGAATCCGGGTCTTCCTTCACTTCTTCCATTATTTTCTTTAACCCAGCGTCTTTTTCCACTTCGTCTATTATTTCTTGGTAGTCAGGCCAATAGGGCCTGGTGATCATTAACAACATCCTATCTCCTTCGTCCTCTTCTCCCTTTCTGGATAGCCCATCCGCAACTTTGTTGGATGCCCCTGTCCTGTAATGTATATCAAACTCATAGCCCATGAGTTTTGCCAGCCAATTTTGCTGGTTCTGAGTCGTTATGCATTGCTCAAGTAAATACTTCAAACTTTTTTGATCTGTATAGACACTAAATTTCTTTCCCAGCAAGTAGGGACGCCACTGTTGAATAGCTAATACCAGCGCCATCAATTCCTTCTCATACACTGACTTTCCCAATGAACTCTCCGACAATGCCTTGTTGTAGTAAGCAATAGGCCTCCTATTCTGTGATAACACAGCTCCTATCCCCTTCCCCGAAGCATCAAATTCAACTTGGAAAGGCTGTGAAAAGTCTGGCAGAGCCAGAACAGGAGCAATGGTCACTGCCTTTTTGAGAGCTTGCATGGCTTCCTCTCCTGCATTTGTCCACTCAAACTTCCCCTTCTTCAAAAGATCTGTAAGGGGTCGAGCAATCTTCCCATAATTCCTGACAAATCTCCTGTAGTATCCCGTGAGCCCCAAGAACCCCCTTAATTCTTTAATACAGCGGGGTGCTGGCCATTCAGTCACTGCAGAAATTTTTCTCCATCCATTTCCATCCCCTATTCGGATATCATGTGCCCCAGATATCGAATATGTCTCTTGCTAAACTCACATTTTTTTTTGTTGGCAAACAGTTGGTGTTGTTCTAGCACTTTCGGCACCTGTCTAAGATGTTCCTCATGATCCCCCCATGACTTACTATACACCAAAATGTCATCAAAAAATACCAGCACACTCTTCCTTAAGAACGGTCTCAACAACGAATTCATCATGTCTTGAAAGGTGGTTGGAGCATTTGTAAGGCCAAAGGGCATTACTAAAAATTCATAATGTCCTAAATGAGTCCTAAAGGCTGTTTTGGGTATATCTGCCTCCTTCATCCTTATCTGGTGGTATCCAGATTTGAGATCCACTTTAGAAAAATAAGCAGCACCGTATAATTCATCTAGAAGCTCTTCAATCACAGGAATTGGATATTTATTGGGGATAGTCACTCTGTTTAAAGCTCTGTAATCTACACAAAAACGCCAACTACCATTTTTTTTTAACCAAAATTACTGGACTGGAAAATGGGCTATTACTGGGCCGAATAATACCTAGGCCCAACATTTCCTGAACCTGTTGTTCTATTTCATCTTTCATTAAGTGAGGATACCTGTATGGTCTCACGTTCACTGGCTCAGTCCCTTCTTTAAGAGCTATCTGGTGGTCCACTTCTCTGACAGAAGGAAGCCCCTGCGGCATCTCAAACACCCTCTCATACTCTCCCAAAATCTTCTCCAGATTTTCTTCCTGCATGGGGGTTAAATCCTCTGCTCCTTTCTTTTCCCCTGCTGTTTCAGACTGATACAGGCCTCACACCACCGCTAGAGTTTCAATCCCTGTCTCCTTTTGCAATGCCTCGGGATTGACGACCTTCTTCAATGATCGGTTATCACCCCTTATCACTACCTCTCCTACTGCCGTGCCATACTTCATTGTCATCTGCTTCCAATCCATTCTAATTTCCCCCAACGTAGCCAGCCACTCCACTCCGAGCACGACGTCGACGCCCCCCAGTTCAAAGAGATAAATGTTCTCTTTAATCTCTACTTCGTCCAGTATCAAAGAAACTGCCATGCAACGGCCTTGCGTTTCCTTTCTCTGGCCATCCCCCAAGCAAATACTGTAAGGCGTCGTCTCCTCCTTCTCTAAACCCATCTCCTCCGCCAATAGTGTCGAGATGAAATTATGACTTGCTCCGCTGTCAATGAGGACGACTACTCTCCGGTCTCGAATCCACTCCGACAGCCTCATCATATTCGATTGCGGGATTCCCCCAGCGGAATACACTGACAACTCCATGCATCGTTGTTCCGCCTCCTCTTCTGCCTCCACCGCTTCCGCCTCGTCGTCGTCAGCCCCCAAGATCATCACCTTGAAACTCCTCTCTGTGCAACGATGCCCAGGGCTGTAAGGTCCTCCACAATGAAAACGACGACCCTCCTCTCTCCTCTTAATGTATTCCGGATACGGCAACATTCGCAATCCATGATTCGGTCCGCCGCCGCCTGACGTACTTTCCACTTTAGAACCGGCAGTTTTGGTCGTCGCTTCTTTCTTCGGAACCAGACTGCCACTGCTGCTCGCGCGCCCCTCTGAAGACCCTCAATAAATCTTCGTTCTAGCTATTGTGCCCGCACTCGCGGTATACTTCCCCCCACGTTGGTCCTCCTTTATTCACCGTACCTCCTCTGGTCACCCTCGATACCAACCCAGATTGCTCCACGTCTCGTGCCCTTTCCATCGCGGTTAACAGATCGCGAGGATCGTATGGTCGGACAAGATCCCTTAATTCTTCTTGGAGTCTCGCAAAGAAATACCCCAACAACTGTTCCTCTGTCACGCCATCCGCCTGAGCCACCAGGATTTTGAACTCCCGAACATATTCCGCCACCGATTCCCGTTGTCTCACCGCCGCTAATTTTTCGAAGATCGTTCCTCGGTGTCTACCTCTGAATCTCCTAACCATCGCCTCCGTTAACGTCGCCCAGGTACGTTTCTTAACTTTCTTCCGCCAAAAGCGAAACCAGTAGTTCGCTTCCCCTTCCATACAGATGTACACCAGCTTCATCTTCTCCTTTTCGGTTACACTCTGTATTTCGAAAAACTTCTCTGCTCTCGCGATCCATCTCGCCGGATCGGTCCCTTCGAAAGTGGGTAATTCCACTCTCTTCATCCAACTCTTATGTACATCAACGCTTTCTTCCTCCGATTCATCCTCCGATTCCTCCTCCTCCGTTTCACAACTTCCATTAACCGAATGACTATCCTCCGAACTCCTCCTCTGGTTCCTTCTTCTCTCATGTTTAACCAATCGTCTTCCATGGCCGCGATTCCCGTCTAGAGCCCTTCCTCTCATCTTCGCTCGAATCTCTTCCAACATGGCTTCCATGGACTCGAACTTTCCTTCCCACCTTTCCTCCAGTGCATTCATCCTATTCTCCATCGCGCAACTCCTCCGATTTGGATCCGGCAGGTCGGACCAAATTGATGGACTTCTTTAATCAAGAAGTCAAGAAAATGAGTAAAAACACACCAGACAAACTCACACAGTGAATAACCTCAGATTGTATTTAGTAAATGGAAGAAAACAATGTTCCCACAACTATCAAGGAAGCCTCACCTTCCCCCACTGGACTGAGATCTAGTAAACAATACAAAATAATTCCTAATCCCGCCCTTCTCAACAAACTCTTTATTTATACTCTCATATCTTCTAACAAACTCCTGACTTTTTTACTTCCCGCCTTTTTTATTCTTTCTTACATATACCTTTAATCCCCTATCACATGTTCAACATATATTCCTAGTTTGCATCTGCTCTTTATTGCATAATTACACAATTTTGTAATGTTATTGTCATTCTTAAACAGTTTCAAGTTTCAAAGTTTCAAGTTTCATTACTACAACCATAAATTGAAATATGACATACATGATATTCGATAAAGCCTTGAGATTATACCATTCAAACTAATGACGAGTGGAACGGAATACACCATATTCTTTACTTTCTTTATTCAGCATCTCCACCATCTTTGGAATTGGCAGATGAGATGTTTGTATTATTGTCCTGTTCCAATTCCAAATCCTTGTGAATGCTCACTTGAGTAAATTCTTCCAAGGGCTTGTAAGTGTAAAACCAAACACAAATTCCAAAATAAATGATATTCAAGACTTGAATCGCAGTAACAAGCAAGTAATAGTAGTCCAATCTACCCCTGTTGAGGTTCCTATCAGGCAACCAATTCTCCTCCTTGCCACTATACTTATGCACAAGTGATACAACTAGTGTACCAGCATAGCTCCCAAGGGCAATTACTATACAGTACAAAGCAGTGGCACTGCTTCTCATGCTTTCAGGTGATTGATCATAGAGAAACTCAAAAAGCCCCACAGACATGAAAACATCTGCTAAGCCATGCAAACAATACTGAGGCACCAACCAGAACACACTGATAGGAATAGTGGAATTTGGACTATCCAATAAGTGGTACTTGGCAGCAACAGCTTTTCTTTTTACTTCAACTGGTGCTGAAATTAATGTGGCTATAGTGTTAATCACAAAGCCTATTCCCATTCTTTGTAGGGTTGTGATTCCTGAAGGGTTCTGTGTGAACCTACGGATAAACGGAACAAAGAGGCGTTCGTATAGAACAACTCCTGACATCAAGGTTAGTACACTGAAAATGGACATGTTGGCTGGGGAAATTTGGAATGAGTGAGAGAGGTGTCGATCCATTGTGCGGGCTTGTTGAATTACAAAGCTGGGAAGATGTGATGAAGCAGCTATGAGCAAAATTCCTGAGGAAGAAATTGGAATGATTCTAATGATGGATTTTAGCTCCTCAACTCTATGAACAGTGGCCAATTTCCACCAGTTTGGTTGTGCATTTGGGTCTCTGCCTTCTTCCCCTGTGACAATTGCAGCCTTGTCTAACCATCTGTGGATATAGTGAAGCAATGTTTAGCGTGCAAATCCATCAACTATTCTATTATGAAGTTGTTAGCAATGTTGGGTCAGTGAAACCCCTTAAGTTGATTTGACTTACTTAAGTTGATTTGTGTGTAAAAGTCTTCCTTCCAAACAGATAGCAGCATCGAGATCACTGTTTTGGTACAAAAACTTAGGATCATTTGGCAAAGTCTTGTTCCTCTTCTTTATAGCAGCAACAATGACTTGAACCAAACGAATCAAAGGGCTACCTTCTGGTTTCTGAGTCTTGTAGAGTGGTGACCCCAACAGAAAGGCAATGATGGATACAAACATGACAATAGTTGGTATGCCAAAGCCCCAACCCCAGCCCGTGTTGTCTTGAATGTAAACAACAATGGTCAAGGCACTGAGAGAAGCCAATCCCAGGCTGAAAAAGTACCAATTGAAGAGGTTCCATTTCCTAGATGCCACACCATTTTTGGTCATGTCAAATTGGTCCCCTAAAAAGGGCACAACACAAGGCCTAATGCCACCTGATCCAAGAGATGTGAGGAGGAGAGAGATGTAGAATATGCTGAGTTGAGAAGGTTTGGCTTCTTGGCAATTAACTTGTGTTGGGCATGGTGGGGGGCGAAAATGGGGCAGTATAGCTGATACTGTTAAACTGACCAGTCCCTGTATGAAGCAAGAGAAAAAACATGTTCTTAATTGAAATATTTAGTGTAGTTGGAAGGTTCATAAGTGTGATTGCAGATTGAGTGATGAGATTGTATGAAGAAAAGGAGAAGGTAAGAAACCAGTTGATAGATAAGAGAAGCAACAGTGATAGTCCAAAAGCGACCAGCAAAGGATTCAGCAATGAGAGCACCAAGAAGAGGGGTGAAACTAGCTGTTCCACCATATATTGTTAGAATGTTTGAGGCAGATACCAGTGGCATGTTCAACACTTGGGTCAGGTAACTTATCAAGTTTCCATTGAAACCAGCTACTGCAAATCTATCACAGAATTCATTTGCTGCATATTCACACACCCAACAACCATTTACCTCAACATTCACCAACAATGTTACGAAAGTCAATATTACAGGTAAGTCTTTTAGATCGCACTTCACTTTGATTATGAACTATTACTATTAAACAGAGAAACAATAATTTAATATGGCATAATATAATTGTCTTAGCACACATTTGGTTATAGTATTAAACACGTTAATTTTTTAAAATAAAAAAATAGAATAGTGAATTTACAACATCGATAACATATATTTTGAGAAGTAATTTTTAAATAAAATGAATGTATTATTAGAAAATATTAATTTTTCAAATGAATTTTAGTGGAGAATCGGTCATTACTTCAAACTATATATTGTACCATCAAATTATTGAGAAATTAGTAATTATTGTAAAAGGAAATTTCACTAGAAATGCTCAACCAGATCCTTAAATCCTTATAGGAGAAATTAGTAATTATTGAAATCAATAAATACATATCCAAAGCAATAAAAAAAATTAATATATATATATATATATATATATATATATATATATATATAGTCATTACTTTTGATAAATATGTTAATTATATTTAAAAACTTATAGTTAAACCTTAAAATAATGATAAGTTAGAAAGATAAGTTATATATAAGCCGTACAAGACGAAAGATCGAGTCACTATAATAGTAAATTAGGTGAGCACTTGACTTAAAATGGTTAAATTACTGACAAATGATTTGTGAAGTTTTTCCTATCAAATGATTAATTAATTAAGGAAATAACATCTATGCAATATAATATAATTTAACGCATGTTCGTAAAAAATATACAAACATTATCCTGACTTTTTATAAATCGGTCTTTTTCGTATTTTAGTCTAATGGTCATAGACTCCATAGTGACCTAAAATATAAATTTAACAATTCTTTTTATATATATTTTTAAGAATTGATGTAAAAATGGAAATACTTTTACACTAGCTACTATTTTTAACTTAAAAAACTAAAATAGAGAGAGTAAAAGGATAATTGTAAAGTTAACCTAATCATTATTAGCAAAAATCAGACATGCAAGAAGAGTAAATGATCAGAATTACAAAACAATTTCTAATCCTCTGTTATAATATTGTTTTTCATAAAGCCATTCAACCATTTTAAGAGGCAATCCATTAAAACAGGTATTAGTGAACCCTATTAGTAAATGGTAAAAAAACAAAACAATAATATAATGTTGTCTCACCAAGGATGAAAGGTAATGTTCTGATACCACCACGACGTTGCTGTGGTTTCTTCTTGTCGCCACTGTCCATTTCCACACTCTTCTTCTCTATCTCCATATCTTCTTCTGTTATCGTATACGCCACTGATATCTGTAATGTAACTCACCCTTTACCAGTTTTTGTCCTCATCTATATCTATGAATTCATATAGCTATATATAGACATTATAGTCGCATTATTGCATATATAAATATATACACCCATAAAATATGATAATATAAACGTACGTCTTTAGCATGTGCTGTTCTCAGTTTTCAACATTTGCTCATGTGGGGTAGTCAAAGGGAATATTAAATTATAGGTGTATTTAAATTTTAATTATGTTTTTTAAGTTAATTTAATCCATATTTTTTTAGTTAAGTAGATTGAGTTTTGCAGTTAATTATCTTCTAAAATCTTGAATTTTCTTTATTCAAAGTATTCATCAATTGTTCTAAGTCCTACATTACTCAAAAACTCAGTAATTCAAAATCTCAAATTCCAATAACTAAAAGAATCATCTCGATATTTTCCTTCAAAGTTTTATCAACTTTCTACTAAACTTGGAAATTTTAAGTTGAAAGAAATTGACGGTAAGATTAAATTTGCGTCATTTTAAAAATAGGGGAAAATGATAGAGTTACACAAAATTTAAACTAGAGGAATCAAAATGCAATTAAACTAAAAATTAAAATCCCACGTTCGATAAAAGTTGCACCTGAAAAAAAAAATAATTATCTTCACAATTAGGTTAAGAATTATAAAATATATGTACTGTATCTTAATGTTTTATTTCCTGGTTTTTCAATATAAAAAAAAATAATGTTTGGCTTTAATAACATGTCAATGTAGATGTTTAGACCTCTAATAATGTCTTCTAGTCATAACAATTGTAACTCGAGTTTGACTCTTATTTTCTTCTTTGATAATAAGATATAGTTTTTCAGTGTTTATATATATATCTCTATTTTTTTTTCTTTCAACAATTTTAGTTTATACTATTAAGTAATAACATTAACAAAAATAAGACTAAATTGTACTTTTATTTTTTTTACTCGTCTTTCTCTAATATAAACTTTTATGCAATAAAAAAGTATTTATATTGGAAGTTGGTGTTCTGAAATTTTTTGTTTTGATTTAGTACAAAAATATATTGAAAGTTTAAATTCTTATTGTATTTTATTTGTATGAAATTATTTGATATTTCACTCATACAGTACAAAACCAACTTAATATAGAATTTTAAAATATACATCATTTAATTACTTATTTATTGTCATTTAATTTTAATAAATATTTAATATTAATAATTATGATAATATGAAGTTATAATTTTATAAATAAATCAACAAAATTTTCTGTTTTACATAGTTATTAAATGCATAAGACTTGATAAAAGAATTACACAGATATAACTTGAAAATTAAAAAAATTGATTTGAAATTACACTTATTTTAACTATAGCTAAGGGCTATTAAATAGTTACAACAATAGCTCCAGCTGGCAACAAAATAAATGAAAAACATTGTTTATACTTTTATAAAAACAAACTTTGCTTGTTTTTATTTGCAAATTGTAGCTCTCTTTGTTAATTTGTTAACTATATACAAGATTTTAAAACTGTGAATATGTTAACTATATTTTATGGAGGTGACAACCCTTAGGATAATTAAATAAATCGTAATAGACTCTTTCCATTGACTACCGAGAGAGTGCATGCAAGTTGTTAAAAAATATATAATAATCTATAAATTACATCTACTTGTATATTACTCTCCCAGCTAACTAATAGTATTGTATAACTAGTTGCAAAGTCTATGTTTTAAAAAAAATAAAAATATAGATTATAAAAATAACAATGGGTGATTTAGAGTACGTATTTACGTCTATCTAAATAATTTATTTTTACTTTTTTATACTTTTGAAATATAATTAAGAATAAAATAAAATTTTGAAATGTACTAACTAAAAATATTTATGTAAAACTCCAAAAAGTGGTATTTTAGAACTAAAAATAATAAGAGTCGGTTAGTTTAATATTAAATGATTTATTAAACAAGTTTTGTTATAAAAGAGTTTGATTGTTTTAAAATGGAACATTTATCTAGAAACTACTTTTTTAGAGTTCTTTATCTTCTCTCTAAAAATTCTAACTCCTCGATTATCTATTTGACGATCGGGAAGTTCCTATGAGATCACAATTGAGTAATCTCTATTTTTAACCGACCAGTTCTTCGTTTAAAGCAAATAAGTTTTTATCTCTTTTTCTTTTTGTTCTCTGTTTATGATCATGCTTAGGAAATCCTGACGCATGTATCATTAGTGTCCATTTCTTGGTTCTTTGTCAATTTATGGTCCTAAGGACTCCTTCCTATCACATTTGGTAATTTGTAGGTGTTTTTAGAGTTTCTTGTGTAAGAAGAAAAGGGTGTTCGTTCTTAGAGATTCGTAGCCTCGGTGTAAGGTAAGGAAAGCTAGTATTATGCTTTGATAGTATGATGTTTGGTAGCTTTTGGAATTTATATGAATTTCAGTTGTGAAGTTGTGTTTGATCACAAGATTTTTGCTAGATTTGTATGATTTTGTGTTAAACTGAAATTTTATGTTGGCTAGTACGGTTGAGATATGTGGTGATGTTGTATTTTGAGTTAATTGTGGAAGAGAATTGGATTTGATTGAGTTGTATGTGTGTTTGGTAAAAAAATGCAGGGTTTTGGTAGGTGAGTTTTTGAGTTATGGGTTAACATTCAATTTTAGAATATGTTTAGAGGTGAATTAAGACTTCTTGGAGTTGTTAATTAGTAGAAATATGATATAGGAAGAGTTGTTAACATGAACAAAGAAGAACGAGAATCAGTGAATGAGAACGAAGAAGATTTAAGTTAGAATGTAAAATAATCTATATAGGTTATAGTGTCTAACCGGTATAGAAAAATTCCTCCAATATTACATTTCTAGCACATCGCACATTCTATACCCGTTTTAGGTCTAATAGGTATAGAAAAACGACTTTATATACCTGTTTTGATTGCAACCGGTATACAAATATATGTAATTTATTACAATTTTGTCACTGTGTCACTTTCTATACATGTTCTCAGTGTAATCAATAAATAAAAACTTTTCTTATTTATAACAATATCACAGCACTACTTTTTATACTGGTGGATTTTAACAAATATAAAAAGTTGTTATAAAAAAGTATATTTTTCACTAAAAATAAACAACTAAAATATAATATTTTTTATCAATATATTCTCATAAATCGTCATAATTGATAAATAACGCAATCACACATAAAATAAGTTAAGTTAGAGTTTTAAAAACTTTTATATATTTATATAAATGAAATCATACAAATATTACAACCAAGTGACTATATTTCATGTTAGAAATATTGTTGGCATCAACCACCATAGACACTTGATTCTACTTCTAAAAGACATATACATTCAATTATATTTAAAAATTTGTATTTGTCATGCTAAGATATCATAACAACAAAATTACATAATAAAAAACTCAACCCATAACAGCTTAAATCCCTATAACCTGAGACATAATTCCTTTTTCATACCATAAGTAAGACTATAACAACTTCCTTCAACTTATTATCTAATATTTTTTCTATGTACATCTAATATTAATAGAGTCAGAACCTCTCCTACAAAATCCCAAATCTAATACACAACCTAAATATTAATATAATATTCCTTTTCTAGAAATAACAATGTTTTTCTTTTCTTCAAATATATATGGACACACATGTACATTTACCAAAAAAAGAAGACATTTTTTTAGAACCCGTTAATGTTAACCCTCCCACTTTATTGGTTTTAGTTTTAGCATATGTTCAATTATGCTTAAAATACTACTATTATTTACAACTTTGAGCCTTTGGTTCCAGTAGATGAAATATGGCCAAACGTTAAACTGGTATAGACGAATCAAACTTCTCTAATTATAGAGTATAAAGTGAGAGGTGAAAATCATTAATTAAAGTACATGCATTTTCAGACGTGTGTAAAATATTTTGAATTAGCTTGAAAAATATATTTCATTAATTAAAGTACATGCATTTTCAGACATGTGTAAAATATTTTGAATTAGTTTGAAAAAAAATATGTAATATTAAATGTAAAATTTATGCTAACCTACCCACTTTATTGCTTTTAATTATACTTAGAATATACTACTGTTATTTACAAATCAGAACCATTGGTGGCAGTAGATGAATATGGCCACGTTAAACCAGCATAGATGAATCAAACTCCTCTAATTGTAGATTATAAAAGTCAGAGGTTAAAAACATTAATTAAATTACATTCATTTATATAATCAACAAAATTTTCACTTGTTGGCTATCTATTCAATGAATATAATTAAACTTTTCGTCATATTATCTAAAGTCAACATTCCACATAACTCTTATAGGCATGCTATATGGAAAAGCAATGAATGGATACCTTAGAGCATTTGTGCACTAAAAACTAAAGCAATACATAAAATAAAACCATTGCAAGAAGTACGTATATACGAAACAAAATACGTTTTTACGACCTTTAAGCGGTATTTTAGCACTCCATATTTTAAAAAATTTAGCTAATTTCGTATTTGTAATCAATGTCTAATTTTATTTTATCTTTTTGTTGATTGTTCATGCAATATCACAGTATCCAAGTAGTACTTTGACTTTTTGTTTTTTTAATTTGTTCTGATGTTATAGTGGGAGGTAGAATAGAGAGGGAGGAGAAGGGGATGTTTCACAGAAGGGAAGGGATAAAAATAATTAGGGTTTAGGTATATAATTTTAGTGAAGAGTAAAATTGGGTTATTAGGTTTTATACGGGTGCAGTAAGGAAAAAAGAGGAGGTGCAGGAAAATGGACCCTTAAAAGAACTATTTCTTTCTCCATTTCTGTGGCCTTGTGGGCCTTTACAAGATGATAGAATTTAAAAATATATTTTAAACCATGTTTCAAAATATATTTCTAAATTTGAAAAAATGGAGAAATCTAGTAATGCATTTTGAAATAATTTAAAATAAATTTTTAAATTCAGAAATATATTTTACATTTCTGAGTTACGAAATTCAGAATATAATTTTATATTGCATAAAATAAAAATATATTTGAGATTGTACTAACAAATTTATCAGATTACGCAACTTAAAAAATATTTCAGATTGTGTGAATCCATTTCAGATGATGCAACTTAGAATACTATGTAAACAGGATTACAATTTCAAAATCTAGATTATGCAATTCATAATCTTTCAACTATAAACAATTTGAACTTTATTCGCACCTAAGAGAAATACATGAGAGCCAATTCCTTACTATTTATAAACATTTTCCTTACAAGGAACTTTTTTTCATTAATTATAAATTAACTTCTGTTACCTCCTTAAATATACAACCTAAGTGCCAGAAGAGATGTTTTGTTTGTCTTGTTCCAAATCATGGAGATTATTAACTTGACTAATTTCCTGGAGGGACTTGTAAGTGTAAAAGCATGCACATATTAGAAAATAAACGAGATTGAAAAGTTGGATCCCACTAAGAAGATAAAAGTAGCAGTCCAATCTACCCCTGTTGAGGTTGGTATCAGGCAACCAGTTCCTTTCCTTGCCAGAATACTTATGAACAAGTGAGACCATAACTGTACCAACATAGTTCCCAATGGCAGTGGTTATACAGTATAGAGCTGCAGCAGTGCTCCTCATGCTTTCCGGTGACTGATCATACAGAAATTCTAAATGGCCCACAACCATGAAAACTTCAGCAACCCCATGCAGACAATACTGAGGTACCAACCAGAACACGCTTATAGGAATAGTTGCTCTTGGACTGTCCAATAAGTGGTACTTGGCAGCAACTTTTTTTCTCTTGATTTCCACCCATGCTGAGACCAGTGTGGCTATAATGCTAACCACAAAACCTACTCCCATTCTTTGTAGGGTTGTGATTCCTGAAGGGTTCTTTGTGAACCTACGGATAAATGGAACAAAAAGCCGTTCGTAGAGAACAACACCTACCATCAAGGTTAGAACAGTGAAAATGCTCATGCTCGCTGGGGGGATTTGGAAGTTGTGAAAGAGGTGTCTATCCATTGTGCGAGCCTGCACAATCACAAAATTATGAGACGATGATGCAGCTATCAGCAAAATTCCTGATGCCCAAATTGGAAGCATTCTAATGATGGATTTTAGCTCCTCGACTCTGTGCACCGTCGCTAATTTCCACAAGTCTGGTGCTGCATTTGGATCTCTTCCTTCTTCTTCTGTCACGATTGCAGCCTTGTCCAAACATCTGCATGTATAAAGACTAGTTCATTCTTGAGAAAATCATCTAAAATATTATACAAACATACATATATCTAGATATAGATAGATAGATATAATCATATAAATATAACAGTTGCAACCAATAAGGATTGCGGGTGTTCAAATTATGAATATCGTGTGTACTTTGTTTTTCAATGTTAGCCTATTATATTCAATAACCATGATTTGGTGGGTTGGTTTGAGTATGAAATTTTAAACTAGCACATTGTTGAAGTGACATACTTGAATTGATGAGAGTGTAGAAGCCTTCCTTCGGAGGAAATAGCAGCATCTAGGTCCCAATTTTGGTACAAAAGCTTGGGATCCTGGGGCAAAGGCTCCTTTCTCTTCTTTAAAGCAGCAACAACTACTTGTGCCAAACGAACGATAGGACTACCATTTGGTTTGACGGTTCTATAGAGTGGTGAGCCCAAGACAAAGACAATGATGGATATGAGCATGGCAATGGTTGGAATTCCAAGACCCCAACCCCATCCCATGTTGTCTTGAATGTAAACAACAATGGTCAAAGCAGTTAGAGAAGCGAAGGCCATGCAGAAGGAGTACCAATTGAAGAGGTTCCAGTTCCTTGATGCTACTCCTGTTTTGGTCATGTCAAATTGGTCTGCTGAAAAGGTGACAACACAGGGTCTAATGCCCCCCGTGCCAACTGCTATGAGTAAAAGAGAGACGTAGAGTATCCACAGCTGAGAGGATGAGGCTTCTCTGCAGTTCAGCTGTGTTGAGCATGCTGGGGGGCGCAGATGGGGTAGTATAGCTGATAAAGTTATAACAATCAATCCCTGTATCACGAAAAATAGTGTGCCCAAATTATATGGTGCAAGAGTTTATTCTATTTATCGACGTTAAATAATTTTTTAATCTGTGAACCTGGATGTACGAAATTAGAAATCCTCTCGTCTCACATTTTGATATTCATATCTTAAAAAATAATAAATATAACTGTTTTAAGTTAATTTAATAGTGTTCAATATTAACATTTGAGATAATATTTGTTAAAGGTTTAAAAAGTTAAAACCTAAACTTGAAATTTGATAAGTCAAAAAATTTAACACAACTAGATTAGAATGATTATATTTATATTAGATATTTATCTTGAGATAATATTGTATTTTCTTTGTAATTTTATATTTTACATATATATTATATTTATTATTTTTCTTTATCATACATATTAATTAATCTTAATTATTGTAATTTCATAATAATATATGAGGAGTTTATATGTCCTAATCTAATATGTCACATATTATACGAGTTAACAATGTAACTTGAATACCATGATTCATTAACAATTTCTTAAATATTGAGTACAAAGAGACTAGGATCATAATATCCCTATCCCTTCCCCCACAAACCATTACTTTTGTCATTACAATCTTGTCAAATTTAAATTACACTTTAACTTCAACTTTTCAAATTAATTCTTGTCAGATTTACTTTTATTGAAAGCACATGTAACACATCACTCAATACCAAAATATTTTCAGATATGAGTTTTACAAACACTTTCCCTTTTACAAGAAGAGGAGTTGTCATGGAATCATTGAGATACACGTGTTCTTCTCCATCCCACACATTAATGTAGGAGGTAAAAGCATTTATGTTTGCACAGATGTGTCTGATAACACCAGAGTTTACCACCTCTGGTCATTAGATTTATTTCGAAAATGACTGTAATAAATAATTATATCTTCTCCTTCGACTATATTTTTCAAAGGAAGACTATGGTTCCTAACTCTATTTTCCTTAAAAGTGAGGTTAGATTCAATGAGAGGAGAATTTTTAAAATTAACTTTACTCTTGTGATCAAGTTTTCCTTACACCTTTTTGGATCTTTAACAAATAATTTTTTAGCCCTTTGTAGTAGCACACTTTTTAGTTGTATCTTTGATTTTTAAAATATCCAAAAAAAGTTTAGCAAAGATTGTCTGCGTTTCGAAAACTCGAAAAGACTATGTGACATCTCTAGTGTATATACTAGTGCAGAAAGGGCTTTAGACGTATGTTATTTTGGGCTTTTAACGTCACATCCCAAACTGACGTCTATATGGGTGACGTTAATGGAACGTTGGATTCTGCAATTCCGACGTCGTTATAGACGTCGGTTCATCTCATTGAACGACGTCTGTATAAACGTCGGACATGGCACAAACGGACGTCTCAGGACACTATAGAGACCTCGGACATGACACAAACCGACGTCTAAGGGCACTATAGACGTCGAGCATGACATTAACCGACGTCTACAAAGTGTTCGTTGTGTTTTAGTGCAGTTTTGTTCGTGTCTTTGGGTCCCGTAGTAGCACCTCCTTCCTTTGCTAGTTTCTTCGTAAGAAAAAATTGTGTCTTTTACATCTCTTATGGCATTTCAACCCAAAGCCGAACTGGGTCGCTGCCTAGTTCCATTCCAACCGCCAAAGAAAAAGAAAACGGTGTCACCGTATTCTTTTTCTATGGTGAAGAAAAAGAATACGGTGCACCGTTTTCTTTTTCTTTGGCGATAGGAGTGGAAGTAGGCAAAAACCCAAGTTCAGCTTTAGGTTGAAATGTCATAAGAGATCCAAACAACGCAAGCTTTTCTTACGAGAAAACTAACAAAGGGAGAAGGTGCACTACGCTACACAAAGACACAAGAAAGACTGCACCAAAACACAACGAAAACTCATTTTAATCGGTTCAAATGAGATCAAACGGTTCAAAAGCAAGTTTAATGGGAGTAAAAGCGAAGTTTAAACGGTTCAAAAGAGTTCAAACGCACTTGAAGTCAATGCAGCGGAGAGAAGAGGCGAAGGAAGACGATGAAGTGCGCGAAACTAGTTCGCGATGACTGATTTAACAAGAAATGAGACGTTAATTGCCAAAGAACCTGATGTCTATAATCGAATATATGTCGAGGACCTTACTAATATGACATCTATTCAATTTAAAAATTAATATTTGTGGTAAATGTAGACATCAAATGTCCTAGGAACCGTTGTCTATAGTTGTATATAGACGTCGGTTGGCGGGATTAAACGTCTACATGGCGGAAAAAAAATAATTTTTCACCTACCTGTCAGACTATAAACGTCAGTTAGGAGGGACACTAACATCTATAGTCACATATAGACGTCGGAGTTGGGGGATCTAACTTCTAAATGGCAGAAAGAAATGACTTTTCACCTATTGTCAGACATATAGACGTCAGTTAGGAGGGCACAGACGTCTATAGTCGCATATAGACGTCGGAGTTGGGGTATCTGACGTCTAAATAGCGGAAAGAAATAACTTTTCACCTACCTATCAAACTATAGACGTCAGTTAGGAGGGCACAAACGTCTATAGTCGCATATAAACATCAAACTAGTGGGATTTAACGTTTAAATGGCGGAAAGAAATGACTTTTCACCTATCTTTCAAGCCTCTAGACGTCAGTTAGGAAGGGTCCCGACGTCTATAATATTATAGACGTTGGGGCTCCTCCTAACCGACGTCTACAGGCCTGACTTATTTACAAAACTGTCACCGGTCAATAATTTACGTCGTGACCCCCTCTAACTGATGTCTAATGGATAACGTTAAAAGTCAATTCTAGTGATAGTTGATGTTGTTATCCATATGGTCCGCTTATAAGGTCTTAAAATTTTTAAAAAAGATGATGAAATTATAAATAAATTAAGAATTTATAAGGTTTGTAGATTCAGTGTCATTAAAGATTTATACGTAATGTGTTATATAAATACCTTAAAATACAAAAGGAATTTCTCTTATGTTTTTTTTTTTAAAATTTCAGAATTAACAAGAAATTATAAAAAATAGTAAATAACTAAACCCAGGATAATAAAATAAAGAAAGGAAAATAAAAGAACGAGGGAATGGAGAACAGTGGAAGTGTGGAATTGTATGTTTTAAAGGAGGCATTGCGCCCTGTCTATAGACAGAGGAGAGGATGTGCCAAAAATCCCATTAAGGAAGAAAAATCTAATAACAAATCCAACTTTCATAGTGTGGCTTGTGGAAGGAAACAAAACCCAACATTTAATAATGGGTTGCAACGAGTCCCAAAAGGAGAGAAAAGCTTGCTGTTCAAGCACTTTGATTGTTGCACATATATGGATATGTAAGATCTTATCTTTGCAATACATTATTGTTTAACAACATATTTTAGACAAAAAGGAATTCTAATTTACTTTAAAAGTTTAGAATATAAAACATATTTAAACCTATTTATTATGAGATAAATGGATGAGAATTGTATATTGAAGGTTTAATAATAATGAGAGAAACTGTAGAAAGAGAAGAATGTAATAAACCAGTTGATAGATGAATGAAGCGACAAGAATGGTCCAAAAACGGCCAGCAAACGAGTCAGCAATTAGAGCACCAAAGAGAGGAGTGAAGCTCGAAGTTCCAGCGAAAGCAGTGAGCAAGTTGGAGGCAGATACCATTGGCATGTTCAACTGTTGAGTCAAGTAGTTTATCATGTTCGCATGAAAACCAGAACTTGCAAATCTGTCACAAAATTCATTTCCTACACAACACCAACAATTTCAACTTAATTACTCTTGTTAACATAATAATTTTCTTCTTTTTCGTGCAACCAAATATTAAATTTAAATATAAAAGTGAAGCAATACAAAATTCCAAAGACTGCTAACAAAATATGAATAGAGATGATGATTTAGTTGACTTTCTCTGTCTTGAATCTTGGACTATGTAACGAGTGAAAGTGATGAATTGAAGCAACAGATTGATAGGAAAAAAGAAGGAGAAGCTAAAAATGAGAAGAAATGAAGGTAGGAAATGAAGAAGTAAGATGTACCAAGGATGAAGGGTAATGTTCTGATGCCTCCTCGTCGATGGTTTTTACGGTGTAGAAGCTCTTCTTTCTCCGCCACCTCGCCGCTGTCTCTAATGTTAATGTTTTTCTCTTCAGAATATGCCATACACTCACCGATGTTGTCTATATGCCTCTCAATACACCTCACATTGTAATGTGTATATATATATATATATATATATATATATATATATATATATATATATATATATATATATATATATATATATATATATATATATATATATATATATATATAAGATTCATTTGTACCCAATGTAAAAATTAGGATTAAATTTTTTTTTCCATTTATTTATTTTTAACTAAACAACATCTGCTTCTTTATTTCTTACTTTCCTTATTTTATCTTTTCTTCCTTTTCTTTATCCTTTCTATCAAACTGGGCATAAACATAACGTGATAGTTACATTGTCCAATTTGTCATATTGACTACTAGTTTGACATAACATGTAATAAATGTTGTTGATTTTTTTATAATTTTAAGATACAAATTTCTTTTCTCAATGTAAACTAAGAAAAATATTTAACATTTTGAAAAAGAAACAAAAAGAAAAATATGTAACAATTAAAATCAATAGCTCACTAAGTCACCATATTATTAGAAGGAAATTAGAAATTATTTGCAAAATTTTGCGATGGATATTTATTTTACATATTTTTAGTGATAAATATTTAATAATAATTTTAAGTAATAAATAAATGTGATAATACTACCTTAAATTTTGTTGGTTACCTTTTGAGAATTTCGGTAGATTGAAATATGCAAACATTAGTTATAACAAATTATATTCTTTGTTTAAACACCCATAACTATAAAAATGTGGAGACTTTGAATCTTTACATTTGATTATAAAATATAATACTATTTAAGTTTTTTATCTATACAAACTAGTATAAATTTCAAAAAATTATTTTACCTTATGTGTATTCATAATAATTTGATATTAAAACTCCTTTGTAAGGACTTAAATCAGAAAATCATCAAGTGAGAAGGAGAGAAATTTGTGAAGATCCTTAAATTAAATGATATTGAGTGAAACATACGTAAAAGTGAGTTCTCAAGGCACAGCAGATAGGAATGCTAGAATCTATCAAATACATACAACAAGAGATTTCAAAATTTGATGGATATTACGAGCATTGAGAAAAATTGATGAAGAATTCTCTTCATTTAAAGGAATATCGACATCTAGTAGAGCATGAAATTATAGTCATTCTAAATAAAGCAAAAGAAATAGCAATTGAGGCAGAAATCAAGCCATTAGAGGAGTAGAAGTTGAAAGATTTGAAGATAAAAATTATCTTTATCAAGCAATTGATAGGGAAATTCTGGATACTATTTTAAATTAAGACATCTAAAAATATATGGGATTCCATGAAACAAAAATTCTAGGACTTAACACGAGTGAAAAGAACATTGCTACAAGCTTTATGCAAGGATTTTGAAACATTGAACTTTAAAGATAATAAAAAGTATGAAAGCATGTGGTGAAAACATGCAGGAGACTGTCATAACTGCAAAAATCTTATGGTCTATGATAGCAAAATTTAACTATGTGGTAATGTTTTATTAAAGAATCCAATAATATGGATACCATGACAATGGATGAACTACAAAGCAACCTTCTGTTTCATGAGCAGCGGATGATGTTTTCTACAAAAGAGGAACAAGTAATGTAGATTGTGACTGATATAAGAAGCGAAGAGGTAGAGGAAGAGGGAGAAGTAGAGAAGGATCTTATCGAGGCAGAGGAAGGGAAAGACAGTCATTCAATAAGACTAAAATTGAATCCTTCAAATGTCATAAAATAGGACATTTTCAATATAAATGTCCTATGTGGGAAAAGAAAGCAAATTATGATAAAATGGAGAATATGGTGGAACAAGAGGATGAACCCTCGTTAATAACCTCTTTGGAACTTAAAGAAGGAAAGACATATGAATGGTTTCTAAATTCTAGACACAATAACCACATGAGTGAGAATAAGAATTAGTTCTCAAAATTATGTGAGAACTTTCATCATAAAGTAAAGCTTGAAAATGATACCCGCATAGATGTGATGGGGAAAGGGGTGTTCGGATGCTAGTGAATGATATGTTGTTACAAATGTATTTTATGTTCCTAAGCTAAAAAATAATTTATTGAACATAGGACAACTTCAAGAAAAAAGGGTTGAGTATAACCATTTAGAACAATAAGTGCACTATTGTTCATCATAAAAGAGGCCAAATTATGGAAATAAAAATGAGTGCAAATAAGATGTTTGTATTCACAGCCACTAGAGGAACAACAACTTATTATCAAGTTGACTTGGCGCATGTGCTTAATAATGACATAATAGGTTAGGACATTTAAGCTATGATGACTTAAAAACATTGGTCACTAAACAAATGGTGAAATGATTGTTTCCTATCACAACTCCCAAGGATCTATGTACATAATGTTTGACAATGAAACAACGCTGAAATGCAATATCAAAGAAAAGCTTTTGGAGAGCATAAAAGAAGATGCAGGTGGTTCATACCTATTTAACCAACTTCAAACATAAATAAAAGATATATCATAAGTTTTATTGATGATTTATCTCAAAAGACTTAGGTATACTTTTTAAGTGAGAAATTATAAACTCTTTCTTTATTTAAAAGTTTCAAAACATGGGTAGAAAAAGGAGACTAGAGAAAACATTACTTGTTTACGCACAAATAGAGGAGAAAAATTTACTTATAAAGAGTTTAAAAAAATTTGTAGAAACCAAAGCATTTGAAGAAAATTAAAAACTGCTACACTCCTCAACAGAATGAATTTGTTGAAAAAAAAATGAACCACCATGAATATGATTCTTTTGCATTCAATAACTGAATTCATAACAATATTTCTTGGTCTGATCTAGGTTAATCTCTATACTTAAAGAAAAAAATTAATTTTATTTTACCAACTTGTGCTACACAAAAAATTATCTATTAATTATATAAACATAAATAATGTTATACGGGAACATCAAGAAAGAGGTAAATTGAGAAGATAGAAAATGATTAGTTTTATACTTAGTATATTTTCCTGTTTTTGAAATTATGTAAATATAATTTGATTTCTTTTAAAAAGGAAAGTTTATTTTGAGAAACAAATTATAAAATAATTTGTTTTCATCTTACACTAATTAATAGAATATAAAAAATGTTACAAGTAATAAAATATAACTATTACACCTACGTACCATTGGTAAAAATTAATTTATAAATTAAAATATTATATTTATAGGTTTTGTTTCACATGTTCAGAAGCATTTTGTTTAATATTATCTTCCATAATAATGACAATAAATATAATAATTTACAAATGTTATCTTTTCCGCAAAATAAGGTCGTAGGCATTCATCATTAAGTAGAGACATGGCTTCTAAATTTGAAACTAAAATATGAATGAAAATGAGAAGCAATAAAAGACATTATTTTTGGGTAAGTAAATAAGGTTAATTAGGATTACGTCCTTGCTTACGTCTGCAACACTTAAAGTTTAATAGAGACTATGCTGTGTCATTGGAATAAAATCAAATATATTCATATAAGGACAGATTATGCCATGATTTTAATTTGTGTTTTCGATGCAATTATGCAGTTAGTACTTAGATTAATTAATCCTCACAAGAGATTGAGGTTCATAGTGTCTGCTGCATAGTGTTGTCCGTGACACCTTGCTGAACACAAAATACCATATATATTTCCAAAGAGAGAAAGATTAGACATGCTAATTTGAAGAAGTAACCCTTTTAATTTTTAATGTCTCAATTGAGATTTTCAAACAATTTTTGGAAGGATAATTTGTTTTTATAAAAAATTGAAATACTTTTAATTATTTATATTTATGTGATTGCACTTGTAACATTCCCATAAATATAGTTTCAAAACTATAATTTATTCTATGAGTTAACATAAATAATAATAAAGAACAGTGGGAGATAAACAATTAAGAGATGAGGAATATGAAATATCATATTGAGTTTAAAACTTTTTACAAAGTTAGAATGTACACAAAATATTTAACCGAACGGTTTTACAGAATATACATAACCGAACAAATAATCTAAGGACCGGACGGTCCTGCACAGCTTTCCGGCATGACGTCCAAGGGTTACTCGGACTGTAAGGCATCTTTCAAAGTATCTTCTTGAGCATCCTATGCTCACACCCAAAAGGATGATCATTGCAATGAAGAGAACAGCTGAACGGTTAAGACCGAACGATAGACATAAACAAGAGAGGAAAATAAGGATAAGCTTATGTGAATTTAATTAATCATTTTCATATACTTTTAAAACATACACATGAATCACATACGTCAATATCTCAACCATAAATCATAAGTAAAGTATATCCATATAAAAATCCGAACGGTAAACATCATTATAACCAATTCATCTAGACACTGTCCGGACGGTATGACCATGTATGCTCGCCATTCTCTGCACCCGGGTGGACCTGGCTGGGGTATACTCAACAGACCGCCACCCGAGGTTAGTCCAATGGAACCACCTCGGTATAAAAATACCCTAAGGCTACAGGACCTCCTGCCATTCCCACGCATGAGTTACCCTTCTCTACCTGAGAAGGCGTAATCACGGAATATCAGGATAGAGTCAGAACCTGAGCCTTAGCCACAGTCATACTTTACCAATACAATTCCACTCATGAGCTATTCCTCCATGGAATACTCTTAAATCAAAATAACTCATTCATCCTTTACATCTTTTCTTATAGACAGTACGGAATACAAAATGTTTGGAGACTGAGTATCAAAGAGATTCAATAAGTGACCGGACGGTCAGAGACAGAATAAGAACTGAAGTAAACAAGAAGTTCTAATAGGTGACCGAACAGTCTGGCAGAGAAGAAAAGAATCGATGAGCAACTCAACAATGAAAAACTAAGCCGGACTAGTTAATGAGAACCGGACGGTTAGAAAGAAACCAAACGGAAAATCAATGAAAACTCAACAATGAAGGCCAACGGACTTAATCTAGGAAAACCGGACGGAAAGATCAATAGAAACTCTTAAATGAAAGCAAATAGGACTTAATCAATGAAAACCGGACGGAAAGATCAATAGAAACTCAACAATGAAAGCAAATAGGACTTAATCAATGAAAACCGGACGGAAAGATCAATAGAAACTCAACAATGAAAGCAAATAGGACTTAACCAATGAAAACCGGACGGAAAGATCAATAGAAACTCAACAATGAAAGCAAATAGGACTTAATCAATGAAAACCGGACAGAAAGATCAATAGAACTCAACAATGCAAGCAAATAGGACTTAATCAATGAAAATCGGACGGAAAGATCAATAGAACTCAACAATGAAAGCAAAGAGGACTTAATCAATGAAAACCAGATGTTTTAAAATAAAAGAGTTCTCTTCAATAAAGCGAGTGTCAGTACAAGACCGGACACTCTGTGAGGAATCAAGTGTCAGTGTAAGACCGAATACTTTTCAAATAAATAATATTATAAATCGGACGTTTTAAGAATTCAAATACTAGTATAAGACCTAGTACTTGTCAAATAATTAATCATCAATAGAAACTGAATCCTCAGTGTATGGCTGAATGTTCTAAATAGTTAATATGAGACCGAATACTCAGTCTATGACCAAGTAATTCAATGTCGGACGTTCAGTGTAAGACCGGACGTCCTTTAATAGGTAAATCCGAATGAATAACCAAGCAAGACATTTTAGTTTCAACATAAAGGGACTGGATCAATTTTTTTAAGGGAAACCGAACAGTCCTAATGACCCTTCAATTACAGATTCAGCTTTTCACTAAGTTTTATAACCTTATAACCTATTTCATACCACAATTCAAACATGCATTTTCACCACAGCAAGATCATACATTCAACAACATATACTCATAAAATCATGCATACAAAAAGAATCATAATTAAATTTATAAGCTTCCCTTACCTTAAATCCAGCTAACTTCTAAGTTCTTTTGAAGACACAACTTCTAAGGCTTCAAGATTCCAAAGTGCTCCAAACAATATTTTGATCGGTGCAATTTGAATGACGCCGGGAAGATTTAATCTAAAAGGAGTTTAGTGATCAGAGTGGAAGAAGTGGTTAGAAATCTAGAGGGAAGATTGAAGGTTTAGAGAGAAGGAGGAGAAAGATGGTGGTTCTGGAGGTTGAGGATGAAGTGGTTGCATGCAGAAGTGGTGTCAGATCTGAAAATCTGACCTTAAATATGGCCACCACTTTGGACGTTCGGTCCATCCTCCGCCTGCCATATGGCTTCCACTACCAGGAAATTTTCATTCTTTTTGCAGCTGCACGCCTACCGAGAACGAGAAATTAAATGCACTGCAAATTCTGCCTCTCACTCATACTAGGAAGCTGAAAGAGTGTGGCAAGTGGACATCATTAAAATGGGGTATTAAATGGGATGTTACAGCACTTATCTTTTTTTTTGAAAAAAAGCCTAATTGAGATTAAATCATATAATAAAAATTAAATACTTTATAAAATATTAATAAAAAGAGGAAAATAACATGAAAAAAAAGGAAGAGCAGAAAAATATGACAGGACAGTAAAAAAAGAAGAGGAGAAAGAAGAAAATAGAAAAAAATAATAATAAATTGTAATATTAACCAACAATTCTTATTAATTATCAAAATTTGTTGATAGTTACTCATAAATATTTTTTTAATAGATTGTTGACTTGTTGCTTTCTACATGCACTTTTTGCTTTACTTTATCACTTTTCTATATTTTCTTTAAAGAAATCCATCTATATTTATACTATTTACACCACATAAAAATAATATTTTTCTAATTACATTTTCAAGAAATACTAAACAAAGAAAATAAGAAATTATTTTTTATTGCAAGAGAATTTTGTCTAAACACATTTCAATTAATTCTTCTTGGGAGATTATATGTTATAGGTTATTTTTTTTCTCCATTCTTAAACTCAGAGAGAGCATATGTGATCTACTGTGATAAGCTTCTTGTGTAGCTTTTAAATGGATTTACCCAAACGGATATCAAACATTAGTTTTCATTCTTCTAATTTTAAGGTATTAAATAGTCAAATAATATTTTTCTTTTTTAAGGCAATAAAGAATCAAATCATACTATTTGATTGCGTGATTTTTAAGGATTTGTTATTTCAATTAGTTATTCATTTTGTGCAATTATGTTTACTGCATTGTACAAATTCAAATTTCATACATGAATAAAAATACACCTTATACAAACATTATATATCCTATGTTTTTTTTTTCATTTCTTCATATATTTTGTATATTACAAACAAAATTGGTTGCCAAAGCAAACTTTTCACATGTTGTGGCTCCCATTTTTAATGGGGAAAACTATGACCTCTTAACTATGACAATGGAATCTGTTGGGAATGCAAGTGCGAGTCCAAGTCTCACATTGAATAGAAATGAGAAAGTAGAGCACTATATAAAGATGAAAGACCCGCTAACCTATTGCCTTAAGGTTTTGGGTAGAGAGTGGTGTCAATCCTTTATATGGTTGGGCTCATATCTCATTAGTGTTTGTATCTCCCCGGTGAACCTCCTCCATGATAGACCCAACAGTGGTATCAGAGCCGATGGATAGTCTTGGTGACCGGCTCATACGAGTATAATGACCCTATATCGAAAGTCTTCCTGGCAAAGGGTTCCAGGTAAGCGTGTCCCATTAAGATAAACGGCGGTATGAAGGGCTACTTATGGTTGTGGTTGGATGGGAATGCTTCCGCTGGAGGGGGAGTGTACCAATGTGGAAGGGACTCACCCTTGAGGGGGAGATTGTTGGGAATGCAAGTGCGAGTTCAAGTCTCACATTGGATAGAAATGAGAAAGTAGAGCACTATATAAAGATGAAAGACTCGTTAACCCATTGCCTTAAGGTTTTGGGTAGAAAGTGATGTCAATCCTTTATATGATTGGGCTCATATCTCATTGGTGTTTGTATCACCCAACAATAATTGAAATGTTATGGAAGAATTACATCATTCATATGTTGTCATATAAATCCACCAAAGAAAGAAAGAAAATTAGAATAATGAATCTCAAATCAACTAAAAGCAATTTGGAATAACTTGAAAAACAAACATGTAGGAGATCAAAGGATATAAACTATTTTTTTTAAAATGAAAAAAATATTTGCTAAACAAACAAAAGTTTTTGTTATTAAGGGTGTGTTTGTTTATATAAATATTACTATTTATATGTATTTGCAAAAATGCATTTGCGAGATAGATGATGTTCGTTTTTAGAGACTTGAAAGTGAGTCAGGATAATGATTTATGGGATGATTGAGATTTTCAATATTTACATCCTTGTTCGAATTTGAAGTGATTTTGTATGAAATTTCAAATTTGTCCTCATACAATTATAATTGAACATGGAGGTTGCAAGGGATGAAGACATTGAACATGTAGGTTACATAGGAAGAGAAGTAGGTGGAATCGATTTCACTTGCAGCTGAAACCGATTCCAACGACATTTATTCAATTTCAAACTCTTGTTTCTGATTTTAAGCCACGCGTATTCGATTCCAGTACTTCGTAATCGATTCTAAGTTTCTAACAATTCTAAAACACATTATTTTGTTTTGTTTCTTGTTATATATATATATATATATATATATATATATATATATATAATCATGTAGTTTCAAGTATGAGTACAATTTTTCTTGCCATGATAGAGCTATTATTCTTAATAATAATAATAATAATAATCCTAAAAAAATATTGTTTTAATTATTTCATTTAAAAATAATTTTGAGTTTTTTACTTCTTAAAATAATTTTTACAATTAAATATATTATTAATAATTATCATTTTATATTATTTTTACTACTAAAGACATTTTAGTAATATTTCATTTCTAACAATTAAATTATTTTTTTATCTCTTACATCAGTTAAATCTTATACTAATTTTTATAAATTTAACTTTTAAATTCACTTTCACTCACACCAAATTATTTTAGAAAAACAACAATCAATTTAATCTTAAATCTTCCCAAATTCATTCACTTCTTACCCTAAATTCATAATTTAATGTGAACCAGCCTAAAATTTAAGAGGAGAAAGTGTATATACATAAAGTCTTACATGGGTTAAAATGGATACCAAAATCAATACACTTGAAGAATTTCAACTTTATAAAAAATTCAAATTTACTCTATATGTTAAAAAAGTACACAATGAAATATTTATGATATCTCTTTACAATATAACAAGGTTTTTGTCTCAACACAGTGAATTATCATCTTTATATTCTCCTTCATTTTCTTTATCTCCCACTCATCAATTTAAAAAATATTGTATCGTAATTTAAATTTTACTCATTATAAATTTTAATTATGATATAATTTATAAACATACAAAGTTACAGTCTATAATTATAATGGTTTATATATAAATATTCGTCTTGTGCAATATAATTAAGATAATTATATAAAAAAGTATATGTAGAACTGTCTGTTTCTAATTGGTCAGTTGTGAGCAATAGTGCAAAAACCAATGATATTAAACTATTTCATCCTTTTAAACGTAAAACAATAATATACATAAAATTGAAATTAACTCATGAATAAAAAGTGTTTTTAAAAAAACGAAAAATAAAATATTAAATTAATGTGATAGTAATTATATTGAAGAACATCTTGAAAGTTAACCTTAATAGTTGTTCCCACAGAGGGGGAGTATGAAGTGTGATTGTGGTGTGTCCACAATGGATAAGAGACAGAGTGAGTTAGATTCTAACATCAACCTTAAACCTTGTTCCTTCATACACACATTTCACTAAGAATCTGAAATGGCAACCTTTCCATTCACTTCCCTTTTCCCACTCACACTCTCATCTCCATCTTCATCTTCCAAGCTCTCGACTTTGCATGCTTTCAGAGCATCAACTTCCGAGTATGTTTCCTCCCAGCACACACCCAGAAGGGAATTCTTGAAGGGTCTTGCTTTGATGCCTCTTCCTCTTGTTGTGCTGAGAGAGCCACCCCCTTCACATGCTCGAGAAGTTGAGGTTGGATCCTTCCTCCCACCCTCACCCTCTGACCCTTCTTTCGTTCTCTTCACCGCCTCTCCCAAGGACACTCCCGCCCTTCGAGCAGGTACATGGATTTAACACTACAGACAGAGTTCAATTGTTCACATTTGTGGCCGGGGTGACTGCTATTATGGATAATTATTTCAGGGTTGTCTATTTGAGCATCACATTGTTTAGCTTCATGTGCACGGACAATTTGTGATTATGATTAATTTATGATGTTCCAAGAATCTGAATAATTTGATAGGCTGAGGAAGCTATGATTTTGATGATTCTTATGCAGACAATTTGGCTCGTTAATTGATAATTAGGGTTTCGCAAATGATGAATTTTGCACATCTCAGTTGCATATTTGAAAATTATAGCTGTAATTCTGGAGCTTTGTGACTCTGAGAATGGTCTCATTATATTAGAATCTAGGTCTGATTAACGTACAATTTTGTTACTGTGTCTACTCTCATCCTCCCCATGAATTGTGTATATATATATATATATATATATATATATATATATATATATATATATATATACACACATATTTGAGAGACAAAGCATATCTGAGGCATTTGATCTTGCCTAATGTTGTTCTGTGCAATTGATAGTCTAGATTTAGTTCTTTGCAGGAAATGTGCAGCCATACAAGTTTCTCCTCCCCCCAACTTGGAAACAGGCTCGTGTAGCAAACATATTATCTGGAAATTACTGTCAGCCAAAGTGTGCAGAGCCATGGGTGGAGGTTAAGTTTGAAGATGAAAAACAGGGAAAGGTTCAGGTAGTGGCTTCCCCTTTGATACGCCTTACCAACAAACCGAATGCAACAATTGAAGACATTGGTAGCCCAGAAAAACTGATTGCTTCTCTTGGCCCTTTTGTCACTGGAAACACATTTGATCCAGAAGAGCTCCTTGAGACTTCAGTAGAAAAGCTTGGTGATCAGACGGTACATTTCTTTCCTAAACACTTATATTTTTGCTTTTACATGTTAGAAAATGAAGAAACTGAATGAAGTACTCAACCAATAAGTTTAACAATTAATAGTCTTTTACTTTTTTCACCACTGTCACAAAATCAATGGCACAACAAAAGTGTTCCAGTTGAAACACTTCACTAAAATGACCATGCAGAAGAGGTTTATACACAGATGTATCGTACAAGTTGCAATAAGAATTACAGAAAACAAAAATATTTAAAACTCTGTAGGGTAGGGTAGAGTGTCTTTGTTAAGAAGTGAACTTTAAGTCTAACTCAATCCCACCAAATTGGCTTGTAAAGTAAGGGATGTATCCATTTTAAATTGGCTTTATCTTTAGTCAATGTGGAGTTTCAACCCACCCTCAATATATCCAATAGTGGATGGAACAATATATCTAACGAACAACAAATGTCGTCACGATAGGTTCTGATAATATGTGAACTTTAACTCTAACTTAACTTTATAAAATCAGCTTGTAAAGTGAGGTTTGTATTCACTTATATACTCTAAATTGACTTTATCTCTAGTCTAGTCGATATGCACTTCCAACTCTCTTTTTACTAGTAATATTGTTGATTAGCAATTATTAGTGACCAACATTCTGAAATGTTATCTGCAGTACTACAAATATGTGCTTGAAACTCCATATGCACTAACTGGGACACACAATCTTGCGAAAGCAACAGCAAAGGGAAACACTGTTGTTCTGTTTGTGGTCAGTGCCAATGACAAGCAGTGGCAAACTTCTGAAGAGACTCTAAAGACCGTGCTTGATTCCTTCCAAGTTTAGTTTTCTGTCAGAGGTAAATAAAGAAGTTTACCATCAGTCTATTTCTTTCTAGTTTTGTTTATACAAAAATACTCAGCAATGCATTGCTCACCATTTCAAATTTTGTATTTGGAGGTTGAATCATGTTTAAATGCTTTAACTGCATAGCAATATGACCTTTTTCTTCTTTGTATATACCTCATTGAATAAATGACATGTTTGGATTGTCTTAATATCTTAATTTATCCATCTTTGTAGCCAAAAACTAGAATCAAGAAAGTAGATAAATAACAATTAGAAGAAGAGAATAAAGATGTTCAATGCAGTAGCTGATTCATTGACTTCATTATCAAAACCCATATGTTCAAAACACGAGTAATCTACTCCTTAGGGAGTTAAAACTGTATTCAATCAAATTCTAAATATTATAAACTCTCAAATATGTAACATCAAATCTTTTCATAATTAAATTTAGAAATATAAAATATAAAATTATAAAAAATAGTCAACCCTATTTTTTTTAAAACACTAAAATATTTTCATTTTACACTCATATTTTTTAAAACTCTAATTTTTTTTTATATATAATTTTGTTTTGTATGTTAATATATAATATTAACAACACATTTAGTGAATTTCAATCTTTTTTGCTGGACCTGTTTCCTTCATAACTAAGAAACTTGACTCGTGGAATAAATTTTTAACCTAACATATTTAATTTTCTGACATGATTTATTTATAGAATTAGTTGTATTCTATTCCCTTAGGATGTAGATAGTTTTATCTTCATGTCACATTGATTGCTATAAAACTTGATTGGTTGTGAAAGAATGCAAACAAATCTATGGTCAGGATCATACTAACTGTTTCTCCTATTTGACTTCTCTTTTCCATTGCAATTACTCACAATTGAACTTTATTTCAACTTAACATTAAAAATGCATTTCTGATGAAAAATCTACATGAGACGATCAATCCAATTTTTTAAAGGTACGATATTTTCGTTGGAAGTAATTTTAACATAAAAGAAAAGTAAGAAATAAAATGTTTGAGACAATTTCAAGTAATAGATACACTATAATGAAATTAGTCACTTATAAGTTCATATGACTAAAGCAACTCCTTGAAGAGTTTAAATTTGAAGGAAATTCTCAATCACATTTCGTATGTAACAACCATAGCTATACACATTTTCTCTAATCATATCTTTTATAAAATAATAAATACATTAAGATAGATTCTCATTCTATAAAATGATTGGAATAAAAAGACATAACTACTAGATTTGTTTATATTTACAACAAATTAAAATAGTACGACCTATATGTCTAAATTTAAGAAGAAATATTATAACTATTAAAATAAAACAAAAAAAAAATCAACCCTCTATGATTAAAAATATCTAAATTATATGTATATATTGTTGAGAACATTTTATTTATTTTCATATTATATTTTTATTATTAGAAAATATCAAATCTTTATTTCTCATTTTCCAATAATTTAACAGTGTTAGGTGTCACCTCACAATTTTATATTATAGTTTTAATTTTTAAAGTTAATTTTAGTTGTCTGAGAACCGTGACTCAAATCTTACATTAACACATTTCAACTAAAAGGAAAACTAAAATCATTGAATTATATTATACCTATCAGACAATTAAGGCTATATTTTATCGATGATTGTATTTTTCTTTCACTGACTCTTCTTTTTGTTTAGAAAAAAATAAATAAAAACTAATTAAAGTTGTATGACACATTCTATATCTTTTTTAAATGTATTTATGTATATATGGTAGTAACATTTTTGTAAATAAATATTTTGGTTAGTGTTATTCCTTTGTTGTACATTATGAAAGCCGGATTATTGTGGGGAAAGAAAAGTACATTTATACTGTTATTATCAATTGGTTCCTCTAAATTGAAATTTAATTGTCCGAGGTTATTTAAGTTATCCGTTTATTTCATTTAATTTCTTGAAAATTAGGAAAAAGATATGGTTTGACCCTTTAAAAGCATTTTTTATTTCTCCGCTTATTTCTTTTAACTTCTTCAAGTAAAAAATTTATATTTAAATATTTTTATTCTAAACTCGGGATCAATTTTTTAATATAAAAACTAACCATGTGGACATCTATATATGGCAAAAGCTTTAGGTTGAAGAATAAATATACAGGGAATAAAATCATCTCAGAGTAAAGTGCTATTTTAGCTCTAAAAGTGTGACTTCTCCAATTACATTCTGAAACTAAGTTTGAGAAAACTTTCTTGTTCCGTTAAATTAAATATGTACTGATATTTTAATTTCTATATATATATATATATATATATATATATATATATATATATAATTTAAATTTCATATTTTTATTTTATTTTTTAATTATAAAAATCATTAATCATCCAATAAATAGAGTATTTTAAGATTTTAGACTGATATTATCAACAAATTACTGTTAATTTATTTAAAACATTTAGTTAAAAACTGTTAGTAACAATACTGTCCGCGTTTCTTTATTGAAACGTAGAATATAATTCCCAAATCGAAAGCTAAGTGAAAGAAACACAATATAAGCAACCAAAGCTCTGGAGCGGTTTCTAATGTATATCAATTTTAGGCAGTCATCATAAAAACAATTTCATAAAATTATCATTATCCAAAATCGAGTTTACAAGCTTTGTCTAAACACACATTCGAAGTAAAAATTCAGCGATGCGTGAGAAGGGATCCGCTCATAAATTAAAAGGTGGGCATATATTATTAAGTTTCTAAGAAAGGTCTCAACCTTACACGGCTGGTGAACAACCCCCATTGAAGCCCAGCTCTGTATTCTCAGTTACATTTTTAAGCCTGCTACTTTAAATATGTTATGTACAAAACTGGATACAGTTTCTTTCTTTCCTTCCCTCCCAGTTCCCACATATCCTTTGTTATAAAACTACAACTCAGGTTAGATGGTTCAGCTCTATCGGAAAACTTCACCGAAGGAAATATGGATTCTCATACATAAGCAGTCACCAAATGGGGAGAAGCACGAGGCAGACCGCAAGAGTAAGTGACATACTTGACACTATCAATTAGCACAACCACGAAGATCCGAGAGAGTGACTTCGGTCTCATCATGCCATCCACATCACCATCACCAGCCTCTTTAGGATCAACAAGGACTGAAACCACCATGGAAGATTCATTACCATGGAGGTGGTTTTTCTGCAAGTTTTTTACATGCTCTTCAGTTATGTTCAGACTCGATCCAGTAAGAGAATCTGGAAGCCCATTAAGGGTTCTTCTATTCCTGGTCTTTTTCACCGAGGTAGCATTCTGACGCTTTTCGGTAGACACATTGGATACTGATGTTGCAGGAACTATAGCTCCAGGACTTGGAGAAACATCAAACTGGAAAACTTCAGTGCACATGCCAGAACTTAACATTGGCCCTGTATCAGAAAACCAGAAAACTCAGTATATGTTCCGTGAAGAAACAAAATAGGTGAACAGATCCTTTAATTTGCATATGATTGAAAGGTGGAAATCTAGAAGACACTGTTTTCAGCTCTTATATTTAGCCGAGATGCCGTTGATAATGAGTGTAAATCATGGCCTAAGAAAACCTATTCTACAGCTGCAACAATGAAGAGATGAACCAAACATGCGAAACGTACTGGAAAAGTATTTTTAAAACCAATCTCATCACACTAGTTTGAGACTCCGAAGGAGTCAAAGGAGAAAACATCTAATCAATTCGGAAAGGCATCAGAATTTGTTGCAGCAATATTTCATCATTAATTTATAGTAACAAAACAGCATCATGATTTCTTATCAGGGAAAACCAGGAACAACCAGAGAAAAGAAAAACATGTTATGTATGCAAAGATAGCATCCTCAAGACTTAATCATCACCAAAATTAGAAACCTTAAGCCTAATGTGCTAGAATATTCACAGAATAAGATTAGAAAATAACCAAGACATATTATTTCCTAGAAGAGTAATATGTATCATATTATTTCCTATCAAGCAGCCTATACAGAATAAAATTAACAACGAAAGCCACAACATTGGATAATCACCTGCAAGACCTTCACGGAACCACTGTTGCATTTTACCATCAGTTGCAGAGGACTTCATATGGTCCTTCAAAGCTTTGGTTGAACCAGAGGCAAGAGCCTTCCTCTGTTCAGCAGGAACCCTATACACGTGTGGATGTCTTCCAACTTCAGGTATAGCCAATGCAGAATCCCAATCCTTAGGAATGGCCAAACCTGTTTCTCTCTTCTCCTTTGCATCGGCAGTTTGAGATGCCATGGCTTTTTCACTAGCCATTATGGAATGGATAATTAAGTTTCCATCAATCTTCACCATCTTATCATTCCTAGGAACATACAAAGAAGCAACAAGAGGCTCGCTGGCATTTCCCTGGCGACCAAAATCATTAGGGCCCTGCCGTTCACCCCTTTCTTCTCCTAAATGCCGGCCTCTCTCATAATTCATTTTGTCTTTAACACTAAACCTATCATTAGAAAACCCTACTTCTTCATCTCTTTCAGACCCATTCCTAGGACCGTTCACAGACCAAACCTTACCCCCACCTTGACCATATACCCTATCACTAACATACCTAGACATACCAGTATCAGGAACATTGTCCACTAAACCGCCAAACTTAAAATCCACAAGCGGAACAAGCCCACCAAAAAGCATGATAAAGAAAAACAAACCCAAGAAACTAATACTAGCAACCTTCTTAGTTTTCCCCTCACTCTTCTTACTCTCCGACTTTTTACCTCTGGGTGCTGAAGTGGGTTGCTGAGGCTTCAACCTAGGAATGGGTACCAAAGGAACCTGAGATCCCTGAGGCTTGACAACATAGGGAGCACAAGGCATCCAAGGATAAGCCATGGGTGCCATTGGAGGATGAGGGTAAATCCCAGGAGCAGGTGGTGGAGGAGCACACATCACACCAGCACCCACTTGCTGTCTAAGTGTAGCATTCTCAGCCACCATGTATGAAATCTTGCTACTCAGATCAGCAATGATGGAATTCATTGATCTCACTTTCTCCTCGAGCTCTTCCACGTAATGCTTCTTCCTCTGCCTAGAAAGCTGTGCACTTTCCCTATTCCTCATCAGCCTTGCCTTCCTTTTCTCATCATCATCATCAATTGCATTCACATCAGATGGAGTCTGTTTCTCTGTCTTAGTCTCCACCGAAGAGGAAGAGAACCTTCTATGCTTGATAGCACTTCCTTCACAACTCACTTTCTTCCTCTTCAGATCACACCCAGAAATTTCCTCCAATTTCACACCCTTGTCCATAACAGCATGCCCATGAGACGATGTTATGTCCCTCTCCAAAGATCCAGAATCAGGCGAGGGCGAGTTCACAGCCTCATATACACCCGATCCACCGTTCCCTGATCCCTGAGACGAAACCGGTCCACCAGAAGACTCCTCCCGGTCGCAAAATTCAGACTCCGGCGAGGAAATATTCGAAACCCTAACATCAGCCGCGTCATGCGAACCCTCTTTGCACGAATTACCCTCAGAAACAGAATCCAACGCTTGCGAATTGAAAAACTTTGAAACGCCGGAGCTCCGATCTCCAGAAACCACAGACGTGTCCGAACGAGGAGAATCGGAATTCTTCGCGGAAGACTCGTCAATCGGCGGCAAAACGGAGGTGTTATTGGGGTTACATGCGTCAGGGAGAAGGAAATCTTCGACATCGGAGGGAATGCAGATTTCGTCAAGATCGTCGAAGGTGATTTCGAACTCTCCATTGTTGTCATCAAAGTCCATGCCGTATTCGAGATCTGAGGTGAAGGGAAGCGTGTCGGAGTTGAAGAGCGAGTCCATGGACATGAGGGGGAGGGAACCAAACTCGGTGGAGAACTCGTCGAACAAGGGATCGGAGGCCGGCAGCACCGCCGCCTCCGGCGACGGTTCCACGGCGTGCATTGACTCGGTCATGGGTGAGGGTTTCCGAGAAGGAAGAAGGAAAGTTGGGTTTTAAGAAATTTTGGGGTTTCGGTCCTTATTAAAAGACGAGAGCGTGAGTCACGCGCTATCTGTCAGTCACTGTATACGCCACGCGTTAATTTTGTTGAATATTATTATTTATTATTTATTATTATGAGGGAGAAAAAAAGGACAAAAAAATCGTGTCCAAAAACTTGTGTAGGAATCTGAGAAAGGATAATGGGAAGAAAGTAGGACACAAAATCCTGTGAGCAAGAATTGCGTTTCCGCTACGTTCGGTTGCTTTCAACGACCACGACGGAAGGTGTCATGTTTTAAACGACTTTTTTTTTTCTTTCAAAAGTTGAACCTAAAATTATAATGTAAGCAAGTCAGTACTCATCTACATATCTGATTCTTTAATTAATTTACATTAATACTATTATTAATCAAGGTGATGGAGGCATTTTTAATTAAGGATTTGGCTTTTAGTGAAGGAAGTTTATTTTTGATGATAAAGCCTAGTGATGATATCTTATACTATAATAATTTATTATTTATTTCTAAAATATTTTTATATAATAACTTATTATTTAATATTTTATGATAGAATAACTAATTATCAAATTATATATTTTAAAGATATTTTGATGTAATGATTGATTATGTAATATTTTAATAATAATTGATAAGTAACTAGAAAGTCTATAAATACAATATGGTTTAATCATTTGGGAGATTCTTATCTGTGTATAATCGTTTCAATTAGGTTTTCCTATATTGAAAGAGTCTAATTAGGTCTCTTTTTATGTAAAATTGAATCAATAAAGCTCTTACCATTAAATTTTGTAGAGGTATTAAATGTGTTACCTAGTGACATGGTGAAGTGGCATTTCATAACAACGTGGCACATAAAGAGGTCCACATAATGACCAGATGGACTTGGTTAATGAGGCTTTGCCACGTGTCAGCCCCTTTCCCTCCCAAAATTAAGGTTTCATATTGGAGGGAAGGGGAAGGCTTCATGCGCCGTCATGAGTGAGAACTGCTTTCAAGGAAGGATGAAGGATCACGATTGGGATTTTGGCTTGAAGGAAGTTGACCGTGTGATTTGATACACTGTTTCTGCGTTTGATTTACAAGTAATGGAGAATGAAAGAACTCGTGAGTTTTTTTTCTAGTGCATCAATGGAGAAGACGGATATGTGGGTCGCTCTTGGGTTAATGTGCAGGCGATTCACGCGATTGGAGCTACGTGAGGTGGAAGAAGACGTTCGCAATTTGCAGCAGCGACAACATTTAGGGTGTGGTCAGATCTTGGTTTTCTACAGATCTGTTTGTGGTTTTCTGGTTATTGATGGTGAAGAAGATGATCTCGTCCCAATAGATGGTGCGACGACGACGACAAAGTGGTTCTCGTGGTGCAGCCTGATGCGAGTAATGGCAGAGGCGGATTGTTGAGGACTGATGGTGACAGTGCTAGGGTTTGGTGACGTCAATGGAGGATTTGCGGAGATGGTTGAAGATGACGATGATTTATGGTTTTAATGGTGGTGGCCATGGAGGCTCGCAGCTGACAGTGAGGTTGAGGTGGTGGAGATAGGGTTTGGTGCTGCTAGGATAGACGTTACAGTGGCTTTGCACCGCGAATTATGGTTAGGCAGCGGCCTTGCGGCAATGCAGGATGGTGATAGTGGCGGCACAGTTGCGGCACAACGACAAGGGTCAGGGAATTAGGGTTTTTGTGGAAAGGATGATTATGTGGCAGTTGACGTGGCAGGGATGATTATGTGTCAGAATTTAACTGGTTCATTATGGTGTGTTAGGATTTGGGACACTTGGCAAAATTTGGTTCAATCTGATTTATGTGTCACGTGGTTATGAAATGCCACTTCACCATGCCACCAAGCAACACATTTAACGCCATCTATAGAATTTAACGGCATGGGTTTTATTGATTCAATTTTACATAAAAAGGGACCCAATTGAGCTTTTTCAAAATATGGGGACCTAATTGAAACGAATCTGCGCAAATAGGGACCTTCAAAATGATTAAAGCATACAATATATATTACAAGAATGTGAATGTGATTGAATTTTTATGTAGGATTCGTATACACGTCTCTCATTCAATATTTTTATAATAAACTCTTAATTTGCAGTAGATCTACTTTTTTTTAACTCAAAGCTTTCTCACCAAGAATCATATTTCATCTCAGAAATTACTCGCACTAGTATAAAATCAGTATTTTAAGTCTCTCAATTCTTAATTCTCAATTTAAGTCTGTTTTCAAAAGAATGGACTTAATAAATGTGTGATGACAGTTTGGTAAATAAAAGTTCATATCTTAAATCTGTTAATATCATAATAGACTTAAATTTTGGTTTCAAGTCTTTTGGAATAAATTAGACTTAAATTTTGTATTTGTTGAATTTCTTAACATATTTAAATGAATATTTTAAGTCTCTTCTAATACAATAACACTTTAATTTTTCATCTATTAATTTGTTATCGACCTAAATCTGGGTTTAACCAAAATGAAAATTTTATCTTTACAGTGGTACTCTTTCTTCTTCTATTCAAAATAGAACACTCCTTTCTTTATTTTCTTCTACCTTTAGAAATTTCTTCTTCTCTCCATTCTTCTTCATACCCAACTCCAACAAACTCATGTCCATGTTGCTAGTTGTGTCTCCCATACTTGCTTGCGCACTCCATCTTTATTTTTGGGTGGAGAGATTTATTCGTCTTTGCACCCAAGTTCGATGGAAAGTGTTGTCCACCTTCATCTTCGTGCGAGATCTCCCTGCCTATGCGAGATCTCTCAATTTTTCTCTCTTCTCTCACGATTTTCTCTCCTCCCTCTAATCCCTCCTTATGTATTTATTCACCCAAAAACAAACCTTAACCTTTACATATATCTTCCATCTTCTTAATATTCTTTGGCCTTAAAAACTATTTTTATAAATATAAGGGTTATGTTTCACACTTTTGTGTTTACGATTTAATAGAACTACATTGGACTTATTGTTGTTTTCCTTTCTACGTGACTTCATCCTGCATGCACATCTAATTTTCTCTTTCTCCAAACTAATTCATTTAACCAATCCACAGGCCCCATGGTCCAAACACTAAAAAAATATTTAACCCCATGTGGGCCCCCACTCGCATCAATCAGAATAAAACAACACAAATGTAGATCCCATACACATACACAACAAAAGTAAAACACAAGTGAATTTGGCCCTAGCAAGGTCCAAACCATGGTGATAATGGTTTAAAACACCATTATTTGGGATATGATTTTGATACTAAAAGCACCCTTTTTCACTTAGAATCTTATTTGGACTCATACTTTTTCAATAATTTGTGTGAATAAGAGAGTTGAGGTTGATTTAAATGATTTTATGACTAATTCCCTTTGTTTTGACAGAGATTGAAGTAATACTGGAAGCAGAGATGAAGATCCAGGAAGATGGAACTCAAAAGGGCTTAAAAAAGCACCAGAAGGAGGGACAACACGAAGCCCGGGCGCCCAGAACCGAAGTTTGGGCGAAGGAAATCGACGTCCACCGCTCGGGCGCCCTCCTTGGCCGCCTGGGCGGTGGGGTCTCGAAGCTTGGGCGGCCAAATTCGAAGCTTGGGCCTTGCATGAGGTGCTCTCACCGCCTAGGCGATCTCCTTGGACGCCTGAGCGTCGACTTATGTGGATCAGGCCATGTTTCTGCTCTGTTTCGACTCTATTGGACTGGACCCTGTTTTTGCACGTTTCTGACCCTATTTAAAGGACCCTGGGGCTCTAGGATTTGTATCTCTGGCAAGGAAGAGCATATTAATACATTCTTTTCCCAATTTTTAGGCTTTCATTCTCATTCTCTTTCATTGTTCATAGAGTTCCCCCATGTCTATGGGAAACTAATTTCTATTTGTTGTTGGGGGATGATATAACCTTGTAAACTCTCATGTATTTGAATTGATTCTTAATTCCATATGTTTTTCCATTAACTGTTAGAGTAATTCATTTGTTTCAATGCTTGTAGTGTTTAACTCATTCATTAGCATGATTAATGAATTGCATGAGTGTCGGGTGGTTCCTTACAATTCAGGTTCTTGTTGAATTACTCCTAAGGGTTATATTGCTCGGGGATGAGGGTATAAGTTTTGCTCATCTTAATCTCTTGATCTTCACATCTTATTACCAGCAATGCTAGGAATTGTATGAACTGGTAATTTGGGACAGACTTATTCACTAAGGGATCGATTTTAGGTAATTTAGTGAGTGACGTTGGCATAAATGCATAAAGAAGAATTCTTATATACATGAGAGAACTTGGTGAAATCTAACCCCAACAACATACCCATCTTATATTAATCAACATCTGTTCATCTTTGTGCTCCTTTGCTATTGATCAATTGCATTCATATTTTATTTTATGTTTTTGCATTTAAAACCCAAAGATCTTTTTTTTTATTTCATCTAAGTCTTAATTAATCCTGTTATCACACGACTGCTTAACGCCAAGAGTCCTCTGGGATACGATACTTGGTCTTACCATTTTATATTACTTGTGCGACTCGGTACACTTGCCGATTTGCCCCAACAAGTTTTTGGCGTCATTGTCGGGGACTTACAGTTTAAGTTACTCTATTTGTGTGATTCTTGATTAACTTTGACTTTATTTTATTTTTCTTATTTTTAATTTTTATTCTTAAAATTTTTTATTTTATTTTTATTTGTGTTCTATTCTATTTATTTTTATTTTTGTGCTACCAATATTTTCT